>CM065645.1:10787360-12087360 GCA_033220585.1 Dipteronia sinensis
TTTAAGGGAATACCCATATCAAGGAACCATGAGGTTATGATGAAAGAATATGAAAGAACACATATTCTGTCAGGATGATAAAGTGCGGGTGAAGTGCGGTTGACTGACCCGCACTCTAACTCGTTCCCAGAAACTAGCACATGCAAAATCGCCATTAATGTATACACTTCATAACCTCAACACATCATCGACCGAATTCACACTAATATGACTCTAACCATTGTATAGGATTCCATTCAACCATATAAACCCTAAATTCAGATTTTTGAATATCCAATTGCAATATATGAGTAATGTAACAATGAACACTTCTCATGCATAATTAGACAACAACTCATCATTCCATCCTCATAGATATTCAATAGACACTTCAATAGTAGCAAATGCAAAACTACAAAACCTTGAATCATGAAGTTCATGCAAAAGAGGAAGAAAATTTTGATAAAAGGGTTTAGGGTTTGAGATTAGAGAGATATGTAATGAAAATAGAGGAAGAATTCATACCTTGGATTGAAAATTGAAAATGTGGCTCACACGGAATACCTTTTTGTTGAGACAAGGGAAAAATTTGAAAGTTTCTGTTTGGTTTGCTTTTGTGACAAAGTGGAGCCCTAGAAAATGACAGGCAGTATATATACTACGCGACCAAAGTACAGGTGGAGTGCGGTTGGATGACCCACACTTTACCCGCACTTTATTACCTGATGCCTTGAGAGTGCGGTGTGAGTGCGGCTATACCCGTATTGTTCCCCTGGACTGATTCCTGGACTCTGCCCTGCAACTGAATCTGCACCAAAAACCACACACAACGCTTCAACAAGCACTATGTACCAAAAATTGGCAAAGACAAAAACTACCTATCCGAAAAGTAAAAATACTAAAACTAATTCAAAAGTGAGTGCAATTTACTCAAAGTGGGACTCGGTCAACCTAAATGAGGTTTGACCGGAATGGGGAGCACATTCAAATTGGCCACCCACCGGTGCTAAATGCCTATGTACTGCATCTCTCCCCACTCTCCTCACTTGTCCAACTCGGTCCTTTCTAACCCACATTTGTTTGATTTTTGTTGGGTTCATCCTAGACCAAACTCTACTTGCCTTGAACTTTTGGAAACTAAAGCAATAAGCCTTAGTGTGCCCTCTTTTGGCACAATTGTAACAAGTAACAGGACGGTTAGGGAAACTCCCTGTTCGGTTGTTGGTGTGGGCCCTTTTTTGTTGTCCGTATCTGAGGGATTTGACCTCGTTTTCCATCACATCGAGTTGCTCAATCAAATCACACTCATTGACCTTGGCCCGCTTTAACTCATCTTCTTTTGTGCTCAACCGTTCTTGCAATTCCCTTACCGCTTTTGCGGACTCCTCAACACCTAGTTGAAGTTTTCTTGACCTTCTCCCATTATCTTCCTTAAATTCTTCTGAGAGCTTTGCCAACTCTTCTAGGTTCTTGGAGACTAACTCCTCTTTTGTAGCAAGCTCCACTACTTGCTCCTTTAAACCGTTGTTCAATGTTGAGAAGTCATGCAATTTCTTCTTCAACAGTCCATTCTCAGCCTTGAGCAAATAAACCTCTAGTTTGAGCTTCGTGTTGTCTTGCTCAAGCTCACCTAACTGTTCAAAAATTTCAGTACTTGATTCATCCTCGTCAAATTCAGATTCTTGTCTTTCCTTAATACAGTCTTGGTTTCCCAATTCCATCTCCTTCACACCCTCAAAAGCTTGCACAAGGGTAAGCACCCGGCTCCTTTTCTTTCTTGAATTTGGTGCTTCCAAGACCAAACAATCTTCGACTTGGCTTGCTTCAGGGGAGTTTACCTTGAAGCTAACACTCTTGCCTCCATTGCTGAAAGAAACGTCCCTAGAACGAATATCCACAACCATACTCGCTGTGGCCATGAATGACCTCCCCAAAAGCAATTTCCAGTTCCTACCACTGGATTCTCCTTTCTTGCACTTCAACACAACAAATTCTACTGGCACCATCAAACCGTGCACATTCACGTAGACTTCCTCTACAATACCAACTGGGGTGATGGAAGAATTATCCGCCATGATGAGAGTCTGAGAAGTAGGCTTGATTGATTGAATCTTCAACTGTTCATATACCTCCAGTGGCATCATATTGATGCTAGTCCCCATATCAAGCACTGCTCCCATCTTGGTGAGTTCTCAACTCGTACCTCTATGACGAAACTTCCGGGGTCCGAAAGTTTAATGGGTGAGTCTATGCTACTTCCCTTATCCTCACTATCTGTGGCATCTACCACACTCTCCTCAGTTTCTTCAACTCCCAATTCGGCGACCTGTAACACGTTAACGTGCTCATCGGTGCTTGATGCCTTCCCCTTGTTCTTAACCAATGCGTGGAAGAGTTGTGCCAACTGAGTTTCCATCTTCTTCAGTGACGCTCCATGACTATTCGCCCTCTGATCATTGGATTGCATGTAAGTGGTCATTCATTGCGCAGAGGCATGCAAGGTGTTCTTGAGGGCATCTGACCCTATACCAACCGTTTTGATCACTGTGCTCATTATCTCCTCTAGAGACTTGTTCTTTTGTTGGCTAGCGGATGCTTGGGAATTGAAGTTGGGTTATGGGTTACTACTTGAACTTCCCCATTGGTTGTTGTTGCTAGGCCCTCCTTGGTTGTACCTATTGAACCCACAGTTTTGGTACCCCTGATTGTTGTTTCCACCTTGGAAATTGTTGTTGCCACCTTGATAATTTGTTGCCCCTAGGTGGTTGTGATGCCGGACAGCCCTAAACAAACTCCACCGATGTCAAACGCACTCACGTACAGCCCACGCACAAGAGAAACAAGCAATCCAGCCCGTCTCACACAAGAACAAATGAAGATAGATTAACTAATTTTTCAAGGGATACAGATATCACCACCCTTAGTAAACTAGTAGAAAAGGCTCACCACCAAGACTAATCTAAAGGGATACAAAAACACCACCCTCTCAACTAATCAAGGATACATAACCAAAGGAAAACTCACCACTCAATGGAAATCCACCAAAGAGATACAGAGTTGAAGGATAAAATCTCAAAGAGACAATATTCTGAATTTCAATATTCAATAACTTACTTTTTACAAGGATAAAGGCTCATTATATGGCCTAATCATGGAACAACCCTCCATGCATAGGAAAGGGACGAAATTAAAAGATAACAACACAATTCAAGGCATTAGAAACTAAGAAATTAAAGACATTAAAGTTAAACCCTTCAAATCTGTGCATTGTTGACTTCTAACCATTCAGCATAAAACCCTTCATATCTCTCTCTTAGGACCTTCAAATGACTTGCTTCAAAATACAAAATTAAAGATAAGACATTGATCTTTCTAATGACATAAAGGACAACAGCTAACTCTTCCGGAATCAAAAGTTAAGAAGTCTCAAAAATACCCCTACGAGCTGAATCTGATGCTTAACAAACCATAGTGAGAATTTGATATCCCTTTCTGTCTTGAACCGAGGTCGTGCAATAGGACACTCCCGTGTCAATCTCCCCAGGTTGGAAAAGACTTGACCTCAAGTCTGAAATGCTAGCATCACCATGATAAGGAGACAAATCAGCTATATTGAAAGTTGGTGACACACCATAAGAATCTGGTAGCTCGATCTTGTATGCATTCTCCCTAATGCATTGAAGGACTTTGAAAGGACCATCAGCTCTAGGCTTTAGCTTACCATATTTCCCTTTTGGGAAACAATCTTTACTAAGATGAATCCACACCAAATCTCCTTCCTTGAACTCTACATGCTTGCGATGCTTATTCTTAGTCTTCTTGTACTTTTCATTTTGCTTCACAATGTTTTCTCGAACTTGAGCATGCAACTTTTTGATTGCACCAGCTCTAGCATCAGCATCTCCACTGCAATCTTTGTTAGAACCAATGGGAACCAAATCCAAAGGGCTGATAGGATTCTTACCATACACCACCTCAAACGGACTATGTTTGGTGCTTTGGCTTTTTGAGCAATTGTAAGCAAACTCGATTTGAGATAAGATCAAGTCCCATTGTCTAATATTCTTTCCCACATAACACCTCAAAAGATTTCCCAAGCTGCGATTAACAACCTCTGTTTGTCCATCGGATTGTGGATGATACGATGAGCTGAAATTGAGGCTAGTACCAAGCTTCTTCCAAAGTGTAAGCCAAAAATGACTCAAAAACTTTGAATCTCGATCTGAAACAATTGTCTTTGGAACACCATGAAGCTTCACAATCTCTTTGAAGTACAAATCGGAAATATAAGAAGCATCATTAGTCTTGTTACAAGGAACAAAATGAGCCATCTTCGAAAATCGATCAACAACTACCATGATAGAGTCTTTGTTCCTTTGAGTTCTAGGTAAACCCTTCACAAAATCTAAACTAACATCTTCCCAAGGAGCATGAGCTACTGGCAGCGGTGTGTACAACCCCGTATTTTGTCCATGAGTCTTCGCCACATGACATACCCTACACTGCTGCACATGTCTAGCTACATCTCTCATCATCTTAGGCCAATAAAACTTTTCTTCCACAAGAGCAAGAGTCTTGTCTCTCCCAAAATGACCACCTATCCCACTATCATGAGCTTCCATAATAATGGTTTGTCAAAGTGAACATTGAGGCACACACAAACGATTTGCCTTGAATAAATACCCATCATGCTTCAAGAACTGCTCAAACGGACCCTTTTCACACTCTTGCCAAATGCTACCAAAGTATGGATCAGTTGCATATAATTCTTTCAAGATCTCAAACCCCACCACTTTAACTTCCATTGTGGACATCAAGGAATGCTTTCTACTCAAAGCATCAGCCACCACATTTTGAACACCCGCTTTGTGCTTAATTGTGAAGTTGTAAGCTTGAAGAAATTCCACCCATACCGCATGTCTTCGATTGAGCTTGTGTTGGCTGTTAATGAACTTCAAGGCTGCATGATCTGAATAAAGAACAAATGGTTTAGCAAGAAGGTATTGACTCCAATGACTCAAAGCTCTATAGATTGCGTAGAACTCTTTGTCATAAGTAGAGTATTTCTCGCGAGAGTCATTCAGCTTCTCACTAAAGAATGCAATTGGCTTTCCTTCTTGACTTAGAACACCACCAATAGCCTCATTTTGAAGCATCACACTCAACCTCAAACACCCTTACAAAGTCTGGAAGTGATAGGATTGGAGCTTCGGTTACTTTTCTTTTGATCAACTCAAAGCTTCTTCTAGCCTCTTCCGTCCACTTGTAACCACTCCCTTTCAAGCACTCAGTGATAGGAGCCACAATAGAACTGAACCCCTTGATAAAATGTCGATAAAAAGATGCAAGTCCATGAAAGCTTCAAATGTCATGAACTGACTTTGGTTCCGACCAGCTAAGAATTGCTTCCACCTTGCTAGGATCCATCTTGATTCCATCTTTAGACACCACATAGCCTAAGAAAATAAGGCTGCTAGTAAAGAACTTACACTTCTTCAAATTAGCATAAAGCTTTTGCTCCCTTAATATGCGAAAGATCTGCTCAAGATGATTCAAGTGTTCTCCTTCATCTTTGCTATACACCAGAATATCATCAAAGTAAACAACAACAAAGTGCCCAATACAAGGTTTAAGGATATGGTTCACGAATCTCATGAAAGTGCTAGGAGCGTTAGATAACCCAAATGGCATCACCACCCACTCATAGAGACCATCTCTAGTCTTGAAGGCTATCTTCCACTCATCTCCTTGTCTCATTCTGATTTGATGGTAACCACTCTGTAAATCAATCTTCGAAAAAATTGCTGCCCCATGAAGTTGATCAAGTAAATCATCAAGCCTTGGAATCGGGAAGCGATAATCAACTGTAATCTTGTTCACCGCTCTACTATCAATACACATACGCCATGCACCATCTTTCTTTGGTACCAAAAGGGCTGGAACAGCACAAGGACTCATGCTTTCCCTCACCATTCCCTTGACTAACAATTCATCCACTTGACGTTGCAGCTCTTCATGCTCTTTAGGACTCATTCGATAGGCTGCTTTATTTGGAAGGGTTGCACCTGGAACAAAGTCAATGCAATGTTGAATGTCTCTCAATGGTGGTAAACCAGGTGGTAACTCATCCGGAACCACATCAAGGAATTCTTCAAGAATAGTCTTCATAATCAGCGGAGGATCATTGTTCCCCTCATTTTCTTCCACCACAAACAGCACATACACTTCACTCCCTTGCATTAACTCTCTCCTACAATCAAGTTATTTCCCTCTCCTTTAGAAGGTTTGGGAACCTCTTCTGGCCTACTAGGACCCAACACAATCTTACAACCATCTTTAACAAAAGAGTACATGTGTTTAAAACCATCATACACAATACACGCCTATCATAATGCCATGGTCTCCCTAGCAGTAAATGACATGCATCCATAGGAGCTACATCACACCAAACTTCATCTTTATAATTCTTTCCAATAGAAAATGAGATAAGACAGCGTTTACTTACTTTTATCTCATTATCCTTTTGAAGCCACGAGAGTTTGTAAGGATGAGGATGTTGCACTGTTTTGAGGGCCAACTTCTCCACCATAACAGTAGAAACCACATTCTCAAAGCTTCCACTATCAATAATCACAACACACACCTTGCCATGAGAAGTACACTTGGTGTGGAACACATTTTTTCTCACCCAATCTTCCTCTTCCTCTTCTTGAACCACACTCAAAGTCCTTTGAATGACTAGAGAAGCACCTTTATCTCCATAAGTCACATCTTCCGCAACCTCTTCATTCTCATACTCATCTTCTTTCAAATCTGTTGCTAAGTCATCTTCGTCACTGTCTTCTTCAACCAATGAAACGATCTTGCGATTTGGACACTCCGAGGCAATATGGCCAAACCCTTGACACTTGAAACACCTGCGAGAATTTGTATTAGAAGGACTAGGCTGTTGTTGTTGCTTAGACACCACACTTTCTCCTTTTGAGGTCGAAAACTTTGTGTTGGTTTTGGTTGCGGCAGTAGGCTTAGAACTTGAAGTGCTTCCTCTATTAGCAAAGCCTTCTCTTGAACCATACTTAGAACCCCTGCTACGCATCTCCTTTTGTTGCTTCTCCACCTTAAGAGCAAGCTTACACACATCATTAAGACTCCAATATGGCTGTAGTTGCACCACATTAGAAATCTCATAATTTAAACCACCAAGATAACGTGCAATGGTCTGCTCTTCCGGTTCCGTTAGATCACCTTTCAACATGAGATTATCAAACTCGGCTGTATATTCCGCGATCGAAAGATCCTTTTGTCTAAAGTTCTGAATCTTCAAGAAAACATCTTGCCGATAATTGTCCGGTAGATACTTCCTTGTCAATTCCTTTTTCATCTTAATCCAAGTCAAAATCTTGCTTCTCCCTTCTCTTTCTCTCTGTTTCTTGAGATTCTCCCTCCAAAAGGAGGCATGCTTTCGGAGTTTGATTGCAACAAGTTTCACCTTTCTATGTTCTGGAACTTCTTGGTATTCGAAGATACGATCCACCTTATTCAGCCACTCTATGAACTCATCCGGTTGCAACTTTCCTTCAAATTCTGGAATTTCAATTTTTACATTGAAAGCACGATGTGCCTCACGATCCCTCAAGACATAATGCCTCAAATCACGTGGATGAGGAGGAGTACTATCATCAGAAACATGGCTGTGTGTTTGATGGAAAGGATTAACATCAACATGATCATCTTCGAATCCTTCATTCTCATCATGGTCATGATTCTCATATAGATGCAAACATTGCTGGAGTTGATGGATTTGCTGCCTCAAATCATCCATAATCATATTCCGTTGATTCACTTGAGGAGCTGATTCTTCATCAATAGTTGGCATACGACGACGACCAGCCATTGAAATAAAAAAAAGAGAAGAGCAACCTTGTTGGATGCGAGTTTAAAGGCACACAAAACAACCTATATGAGCTCTGATACCAATCTGATGCCGGACAGCCCTAAACAAACTCCACTGATGTCAAACGCACTCACGTACAGCCCAGGCACAAGAGAAACAAGCAATCCAGCCCGTCTCACACAAGAACAAATGAAGATAGATTAACTAATTTTCCAAGGGATACAGATATCACCACCCTTAGTAAACTAGTAGAAAAGGCTCACCACCAAGACTAATCAGGGATACAGAAACACCACCCTCTCAACTAATCAAGAATACAGAACCAACGGAAAACTCACCACTCAATGGAAACCCACCAAAGAGATACAGAGTTGAAGGATAAAATCTCAAAGTGACAATATTCTGAACTTCAATATTCAATAACTTACTTTTTACTAGGATAAAGGCTCATTATATGGCCTAATCATGGAACAACCCTCCATGCATAGGAAAGGGATGAAATTAAAAGATAACAACACAATTCAAGGCATTAGAAACTAAGAAATTAAAGACATTAAAGTTAAACCCTTCAAATCTGTGCATTGTTGACTTCTGACCATTCAGCATAAAACCCTTCATATCTCTTAGGACCTTCAAATGACTTGCTTCAAAATACCAAATTAAAGATAAGACATTGATCTTTCCAATGACATAAAGCACAACAGCTAACTCTTCCAGAATCAAAAGTTAAGAAGTCTCAAAAATACCCCTACGAGCTGAATCTGATGCTTAACAAACCATAGTGAGAATTTGATATCCCTTTCTGTCTTGAACCGAGGTCGTGCAATGGGACACTCCCGTGTCAGGTTGTTGTTGGACCAAGACAAGTTTGGGTGGTTTCTCAACCCTGGGTTGTTCCGTGTTTGAATACTGGTCATTCCTTGGTCTTGGAAATTCCCCAAGGGCCTGGGCTTGCTCTTCTTGACCAAACTGCCCTTCTCCTCCTTCTATCTCCCCCATCACTTGACTCACTCCTTGGGAGGACCCTGGCTTTCCAGTAATAAGCTCCTTGATCGATTGGAGCTCTTTGTTCATTCTGGACATCTGAATTTGAACTTGGGTATCCTGACCCACTTCTATCCTTCCGCCCCTTCTCACGTGTGATGTCCTCTATTGTGAGTTCTGGGCAATCTTCTCCAAGATGTCATACGCCTCAACTGCTCTCTTGTCTACTATGGTACCTCCGCATGCATTGTCCACTAGCATTTGTGTGATCGGCGAAAGTCCACTATAGAAAGAATTTACCTTCAACTTTGGGTGGTATGTATGCGGCGGCATTTGTGCTAACAACAAGTTAAACCTCTCCCATGCCTCATGGAAGGGTTCACCGTCCTCCTCAACAAAGGATGCTATTTTCAACCTTAGGTCCCTTGCCTTTTGAGATGGAAAATACTTGTTGAAAAAGACCTTGCACACCTGACTCCATGTTACCAGTGATCTTGGCCTCAGATTCATGTACCATGTCATGGCGGCATCTTTCAGACAATACTGGAAACACCTGAGGTGGAGCTGCTCTCTTGTCAGCACTGCTTGGCGAGCCATTACCGGAAAGGTTTCTAGGGTGGCTCCATACTATTTCATTAATTGAAGGCAATCATCGGTAACTCTCCCACTAAAAGATGGTAAGAGGGTATGCATAGTCTTCAACTCATACTGCCTTGTCACATCATCAAGTACTATAGCAGTGGGTGCATTATCTACAAACGGGAGTGTGTACTCGCCCATGGTGAGACCTAGCTGTTCATCTCCATGTACACTGCCCTCATGATCTCAAGCCTGCTGCTCATTCTGATTCTGCTCAGGGTGATACATAGGAACACCGGCTTCCATGTTTCCTTCTAACTGACCGGCTCCTCTACCCAAATGATTTATATTATCGATAATTGGCAACACTGTTCCTCTCAATGATCTTCTTCCGTGCATATAACTAGAATCCTGAAATTTCAAAAACAAATAACGCACGATGTAAATGAGAAACAAATAAGGTAAATCAAAAATGTGACTAGACTAACTATTACTTATGCGAAACTAATAAAACTAAACATGCAGCTCCCCGGCAGCGGCGCCATTTGACAGGACGAATTTCTGGTGTCGTTTTAAAGATCAGTCCGTCAACAATAATGTAACAACCTCAGTAAGCCTAAAATGATTTAAAAACACAAATATGGTGGCAAGTGGGGGATCGTCCACAGGGAGCGGAGTTAGCTAAAATTAGTTATTGCTAAAGTAATGTTAATGTATATATATAATAAACGAAACATAAATGATGAAGATGTAGATGGTGAAATGTCCTATTATAACACTAAACTAAATATGCAAACTAAATGAAGGGGGAAATGGGATGAAGGATATATATAGATGATGGAAACTAAGGAGTTAATGGATACGAGAGTGAATACTGGGCAATGCAACAAACTTGTCAATAGCACGACTTTTCAATGTAACCGAACTAGGATGTATAGAGTCGGTTATTTATCCCTATAAGGTGGCCAACCTAGGATGTATAGTGCAGACCACCTATTAGGGATTAATCCGTCGTAAACTACCAACCTAGGATGTATAGTGTTGGTTGTTTATCGGATTCTGGAAATGAAGCTCGTCTACCTAAGAATGACTCAACCGATTAAATATAGTCACCCTAGGTTGTATAGTGATGACTTCTAACTCTACCACGGGCTCCGACCTAGGATGTATAGTGCCGGAAACTTGATCGAGGTTAGATTAATACCGCGGTTTAAGAGTCAAAATTCATGACGTTCCGTCCATTCATTAGAGCAATAAACAACTCTATAGGATGTATATCTAGATGCAATACTGATACATAATACAAAGAGATCTTGCAAGAGGATGTATCTACACAAGAACTCAATGTTAATCATTCATAAGAAGAATAGATCAATGAAAGATAGACATGAATATCAATATAATATCAAGTTTATGTACAAGCCCAATATTCAACTAACTACTCCATCAACCCCTTAGAGGGGATTTTGCTACTCATTACAACTAGGAAAGTAAGAGAAAGGAAAGAGGAAGAACCCTTGGAGAACATCTCCTTCCTTGAAGTGGCTTCAATCTCCTAACTTCCTTGAAGTTGAGTAGAGAATGTAAGGATGTAAGAGAGAGAGAGATTCTTAATCTAAGTGTGTTTTCCTTAGAAAAACGGAGTCAAAAGCTCCTTAAAATATTTCCATATATTCTATTTATACTACATACAAAAATAGGTCACTTAAGCTTCAAATATCAATCTGGCGCGCGCGGAGTGCGGGTGGAGTGCGGGTGAATTACCCGCACTGTACCCGCACTGTATGATCTTCAGCTCTCGGATCTGGAACTAGTGTGGGTGGAGTGCGGTTGGATTACCTGCACTTCACCCACACTTGGAACCGCACTGTGCTCGCACTATGATCGCACTACACTGTCAGGTGCAAAATCCACCTTCTGTCTTGAGCAACAGTACAGGAATAGTGCGGTTGGATAACCCGCACTTTACCCGCACTCTAGTGTCAGGTGCAAATCTGCTCTTCTGGTCTTGGTAACAGTGCGGGTGGAGTGCGGTTGGATGACCCGCACAGTACCCGCATTCTAATGTCAGGTGCGTCTTCAACTTCTCTGGTTTGGTATTAGTGCGGGTAGAGTGCAGTTGGATGACCGGTACAGTACCCGCACTTTAACGTCAGGTGCAACTTCAGCTTCTCTGGTTTGGCAATAGTGCGGGTGGAGAGCGGTTGGATGACCCGCACTATACCCACACTTTAACTCTTCACTTTGCATCAAGTCCCGGTTATGAGCATGCGTGCGGCTGGAGTGCGGTTACGACCCGCACTTGACCCGCACTCTGAGCTGTTTGTGGTCCTTTGTCTTTCCTTTTGCCCTTTTTCTACCGGAACCACTGTAACACGCTTCCAAACCCTTCATTGCACCATTTCCTACAATTACGCATAAAACAACCCATAAGAGATACAAAAATGCACGAAAACAGAACACAAGGTAAGGATATGAGGGCCTAAATATACTACATATTTGGCCCGATCATCCCTCCACGTCGCCGATTATCACGCGATATAGATTAACTTCTCTATCTGTTATAAGTAGACCTTGCTCCTTCACTGTGGACTTACTTCTTCTTTCAACAACTTTCCCGATCTATACGTGCAGAAAAACAAAAAAAAGCCCTAGCTTTTTCCTCGTCTTCAACCCTCAAATTTTTCATTTTCCAGAAACTGAACTCTGAGCCTGTCATCATGTCTTCACCTCATGGCAACAGTATAGAACAATTGTTTGACGGAGACAAGGTGGCTAGAGGGAGCCTCACCCCTAGAAAAAGGGCACGCGTCGATAGCGACAGCGAGGACGACGTTCACTTTCAGCGTCGGCATTCCAACCGAAACTTTGCAATCGAGACGGGCTTTTCAAACAATCCCAATGCTCAGATTGATGTCGACCGGGAATCGAGTGGAGATTCAGAAGCTGCTGCTGGGGTAGGTAGAGACCGGGCCGGTGAAGTCACAGACACCGTGGGGAGGGTACTCGCCCTTCCTTATGAGTATAGATGCATCCCCGATTCGACTAGCACCTCGGACACTGTGGGTGCTTGCGGAGAGATTTTAAGATCCCAAAAGATATATCGATTACCATACCCCCGCCTGGGTATGATGTGTATACTCCCAATCGTGGTGAACTTCTGATTCATACGACGGCCTTCGACAGCGAAGTCAGGTTACCTCTTCACCCTACCTTGCGTAGGGCACTGTATGCTTTGCAGCTCGCCCCTCTTCAGCTGACACTAGGGTTTTGGAGGCACCTGGTGGGGTTCTTGGTATTATGGAGGGAACAATGTGAGAGAGACAAAATTGACCGGGAACCGGGACCGGACGAGCGGATACGTGTTCCAGATTGCTGCAAACGCCCCGGGTCCAAAGGGGCAGTTCTATGCTCGGGCAAAGAACAATTTGAAATTTGTGGTACCAGGGGCCACAAAGAAAGATACATTTTTGAGGGAGGAATGGGTCGTCATCAAGGGCGAATGGGGTAGCTCGGTTCATGTTGGAGGAACTGAACTCAAGGTTCCTACTTGTTTTAATGGGAAGCCCACATTGGAGAAGAGTAAACTCTCCGCCGAATCGGAGAAAATTTTGAAGGCCATCATGGCCTGGAATTACATCAATATGAAATATCCTATCACGGAGGCCTTTGAAGCAAAGAGGGTAGATTGCTACCTCCGTATTTCTGGTGCTTTCCCAGGTAAAGGAATTTCTGACTTTGCTTCAACTATACTGCTTCATTGATTTTGTAGATATTGACTCTAGCTATTCTAGCAATTTTAGCAGTCTCTCCATCGGTTCTTGAGGTGGAACTCAACCAGGCTAGTACCGTTGATTCGCCCCCAACTTCCCCCATTAGACTTCCTGCTCCAGCTGGCTCTGATTTTGGTGGAGAGGTTGGCACTCCTGTTGGGCTTAGCCGGGTTTCGACTGAGGTGCCTGGGATTTCAGCTCCTCTCGTAGCTAGATCGCTGGAAGCTTTTACTGCCAGAGTGGGGAGGTATTGGGGTGTTTCTAGTCAGGTGCAAGACGCTCCACGCATCAACCCAATTACTGTCGTTGCTACTGTTGCTGCTGATCCAATAGCTCCCTCTGCCCCTTCTGTTGTGGCACCTGATCAATCTGCCTGGGTTGGGAGAGGCTTTGGTCCTGCTGTTGTAACCCAGGTGACAACTCGCAATAAGCCACGATCGGGGTCAAGAGATAACAGCCAGGATGAAGTTTTGGCCTAATTTGTTGCCTCCTGCCCATGTGGGAGCTTGGATGTCATGATGGCCATGCCCACTAAGCTTCTAATTAAAAGGGGATCTGCCCTCCTAGCTGAGGTAAGACGGCTCATTTTTCCCTCTATCCTGGTTAAGAGTTGGAAATATCCTGACTAGTGCTCTGTTTTTGGCAGGCTTTTAAGTTTAATGTGGCACTGAGCCAGTAGGTTGGCTCCCTCTTGGAGCAAGTTAAAGGTGCTACTACTGAGTTGGAGAGGTCCAAGGAGGAGCTTGCTAAGGCTGCTAAAGGCGTGGAAGTTCTGAACAAGTCTCTAAATAATGCTAAGAAGGAAGCGGATGAGGCTAAAGCTGACAGGGACCAGATGCAGCATGCCTTGGATACCGAAATACTTAGGTCCTTTCATTGCAGGCAGGAGAGGGAGATCTCGAAGAATAGAGTAGTAAAGCTGGAGAAGGGGGTTCAACCCCTTCACGACAGTGTGGCCAGCCTGGACGCTCAAGTAGACATTGATTTTGGGGATGGTTACTTTTTCGCTGGCTACCAGGTGGCTTTAGCTTTCCCTCCTCCGTTTTACCTGATTGTCATCGCGGGGTAGAACTGGGAGGAGATTATGGCAAAGGCTGCTTAACTTGCTAGGGCAACACCCTCTGATGTGGCTGGACCTTCCCAGGTTACTGGAGCAATTGGAGTGGCAAGAGGTGAAGACCAGAGTTCTATCTCCCTTCCTCCACCAAGCGATGTTAGAGCAGATCCTAATCTGAAGGCTCCTGAAGCTGGAGTGGCTCGAGTTGAGGGAGGGGCTTCTGACCCACCTGTCTCTCCGCCCTGATTTGTTAAAGTAGTAGAAAACCAACGGGCTTCAAAAGAGAGAGAATATGTCATGCTTATCCCTCTTTCTGATTCTATCCAGGTAACGGAGGACCGAGCTGCTTCGATCAAGGATGTCGGGATGCATTCTGACCAAATGGTAACAAGGGAGCTTCAGTTCGATCCGCTTCCAGTGGCACCTCTGGTTGTGATAGGTACCCAGGTAGCAGGCGAGGCTCTAATTGGTCCCAAAGATGGAGAAACTCTAACTGGTGGAGCTGGAGAGAAGACGGCCAACCAGGAGCAGGAGGATGCATGATTCAGTTTGGACTTTTATCCAGTCAACTTTATCTATTTATTTTTATTTTTTTATATATTTGTGTAGCCCGCGATCAGGGAATGGGCTCCCCGGTTTTAGTAATGAGAACACTTTTTCTTTTTTCCTTAGCTTCATGCATGTGTAGTTTATTAAACTCTTGGTTGAACCTCTCCTTAATCTAAAGTAGAGTCCCTAATATAATTTTGATTCTATAAATTTCTGTCTTCGGATGAATCCCGGTGCCTAGGTGCAGACTTGGCGATCCATCCTTTATTCAATCCAGATAGGATGCAGTCGTTGATATAATTGGTCTAGAAGTGGTATCACGGATCATGGTACCTGGAAATCGAGATTGCCATGTTCCATGCTACCTTCGAGGTTATCCTGATCAAAAAACCTCTTTTTTGAAATTCCTGCATAGGAATTTTTGGTTTGAGTTCTATTTTCAATTGTTCTTCCACATGTTAGTCTAGGACAAGTTCGATTGCCTCAAACATCAAACTTCTGGGGGGCACGTTTTGTGAAGCTATCCTTTCCCATACACCAAATGTTGTGTCCCATTAATGAACTTATCCTCTCGCTCTCGATACTCGATCTCTCCTTCTATAAATACCTCTACCTGTTTGACAGGTCTTCATACTATCTCTTTACTCTTTTAGTGGAACAACAAATCCCAGTAGATCGACCAATGATCGTCGTATTAGTTAACACTGATGGAAGAGAAGGAGATGTAAGTTCTGTGACTGGCAGGATGCTTGGTATTGTGGATAGAGCGGTGCGAGATGGACTTAATTACCTGGGAATCATAATTGGTTGTGATTTCTTGGATCAAGAGGAACAGTCGATCACGACGTTGCACCCTTGCCAATAGTGTAGACATTACCTAGGCAGGCCGCAACTTCGTATCCAGTTGCATCTTGAATATGGAGGGTTTCAAGGTTACCCTCATATGCTCGATGACTCCAACACGGCCTCTGTTCCTACCTTCGGGGGGCGGTAGTATCATAGACATATGTTTTGGTTGAAAATAATGTTGCTAGGTAGGCAGATAAAGAAAGTAGGCAAGAAGCTAAAAAGAAGCCGACATTTTCGAATCTCCAGTTTACTTTTTGTCATTTTCTTTCTTGTTTCTTATATGTAGCTTGAAATAAAGGTTGGGTTCCCTGATTTGATCAGCGAAGATACCCTCATTTCTTTCTTGTATGTTTCCTGAAATAAGGGTTGGGTTCCTTGATTTGATCAATGAAGAAAAACTCATTTCCCTCTATATCTGTTGACTGAATTCTGCCGCATGCTTCTGATTGTAACATAAACTCAAACAATAGTCCCCAGTATAAAACCTGACTTAATCAATACTTGGTAACGCCAGGAACCTGATAAGAACAAAAGTAGAGAAACAGCGGGTGACCGGTACCACGGCACCTAATCGAAGAATCTCAGGACCCTTTCCCCGAGGCTCAATATGGCTCATTGTTATCAGTAATCATTGTATACAGGTAAGTCGAGGTACTAGGCATTCCATTTCGAGGAACCTTAGTAGCTTGGCGGAGATTTAGTCGAAAAAAGCCTGGATACCGGAGATCCTCATTCTTCGGAGGACCTCGGTACTTTGGTGGAATAATCTATTGAATCCGGGTACCTCGTATTCCAGTTCTAGGAATCTTGGTACTTTGACGGAACATTCTGGTGAATCCGGGTACCTCGCATTCCTATTCTAGGAATCTGGGCACTTTGGCGAAATGATCTGGTTAATCCGTTGGCAACAAGATCCTGGTAGGTAACTAAGGCCACTTTAGCACCAGGTCTTTCTCAGCGGGGGGTGGTACCCAGCTAAGGCCTTGATCTGGCAGGCAGCTATGCTCTTACTATCCAGACCCTTCTCAGCGAGGGGTGGTGCCCGACCGAGGTCTCAACCTGTCGAGCAACTATGCTCTTATGATCCAGGTCCTTCTTGGCAGGGGGTGGTACCCAGCCATATCACCAGGAATGACATGTGGCCTTTCCTGGTCTTGAGGAGCTCCTACTGGAGGGATTAATCTGATCCAGGACATTAAGAAAGCTATATTGCTATCCAGGTCTTTGAGGCGATCCTTTTAGAGGGGTCGACCCGGTCCAAGGCATCAGGACAACTATATAGCTATCCTTGTTTTATGGCGATCCTCCTGGAGGGGTTGACTAGGTCCAGGGCATCAGGATAACTATGTAGCTATCCTGGTGTTATGGTGAACGTGGCGAATTATAGCGATATAGCATGGACAGATGTAGACAAATGTAGAAAAATGGAGAAAAAGATCTTATTTATTCATAAGTCAAAAGAGGAATACAAATACACATGAGTATCAACCTAGAGGAGATCATGATCGGTCTTTCCTGCATGGTTAACGGGTAGAACCTCTTCAAGTTATCAACATTACAAGTGTGGTCTATCGGATTTCCATCCATATTATCCAATTTGTAGGACCCGCTCCTGATCACCATTATAATCAGGTAGGGTCCCTCCCAATTTGGTAATAACACTCCGTCAGATCTCCTCTGGGTGCTATGAGTAACCTTCCTAAGAACCAAGTCCCCCTCTTTGAAGTTTCGGGCTCTAACTCTCCTGTTGAAGTAACAGGCAATCTGGCTCTGGTAAACTGCTACCATTTCTTCCACCATGTCCTGTTTCTCCTCCAAGAGGTCCAAGTTGGCCCTCAGCTTGTCTTCATTCCCACCGGGGTTGAAATGTTGAACCCTGAAAGAGGTGAGCTTATGCTCGATAGGAAGGACAACTTCTACCCCGAAAGCTAGTGAGTAAGGGGTCTCTCCAGTAGCAGTCCTTTTGGTGGTGCGGTAAGCCCATAGCACGTCCGGGAGTTCATCTGCCCATCTCCCTTTCTTCTGTTGAAGCTTCTTCTTCAGTAGCCTCTTGATAGTCTTATTTGTGGCCTCTACCAGGCCATTAGTTTGGGGGTGTGCAACAGATGCAAAACGAAGCTCGATTCCTAGGTTCTTGCAGAAGCCATGGAATCTGGCGTTGTCAAACTGTTTGCCCAGATCCGTGATAATGACCATCGGGGTCCCAAACCGGCAGACCACATTCTTCAGTCGTGTTTGCCTCGGTAATTTTGGAGAGGGGCTCCGCCTCCACCCATCTGGTAAAATAATCAATTGCCACCGATTGCATGCTTCTATTGACCAGGCGCGGTTGGGAGTGGTCCAATCAAGTCTACTCCCAGAAGGCAAATGGGTAAGGAGAGCTAATGGAAGATAATCGTTCTAGAGGCAAGTGATGTAGATTGGACGTCTTCTGGCATGGTTCACATGATTGTACGAACTGCCCGTGTCATGATGCAAGGTTAGCCAGTAATATCCCATTTGCAACACCTGGTAGGCTAGCGCTTCTCCCTTGGTATGATTTCCATAGTCCCCTGTGTGTACCTCTTTAAGTGCCCAGCTCGCATCCTCAGGGTGCAGGCATCTGAGGAGGGGGAGAGATCTTCCTCTACGATAAAGGTGTCCCTCTACCAGGCAATAGCGGACTGCGGTTCTCTTGATCTTGCGAGCTAGGTCAGGACTTTCGGGGAGCTTTTCTTCTTGGAGGAAATCTACGATGGGATCCATCCAACATGGAAGTCGTTCCACATGGTTGACTTCTTTTTCTTCCACTATACTAGGTACGGAGATTATTTGGAGGGGTACCCCTTTTGGTAGCGCCATTCCCTCGCTAGCAGCTATCTTAGCTAGGATATCGGCTCGGTGGTTCTGCTGTCTGGTTACCTGTTAAATTTTGAACCCCTTGAAACGGGTCATAAGCTTCTGGATCTTACAGAGGTAAGCTGCCATATTATCTCCTTTAACATGGTAGGAACCAGTTACCTGGTTGACCAGCAGTTGTGAATCACACTTAGCGTTGAGATAATTTACTCCAAGGTCTGCTGTTATCTTCATCCCCACTAGCAGGGCCTCATACTCTGCCTCATTATTAGTGGTGCTAAACTTGAATCTAAAACAGTGACAGCATTCGATCTTTTCTGGATCGGTCAGAACAATTCCTCCCACGCTTCCTGCTTGACAGGATGCCCCATCCTTATATAAGATCCATGCTTCCCGATTGGTAGGCTAATCTGCAGGTTCTTGCTCTTTCTGAGGGATCAGATCTGCGCTCGGGGAGGTACCTTGGTCAGGTGTTGTACTGAACTCTACCACGAAATATACCAAAGCTTGGGCTTTGATGGTAGTTCGAGCCTTATATTTGATGTCGAACTGGGTGAGCTTAAGGGCCCACAGTACGAGTCTTCCTGACACATCTGGTCTTTGAAGAAACTGGCGTAGATGCTGATCGGTGACCACAGCGATCGTGTGAGCTAAGAAATAGGGGCGGAGCTTCCTGGCGGTAGTTACTAGAGCAAAAGTAAGCTTCTCCAGTAGAGTGTAATTCTTTTCTAATTTGGTCAGGGCACGACTCACATAGTAGACAGGGCACTGGATCCCATCTCTGCATTCTTTTACCAATGCTCCGCTGACAGCGATTTCAGATACTTCCAGGTATAACTGTAATTCTTCTCCTGGTACCGGGCGAGCTAGCAGGGGTTGGCTAGCGAGGTATCTTTTCAACGATTGGAAAGCTAGCTTGTTATCCTAGTCTCACTTCATGTCCTTCCCTTGTTTGATTGCCTTGAAGAAGGGGACACACTAGTCAGTGGATCGTGATATGAAGCGGTTCAGGTCTGCAATTCGTCCAGTCAAACATTGCACTTGTTTGAGTGAGGTGGGAGACTCAAGATCTAGGATGGCTTTGATCCTCTATGGATTAGCTTCAATCCCTCTCTCATGGACCATGAACCCGAGAAATTTCCCGGCTGTAACTCCGAAGGCGCATTTAGCAGGGTTTAACATCATCTGATTTTCTTTGACAATCTGGAAAGTCTGGCGGAGGTGGTCCTGGTGATGCTCAGCTACCTGAGACTTTGATGAGAAGATTTTCGCCGTTAGAAAACCGTCCGTCAAAACAATTTATAAAACCTATGCGATGCGTTCACAAGTATAAATACGAGTAAAATGGTAAGCACGAGTGTCATCCACTGAGATCGGGGTAGCGGTGATAAGATTAGGATTAATATAACTAGTATGCATAAAAGTAAAAGTGATGGTGAATGAAAATATAAATAAACTAAACTATGAAAGCAAATAAAATGGGATGAAAATGGAGTGATGAATGTATGATGATGGAACTACGGAGTTGATGGACTCGTAAGTGAATATTAGGGCAATTGCAACAAACTCTCAATTAAGCACGTTTTGACAAATGTAACCAACCTAGGGTGTATAGCGAAGACCTCCTACTAGCGATTAATCCCTCATAAGCAACCAACAATGGCTAGTTACTCAATCGGGACTTTTTCCATGAATGCTCATCTATCTAGCTATGGCTCAACCTGTTACTAATGTAGCCATCCTAGGGTGTATAGTGATGGCTTCCAATTCCCTCACAAGTGGCCGACCTAGGGTGTATAGTGAAGGCCACCCGTTTGAGATTGGATGAGGCTCGAGGTTATCAACCGAATTCTACTCAAAGGTTAGTTCTCGTAAAATCACTAAAGTAGCCAACCTAGGGTGTATAGTGGAGGCTTCTAATTCGCTCACAAGTGGCTAACCTATGGTGTATAGTGAAAGCCACTAATTCAAGATTAGATTAAGGGCATGGTTGTAGAGCCGGATTTTCGAAAATCCTTCCATTCAATGGAGCATTAGACAACCTAATTGCATACTCAAGTAATCCAAATCAATAATGGAAATCAATTCAAACAATGGAATAAAATATAGAGATAGAATAAATATAACACATAGAGTAACTTATTTACAAAGCCCAAATATCCATCTAACAAATAACATCAACCCCATAGTGGGTATTTTAGCTACTCATTTTCTATTACAAACAAATAAACTAAGAGAGAGTATAGAGAGAAAACCCTTGAGGATTGATCTCCTTCCTTGAAGCTTGAATCCAAGTCTCCTAGTTGCCTTTGATTAAGTAGAGATGGTTTGGATGAGAGGGATATGCGTTTCTAGCTTAGACTATGTAAAGAAAATAGAAAATACAAGTGTTGGGAGATATGGGAGTCCTTTGGTTCGTTCCCATGCTTTTCTATTTATAGGGGATGGAAAAATAGGTCACGTAATCTCGAAAATAGAAGCTGTAGCGTGCAGAGTGCGGGTGGAGTGCGGTTGGATTACCAGCACTTTATCTGTCAGGTACAAATAAGCTTCTCTTGTTTTGGCAACAGTGCGGGTGGAGTGCGGTTAGATGACCCGCACTGTACCAGCACTTTAACGTCAGAAGCAAATCCAACTCTCTGTCTTGAGCAACAGTGTGGGTGGAGTGCTGTTGGATGACCCGCACTTGACCCGCACTTTATCTTTCCTTCATGAATCAGATCCCGGATGTGGGAAGGAGTGCGGTTGGAGTGCGGTTGCGACCCGCACTTGACCCGCACTCTTAGAGTTGCTGATGACCCTTTGTCTTTCCTTCAACCACCTTTTGCCCCTTTTCAGCCAAAACTCCCTCAAAACTCTTCTAACACCAGAATTACATCTATTGCCTGCAATTAGCACCAGCGAGCCTATTAGACATAAAATATACAGAAAATACACACAAGAACAAGAAAAAGGAATAGGAAATGAGGGCCAAAATATACAATAATTTAGGCATGGTCAAACACCCCCAAACCAAACCTTTGCTCGTCCATGAGCAAACTCAAAACAAAACAAATAAGACACAAACTAAAAATGACTCGAACTAAGAACTTTCCTAGACACAAATAAAAACTTACTGAAGAACCAACTAGCAGAGAGATTTACAAAAGCAAATGGGAGTGAAGAATGAGCATATGCAAAATGTTCTAAACAACTCGAAGGCACCCCAAGGGAAACTGGCACAACACGAATCCAACACTTAAAATTCCATCGCCTCTGAAACTGCTCACTCTCACACCTCGAGCCTAATTCGGTTCGACGCTAGGTTCTCACATGGATTCTCTCTTATCTTTCCTCTCAGAACCTTGGTTCACACTTATGCAACATGTATGCCAATGATTTTATGTAACTGAATCAACTTAGTTGCATACATTTAGTGTAGAATAAACGCTATTTTCAGTGAGTGAGTCTCATGAAAGAATCACGTGTCATGAAAGTGGAAAGAGCATTCATTAACTAATATTCCCAATCTAGACATCCCCTAAGATCAACTAGGTCTTTTCCATTTGGTTGTAACGTGGCCACAGTGAATGGTGATTAGAAGAATGAGAAATTTAGGAACAAGTACTAATCAACCAAGTTAAGGCAATACATTCTACACTTAAGCATTTAATTTCTCGTGCCACTCCACTTCCAAATACAGTATGGCGTCCAAGCATACAATTAAACTCTACGTGCAACCTTTAACTACTCATGTTACCTATTTGAGTAGCATTTACAATTTACACAAGGTATTTGAAGCATATTTTTCTTTTGTTACTTTTTGCTTCTTCTCTTTTCATTCCTTTTTACTATGCACATTTTCACAACTCATTACTCTTGCCTAGGTACACCCCATTTATCAAATTAAAGCACAACTTTACATTCCTAAGCCTCAACAAGATCAATTAAGAGAGGGTTGGCTAAGTGTTTAGGTTGCTTGGGTTATGGATAACATGGGTGTAGAATGGAAAAGTCTCTATGTGTTTGGCTTCAAAATTGGCTTGGGAACACACATATTACAGGAATGGGAAGTATTTAGGCTTTCTTTTTGAGTGGCTAAAACACACATTGCCTAATATCACTTCAAAGGATCAATCTACCAAGGGAATAAAAGTTTCTGTCAAGTAATCCACATATATGATGCATGTTCAATGACAAATGATGATTTTTGATGTAGTGAGACTATGCATGGTGTTTGAATAGTGTTTACAGATTTGAAAAACATTTTCCCTCAAATATACACGCTTTTGGCTTGTGTTTGTGATCTCACAAGGGAAATCTTTACTATTAGAACAAGGCGCTTGAGCACCGAATTCCCTAAACTTGGACACTAAAAGATGAAACTAGCCCCTGAAGTGCAAGTGAGACCCCTAAAGTGACTAAAAGTTATTGAATAAGCACACAAAGCATACACACATTCGCCACAAACACTATACTCCAGGTATCTCACCAAGCTAAATAAGCTCAAAATTCTAGCTAAGCAGCAACTTTTTTTTTGTTGAAAATATGACACAAAAATTACTCAAGACACAAAAGACGACTCAAAAAGGAGTCTACACCCCCAAACCAAAACCCAACATTGTCATCAATGTTGAAGACAAGAGAATCCGGCCTAGCTGCATGCACCTAACATGACTCAAAACAAACCTAGGCACTAATCAACCACAATCATTGCCCCAACAATATAAAAGTGACTCAAACAAGGCTCACAAAATAAAAGGCAATTCATGCAATATATCATTGAAGCACGAGTCAAGCATAACATCAAGCATTTTATCAAAATTAACGGATTCTCCGAATTAAACAATATAAAGCACATGCATTCATACTTGCACAAGAGCCTCTGGCTCTTTTATCCACAAATATAATCAATAAATTCATTGTGCAAATATCCACAAAATATAGCATTCGAACAAAACTATCCCAACATCACAATTTATTGAATTTAAACAATATAAAACATAAAACTAACTACATGCATCAAAATTATTCAATGGGATGCATTCATGGAGAGGCTAGGGTCCTCTAAGGGTGGTTTGACCAAGTTATGAAATTCTCTATTTTTCATTACCCAAATAAATTTAGGTGACTTCATTATCTTTTCCTTTTTCATGTTTCTATATAAGTGCACTTGGTCTTTCCTTACCCATATTTGCTTGACCCTAGGTGGACTCCACCTATTCCTATGACCTCTAGTTTTCCTATGTTGATTTGGCTTGTAATTTTTAGCCTTAAAATGCTCTATCCTAGAACATGCATAGCAAAAGATATTAGAGTTAGAGGAACTCCCCTTTGATGCGTGGTCTTGAGGACGTTTGATTTGTTTCACTTGTAACACCTTGACCTCCTCCTCCTTTTTGCTTAGTGCTACCTTTGCTTCCTCTTAGGCATTGGCTTTTTGATCAACCTCCATTTGCATCTTCATTGACTTGTGAGCTATCTCATCTTCAAAATCTTTTGATAGCCTTGCTAAGTTCTCCAAATCCTTCTATGCGGTACTCTTTCCGGCTTCAAATCTCTCAATTCGTTCTTCCAATTCTTTGTTCTTGTCGGAGACTTCACCATTTGTCTTCTTGAGAGTACCATTCTCAACCCTGAGCATCTTCACTTCAAATAATAGTTTCTTGTTCAAATCTTGGAGATTACTCGACTTTTCCATTCCCAAGGCTTCTCTCTCTTGAAGTGCTTCATTCTCTTCCTTCAACACACCCCTTTCTAACACTAGCTCTGTGCTCACGTTCATAAGCTCTTGGTTCATCTTGATCATCCTGTCCATCTCGTCCATTCTCTTGCTTCGCTCCACTTCAAATTCTATTAGAAGCTTATACATGTCTTCTTTTGAGAAATTGGAGGAATCCACCGGTTTGGTTGCTTTAACTTGGAAACAACTCTGATTTACCGGGGTGGACTGCTAGGCTGATTCGAGCATTTGGGTGGTTTTCAATTCTATGAAGGCTTGAGTCTATTGTTGAGAAGCTATCATCTGCTCAGTCTCCCGCACATGATTCTTCATGAATTTCTTAGTTGATCTTCAACGGAATTTGACTGGAATGACGAGATGTAGGTATTCTCTTTAGGCTCGTAGCTTGACCCTGAATTTTGCCAAAAGAAATCCATTGAGTCCTGAAACAAACAAAAAACAAAAACTACCAAAGCAATAAAAAGAAAATAACAAAACTAAAAAAAATTAATAAAGTAATTAAAACTAATCAAATCACTACTACGCACACCGATCCCCGGCAGCGGCGCCATTTGATAAGAAGATTTTCTCCGTTAGAAAACCGTCCGTCAAAACAATTTATAAAACCTATGTGATGCGTTCACAAGTATAAATACGAGTAAAGCGGTAAGCATGGGTGTCGTCCACTGAGATCGGGGTAGTGGTGATAATATTAGGATTAATATAACTAGTATGCATAAAAGTAAAAGTGATGGTGAATGAAAATATAATATAAACTAAACTATGAAAGCAAATAAAATGGGGTGAAAATGGAGTGATGAATGTATAATGATGGAACTACGGAGTTGATGGACTCGTAAGTGAATATTGTGGCAATTGCAACAAACTCTCAATTAAGCACGTTTTGACAAATGTAACCAACCTAGAGTGTATAGTGTTGGTATATATCTCTAGCAAACGGTCAACCTAGGGTGTAAAGCGAAGACCTCCTACTAGAGATTAATCCCTCCTAAGCAACCAACAATGGCTAGTTTCTCAATCGGGACTTTTTCCATGAATGCTCATCTATCTAGCTATGGCTCAACCTATTACTAATGTAGCCATCCCAGGGTGTATAGTGATGGTTTCTAATTCCCTCACAAGTGGCTGACCTAGGGTGTATAGTGAAGGCCACCTGTTTGAGATTGGATGAGGCTCGAGGTTATCAACCGAATTCTTCTTGAAGGTTAGTTCTCGTAAAATCACTAAAGTAGCCAATCTAGAGTGTATAGTGGAGGCTTCTAATTCTCTCACAAGTGGCTAACCTAGGGTGTATAGTGAAACCACAAATTCAAGATTAGATTAAGGGCATGGTTGTAGAGCCGGATTTTCGGAAATCCTTCCATTCAATGAAGCATGAGACAACCTAATTGCCTACTCAAGTAATCCAAATCAACATGCAAAGAGGGTGTATCCAAGCAAATCAATAATGGAAATCAATTCAAGCAATGAAATAAAATATAGAGATAGAATAAGTATAACACATAGAGTTTATTTACAAAGCCCAAATATCCATCAAACAAATAACATCAACCCCATAGTGGGGTATTTTAGCTACTCATGTTCTATTACAAACCAATAAAATAAGAGAGAGTATAGAGAGAAAACCCTTGAAGATTGATCTCCTTCCTTGAAGCTTGAATCCAAGTCTCCTAGTTGCCTTTGATTGACTAGAGATGGTTTGGATGAGAGGGATATGTGTTTCTAGCTTAGACTATGTAAAGAAAATAGAAAATACAAGTGTTGGGAGATATGGGAGTCTTTTGGTTCGTTTCCATGCTTTTATATTTATAGGGGATGGAAAAATAGGTCACTTAAGCTTGAAAACAGAAGCTGTCGCTCGCAGAGTGCGGGTAGAGTACGGTTGGATTACCCTCACTTGACCCGCACTTTATCTGTCAGGTACAAATAAGCTTCTCTTGTTTTGGCAACAGTGCGGGTGGAGTATTGTTGAATGACCCGCACTATACCCGCACTTTATCTTTCCTTCATGAATCAGGTCCCGGCTATGGGAAGGAGTGCGGTTGCGACCCGCACTCTTAGAGTTACTGATGACCCTTTGTCTTTCCTTCAACCACCTTTTGCCCTTTTTTGGCCAAAACTCCCGCAAAACGCTTCTAACACCAGAATTACATCTATTGCCTGTAATCAGCACCAATGAGCTTATTAGACATAAAATATACATAAAATACACACAAAAATGAGACAAAGGAATAGGAAATTAGGGCGAAATATACAACAATTTAGGCACGATCAGACTTCGTGATCATATCATCGATGTATACCTCCATTGACTTTCCTATCAGTCCTTTGAACAAACGGTTGACCAGGCGCTGGTAGGTAGCCCCAGCATTTTTGAGCCCGAAGGGCATGACCTTATAGCAATATAGGCCTTGCCCGGTTATGAAACTGGTTTTATCCTGTTCAGCTGGGTACATCATAATCTGGTTGTATCCTGAGAAGGCGTCCATAAAGCTTAGGAGCATGTTACCCGCGGTTGAATCTACCAGTTGGTCGATTTTTGGTAGCAAGAAGATGTCCTTCGGGCAGGCGCGGTTGAGGTCAGTGTAGTCAACACACATGCGTCATTTCCCATTTGCTTTGGTCACCATGACCACATTGGAAATCCACTCAAGGTATTGGGATTCTCTGATGAATTTTGTTCTCATCAGCTTGTCTACCTCCTCTTGCACCACAGCATTTCTTTCTGAGTTGAAATGCCTTTTTTTTGTTTAACCGGCTTGAAGGTGGGGTCTACGGCCAACCTATGAGCTGCCAGGGTAACTGGTATCCCCGACATCTCTTTATGATTCTAGGCAAAGATATCATTATATTCTTGTAAGAGCTTTACCAGATCCTCCTTTACCTCAGCCTTCAATATCAGGGAGTTCTGGCGTGGATCCTTTTTCAACTGAGCCTGTTCTGTCTTCGAAGTCTTCTTCTGGTAATTCCTGATCTCGTACAACGGTTATCTACGCACATTGCTTGGCGAGCACCACTGGGTTCGTGGACACTGCATAACATTTGCGGGCTGCCTGCTGGTCTCCCCGCACCTCGCCTACCTTGTCTCTCATAGGGAATTGCAAGACATTATGGTAGATTGACAGGACACCCTTGAGGGCGGACAAGAAAGGTCTACCAAGAATGACGTTGTAGGCCGATGGATGTAGACCACAATGAAATCTGTCATGATATTCTGTTGGAGAGGTGCTGCTCCTATTATTACAAGTAGGATCAGGGACCCGGTGGGATTAGTGAGTCTCCTGTGAACCCATATAGTGGGGTAGTGCCGCTGTTGTGACAAGGATTTTTCAAGTTAAATTGCTCCAGACCTCCCTTGAAGAAAATGTCAACGCTGCTACCTGTATCGACCAGGACACAATAGACTATTTGAACAGTGATAACCATGGGGTAATCATGGGGTTGCACAGTGTTGTATACATCTTCCTCAGTAAAGATAATCTATGCTGAAGGAAGGGATTGAGGTAGTCCATTGGTAACCTTGAAGACATCTTGGCCTGCGTCTACCCTGGGCACTTTCCTGGCATGATTCTTTCTAGAATTGTTGCAAGTCCCTGCCAAGGTGGGACCTCCACTGATGGTGTTGACTATATGGATCTGCTCCATCAGATCCTTCCCTTTCGCCTTCTTTCCTTCTTCAAATGCTTTAGTGTCTGTTTGCACCTCCTTCCCGGTGCGAATGTTGTCACGAACTTGTTGGAGGAATTCCTCCAAGCAACCTCCCCTCACCAGGGCTTCAATCTGGTTTCACAGACTGTAGCATTTCGAGGTATTATGACCTACGTCCTCATGTAAGTCATAATACTTGTAACGGTTCAATTGATCGACTGGTGCCTTTATTAGACCCGACTTCATGAGCATTCCATTGTCGCGGCTCTTGGATCACGTATTGAAGATGAATGGGATCATTGGGGCATGGTTTGATGCCTTGGAACTGAGCACAGAAGTGGGTGGTCAATTTGGTGAACGAGTCGACACTCCCAGCTGGCAGCTTCCTGAACCATGTCTTGGAGTGGTCAGTTAGCGTGGTAGGAAACATTCTGCACATGGCAGCTCTGGTAGAATTCTGGACCTCCATCTGTTGAACAAAGCTCTCCAGGTGGCTTAAAGGATCTTCAGTTCCATAATACTTTTCGGTTGGCATCTTAAATTTGGGGGGTAACTCTGCCTCCGTGATTCTCCTGGAGAAGCGGGCATTCATTTCTCCCAGGGGATCTTTCTGGTGTTCCATGTGCTTGCCCATTTTAGCTCCAGGATCTCTTTGGCCATCCTGGCTACCTAGTCTCGGAGCTGTTTATTGCCATCATTTCTGGATTCCACTTCTGATTCTCCGTCGCCAGATCCATCTGAGGTCGCGGAGGTGTTATCCCTACCCTCCCCTCGGGGAAGGTCATCTCTGGCGCTTCCAATGCTACCTCTCGCCATCGATCGAGGTCGCCTCCTGGCTGCTTCTTGCTGTGGTTGCTTAGAAGAAGCTGCTGGTTGGACCGGGAGGTAGCGCTCCCTCAGTGGGAGATCGATGGCGGACCTTGCCCGCCGGGGTTGATATCCTGTAGGTTGTCTTGGAACATAGGGCATGTGCCAGAGTCTGTCATGGATCAACGGCATCGTAGGCATGGGCCCAAGCCTATCATGGATTGGTATGGGAGGTGGTGGCCCCAACCTATCAAATGGAGGTACCCTGGTACCTTGCCGATCAATGTCTCCCCTGGTATCTGGTAACGCGGGGTGGTTGGCTCTACTTTCCGTGAACATTTGGAGGTGAATATTCTCTATAAAAGCCGTGACCTGTTGGTTTAAACTGGCGGGCCCAGCTGCTGGGGCTGTAGGTACCTAGGGGTAGCCCGCGCAGTAGTTGATGGCTTCAAGGTGGGATTACGACCCTTCCCTCCTTTCTTTTGCTTGTGGCCCTTACGGGTTGAAGCATTTGACTAATGCCCCGATGGGTTGGGATGATCCTGAGAGGATCGGTGCTTCATTGTTGAAAATGCTTACAAGAAAATGAGATATACAGGCTTTCTTACAGGGTGTGGTATTCCCACAGACGGCGCCCAAAAGTGTTAATGGAAAAATCCACCAAGAAGGGGAAATTTCGGTTAACACCCTCACCCACTACCGGTGGACAGTAGCGGGGTATGTACCTTCTGTACCGAGGTCTCTTTCTATAATGGAGACAAGAGATAAAATTATAGAAGGGATAAAAGGGACCGTAGGATATAGAAGAACACTGTTTTATTAAGTAACACTATAACAAAGTTACAACACATACATTCTTCTCTCTTTTCTTACTCTTTTACACAGGGTGGTGGTGGTGGAGAAAGCGTTTATGTCGATAAGTGGCTAATTCCCTCCCAGTGATTGTCTATTAACTCTCACTGGTTTCAGAGAAACGTCAAGAAGTTCCTTTGGCTATAAAGATGCTTTTTTATGTTCTCAAAAACTATTTCTGGGATTCGACCCCTCACTTTGTGATACGATCCTCGTCGTTTGGAGACTAAGACCGTTCTATGGACTGGTTTGGATGGAAACCGCGACCCAACACCTATAACGAGATGCGAACCTTGGTATAGAGGAAGACGCCACAATCAAGGATGGAATACTTGATTGATAAGTCGGGAAGGAACGCCACAGAAAATTCTGATAAGTTCCAATTAGTTCTCAAAGAACCAAAGAGAATTTGCTCTCAATTTTTATCAATAATCAACTGCCTCTAATTGAAATAAAATGGTACAATTTATAGTACTAAGGCCACAGAAGACCAGCCCTAGATTTGTGCCCAAGGCAACAAAGAAAAAGGAAAGTTTGACAAATTAAAACATCAAGGAAGTCAAACATTTCGGCCTTCAATCTTTTCGGCTACAAACATTTCGGCCTTCAAACATTTCGGCTTCAAACATTTCAGCCTTCAATCTTTTCGGCTTCAAACATTTCCGGCTTCAAACATTTCGGCTTCAAACATTTCAGCCTTCAATCTTTTCGGCTTCAAACATTTCGGCCTTCAAACATTTCAGCTTCAAACATTTCGGCTTCAAACATTTCGGCCTTCAATCTTTTCGGCTTCAAACATTTCAGCCTTCAAACATTTCATCTTCAAACATTTCGGCTTCAAACATTTCGGCCTTCAAACATTTCGGCTTCAAACATTTCAGCCTTCAATCTTTTCGGCTTCAAACATTTCGGCTTCAAACATTTCGGCTTCAAATTAAAGAGTCAATCTTTCCTCTAATTCCTTAATACCTCAGCCTATGATTGTACAACAAGAAATACAATTTATTCAGCCCTAATTCAGCTCCCAAAGCCTATTGACTTTCTTGGACTTGAATCATGTTTGTTATGGGCTGGAGATTTTGTTCATCACCTTCAATGGGCCTCCACGTGCTTGCTTGAGCACAAATCCCTTGAATCAGCCCACTTAATGCATTCTGGAACTTCTTGGCTCGCGGTCTTGTAACTGGGCCAATAGGAACTTGAATTGGATCCGCATTCCATGATCTTGTGCTAGCCACGTTCTCATCACTTTGTCCTTCAAGGCTGCACATATAGGCCCCTGATATCCCTTAGAATCCGGTTCCTTTAATGGGGATTATTCGGAATCCCTTTTTAAGTATTTGACAGGAGTTGAGTGAGGGTAAAGGCTCGGGATTTGATCCCGTTAATCACTATTGAATTCAATTTCTGGTTTGGTTGACCGTTTTGTCTCATTAATAGCGTTTTATTTTGGCGATGGAGTCAACTTTCCTTCTTCGTGGAGCTTGGAGGGAAATTCTGGACTTTGGCGGAATGGGGCACTAGTACATCAGTTCGATCCCACTGGTATGGAGCTTGTTCTGCTTCTTGCTGGAGTGGTGCTTATGTCTTAACGATCATCTTCGTATTGCTTGGCAGGTAAGGTACCTGCCTTGGAGGGGCTCCGAGTAGATATCTAGGTACTAGGTACCAGGTGGAAGTTGAGGTAGTACCAAGGCGGGTATCGAGGTACTTGGTATCTTGATTGATGTCGAGGTACTTGCGGGGCGCTGGCCATGCAAGTTATCATTGTACTGGTCTTAAGTTGGTATTAGGAGCTTCAGTAGGGCGATGTACATGCCTTCGCTGGCTCGCGGTACTGGTGTCCTATCTAGCTAGATAGGTAATCAAGGTCCTGACCTTACCCAGCATTGGCTCCATCTAGGTTGTGGCCCTGATCTCGCTGATTACCTGGACTATCAGGATGGTTCTTCCTAGGTAGATTCTTGTTGGAAAATTCTCCTTTGGTCGCTTGCCAAAAAACCCTGTTAACAAAAGGTAAATTAAACTAAACTAGTATACTCTTTTTTTGGGTAAGTAAATAGTATCATAGAAAGAGAGAAAGAATGTACAAAATACAAGGGGCATACCCCAGGAAGCAAAGCAAGAGCTAAACAAAGGCTCAAAACAGCTCTAACAAACGAGCAAGACAAGACAAGAGCAAGACAGCAAATCAACTAGAGTTGACATTCCAATTCAAGGCAATGATAGGGTGGTTCTTTAAATTGAAAGAGGATAGCCGGCAGCGAATGATGTCTATAATGGAGCGAGCAACAACCAAACTAGTCTTTTGAGTGCCTTCGAAAATGTGACAGTTTCTCTCTCCCATAGCTTCGTGCCCTGCACAATCAAACAAAAACATCACAAAGTTCACACACTCAAACACCACCAAAAATAGGTGGTTTCAATACAACATAACCCATTCTTTCTTTTTTCACCCAATGAGGGCCCTTAGTTTTGATTTCCCTAAGCTTATTCTTTTCCACCCATATAAACTTGATGTTGGTTATGTTAACCTTTGGTGTATTATTAGGAACGTTTTTCCTAAGGTCCACTTTGTTACGAGTGTTCTTCCTATTTAATTTAGCAGAAAAAGGCTTAGTATGGCCTTTCTTGTGGCAATAACAACAATTAGGAAGTAAGCTAGGAATTTTACCTTTCGGTTGCTCCTTCTTTGGCGGATATGGTGGAATCTTCTTCCTATCATTCGGCTTCCATTTCCTTGATGTAGGGGCTGGTACATTGATAGAGGCATCTGAATCTCTTTGATTCTCCCTATCCAATTGCTTCTTAGGGAAAGACATGACTTCCTTTTGCTTGCTCTTTTTACCTCATCCCTTCTCACTTGGTCTCTTCCCAAGGTCTTTTCCTTAAATTGAACCAAATCCATTGAGCACTCACCTACACTATCTTCTTGCTTCTTCAAGACTTCCTCTAGCCTGATTGTGAGATAAAAATTCATTGCCCTCACCATTCTATTCTCCCCCTTGAGTTGAGCAATAATTTCTTCGTAGTCTGGTGCCTCGTGCTTGAGAAGTGGTGCTTTATTTTCATCCGGTGGGAATACGGATATTCCTACATACTCACCTAAATCTAATTTAGAGTAGGATTCGACATTCTCCACTTGAATACTGAAACAATCAAGAGCACCCATAGGGTGTTTCATTGACTCAAATACTTCAAATTCCACTGTTTCTCCTAGCACAGTCACGGATAACTTCCCGTTATGGACGTTGATGATTGCCTTTGCTGTGGCCATAAAAGGTCTCCCAAGCAACATCGGCATCTCTCTTCCTTTAGAGGGATCCTCCTCCATATCAAGTACTACAAAGTCCGTCGGAATGATTAATTTCCCGTCTTGTACCAATACATCTTCTACTATGCCGCATGGGTGTCTAATGGACTTGTCTGCTAGAATGAGATCCATCTTTGTTGGCTTAAGCCCTTCTAAACCCATTTCTAAGTAGACCGAGTGTGGCATCCAGTTTATCGATGCTCCAAGGTCTAACATTGCCCTCTCCTTCTTGGTTTCCCAGATAGAGATATCAATGATGAAACTTCCCGGGTCTTCCATTTTCTTAGGCAATGTGCGTTGGATGGCTGCACTAACCTCTTTTGGTATGATACTCCTCTCCTTGAATTCCTTGCTCCTTTTCCTAGAGTTGAGATCTTTGAAAAATTTGGTGTAAGCCGGCATTTTCTCTATCACTCCAAGGAGTGGCAAGCTTATGGAAACCTTTGACAAGATGTCATAAATTTCCTTGAAAGCTTGGTTCATCTTTGTCTTTTCTAACCTCCCCGGAAAAGGAATTGGAGGGACACGTCGATCAGACGATGCAAACTGTTTTTCCGTCTTTTTCAATGGAACCTCTGGCTTTTCTTGTTCTTCAGGAGTTTCTTTATCCTATTCATCGGGATTATCTCCTGAAATATTAACAGAAATATTTGAACATTTACGAGTATTATCTACAAGAACCATACCACTTCTTAATACAACCATTTCATTGGCTTGCTTGGTGTGGCTTGGAAGTTTTCCCGGTTGTTAACAACATTTTTTGGCAGGGGTCCAAAGAAGAATTTTCCACTAAGTTGCTACCTCGTAGGAACCATTCCCTGGTGTCCAGCAGCGTCAAAACTACGATCTAGGAAGAATAGATACCCGGTAAGGCCAGAACCACTACCTCCTCGCCCATTTGTCTACCTAGTCAAAGCACCGGAACCACGACTCAAGAAAGGGCAGGTAACACGATACCACATGTTCACTACCTCGCAGGTACCCAGCATCTTCTATTTGACACCTAGGTACCATGGACATCTTACCCGGTACCCAAGTATCTCAACGTCTACCTAGTACCCAGTACCTTGATATCAGCTTAGATCCAACCAAGAGATTCCAGCATGATAGAACAAGCGTCATGCCAGCAAGATACAGAGAAGAACAAGCGACAGGCCAGTAAAGTCATGCCGGTACGGTAGAATACCGCGCTACTGGGATATAGAACCAGTATACCCCTCCAAGCAACGCAAGCAGGAAAAGTTGACTCCTTCGCCATTTAAAGCGCCATAAATGAGACTAAAAGGTCAACTGAATCAGAGTTTAAGTACGACAGTGATTAAAGGGATCAAATCTCGCATCTTTAGCCTTACTCAACGTCTTTTAACGCATAAAAAAGGTTTCCAAATAATCCTCATTAATACAGCCAAATTTTCGGGAATATTGGAGGTCGATAAATACGGCCATGAAGGATGAAGATGGGGGATCACTGGAGAAACTTCTCTTGAGCTCTCTGAAGCCAGTGAGAATTTTGAGACAATCACTGGGAGGACTTTATAGACACTTATCGACATAAACGAGTACTCCATCACCACCCTGTGTACAAAGAGAAAAAAGAGAGAGTGATATTGTAATCTTATTATCAGTCTTCTTGTAAACAAATACAGTGATCAATAAAATAGTACCTACTTTATACATCATCTTCTCTCCTTTTTCTCCCCTTATTCTTCAACGTAATACAACATCCCAGTACTGAAGGTACCTACCCCGCTGCAACTTACCGGTAGTAGCTGAGGGTGCTAACTGGAATTCTGCTCTCTAAGTAGATTTTCCCATAAACACTTTTTGGCGCTGTCTGTGGGGAGTTTCCACACCCTTAAAATAAAGCCTGTAAATCTCATTTTCTTGCAGCATTACCAGTATAAGACATCGATCTTCTCAGGATAAGCCTGATTCATTGGGGCACTAACCAATCGCTTCAACTCGAAAGAGTCAGAAGCCAAAGAAAGGGGGGAAGAATCGCAATCCCGCTTTATCACCAGTAGCTATCGTGCGAGCTACCCTCCAGATACTTGCCGCCCTAGTAGCTGACCCTGCCAGCTTGGACCATCAAGTTGCAGCCTTCATAGAGAGTATTCACCTCAAAAATGGTTGCAGATGGTACTACCCCCCCAGTTTGCGGTACCAGATGCCAGGGGGGACACCAGTCGGCAAGGTACCAGGATATCCACCTTTGAGAGGTTGGGACTGCCACCTTCTGTATCGATCCATGACAGACTCGGGCCCGAACCCCTCGTCCCACCGGTCCATGACAGGCTCAGGCCCATGCCCCCCGCTCCACGCCAAATGATGGGTTTTCAACCCCAACAGGTGAAGTCGGCCATCGAACTTCCCTCTAGGGAGATTCTCGACCAGGTCCGACTGGCAACGGCTTCCAGACAACCTTGACCAGAAGTCGCCAGGAGGTAACCTCAACCAACGGTTGGAGGTAGTACCAGCAATAAAAGAAGCGCCAAGGAAAACCCTCCCTAGGGAGAAAACCGGGATGAGGCCTCAATGGCATCAGAGGGATCTGACAACGAAGACTTCGAGGTAGAATCTAGGAATAATAATAACATGGGACCAGGTAGCCCTAATGGCGAAAGAGATCCAGGAGTTAAAGAAGGGCAAGCACTGAGAGAACCGGAAGGATCCTCTGGAGGAGATGAACGCCCCATTCTCCTGAAGGATCAGGGAGGCAGAGCTACCTCCAAAATTCAAAATGCCAACCGACAAGTATTTTGGGACAGAGGATACCATGAGTCACCTAGAGAGTTTCGTTCAACAAATGGAGGTCCAGAATGCTACCAGGGCCACCATGTGCAGGATGTTCCCTACTACACTAACTGACATGGTTCAGTAAGCTGTCGGCTGGAAGTGTCGACTCTTTCACCAAGTTGACCACTGATTTCTATTCCTAATTCCAAGGCATCAAATCTAACCCTAAGGATCCCATTCACCTTCAATACATGATCCAGGAGCGGGGTGAATCGCTCAGAGCTTAAATAGAAAGTTTCCAGAAGGAGGTGATCCAGATGAGGGTCTTCGGGGAGAAGGAGACCTTGGGTTATTTCAGAAGGAGCTTATGGGCTGGCAGATTGTTTCGATCCTTCACCAAGCATCCACCAGAGACATACCAGGAGGACTATGATAGAGCCCTTGAATAGGTGGAGATAGACGAACAGCTTAGAGTCAAGATGCAGCATGATGACTTGAAGAATGCTAAGCACCGGAAGAAGGAGGCACTCAAGCCCGTACCTATCTTGGAGAACCAGAACAGACCTTCCAACCAATCTACATATCGGCTGCTACCTTACCACCCTCAACGAAATAGGTACCCAGCTAGGCAAACTCCTCTTCGAGCGACACCTCCACCAATGGAAGTTGTGTGGATAGCTAGGGAGGAAGAGGGGTACACACATTTCACCCCGCCCCCTTAATGCATCTCGTGAGACTATCTACTTTGCCATCCGTGACAAAGGTCTACTCAGGAAACCTAACCCGATGAAAGTGCTAGTAGATCATCGGAATCGCTACAAGTACTGCGACTTCCATGAGGATGTGGGGCACAACACCTCAGAAAGTTACAACCTACGTAACCAGATTGAGGCACTAGTAAGGGGAGAATGCCTGGTTGAATTCCTCCAATAGGTGAGGGATAGCATTCATACTGGGAAGTAGGTGTAGGCAGATATCAGAGTGGCCGAGGAGAAGAGGAAAGTAAAAGGGAAGGATCTGAAGGAGTAGATCCACATAGTCCACACAATCAGTGGAGGTCCCACCCTGGCAGGAACCTTCAACAATTCCATAAAGAACCACGCTAGGAAGGTGCCCTGGCTAAATGCGAGCTAGGATGTCTCCAAGGTCACTAAGAAATCGCTGAGATCTCCTTCTACAGCACAGATTATCTTCACTGAGGAGGATGTGTACAATACCGTACAGCCCCGTGATGACCCCATGGTTGTCACCATGCAATTGCCAATTGTCTGGTGATACGGGATCTTGAACGTTGGAACAAGAAAATTTAAAAAAAAACAGAAAAATCGGAGTTGAACTGTTACAAGGAACTTTTATTGTAAGTATAGAAATTCACCACCACTCAAAAGACACCTAAGGATAGGATAGAGCTCACCACATTAAGGATATAGTAATCACCACCTTAATGATATAGAAACTCAGATTTTCGAATTATCTTAGCATCCACCAAGAAGTTCGAAAGACATCATCAGAACAGCATACAATCGGTCCTTCCCTCTTTTTTTTTTTTTGAAATCTTTTTTTAAAATAGGCATGAAACAACCCTCCATGCTAGGGAATTCTAAGCGACCCTTGTTTGCACAAAACAAGCTAATAAAAGCTGAAATTTCATGCCGGCAGCCATTTCATGCATTAATGCACCACTCACTAAAAAGAAACAAACCAAAAATAAATTACATAAATAGTAATAACTAAGACTCTTCAGTTTTCATGCCATACAAAGTTTGAATGCTCAGCCACATGGATGCCACCTTGCATCTTAATGCTCAGCCACTTGGATGCCATCTTGCACCAAAATACTTGTACAATAATTCCACATAATTTTTAATTTTAAATCACTGGACTCACCGACCGTATCATTCTCCCCTTGTGGGAGAGGACTCGACCTCTAGTCTAGAGGACCATCTTTGACGTACGGAGACAAATCTGACACGTTAAAGGTAGCTGAATAACCATAGTCTCCCTGCAGTTCGATTTTGTAGGCATTATCTCCAATTTTCTCAAGGACTCTAAATGGACCATCAACTCTCGGCAGCAACTTAGCAAACTTCCTATGTGGAAATCTTTCTTTTCTTAAATGTATCCACACAAGTTCTCCTTCTTTGAAAGCTACATGTCTTCGATGCTTGTTGGCTTGTTGCTTGTACTTCTTTGTTTGCTTCAGAATTTTGTTCCTCACTTGTTCATGCATTTGTTTGATAAATGTTGCCCGATCTTCCACATCTGCACTAAAAAATTGTGTTGTAGGCAAAGGAGTTAAATCCAAAGGACCAATGGGGTTCTGTCCATACACAATAGCAAAAGGACTAGAACCGGTTGTTTGGCTTTTGGATTTGTTGTAGGCAAACTCAGCATGAGCAAGCAGTAGATCCCAGTCTCTGATATTTTTCTTCACCAAACTTCGTAAAAGATTGCCCAATGAACGGTTAACAACTTCAGTTTGTCCATCGGTTTGGGGATGGCAAGAAGTGCTAAGTTGTAACTTAGTCCCCAGTTTCCTCCAAAGAGTCCTTCAAAAATGACTCAAGAACTTAGAATCTCTGTCTGAAGTAATGGATCTTGGAATTCCATGAAGTCTCACCACTTCTCTAAAGTAAAGATCAGCCACGTGTGTTGCATCTGCAGTCTTATTGCAAGCAATGAAATGAGTCATTTTAGAGAATCTGTCAACAATCACCATAATGGAATCTCTGCCCCGTTGAGTTCGTGGCAACCCAAGCACAAAATCCATACTTACTTCTTCCCAAGGAGCCCTTGGAATTGGAAGAGGAGTGTAGAGACCGGTATTCTGACCATGTGTTTTAGCCTTGACACAAACGACACACCTTGCTACCACTTTCATAACATCTCGGTTCATTTTAGGCCAAAAAAACTGTTCTTGTACAAGAGCTAAAGTCTTTTCCCTTCCAAAGTGTCCAGCCAATCCTCCACCTTGGCTTCTCTCACTATGACCTCCCTTAAGGAACCATGGGGCACACAAAGTTGAACTCCCCTAAAAAGATAACCATCAGCCAATATAAATTGATTCATGGGTCCCTCCAAGCAAGCCACCCAAATATAGCTAAAATCAGGATCATTCTTATACAATTCTTTTACCACTTCAAATCCCAAAACACGTGTTTGTATGCTAGTAACAAGAACATGTCTTCTACTCAAAGCATCTGCAACTTGATTCATTTTACCTGCCTTGTGTTTGAGAGCAAAAGTAAATGATTGAAGGAATTCCACCCATTTGGCATGTCTCGAGTTCAGCTTATGTTGACTACTTAAGTACTTCAAGGCTTCATGATCTGAATAGAGAATGAATTCATTTGGTAGCAAATAGTGACTCCAATGTGTAAGAGCCCTCACTATGGCATAGAATTCCTTGTCATAAGTAGAATATCTCCTTCTTGTTTCATTGAGCTTCTAGCTGAAGTAGGCAATGGGTCTACTTTCTTGGCTCAAAACTGCGCCGATTCCCACATTAGATGCATCACAATCCACCACAAACAATTTCTCAAAATTAGGAAGAGACAATAATGGAGCCTCTGTCATCTTCTTCTTAATCTTCTCAAAACTTGTTTGGGCCTCATCATTCCATTTAAACACGCCACCCTTCAAACATTCAGTGATAGGGGCAATGAGAGTGCTAAAACCCTTGATGAACCTCCTGTAAAAAGACACCATTCCATGGAAGCTCCTTACATCATGGATGGATCTTGGAATTGGCCAAGTCACTACTGCCTCCACCTTGCTTGGATCCATTTTAATTCCTTCACTTGTCACTACATATCCTAAAAATATAATACTATCCGTAAAGAAGTGACACTTTTTCAAGTTAGCATACAGCTTCTCCTTTCTTAAAGTTCCAAATACTTGTTCCAAATGAACCACATGAGCCTCCATAGTCTTGCTATAAATAAGAATGTCATCAAAATAGACGACAACAAAGTTACCTGTGAAAGGTTTGAAGATGGTAGTCATGAGTCGCATGAAGGTGCTTGGAGCATTGGATAAGCCAAATGGCATAACTAGCCATTCATAGGGTCCTTTGCCCATTTTAAAGGCTGTCTTCCACTCATCACCCTCTCTCATCCTTATCTGATCTTGAACGTTGGAACAAGAAAATTAAAAAAAAAACAGAAAATCAGAGTTGAACTATTACAAGGAACTTTTATTGTAAGTATAGATTTCACCACCACTCAAAAGACACCTAAGGATAGGATAGAGCTCACCACATTAAGGATATAGTAATCACCACCTTAATGATACAGAAACTCAGATTTTCGAATTATCTTAGCATCCACCAAGAAGTTCGAAAGACATCATCAGAACAGCATACAATTGATCCTTCCCTCTTTTTTTTTTTTGAAATCTTTTTTTTAAAATAAGCATGAAACAACCCTCCATGCTAGGGAATTCCAAGCGACCCTTGTTTGCACAAAACAAGCTAATAAAGCTGAAATTTCATGCCGGCAGCCATTCACTAAAAAGAATCAAACCAAAAATAAATTACAAAAATAGTAATAACTAAGACTCTTCAGTTTTCATACCATACAAAGTTTGAATGCTCAGCCACGTGGATGCCACCTTGCATCTTAATGCTCAGCCACTTGGATGCCATCTTGCACCAAAATACTTGTACAATAATTCCACATCATTATTAATTTTAAATCACTTGACTCACCGACCGTATCATCTGGTCCATCGTGCTCTGATCGATACCGGTATCAGCTTTGACATCCTTTTCAAGGGTGCTTTGGAGCAGTTTAACTAGAAGAACCCCTGTTACAACAGCTACACCACCCCGCTGTATGTTTTCACTGGGGACTCACCGATACCCATCAGGTCCATGATCCTACCGGTGATAGTGGGGACAGTGCCACTTCAGTAGAACCTCATGACATATTTTATTGTAGTCGACACCCCGTCTGCCTACGACGCTATTCTTTGGAGACCTTTCCTATCTGCCATCAAGGGTGTCCTATCAATCTACCACAATGTCCTAAAATTCCCGGTAGGGACAAGGTAGGCGAGGTAAGGGGAGGTCAGCAGGCAGCACGTAAGTGTTACGCAGTATCTGCCAACCCAGCAGCACTTGCCAAACAATGTGCTCAGGTAACCATCATGCAGGATCATGAATCACCTGAAGAGGACCTTAAAGATAAGATTGAGGCAGTAGAAGAGGAGCCCAAGGCGGAGTTTCTAGTCACAGAAGATGCGGAAGAGGAAAATAGGTGGTGGGCCAGCGGCCACCCTGTAGACGAATTAGAAGATATACCAATGAGGAAAGATGATTCTTCAAAGGTGACCAGCATATGAGCAACACTAGATGCAGGAGTGAACGAGGGTTTGATAAAACTCCTTCAGGAATATAATGATATCTTTGCCTGGAGCCACGAGGAGATGCGGAGAATCCCTATCCCTTTGGTGGCTCACAGATTGGCGGTCTATCCCACCTATACACCGGTCAAACAGAAGATAAGACATTTTAACCCAGAAAGAAATATCGCGGTCTAAGAGGATGTAGACAAGCTACTAAAGGCCAAGTTCATCGGGGAAGCCTGGTACCAAGAAAGGATTGCCAACGTAGTCATGGTGACCAAAGCAAATGGTAAATGGCATATGTGCGTCGATTACACAGATCTTAACCGCACCTGCCAAAAGGACAGTTTCCCTCTACCAAAGATTGACTAGTTGGTAGATTCAACAACAGGCAACAAGCTCTTAAGCTTCATGGACGCATTCTTAGGGTACAATTAGATCATGATGCACCTCGCCGATTAAGATAAGACAAATTTTATCACCGGGTTGGGTCTATACTGCTACAAGGTAATGCTCTTCGGACTTAAGAATGCTGATGCTAGCTACCAACGTTTGATCAACCGGTTGTTCAAGGAGCATATAGGAAAGTCGATGGAGGTGCACATCAACGACATGATCACCAAGTCCTAGGAAGCCGAGCATTAGCAAGACCACCTCCGCTAGAGTTTCAAATAGTCAGAGAGAATCAGATGCGACTGAACACTACCAAGTGTGCTTTTGGGGTAGCAGCCGGAAATTCCTCGGGTTTATGGTTCATGAAAGGGGAATAGAAGCCAACCCAGAGAAGATCCAAGTAATCCTGGACCTTGAATCTCCTACCTTGCTAAAATAAATAGAAGGCTTGACCGAACAAATAGCAGCCCTGAACCGCTTCATATCTCGATCCATTGACAAGTGCATTCCCTTCTTCAAAGCTATCAAACAAGGGAAAAATATGAAGTGGGATCAGGACATCGAGCTAGCTTTTCAGTCATTGAAGAGATACCTAGCTAGCCCACCACTACTAGTTAAACCAATACCGGGAGAAGAGCTGCAATTGTACCTAGCCGTGTCTGAGACACCTATTAGTGGGACCATGGTCAAAGAGTGTGGAGATGGAGTCTAGCGACCCATCTACTACGTAAGCCGCACCCTGACCAAACCGGAGAAGAATTACCCTCTCCTAGAGAAGCTCTCCTTTGCACTGGTAACCACTGCCATGAAACTCCGCCATTACTTCCAAGCCCATTCAATAGTGGTGGTCACCGATCATCCTCTACTTCAATTTCTCTAAAGACCGAACTTATCAAGGAGGCTGGTACTGTGGGCCCTAGAGCTCACTCAATATGACATCAGGTACAAGGCTTGAACCACCATCAAGGCCCAAACCCTGGCAGATTTATTGGCTGAGTTTAGCGTGATACCTGAACCTGGTACCACTCTGAGCTCAAACCTTTGATCTTGCCAAAATTGTCTTACATTTGGCCCTCAATTCCATATTCGTTAGCTTGTTTTCGAGCATATTTTGGTGTCTAATGGCTTGTTTTGTAGTGATTGCAATCATTCAATGGATTTTAGGTGCTGGAGGCAGAAAGTGGGACTTTCAAGCAAAAAAATGAAGCAAATGAGCCAAAGGAATAGTGAATTGTGCGGGTCCTTGCGCGGGTAAACATACCCGCGCACATCCAAGATTTCGCCGGTCCATTCCAGTGAAACCACCAGCGCACTGGGAGATCAGAGGCGAAGAATTATCTGTGCACGGGTCCCTTACCCGCGCACAACCCGAGCGCTGCGTGTTCCAGCTGGGCAAAAGTCTCGTTTTCAGTCATTTCAAGAAGGGCAAAGTCGACCTTTCACTCCTATTTTGTGCTCTAGCCTCTCAAACATATAAATACATCACTTTGCCATAAGACCAAGGATCCATAATCCATTCATTCAATTAATCCATCCATTCCACACTTCATCTTCTCTACCAAATCAAGAGAGAGAGGAGCTTCCAAAGGCATCCATGGAGGTTTTCCGCCATGGATTGCCTCCCCATCATCACTCTCTATTTACAACCATCCATTTTTGGAGGAGATTCAAGAGGAAAGAGCACCCTACCTTGTCTATTAGGAGGATGAGCTTTCAATGGAGCTTGGAGATCCGAGCTGACAATTGGGCCACTCTTCGAGCTTAGAGATCCGGGATTGACAACCTTGGGTTTCTTCTTTTACTCTTCTCTTGTATTTTCTTTATTGATGTGCATCCCCATTTGGGAAATATATAAACCCTAATATTAGTTCCCTTTATTTAATTGACTTGTATTTGATTTCTTCTTATACTGTCCAATTCAATTTCACTTAATTGATTCTTGAATTGTATTAAGTAGGATTGACAACCCAACTCTTGATGCATGTTTAGGGATAACTCTTGTCTTTACATTCTTGGCATGTAGAGTAGAAATTGATGTGTGCGTATGATTAGGATTAGGAGTAGATTAATTAAGCATCCCATGATTGCTCATATATCGATGGATTATTCGAAATGCATGTTTTGGATTGACTTGAGTGTTATTGTTTGTTTTGGTGGAACTCGTGAAGAGCATACACTCTGCATTTATGGGTTTTAGTTCTATAAACCTATATGCTTATGTGACTCTTGAGCGTTGCTCATACAATACACCCTCGGCGAGTAGCACTCGGGTCGCGAATCTTGGCCATTGCTCGTGCGATACACTCTCGGCAAGTAGTGGTCGAGGGTCCATTTATGCTTAAATGCCTCCATTGGTTGTTGCTTACATGTGACAGGTGAGTAGCAATCGATGGTTGATCGTATGTTTATCTCTTTTATATATATGCTTAAACGCAGTCCTTAGTAGTTGCTCATGCGATACACCCTCGGTGAGTAGCTTTAAGGGACTAGTCGACCCTCCCATTTCCATATCTAGAGGTCGTACTTAAGGCTAGGTTGAACCCAATATAGGAGTGTCTTTGCATGTTAGTTATTTTAGGTGTCGTGAATGCTTTAGGTGGCCATGAGTACCATATGTGTCCTCTTACTTGCATCTCTCATATCCGCCATTTTATATTTATCATTTTAATCACCATTCTCTCCCCCTCCATGTTCTCTTATGTTTTCTTTATTTGTTTACTTTCATTGTTCTTGTTCACACGCACACACACTCAAATGCTTACATTTCTCACAAACCACTCTCACCCTTGCCATTTTCTTATTTACATTGCTTTCAATAATCACTAAAACGAGAGACAATCAACGGATAACACCCTTGCTATGTTCTTATTTACATTGAGTAGGACTTTTTATAAATTTATTTTTTGATATTTGCAATTTGGTAATGACACAAAAAGTGAGCTATCAACCTTACCCCCTAAGAGGATCGGGAACCTGCAAACTAGCCCACTGATCAAGAGATCTGGGTCTCATACACAGATGGGGCAACTAGTCAGACAAGAAGCGGGGGAGGGATCATTCTAACCGATCCTTAAAAGGCCGAGTGCTGTCATTGTTTCAGATTCGAGTTCAACACTGCCAACAACGAAGCTGAGTATGAGGCTTTGCTAGCAGAAATAAGGGTCGCTGCAGAACTCGGGGCTGATTACCTCTTTGTTAAGTGTGATTCGCAGCTGGTAGTCAACCAGATAACAGGTGTATACCAGGCTAAAAGAGATAACATGTAAGCCTACCTCGAAAAGGTCCTTCAACTTAGGGCCCGATTCAAGGGATTTAAGATTGAGTAGATACCCAAGCAACACAACCACCGGGTCGATGTCCTTGCTAAGATAGCTGCAAACGGAGGATAGGCGTTGCCAAGAGGAGTACAACTTCAAGTAATCTCCAAATCAAGCATAACAGAAGGAAAAGAGGTTAATTCTGTGGAACGCCTCCCATGCTGGATAAATCCGATAGTTAATTACCTCCAAGAATAAAGGCTTCTTGAAGATCTCGATCAAGCTCACAAGCTCAAACAGATCTCAGTCCTGTACTGCCTGGTAGAAAGAGACCTATACCGCAAAGGAAGGTCTCTCCCCTTACTCAGATGTCTACACCCTAATGATGCTAGCTGGGCGCTCAGAGAAGTACATTCAGGGGACTGTGGAAATCATACCGAAGGGAAAGCACTAGCTTACCAGGTACTTCGCATGGGATAGTACTGGCCAACTTTGCACAATGATGCGAGGCAGTTCGTGCAATCTTGTGAACCATGCCAAAAGGCACCCAACCTGAGTCACCTTAAACCAGAAAGGCTATCCTCTATCAGCTCACTGTATCCATTTGCTTTCTAGGGAATAGATTTAATCGGACCGCTCCCAACCCCACCTGGTCAACAGAAGCATACAATAGTAGCCATCGACTATTTTACCAGGTGGGTGGAAGTAGAGCCCATCTCCAAGATCAAAGAGGCAAACACAACTGAATTCATCAAGAAGAATGTGGTCTGTCGGTTTGGTACCCCGATGGTCATTATCACATATCTGGGTAAACAGTTTGACAATGCTAGATTTCAGAATGTTTGTGAGAACTTGGGAATTGAGCTTCGTTTCTCATCAGTAGCACATCCTTAGACTAACGCCCTAGTAGAGGCCACGAACAAGACCATCAAGAGACTCATGAAGAGAAAGCTCCAACTGAAGAAGGCTAGATGGGCAGAAGAGCTCCCTGATGTGTTATGGGCCTATCGCACAACCAAAAGTACTGCTACTGGGGAGACCCCCTACTCATTGGCTTTCAGGGTAGAAGATGTCCTTCCAATCAAGCAAAAGCTTACTTCTTTTCGAGATCACCATTTTAAACCAGAAGGCAACGAAGACAAGCTGAGAGCCAACCTTGACCTCCTGGAGGAAAAACAGGACAAGGCCACAGAAAGGGTAGCAATCTATCAGAGCCGGATTGCCCAATACTTCAACAGGAAAGTCAAAAGTATAAGTTTCAAAGAAAGAGACCTAGTCCTTAGGAAGGTAACCCAGAACACTTAAAGGAGGTCAGACGTGGTACTAGCGCCGAATTGGGAGGGTCCCTACTTGGTTAAAATGGTAATCCGAAGTGGAGCTTACAAGTTAGAAGATATTTAGGGATGTCTTATCGACCACACCTGGAATGCAGATCACCTGAAAAGGTTCTACCCATAGAGGAACAAAAATTTCTAGGAAGCATCTACCAGTATCGCCCTGGATAGGTACACGAAAATGCTTGTACCTCACAAATGCTTGTATCACCATTTAGTATATCAATAAAGAAGATTTTTTTATCTCCAATCTACATTTGTGTACATTATATCGTGAGTATTTGCCTCGAGAAATTTGCCATGATCGCCTCAAGACCAGGATGGGTAACATGGCATTCTTGCTGCCCTAGTCAGGCACCACCCCCCGCTAGGAAGGATCAGGTAGGTAAGAGCATAGTTGCCTAATGGATCAAACCTTGGCCGGGCACCACACCCTGCTAAGAAGGGTCTAGATAGTAAAAGCATAGTTGTCTGCTAGACCAAGGTTGAGAAGTGGTTGCCCGTCACTTTCTCGAGACCGGGACAAGCCGAATAGCCCTCCTGCTTCCTTAGCCGGGTACCACCCCCCGCCAGGAAGGATCTGGATGGCATAGTTGCCTACCCGGATCATTTTCATCTAAGTACCTAGGTTCCTTGAAATAGGAAGACTAGGTACAGTGATTTGCCATCAATATAGCCTAAGTACCGAGATTCTTGAAAAAGGGAACCATGGTACCAGGATTTCTAGAACAAGAAACATGGGTACCCGGATTCGCCTGCAGATCGTCCACCTACGTACCAAGGGCCCTGATATAAGGATGCCAAGTACCCTGATCGTGATACCGAAATACCATGTGCAATGGAATGTCTACACCTAGGTACCAAGATTCCACAAGGAACGAGTATCCTAGGTACCTGGATTCTTTCGACCAAATTTTTGCCTGAGTACCAAGGTTCCCAGAAAAGGACGTCCGGTACCTCGATCCCCCTATATGGAGTAATCAGTGCTGATAATGTATTTAAGAAAGATGCTCTAAGACTCTTTTGACCAAGTACCCTGGTAATCTGGTACCAGTCACCTATCGCACTGAAGTCTTGTTTCATTGTGTTACTAGATGTGGGATTAAGTCAGATTTATGCTAAGGACTATCTCTCAGATTTATGCTACATCAGAGTTAGAAGCATGCAACAAAACTTGACCATGGGAGTCGTAAGGAAGGTTAGCCAGACATATACAAAAAAAGAAAGGGAGTGCTTTATTGATCTAATCAGGGAGCCCATCCCCCAATCACGGGCTACAAAAATGGTGATAAAAATGAATTAAAATTAGAAATAACTGGTTAAATGGTCAAGCTGGGTCATGCATCCGCTCGTCCCTGGTTGGCTACGTACTCTCCAGCTCCACCTGTTGAAAACTCATCTCCTAGACCAGCTGGGGCATCCCCTGCTTCCTGGACACCTACTACCACTGGGCTCCGCTTAAGACGGATCGGCCTATAGCTCCTTCGTTGCCACCACATCAGATTGATCCCCCACCTTCGTTGTTGAAGCAGCTTGGTCCTTCATCACCTTGGCAGGACCAGAGAATGGGATATACATGTTAGACTCTTCATCCTTAGAAGCAGGCTGGTCCTCCACTTCCTTGATGGATATGGGTGGAGAATCAGACGGGTCAGTAGCTCCCACTTCAACGTGGACCGCTACAACAAAGCCTGGTAAAAGAGAGGAGATATGTCTCTGGTCTTCATTATCCACCTCTTCATTGACCCCAGCAACCCGAGAAGGACCAGCCTCATCAGACAGAGCAACTCTTGCTAACTCTATAGCTTTTGCCATGATCTTCTTCCTGCTCCACCCATCGATGATGCTCATGTCAAAAGGAGGAGGAAAAGCCTGGCCTACCTGATAGCCTGCAAAGAAATAGCCATCCCCAAAGAAGGTGTCCGCCTGAGCCTCCAAGCTAGCCATGCTAGCGTGTAGAGCTTGAACCTCCTTCTCCAGCTCTGCTGCCTTATCTATCATGGCATCCCTTTCGGTCTTGCGGCATATAGACCTGAGTTGCTCCATGTCCAAAGCACGTTCCATTCACTCCCTATCTACCCTCGCCTCATCTGCTACCTTCTCAGCCTCTTCCAGGATTGGTGCATAATTACAACACCCTGGGCAGCTTTGGCTAGCTCCTCTTTGGCCATATCTAGCTCGGCAGTAGCATCCTTAGCCTGTTTCCAAAGGAAGCTGACCTGATGGCTCATGGCTACATTAAACTTAAATGCCTACCAGATACAAGACACGAGTTAGAATATCACCAAATAATCAATCGAGATAGAAGACAGAAGTGAAGCGACATACCTCAGCTAGGAGCGAGGAGAGCTGACCTTATGGCTCATGGCTACATCAGTGGGCATGGAGGTTATTACATCCAAGCTTCAACCTAGATAGAAGGCAACGAACCTAGCCAGGACCTCGTTCTGGCTACTATCGCTTCACTATGATCGAGACCGATCGCGAGGAGTAGGGTAGTTTGAGCAACATTGATAGGGTCTTGACCCCTCTCGATCTAGGTAGATCGCTTGACCACCAGGACAAGGGAAGGATGAGGGACTGATTGAACAACAGCATCAGTAGCAGTAGCAGCGGTAGCAGGGACGACAGGAGCCTGACCTCGCACTTGGCTAGAGGTATCTTTGACCCTAGCCATTCTAGCTGCGAGGCCTGCCAAATGAGATCTGATTGAAGCAGAAGGAAGAGGAGTAGATATCCCGGGTTCCTCGACCGGGATCGATACAGGCCTGCTAGGTCCAGAAGAGGTACCAGCCAACCACGAGATCGGGGTAAGATGAAGGCCCGATAGAGGAGGTCGATAGAGAATCACGATGACCATCAGCTTGGTCTAGTTCCTCCTCTAGAGCTGATAGGAGCACTGCAGAGACTACCAAAACAATAAGAATTAGCACCTGCATAATCAATGAAGAAATGTTATCGATATAAGGTCAGGGAGTTTGTTTACCTGCATAATCAATGAAGAAATGTTATCGAAGGCATCCAAGGTAGGATACCTTGTGTTGACATAAGATCGAGCCATAATAGCTTGCAAGATCTTCTCCGACTCAGCAGAGAGCTTGCTTTTTTTCAGTGCGGGCTTGCCGTTGAAACTAGTAGGGACCGGGAACTCAGATCCTCCAATATGGACTAAGCTACCCCATTCGCCTTTGATGATGACCCATTCCTCCTTCCAGGAAGTATCTTTCTTCATGGCCTCTGTTACCACAAACTTCAAGCTGTTCTTGGCCCCAGCGTAAAACTGCCCCCTTGGGCCTGGAGAATTGGTAACGACTTGAGAGACAAACCTTAGCTCATCTAGCCCTAGTTCCCAGTCAATTTTGTCCATGTCACATTGTTCCTATTACAACACGAGGAACCCAACCAAGTGCCTAATGAATCCAAGTGTCAGCTAGAGGGGTGCTAGTTGCTAGGTATGCAGCGCCCTACGCAAGGTAGGGTTGAGAGGTAGCCTGACTCCACAATCAAAAGCCGCAGTGTGAATTGGAAGCTCGCCAGTAGGAACATGGGTAGTGATATCTTTAGAGATCGTGAAATCTCTCCGCAAGCGCCTGATGGTGTATGTGGTACTGGTAGAATCATGGATGCATCGATATTCATTAGGAAGGGCAAGCACCCTCCCCATAGAATCCATAACCTCACCAGCCCGATCTTCACCTACCCCGACAGCTCCTGATTCGTCACTCGACTCCCGATCGACGTCGACCAGAGTATTAGGGTCGTTGGAGAAGTCGGTCCGGATTGTAACGTTCTGAAGAGTAGGGACGTCGTCTCTGCTATCGTCGTCGACGCGGGTCCTTTTCCTATGAGCGAGGTTCCTGCTAGTAGTTACATCACCGGTGAAGAATTGTTCGACGCTGTCACTACCAGGGGAAGACATAATAGCAGAATCGAAGTTTTGTTTCTTGGAAATAGAAGAGATTAAAAGCTGAATAATGAAGAAGAAGATGTTAGGGATTGCAAATGTTTGGAGGGTTTCGTGAAAACAGAAAGAAGCAACTGGAATGAACTGTGGAGAAAGGCGAGAAGGATCGAGGTATAAATAGAGGAGGAAGCGGTTACTTACAATAGGAAGAAAGGGTAATTAATAACGCGGGATAATCGGAAAGATAATTTCAGGAAATGCACCCCCAAATCTTGCCCTTTTTGAATTCAACCTATCCTGATGAGACATGTGGATAACCCATTAAATCAGCGTGTAAAGGGAGGATTTCATTCCTGAAAGCAGTTATGAAAAATTCTCCGAGCGTTACGAATCCTGATCCCAACCCCAACCCGATATCGGTGTTAAAGTCAGGGGGAACTTCTGTTAATAGCCTTTTTTGGCAGGGGTCCAAAGAAGAATTTTCTACCAAGTTGCTACCTTGTAGGAACAATTCCTTAGTGCCCAACAACGTCAATGCCGCGATCTAGAAAGATTAGATACATGTTGTTAACTGAAAAATCCACTCAGGGAGTGAAATTTCAATTAACACCATGAGTCCACTTTCGGTAGGTGGTAGCGGGGTAGGTACCTTCGGTACCGAGGTTCCTTTTTAAACTGGAGATTAATATGAACAAATGCCAAGGAACCAGAAGGACGTGAAAGATACTATTTTATTGAAGATTTGCTATATTGATGTTACAACACACTCTTTTTTCTCTTTTCTCTCCTTTTTACACATGATGGTGGTGGAGAATATGTTTATGTCGATAAGTGGTTATTGTCCTCCCAGTGATTGTTTCAAACTCTCACTAGCTTCCAAGAATTCAGAAGGGGATTCTTTGGGGTTAAATGTCTTTTTTTCGTGATCACAAAATATGGCCCGCCTCTTTGCCCTTCATGGCCGTATGTATAGACCACCCATATCCCTTAGAATTCGGTTGTATTAATGAGGATTATTTGGAGACCTATTTTAGGCGTTTGAAAGGAGTTGAGTGAGGCTAAAGGCGCGGGATTTGATCCCTTTAATCACTGTCGTGTTTAAACTTTGATTCAGTTGACCGTTTGGTCTGATTTATGGTGTTTTAAATGGCGAAAGAGTCAACTTTCCCTGATTGTGTTGTTGGAGAGGTACACTGGTTCTACACCCTGGTGGCTCAGTATACTGGTGTATTAATTTGACTTACTGGTGTGGCGCTTGTTCTATCATGCTAGTGACTTTGTGGTGATATTCATTTTGCTGGGCAGGTAGGACGCTTGTATTGTTTGGATTCTAGGCTGATGTCAAGGTGCTCTAGGACACCGGGTACATGTCGTGGTACCGAGGTAGCAGGTATGAAGTACCGGGTACCTATGGGGTGTTAGATACGTGATATCACTATATCAGGTGTCAGAGTGGATGCACAACGTGGTACTTGCTCTTCCTGGTTCGTATCTCCGATGCTTCATTTAGGTAGGTAGGTGGTCGAGGTTCTGGCCTTACCAGATAATGATTTCCTCTAGGTCGTGGCACCGATCCAGCTAGGTATCTAGGAGCTGAGATTGGTCCTTACCAGGTAGATACTTGTTGGAAAATTCTCTTTTTGTCCCTTACCAGAAAACCCTGTTAACAGAAGTCCCCCTCCTGACTTGAACACTGGTGCCAGATCGGGGTTAGAGTCAGGATTTAGAACGCTTTGAGAATTTTCTGTAACCATATTGTAGAATGGAATCCTCCAATTGCATGCTGACTTAAATAGGTCCTCCACGTGGCTGATTGGGGTAGGCCAAATTCAAAAAAGGAAAATTCCTTGGAGGCGTGAGTTTCTCAAAACCGTTCCATCCTCGTCACCGATCATACTGCGACATTTTTTACCTTCTCTGTCTGTTACAAGTAACTGCTTCTTCTTTAATTTAAACCTCGCTCCTCCACGGCATACTCACTTCTCCTTCAAGCAAATTTCCCAAAGTTCTCACATCTGTGTGAAACCTAGCTTTCTTCTTGTTCATCCTTCAGCCCCAATCTCTTATATTTCCAAGAATTCCTGCTTTGATTTTTCTATAATGTCTTCCCCCATTAGCGACAATGTCGAGCAGCTGTTTGATGGTAATGCAACTGCTAGCGGGAGTCTGCCCCTAGAAAAAGGGTTCGCGTTGACGATGACAGTAGAGACGAAGCCCTTGTCTTTCAATGCCACCATTCCAATAGAACGGTTGCTATCGGGACCGGTTTCTCGAATGACCCCAATAGCGCGATTGATTTTGATAAGGAATCAAGCGGAGAATCGGGTGCTATCCGGGTTGGTGTAGACTGGGCTGGCGAAGTCACAGACACCGTAGGGAGGGTGCTCGCCCTTCCTTACGAATATAGGTGCATACCTGATTCTACTAGTACTCCAGATACAATTAGGCGTTTGCGGAGAGATTTTAGGATTTCTAAAGATATCACGATCGGCGTACCCACTTCTGGGTATGATGTATACACCCCAATCCTGGCGAGCTTCCGATTCATATGGCGGCCTTTGATTGTGGTGTTAGGCTACCCCTCCATCCTACCTTACGTAGGGCGTTGCATGCCTTGCAGCTAGCACCCCTCCAGCTGACACCTGGGTTCTATAGGCACTTGGTTGGGTTTCTCATGCTATGGCGGGAACAGTGTGAGATGGACCAAATTGACCGAGAACCAGGGCTAGATGAGTTAGGATTTGTGTTTTAGGTTACTGCCAACGCTCATGGCCTGAAAGGGCAATTCTATGCTGGGACCAGCGATAGCCTGAAATTCATGGTGCCGGGGGCTACGAAGAAAGACACTTCTTGGAAGGAGGAGTGGATCATTGCTAAAGGCGAATGGAGTAGCTCGGTCCATATAGGAGAATCTGAGTTCAGAGTCCCGATCTACTTTAGCAGTAATCCTTTATCGGAGAAAAGCCATCTCTGCGCTAAATCGTAGAAGATTTTGAGAGCTATCATGGCTCGAAATTATGTTAACATGAAATTCCTTACCTCAAAGGCCTTCGAAGCAAGAAGGGTAGACCGCTATCTCCGCGTCTCTAGTGCTTCCCCAGGTAGAAAATATTCTTGATTTTGCTTATATCATATTGATTTATTAACTCTATAGACATTAACTTTAGCTATCTTGGTAGTCTCAGCAGTGCTTCCATCGGTTCTAGTGGAGGAGCTCAACCAGGATGTGTTGGGGTTTATGCCCTAAAGATGTAATTTGTAAATGGATTTATGAAATAAATAAAAAGAAAAGTTCAATTCATTCTTGTTGTGTTGTTTATTTTATAACTTGTGCATATATTAACATCCTAGATTGCCGGATGTAATCTCGAACTGTTTATATGAGTCTCATATACAGATGGATACAGTAAGAGACGTGCAATCTAAAGAGTCCATAGATAGCAAATAAAGCTGGGTACTTCATTTGTGGTTAATCTATAGCTGCGGTCCATTCTGTAATGTACAGTGATTCTATCCTTAATCATTCATATGAGATATGGGAATGGAGGCACTTTCTATGATGCGATCATATAGGACTGGGTCATGATCTATGTGAATCTCTCACCAAGATCCGTTTACTGATGAGATTCATATATATCAACTAATGATGGCTATATGTGGGTGATTTTAATCCTGAGTGTCTTATCGATTCCTTCAGGTTAGATCGTGGTCTTTGATATACCATGGGTGAGGTCAGATGCAATTCCTGATCAATATACTTCGTATGTTGGGATTGCAGTTTGGCTTGTGGCTGGGAAGGTATGTACACAATAGTGGAATCCACTCCTTCTTGTAAGAAGTAGATGGTAGTTCCCTTAAGGGTTGATTCGGGGCTTGGACAATATGAGCGCTCTCCTAATTCCGTGAGGAAATATGATTTACTATTCATTAGAAAATCAACGGTAATTAAAGGATATATGTAATAAGAGGGGTATAATGGACATTATGACCCAGCTCTAATTATGAACTACTGTGGACGATCACACCGTGTGTAATAGCTATATCGATGGACACCGAGTTGTATCGGTCTGTGTAAAAGCATCTACAGTTGAGATAGTGCAGCTTCGGGTTTTTAGTGGAATAACACTGGAGTTAATAATCAAGGAATATTAATTAAAGAGTTTAATTAATGATTCCGAGGATTATTGGAGCTCAAAATACTGTGGGTCTATTAGGCCCCCTTGCTAGCCCGATCGATTTAGGTAACAAGGGTCACAGTTAATTAATTGGATTATCCAATTAATTGTTTACGAAAGTGACACGTATTTATTAGGGAAATAATTGAATAATGAGATTATTTAATTGATGAATAATGGAGATTAAATAAATTAAATAATAAGATTATTTAATTTTGTTATTAATCACTAAATGGAGGATGTTAGTTGATATTTGATTTTGATATATATTGATAACAAAAACACAGCACACAAAGGGATATACACAAGTGTTTGTGTATGATACAAACTCATAATGTGTGTAACAAAAAGAGAGAGCACCACACATATATACAAGTGTTTGTATTTGATACAAAAATTGGTGGCGTGAATTCACAAAAGAGAGCAAGTGCTATGCGTGATACCAAGAAGAGAAAAAAAAACGCACAGGTGTTCGTGAAAAAGAATTTTTTTTTTGATATTTATTATATTTGTTCTTTTGAGAAATTAGAATGGTTCTAGTTTTGTTTTCTCTTGGAAGAAATTGTTTCTTCTTCATTCTCTCTACATCCTCCTAAGTTCCTGAGTACGTGACGCACCCACACACATTTACCAGTTCCGGGAATAGCTAGGAATATCAGTGGTACAGACCAGGAGCATATCGTAAAGTGAAGGAGCCTCCAAACGTTGGTAAGGTTCTAAATTTTCTTTTAATATATTGATTACAATTTCCTGTGTTTACATATTGTATGTATTAGTTCCGGAAAAAGAATTGCGATCCTAAGTTCACTGGTCCCAGATCGTTTATGATCTGTATAAAAAATTTAAAACCTATTTCGGCTGCGTTAACAGTGAACGGGGTTCCAATAGGCTGGTGATACAAATGATTCCCCACCGGCCTCCCCTATCAGGCTTCCAGCTCTAGCTGGCTCTGACCTCGATAGAGGGGTGGGTACCCCTGCTGGATCTAGCAGGATCCCGATCGAGGTACCTGAGGCTTCAGATCATCTTTTAGCTAGATCGCTGGAAGCTTTTACAGCCCGAGTGGGCCGGGTCCGAGGTGCTTCTAGCTAGGTGCGAAGTCTATCACTTACCGCCCCAGCTACTACAACTGCTACTACCACTGCTGCTCAATCTACTCCTTATGCCTCTCCTGTTGTGGTGACCTAGTGATCTACCCGGGTCGAAAGGGGTTCTGATCTTGTCGCTATTGCCCAGGTTGCTCTTCATGATAGGTCGCGATCAAGGTCGAGAGACAACAGCCAGGATGAGGTCTTGGCTAAGTTTGCAGCTTCCGGCCCTGGTGGGGGTTTGGAGGCTATGACTTCCATGCCTGTCGACTGTCTAATTTCCAAAGGATCTGCTCTTCTGGCTGAGGTAAGCTATTTCGTTTGTTCGTCTATCTCGATTTCATAATTTGCAACATTCTAACTCACGTTTTGTACTTGGCAGGCCTTCAAGTTCAACATAGCAATGAGCTATTAGGTCGGTTCTCTCTAGAAGCAGGTCAAGGGTGCTACCTCCGAGTTGGAGGAATCCAAGGGAGAATTGGCCAAGGCTGCCAATAGCGTGGTAATCCTATATCAGTCATGGAGGAGGCTGAGAAGGTGGCGGATGCAGTGAGGGCAGCTAGGGAGTGAATGCAGCATGCTTTGGACACGGAGAGACCTAGGTCCCTTCGCTGTAAAGAGGAGAGGGAGATCGCGAAGGATAGAGTAGCAGAGTTAGAGGCAGAGGTAAATACTCTGCACGCTAGTGTGACTAGCCTGGAGGCTCAGGTGGATACATCCTTTGGCTCTCCCTCCCCAGTTTGATATGAAGATCATTGATGGGTAGAACAGGGAGGAGATCATGGCTAAAGCCGCAGAGTTGGCAAAGACTGCTCCTGCTGATGAAGCTGGTCCTTTTCATACTGCCGGGGCGAATGAAGTGGTAGGTGGCGAAGATTAGAGACCTATCTCCCTTCCTTCCCCAGGACATGTTGGAGTTGATCTCAATTTGAAGGCTCTTGAGGTCGTAACTGTCCAGGTTGGAGGTGGGACTCTTGATCTGCCTGTTTCCATACTCGAATTCATTGAGGTGGTAGAGAGCTAACCTGCTTCAAAAGAGAGAGAATTTGCCATGCCTATCTCTTAATCTGACCCTGCCGAGGTAGTAAAGGACCAGGCTACTTCAACCAATGAGGTGGGGGAGCGAGCTAATATAGTGACAACGGAGGAGCTCCAGGTCGGACCTGCTCAAGTGGAGACCCCAATGGTAGCAGGCACCTAAGTAGCAGGGGAGGCTTCAACTGGTATGGGAGATGAGGTTTCAATCGGTGGAGCAGGAGAAGAAGTGGCCAACCAGGGGTGAGAGGATGTGTGACCCAGTTCGATCCTTTACCGGTTATCTTTCATTTTTGTTTCTATATGTTTGTAGCCCGCAATTGGGAGGATGGGCTCCCTGGTTAAAGCAATGAAAACATTTCTTTCCATTCTTTAGCTTTATGCGTGTGTAGTTTACTGATTTCCTTGTTGAATCCCGCCTTGATCTAAAGAAAAGTCCCTAGTGTAAATTGATTTAACAAATTCTTGGTAACAGAAGAAGCTCTGAAATTTGGTGAGATTGAAAGGTCTAGCATAGCTTGTAACCGGTACCAAGCATTCTTGTTCTAAGAATCCTAGGTGTAGACTTGGTGATATATCTTCCATTTAACCCTAATTAAATACGGTTGTTAACGTGATTGGTCCAGGAGTGGTACCAAGGCGGCAGTTGAACACGGATAACGGTACCTGGTAATCGAGATTGTCATGGTACATGCCCTATTCGAGGTTACCATGGTGAAACCCTCTTCTTGGAATTCCTGTATATGAATCCTTGGTTTTGACGCTATATTTAATTGTTCTTCCATGTGCCAATTCAGGATGGGCTTGTTTGCTTCAAACACTATATCTTGGTGGTGTACGCTTCACAAAGCTGGCTATCCTTTCCCATATTCCAAAGGTGTCGTGCCTCATTAATGATCTTATCTTTGTTAGGATTATGCTCAATAGCAAGAGTGTAATATTGTAATTGACAATTGTTAACAGAAAAATCACTTAGGGAGTGAAACCTCGGTTGGCACCCTCACCCACTACCGGTAGCCAGTAGCGGGATAGGTACCTTCGGTACCACGATCCTTCCTCGTACTGTAAATAAGAAGCAATATAGGAAAGATCGAGGAGATATGAAATAACACCGTTTTATTCAAGAATATTACAACGAAGTTACACAGTATACTCTCTCCTTTCGTTTTTCACTCTTTTACACAGGGTAGCGGTGGAGAAAACGTATATGTCGACAAGTGGATATTTTCTCCCAAAGATCATCATTGGAATCTCACTGGCTTCGGAGAATTTCACAAGGGAATTCCACCGGAAAAAAACTCTTTCTCTGTCTTTGGCGATCTTAATATTCAGAAAAAAGCCTCATTTTGTCTACCCTTCAATGCCGTATATATAGTTCTTCAAAGAATCCCCATGAAATCCGGTTTCTTTAATGAGGATTATCGAGTGTCCTTTTTTAGGCATTGAAAAGCATTGCGTGGAGCTAAAGGCGCGGGATTTGATCCCGTTAATTACTGTCGAATCCGAATTCTAATCAAGTCTCATTAATGGCGCTTTACTTCGGCGATGGAGTCAACTGTCCTTCTTCATGGAGGTTGGAGGGAAACACTGATTCTGAATTCTTTGGTAGGACGAAGTGCTGGTACACCAGTAGGATCTTACCGGCATGGAGCTTGTTCTGTCTCTTGATGGAGTGGCGCTTGTGTCTTCGCGGTCATCTTCGTATTGCTTGGCAGGCAAGGTACCTACCTTGGAACGGCTCTGAATATATACATCGAGGTACTAGGTACCAGGTGGAAGTCGAGGTAGTATCAAGGCGGGCATCCGGGTACTGGGTACCTTGATTGTCGTCGAGGTACTTGTAGGGTGCTAGGTGTGCGATCTACCATTGACCAGTCTTAAGATGATATCAGGAGCTTCAGTAGGGAGAGGTATGTACCTTCGTTAGCTCACGGTACTAGTGCTTTATCTAGATAGATAGGTAATCGAGGTCCTGGTCTTACCTAGTATCAGATCCATCTAGGTAGTGGCATTGACCTTGCTGGTTACCCGGAATCTAGGACTAGCGTCCATCAGGTTGATACTAGTTGGAAAATTCTCCTTTGGTCCCATGCCAAAAATCCCAGTTAACAGAAGTCCCCCCTGACTTGAACATCGGTACCAGGTTGGGGTTGGAGTCAGGATAGATAATACTCAGAGAATTTTTCGTAACCGTCTCGTAGAAGGGAATCTTCCTTTTACACGCTGATTTCACTGAGTCTTCCATGTGGCTGACCAGGGTAGGCCAAATTCAAAAAAGGAAAAACAAAATTTTTGTTGGCGCACGTTTCCCATAACCGTTCCCTCCACGTCGCCGATTATCCCGCGACATTAATTACCCTCTCTGCCCATTACAAGCATCTAACTCTATATAAGTGAACCTTGCTCCTTCACCGTGACTTACTTATTCTTTCATTAGCTTTCCCAATCTACACGAGTAGAGACAAGAAAAAATCTTAGCTTTTTTCCTCGTCTTCAACCCTTTAATTTCTCTTTTTCTAGAAACTGAACCCTAAGCCTGTTGTCATGTCTTCACCTGGTGGCGACAGCATTGAGCAGCTGTTCGATGGTGAAGCGGCGGCTAGTGGGAGTCTTGCCCCTAGAAAAAGGGCAAGCATCGATAGTGATAGCAGAGACGACGTTCCCTTTCAGCACCGGCGTTCTAACCGGAATATTGCAATTAGGACGGGCTTTTTAAATAATCCCGAGGCTCCGGTTGAGGTCGACCGGGAATCGAGTGGAGAAACAGGAGCTGCTGGAGTTGAGAGGGCTGGCGAGGTCAGGGACTCCATGGGAAGGATGCTCGCTCTCCCCTATGAATACAGATGCATCCTTAATTCAATCATTACTTCGGAAGCCATCACGCGTTTGCGGAGGGATTTCAAGATCCCTAAAGACATCATGATTGCCATACCTTCTAAGGGGTATGATGTATACACCCCTAATCCCGGCGAGCCTCCAATTCATACAGCGGCTTTTGACAGTGGGGTCAGGCTACCTCTCCACCCTACCTTGCGTAGGGCACTGTATGCTCTGCAGCTTGCCCCTCTCCAGCTGATGCTAGGGTTCTGGAGGCACCTGGTGGGGTTCTTGGTACTATGGAGAGAGCAGTGTGATAGAGATAAAATCGACCAGGAACCGGGACCAGACGAGCTCAGATTCGTGTTCCAGATCGCTACCAATGCCCCAGGTCCAAATGGGCAATTTTATGCTCGTGCCAAGAATAACCTGCAATTTGTTGTGTCAGGGGCCACGAAGAAAGACACTTCCTGGAAGGAGGAGTGGGTCATCATCAGAGGTGAATGGGGCAATTCAGTCCACATCGGAGGAACTGAGTTCAAGGTTCCTACTTGTTTCAGCGGGAAGCCCGCGTTGGAGAAGAGCAAACTCCCTGCTGAGTCAGTTAAAATCTTAAAGGCCATCATGGCCCGAAATTATACCAATTTGAGGTATCCCACTATGGATGCCTTTGAAGCAGGAAGGGTGGAATACTACCTCCGAATCTCCAATACACATCCAGGTAGAAACGTTCCTGAATTTGGTTTTATTGTCTTGCTTGGTTGATTATGTGGATATTGACTCTAGCTATCCTTAGTTTCAGCAGTGTCTCCATCGGTTCCTGAGGTGGTAATCAACCTAACTGGTGGTCCCATTGATTCATCCCCATCGGGCTTCCTGCTAGTTCTGATTTCGATGAGGGGTAGGCATATCTGCTGACTCTGATAGGACCCCGGTCGGGGTATCTGGATCACCGGCTCTCCCTCTTCCTACCTCGGCTAGGTCGCTGGAGGCTTTTACAGCCAGAGTGGGGAGGTATCGAGGTGCTTCTAGTCGGGTGCAGGATACGTCACCCATCGGACCAGTCAATGTTACCGGTGCTGCTGATGTTGGTGCCTCAGCTCATTCTACCTCTCCTGTCGTGGCAACTGGTCAATCTAAACCGGTCAATCTAAACCAATCAAGAAGAGTTCTGACCCTGCTATGGTGAGGCGGGTGGTACCTCGGGTTAAGGCACGATCGAGGTCGAAGGACAGCAGTCAGGACGAAGTCTTGGCTCGCTTTGTCGCCTCCTGCCCAGGTGGGAGTCTAGACGCCATGGCCGCCATGCCCACTGAGCTTCTAATTAGGAGGGGATCTGCCCTTCTGGCTGAGGTAAACTGTCTTACCTTAGTCTTCTATCCAGGTAAAAAGGTTGAAAATATCCTGACTAGTGCTTTGTTTTTGTCAAGCTTTTAAGTTCAACGTGGCCATGAGCCAACAGGTCGGCTCCCTCTTAGAGCAAGTTAGAGGTGCTACTGCCGAGCTGGAGAAGTCCAAGGAGGAGCTCGCTAAGGCTGCTCGTGGAATGGAAACTCTGAACCAGTCGCTGGAAAATGCCCAAAAGGAAGCTGATGAGGCGAAGGTTGATAGGGAGAGGATGCAACATGCTTTGGATACTGAGAGGCTCAGGTCCCTTCGCCGTAAGGAGGAGAGGGATGTTGTTATGGGAAAGGTGGCAGAGCTGGAGAAAGATGTTCTATCCCTCCGTGGTAGTGTGGCCAATCTGGATGCTCAAGTGGACACTGCCTTTGGGGATGGTTACTTTTTTGCTGGCTACCAGGTGGCTCTAGCTCTCCCTCCTCCGTTTGATCTGGGTGTCATCGCTGGATGGAACTGGGAGGAGATCATGGCAAAGGCTGCTGAACTAGCTGGGGCAGCACCTTCTGATGTGGCTGGACCCTCCCAGGTTGCTGGAGCCGGTGGAGTGGCTGGAGGGGCAGACCAGAGCTCTATTTCCCTTCTTTCACCAAGCAATGCTGGAGCAGCTCCCAGTTTGAAGGATCCTAAGGCTGGTGCGGCTCAGGCTGGAGGAGGGGTTCCTACCTCTTATGCTCCTCCATCGGAATCTGTCAAGGAGATAGGGGATCGACCTGCTACTGACGATGGAGAATCTGCCCTGCCTATCTCATCTACTGACCCTGCCCAGGAAAAGGAAGGTCAGGCTGCTCTGATCAAGTAAGTTGGAGGAGATTTTGATCGAGCAGCAGTAGGGGAGCTTCAGGGCGATCCATCTCAAATGAACATCTGGTTGCTGTAAGTGCCCAGGAAGCAGGCGGGGTTCCATCTGGTGCAGTAGAGGGAGAAGCTCTAACTGGGGGAGATGGAGAGAAGAGGGTCGATTAGGAGCGGGAGGATGCATGATCTAGCTTGACCCCTTACCAGTAGTATCTAAATAATTTCATTTTTTATAGCCCGTGATCGGGGGATGGGCTCCTCAGTTTTACAAATGAGAATTTTTTTATTTTCCTTGATTTCATGCGTTTGTAGTTTATTACACCCTTGATCGAACCTCGTATGTTGACTGGATTTTTTTGCACATTTTCTGACTGTTGCGTGAATTCAAGCATTAGTCCCCAGCATAAACCTGGCTTAATCAGTACTTGGTAATGCAAGGAACCTGACAAGAAAAGTTGTATAGAGAAACGGCGGGTGACTGGTATCATGGTACCTAGTCAAAGAATCTCGGGGTCCTTTGATAACCTTGCAGAAATTCAGCCGAAGGTAATCTGGGTACTAGAGATCCTTATACTTTCTGGGGGTCTTGGTTTTGGTGGAAAAAATTTATAAGAACTAGGCACCTCATATTCCTATTCCAGGAATCTTGGTTCCTTGATGACGGTGAGCATACTGGTGTATAATCTCTCCATCTAGGTACCTTGCATTCCCATTCTAGGAACCTTGGTAATATGGCGAGTAATCTGGCGAGTCTGGGTACCCTGCATTTCTGCTTTGCAAGGATTTTAGTACCCTGTCGAATAACTTGGTACCTAGCCTTCTTGTTTTAAGGAACCTAGGTCCCCAAGTGAGTATTCTGGCGAAACTGGCACCTCGCGTTTCCGTTTGTAGGAGCTTTGGTGCCTTGGCGAACAAATTTGGTGAATCTCGGTACCTTGCATTCATGCTCTAGAAATCTTGGTACCGTGGCGAACATGATGGAGGATATGTTGGCAACAAGATCCTGGCAGGCGGTTATGGCTATGTTGGGACCAGTTCTCTCTTAGCGGGGGGTAGTACCCGGCTAAGGCCCTTATTTGGCAGGCAATTATGCCCTTACTAACCAGACTCTTCCTGGCGGGGGGTGGCTCCCAGCCAAGGTAGTAGGAAGGCCATATTGTCCTTTCTGGTCTTGAAGCGATCATTGGAGATCATATTCAGATACCTCGCATTCCTGTTTATAGGAATCTTGGTAATTTGGTGAAAACAATGGTGAATATATACTGGCATCAAGATCCAGGTAGGCGACTAAGGCCACTTTAGCACCTGGTCTTTCTTAGCGGGGGGTGGTACCCGGCCAAGGCCTTGATCTGGCTGGCAACTATGCTCTTACTATCCAGATCCTTCTTAGCGGGGGGTGGTGCGCGACCAAGGTCTGATATGTTGGGCAACTATGCTCTTACGTATCAGATCCTTCCTAGCGGGGGTGGTGCCCGGCCAGGGCAACAGTAAGCCATTTGGCTTTTCCTAGTCTTGGGGGAGATCCTCCTGGATGGATTAATTCGATCCAGGGCATCGGGAGTGATGTGTAGCTCTCCTGGATTTATGGCGATCCTCCTGGAGGGATCTATCCGGTCTAGGGCATCAGGAGTGTTATATGGCTCTCCTGGATTTATGGCGATCCTCCTGGAGGGATCTATCCATTCCAGGGCATCAGGAGTGCTATGTAGTTCTCTTGGATTTATGGCGATCCTCCTAGAGGGATCTTTCCGGTCTAGGGCATCAGGAGTGCTATGTGGCTCTCCTAGTCTTAAGGCAACAATCATGGCGGCTTCGATTGGCAACATAAAGCAGATTGATGTAGACAAATGTAGGCAAAAATAGATGGAGAAAGAAACCCTCTTTATTGATGACCAAAGAAAAAGGAATACAAGTACTCACGATTACTAACATCTTCTCACATTCGTTTCGGGGTAATCCCGGCCGATTTCGGTTGCATGACTTATAGGTAGAACCTCTTGAGGTGATCAGCATTCCAAGTGTTGTCTACTGGATGTCCGTTCATGTCGTCCAGCTTGTATGCCCCACCCTAGATCAGCATTCTGATTAGGTAGGGACCTTCCCAATTGGGTGACAGTACCCCATCTAACATCTTCCGGGTATTCTGAGTAACCTTCCTGAGAACCAAGTCCCCTTCTTTGAAGCTCCAGGCTTTTACTCTCCTGTTGAAGTAACGAGCAATCCAGCTCTGGTAAGCTGCTATTCTTTCTGTTACCCTGTCTTGTTTTTCCTCCAAGAGGTCCAAGTTGGCTCTCAGCTTGTCTTCATTTTCATCGGGGTCGAAATGTTGAACCCAGAAAGAAGTGAGCTTATGTTCAATAGGAATGACAACTTCTACCCCGAAAGATAGCGAGTAGGGGGTTTCTCTAGTAGCGGTCCTCTTGGTAATACGATAAGCCCACAGCACGTCCGGGAGTTCATTAGCCCATCTCCCTCTCTTCTGTTGAAGTTTCTTCTTCAGAAGCTTCTTGATAAATTTATTTGTGGCCTCTACCAGTCCATTAGTCTGAGGGTGTGCTATAGATGTGAAGCGAAGTTCAATCCCCAGACTCTCGCAGAATTCCCGGAACCTGGCATTATTAAACTGCTTACCCAGATCGGTGATGATGACCATCGGGGTACCGAACCAGTAGACCACATTCTTCTTGATGAATTCTGTTGTATTTGCTTCAGTAATTCTGGACAGGGGTTCTGCTTCCACCCATCTGGTGAAGTAATCAATAGCCACGATCACATGCTTCTGCTGACCTGGCGCTGTTGGTAAGGGCCCAATTAGGTCTATCCCTCAGAAGGCAAACGGATACGGCAAGCTGATGGTAGATAATCGTTCTGGAGGTAGGCGATGCAGGTTGGCCATTTTCTGACATGGTTCACAGGACTGTATGAACTGCCTCGCATCGTGGTGCAAGGTTGGCAAAAAGTATCCCATTCGTAGCACCTGGTAAGCCAGTGCTTCTCCCCCGGCATGATTTCCACAGTCTCCTGAATGCACTTCTCTCAGTGCCCAGTCTGCATCATCGGGATGTAGGCAACTAAGCAAGGGGAGTGACCTACCTATACGGTAAATGTGCCCCTTTATCAAGCAGTATTAGACCGAGGTTCTCTTGATCTTGCGAGCTTGATCAGGGGTTTCAGGGAGCTTTCCTGATTGAAGATAATCCACGATGGGATCCATCCAGCATGGGAGTCGTGCCACAGGGTTTACTTCCCTGCCTTCAGCGATGCTCGATGTAGTGATTATCTGGAGTGGTACTCCTTTCGGCAAAGCTTGTCCTCCACAGGCAGCTATCTTGGCTAGGACGTCAGCTCGATGATTTTGCTGCCTAGGTACCGTCTCGATCCTAAAACCTTTGAAACGGGGCAACAGTTCCTGGACTTTTTCGAGGTAGGTTGCCATGTTATCCTCTCTGGCTTGGTATAGACCGGTTATTTGATTAACTAACAGTTGCGAGTCACATTTGGCAAGGAGGTAACTAGCCCCTAACTCGGTCGCTATTCTCATTCCTGCTAACAAAGCTTCATATTCAGCTTCGTTGTTGGTGGTATTGAATTCAAATATGAAATAGTGACAGCACTCGACCTTTTCGGGGTCAGGTTAGAATGATCCCACCTCTGCTTTCTGCTTGATTGGATGCCCCATCGGTATATAAGATCCAGACTTGATTGGTGGGCCAATCTACAGGCTCTTGCTATTTCTGGAGAGCTTGACTCAGGGTCGGGATAGCATCTTGATCGGAAATTGCACTAAATTCTACCACGAAATCTACCAAAGCTTGGGCTTTGATGGTTGTCCTGGCTTTGTACTTGATGTCGAACTAGGTGAGCTCAAGGGTCCACAGCACAAGTCTCCCCAATACGTCCGGCCTTTGGAGAAATTGACGTAGAGGTTGATCAGTGACTACCACGATTGTGTGGGCAAGGAAATAAGGGCGGAACTTCCTAGAAGCAACCACCAAAGTGAAACCGAGCTTCTCCAGGAGGATGTAGTTCTTTTCTGATTTGATTAGGGTGCGGCTCACATAGTAGACAGGGCGCTGGACCCCATCAAGGCATTCCTTTACCAATGCTCCACTGACCGCTGTTTCAGATATTGCCAAGTATAATTGTAGTTCTTGTTCTGGTACCGGGCTAGCTAGCAGGGGTGGGTTAGCGAGGTACTTCTTCAGCAATTGGAAAGCCAGCTTGCTGTCCTGGTCCCACTTCATGTTCTTCCCTTGTTTGATTGCCTTGAAGAACATGATACATTTATCAGTGGATCGTGATATGAAACGGTTCAGGGTTGCAATTCGTCCGGTCAAACCTTATACTTGTCTAAGTGAGGTGGGGGGCTCGAGATCTAGGATGGCTTTGATCTTCTCGGGATTAGCTTCGATCCCCCTCTTATGGACCATGAATCCGAGAAATTTCCCTGGCTGCAACTCCGAAGGTGCACTTATCAGGATTCAATCGCATCTGATTCTCTCTGATTATCTGGAACGTCTGACGGAGATGGTCATGGTGATGATTAGCTACCTGAGACTTCATAATCATATCATCAATGTATACTTCCATCGTCTTTCCTATCAGTCTCTTGAACAATCGGTTGACCAGGTGCTAGTAGGTAGCCCCAACGTTTTTGAGCCCGAAGGGTATGACCCTGTAACAGTACACGCCCTGACCGGTTATGAAACTAATTTTATCCTGGTTAGTCGGGTGCATCATTATCTGGTTGTATCCTGAGAGGGCGTCCATAAAACTCAAGAGCTTGTTACCCGCGGTTGAATCTACTAGTTGGTCGATTTTCGGTAGCGGGAAGCTATCTTTCGGGCAGGCGCGGTTGTGGTCTGTATAATCAACACACATGCACAACTTCCCGTTCGCCTTAGTCACCATAACTACGTAGGCGATCCATTCGGGGTACTGAGACTCCCTGATGAATTCTGCCTTTAGCAGTTTGTTTACCTCTTCTTGTACTATAGCATTTCTTGCCTAGTTGAAATGCCTTCTCTTTTGCTTGACAGGCTTGAAGGTGGGATCTACCGCTAACCTGTGAGTTTCTAAAGCAACAGGTATCCCTGGCATCTCCTCATGGCTCCATGAAAAGATGTCATTATATTCTCATAGGAGCTTTATCAGATCTTCCTTCGCTTTCGCCTCCAATGTTGAACCTATCCTGACTACCTTGGAAAGATCGGCCTCCCTAATAGGTATCTCTTCTAACTCCTCTGTGGGATGGCCACTGGCCCATCCCTTCTCTTCCTCCTCCCTGATCTCTATATCGGGGAGGTCTGACGTTGATCTCCCCTTGACCGAGTTAATTTCATCTTCAAAACCTTCCTCCGAAGACTGATGATCTTGATTAGTGGTTATTTGCACACACTGCTTGGCCAACGCTGCTGGGTTGGTTGACACTGCATAACACTTGCGAGCAGCCTGCTGACCCCCATGTTTTTCACCCACTTTGTCTCCCACTTGGAATTTCAGAACGTTATGGTATACTGACAGGACCCCTTTGAGGGTAGACAAGTAGGGCCTTCCCAGTATAGCGTTGTAGGCGGACGAGGTGTCTACCACAACGAAGTCTGTCATTAGGTTCTGCTGGAGTGGCACTGTTCCCACTATTACTGGTAGGATCATAGACCCTGGTGGGAATCTACGAGTCCCCCGTGAACCCATACAATGGGGTGGTACAGCTGTTGTAACAAGGTCTCTTCAGATTGAATTGCTCCAAAGCTCTCTTGAAGAGAATATAAATGCTGCTACCTATGTCAATCAACACATGGTGGACCAAGTTGTTGGCTATTTGAACAGTGATGACCATGGGATCATCATGAGGCTGGACGGTGTTAAATACGTCCTCTTCTGTAAAGATGATCTGTACAGCAGGAGGAGACCGAGGTGATCCTCTGGTAACCTTGAAAACATTCTGGCATGCTTCTACTATAGGAATTTTTCTGGCATGGTTCTTTCGAGCATTGTTGGAGGTTCCTGCCAAGGTGGGACCTCCACTGATGGTATTGACAATGTGGATCTGCTCCATCAGATCCTTCCCTTTTGCTTTCCTTCCTTCTTCATATGTTTTAATATCGGCCTGCACCTCCTTTCTAGTGCGTATGTTGTCGCATACCTGTTAGAGGAATTCCTCCAAGCAACCTCCCCTAACCAAGGCTTCAATCTGGTTCTGCAGACTATAGCATTCTGAGGTATTATGACCTACATCCTCGTGGAAGTCACAATACTTGTAACGGTTCCATTGATCGACTGGTGCCTTTATTAGACCCGGCTTTCTGAGTAGTCCTTTGCCGCAGATGGCGAGGTAAATAGTCTCGCGAGAAGCGTTCAAGGGGGTGTAATGGGAGTACCCCATTTCCTCTCTATCTATCCTAGCTACCTCCTTGGGTGGGGGTGTAGCTCTGGGCGGAGTCCGCCTAGCTGGGTACCGGTTCCGTGGAGGTTGATAGGGTGCCGATCGATATGTAGATTTGTTTGGAGGCCTGTTCTGATTTTTCTTAACGGGTGCATGCTTGGGCACCTCCTTCTTTTGGCGCTTGGCAGTTCTCATATCATCGTGCTCCATCTTAACTCAGAGCTATTCATCTATCTCGACCTGTTCTAGAGCTCTATTGTAGGCCTCCTGGTAGGTCTCCGGGGGATGCTTGGCGAAAGATCTGAACAGTCTGCCTGCCCAAAGATTCCTTCTGAAATTGGCCAATGTTTCCTTTTCCGTGAAGACTCCCATCTAGATCACTTCTTTATGGAATCTCTCCACGTAGGCTCTGAGCGATTCCCCCCATTCCTGGATCACGTATTGAAGGTGAATAGGATCTTTGGGGCTAGGTTTTATGCCCTGAAACTGGGCACAGAAATTAGTTGTCAATTTTGTGAATGAATCAACGCTTCCCGCTGGTAGCTTCCTGAACCATATCTTGGCATAGTCCGTCAGTGTGGTTGGGAACATTCTACATATAGCAGCCATGGTAGCATTCTGAACCTCCATCTGGTGAACAAAGCTTTCTAGGTGGCTCAGGGGGTCCTCAATCTCAGAATATTTGTCTGTTGGCATCTTGAATTTGGGAGGTAATTCTGCCTCGCTGATCCTCCTAGAGAAGGGAGAATTCATCTCTCCTAAGGGGTCTTTCCGGTTTTCCTGGTGCTTGCCTTTCTTCAACTCCAGGATTTCTTTTACCATTCTGGCAACCTGGTCCCGGAGACGTTTTTCGCCATCATTCCCAGATTTCACCTCAGAATCTCTGTCGTTAGGCCCTTCCGATGTCGCAGAAACTTAATCCTAATTCTCTCCCTGGGGAGGGTCTTCTCCGGCGCCCTTGTTGCTACCTGTCACCACTAAATGAGGGCTTTCTCTGGTCGTTTCCTGACGAGGCTATCTAGAATAGGCCACTGGTTGGGTCAGGTGGTGGAGCTCTCTGGCGGGAGGTCGATGGCGGATCTTGCACGCCGGGCTTGGTAACCTGTAGGAAATCCTGGAACTGGGGGCATGGGCCCGAGTCTGTCGTGGACCGATGGTGCTGGGGGCATGGGCCCGAGTCTATCAAGGACTGGTACAGGAGGTGGTGGTCCCAACCTATCGAAGGGAGGTATCCTAGTGGTACCTTGCCTATTGGCATCTCCCCTGGGATCTGGTACCGCAGGCTGACTGGTACTGCCTTCGGTGACCATTCGAAAGTGAATGCTCTCTATAAAGGCTGCGACGTGTTGGTCTAGATTGGCAGGTCCAGCTGCTGGGGTAGCAGGTACCTGGGGGTAATCCGCGCGATAGCTGACAGCTTCGAGGCGGGTTTGCGACCCTTTCCTCCCTTCTTCGGCTTCTGACCCTTTCGGGTTGAAGCGTTTGACTGATGTCCTAATGGGTCAGGATGATCCTGAGAGAATCAAAGCTTCATTTTGATGATAAGACAAGAAAACGAGGCACGCTGGCTTTCTTTTGAGGGTGTGGTGTTTCCCACAGACGGCGCCAAAAAGTGTTAACAGAAAAATCACTCAGGGAGCGAAATCTCGGTTGACACCCTCACCCACTACCGGTAGCCAGTAGCGGGATAGGTACCTTCGGTACCACGATCCTTCCTCATAATGTAAATAAGAAGCAATATAGGAAAGATCGAGGAGATATGAAATAACACTGTTTTATTCAAGAATATTATAACGAAGTTACACAGTATACTCTCTTCTCTCGTTTTTCACTATTTTACACTAGGGTAGCGGTGGAGAAAACGTATATGTCAACAAGTGGATATTTTCTCCCAATGATCGTCAGTGGACTCTCACTGGCTTCGGAGAATTTCACAAGGGAATTCCACCAGAAAACAACTCTCTCTCTGTCTTTGGCGATCTTAATATTCAGAAAAAAACCTCTTTTTGTCTACTCTTCAATGCCGTATATATAGTTCTTCAAAGAATCCCCATGAAATCCAGTTCCTTTAATGAGGATTATCGAGTGTCCTTTTTTAGGCGTTGAAAGGCATTGCGTGGAGCTAAAGACGTGGGATTTGATCCCGTTAATTACTATCGAATCCGAATTCTAATCAAGTCTCATTAATGGCGCTTTATTTGGGTGATGGAGTCAACTTTCCTTCTTTATGGAGCTTGGAGGGAAACTCTGATTCTGAATTCTTTGGTAGGACGAAGTGCTGGTACACCAGTAGGATCTTACCGGCATGGAGCTTGTTCTGTCTCTTGATGGAGTGGTGATGAGAAGATTTTTGCCGTTAGAAAACCGTCCGTCAAAACAATTTATAAAACCTATGCGATGGTGAATGAATATAACTAGTATGCATAAAAGTAAAGTGATGGTGAATGAAAATACAATAGAAACTAAACTATGAAAGCAAATAAAATGGGATGACAATGGAGGGATGAATGAATGATGATGGAACTACGGAGTTGATGGACTCGTAAGTGAATATTAGGGCAATTGCAACAAACTCTCAATTAAGCACGTATTGACAAATGTAACCAACCTAGAGTGTATAGTGTTGGTATATATCTCTAGCAAGAGGTCAACCTAGGGTGTATAGCGAAGACCTCGTACTAGCGATTAATCCCTCCAAAGCAACCAACAACGGCTAGTTACTCAATCGGGACTTGTTCCATGAATGCTCATCTATCTAGCTATGGTTCAACCTAGTACTAATGTAGCCATCCTAGGGTGTATAGTGATGGCTTCCAATTCCCTCACATGTGGCCGACCTAGGATGTATAGTGAAGGCAACCCGTTTGAGATTGGATGAGGTTCGAGGTTTTCAACCGAATTCTACTCGAAGGTTAGTTCTCGTGAAATCACTAAAGTAGCCAACCCAGGGTGTATAGTGGAGGCTTCTAATTCTCTCACAAGTGGCTAACCTAGAATGTATAGTGAAAGCCACTAATTCAAGATTAGATTAAGGGCATGGTTGTAGAGCCGGATTTCTGGAAATCCTTCCATTCAATGGAGCATTAGACAACTTAATTGCCTACTCAAGTAATCCAAATCAATCATGCAAAGAGGGTGTATCCAAGCAAATCAATAATGGAAATCAATTCAAGCAATAGAATAAAACATAGAGATAGAATAAATATAACACATAGAGTTTATTTACAAAGCCCAAATATCTATCAAACAAATAACATCAACCCCATAGTGGGGTATTTTAGCTACTCATGTTCTATTACAAACCAGTAAACTAAGAGAGAGTGTAAAGAGAAAACCCTTGAAGATTGATCTCCTTCCTTGAAGCTTGAATCCAAGTCTCCTAGTTTCCTTTGATTGAGTAGAGATGGTTTGGATGATAGGGAGATGTATTTCTAGCTTAGACTACAAGTGTTGGGAGATATGACAGTTTTCTGGTTTGTTCCCATGCTTTTCTATTTATAGGGGATGGAAAAATAGGTCACTTAAGCTTGAAAACAGAAGCTGTCACGCGCAGAGTGCGGGTGGAGTGCGGGTGTTGTGCGGGTGGAGTGCGGTTGGCTGACCCGCACTTTAATGAATCCAACTCTGTCTTGACCCGCACTTGACTTGCACTTGACTCGCACTTGACCTGCACTTGACCCGCACTTTATCTGTCAGGTAGGAATCAGCTTCTCTGGCTTTGGCAACAGTGCGGGTGGAGTGCGGTTGGATGACCCGCACTTTAACGTCAGGTGCAAATCCAACTCTCTGTCTTGAGCAACAGTTCGGGTGGAGTTCGGTTGGATGACCCACACTTTATCGTTCCTTCATGATTCAGGTTCCGGCTGTGGTAAGGAGTGCGGTTGCGACCTGCACTTGACCCGCACTGTAGAGCTGCTTATGATCCTTTGTCTTTCCTTTTGCCCTTTTTTCTGCCAGAACAACAGCAATTAGCTTCTAACATCAGAATTACATCTATTGCCTGCAATTAGCACCAACGAGCCAATTAGACATAAAATATATAGAAAATACACAAGAACGAGACAAAGGAATAGGAATGAGGGCCGAAATATACAACAATTTAGGCACGATCAAACACCCCCAAAACAAACCTTTGCTCGTCCACGAGCAAACTCAAAACAAAACAAATAAGACACAAACTAAAAATGACTCAAACTAAGAACTTTCCTAGACACAAAGAAAAACTTGTTGCAGAACCAAGTAGCAGAGAGATACGCAAAAGCAAATGGGAGTGAGGAATGAGCATATGCAAAATGTTCTAAACAACTCGAAGTCACCCTAAGGGAAACTGGCACAACACGAATCCCACACTTAAAATGCCCTCGCCTCAGAAACTATCCACTCTCACACCTAGAGAATAATTCACTTCGACGCTAGGTTCTCACATGGATTTTCTCTTATCTTTCCTCTCAGAACCTAGGTTCACACTCATGCAACATGTATGCCAATGAATTTATGTAACTGAATCAACTTAGTTGCATGCATTTAGTGTAGAATAAATGCTATTTCAGTGAGTGAGTCTCATGAAAGAATCACGTGTCATGAACATGGAAAGAGCATTCATTAACTAATATTCCCAATCTAGACGTCCCCTAAGATCAACTAGGTTTTTTCCATTTGGTTGTAACGTGGCCACGGTGAATGGTGATTAGAAGAATGAGAAATTTAGGCACAAGCACTAATCAACCAAGTTAAGGCAATACATTCTACACTTAAGCATTTAATTTCTCGTGCAACTCCACTTCCAAATACAATATGGCGTCCAGGCATACAATTAGACTCTACGTGCAATATTTAACTACTCATGTTACCCATTTGAGTAGCATTTACAATTTACACAAGGCATTTGAAGCATATTTTTCTTTTGTTACTTTTTGCTTCTTTTCTTTTCTTTTCTTTTCATGCCTTTTTACTATGCACATTTTCACAACTCATTACTCTTGCCTAGGTACACGCCATTTATCAAATTAAAGCACAACTTTACATTCCTAAGCCTCAACAAGATCAATTAAGAGAGGGTTGGCTAAGTGTTTAGGTTGCTTGGGTTATGGATAACGTGGGTGTAGAATGGAAAAGTCTATATGTGTTTGGCTTCAAAATTGGCTTGGGAACACACATATTATGGGAATGGGAAGTATTTAGGCTTTCTTTTTGAGTGGCTAAAACACACATTGCCTAATATCACTTCAAAGGATCAATCTACCAAGGGAATAAAAGTTTCCGTCAAGCAGTCCACATATATGATGCATGTTCAATGACAAATGATGATTTTTTACAGGTTCCTTGCATTACCAAGTACTGATTAAGTCAGATTTTATGCTGGGGACTAGTTCTCGAAGTGATACTACAATCAGAGAGTGTGCAACGGAATTCTATCAGCGGATATAAATGAAAAGGGATTCTCCCTTCACTGATTAAATCAGGACTCGCCGGAGGACAAGCATCTATGGCATCAAAATTACATTGGGGATCTCACCTCAGATTAAAACGAGGTTCGGTCAAGAGTTTTAATGACTACACATATACGAAGCTAAGGGGGAAAATCAAAGAAGTTCTCATTTCTGAAACTGGGGAGTCCATTCCCCGATCAGGAGCTACAAAAGAAAAATATAAAACCAAAAAAAGCTCTCATTTACTAAAACCGGGGAGCCCATCCCCCGATCACGGGCTACAAGAAGATAAAATTATCTAGATGCTACTGGGTAAGGGGTTAAAGTGGATCATGCATCCTCCTATTTCTGATCGGCCATTGCCTCTCCATCTTCGCCGGTTAGAGTTTCTCCCTCTAATGCACCAGATGGAACCCCGCCTGCTTCCTGGGTACCCCCCGCAACCGGAAGCTCACCTGCTGCAGCCACTCGATCTGAATCCCCTCCGATTTCCTAGATTGCAGTAGCCTGACCCTCCACTACCTGGGCCGGATCAGAAGATAGGATGGCAGGGTAGATTCTCCATCATCAGTAGCTGGCCGATCTCCTACCTCCTTGCCAGACTCTACTAGAGGAGCAAAGGAGGCAGGAACCCCTCCTCCAGCCTGAGCCACACCAACCTCAAGATCCTTCAGATTTGGAGCTGATCTAGCATTGCTTGGTGGAAGAAGGGAGATAGAGCCCTGGTCTGGTCCTCCCACTACTCCACTATCTCTAACAACCTGGAAGAGGCCCAGCCATATCAGAAGGTGCTGCCCTAGCTAGCTCAGCAGCCTTTGCCATGATCTTCTCCTAGTTCTATCCAGCGATGTCACCTAGATCAAACGGAGGAGGGAGAGCTAGGGCCACCTGGTAACCAGTAAACAATTAACTGTCCCCGAAGGTGGTGTCTACCTGGGCATCTAGGGTGGTCACGCTGCCCCGAAGGGACTGGACTTCTTTCTCCAGCTCCAATATTCTCTCCTTCGCAATATCCCTCTCCTCCTTGTGGCGGAGGGACCTGAGCTTCTCCATATCCAGAGCATGCTACATCCTCTCCCTGTCAACCTTCGCCTCGTCAGCTTCCTTTTGGGTATCTACTAGTGACTGGTTCAGAACTTCCATTCCCTGAGCAGCCTTAGTGAGCTCCTCTTTAGACCTCTCCAGCTCCGCTGTGGCACCCCTGACTTGCTCTAGAAAGAGGCCAACTTGTTGGCTCATGGCCACATTGAATTTAAAAGCCTGACAAAAACAATACACTTGTCAGAATATTCTTAACCTCTTACATGAATAGAGGATTAAAGTAAGACAGCTTACTTCTGCCAGAAAGGCAGATCCCCTTCTGATTAGGAGCTCAGTGGGCATGGCGGTCATGACATCTAGATTCCCACCTGGGCAGGAAGCAACGAAGTGGGCCAGAACTTCATCCTGGCTACTGTCCTTCGACCTAGACCGCGCCTTATCTCGAGGTACGGCCCACTTCTTCATAGCATAATCAGAGTTTTTCTCTACTGGTTTAGGCTGACCAGATGCCACAACGGTAGAAGCAGAAGAAGCTGAGGCACCAGCATCAATGGCTGCTGCAACATTGACTAGTTTGAGGGGTGAAACCTCTTGCACCCGGCTGGAAGCACCTCGATACCTCCCCAATCTGGTTGTAAAGGCCTCCAGCGACCTAGCCAACGTAGGATGAGGGGGAGCTGGCGATCCCAATACCCCGATCGGGATCCTTTCAAAGCCAGTAGGTACTCCAACCCCTGCATCGAGATCAGAACTGATGGGAATCCTGACATGGGAAGACGGAGGAGAATCAACGGCACCGCCGGCTTGGTGGGTCTCCATCTCAGGAACCGATGGAGATACTGCTGAAACTACAAAGATAGCGAGAGTCAATATTCGCAGAATCAATAAAACAAGATAATAGGAGCAAAGTCAGAAAAGTTTTCTACCTGGAGAAGCTCCGGAAATGCAAAGGTAGTGATCCACCCTCTTTGCCTCGTAGGCCTCCGTGATGGGAAATTTCGTGTTAATATAATGACGGGCCATGATCTCTTTTAAGATTTTCTCAGATTCTCCTAGATAACTTGCTCTTCTCCAACGCTGGCTTGCCACTGAAAATAGTGGGAACTCAGAACTCAGACCCTCCGATATGAACCGAGCTTCCCTATTCACCTCTGAGGATGACCCATTCCTTCTTCCAGGAGGTATCCTTTTTCGTGGCCCCCGGTACCAAAAATTGTAAGCTGTTTTTGGCGCGAGAGTAGAATTGCCCCTTTGGACCTGAGGCATTAGAGTCAATCTGGAACACATATCCAATCTCATTTGGACCTGGTTCCCGATCGATGTTATCCTTCTGGCATTGCTCCCTCCACAACACGAGGAACCCAACCAAATGCCTCCAAAATCCTGGTGTCAACTGGAAGGGAGCTAACTGTAAGGCATGTAGCGCCGTACGTAAGGTGGGGTTGAGGGGTAGCCTTACTCTACAATCGAAGGCTGTCGTATGAATCGGGACCTCGCCGGTAAAGGGCGAATACATATCATACTCCCGTGGAGGGATAGCGATAGTGATCTCTTTGGGGATCTTGAAATCTCTCTGTAAACGTTTAATGGTTTCCGGAGTACTAGTAGAAGGAGGGACACATCTATACTCATATGGAAGGGCCAGTACCCTTCCAGTGGTATCAGTAACTTCACCGGCCCGGCTCCCACCAACCCCGATAGCACCTGCTTCTTCACTCGACTCCTGGTCGACATCAACCGGAGTCTCAGGATTGTTTGAGAAGCCCGTCCCGATTGCGACATTCCGGTTGGAATGGTGACTTTGAATGGGAATGCCGTCCCCGCTGTCGCTGATATCGCGTGCCCTTTTTCTAGGTGCGAGGCTCCCGCTAGCCACCGCGTCACCGTCAAAGAGCTGCTCAATGCTATCGCCACCAGGATGAAGACATAGTGACAGTTTCAAAGTTTTGATTTCTAACGAAAAGAGGGAAGTTGAAGGTTGAGGCTAGGTTTTCTCTTTGCTACAAAATCTCAATCAGGAAGTTTGCTCGATACGAATCACTTGCGAAGGCATCAGAATTATATAGAGATTGCTACTTGTAACAGGCATAAAAGGTAATTAATGTCGCGGTAAAATCGGCGACGTGGAGGGAACAGTTTCGAGAAACGTGCGTCCCCAAAATATTTTCCTGTTTTGAATTCTGCCTACCCTGGTCAGCCATGTGGAGTTTTCATTTAAATCAGCGTGCAAAGAGAAGATTCCTTCCTATGAGACGTTGTGAAAAATTCCCCAAGTGCTATCTATCCTGACTCCAACCCCAACCCGATACCGGTGTTCAAGTCAGGGGGGACTTCTGTTAACAGTTTTTTCTGGCAAGGGACCAAAGGAGAATTTTTCAACAAGAATCTACCTAGGAAAAATCATCCTGATATTCAAGATAACCAGTGAGATTGATACCACTACCTAGATGGAGCCGATACTTGATAAGGTCAGGACCTCGACTACTTATCTATCTAGATAGGATATCAGCCCCGAAAGTATGTACCTCGCCCTACTGAAGCTCCTGATACTAGCTCAAGACTAGTACGATGATAACTCGCATGCCCAACACCCCGCAAGCATCTCGACGTCGATCAAGGTACCAGGTATCTTGATACCTACCACGATGCTACCTCGATATCCACCTTGGTGTTACCTCGACTCCCACCTGATACTCAGTATGATCATCCGGAGCTCCTCCAAGGCAAGTAACTTACCTCCCAAGCAATACGATAGGGAACATGAAGACACAAGCACCATTCCAGCAGGAAGCAGAACAAGCTCATCAAAATGAGGTGACAGCGCTACCCTCCATCAGAACTCACGATCAGAATCTCCCTCCAAGCTCCACGAAGAAGGAAAGTTGACTCCATCGCCAAAATAAAATGCCATTAATGACCCTATGGTCGATCGAATCATAACTTGAATTCGCCATTGATTAACGGGATCTAATCCCGCGCCTTCAGCTCCACGCAAAAGCCTTTCAACGCTTAAAAATAGGAATCTCTATAATCTTTATTAAAAACAACCGGATTTTTAGGAGATTAGGGGAGTACTATATATACAGCATTGAAGGGTAAAGCAAGGGGACTTTTGGACTGGGGACTTTGGACTGGACTTTTTTCGAGGATTCTTGATCGCCATAACCAAAGAGTGAGATCCCGAGAGATTCCCGAAAGCCAGTGAGAGTCCATTGACAATCACTGGAAGAAAATCTATGTATCGACAGGAACGTTTTCTCCATCTCTATCATGTGGAAAAGAGTGTAACGAGAGAGAGAGAGAGAGAGAGAGAGAGAGAGAGATATGCATGTATTCAGATTGTAAACCTATCGTAGTGATTGACTAATAAAACAGTGTTTATTTTACATCTCTCGGTCCCTTTGTGTTCTTCAGTCCATTCCATGATCTATCGATCACTGATCATATTAAAAGAGGGACCCCGGTACCGAAGGTACCTACCCCGCTGCTGCTACCGGTAGTGGGTGAGGGTGTTAACTGAGATTTTCACCCCGAGTGAATTTTTCCGTTAACAGTTATCATTTGAGCTATCAATGAGTACGATTATATAGTATAGTCTATCCTCGATAGTTTGGTGATATTCATTTGTTAATCGATAGAGGACTTCATTTCTAGATATGGACATCGTGGCTCAATTTATTGAATGAGAGTATAATATTATCATATGGATATTTTGAGGTATTGGATATTAAATCTCAATGTTGAGTTTTCGATAATGTCTATTGAAAACATGGCTTCTGGACAAGTCAAAATATCCAAGTTCAAAACGTAGGTCATATGAGTAAATATGGTAACTAAGAGAGCTATAGGTGGTCTATGAGCTCTTGGTGATTACTGATATTATACACGAGGATACACTATCTCCAATAAGATTGTATAGGGTATGAATGAGAAACATCTTCTTATTCTATCTTTATTTAAGAGTTCAATTTTAGCTCTTTAGTGGAATGAGCTAAAATTAATAGATCGGAACTAAGTGAATCATTTGTTGATTGTGATTAGGTTATGTTTATAGAAGCTTAAATTTAGATAGCCTGCGAAGATCCCTAATCCACACGGACTTGCATGGATCACTTGATATATTCTACAGGACTAATTTATGGGTCCATCTAGAATTGTATTTAATATATTAAGAATATAATTTCCACATTATTTATTTAATGGGCTGCTCAAATTATATTAATAATTAATGAGAGGCATGTGGGCTTGTTTCTTTTAGTAAGAATGGGTCTGGTTCACATGTGGGCTTTTATTTAAAGCGTGGATGGATTAAATAAAATAAAAAAATAATATTTGGCCCATATATTTTGTGTGTGGGCGGCAAGGCTATAATAATAGCCTAAAATATTAATTTATTTTATTGTTTGATTAAATGGAAATTAATTAATTGATTAATTAATTATTTAATTAAAAATCAAAATTTTTTCTGACTAGGAATTATGTTTCCTAGTAGTATACTATTATAGTAGTATAATAAATATAAAAGACTTAATTTGGTAAGTAGATAAATAAATTCTTTATTTATCTAATCAAATAAGGAAGTCTTTAATATAATCACAAATACACTTATGAGTTGGATTAGGGTTAGGATTGTTGAGTTGATAGGAATTTGGGTAAAGCACAAATCCTCTTGAAGTGAGGAATTCGACCAACCCTATAATTCCTATTAAGAGAATTCGGCCAACCCTAATTAAATAAGCAATAGAATTCGGCCACCCTATATATATATGATGGGATAAAATTCGGCCAAGTGAATGCTTCTTGCTAGAGAGATTTTTCTTTTGCTTAAAAAAAATCCAACTCTAGAACATAGTGAAATTTCGGCGAAGAAGAAGAGAGAAAGATAGTTCTAAATTCGATAGTGCACTTGCAAGCCTTTATATAAAAAGGTTTTGTGCACACTTTTGATTTAGGTTCACGCGGGTTTCAATCATTACGATTGTGAATTCAAAAGTGACTGGAACGATCTTTCTAGGCTCTTGGAGTTTTTGTGATTAACGATCAAGAAAGAAGATTTCGCTTTTCCATTCTCAGGTACACAATTCAAAGAATACGGAGACCACGCTCCTAGGTGATTCACATTCATGATCGGATTGGAATATCTTACGGATTACCATCGACGCTAAGTCAATCGGATCACGTGACAAGAGGTATGATATCTCTTGAATATATGTATGTTTAATTAATTAAAGAGTTAAGGTTCAAATATTGGAAAATTTTTAAACTATACTAAATCGTTTTTAGTCTCTCTTCTGCTGCGTTTTTCATATTTTCCCTTACAATCTTTTTGTTCCCGATACTCACTTTCTCCTTCTATAAATACTCTGACTTGCTTAATAGTTCTTCATATTGTTCCTTTGTTCTTCAACGGAGTAGAAAATTTCAGCAGATCGATCGATGTTTGTCGCTATGGTTAGGAACTTGAAAGGAGGAGATATGATCTCTCTGACTGTGCGAGATGGATCTAGGTACCAGGGAACCATGGTTGGTTGTGATTCCCGGGGTCAGGAGAAGTGGTGGCACCTAGCTTCATACCTTTACCGATGGTGTACACGTTGCTTAGATGAGTTACAACCTCGAGCCGGGTTGCATCTTGAACGTGGATGGTTGATGAACATATCATTATACTTGACCCGCTGCCATGGGTGTTTGATGAACCGTCAACATGCAGCTTCCACAAAAATATCTTCTCTTGTTTCTCTTGTATCATTCTGGCCACCTCTGTATTCGGCTCAGAGAATTCATCCATAAAGTCATCCACCGCTAGTCTTTTGAGGGAAGCTTTAGGGGTGTGTCGAACTCACTCAACTTTATCTCCCACTTGGTCAGCCTGTATAACACTTCTGACTTCTACAAGATCTGCTTAATCGGGGAGTTAGTGTGGACTTTCACTCTGTGTGCTAGGAAATATGGCCTCAGCTTTCTTACCACAATAACCAAAGCAAGAGCCATCTTTTCAGCAAGTGAATATCTCGTTTCAGCGGGTAGCCAGTCTTTGCTGGTATAGTATACCGGCTTCTGGATTCTATTCTCCACCCATACTATGATAGAGATGGTCGCCACTTTAGTGAGAGATAGGTACAAGTACAATGTTTCTCTGATCACTGGTTTAGAGAGGATTGGTGCTCGGCCTAAGTATTCCTTCAATTTTTGAAAGACCTTTTCACATTCCTTATTCCATTCTAGCGCTTTCCCCATTTTTATCGCCATAAAGAATGGTGTACACTTGTTCGTTGACTTGGATATGAACCTGTTGAGTGAAGCGAGGCATCCAGTCAATCTTTGCACTTCCTTCACTGTATTTGGTAAGGCCATGTTAGTTACAGCTAGGATTTTCTCTAGATTGACCTTGATTCCCCGTTAATGGACTTGAAAACCAAGGAATCTTCCTGAGGGCACTTCGAATACACATTTGTTCAGGTTAAGCTTCATCATGTACTTCCTCAGCATGTCAAAGGTTTCTCTTAAGTCCGAAACATGTTTTTCTGTTGTGACATGTCGTCAACATAGACCTATATGTTCCTTCCTATCTGGAGAACAAAAATCATATTCACCAGCCTTTGGTAAGTGGCTCCAGTATTCTTCAACCTGAACGGCATTACAATGTAACAATACAGCCCCTGATCGGTTGTAAACACCATCTTTTTTTATCCGGCTTATGCATTCGGATCTAATTGTATCCTGAGTAAGTGTCCATAAAGCTAAAAAACTCATGGCCTACAATGGTGTCCACTAGTTGGTCAATCCTTGAAAAAGGAAAGCTATCCTTTAGGCACGCTTGGAAAAGAAAATTCGCTGAAATCCACACACATCCTCCACTGACTTTTCTTTTTCTTTACTAAAACCACATTCGCTACCCACCGTGGGTGCTAGACTTTTTGGATTGATCCTGTGGCGAGTAACTTTTTCACCTCTTCTTTGATTGTCATGCTCCTTTCTAGGTTAAACAACCGTCTTTTCTAGACTGCTGGCTTAGCGTTCGGATTAACGGCCAAGTGATACGATATTACCTTTTTATCAATCCCTAACATATCTCCGTGCCTCTAGGCGAACACGTCTCTATACTCTTTCAACAAATTGGCCAGATCGGTTTTAATGCACCCGCGTAAGTTTGTGCCTATCTTGACCACCTTGATTGGCCCGTCATTATCGAGGATTGTTGTCTCTGTCGGCTCATCATTTTGTGCCTCGGGCTCTTCTCTCGAGTCGAGTTCGAATCGCTCTGGTACTTCTGCTCGAGCTTCAGAATCATCAACACACTGGATAACTGCCAGTACCATACATACTTGGTGATCGTCTGTTTTTGCTTTGTGTCTATAAACAAAAAGGTTGGCTCTCCGAGCCATCTCTTGAGACCCCTTGGTCACACATACGCCTAACTCCATTGGGAATTTCATCATGAGGGCATAGGTCCCTGTGACCGCTTTGGCCTTGTTCATGAATGGTCAGCCTAAAACGGTATTGTAGGGGGCCAATTCTTGGTGTCCACTACTACAAAGTCTATAAGCACCGTCTTCTGGCATAGAGCATCCCCAATCTTTACCAGCAACTTTAAGATTCCTATCGATCTCACCTCTACTCCCCTAAAGCCCCTAAGTGGGTAGTGAAGGGGCTGCATGTCCCTTCTATCCAGCCTCAACTGATCATATACTCCTGCAATTAAGATGTCGGCCGAACTTCCGTTGTCAATCAGCACTCGGTGCACGTCCATATTCCCAATCCGAGCATTTTTAACAAGTGCATCATTTGGTTTGACATCTACTCCATGCGAATATGCCTCTATGAACACTATAGGGTCCTAACCTTCCTTGATCCTTTTTGAGTCAAGTTCCACCGAGTTAAAGTCGAGATCCCTCCTCGCTTTCATGGCTTCTCGAACTTCCTATGCTCTTTCTCTATTGTTTCTCCCCATTAAGGATCCCTCCAAAGATGGTGTTTATTGCCCCTTTATCCTTAGCCTTCTTAGGACTTAATTTTCTTTCTCGGCTCCATTCTTAGCGGTTGTCCCGACAGGGCTGATCATCCACCTTTTTGAGAACAATATCTTTCAAATGTCCATCCCGGATAAGAGTTTCAATGTGGTCCTTGAGTTGGTAGCACTTTGAAGTTTCATGCCCGTTTTCCTAATGGAATCGGCAATACTTCGTGGTGTCCCGACTGGCATAGTTTGATTGCTAGGTGGGTCTTTTGACATGTTCTTCTCTTCTAGGATTGCAAGGACGTTCTCCTGCTGTTTCTTCAAGGAAGTGTAGTTCATGTATTTTCCCTGAAATCTGGTGTTGGTTCGATCACCCTTATGGTCATTGTCCCGATGTCCACCATGAGCCTTACTCTTCTGTTTATCTTCTTTCTAAGTCTTAACCCATTATCTTTTAGCTTAGTCTCTTCAGGGCGACTCCGGTGCATAAAATTTCCAGTGCATATCCTCCTGCCATATCCATCATATCAGTGTAACTGGTCAGGCACACTCCTCTTAGATCGAAAGATAGCTGACAGTTTTGCAGATCGTTTATAAACGCTGTTATGATGGCCTCATCATTCGCGCTTCCGATTTCTGACACTTTTAGGCCGAGTAGACTTAGGTACTTCTTCAGTGATTCATATTTCTCTTGTTGAGCTAAGAGAGATGTGCCACAGACTTATTCATGTGCACGTTACCTAGGAATTGTAGCTAAAATGCTTTGCTTAGCTTGCTGAAACTGTCTATGATGCGTGTAGGGAGCTTCCCGAACCATCTAGAACCCAAGTCCCCGAGTTTCTAGGGGAAATTTAAGCACAACAGAGTGTCACTCATGGCATACTAGGCTATCGCACTTCTGTACCTCTTCACATGTTCTTTTGGGTTGATGTCTTTCTTAAACTGCTTGACATAAGGCATCCTAAACCTCTCCGGGAATGGTGTATGAAGGATATTATTGGTGAAGGGGCTATCTAACTCGTCATCTGACAACTCATTGCACCTAAGGCATAAGGCATCCATTTGTGGCATATTGCTCTAGACCTCCTAGGTAAACTTCTGTATGAGCACATCCCGTTCGCTGACTGTATCATTCCTCAAAGATCGAGCTATAATTATGACTAAGTCTTACTCTAGTGATAAATGCTCTAAATGTAAAGTGAAATGGTTTTTAAATTGAAATTAACTAAAATGCAAACTAATTGCAAATGGAATAAAGTACAACTAATATCGTAGGTGATGATAAATGAAAAATGGATTAAAGAATTGTTGGATCCATTAAAGTAAACAATGGGCAAGATGAACTCTCATTAACGAACATTAGCCAAAATTAGCCAAACTAGAGTGTACAGCTTGGTTGTATATCCCTTATGAGTTTCCAATCTAGAGTGCATAGTATTGGCCACCCATAAGTGATTGTTCATGAATGTGCATCTACCAAAATCAGGGATTAATCTCTTTATAAAATCAACAATTCTAGAGTGTATAGAATTAATGCTTAACCTCTCACAAGCAACCATTCCTAGAGTGTATAACAATGGTTACCCATTCAAGATTAGATAGAGATTGAGATTAATAAATCCGGATTTCACTTGAGGAGGGTACTCTTGTTCAATCCTTTCTTTCAATTGAGCATTAGAGAATCAAATATAGTGTATACCAAATTCTCTACTCAATTGATTTCTCAAACAATTTGCTAAGATGGGAGGGTATAATCCAAACAAATTATTTTTGAAATCAATTAAAACATTGAATGAAACATATTTTATAGATTAATATAAGAGATTAGAGTTCATTACAATACCCACAATTCACATATGAATCACATCAACCCCTTAGTGGGGATTTATCTACTCATGTCTATTACAAGAAATAAGCAAGAAGGAAAGGATAGAAGAAAACCCCATGGAAGAACTCTCCTTCTTGAAACTTCAATTGATCTCATTACTTCCTTTTGTTAAGTAGCAATCCAAGAAATGGTGTGTGGGTTTGGATGTAAAGGGAGAGAGTGATTCCTAGAACTAGAGAGAGAAAATATTATATGAAATGTGTGTGGTCGTGTGGCTGACCTAACATATGATCCTATACATATGTTTCTCAAAATAGGTTTGATTTTGTTGATGTGGCTGCATCGGACGCCCGTAGTCCACGGGTAAGGTACCCGTACAGTCTTCATTTTGCTTTCTGGTTTGTGCAATGTGCACTGGTTGGGCATGGGTAAGGTACCCGTGCAATAACCGTGCAGTCTGGTCTCCCTGTCTGGTCTGCTCCCTGGTTGGACAAAATGCACGGGTTGTGCACGGGTGAGGTACCCGTGCAGTACCCATGCACTGATATCTTCCTGATTTCCATCCTTCAGTGCACGGGTAGGGTACCCGTGCACTATGACCTTCAAGAATCCCCTTTTTTGCACCAATTTGTCCTTATTTGATTCCGCTTCCCGATTTTTAACTAATGCATGCAATTATGATAAAAGAGCCCCGAAAGATACGAAAACACGCTCAAAAACCAGACAATGGATAAGGAATGAAGGCTAAAATATATAAAAAATTTGGCTCGATCAAATACCCCCAAACCAAACATTTGCTCGTCCTCAAGCAAACTCAAAACAAATAACAAAAACACAACAAACATAACAACATGACTCTATCTAAAATTTTCCTAGACTCAACAACAACCTTTCAAATTGCCGCATGTCCAACTGGTGATGAGATGCAAGGATGTGTGATAGAGTGAAGAAGACATATGCAAAATGTTCTAAAACAACTCGAAGGCACTAGAGGGAAACTTGCAATATCATGAATCCCACACCTTCGAGTGCTCTCATATCGGGTACTACTAACTCTCACACCCTAAGCATAATTCGCTTCAACTCTAATCCTCACTTGGATTCACTCTTATTTTTCCACTTTGAGTCCTTAGTTCACACTCATGCAAGGTATGCAAAGATGGAATTTATGCATAGGAATCTAATGCATTGCATACATTTTATCAATGAAAGACCGATAATTTGTCGGTGAACTATCCTAAGAAAGATTCACTATGCCATGAACGTGGAAGATCGAGTATCAACAAACAATCCCAATCAAGATATACCATAGATCAAATAGGTCTTTCCCTTTGGTTGTAATGGGGCCATGGGGTTAGATGTGGTGAAACAAAGAAATAGGAAAATTTTGAGTTCAAAAATCACCAATCATGCTTAAACATACTCACACACCCCATTCAAAGCTCTTTTAAACTTCAATTACATTCTAGCGACTAGGCATTCACTTACATACACATTTGTGCTACAAATTTGTACTCCACATTGTGAGTACTTTACAATTATTACAAGGCTTTTCTTCTTTTCTCATTTTTTTCCTTTTCTTTTTACTTTTCTTTTTGCTTTTGCCCCCTTTTTTTTCTTTCTTTTCTTTTTGCTCTAACATTTGAAAATTTTACAACTCAGCTGCAAGTGCAATTTTTGGCACCTTTACATTTTGATTCATTTCATGCACATTTTACATAAATGCCTAATTATCCGCAATTTCATGTAAGAGCTTACACTTTTCAACCACCTACACATACACACACACACTACCCACATGATTGGCAATTAAAAGGGGTGGTTTGTGTTTGGCTTATGGTTATATGGTTTGTTGTGGTTCCAAAAGAAATGGAAGTGTTTGGCCTCAAAATTGGCTTTGGAGCACACATAAGGGATTAGGAATGTGTTTAGGCTAATTTAGTAGTTAAATGCATACATTACCTGAAATCATTTCCATAATTAGTCTACTAAGGGAATGAATGCACCCGACAAGCAATCCATAATATAAGTATGATGAATGTCCTATGGCATGTGATACATATGACGAGAGGAGTGTTAAAGTAGAAAAACCATACACTCAATACGCTTTTTAGTTAGGCTTATGTTTGTGAACTCATGGGAGGTCTCCACTAATAGAACAAGGTGCAAGAGCACCGAGTCCCCTCAATTTAAACACACAAAGGATGGAACCAATCCGTGACAAGCAAGTAAGCCCTAAGAGTGACAACGATTTGTTACACAAGCTCAAAATGCATTCATAAACTTGCCAAAAACACATGCTCAAGGCATTATAACCAAGCTAGTTCAAGCTCGAAAAATTTGGCCATTGCGACAAATTTGAAAAATTTTGACCAAAACAACTTTAAAAGACGACTCAACGAAGGCGTCTACACCCCTAAACCAAAACCCAACATTGTCCTCAATATTGAAAACAAGAGAGGCCGGCCTAGCGGCGCGCACCAAACTCGACTCAAAACACACAAACCTAGGCACTAATCACGCGCAATCAATGCCCAACAAATTAAAAGACTCAAAAATAGGCTTATTATAAAATAAGTCATTTAAGTAAACATGGCAATTATGTTCAAGTTTGACCACGTCAAGCATCCATTCAGAAAATTGTCGGCATAAGGTCAATGACCCGCAAACCGATTTTCACTATATGCTCATTCCTGTACAAGAATATGCATGAATTCAAAAACCCCAAACCGAGTTGGGCTATATGAAAAGTAAACTTGTAAATTCATGTGCATTATCCACAAGAGCCTTCGGCTCATCAAATCAAAAATGAATGAATCAATTAATTCAAAACTTAGAAACCAAAATTCCATTCATTCACAATTATCCACACATTCAACCCAAAATTATATGCAATAAGTATATCCACATTCACCAATTATCCACAAATGCTTATAAACAAGAATAGAGACAAATATAGTCAAAGAGTTTGAGATGAAAAGATTAAACCGAGGTAGTTGTTTTTTTGAAATCTCGAAGATGACTAGGTTCTCGCCTGTTTTATGAGCACTCTTGGCTTGCTTGTCCCTCCAAGACTCGCAAGTTGCCGGTGTGTCTACTCCAAGAGATAAAGAACCTATCATTAAAGCACAAATCCTAACAACAAAGATTAACAACCACATAAAATATCTCAAACCAAGATATCTCTCACACAAATATCATCCACAAATTATTCCCAAAACTATCCACTACTAAAAACTAAACAAGCAAATTTAAACTAAATAAAATCAAAAATATGAAACGAATAGACCTCAATGGGTTGCCTCCCATAACTGCTTTAGTTATCATCTTGGAAAGACGTTGTTGGGTGTTCTAATCATCACTTATGATCAAAGATCAAACTCCCTCCAATTCGGCCTCAACACCCATGTACCACTTTAATCTTTGTCCATTCACCTTAAATGTCTGGTCATCCTTCAAGCTTTTTAAATCCATTACTCCATTGGGCAAGACATCAATTACTCGATGTGGTCCTGACCATCTAGACTTGAGCTTTCCCGGGAAAAGCCTTAAGCGAGATTCATAAAGTAATACAAGTATACCCAGGTGGAAATCTGTTCTCACCAAATTCTTGGCATGTATTATCTTAGTTTTTTCCTAGTAAATTCGTGCACTTTCATATGCTTGCAATCTAAACTCCTCCAATTCATTCAACTATAGTTTTCTTTCTCACCTACCTTGTCATACTCCCAATTAAAACTTTTGATTGCCCACCATGCACGATACTCCAATTCAACCAGGAGGTGACATGCTTTTCCATACACCAATCTATAAGGACCCATTCTGATGGAGGTCTTGTAGGCTGTCTGATACGCCCATAGAGCATCATTCAATCTAGTTTCCCAATCTTTTTGTATGGAGTTGACTGTTTTTTCTAAAATCATCTTGATGTGCCGGTTGCTCACTTCGACTTGCCCTAATGTCTGCGGGTGGTATGGAGTGGCTACCTTGTGACGGACTCCATATTTCTTCATCAAGTTCTAAAAAATCATGTTGCAAAAATGGCTCCCTCAGTCACTGATTATCACTCTTGGAGTCCCAAATTTGGCTAGAATGTTTTCTTTCACAAATTTAACCACCACCTTGCTATCATTTGTCCTTGTAGCAACTGCTTCAACCCATTTCGAAACATAATCCACTCCTACCAGGACATAGCTCTTCCCTTCTGATGGGGGAAAGGGTCCCATGAAATCAATTCCCCATGTGTAAAACACTTCCACCACTAAGATTCCCGACTGAGGCACCTCATTTCTTTTCTCGATATTCCCCCTTGCGCTGGCACTTATCACATGCTGCACAGAATTTGAAAGCATCCCTGAACATGGACTCTTAGTAGAATCCTGATTGGAGCACCTTAAGTACGGTCTTCCTAGCACCCAAATGACCCTCACACTGCAACTCATGGCAAAATCTAAGAATATCCCCTTGTTCCGATTCCGGCACACTCATTCTGATTACCTGATCCGGGCCATGTTTAAACAGTTTAAACAGATATGGTTCGTCCCAGAAAAACTGCCTAGCCCTTACTATGAACCGTTTCTTCCCTTAATAACCTAACTCTAGTGGGAGAACTTTGTGGGTCAAGTAGTTAGCCAAATCGGCGTACCAAGGCTCATCATTGTGTACGACCCACAACTGCTCATCTGGAAAATTTTCTCTCAATGGGACCTCCTCTTCTCCTGATGGACATTCACGAACTAGTCTACTAAGATGGTCTGCTTCCACATTCTCTTCTTAACTATGATCTTTAAATCAAATTCTTGTAGTAACAAGACCCATCTGATCAACCAAGGCTTAGCATCCTTCTTCTGCAACAAATACCTAAGAGCTAAGTGATCTGAATACACCATCACCTTGGCGCCCACCAAATATTGTTGGAATTTTTCAAGTGCGAACACAACTGCAAGCAATTCCTTCTCTGTTGTAGAGTAATTCAGCCGAGCATCATACAAGGTCTGTGATGCATAGCATATCACATGGGGGACCTTGTCAACTCTCTGTCCCAGAACAACACCTATAGCATAATCCGATGCGTCGCACATTAGCTCAAATGGTAGTTACCAATTTGGTGGTGCCATCATCGGGGCTGAGGTCCAGGCCAACTTCCATGACTCAAATACTGCCAAGCACTTATCATCGAATTCGAATTCCCTATATTTCTAGAGGAGCTCATATAGTGGTCTGGAGATTTTTGAGAAATCTCTGATGAATCTCCTATAAAAGCCTGCATGATCCAAGAAGGACCTGATGTCATTAACAGACCGAGGTGGAGGCAGACTCTTAATCACTTCAACCTTCGCCCAATCTACCTCAATCCCCCTGTTGGAGATGATATGCCCTAAAACAATCCCTTGTTGCACCATGAAGTGGCATTTTTCCCAATTTAAAACCAAGCTATTTTCTTTGCACTTTTTCATAACTGAGGACAGGTTCTCTAGGCATCTACTCAAAGAATCCCCAAAAACTGAGAAGTCATTCATAAAGACCTCTATGATCTCCCCTATCATGTCTGAAAAAATAGAAGTCACACACCTCTGGACAGTCCCTAGGGCATTACAAAGCCCGAGGGGTATCCTCCTATAGGTATAAGTGATGAATGGACATGTAAAAGCCGTCTTCTCTTGATCCTCTAGAGCTATTGCTATCTGGTTGTACCCTAAGTACCCATCCAGAAACGAATAAAAAATGTGCCAGGCCAACCATTCTAACATTTGATCGATGAAGGGTAATGGAAGATGGTCTTTCTTGGTTGCTGTGTTCAGTTTCCTATAATCTATGCACACACGCCACCCTATCTGAAGCATCTGAGCCATTAGTTCCTTCCTCTCATTCTCCACTACTCTAATACCATATTTCTTTGGCACAACATGAATTGGACTGACCAATCTAATATCTGATATCGGGTATATGATCCCGACATTCCATAACTTCAAGACCTCTTTCTTGACAAACTCCTGCATGATGGGGTTGAGTATTCTCTGGGCCTCCTTAGTTGGTTTAGTGCCTTCTTCCAACAGATTCATGTGCATGCAGACAGTAGAGCTAATTCCTTTGATATCTTCTATAGTCCATGTTATTTCCTCCCTATGTTCACTTAACACCTCAAGTAACCTTCTCTCTTGAGATTCATCTAAACCTACAGAAATGATCAACGGGCTTCTCTTTTCTTCATCAAGATAAATATACTTCAACTCACGTGGGAATGGTTTAAGTTCTAGTTCCTGGGACTTTTCTCCTTGTGCCTCTATGTCTTCTTTTCTCAACTTGGCCAAACTATTTCCCATATCTTCTATAACTTGTTTTGTGTCTTCATCCTCACTTCCTAGGCTCGCGTCTTCATAGCTCTCAGTTCTTCCAAACCCTTCTTCTACCGCCTCATCTAACTCATCTTCTAGCATGATCACCTTTTGGTAGTCGTCTGATCCAACAAGGTAGGTGAGACAGTCAAAAATATTAAACTCGACTATTTCATCCAAACATTCTTGGTCAGCTTTCCTTCATGCATATCTATCACAACCTGAGGTGTAGTCATGGATGGACGCCCCAATAGAAGTTTCACATCCTTTTCATCTCTTTCTTTATCTATGTCAATAACTAAAAAATCCACCGGGATTATCAATTTCTTGACTTGAATCAAGACATCTTCCACTATACCCTTCGAATTTCGTGAGGACGAATCTACAAGAACAAGTGACATGGTGGTAGGCTTGAGATCCGTGAGGCCCAACTTTGGGTAGATAGAAAATGGCTTGAGATTAATACTTGCCCCAGAGTCTAACATTGTTCTCTCATCGTTGTCCCCTCATATGTTGATGTCGATAATCACACTTCCTGGGTCTTTCATTTTCTAAGGCAAAGTCGTTTGAATCACTGCACTAACATTCATATTCAACAGTTCATGCTACTTCGGCCAAAACCTCTCCTTATTTTTGCTTAGCTCTTTGAAGAACTTCCCATAATCAGGCATCCTCTGAATCGTGTCCAACAAAGGAAAGTTGATATTCACTTTAGATAAAATGTCATAGATGTCTTGGAAGGATTTCTCCATCTTGGAATTCTTCAACCTCCCGGGAAAAGGTATAGGTGGATTGTAGGGGTTGGTTGACTTGTGGAGTTTTGGCCTTGGTTCCAGTAGAATAGCTTTATTCCTGTCTTCATTTTCTACCTCTTTTTCAACCTTGCCTTCCTATTGTGTTCTTTCCCCTTCTTCTGCAGTACTCTCTTTGGTTCCATCCCCCAGTATTGTCTACATCTAAGGACTGCCTTTGCTTGTTCTGGTTGGCTAGGAAACCTGTCTTTCTCCTTTTCTCTCAAAATTTCTACCAACTACCCTATGTGCTTTTCAATGCCTCTAATGGAAACATATATCCCATTCAATCTTTTCTCATTCTCTCTGATGTATCTACTTAAATTTTCCCTTGCTCTTTCCTCAAAGTTTTGAAATTCTTGTGTTGTTTGTTGTGCTGACTGCACGAAACTTCTCATTTGTTCTCCAAGAGAGTCAATGTCTATCTGATAAGCCTCGCCACATTCTTGGTAATGGAAACACTCTTCATGCAATTGTTGTGGGACTTCCCAAGATGCTTCAAACTCTTCACTTATCCGATTGTCACATTCTATTGAATTCCACACTTGTTCTTCAAACAAAAAGGCATTAATCTCACAATCGTTCTCTTGAAACTTCCGGCCATTTCCCCATTCTTGATCATAAGAATAGTCATACATCCCATCTCCTGGCCTTGAATCTTGCCAGAAATTATCCATCAGTCCTGAAACAAACAAAAACACAAATACCACATGAAACAAAAAGAAACAAAAGAAAACTAAAATAATAAACAACTAAACTAGGGCTAATCCTAATCACAACTATATACGCCGATTTGCCTGTTTCGTGTTAATATAATGACGGGCCATGATAGCTTTTAAGATTTTCTCAGATTCTCCAGATAACTTGCTCTTCTCCAACGCGGGCTTGCCACTGAAAATAGTGGGAACTCGGAACTCAGACCCTCCGATATGAACCGAGCTTCCCTATTCACCTCCGAGGATGACCCATTCCTCTTTCCAGGAGGTATCCTTTTTCGTGGCCCCCAGTACCACAAATTGCAAGCTGTTTTTGGCTCGAGAGTAGAATTGCCCCTTTGGACCTGAGGCATTAGAGTCAATCTGAAACACATATCCAATCTCATTTGGACCTGGTTCCCGATTGATGTTATCCTTCTGGCATTGCTCCCTCCACAACACGAGGAACCCAACCAAATGCCTCCAAAATCCTGGTGTCAACTGGAAGGGAGCTAACTGTAAGGCATGTAGCGCCCTACATAAGGTGGGGTTGAGGGGTAGCCTTACTCCACAATCGAAGGCTGTCGTATGAATCGGGACCTCACCGGTAAAGGGCGAATACATATCATACTCCCGTGGAGGGATAGCGATAGTGATCTCTTTGGGGATCTTGAAATCTCTCCGTAAACGTTTAATGGTTTCCGGAGTACTAGTAGAAGGAGGGACACATCTATACTCATATGGAAGGGCCAGTACCCTTCCAGTGGTATCAGTAACTTCACCGGCCCGGCTCCCACCAACCCCGATGGCACCTGCTTCTTCACTCGACTCCTGGTCGACATCAACCGGAGTCTCAGGATTGTTTGAGAAGCCCGTCCCGATTGCGACATTCCGGTTGGAATGGTGACTTTGAATGGGAATGCCGTCCTCGCTGTCGCTGATATCGCGTGCCTTTTTTCTAGGTGCGAGGCTCCCGCTAGCCACCACGTCCCCGTCAAAGAGCTGCTCAATGCTATCGCCACCAGGTGAAGACATAGTGACAGTTTCAAAGTTTTGATTTCTAACGAAAAGAGGGAAGTTGAAGGTTGAGGCTAGGTTTTCTCTTTGCTACAAAATCTCAATCAGGAAGTTTGCTCGATACGAATCACTTGCGAAGGCATCAAAATTTATATAGAGATTGCTTCTTGTAACAGGCATAAAAGGTAATTAATGTCGCGGTAAAATCGGCGACGTGGAGGGAACAGTTTCGAGAAATGTGCGTCCCCAAAATATTTTCCTGTTTTGAATTCTGCCTACCCTGGTCAGCCACGTGGAGTTTTCATTTAAATCAGCATGCAAAGAGAAGATTCCTTCCTATGAGACGTTGCAAAAAATTCTCCAAGTGCTATCTATCGTGACTCCAACCCCAACCCGATACCGGTGTTCAAGTCAGGGGGGACTTCTGTTAACAGTTTTTTCTGGCAAGGGACCAAAGGAGAATTTTTCAACAAGAATCTATCTAGGAAAAATCATCCTGATATTCAAGATAACCAGTGAGATTGATACCACTACCTAGATGGAGCTGATACTTGATAAGGTCAGGACCTCGACTACTTATCTATCTAGATAGGATATCAGCCCCGAAAGTATGTACCTCGCCCTACTGAAGCTCCTGATACTAGCTCAAGACTAGTACGATGATAACTCGCATGCCCAGCACCCCGCAAGCATCTCGACGTCGATCAAGGTACCAGGTATCTTGATACCTACCACGATACTACCTCGATATCCACCTTGGTGTTACCTCGACTCCCACCTGATACTCAGTATGATCATCCGGAGCTCCTCCAAGGCAAGTAACTTACCTCCCAAGCAATACGATAGGGAACATGAAGACACAAGCACCATTCCAGTAGGAAGCAGAACAAGCTCATCAAAATGAGGTGACAGCGCTACCCTCCATCAGAACTCACGATCAGAATCTCCCTCCAAGCTCCACAATGAAGGAAAATTGACTCCATCGCCAAAATAAAACGCCATTAATGACCATATGGTCGATCGAATCATAACTTGAATTCGCCATTGATTAACGAGATCTAATCTCGCGGCTTCAGCTCCACGCAAATGCCTTTCAATGCTTAAAAATAGGAATCTCTATAATCTTTATTAAAAACAACCGGATTTTTAGGAGATTAGGGGAGTACTATATATACAGCATTGAAGGGTAAAGCAAGGGGACTTTTGGACTGGGGACTTTGGACTGGACTTTTTTCGAGGATTCTTGATCGCCATAACCAAAGAGTGAGATCCCGAGAGATTCCCGAAAGCCAGTGAGAGTCCATTGACAATCACTGGAAGAAAATCTACGTATCGACAGGAACGTTTTCTCCATCTCCATCATGTAGAAAATAGTGTAATGAGAGAGAGAGAGAGAGATATGCATGTATTCAGATTGTAAACCTATCGTAGTGATTGACTAATAAAACAGTGTTTATTTTACATCTCTCGGTCCCTTTGTGTTCTTCGTCCATTCCATGATCTATCGATCATGATCATATTAAAAGAGGGACCCCGGTACCGAAGGTACCTACCCCGCTGCTGCTACCGGTAGTGGGTGAGGGTGTTAACTGAGATTTTCACCCCGAGTGAATTTTTCCGTTAACAGTTATCATTTGAGCTATCAATGAGTACGATTATATAGCATAGTCTATCCTCGATAGTTTGGTGATATTCATTTGTTAATCGATAGAGGACTTCATTTCTAGATATGGACATCGTGGCTCAATTTATTGAATGAGAGTATAATATTATCATATGGATATTTTGAGGTATTGGATATTAAATCTCAATGTTGAGTTTTCGATAATGTCTATTGAAAACATGGCTTCTGGACAAGTCAAAATATCCAAGTTCAAAACGTGGGCATATGAGTAAATATGGTAACTAAGAGAGCTATAGGTGGTCTATGAGCTCTTGGTGATTACTGATATTATACACGAGGATACACTATCTCCAATAAGATTGTATAGGGTATGAATGAGAAACATCTTCTTATTCTATCTTTATTTAAGAGTTAAATTTTAGCTCTTTAGTGGAATGAGCTAAAATTAATAGATCAGACCTAAGTGAATCATTTGTTGATTGTGATTAGGTTATGTCTATAGAAGCTTAAATTTAGATAGCCTGCCAAGATCCCTAATCCACACGGACTTGCATGGGTCACTTGATATATTCTACCGGACTAATTTATGGGTCCATCTAGAATTGTATTTAATATATTAAGAATATAATTTCCACATTATTTATTTAATGGGCTGCTCAAATTATATTAATAAATTAATGAGAGGCATGTGGGCTTGTTTCTTTTAGTAAGAATGGGTCTGGTTCACATGTGGGCTTTTATTTAAAGCCTGGATGGATTAAATAAAATAAGAAAATAATATTTGGCCCATATATTTTGTGTGTGGGCGGCAAGGCTATAATAATAGCCTAAAATATTAATTTATTTTATTGTTTGATTAAATGGAAATTAATTAATTGATTAATTAAAAATCAAAAAAAATTTCTGACTAGGAATTATGTTTCCTAGTAGTATACTATTATAGTAGTATAATAAATATAAAAGACTTAATTTGGTAAGTAGATAAATAAAGAATTTATTTATCTAATCAAATAAGGAAGTCTTTAATATAATCACAAATACACTTATGAGTTGGATTAGGGTTAGGATTCTTGAGTTGATAGGAATTTGGGTAAAGCACAAATCCTTTTGAAGTGGGAATTCGACCAACCCTATAATTCCTATTAAGAGAATTCGGCCAACCCTAATTAAATAAGCAATAGAATTCGGCCACCCTATATATATATGATGGGATAAAATTCGGCCAAGTGAATGCTTCTTGCTAGAGAGATTTTTCTTTTGCTTAAAAAAAAATCCAACTCTAGAACATAGTGAAATTTCGGCGAAGAAGAAGAGAGAAAGATAGTTCTAAATTCGATAGTGCACTTGCAAGCCTTTATATAAAAAGGTTTTGTGCACACTTTTGATTTAGGTTCACGCGGGTTTCAATCATTACGATTGTGAATTCAAAAGTGACCGGAACGATCTTTCTAGGCTCTTGGAGTTTTTGTGATTAACGATCAAGAAAGAAGATTTCGCTTTTCCATTCTCAGGTACACAATTCAAAGAATAGGGAGACCACGCTCCTAGGTGATTCACGTTCGTGATCGGATTGGAATATCTTGCGGATTACCATCGACGCTAAGTCAATCGGATCACGCGACAAGAGGTATGATATCTTTTGAATATATGTATGTTTAATTAATTAAAGAGTTAAGGTTCAAATATTGGAAAATTTTTAAACTATACTAAATTCGTTTTTAGTCTCTCTTCTGCTGCGTTTTTCGTATTTTCCCCTACAATCTTTTTGTTCCCGATACTCACTTTCTCCTTCTATAAATACTCTGACCTACTTAATAGTTCTTCATATTGTTCCTTTGTTCTTCAACGGAGTAGAAAATTTCAGCAGATCGATCGATGTTTGTCGCTATGGTTAGCAACTTGAAAGGAGGAGATATGATCTCTCTAACTGTGCGAGATGGATCTAGGTACCAGGGAACCATGGTTGGTTGTGATTCCCGGGGTCAGGAGAAGTGGTGGCACCTAGCTTCATACCTTTACCGATGGTGTACACGTTGCTTAGACGAGTTACAACCTCGAGCCCGGTTGCATCTTGAACGTGGATGGTTGATGAACATATCATTATACTTGACCCGCTACCATGGGTGTTTAATGAACCGTCAACATGCAGCTTCCATAAAAATATCTTCTCTTGTTTCTCTTGTATCATTCTGGCCACCTCTGTATTCGGCTCAGAGAATTCATCCACAAAGTCATCCACCGCTAGTCTTTTGAGGGAAGCTTTAGGGGTGTGTCGAACTCACTCAACTTTATCTCCCACTTGGTCAGCCTGTATAACACTTCTGACTTCTGCAAGATCTGCTTAATCGGGGAGTTAGTGTGGACTTTAACTCTGTGTGCTAGGAAATATGGCCTCAGCTTTCTTACCACAATAACCAAAGCAAGAGCCATCTTTTTCAGCAAGTGAATATCTCGTTTCAGCGGGTAGCCAGTCTTTGCTGGTATAGTATACCGGCTTCTGGATTCTATTCTCCACCCATACTATAATAGAGCTGGTCGCCACTTTAGTGAGAGATAGGTACAAGTACAATGTTTCTCTGATCACTGGTTTAGAGAGGATTGGTGCTCGGCCTAAGTATTCCTTCAATTTTTGAAAGACCTTTTCACATTCCTTATTCCATTCTAGCGTTTTCCCCATTTTTATCGCCATAAAGAATGGTGTACACTTGTTCGTTGACTTGGATATGAACCTGTTGAGTGAAGCAAGGCATCCAGTCAATCTTTGCACTTCCTTCACTGTATTTGGTAAGGCCATGTTAGTTACAGCTAGGATTTTCTCTAGATTGACCTTGATTCCCCGTTAATGGACTTGAAAGCCAAGGAATCTTCCTGAGGGCACTTCGAATACACATTTGTTCAGGTTAAGCTTCATCATGTACTTCCTTAGCATGTCAAAGGTTTCTCTTAAGTCCGAAACATGTTTTTCTGTTGTGACATGTCGTCAACATAGACCTATATGTTCCTTCCTATCTGGAGAACAAAAATCATATTCACCAGCCTCAGGTAAGTGGCTCCAGTATTCTTCAACCTGAACGACATTACAATGTAACAATACAGCCCCTGATCGGTTGTAAACACCATCTTTTTTTATCCGGCTTATGCATTCAGATCTAATTGTATCCTGAGTAAGTGTCCATAAAGCTAAAAAACTCATGGCCTACAATGGTGTCCACTAGTTGGTCAATCCTTGAAAAAGGAAAGCTATCCTTTAGGCACGCTTGGAAAAGAAAATTCGCTGAAATCCACACACATCCTCCACTGACTTTTCTTTTTCTTTACTAAAACCACATTCGCTACCCACCGTGGGTGCTAGACTTTTCGGATTGATCCTGTGGCGAGTAACTTTTTCACCTCTTCTTTGATTGTCATGCTCCTTTCTAGGTTAAACAACCGTCTTTTCTAGACTACTGGCTTAGCGTTCGAATTAACGGCCAAGTGATACGATATTACCTTTTTATCAATCCCTAACATATCTCCGTGCCTCTAGGCGAACACCTCTCTATACTCTTTCAACAAATTGGCCAGATCGGTTTTAATGCACCCGCGTAAGTTTGTGCCTATCTTGACCACCTTGGTTGGCCCGTCATTATCGAGGATTGTTGTCTCTGTCGGCTCATCATTTTGTGCCTCGGGCTCTTCTCTCGAGTCGAGTTCGAATCGCTCTGGTACTTCTGCTCGAGCTTCAGAATCATCAACACACTGGATAACTGCCCGTACCATAGATACTTGGTGATCTTCTGTTTTTGCTTTGTGTCTATAAACAAAAAGGTTGGCTCTCCGAGCCATCTCTTGAGACCCCTTGGTCACACATACGCCTAACTCCATTGGGAATTTCATCATGAGGGCATCGGTCGCTGTGACCGCTTTGGCCTTGTTCATGAATGGTCAGCCTAAAACGGTATTGTAGGGGGCCGATTCTCGGTGTCCACTACTACAAAGTCTATAAGCACCGTCTTTTGGCATAGAGCATCTCCAATCTTTACCATCAACTTTAAGATTCCCATCGATCTCACCTCTACTCCCCCAAAGCCCCTAAGTGGGTAGTGAAGGGGTTGCATGTCCCTTCTATCCAGCCTCAACTGATCATATACTTCTGCAATTAAGATGTCTGCCGAACTTCCATTGTCAATCAGCACTCGGTGCACGTCCATATTCTCAATCCGAGCATTTGTAACAAGTGCATCATTTGGTTTGACATCTACTCCATGGGAATATGCCTCTATGAACACTATAGGGTCCTAACCTTCCTTGATCCTTTTTGAGTCAAGTTCCACCGAGTTAAAGTCGAGATCCCTCCTCGCTTTCATGGCTTCTCGAACTTCCTATGCTCTTTCTCTATTGTTTCGCCCCATTAAGGACCCCCCAAAGATGGTGTTTATTGCCCCTTTATCCTTAGCCTTCTTAGGACTTAATTTTCTTTCTCTGCTCCATTCTTAGCGGTTGTCCCGACAGGGCTGATCATCCACCTTTTTGAGAACAATATCTTTCAAATGTCCATCCCGGATAAGAGTTTCAATGTGGTCCTTGAGTTGGTAGCACTTTGAAGTTTCATGCCCGTTTTTCTAATGGAATCGGCAATACTTCGTGGTGTCCCGACGGGCATAGTTTGATTGCTAGGTGGGTCTTTTGACATGTTCTTCTCTTCTAGGATTGCAAGGACGTTCTCCTGCAGTTTCTTCAAGGAAGTGTAGTTCCTGTATTTTCCTTGAAATCTGGTGTTGGTTCGATCACCCTTATGGTCATTGTCCCGATGTCCACCATGAGCCTTACTCTTCTGTTTATCTTCTTTCTAAGTCTTAACCCATTATCTTTTAGCTTAGTCTCTTCAGGGCGACTCCGGTGCATAAAATTTCCAGTGCATATCCTCCTGCCATATCCATCATATCAGTGTAACTGGTCAGGCACGCTCCTCTTAGATCGAAAGATAGCTGACAGTTTTGCAGATCGTTTATAAACGCTGTTATGCTGGCCTCATCATTCGCGCTTCCGATTTCTGACACTTTTAGGCCGAGTAGACTTAGGTACTTCTTCAGTGATTCATATTTCTCTTGTTGAGCTAAGAGAGATGTGCGACAGACTTATTCATGTGCACGTTACCTAGGAATTGTAGCTAAAATACTTTGCTTAGCTTGCTGAAACTGTCTATGATGCGTGTAAGGAGCTTCCCGAACCATCTAGAACCCAAGTCCCCGAGTTTCTAGGGGAAATTTAAGCACAACAGAGTGTCACTCATGGCATACTAGGCTATCTTACTTCTGTACCTCTTCACATGTTCTTTTGGGTTGATGTCTTTCTTAAACTGCTTGACATAAGGCATCCTAAACCTCTCCGGGAATGGTGTATGAAGGATATTATTGGTGAAGGGGCTATCTAACTCGTCATCTGACAACTCATTGCACCTAAGGCATAAGGCATCCATTTGTGGCATATTGCTCTAGACCTCCTAGGTAAACTTCTGTATGAGCACATCCCGTTCGCTGACTGTATCATTCCTCAAAGATCGAGCTATAATTATGACTAAGTCTTACTCTAGTGATAAATGCTCTAAATGTAAAGTGAAATGGTTTTTAAATTGAAATTAACTAAAATGCAAACTAATTGCAAATGGAATAAAGTACAACTAATATCGTAGGTGATGATAAATGAAAAATGGACTAAAGAATTGTTGGATCCATTAAAGTAAACAATGGGCAAGATGAACTCTCATTAACGAACATTAGCCAAAATTAGCCAAACTAGAGTGTATAGCTTGGTTGTATATCCCTTATGAGTTTCCAATCTAGAGTGCATAGTATTGGCCACCCATAAGTGATTGTTCATGAATGTGCATCTACCAAAATCAGGGATTAATCTCTTTATAAAATCAACAATTCTAGAGTGTATAGAATTAATGACCTCTCACAAGCAACCATTCCTAGAGTGTATAACAATGGTTACCCATTCAAGATTAGATAGAGATTGAGATTAATAAATTCGGATTTCACTTGAGGAGGGTACTCTTGTTCAATCCTTTCTTTCAATTAAGCATTAGAGAATCAAATATAGTGTATACCAAATTCTCTACTCAATTGATTTCTCAAACAATTTGCTAAGATGGGAGGGTATAATCCAAACAAATTATTCTTGAAATCAATTAAAACATTGAATGAAACATATTTTATAGATTAATATAAGAGATTAGAGTTCATTACAATACCCACAATTCACATATGAATCACATCAACCCCTTAGTAGGGATTTATCTACTCATGTCGATTACAAGAAATAAGCAAGAAGGAAAGGATAGAAGAAAACCCCGTGGAAGAACTCTCCTTCTTGAAGCTTCAATTGATCTCATTACTTCCTTTTGTTAAGTAGCAATCCAAGAAATGGTGTGTGGGTTTGGATGTAAAGGGAGAGAGTGATTCCTAGAACTAGAGAGAGAAAATATGATATGAAATGTGTGTGGTCGTGTGGCTGACCTAACATATGATCCTATACATATGTTTCTCAAAATAGGTTTGATTTTGTTGATGTGGCTGCATCGGACGCCCGTAGTCCACGGGTAAGGTACCCGTACAGTCTTCATTTTGCTCTCTGGTTTGTGCAATGTGCACTGGTTGGGCATGGGTAAGGTACCCGTGCAATAACCGTGCAGTCTGGTCTCTCTGTCTGGTCTGCTCCCTGGTTGGACAAAATGCACGGGTTGTGCACGGGTGAGGTACCCGTGCAGTACCCATGCACTGATATCTTCCTGATTTCCATCCTTCAGTGCACGGGTAGGGTACCCGTGCACTATGACCTTCAAGAATCCCCTTTTTGCACCAATTTGTCCTTATTTGATTCCGCTTCCCGATTTTTAACTAATGCATGCAATTATGATAAAAGAGCCCCGAAAGATACGAAAATACGCTCAAAAACCAGACAATGGATAAGGAATGAGGGCTAAAATATATAAAAAATTTGGCTCGATCAAATACCCCCAAACCAAACATTTGCTCGTCCTCAAGCAAACTCAAAACAAATAACAAAAACACAGCAAACATAACAACATGACTCTATCTAAAATTTTCCTAGACTCAACAACAACCTTTCAAATTGCCGCATGTCCAACTGGTGATGAGATGCAAGGATGTGTGATAGAGTGAAGAAGACATATGCAAAATGTTCTAAAACAACTCGAAGGCACTAGAGGGAAACTTGCAATATCATGAATCCCACACCTTCGAGTGCTCTCATATCAGGTACTACTAACTCTCACACCCTAAGCATAATTCGCTTCAACTCTAATCCTCACTTGGATTCACTCTTATTTTTCCACTTTGAGTCCTTAGTTCACACTCATGCAAGGTATGCAAAGATGGAATTTATGCATAGGAATCTAATGCATTGCATACATTTTATCAATGAAAGACCGATAATTTGTCGGTGAACTATCCTAAGAAAGATTCACTATGCCATGAACGTGGAAGATCGAGTATCAACAAACAATCCCAATCAAGATATACCATAGATCAAATAGGTCTTTCCCTTTGGTTGTAATGGGGCCATGGGGTTAGATGTGGTGAAACAAAGAAATAGGAAAATTTTGAGTTCAAAAATCACCAATCATGCTTAAACATACTCACACACCCCATTCAAAGCTCTTTTAAACTTCAATTACATTCTAGCGACTAGGCATTCACTTACATACACATTTGTGCTACAAATTTGTACTCCACATTGTGAGTACTTTACAATTATTACAAGGCTTTTCTTCTTTTCTCATTTTTTTTCCTTTTCTTTTTACTTGGGTAGATAGAAAATGGCTTGAGATTAATACTTGCCCCAGAGTCTAACATTGTTCTCTCATCGTTGTCCCCTCATATGTTGATGTCGATAATCACACTTCCTGGGTCTTTCATTTTCTAAGGCAAAGTCGTTTGAATCACTGCACTAACATTCATATTCAACAGTTCATGCTACTTCGGCCAAAACCTCTCCTTATTTTTGCTTAGCTCTTTGAAGAACTTCCCATAATCAGGCATCCTCTGAATCGTGTCCAACAAAGGCAAGTTGATATTCACTTTAGATAAAATGTCATAGATGTCTTGGAAGGATTTCTCCATCTTGGAATTCTTCAACCTCCCGGGAAAAGGTATAGGTTGATTGTAGGGGTTGGTTGACTTGTGGAGTTTTGGCCTTGGTTCCAGTAGAATAGCTTTATTCCTGTCTTCATTTTCTACCTCTTTTTCAACCTTGCCTTCCTATTGTGTTCTTTCCCCTTCTTCTGCAGTACTCTCTTTGGTTCCATCCCCCAGTATATGTCTACATCTAAGGACTGCCTTTGCTTGTTCTGGTTGGCTAGGAAACCTGTCTTTCTCCTTTTCTCTCAAAATTTCTACCAACTACCCTATGTGCTTTTCAATGCCTCTAATGGAAACATATATCCCATTCAATCTTCTCTCATTCTCTCTGATGTATCTACTTAAATTTTCCCTTGCTCTTTCCTCAAAGTCTTGAAATTCTCGTGTTGTTTGTTGTGCTGACTGCACGAAACTTCTCATTTGTTCTCCAAGAGAGTCAATGTCTATCTGATAAGCCTCGCCACATTCTTGGTAATGGAAACACTCTTCATGCAATTGTTGTGGGACTTCCCAAGATGCTTCAAACTCTTCACTTATTCGATTGTCACATTCTATTGAATTCCACACTTGTTCTTCAAACAAAAGGGCTTTAATCTCACAATCGTTCTCTTGAAACTTCCGGCCATTTCCCCATTCCTGATCATAAAAATAGTCATACATCCCATCTCCTGGCCTTGAATCTTGCCAGAAATAATCCATCAGTCCTGAAACAAACAAAAACACAAATACCACATGAAACAAAAAGAAACAAAAAGAAACAAAAGAAAACTAAAATAATAAACAACTAAAATGCAATATCAAAACAAATTTATTAATCACAAGATGCACTCTAACTTTATAAAATGAGTATGTGGCAAGCAGGGGTATTGTTCCTCAGAGATCGAGCTACAATTATGACTAAGTCTTACTCTAGTGATACATGCTCTAAAAGTAAAGTGAAATGGTTTTTAAATTGAAATTAACTAAAATGTAAAATAAATGCAAACTAACTAAAGTACAACTAAGATAGTAGGTGATGATAAATTATAAATGGACTAAGGAATTGATGGATCCATTAAAGTAAACAATGGGCAAGATGAACTCTCATTAATGAACATTAGCCAAATGTAACCAAACTAGAGTGTATAGCTTGGTTGTATATCCCTTACGAGTTTTCAATCTAGAGTGTATAGTATTGGACACCCACAAGTGATTGTTCATGAATGTGCATCTACTGACTTGACCTCCTTCTCGGCTTTGTCTAGTTGAGCGATGAAGTCACTCTCCTTCACTTGTGCTATCTTAAGAGCCTCCTCTTTCTTTCGAAGTGCCTTTTCACTTCATCAAGAGCATTTTCTTTTCGTACAACTTCCATTTGCATCCTCTTTGACTTGCGAGCTATGTCATCTTCAAATTCCTTTGATATCTTCGCTAAGTCCATCAAGTCTTTCAATGCCATATTCTCTTTAGCTTCAAGTCTCTCAATTTTTGCTTCAAATTCTTTGTTCTTATCTGAGACTTCACCATTCTTTTTCTTGAGTGTACTACTTTCCACTTGGAGCATCTTTACTTCAAGTAAGAGTTTTCTGTTTAACTCTTGAAGCTCATTCTTCTTTGTTCTCTCTAAGGCTTCCTTGCCTTCTAACTCTTTCTTTGCGAGCTACAACTTCTTCTCAAATTCTTCCTTCATATCTTCTTTTTCTAGAGAAGTTTTCTCTATTTCCTCTTTAAGTGCTCCATTCACTTTTTTCAACAACTCCATTATCGCCATTACCTCTTTCCCTGCCCCCATCATTTCTCTGCACATTTCTTCCATCATTGTTCTTCTTCAAGATTTGAGGGTTGCACCGGTTTGGGTATTCCAAGATAGAGGCAATACTTATTGGTTGAGTGTTGGGATTTAGAGTGCTCTTCTTTCTTTATTTCAAGTGAATGCTCATTAAAGCTTTGATTTGCTGTTCTGATGGAGTTGATGAGATCATCTTCGTAAGTGCTTTCTATTGCTTTGTCTGGCCAGCTAGTTGTCTCATAGATGTTGAAATTCTGCTTGGTTGTCTATTGAAAAGCTATAATTAGCTCATTTGTATGGCGAGAATCTCGCACGAGCTGTCTCAACTCATCTTCGACTGATATGCTCATTGGTTGGTAGCTTGACCCTGAATTTTGCATATAAAACTCCATAGAATCCTGAAACGAACAGAAACAAAAATACCAAACGAAATAAAAAGAAACAAAAGCAACTAAAATAATAAATAAACTAAACTAAAGTAAAATCTAATCACAACTATGTAAGCCGATCCCCGGCAGCGGTGCCATTTTGATAAGTAGGCTTTTTGCCGTTACAAAATGCAATATTGAAACAAATTTATAAAATCCCAAGATACACTCAAACAAGTATAAAACTAGTATGTGGCAAGTATGGGTATCGTTCCTCAAAGATCGAGCGATAGTTATGATTAAACTAATGCCTTAGTTAAAAATGCCAGAAAAGTAAATTGATATGGTTTTTGAGAAAAAGTAAAACTAAAATGTAAACTAAGCTAAAATGCACTTACTAATAGCCAAATTTGGCTAGGGACCAAAAGGAAATTTTCCACCCTCCTAGTCTGACTCCAGGCCCGAGGTTATCCACCAGGAGACAACGATTCTCAAAGCCGAGCTACGATACCACTGCACAAAAATAAAGGTGAGCTCCAAAAACACCCGAAATAGAGCCCGGCTCGATCAGATCGAGCCCACCTCACCAAAGCAGAAATCGGGAAGCTCCCCGAGGTCAAGACTGACTCAAGCTCCCCGAGGTCAAGACTACCTCGCAACCTCTCCGGAAGCTCGCCAAAACCCCGCTGCCAAAGAAGAATGTCCGCAGGGGGGCGCATCAAGCTCTAAGAGATCAAGGGAGGTCAGACCAAGCTCTTGGCTAGACTAAGCTCCTGAATACTGAAGCCGGGACACTGATCTACCTCGCTATACGAGACAATACATACCATATTCAATGACCTCTATGAGGAATCACGTTGTGAAGATACGAAGATACACCGGATCATATCTGGAAACATTACGTACGTGTAGAACAAGTAATAGAGTCTACAGAGGAAACAAACTGATCCTCCACCAAGATATTTTTAACTAGGTTATTAACACAAAGTCAATGACATTTACATGAGAAATCCCGTCCGATAAGGAGGGAAGAGATTGAGAAAATCAAGGGGAGAATCACAAATTTAACATACCAAAACTATGTATAAATAGGACGAAAAAATGAGCCTCTAAGAGGGAGAAAAAAAACTACTTTTCGACAAGCATACGACAACCACCCTACTACACCCTAGAGAAATGGAGAGCATTTGAGAGATATTTGTACATGAGATATCATCGATAATAAAATCATCTTTATTCTCTTTTGATTATACCAATATTAGCATTTTAAATTATCATCTGAACAAGCTTGGTAGAAAGTATAACAGACCCTGGCCACCACCTCCGTGGTAGTGGTCTCGAGGGTGTTAATTGAGATTTCTCACCCCTAGCAAATTTTCAGTTAACACTTTCTGGCGCCGTCTGTGGGAAATAACCCACACCCAGTTAATCAAATCAACCGTTTACATTTTTATTGTTTTACAGGAACCATGAGGCTCCGCTCCTCCCAAGGACAGCCCGGGGCTTCGAAACATCATTCGGTGATGCCAACGCGAAAGGCCCCAAGGAGGGGGAAGAAATCCGGACATCGCAGTCAAGTTCCAGTCCAGGCGGCTAATGCGCTGGCTTCTAGTCACCCTATGATAAGTCAGGCCGCGCTCGACCATTAAGCGGCAGCCTTCGTGGAAACCGTTCACCTCCGCTTGCTCGGTGAAGGCATCACAGTTCAACCAACAAACCTGAATGATCAGAGAGAGCCGAGCAGGCCCGGGACCAGGTAGCCTGCCTTCGACCGCCTGGGACCTCCTCCTCTAGAGCCAGCTCGCGATAGGACTGGCCCCCAACCTTCGATCCGGGATAGGCTAGGACCCATGCCGCTAGTTCCGAGAAGACCATCACAATACCAGCCCAGGCGAGTTAAGTCTGCAGCAGATGCTTTAATCCGTAAGCAACGAGAGGCTCCTCGCCCGACGGCATCAAGAAGGGAAACCCAGGCCCAAGAGTAAGGAAGCCGACAAACCTCCCGAGTAGATCCCGCTCATGAAGAGGACCGGGTTGAGGTCGCCAGTTCATCGGAGGGATCCGACAACGAAGAATCCGAGGTCAATTTAAAGAAACTCGGGAACAAGCGGCTGACGGATCAGCTGGCAAAGCTACAGAAAGAGGTTCAGTAGATAAGAAGGGGAAAGAATAAGGAGGATAAGAAGGATTCATTAAGTGAGATGAACGCCCCTTCACTAGAAGGATCCGGGAAGCGGAACTCCCACCGAAATTTAAAATACCGCCAGATAAGTTCTCCGGAACAGAAGACCCTTTGAGTCATCTAGAGAATTTCGTCCAGCAGATGGAAGTCTAGAATATAACCAGGGCTGCCATTTGCAGGATTTTCCGTACCACCCTAACCGATTAGGTGAAAACTTGGTTCAGGAAGTTACCCACTGGAAGCGTGGATTCTTTCACAAAGTTATCAATGGATTTTTGCTAGCAGTTCCAAGGAGTCAAACCTCGTCCAAGGGATCCCATACACCTCCAATATGTGATTCAGGAGCGAGGTGAAACACTTCGATCGTACGTGGAGCATTATCATAAAGAAGTCATACAAATGAGAGTCTTCACCGACAAAGAGACTCTCACCAATTTCAGGTGGAACCTGTGGGTAGGAAAGCTTTTCATTCCTTTGCCAACAGACCTCCAGAGACTTACCAGGAGGCCTATGACTGGGCTCTCGAGCAGGCCGGATCGACGAACAGCTCAAAGTGAAGATGGAACACGACGATATGAGAACGGTAAAGCGTCAGAAAAAAGAAGCTCCCAAATCTGAGCAAGCTCAGAAAAATCAGAACAAACCTCCTAATAGATTGACATATCGTTTCCCCGCTGCTCAGCTCGGGAAAAAAAGATATCCAGCAAGACGAACCCCTCCGTGAGCTTCGCCTCCTCCTACGACCGTAGCCCCCGTAATACGAGATGAGAAAGAGTATGATTACTACACCCCCTTGAACGCCTCCAGGGAAATGATCTACCTCGCTGTACTGGACAAAGGGCTACTCCAGAAGCCCGCCCCCATGAAAGCCCTAGTCGACAGAAGGAACCGGTACAAATATTACGACTTCCACAAGGACGTGGGTCACAACACTTCCGAAGGTTATAACCTGCGTAACCAGATCGAAGCCCTGATAAGGGGAGGATGTTTGATTGAGTTCTTACAGCAGGTCAGAGATAATATTCAGACTGGAAAGGAAGTACAAACCGAGATCCGCGAGCATACGGAGAAGAGAAAAGGAGAACATACTGATTTAATGCAGCAGATACAGGTGATACACACCATCAGCGGAGGGCCCACATTGGCCGGTACCTCAAATAATTCCAGAAAAAACCACGCAAGGAAGATTCCCGGTGTAGAAGAAGGTCGGGGGTATCTTCAAGGTCAGCCAAAGCCCCACGGAACCCTCCCAGTCAGCGCAGATCATTTTCACTGAAGCAGATGTCTTCAACACAGTGCAACCTCATGATGATCCTATGGTGATCACGATACAGATTGCCAACTGCATGGTCCATCGTGTGCTCGTTGATACGGGCAGCAGTGTAGATATCCTCTTTAAGGATACCTTGGAAAAATTGAATCTGAAGCAATGGTGTTACAATAGCTGCACGACCCCACTTTATGGATTCATTGGGGACTCGATCATACCAGTAGGATCGAAGATCCTCCCAGTGATCGTCGGCACCACACCTCTCCAATAAAATGTTATGACGGACTTTGTTGTGGTTGACACCCCATCAGCCTACAACGCCATCGTAGGAAGACCCTTCCCATCCTCCTTAAAAGAGGTCTTGTCCATATATCACATTGTCCTGAAATTCCTGGTAGGAACCAAGGTAGGAGAGGTACGTGGAGATCAGCAAGCAGCTAGGAAGTGTTACGCAGTGTCTGCCAATCCGACAGCTTTAGCCAAACAATTGATACAAGTTGCAACAATCCAGGATGCAGAAGCCCCAATGATGGCCCTGGAAGATACGGAGCCCGTAGATCATTTTGAAAATGAACCCATCATGCCAGATGAGGAAGAACATAGCAAGGAATGGGCCAGCGGGCAACCCATAGACAGACTAGAAGAGGTACCCATCAGAAATGACGATCCCTCCAAAGTTGTCAAGGTCGGAGCTACCCTCGAACCGGAAGTGAAAGAAGGTTTGATTGGGTTTCTCAGAGAATTCAGTGACATCTTTGCTTGGAGCCATGACGAGATGCCCGGAATCCCGGTATCATTGGCCGCTTACAAATTAGCAGTGGATCCAACATTCAAGCCCGTCAAACAAAAGAGTCATCACTTTAACGCCGAGAGAAATACCGTGGTTCAGGAAGAAGTAGACAAGGCAGGTTTTATCAGAGAAGTGCACTACCCCGATTGGATCGCCAACGTGGTCATGGTTACGAAGGTGAATGGGAAATGGCGTATGTGTGTCGATCACACCGACCTCAACCAGGCATGTCCAAAAGACAGCTTTCCTCTACCAAAGATCGATCAGCTGGTCGACTCCACGTTCGGAAATAAACTTCTTAGTTTCATGGACGCGTTCTCGGGGTATAACCATATTAAGATGCACCCAGCTGATCAAGATAAGACCGGCTTCATTACTGGGCAGGGCCTATACTGCTACAAGGTGATGCCGTTTGGCCTGAAGAATACGGGGGCTACATACCAGCGGCTGGTTAACAAGCTGTTCAGGCCCGAGATAGGAAGGACGATGGAGGTATACATCGACGACATGATCACAAAATCACCAACCGTAGAAGGACATCAGAAAGACCTTCGCAAGACCTTTCTAATCATAAAAGAAAACCAGATACGGTTGAACCCCTCCAAATGTGCTTTCGGGGTAACGGCGGGGAAGTTTCTAGGTTTCATGGTCCATGAGAGAGGCATAGAGGCCAACCCAGAAAAAATCAAGGCTATCTTAGACCTGGAGTCCCCTACATCACTCAAACAGGTACACATTTTGACTGGGCGTATAGCAACGCTCAACAGGTTTATTTCTCGCTCCACCGATAAATGCCTCCTGTTCTTCAAAGCCATCTAGCAAGGGAGAAACATGAAATGGAGCCCGAAGAGCGAACAAGCTTTTCAAGCCTTAAAGAAATACCTAACAAGCCCACCATTGTTAGTCAAGCCGATTCCCGGAGAGGAGCTGCAAATCTACCTGCTCGTCTCAGAAACTGCAGTAAGTGGAGCTTTGGCCAAGGAGTGTGGCGACGGGATTCAAAGGCCCATATACTTCGTGAGTCATGCTTTAACCAAGTCAAAAAGAAAATATATTCTCCTGGAGAAGCTCGCCTATGCTCTGGTGACCTCAGCGAGAAAACTCCGTCCCTACTTTCAAGCTCATTTAATAGCAGTGGTGACGGACCAACCTCTCATTCTTATAAAGACCGGATGTGTCTGGAAGGCTAGTCTTGTGGGCCCTAGGGCTCACTCAGTTCGACTTAAAATATAAGCCCAAGACCACGATTAAAGTGCAGGCTTTGGCAGACTTCGTTACAGAATTTTCAGCGCTCCCAGGCCAAGCGATCCCTGCAGCATCGAATGTGGTTCATGAGAAGACTTCCGAGATCAATAATTGGCCAGAAGATTGCAAGTCTTGGACCCTCTATACAGATGGAGTGTTTGGGCAAGCGGGGGGAGGAGCTGGCATAGTTTTAATAGACCCAGAAGGACTGAATTCTGTCACTGCTTCAGATTCGAGTTTAAAGCCACCAATAATGAAGCAGAATATGAAGCCCTCCTAGCCGGGATGAAGGCAGCCATCGAACTAAAGGCCGACTACCTGCAAATCAAGAGCGACTCATTACTTGTAGTCAATCAGGTGTGTCTGGGGTGTACCATGCAAAAGGAGATAACATGGCCACCTACCTAAGGCTAGCTTAGTCGCTTAAAAATAAATTTAAGGGATTCAAAATCGATCAGGTGCCTCGACACCAAAACCACCGCGCGGATGTTCTAGCTCAGATAGCCGCAAATTGAGGCCAAGCCATACCACGGGGAGTTCCCCTCTAAGTGATCTCCCCTTACTTCGGTGTTTACATCCTGATGACGCTAAATGGGCATTAAGAGAGGTTCATTCTGGGGACTGCGGGAACCACATCGGTGGAGAAGCTTTAGCGTATCAAGTGCTTCGTATGGGGTACTAATGGCCGACTATCCACCAAGACGCAAGAAGCTTTGTACGATCTTGCGAACCGTGCCAAAGGACTTCAAACTTGAACCACCTGCCACTAGAGTGACTGTCATCTCTCAGTTCGCCCTACCCCTTTGCCATGTGGGGAATCGACCTAATTGGACCGTTTCCCACCTCTCTTGGGCAAGCTAAATATGCTATCGTGGCTATCGATTATTTCACAAGATGGGTCGAGGCAGGGCATCTCTCCCGAATATCAGAAAAGAATACGACCAAGTTCATCAAAACCAACGTGGTCTGTAGATTCAGGACCATCATTGTAGCCAACCTGGGCGAACTGCAACGCCCGATTCAAAAACTTTTATGAAGGTTTGGGAATCGACCTCAGGTTCGCTTCAGTAACCCATCTTCAGACCAACGGGCTGGTGGAATCCACTAACAAGACTATCAAGAGGCTGCTGAAGAAGAAATTGCAGCAGAAGAAAGGCAAATGGGCCGAGGAGCTACCCGAGGTCCTCTGGGCATACCGGACTACAAAGAGGACAGCTACCGGGGAGACACCTTACTCCCTAGCCTTCAGAGTTGAAGCGGTCCTCCCCATCGAGCATAAATTGACCTCATTCAGGGTGCAGCACTTCGAATCTGAAAGCAACGAGGTCAAACTTTGAGCTAATCTAGACCTCCTAGAAGAGAAACAAGACCGGGTAGCTGAGAAAGTGGCGATCTACCAGAGCAAGATCGCTAGGTATTTCAACAGAAAGGTCAGAGCCCAGAATTTCAAAGAAAGGGATCTAGTGCTTAGAAAGGTGACCTCAAATACTCGGAAAATGTCGGATGGAGTCCTAGGACCCAATTGGGAAGGGCCATACTTGGTAAAGGTAGTTGCTCGTAATGGAGCCTACAAACTAGAAGACATGGATGGACGACCCAACGACCACACCTGGAACACAGATCACTTGAAGAAGTTCTACCCCTGAGCAGGGGACTCATGAGTAGATTACCCCCATTTAGGTTTCAATAAAATCCCTAATAACGATGTACTACATCCCGATCATCAACAAAGTCTGCGTTTTTCTTTATCTCTGATTATGTTCTACATTAATATCTATATATTCGACTGGAAAATTTGACATAATGGCCTCAAGACCAGGGATGAGTCAGGGAAACCCCCTTGCTACCCCTGATGCCTTTGCCTGACACCACCCCCCGCCAAGAAGGGTCTAAGCGTAAAAGCATAGTTGCCAGTAGGATCTCGAGACCAGGGACTAGCCGGGGAAGCCACCTCGTTACACCTGATGCCTTGGTCGGGCTACCACCCCCAAGAAGGGTCTGAATGTAAGAGCATAGTTGCCATCCAGATCTTGAGACCAGGAAATAGCTAGACAGCCCTCCTGATGCCTTGGTCGGGCTACCACCCCCAAGAAGGGTCCGAGTGTAAGAGCATAGTTGCCATCTAGATCTCGAGACCAGGAAATAGCTAGACAGCCCTCCTGATGCTTTGCTTAGGCTACCATCCCTAAGAAGGGTCTGAGTGTAAGAGCATAGTTGCCTTCCAGATCTCGAGACCAGGAAATAGCTAGACAGCCCTCATGATGCCTCGATCGGACTACCTCTTCTGAAACGGAGTTAAACATAAATATTTGTTTCTTTTGCAGGATTAAGATCATTAGGATAAGAGTTTCCTACGAAGCCATATTAAAGTATGAACAAATTATCATCAAAGATGCAGGGTCGATTCACAGTCGGGATCAGAAATAAAGCAAGGAGTTCTCAATCAAGATGGAAGCTCGTTATCAAGAGTAGTCAAAACAAATGCGAAGGAAATCATAACTAAATTTGTTAATAGCCAAATTTGGCTAAGGACCAAAGGGAAATTTTCCACCCTCTAAACCTGGCTCCATGCCCGAGGTCGTCCACCAGGAGACCATGTTACCCGAAGCTGAGCTACGATACCGCCCTACAGGAATAAGGACTGGCTCCAAAAACACCAGGAGTAGAGCCCGGCTGGGTCTGATCGAGCCTGCATCACCGAACCTGAAACCAGGAAATCCCCCCGAAGTCGAGATTACCTCACAATTTCTCCAGAAACTCACCTATACCTCGCTGACATAGTGGGATGTCCGCATGAGGCCGCATCTTGCTTCAAAAGGTCAAGGGAGGCTAGACCTAGCTTCTGGCTAGACGAAACTAGACGAAACTCCTTAATATTGGGGCTAGGACACTGATCGACCTCACTATCTGATGTACCTCACCATAATACATACCATATTCAAAGACCTCTATGGGAGAACATGCTAGACCTGAAGACACACGGGATCACATGACGTTACATACGTACAGAACAAGTAATAGAGTCCAAGTAGGAAACAAATTGATCTCCACCAAGATATCCTCGACTCAACAATTAACTCAAAGTCAATGACATTTAAATGTAAAATCATGTCCGATACGGAGGGAAGGGATGGAGAAAATCAAGGGGGAGAATCAATTAGTTTGACCTATGAAGAAAATGTATAAAAGAAGGACTTGAGCCTTCTGAAAGAAGAGACTACTTTTCGACAGGCATACAACAAGTACCCAATTACACCCTAGAGAAAATTGAGAGCAATTTGAGAGAGATTTATATATCACACACTATCAATAAAGAAAGTATTTTTTGATTCTTTCGGGTGGTTAACAGTATCATTGTTCCTTGTCATTTTATTAGGCAGTGTTATACATACGTTCAACCTTGGCCATCACCTACGTGGTAATGGTCTCGAGGGTGCTAACTGAGATTTCTCGTTCTGAGCAAAATTTCTGCTAACAAAATTTTTATTAACCATAAGGGAGCCTATCTTCTAGTAAAGGCTACATGTCATCAAACAGGGAGCCCAAACCCAAGTTCCAGGCTACGTGGGAAAGTGAAAGATTGATTCAACTGATCATAAGTCAAGCAGACTGCCAGAGCTAATTACATTAAGCTCCGGCACCCTCCTGATTCCCTTCTGCTACCCCTCCCCCATTCTGATCCTCATTATCAGCTCCTCCTTCAGGTGGCTACCCGTCTTTGTTACCCTCGCCAAACATCTCTTCCTCCAGAGGTTCTTCCCGCTGCCCAGCCGGATCCTCCTCCAAAACTTCATTGATCACCGACATAACCTCAAAAGGGATGGCCGCATCAAGAAGGGCAGCCATGGACCCCATTTGGCTCCTGTCAACCTCCAGTTCCGTTCTAGAGGATTCCTCAGGCAGGTCCCTTGCTTCCTTTGTTTCTAGTTGACCTCCTTCAGATTGAGCAGGCAGAACCCTACTAGAAGATTCCTCAGGACCTAAAGTATAAAAGATGGGAGGAGGAAGAGGAAGATCTGCCTGGACGGGTTACTTTCCGATTCCAGCCAGGTTGGAAGGAACCGCCTCGTCATCTTCAGGGTGAGACAGTTCAGCAGCCTTAGTCATTATCTCCTCTCTATCCCAATCGGGGATGGATGACAGATCAAAGGGAAGGGGGAGAGCTTCTGCAACCTAAAAGGAAGCATAGAAATATTCGTCACTAAAGGAGGTCTCCGCCTCAGCTTGCAGCTTGGCCACCTAAGCAATCAGATCTTGATTCTCGAGGTCCAACTTCTTAGCCTCGGTTTTCCAAGAATCCCTTTGCTTGGCCCGCCGAGTAGATTGGAGGATTGCTTGATCAAAGGACAGCTTCGTCCTCTCATAATCACAGCGAAGCTCGGCCAGCTCGGTCTCCATTTTCCCTTGGTTGGAGGTCATCTCTTGTACTAGTGTCTGAGCCCGCTTGAGCAATCCCATGGCTCTATCAGCTTCGGCTTCAGCCTTAGCAGCCCGATCATGAAGGAGGGCTACCTGGTGGCCCATAGCCACGTTAAACTTGAAGGCCTACAAGATGCAAAGTTAGAGCTAGAAAGCGACCAAGGACCATGCTAGTAGTTATAGAAATATATATATATATATATATATGTATATTTAGGAAAATGGTTACCTCGGCCAAGAGAGCGGATCCTTTAGTGATCAAAGCATCTACAGGCATGGAAGCCATCTTGAAAAGCCCACCACCCGGACAAGAAGCAATAAATTGCTCCAAAACCTCATCCGGCTTCGCCGAGCTCGGCTGGCGGTGGGTGCGGACATGATCAACCTCATGGTCCTTCAAAGCTCGAGGAATTGGAGGCTCAGAGGCATCGGGTAGGTTAGTCGTAGGGGCAGCGGGGGCAGCGGGGGCAGCAGCAGCAGCAGAAGGAGCAAAAGAGGCATGGGTAGTAATGCCAGCTACCTGGGGAATGAAGGCTCTTCTGTTTACCGCTTTGGAAGCCCACGATGCAAAGGTAGCCATCTTGGATCTTGCTTGGGAAGGCGATGGAGTAAGAGCAGGCGTGATTGATGAGAAGATTTTCGCCGTTAGAAAACCGTCCGTCAAAACAATTTATAAAACCTATGCGATTTGTTCACAAGTATAAATACGAGTAAAGTGGTAAGCACGGGTGTCATCCACTGAGATCGAGGTAGCGGTGATAAGATTACGATTAATATAACTAATATGCATAAAAGTAAAAGTGATGGTGAATGAAAATATAATATAAACTAAACTATGAAAGCAAATAAAATGGGATGAAAATGGAGTGATGAATGTATGATGATGGAACTACGGAGTTGATGGACTCATAAGTGAATATTGGAGCAATTGCAACAAACTCTCAATTAAGCACGTTTTGACAAATGTAACCAACCTAGGGTGTATAGTGTTGGTATATATCTCTAGCAAGTGGTCAACCTAGGGTGTATAGCGAAGACCTCCTACTAGAGATTAATCCCTCCTAAGCAACCAACAATGGCTAGTTACTCAATCGGGACTTTTTCCATGAATGCTCATCTATCTAGCTATGGCTCAACCTATTACTAATGTAGTCATCCTAAGGTGTATAGTGATGGCTTCCAATTCCCTCACAAGTGGCCGACCTAGGGTGTATAGTGAAGGCCACCCGTTTGAGATTGGATGAGGCTCGATGTTATCAACCGAATTTTACTCGAAGGTTAGTTCTTGTAAAATCACTAAAGTAGCCAACCTAGAGTGTATAGTGGAGGCTTCTAATTCTCTCACAAGTGGCTAACCTAGGGTGTATAGTGAAACCACTAATTCAAGATTAGATTAAGGGCATGGTTGTAGAGCCAGATTTCTAGAAATCCTTCCATTCAGTGGAGCATTAGACAACCTAATTGCCTACTCAAGTAATTCAAATCAACATGCAAAGAGGGTGTATCCAAAGAAATCAATAATGGAAATCAATTCAAGCAAAGGAATAAAATATAGGGATAGAATAAATGTAATGTTAGGATTGTGCTCAATAGCAAGAGTGTAATATTGTAATTGACAATCTTTTCATATTAATAAAGTGATTTCTGGTTTTACAAAATCTTATAGCATTTATAATGATAATTTTCAAAGTAAATAATCATAAGGTCAAAAGACTATGAGAAAGGAAGAATTGTTCGTGCATCTGGATATTTATGATGTAGACACAATTCTTTAGTTAGACTTAAATAAACGTTCACAACTTAAATTAAAGGTTGGGCACCTTTATCTTGATAAAGTTGTAGAATTCTTTTGCTGGCATTTGAGTGGGATCAAATGAGTTATGATGAGTCTAAAATCATCGAAAGGGTCTTCGAGTAAAAGAATCTAGTGCACTGGGTGCATTGAACAGGATCACAATGAAATATTTTATCTAGAACCGTCAGTAGATACAAGTCTTTTCATTATGAGGACAATCAGAGAGTCTATCTTAATCTTTAGATAAATGATGGACTTATGATTGCAAGTGTTATCATTTGAGCTATCAATGAGTACAATTATCTAGCATTGTCTATCCTCGATAGTTTGGTGGTATTCATTTGTTAATCGATAGAGGACTTCATTTATAGATATGGACATCGTGGCTCAATTTATTGAATGAGAGTATAATATTATCATATGGATATTTGGAGGTATTGGATATTAAATCTCAACGTTGAGTTTTCGATAATGTCTATTGAAAACATGGCTTCTGTTCAAGTCAAAATACCCAAGTTCAAAACGTGGTCATATGAGTGAATATGGTAACTAGGAGAACTATAGGCGGTCTATGAGCTCTTGGCGATTACTGATATTATACACGAGAATACACTATCTCCAATAAGATTGTCTAGGGTATGAATGAGAAACATCTTCTTATTCTAACTTTATTTAAGAGTTCAATTTTAGCTCTTTAGTGGAATGAGCTAAAATTAATAGATCTGACCTAAGTGAATCATTTGTTGATTGAAATTAGGTTATTTCTATTGAAGCTTAAATTTAGATAGCCCGCCAAGATTCCCAATCCACACGGACTTGCATGGATCACTTGATATATTCTACCAGACTAATTTATGGGTCCATCTAGAATTTTATTTAATATATAAAGAATATAATTTGCACATTATTTATTTAATGGGATGCTCAAATTATATTAATATATTAATGAGAGGCATGTGGGCTTGTTTCTTTTAGTAAGAATGAGTCTAGTTCACATGTGGGTTTTTATTTAAAGCCTGAATGGATTAAATAAAATAAGAAAATAATATTTGGCCCATATTTTTTCTGTGTGGGCGGCAAGGCTATAATAATAGCCTAAAATACTATTTTATTTTATTGTTTGATTAAATAGAAATTAATTAATTATTTAATTAAAAATAAAAATCTTTTTCTGACTATGAATTATGTTTCCTAGTAGTATATTATTATAGTAGTATAATAAATATAAAGCACTTAATTTGGTAAGTAGATAAATAAATTCTTTATTTATCTAATCAAATAAGGAAGTCTTTAATATAATCACAAATACACTATTTGAGTTGGATTAGGAGTCTTGGTGTGGAAAATAAATCTTTGTTTTTGAAAAATGATTCTTTGTCACCAAGTAAATCCACCTAGAGATAGAATTCTTGCCCACCAAGTAAATCCTCTTTAGGAAAGGATTTGTATACCTATATATATTATGAATTTCGGAATTAATAGTGATAAAAAAAAGTTTTTGTTTTTTGAGAGAAAGAATTTTTTATTCTCTTGCTTTTGAATAAAAAAAATTCCAACTCTAGAACATAGTGAAAATTCGGCCAAGAGGAAGAGAGAAAGATAGTTCTAAATTCGATAGTGCACTTGCAAGCCTTTACATAAAAAGGTTTTGTGCACACTTTCGATTTAGGTTCACGCGAGTTTCAATCATAACGATTGTAAATCCAAAAGTGACCAGAACGATCTTTCTAGGCTCTTGGAGTTTTTGTGATTAACGATTAGGAAAGAAGATTTTATTTTTCCATTCTCAGGTATGCAATTCAAAGAATAGGGAGACCACACTCCTAGGTGATTCACATTCGTGATCGGATTGGAAGATCTTGCGGATTACCATCGACGCTAAGTCAATCGGATCCTGCGACAAGAGGTATGATATCTTTTGAATATATGTATGTTTAATTAATTAAAGGGTTAAGGTTCAAATATTGGAAATTTTTTAAACTATACTAAATTTGTTTTTAGTCTCGCTTCCGCTGCGTTTTCGTATTTTTCCCTACATTAACACATAGAGTTTATTTACAAAGCCCAAATATCCATCAAACAAATAATATCAACCCCATAGTGGGGTATTTTAGCTACTCATGTTCTATTACAAACCAATAAACTAAGAGAGAGTGTAGAGAGAAAACCCTTGAAGATTGATCTCCTTCCTTGAAGCTTGAATCCAAGTCTCCTAGTTGCCTTTGATTGAGTAGAGATGGTTTGGAAGAGAGGGAGATGTGTTTCTAGCTTAGACTATGTAAAGAAAATAGAAAATACAAGTGTTGGGAGATATGGGAGTCCTTTGGTTCGTTCTCATGTTTTTCTATTTATAGGGGATGGAAAAATAGGTCACTTAAGCTTGAAAACAGAAGCTGTCGCGCGCAGAGTGCGGGTGGAGTGCGATTGGATTACCCGCACTTTATCTGTCAAGTATAAATCAGCTTCTTTAGCTTTGGCAACAGTGCAGGTGGAGCGCGGTTGGATGACCCACACTGTACCCGCACTTTAACGTCAGGTGCAAATCCAACTCTCTGTCTTGAGCAACAGTGCGGGTGGAGTGCGGTTGGATGACCCGCACTTGACCTGCACTTTATCTTTCCTTCATGAATCATGTCCCGGCTATGGGAAGGAGTGTGGTTGGAGTGCGGTTGCGACCAGCACTTGACCCGCACTCTTAGAGTTGCTGATGACCATTTGTCTTTCCTTCAACCACCTTTTGCCCCTTTTCGGACAAAACTCCCGCAAAACACTTCTAACACCAAAATTACCTATATTGCCTGCAATTAGCACCAAAGAGCCTATTAGACATAAAATATACAAAAAATACACACAAGAACGAGACAAAGGAATAGGAAATGAGGGCCGAAATATACAACAATTTAGGCACGATCAAACACCCCCAAACCAAACTTTTGCTCGTCCACGAGCAAACTCAAAACAAAACAAATAAGACACAAACTAAAAATGACTCGAACTAAAAACTTTCCTACACACAAAGAAAAACTTGCTGCAGAACCAACTAGCAGAGAGATACGCAAAAGCAAATGGGAGTGAGGAATGAGCATATACAAAATGTTCTAAACAACTCGAAGGCACCCCAAGGGAAACTGGCACAACACGAATCCCACACTTAAAATGCACTCGCCTCAGAAACTACTCACTCTCACACCTCGAGCATAATTCACTTCGACGCTAGGTTCTCACATGGATTCTCTCTTATCTTTCCTCTCAAAACCTAGGTTCACACTCATGCAACATGTATGCCAGTGAATTTATGTAACTGAATCAACTTAGTTGCATACATTTAGTGTAGAATAAACGCTATTTTCAGTGAGTGAGTCTCATGAAAGAATCACGTGTCATGAACGTGGAAAGAGCATTCATTAACTAATATTCCCAATCTAGACGTCCCCTAAGATCAACTAGGTCTTTTCCATTTGGTTGTAACGTGGCCACGGTGAATGATGATTAGAAGAATGAGAAATTTAGGCACAAGCACTAATCAACCAAGTTAAGGTAATACATTTTGCACTTAAGCATTTCATTTCTCATGCAACTCCACTTCCAAATACAATATGGCATCCAGTCATACAATTAGACTCTACGTGCAATCTTTAACTACTCATGCTACCCATTTGAGTAGCATTTACGATTTACACAAGGTATTTGAAGCATATTTTTCTTTTGTTACTATTTGCTTCTTTTCTTTTCTTTTCTTTTCTTTTCATACCTTTTTACTATGCACATTTTCACAACTCATTACTCTTGCCTAGGTACAAGCCATTTATCAAATTAAAGCACAACTTTACATTCCTAAGCCTCAACAAGATCAATTAAGAGAGGGTTGGCTATGTGTTTAGGTTGCTTGGGTTATGGATAACGTGGGTGTAGAATGGAAAAGTATATATGAGTTTGGCTTCAAAATTGGCTTGAGAGCACACATATTACGGGAATGGGAAGTATTTAGGCTTTTTGAGTGGCTAAAACACACATTGCCTAATATCACTTCAAAGGATCAATCTACCAAGGGAATAAACATTTCTGTCAAGCAATCCACATATATGATGCATGTTCAATGACAATTGATGATTTTTGATGTAGTGAGACTATGCATGGTGTTTGAATAGTGTTTACAGATTTGAAAAACATTTTCCCTCAAATATACACGTTTTTGGCTTGTGTTTGTGATCTCACAAGGGAAATATCCACTATTAGAACAAGGCGCTTGAGCACCGAGTTCCCTAAACTTGGACACTAAAAGATGAGACTACCCCATGAAGTGCAAGTGAGACCCCTAAAGTGACTAAGAGTTATTGAATAAGCACACAAAGCATACACACATTCGCCACAAACACTATGCTCCAGGTATCTCACCAAGCTAAATAAGCTCAAAATTCTGGCTAAGCAGCAGCTTTTTTTTTTGAAAATATGACACAAAAATGACTCAAGACACAAAAGACGACTCAAAAAGGCGTCTACACCCCCACACCAAAACCCAACATTGTCCTCAATGTTAAAGACAAGAGAATCCAGCCTAGCGGCACGCACCTAACATGACGCAAAACAAACCTAGGCACTAATCAACCACAATCAATGCCCCAACAAAATAAAAGTGGCTCAAACAAGGCTCACAAAATAAAGGCAATTCATGCAATATATCATTGAAGCACAAGTCAAGCTTAACATCAAGCATTTTATCAAAATTGACGGAATGGGGTATGAACAACCCCCAAACCGAATTAAACAATATAAAGCACATGCATTCATACTTGCACAAGAGCCTCTGACTCTTTCATCCACAAATATAATCAATAAATTCAATGTGCAAATATCCACAAAATATAGCATTCGAACAAAACTATCCCAACATCACAATTTATTGAATTTAAACAACATAAAACATAAAACTAACTACATGCATCAAAATTATTCAATGGGATGCATTCATGGAGAGGCTAGGGTCCTCTAAGGGTGGTTTGACCAAGTTAGGAAATTCTCTATTTTTCACTATCCAAATAAATTTAGGTGACTTCATTATCTTTTCCTTTTTCGTGTTTCTATATAAGTGCACTTGGTCTTTCCTTACCCATATTTGCTTGACCCTAGGTGGACTCCACCTATTCCTAGGACCTCTAGTTTTCCTATGTTAATTTGGCTTGTAATTTTTAGCCTTAAAATGCTTTATCCTAGAACATGCATAGCAAAAGATATTAGAGTTAGAGGAACTCCTCTTTGATGCGTGGTCTTGCGGACGTTTGATTTGTTTCACTTGTAACGCCTTGACCTCCTCCTCCTTTTTGCTTAGTGCTACCTTTGCTTCCTCTAAGGTATTGGCTTTTTGATCAACCTCCATTTGCATCTTCATTGACTTGTGAGCTATCTCATCTTCAAAATCTTTTGATAGCCTCGCTAAGTTCTCCAAATCCTTCGATGCGGTACTCTTTTCGACTTCAAATCTCTCAATTCGTTCTTCATATTCTTTGTTTTTGTCGGAGACTTTGCCATTTGTCTTCTTGAGAGTACCACTCTCAACCCTGAGCATCTTCACTTCAAATAATAGTTTCTTGTTCAACTCTTGGAGATTACTCATTTTTCCATTCCCAAGGCTTCTCTCTCTTGAAGTGCTTCATTCTCTTTTTTCAACACACTACCCTTTCCAACACTAGCTCTGTGCTCACGCTATAAGCTCTTGGTTCATCTTGATCATCCTGTCCATCTCGTCCATTCTCTTGCTTCGCTCCACTTCAAATTCTATTCGGAGCTTATACATGTCTTCTTTAGAGAAATTGGAGGAATCCACCGGTTTGGTTGCTTTAACTTGGAAACAACTCTGATTTACTGGGGTGGACTGTTGGGCGGATTCGAGCATTTGGGTGGTTTTCTCTTCTATGAAGGCTTGAGTCTCTTGTTGAGAAGCTATCATCTGCTCAGTCTCCCGCACATGATTCTTCATGAAATTTCTTAGTTGATCTTCAACGGAATTTGACTGGAATGACGAGATGTAGGTATTCTCGTTAGGCTAGTAGTAGCTTGACCTTGAATTTTTCCAAAAGGAATCCATAGAGTCCTGAAACAAATAAAAACAAAAACTACCAAAGCAATAAAAAGAAACTAACAAAACTAAAACAGCTAAAAAACTAACAGTATTAAAACTAATCTAATCACTATTACGCACACCGATCCCCGGCAGCGGCGCCATTTGATGAGAAGATTTTCGCAGTTAGAAAATCGTCTGTCAAAACAATTTATAAAACCTATGCAATGCGTTCACGAGTATAAATACGAGTAAAGCGGTAAGCACGGGTGTCGTCCACTGAGATCGAGGTAGCGGTGATAAGATTAGGATTAATATAACTAGTATGCAAAAAAGTAAAAGTGACGGTGAATGAAAATATAATATAAACTAAACTATGAAAGCAAATAAAATGGGATGAAAATGGAGTGATAAATGTATGATGATGGAACTATAGAGTTGATGGACTCGTAAGAGAATATTTGGGCAATTGCAGCAAACTCTCAATTAAGCACGTTTTGACAAATGTAACCAACCTAGGGTGTATAGTGTTGGTATATATCTCTAGCAAGCGGTCAACATAGGGTGTATAGCGAAGACCTCATACTAGCGATTAATCCCTCCTAAGCAACCAACAATGGCTAGTTACTAAATTGGGACTTTTTCCATCTATCTAGCTATGGCTCAACCTATTACTAATGTAGCCATCCTAGGGTGTATAGTGATGGCTTCCAATTCCCTCATAAGTGGCCGACCTAGGGTGTGCTCGAGGTTATCAACCGAATTCTACTCAAAGGTTAGTTCTCGTAAAATCACTAAAGTAGCCAACCTAGGGTGTATAGTGGAGGCTTCTAATTCTCTCACAAGTGGCTAACCTAGGGTGTATAGTGAAACCACTAATTCAAGATTAGATTAAGGGCATGGTTGTAGAGCCGGATTTCTGGAAATCCTTCCATTCAATGGAGCATTAGACAACCTACGAGGGTCGAAGGGATCAACAGTGGGGAACGTTGGGTTCAAATAGTTCCTTGCAAGGATGGCCTTCAAAACGGTTTCTCACTCAGCTGATAAGGAATCCCGGTCCCATGAAGGTTTGTCACTGAAAGCTATGGGAACCACAAACTCGTGCCCGCGAATGAAGACTGAGCTTCCCCAATCACCCCTGCCAGGATCCACTCCTCCTTCCAGGCCGGATCTTTCTTTGAAGCACGAGGAACGATAAAGTTGAGCTTGTTCTTGGCTTTTGCATAGAACTGCCCTGGGGGAGCACCAGACAGGCTTTCGACTTGAAAAAGGTAAGCCAGCTCCTCAGCCCCGGGCTCCCTAGTTACCTTGCTTAGCCCGCACTGTTCCCTCCACAGCCCGAGAAAGCCAATCAGATGCCTCCAAAAGTCAGGCGTCAGCTGGAAAGGGGCTAGCTATATGGCATTGAGAGCTCACCGGAGGGAAGGGTGAAGAGGAAGCCTGACCCCATTCTCAAGGGGAGCTACATGAATCAGAAGCATGCCTTTTGGAGGATTAAAGAAGGCATGGTTTTTGGGAGGAACTGAAATAGAAATACTATCAGGGATGCCATACTTGGACCTTAGGCGATTGATCGAATTAGGGTCAGTGATAGAGTCAGGAACAACCCTGACGTCATAGGGAGGAAGCATCTTTAAAGGAGGATCAGTGGCCGGGACTTGACCCTTCCCCATGGCGTCGCCACTAATCTCTCTATCAGAATCTTCGTCGACTAAATCCAGAGGATGGTCGGGACGATTAGAAAACCAGGTCCCAATGGACACGTTCTTGTTCGACCACCGACGTTGTGGATTTGGTGGAGAATCATCGCTATCTAGGCTCTTTCGTGCCCGTATTTCATGGGTGAGACTGGTGACCTCCTCTCCATCAACAATGGAATCAACGGAGCCGCGATTGGCTTTCGACATAGTGGAATGAAGTCTGCGTGGACGAAGAATGAGAAGGGAGATGTTACTTGAGAAAAGGTCTTTCTTTAGAAAATTTGAAATTTGAAAAAAAAAGGAAGGTATGAGGAAGGCGTTGGAATAACCAAGTATAAATAGGCAATAGAGCAGTAGCATTGGCCATGCACCGTCGAAATTTTCGGTAAAGATCGCCTCGAATTACGGGAACTACCGTAACGCAGCCAGATTGACTTGGGAATACACCGGTCGGCTCTCGCCACGTCACTTGTGCAATTAATGGGAAGATTTCCCCCAAGATTCTTGAAACGGTAAATAAGGAAAAATTCCCCAAATAAAATAGGAAATCTGACTCCAACCCCAAACTCAATCACCGGCGTTCAAGTCAGAGAGGACTTCTGTTAATAGCCAAATTTGGCTAGGGACCAAAGGGAAACTTTCCACCCTCCTAGTCTGACTCCAGACCCGAGGTTATCCACCAGGGGACCACGGTTCCCGAAGACGAGATACGATACCACCCCACAGAAATAAAGGCGAGCTTCAGAAACACCCGGAATAGAGCCCGGCGGATCAGATTGAGCCCGCGTCACCAAAGCAGAAATCGGGAAGCTCCCTGAGGTCAAGACTGACTCAATTTCCCCGAGGTCGAGACTACCTCGCAACCTCTCCGGAAGCTCGCCAAAACCCCGCTGCCACAGAAGAATGTCCGCAGGGGGCCGCATCAAGCTCCAAGAGATCAACAAAGGTTAGACCAAACTCCTGGCTAGACTAAGCTCCTGAATACCAAAGCCGGGACACTGATCTACCTCGCTATACGAGACAATACATACCATATTCAATGACCTCTATGAGGAATCACGCTGTGAAGATACGAAGATAAACTGGATCATATCTGGAAACATTACGTACTTGTAGAACAAGTAATAGAGTCTAAAGAGGAAACAAACTGATCTCCACCAAGATATTCTCAACTCGATTATTAACACAAAGTCAATGACGTTTAAATGAGAAATCTCTTCCGATAAGGAGGGAAGAGATTGAGAAAATCAAGGGGAGAATCACAAATTTAACCTACCAAAACTATGTATAAATAGGAGGAAAAAAGGAACATCCAAGAGGGAGAAAAAGAACTACTTTTCGACAAGCATACGACAACCACCCTACTACACCATAGAGAAATGGAGAGCATTTGAGAGATATTTGAACATGAGATATCATCGATAATAAAATCATCTTTATTCTCTTTAGATTGTACCAATAATAGCATTTTAAATTATCATCTAAACAAGCTTGTTAGAAAGTATAACAGACCCTGGCCACCACCTCCGTGGTAGTGGTCTCGAGGGTGTTAATTGAGATTTTTCACCCCAAGCAAATTTTCAGTTAACAGCACTAATCTAAAAAGTATGGATATGTGATATGTGGATTAAGGAATTGATGAATTCAACTAGCAAACCATGGGTAAAGAATGAACTCACTTTAATTGTCATTAACTAATGTTACCACCCTAGGATGTATAGGAGTGATTATTTACCACTTGTGAGTGCTCAAACACCATGTATAGCATTGGCCACCCACAATTGGTTATATAATGAAATAACATCTATCACATAAGGGACAAATCTCTTGTTAAAATCACCAACCCATCATGTATAGGTTGATGCTTAATCTATCACATGCAAACAATCCTAGGATGTATAGTCTTGATTACCCATGAAAGATTAGAATTAGGTGAGATTAATAAGTTCGGATATCACTTGGGTCATGTACCCTTGTTCAATCCTCCTATTTAATTGAGCTTAGAGAGCCAAGCATCATGCATACTAGATTCTCTACAAATATAATTTCTCAAACAACTCATGACGAGAGTCATGTACAATCAAACACAAATTGCTTTGAAATCAAGTAAAACATTGAATAGAACAAATTAGATAGATTTTCATAAAAGATATTGAGTTCATTACAAATACCCATATTTACAAGTGAATCACATCAATCCCTTAATGGGATTTAGCTACTCATAACAAATAGAATACAGGAATAAAAAGGACGGAAGTGGAAAAGACCCATGTAGAACCTTCTTTCTTTAAGCTCCAATCCACCTCTTATGTCCTTATGAGTAGCAATTGATGAAGATGATGATGGGTTTTTTGGTGAGAAAGGTTTTTTTGAGATTTAGAAAGAGAAAGAATGAATGGAATGGGTGTATGGTCGTGGGTCTCTCCCCCTTTCAAAAATCAGATTTGAAAAGTATTTATACTTCCTTCAAGAACTAGGCCAAAATGCTGATGTGGCGAGCTGGGTATCCCAGCACGGGTAGGTTAGGTTACCCATGCAATTACCCGTGCAGTTTTCATTTCCCTTTAGATTTTCACAATGTGCACGGGGTATGTGCATGGGTGGATAACCCATGCACCACTCGTGCAGTTGTTCCTTGCCCGAGGCTCTGCTCATTGGGTTGTGGATTGCACGGGTCGTACCCGTGTAGTTACCCGTGCACTGAGGATCTTCAACAATTCATCTTCCGGTGCATGGATAAGTGCACGGGTAGTGCATGGGCGTGCTACCTGTGCACTTTTGCCTTTTTCACTTCATTTGTGCACCGATTTGTCCTTCTTATCCCAGTTCATGCCTCTTTACCCATTACCTGCAAAAACGATCAAAAGAGCCATAAATACACATAAAACTGCTCAAGAACAAAAAAAAGAAAAAGGATATGAGGGCCAAAATATATGACAGTTTCGACTCGATCATCTACCAAAATAAGGGATTAATATATTTATAAAATCACCAATTCTAGAGTGTGTAGAATTAATGCTTAACCTCTCACAAGCAATCAATCCTAGAGTGTATAGTGTTGGTTACCCATTCAAGATTAGATAGAGACTAAGATTAATAAATCCGGATTTCACTTGAGAAGGGTATTCTTGTTCAATCCTTCCATTCAATTAAGCATTAGAAAATCAAATAGAGTGTATATCTAATTCTCTACTCAAATAATTTCTCAAACAATTTGCTAGGAGAGGTGGGTACAATCCAAACAAATTATTCTTGAAATCAATTAAAACATTAAATGAAATATATTTGATAGATTAATTTAAAAGATTAGAGTTCATTACAATACCCACAATTCACATATGAATCACATCAACCCCTTAATGGGGATTTAGCTGCTCATGTCTATTACAAGAAATAAGCAAGAAGGAAAAAATAGAAGCAAACCCATGGAAGCATTCTCCTTCTTAAAGCTTCAATTGATCTCCTTGCTTCCTTTTGTTGAGTAGCAATCCAAGAAATGGTGTGTGGGTTTGGATGTAAAGAGAGAGAGTGATTCCTAGATCTAGAGAGAGAAAATATGATATGAAATGTGTGTGGTCGTGTGGCTGACCTAACATATGATCATATATATATATATATATATATATATATATATATATGTTCTCAAAATAGGTCTGATTTTGCTGATGTAGCTGCATCTGACGCCCATAATGCACGTCTATAGCACAGGTAAGGTACCCGTGCAGTCTTCATTTTGCTTTCTGGTTTGTGCAATGTGCACAAGTAAGGTACCCATGCAATACCCGTGCAGTATGGTCTCCCTGTCTGGTCTACTCCCTGGTTGGACAAAGTGCACGGGGGTAAGGTACCCGTGCAGTACCTGCGCGCTGAGATCTTCCTAATTTCCATCCTTCGGTGCACGGGTAGTGCATGGGTAGGGTACCCGTGCACTATGGCCTTCAAAAATCCCTTTTTTGCACCAATTTGTCCTTCTTCAATTCCGCTTCCCGATTTTTACCTAATGCCTGCAATTATGATAAAAGAGCCCCGTAATACATGAAAACATGATCGAAAACCAGGCAATGGATAAGGAATGAGGGCCAAAATATATAACAATTTTGGCTCGATCAATTCTCTGTTAGGGCTGAACCTCTGCAAAGTGGTCATTCTCGAGCCTCCTCAACCTGTGTTCTACTCACGAGTCTCCTCTTCAAGGTCATCCAATCTGATCGGTCTCCTCTAGTGCCTTCGATGATGGTGCCGGTCGCTATCTTCAAATGAAGAAGAAAGGTTCCTTCGCCATTCTGCATGTTGGGTCTGTCCCGGTTCCGTTCAGCTTAGTGGCTATCCTGCCTTACATGTGAACATCTTTCTCCTTCCTGCTCTCTACTGGCTCGAGCCTATCTTTCCAATAAAGTCATAGATCGGTCTGTAGGATTTCGACTCATCTTTAATGGTGCATCTGGTGTCAAACCAACTATCACATACCTCAACCTACTTAGCTGATCATTCTTGTGCGCAGGTCGTAGGGCGAGGCTAGTCATGTGGTGGTAGAAAGGGTGACTCCATGTATGGCCGCATCCTCCATAAGTTATTGCAAGGAGTCACAGAGTCATTGTACAATCTCCTCGTTAGTTAGGGGAAGATGCCGAGCACCAGGGACAGCTGCCGATTGATCCTTGGCAGTCAGCGTAGTGTCCATCGGACCTGTCAAGTTGGGAGTGGCGTTAGCTCTTCACTTTCCATCTGGTTAGTTCTGATCGTTTCTAGAACTGCTCCCATATCTATTGTCTGCTATCTTTCACAAGGGTTTCTGAAAGCTTAGAATTCCCCCTCCATCTAGCGTTAATTGTTGACAGTGATTTTTGGAAAGTTAGCAGGTCAACGATTTGATTTGCTAATATGTGAACAAACGCAATAATAACAGATAAATAACAAAGAAAACTATTTTACGTGGTAAAACTCCGGTAACGGAGAAACATCCACTGGTTGCCGTTGGGCGGTGGGAAAAAGTATGCACTATCAAAATATTAATTACACATTCTACTCTCTCACACTACTTTTTCTCATTCTCTTTTAAAATGATATTACAATGGTATTTATATGGAATTCTCTAGGGTTCCTGACATGTAAGTGGAGGATTACAGAATCCGGCTCAGACTCTTCTTTCCTAGATTGCTTTGATCTCTTTCCTATTTGGAATTGTTATGCAATTAAGGCAGTTGATTCAGAGTGCAATTAGAATTCCCAGTATCGTGGAGAAGACTAGATTGTTTCCTTGTTGGAGATAAACTTCCTTTTCTATTGACATGTTTGAGCCTGTTTGTGATTGCCTTGCCTTATTTGACTAAGTAAATCTCGCTTTTTGAAGACTGGCATGTTATAGACATATTTCCTATTATAGTGAGTAGATTCGGGCGAGCAGAATCCCCCTTTGTCAGGGCTCTTCAATTGAGCAATTCCCATACAGGTTTCTTTGATGAAGCGTCCTAGGTAGGTACTCACTTCATTTACTAGTTGACTCTTGCTAATGCTCTCTCCCGCTTTTCTCGCTCAATCCAGATGACACGCCACCCGGGTAAATTTCACATACAACACCACTCATCAATCAAACAAGTACAAGAAATAATTCATGCATCCTGTAAAGGATATTTGTGAACAATTTCACTAAATGATCTCTAAATGGCAACTATTAATGAGAACCATATATATTTTAACAAGTTCTCCAACATGCCACATGATGTCATGCAAACAAAGAGTTGAAAGATGAAACAACATAGCAAGTTTAAGAGTAAAGATATACCTTAGCAAGCTTTTCATCAATGTAAAGTGTCTGCCTTTTTTTATGAGCTCTCTTGGCTTGTTTGTCCTCATGACAACAAGTTGTTGGTTTGTCATCCCAAGAGAATAAAAACCAAACACTTCAACTCAAACAATCATATAAAAATGACTTTCTCTAAAAGTCTTAACAAATATCACCAAATAGATTTCAAAAATAGACTTCTCTAAAGTCAATTAACAAATTTGACAATCATAGCAATATTTGTGAGATAGCTAAGTTCAAGTCAAATTCATAGAGAAACAAAGCTAGCCTAGCTAAGTTACTCAAACTTGACACTAATCTTAAAGCTAACTCACATTTGCTACTTGCACTAATGGTAAGAGCACTTACCCTTGACCCATTTGGTCTTGGGTGCACTAACACAAAAATCCTCACGATCTTTCTTGACTACAATGTTGAACCTAGAATAGAGATTTTCTACCATTTGATTCATAAGAATATCAATGATGCTAATCTCCTCAACATTGTCAGCAACACAAGCTTTGTCAAGATTCACATGATTAACACTCTTCTTCATCCAATATTCCTTAATATGCATTGTAGGAATATCATGCTTATCAACTTCTAATGCCCTAGCATGCTTGAATTTGAGGTCAATCTCTTTATCTCTAGATGCATTTCCTATTTTGCAATATTTAATATATTTATAGCACTTGGGCTTGATATGGCCAAGGTATTGCAAAAATGACAAATAGGAATAAATGAAGTGTACCTTTTGGACATAAAGAAGCACTAGTGGGAGTTTAAAATGATACATTGTATTTCTTTTTACCTTTGGCTTTGGAAGGATTATTCTTAGGACACTTTTTGACTTTATTGCCCTTTGCCTTGCTTGAAGGAGGCGATGCTTCCATGAGCTTTTCCTTAACTACCAAGCCACTAGAATCTCCTAGAGGATTAGCAAGATCCATAACTTTGTTTATGTTGATAGACCCACTAGCTAAGTCCTTGATGGCTTGCTTGGCAATGTCGATCTCCTCAATATAGACCCGACCTTTATCCTTCAATATTGATACGATCTCTTCTTTGTCAAAGACAAGCTTTCCAACCTCTCTAAGCATCTTGACAAGATCATTCTTTTCACACATAAGCCTATAAGAAGTCTCAAAAAACTCATCCACTTGAGTCTTGATCAAATCATCTTCCTCCTTAACCTCTCTCAATGTTTCATATATTTCCCTTTCAAGGCTCTTTATCTTAACTAAAAGATTGATATTGGTTGTATTAGAACTAGAGCACTCTTGATGACTTTGGTCAACCTCTTTATCAATGTATACTTGACAACTATCCTTCATCTTTGAGTAAGAAGCCGTAAGAGCAACAAAGTTGATAACCTGTTCTTCTTCACAAGAGGACTCATCACTCCAAGTGGCCACCATAGCTTTGCCTTTCATATCCTCCTTAATCTTCTCATTAGGACAATCTGAGGCATAGTGTCCATAACCATGAAACTTAAAGCATTGAACTTTAGTTTTGCTCTTGGCTTGACCATCCTTGTCATTCCTTGCAGTAAATGACTTCTTGACTTCCCTTCCTTTAAGCACATTGCCACTAGGCTTCGCACCTCTTCTCATGAACTTCTTAAACTTTCTAACCAATAGAGGCATCTCCTCATTATCATCTTCGATTTTCTCCTCAAAGGCTGTGAGTGCTATATCATTGCTCTTGGCTTTAGGCTTCAAGCTTGTTTCATATGTTTGAAGCATATGTTTGAAGCGACCCCAGCAATTCTTTGATGCTCATGCTATCAACATCTTTGATGTCTTCAATAACGGTCACCTTAGCCTTGAACCTTTTAGGTAATGCCCTCAAGATCCTCCAATTGAGACAGACATGGGAGATTGGCACACCAAGCACTTGGCATTGATTAGAGATGCTTATAAGCTTGTATTGGAAGTCTTGGAAGTTATCTTCTTCATTCATTTGCTAATTCTTGAATTGTGAAGTGAGCATTTCAAGTTTTGATTTCCTAATCGCCATAGTTCATTCATTGGTAACTTGGAGAGCATCTCATGCTTCCTTAGTGGACTCTAGGTTTTGAATGTTAGTGAACCGATGACTATCTAATCCTTCAAAGATAGCATTCACCGCCAGATGATGCCACTTTGCCAATTCGAACTCATTTAAGGACCATTCACTCCTAGGCTTTGAAACCACGGATCCATCTTCAAGCATCTTATTTGGAGGAGAGTATCCCTCTTCTACCATCATCCAATCTCTCTCATCGATGGAACGATGTAAGCTTTCATCCGAAGTTTCCAAAAGCTGTAGTTGTAGCCTTAAGTATAAGAGGCCTAGACTTGGTCAAAACTTCCTTGCTTAACTATCTAGATCATCTCGATCTTAGTCAAGACCTCCTTGCTTTAACTATATGGATCATCCTGATCCTAGTCAAGACTTCATGCCTTTTACAAAGACTTCCTAAACGTGATAAAATGTATGCAAATGCAAACATATACAACATAGAATATGTGATCAAGATATCCTATGGAAACAAGAAATGATCAATTAGCACACAATGTATATTTTTCTAGTTTGTAATCCAAAAATATGACACCACACAAGTGATGCAAATCACATATGAAATGTATTGATTAGGTACACTCCATGAAGAAATAGACATAGGCATGAAAGTTCGCAAACAAAGTTGCATAGTGATCAAGCCAATATTGTATAATATTTTGGCCCCCATTTCCATATCCTTTAACTTGATTCTAAGTGAATTCTTGCATTTAATGGCTCAAGTCTAGTTTTTGCAGGCAAAACATTGTTTTAAAAGCATTGGAGATCCAAGTGGAACTTTCGGGAGCAGAACGAGTCAGAAGTGAAGAGTTCAAGAAATAGTGACAAGTTCGCTGGTATGTTTCACTGGTCCACACCAGCAAAGTCCAACAGCTGAAAATCTGGGGATCTCAAGCCCAATGTTCACCAGTCTTTACCAGTGAAGTCAACCGAAGATTCATCCCTAGAAGATCTCAAGACCAAGTCTCGTTGGTATACACCCGCAAAGTGACCAGCGAAATACACCAGACTCATCTCTAGAAAATCTAGAGACCAAGTCTCACGGGTCTGAACCTGTGAAAGTACCCGCGGAATAGCCTCAAGCTTTTGCTCTAGTGGATCTCGCGCACCAACTTCGCTGGTCCCTACTTACCATTTACGGGCCGAGAGGTTACCCAGATTCAATGACATCAGCAATTCATACCTACTTTTCGCAACCATGTAAATACCTCTTTTTCTGATTTTACCCACACGCCTACAAAGACCTCCATCCATCATTTTTGGCCTCTTACCTCACTCTAGATCTAGGAATCATCTCCCACACATCCAAACCCATCCTACACCATTCCTAACCAATTTCCACACCCAATCCATCCTTACATCACTCTCACTACTTCCATTTCACTCAAATCCAAATACCCACTCAAAGAGCTACTAATTTACATAGTTTAGAGAAGAAGATGAGCTTGAAGAATAGGAGAATCTCAGCACTCCAATGGGTTCCTTCTTGACTTTTGCTTTTTTATTTCTTCATTGTCTTTACATTATGAGTAGCTAAACCCTATGTGGGAGTTGATGTAATAATTCATGGATTGTGGGCTTTCCACCATTATCTTTAGTATTTGATCTCTTTAGTTCCATTCATTGTGTTTAATAGTGTTTGATATTCTCTTTGGATTAAGTAGGCACTTCAACTCTTTATCCATGCTAGATGTTTAACTGATTTGAGTTCTAAAACATATATTTGATATTCTTCTTGGGCTAAGTAGGCACTCCAACTCTTAATTCTCGTTAGAGGTTAAATTGATTTGAGTTTCAAATGTATTTGATATCTTATTCGGTTGAGTAGACACTCCAACTCTTAATTCATGTTAGATGTTAAATGGAATTGAGTTTTAACCATACACACATTAAGGTGATTTAAACAAACTCTCTTGAATGGAAGGGATGGATTGCTAGCACTCCAATCCAAGACATCCCAACTAAGTAATCAACCTAAGCTTAGTGTGAATCTTACCTACACTCAACCTAGCACTCCAATAGTTGGGTTATAGGTGAGGATAAAGTGGTTTTATAAACCACACTTATAGGTAGGTTGGCCTTAAAAAGATCGAATAGGTTCTTAAAAGATTTATCAGATTACCCACTATTCATGTATGAATGGCATCGACTCCCATATCCATCCCAAATCTTATCACATCGCATTCTTGAAATAGTTAGTTAATTTTAGTTTATTTAGCATAATTGTAGTTTACTCCTTTTTGTTGATAATTTTCCAAACAAAACCATTGATCTTTTACTTTTATACATTAGCTAGTATTTACCATTTAATTTGACCTTTGCTACCCGTTGATCCATGTGGACGATACCTCGCTTGTCACTAAAATTGTTTGGAAAGATGAAAATAATACTTGCTCAAGCGTGTGTCTAATAACCTAGAGGGGGGGTGAATAGGTTTTAATCAAGTTAATTACCAAATTTTCTTGAATAATCAATATTAAAAATTTACCCCATAAACAAACATAGAAAATCAAGTGTAAAGTGTGGAAATATAAATAACACTTGATTTTTACATGAAAACCCTTCAACAAGGGAAAAAACCACGGGCTATCCTTCTAGCCACACTGATCCTTAAATCCACTATTGTAATGATGTTTACAACCTAGGTTGACCTCTAGTCACACAATTCTCGGTTACTAACCCACCACTACTACCCTGCAGGCCTTTATAGTTAATCCTTGATCACTTTGCTTGCCAACCACTCCTTGGTGGCAAGACTTCCCTTGCTTGTGCACTACACCTTGTAGTCACAAAACTTAACTCTCAAATAAGAGATTAACAACCTAAGTGAATATATGAATATTCAAAATGCAAATAATGCTAGGCAACACTAAATGATTATCTAGGAATTAAAGATGACACTAAGTACAAATCCTAGATATCAATGTCTATATGAATGCTCATAAAGACCTAACTAGATAAAGATATGCAAGTCTAAAATCTAGTCATCAAACAAAGCCATATCAACACATGTTGTCACATAAAATGGCAAGGACAATAAATGCAATTAACAAATACAATCAATGAGTCATAATTAGCTAGAGGGAAAATATGTCCTAAATATTAGCTATCACAATACAACAACCCAAACATCAACAAATATCTCAACTTGTAGTTAATATCTAAACCTAGATGCAAATAAGTTATAAATGAGATTTCTTGTTAAGCAAAAACACTAGAATGAGTAAAGATTGTATTCTACTTACCAAGTCATGTATGTTGATGAAGACCCATGCAAGAACATATCCTATATGAGGCTAGATGATGCTTGATTCATGAATGAATGATGGGTTTGGGTTTTGGAGAGTCAAGGAACAAAACTTGAAGCTTTCTCTCTCTAAGGGTTGTTTTATATCTCAAAAATAGGTTCTTGAAGCTTTGAAAAATGAATTGGGAGAGAAGAGAACATATATATAGAAGCCCTAGACAAAATTACATCGTTCTGAGAAAGTTTGCAAAAAGACAAGGCAAACCTGACGTAGTTGATACGATCCTCGTCGTTTGGTGACTAAGACCGTTCTATGGACTGATTTGGATGGAAACCGCGACCCAACACCTATAACGAGATGCGAACCTTGGTATAAAGGAAGACGCCACAATCAAGGATGGGATACTTGATTGATAAGTCGGGAAGGAACGCCACAGAGGAATTCTGATAAGTTCCAATTAGTTCTCAAAGAACAAAAGAGAAATTGCTCTCTATTTTTTTTATTAATAATCAACTTCCGTTTTATTGAAATAAAAGGGTACAATTTATAGTACTACGGCCACAGAAGACCAGCCCTAAAAATCCCTAGAAATCTGAAGATTATTACAATGATTCCTGAAATTGTGCCCAAGGCAACGAAAAAAGGAAAGTTTGACAAATTAAAAACATTCTTAACTAAGCTAATTTCGGCCTCAAATCAAGGAAGGAAATCTTGCCTTTAATTCCTTAATATCTTAGCCTAAAATTGTGCAACAAGAAATAAAATTCCTCCACATTAGTGGGCGGGTGCCAATGTCGGGTACCTGCCCGTGCACTGACCCACACACATGGGCTTTGCTGGTTCGTGACCAGCGAACTCACTAGCGAACCGGGGATAAAAATTTCCCAAGACCAACTGCGATGGTCTACTGTGCGGGTATGGACCCGCGCACGTGCACTTTGCTGGTTCCAGCCTAGCAAACAGACCAGCGAACCGGGATCCAAGAACCACACTAGGATAACTGTGTTGGTGGGTGCGCGGGTAGTGATCCGCACATAAGGACCCGCACACATGGCCTATTAATGCTAAAAAAACAAGCACTTCAAGACGTGCGAGCACGAATGCAACAACCCCACTTAAATCTAAAAATGAAGTGCAAGTGTGATTGTGAAAGAATGCACACATGAGCAATCATGAAACAAATGCATAACAATTCAAATGCATGTGAGTGTGTGAGTGTGCAACAATCAATGCATGTCAACACAAATGCATAAGATGTGAGTGTGTGCAATTAAATCTCTTCAATAGTTAAGAACAGGTGAACTACCTCTCTTGAAGCTCTTTGGGATGACCGGAAGCGTGTCTTCGAGAAAACAACACTTGGAGAACATATGCTACCCGTTACATAAGCATCCCCAATGTGATTTGTCATGAAATAAGCCAATCATAAAAGTGAGGTTCTTACAATCTCCCCATTTGGCTATTTCATGACAAAATCACCACTCACAATAAATCGTCACACAAAGAAAACAAAGCTATTGGTCAACAAGTAATTCTACGTTACATTAAGAGAGACCTAGGATCTAAATCTTCAAGGCCTTCATTCTCTTCGTAGATCATCGTACCTACACATAATAGCAAGAAAGCACTTTCCAAGAGCAAGTGCATCTGAGGTGATCAAATAAAAACAAGCATTTGCGTTATGAAAGCAATACAATCAATATGATGTAGTGCAATGCAATGCTCCCCCTAAATGGTTACTCTCTCCCAAGACTTCTCCCCAAAGCATAAAATTGCTCCCCCTATATCTCTTAAGACTTCTCCCCCCTTTTGTTATGAGATAGGCAAAGGAGCTCCCCCTATCGGGCTGCTTTAGCAAAGAGAGATAATCGCACAAAAGATGATGGCATAATCATATACATAAACTTTATGCAACTTGAGTAATTGAGAGAGATTCAAGGAGTTTTATTTTAAAGAGAATGTGTGACTGTGTTGCTTTGCATGCAAGACATATAACATCAAAGTTCAAGCAATGGTATTTGGCAAAGCAAACCTCAAAAGGGTTTCCATAAGAATTCAAACCAATTTGTACCCTTTTGTCATAAGCAAATATGATATAGTTCTAAGAATTAAAATTTAATACAAAACAACTATATCAATCCTTAATGGCAAATCAAGACATTTGATCAAGAGATCCTTTTAGATTTTTCCGGATAATTATCCGTATGATAGTAGTCTTGCTTAACCATTAAGAAAAGAGAGAAGACTAATTTGGATATAAAATCCTTATTGATTGCATGGATACAAGATCCTTATTGATTATTCTTCTCATTTGCATTCACACACATCTGCAATAAAGCAATCAAAAGCATTTCATACATATCTTTTTTGGGTAAGTAAATAGTATCATAGAAAGAGAGAAAGAATGTACAAAATAAAAGGGGCATACCCCAGGAAGCAAAGCAAGAGCTAAACAAAGGCTCAAAACAGCTTTAACAAACGAGCAAGATAAGACAAGAGCAAGACAGCAAATCAACTAGAGTTGACATTCCAATTCAAGGCAATGATAGGGTGGTTCTTTAAATTGAAAGAGAATAGCCGGCAGCGAATGGTGTCAATAATGGAGCGAGCAACAACCAAACTAGTCTTTTAAGTGCCTTCGAAAATGTGACAGTTTCGCTCTCTCCAAATATGATAAACCGCAACCCCAAGACAAAGCTTGTTAGCAACAATAGCATAAGAGTTCCCTCTCCAATGAGTGGAAGCCCAGTCAATGAAAGCATTCAAACAAAGGCCATTCCAAGGAGACCCTCAAATATTCATAAGCTGAGTCCAAAGGGCTCTACTAAATAAACACTCAAAAAAAGGTGGGCATGAGACTCCGGGTGGGTGTTGCAAAGAACACAAGTAGTAACCGCCATAGGGTCATATTTATAGATGCGATCCCGAGTAGAGAGCCTGCCTCTAATTGCCACCCACAGGATAAAACTCATTCTAGGAATATTTTGGGGGAACCAAACAAGCTTAAACCAAGGAACAAACGGATGAGGGGTTCTAAGAGAAGCCAAAGCAGAGGAGGCAGAATAAGTACCATTGGAGGAAGTGTTAGGATTATGCTCAATAGCAAGAGTGTAATATTGTAATTGACAATCTTTTCATATAAATAAAGTGATTTATGATTCTGCAAAATCTTATAGCATTTATAATTATAATTGTCAAGGTAAATAATCATAAGGTCAAAAGACTGTGAGATATGAAGAATTGTTTGTACATCCGGATATGTATGAGGTAGACACAATTCTTTAGTTAGTCTTGAATAATGTTCACAACTTAAGTTAAAGGTTGGGCACCTCTATCTTGATAAAGTTGTAGAATTCTTTTACTAGCATTTGAGTGGGATCAAATGAGTTATGATGAGTCTAAAATCATCGAAAGGTTTTCGAGTAAAAGAATCTAGTGCACTGGGTGCATTGAACTGGATCACAATGAAATACTTTATCTAGAACCGTCACTAGATATAAGTCTTTTCATTATCAGGACAATCGGAGAGTCTATCTAAATCCTGAGATAAATGATGGACTTATGGTTGCAAGTGTTATCATTTGAGCTATCAATGAGTACGATTATATAGCATAGTCTATCCTCGATAGTTTGGTGGTATTCATTTGTTAATCGATAAAGGACTTCATTTATAGATATGGACATCGTGGCTCCATTTATTAAATGAGAGTATAATATCATCATATGGATGTTTTGAGGTATTGGATATTAAATCTCAACGTTGAGTTTTCAATAATGATTATTGAAGACATGGCTTCTGGACAAGTCAAAATATCCAAGTTCAAAATGTGGTCATATGAGGAAATATGGTAACTTGGAGAGCTATAGGCGGTCTATGAGCTCTTGGTGATTACTGATATTATTCACGAGGATACACCATCTCCTATAAGATTGTCTAGGGTATGAATGAGAAACATCTCCTTATTCTATCTTTATTTAAGAGTTCAATTTTAGCTCTTTAGTGGAATGAGTTAAAATTAATAGATCGGACCTAGGTGAATCATTTGTTGATTGTGATTAGATTATGTCTATTGAAGCTTAAATTTAGATAGCCCGCCAAGATCCACAATCCACACGTACTTGCATGGATCACTTGATATATTCTACCGGACCAATTTATGGGTCCATCTAGAATTGCATTTAATATATTAAGAATATAATATGTCTATTATTTATTTAATGGGCTGCACTATTATATTAATATATTAAAAGGAGATATGTAGGCTTGTTTCTTTTAGTAAGAATAAGTCTGGTTCACATGTGGGCTTTTATTTAAAGTCTAATGGATTAAATAAAATAAGAAAAATAATATTGGGCCCATATATACATGGTGTGGGCGGCAAGGCTAAATAAAATAGCCCAAGATATTATTTTATTTTATTGTTTTGATTAAATGGGAATTAATTAATTATTTAATCAAAATCTTTTCCTGATCAGTAAATTAGATACTATGTGTTGGATTAGAGTTGGAATTCTTTTAAGTGATAGGAGTCCTAATGTGGTAAGAATTAAGTCCACATACACTCCTTATTATACAAAGAATTCGGCCACCACTAGTCCTACAAGGGTTAGGATTCTTGAATTGATAGGAATTAGGGAAAAGGACAAATCCTTTTCAAGTAAGGAAATTAACCAACCCTAGATTTCCTATTCAATGAATTCGGCCAACCCTACTTGGTGAAGGAGAAAATTCGGCCAACCTATAAATATAAGGTTATGAATTTTCGGCCACCAAGAAGAAGCAAAATAGAGAGAGATTTTTGTTTGTTTTGAAAATAAAAAATCCTACTCTATACACATAGATTTTCGGCCAAGAGAGAAAAAGAAAATAAGTTCTCATTCGATAGTGCACTTACAAGCCTTTAACATCAAAAGGTTTTGTGCACACTTTCGATTTAAGGTTACGCGAGTTTCAATCATATTGATTGTGAATTCAAAAGTGACCGGAACTATTTTTTTAGGCTCTCGGTGTTTTACTATTGAAGATCAAGATCAGAAATTCCATACATCCATTCTAAGGTAAGCAATTCAAAGAAAAAGGGAGACCACGCTCCTAGGTGATTCACGTACGTGCTAGGATTGAAGATCTTGCGGATTACCATCGATGTAAGTCAATCGGATCACGCGGCAAGAGGTATTTAACTCTAACCGTATATTTGAGTTTAATTAATTAAAGGGTTAAGGTTCAAATCTTTAGAAAAATTTTAAACTATACGAAAATTATTTTTTCGCCTTCCGCTGCGGTTTTAAGCGATTTTTCCGTACAATTGGTATCAGAGCCTTGGTTTTACCCTTTAATTAATTAACGTATATATACGTGAATCTATTTCTTTTTATTGTGATTATGCATGTTTTAGAAAGAGATGGCACTCTAGGTATTCGCATATATAATTTCATGTCGAATGTATGGATTTATATATGTTGTTATAAAGTGAATTGTTATTGCTCAATTTTGGTCCTAGATTTTCCATGTAATTTTTGTTTCGGAACTGTAACAAGAAGGGTGGCCTATTATCGTCACAAGTTCCTTCTTGATAGTTGCTTAATTTTTCTTTGTTATATTAAATAGTGCAGTTTTTTTTTTAATGTATTAAAAATACTGCAGTTTTTTGTGTACAGTTTTTAATTTGTAAATAAAAAAATAAAAAAAAATATTGCTGCAGTATTTTATTGTATAAAATAAGTTGTAATATATTCATGATTCGAAGACTCGAAGATTTGAAGAAATTGGAGCATCCGGAACTGAGCTTGGCACCCGCGGGCACCGAGACAACAAGCGCGCACGCAACCAATCGTGCAGCTGCGCTTGTTGCGGTGCAGCAGCGCGCGCGACCCATGCATGGGCTGGCCATGCGGCAGCTCATGCCCTTGCATGGGCTAGGCGTGCGCATGGGCTGCTTGGTGATCTTCGGGCGCGCGAGTTACGTGCGCAAGATGGTCGCTTGAAGTCTTGTTCGCCAAGAAAGGAGTTTTTTGTATTCCGTACAATTGTAATTTACATGCTTTTCTAGGACGGACCAAAATTGTGGCTATTTATTTTTATGTATAAATATTACAATATTTGTTATTGTATGATAACATGTCATATAGAATAGGAGTGCCACTCATATATCTGTTTTGGTATGAACATGCATTGAATGATTTAGGTATCTAATTGGCATCTAGATAACTTGGTAAAATCATTTTTTGGAATTTAATCACACGCCTTAAATAATTGAGTGGGAGAAGGTGTGTTAGAACACCTATGGCCTCCAAGGTTAGTTGAGCTTTATTATTTATTGGTAATCCCCCCGAGGGGCGTCCATAAATGGAATTTAGCAAAATACTTCCTTACAAGGATAGACTAGACAATTGACTCAAACGAGATCTACTCCCAGAGGAGGGATTTTCGTGAGAGAAAATTGAGGGTCGATATCTTGGTAACACACTCAATGTAATTTTATTAATATCCTCCCGAGAGTTCTTGTTAATAAAATTGCAAGGCTAAAATTGAAAATGCTGGTTGTTATGTTAACAATTAGGTGGGACCTAGTCCAACTAGTAAATGGTGAGAACTCCCGAAGGAGGCATAACATTTATGGGTGTTGGATCACCGTTGAATTTTCCACGATTGAGTTATTTAATTAATTCAAGATAAATATTCGAAAGTGCTTTATCATGATTATTTACTTATATATGCTTTTTGTTTTATTCAGAAATCATGACCCCATCACTTATGAACATCCTGAAAGATAACACTTTAACTGGAGATAATTATATCACATGGAAAAGGAAAATTGGGTTGTTGCTGCAAAGTGAAAAACATAAGTTTGTTCTAACTACTCCTAAACCACCTGCTCCTAATAATGAATCAAGTATTTTGCAAAGAGATGAGTATGAGCAGTGGAAGACCTCAGATGATATGGCCAAATGTTACATTATGGCTACTATCTCCGACGTGTTGCAACAGCAGCATGAAAGAATGGGGTCTGCTGCTGATATTATGATGTCTCTGGAAGAGATGTTTGCCATGAGGTCTAGGACGACTAAGAGAGAGGCAGTAACTGCTTTTATGAATCTTAGGATGAAACCTGGACAGGCTGTGAAAGATCACATGATGAAAGTTATAGCACATCTAAATATTGCATAATTAAATGGCGCTGAGATAGATGGTGAGACCAAAATTGACATGGTTGTTAACTCACTATCAGATTCCTTTGATCAGTTCAAGTTGGACTACACCTTGAACAAAAAGGAATACACCTTGCAGGGCCTGATGCAAGATGTTCAAAGCGTTGAAAAGATCCTTGTGAAAAGCAAAGGTCAAGAGATTCATATGGTTGGTAAAGTTGCTACTGTTAAGACCCGTCAGAAGGTCAAGAAACAACAGAAGAAAAAGCAACTTGGGCCTACCAAGAAGGAGACCAAGAAAGTAACCAAGATCAAAAGGAAATACTTCCTTTGTGGTGAAAAGGGACATTGGAAAAGAAATATCCCAAAGTCCCAGAACAAGAAGGAAGAAGGTAATATTAATTATCTTGAAACATGTTTTCTGGCAGATTCTACAGATTCTTGGATCATAGACTCTGGAGCTACTAATCATGTTTGTTATTCCTTACAGGGGTTCCAAGAAAGGAGAAGGTTGAATAAGAACGAAATCAATTTGCTCTTGGGCAACGGATCGTTAGTGTCTGCAAGTGCAGTGGGAGATATTAGAGTTATTATAGATTCTAGTAGGCATTTAGATTTAATAGACGTTTCTTATGTACCTCAATTCAAGAGGAATTTAATTTCAGTTTCTTGTTTAAATAAATTTGGATATTCGGTTACTTTTAATAAAGCTTTTATTATTAGTAAGAATGACAAAATTGTTTGCAAAGGTACATTGGAAAACGGTCTATTCTTTTTGTATAGAAATATCTCTCACTCGTTAGACACAGAAATAACGGAACCTAATCATAAAAGAGTAAAATTATCAAAAGATGAAACCTACCTTTGGCATTTACTCCTAGGTCACATTAACCTTAATAGGATTAAAAGATTGGTATGTGACGGACCTTTAAGTGACTTAAAGGTTGATGATCTACCAACTTGTGAATCTTGTTTGGAAGGTAAAATGACCAAAAGGCCATTCAATACCAAAGGTGCAAGAGCCACTGAATGTTTAGGACTAATACACACTGATGTATGTGGTCATATGAGCATTCAAGCTAAAGGTGGATATGAGTACTTCATCACCTTCACAGATGATTACTCAAGATTTGGTTACGTGTATCTCATGAGACATAAGTCGGATACTTTTGACATGTTCAAAGCATTCAAAGCTGAAGTAGAAAATCAGCTTGAGAAACGCATAAAAATCTTGAGATCTGATCGTGGTGGAGAATATCTATCTGGTGAGTTTCAGCAATATCTTATTGATAATGGGATAGTTTCTCAGTTTTCTGCACCAAGTACACCTCAACAAAATGGGGTAGCATAAAGGAGAAATAGAACTCTTTTGAACATGGTTAGGTCTATGTTGAGTTATTCAACACTTCCTATTTCTTTTTGGGGATATGCTCTACAAACTGTAATATATATTCTAAACGTGGTACCATCGAAGTCGGTTCCTGGAACACCATATGAGTTGTGGACTGGGCGAAAGCCTAGTTTACAACACATAAGGATATTTGGTTGTCCTGCACATGTGTTAAAAGGAAAGACAGAAAAGATGGAGTCCCGTTCGGAAACATGCATATTTGTGGGGTATCCAAAAGGAACTAAAGGATATTATTTCTATAGTCCTTCAGATCTAAAAGTGTTTGTTTCAACAAATGCTACATTTCTGGAAAAGGACTATATGAATGATTTTGTTCCCAAAAGTAGAATTGTCCTGAATGATATGTCAGGAGATACAATTCCACAAGAGGTTTCACAACCCAACCCAATTGTAATTTCCACTCCAACACAAAATCAACAACCTACCATTCCTCGTCGTAGTGGGAGGGTTAGAACCCAACATGAAAGATACATCGGGCTAGGAGAATCTGTTAAGAATCTCCCTGACGACGATGATCCCTACACGTACAAGGAAGCAATGGAGGATGTTGATTGTCACCATTGGCAAAAGGCAATGCAATCTGAGATTGAATCCATGTTCGATAACAAAGTCTGGTCCCTTGTAGACTTGCCTAAAGGGATAAAACCCATTGGGTGCAAGTGGGTATACAAGAGGAAAAGAGGTATGGATGGAAAAGTGGAAACTTTTAAAGCTAGATTGTTAGCTAAAGGTTACACATAGAAAGAAGGTATCTATTACGAGGAAACCTTCTCTCATGTGGCCATGCTTAAATCCATTAGGATACTCTTATCCATTGCACCATCTTTAGATTTAGAGATTTGGCAAATGGACGTCAAGACAGCTTTCCTTAATGGAAGTCTTGACGAAAGCATCTATATGATGCAACCAGAAGGATTCATTGAAAAGGGCCAAATGGAAAAGGTATGCAAGTTGCAGAAATCAATTTATGGATTAAAGCAAGCATCCAGATCCTGGAACATAAGGTTCGACCAAGCTGTAAAAGGTTTTGGATTTTTACAGAACCTTGAAGAACCTTGTGTATACAAAAGGATCAAAGGTGACAAGTTGGTTTTCCTTATTCTTTAAGTAGATGATATATTACTCATTGGAAACGATGTGGGAGTATTAACATCAGTAAAAGAATGGTTAGCAAAAAATTTTGATATGAAGGACTTAGGAAAAGCAAGTTTTATTCTAGGTATCCAAGTAATAAGGGATAGAAAGAATAAAACGATTGCACTATCCCAAGCTTCATACATAGACAAAATCTTGTCTAGGTTTTCCATGCAAGATTCCAAGAAAGGTATGTTACCTTTTAGGCATGGAATCAAACTTTCTAAGGAACAAGTTCCTAATAATGAGCATGAAGAGCAATTCATGAGTAGAATTCCATATGCCTCGGCAGTTGGAAGTCTCATGTATGCAATGCTCTATACTAGACTAGATATTTGTTTTGCTGTTGGCATAGTTAGCAGGTTTCAATCGAAACCTGGTCCTGATCACTGGACGGCAGTCAAGCATATTTTCAGGTATCTTAGGAGAACGAAAGATAATATGCTTGTATACTCTGGAGGGGATTTAATCCCCGTTGGGTATACAGATTCTGATTTCCAATCAGATTCTGACTCTAGAAAATCCACATCAGGATCTGTGTTTACTCTTGGAGAAGGAGCAGTCATTTGGAGGAGTATCAAGCAATCTTGTATTGCTGACTCCACTATGGAAGCAGAGTATGTAGCTGCATGCGAAGCTGCCAAGGAGGCTGTTTGGCTTCGCCAATTCTTGATTGACTTAGAAGTAGTTCCTAGTGCGAATAAGCAGATCACTATCTACTGTGACAACAGTGGAGCAGTGGCTAATTCGAAAGAACCAAGAAGTTATAAGAGAGGAAAACACATTGAAAGAAAGTATCATCTTTTAAGGGAGATTGTTCATAGGGGAGACGTGACGATTACCAAAATCGCGTCGGCAGAAAATCTAGCAGATCCCTTCACAAAGGCTCTACCTCAGAAAAGTTTTGATGGGCACTTAGAGAACATGGGAATGAGAGATATGATCAATTTGCTATAGCGCAAGTGGGAGATTGTTAGGATTATTCTCAATAGCAAGAATGCAATATTGTAATTGACAATCTTTTCATATAAATAAAGTGATTTCTGATTCTGCAAAATCTTATAGCATTTATAATTATAATTGTCAAGGTAAATAATCATAAGGTCAAAAGACTATGAGATATGAAGAATTGTTTGTACATCCGGATATGTATGAGGTAGACACAATTCTTTAGTTAGTCTTGAATAACATTCACAACTTAAGTTAAAGGTTGGGCACCTCTATCTTGATAAAATTGTAGAATTCTTTTACTAGCATTTGAGTGGGATCAAATGAGTTATGATGAGTCTAAAATCATCGAAAGGTTTTCGAGTAAAAGAATCTAGTGCACTGGGTGCATTGAACTGGATCACAATGAAATACTTTATCTAGAACCGTCACTAGATATAAGTCTTTTCATTATCAGGACAATCGGAGAGTCTATCTAAATCCTGAGATAAATGATGGACTTATGGTTGCAAGTGTTATCATTTGAGCTATCAATGAATACGATTATATAGCATAGTCTATCCTCGATAGTTTGGTGGTATTCATTTGTTAATCGATAGAGGACTTCATTTATAGATATGGACATCATGGCTCCATTTATTAAATGAGAGTATAATATCATCATATGGATGTTTTGAGGTATTGGATATTAAATCTCAACGTTGAGTTTTCAATAATGATTATTGAAGACATGGCTTCTGGACAAGTCAAAATATCCAAGTTCAAAATGTGGTCATATGAGGAAATATGGTAACTTGGAGAGCTATAGGCGGTCTATGAGCTCTTGGTGATTACTGATATTATTCACGAGGATACACCATCTCCTATAAGATTGTCTAGGGTATGAATGAGAAACATCTCCTTATTCTATCTTTATTTAAGAGTTCAATTTTAGCTTTTTAGTGGAATGAGTTAAAATTAATAGATCGGACCTAGGTGAATCATTTGTTGATTGTGATTAGATTATGTCTATTGAAGCTTAAATTTAGATAGCCCGCCAAGATCCACAATCCACACGTACTTGCATGGATCACTTGATATATTCTACCGGACCAATTTATGGGTCCATCTAGAATTGCATTTAATATATTAAGAATATAATATGTCTATTATTTATTTAATGGGCTGCACTATTATATTAATATATTAAAAGGAGATATGTAAGCTTGTTTCTTTTAGCAAGAATAAGTCTGGTTCACATGTGGGCTTTTATTTAAAGTCTAATGGATTAAATAAAATAAGAAAAATAATATTGGGCCTATATATACATGGTGTGGGCGGCAAGGCTAAATAAAATAGCCCAAGATATTATTTTATTTTATTGTTTTGATTAAATGGGAATTAATTAATTATTTAATCAAAATCTTTTCCTGATCAGTAAATTAGATACTATGTGTTGGATTAGAGTTGGAATTCTTTTAAGTGATAGGAGTCCTAATGTGGTAAGAATTAAGTCCACATACACTCCTTATTATACAAAGAATTCGGCCACCACTAGTCCTACAAGGGTTAGGATTCGTGAATTGATAGGAATTAGGGAAAAGGACAATTCCTTTTCAAGTAAGGAAATTAACCAACCCTAGATTTCCTATTCAATGAATTCGGCCAACCCTACTTGGTGAAGGAAAAAATTCGGCCAACCTATAAATATAAGGTTATGAATTTTCGGCCACCAAGAAGAAGCAAAATAGAGAGAGATTTTTGTTTGTTTTGAAAATAAAAAATCCTACTCTATACACATAGATTTTCGGCCAAAAGAGAAAAAGAAAATAAGTTCTCATTCGATAGTGCACTTACAAGCCTTTAACATCAAAAGGTTTTGTGCACACTTTCGATTTAAGGTTACGCGAGTTTCAATCATATTGATTGTGAATTCAAAAGTGACCGGAACTATTTTTTTAGGCTCTCGGTGTTTTACTATTGAAGATCAAGATCAGAAATTCCATACATCCATTCTAAGTTAAGCAATGCAAAGAAAAATGGAGACCACGCTCCTAGGTGATTCACGTACGTGCTAGGATTGAAGATCTTGCGGATTACCATCGATGTAAGTCAATCGGATCACGCGGCAAGAGGTATTTAAATCTAACCGTATATTTGAGTTTAATTAATTAAAGGGTTAAGGTTCAAATCTTTAGAAAAATTTTAAACTATACGAAAATTATTTTTTCGCCTTCCGCTGCGGTTTTAAGCAATTTTTCCCTACAGGAAGGAAGCCAGCGAGCTCTATCATTCACATTGGAGTTAGGATTGTAGACGACTTTTAATTTCAAAAAGATCAATGGACATAGCAGCCGGCCAACTCCAAGAATCGCCATGAACAATGGAACTAACCGTTGCGTGGATAGGGAGGCCTGAGTCATAGACAACACGGGGGCTCCATTTAGAAAGAAGAGGACCATCCGGGTGCCAATTGTCAAACCATAAGGAGGTGCTAGAACCGTTACCAATGTAGTGCTGAATAAAGGGGCGAACAAGAGGCCGAAGATGGAGGAGTTTTCTCCAATTCCAAGAGCAAGTACATGGAGTTTTAGCCTCCCAAAGATTAGAGTCCTTAAGGTGCTAGGCTTTGATCCAAAAAGACCATAGGTTATTTGTGCCATAACTCAAAATCCAAATATGCCTAATCATTAGAGCTTTGTTCCAAGAGGATAGGTCCTTGATGCCAAGACCTCCCTCTTTCTTAGGAAGACAAATAATTGACCAGCATATCTTTGCACCCTTGTTATCCCCTTCAATTTCTCTCCACAAAAAGCTTCTAAATTTCTGCTCAATAATATTCAAAAAATTTTTAGGGAGGCAAAGATAACTAGCCCAAAATACTTGTAAACTAGTCAAAACCGAGACAATAAGTTGCAAGCGACCAGCATAAGAGAGGCCTCGGTTCAGCCAAGAAGCAAGTCTTCCCGCGACTCTGTCCATTAGGGGGGAGCAATCGCGAAGGCGTAATCTAGAAGAGATGATAGGTATGCCAAGATAACGAATGGGGAGAGAACCAACCGTGTAACCAAAAAGGTTGATAAGCTGCTGGTTGATGGTATGAGAAACCCCAGAAGTGAAGTTGTTGCTCTTAGCATGATTAGCATGGAGGCCCGATAACAAGGAGAACTCATCAAGCGCTGCCTTAACAACACGTGCTGATGAAAGAGAGCCATGGCACAACATAATAAGGTCATCGGCAAAACAAAGGTGGGAAAGCTTAATCTTGTCACACCTCCAATGAAACTTGAAACTAGGAGAGTCCTCAAAGCGCTTGGCCAGAATTTTTGAAAGAACTTCCATAGCAAGTTATAATCAAGTTCACATGTCATGGAGATACATTATAGGTCATTCAAAAGTACTTCCCAATAAAATCTCCTAGTCCAAAAATGAATGTTTGAGCATAAATGTGACATGGATTACAAGCAAAGCAAGGTTTTTTTTTCGGTAAGTAAATAGTATCATAGAAAGAGAGAAAGAATTTAAAAATACAAGGGGCATACCCCAGGAAGCAAAGCAAGAGCTAAACAAAGGCTCAAAACAGCTCTAACAAACGAGCAAGACAAGACAAGAGCAAGACAGCAAATCAACTAGAGTTGACATTCCAATTCAAGGCAAAGCAAGGTTACACACTTATTGAATAAAATACCATATAAACATATATGTGCAACCAAGTATCTGAAGCAATTAATAAAGAGGCATAAAGTATATCAAATTTTTGCACATTTCAAAAAATGCAAGTTCGCTCTCTTTGCTTGAGCTCCCCAAATGGGGTCTAATCCAACCAAGTCAATGGGAACCAAGAGCCCCTATAGACCTACCATGTCCATTAGACCTAGTTGAGTCTATGGGTGACATGTTGGCATAATAGCATGCGGATTCATCTTTTCCAATCCACCTAGGTGATACACTTTCATTCCTAGTGGTCTTAGTCATCATGTTACTAGATTTCTTAGGATCATTAACTTTAAATTTCCTAGGCACATGCATATTGGCTCTTATAAATCTATTCATCTACATCATGCTCTCAACTTTACATTTCTTAATGTACCTATGGCAATGCCTAATATGCACCTTAACACAACAAAAATGACAAGTAGGTATAAAATTAGAAGTCATACCATATCCTTGTGAGGTCAATGAAGACTTGTCACGCATTTGATGATACCTTTGATGTTGAGCCGGTTCCTCTCTTCTATGTTGTTGAGCCGGATTGCCATGCTTCCTTGGTTGAGTTTGCTTGTCTTTCCTTCTTGGTTGAGGAAATCTTAGTTTAGGGAAGCTTGGATGTGGAGCTCTTGGTTGTTGAGGTTGAGCTCCATTCTTTGTTGGCATCTTCACTTGGCCACTCTTGGATAACTCTCCAAGATCAATGTTCCTTCTAAGATGTTGAGGAGATGAAGCTTTTGCTTTTGCCTTGAGCTTGAGGTTGCTTGATCTTATCCTTCTTCAAGTCTTGAATGTACCTCATCTCTTTATCCTTGACAATCTTCAAGGAATTCACTTTGTTGGCAAGTTCATCATTCATTGCCTTCATCCTTTGGTGGCAATCTTTAATCTTCTTTCATACTTGGACACATCAATCATGTCAGTCTTTGAGGAGTCATCGAACTTGGCCTTTAGTAGAAGATTTTCCTTCTTCAACGAGTCTTTATTTTCCTTGACTCTTCTCACTTCTTCATCCAAGTGAGTCACCTTGGTTGAAAGCTTGAGATTCTTCTCCTTCAATTTTTGAACCTCTCTTTTCTTTTTCAACCTAGAGTCTTCAAAGTACTTGATAAAGCCTTTAAGGTCCATACCTCCACCAATCTCTTTGTTGGAGTATAATGAAGTGTTCTCATCACTAGTGTCACTTCTTGTCACATTGACAATACTTCCATAAGTAGCTTTATCAATCACACTTCTATCTACTTTATCTTTAATATCTCCTTTAGAGTCACAACTTAAGGCCTTGTTGCCGTTTTCTACATCTTCCACATAGGAGGCTCCAAATGCCATGTAGTTATTTGCAAGTTCTTCATCACTCGAAGAATCTTCTACACTCTCATTATCACTTGATGAGGTGGCCATCGCCTTTCCCTTTCTCTTCACCTTTAAGTTACCACAATTCTTGGAGATATGTCCAAAACCACCACATTCAAAGCATTGAATGCCTTTTTTTGCAGGCTTCTTTTGGCTTGGCTCAACCTTCTTGAAGTGGGTCTTCTTCTTCAAGTCATTCTTGTGAAGCTTTATAAATTTCTTGAATTTCTTCACCATTAGAGCCATGTCTTCATCCGAGTCATCATCCTCCTTCTCACTCTTAGAGGTCTTCAATGCTATGTCTTTTTGCTTCTTTGGAGATGTAGATGTAGGAGCTCATCTAGATTCATAGGCAAGTAGCCTTCCAATCACTTCACTCGGCTTCATAGTCTTGAAGTCCTTGTTTTCTTCAAGAGCTGTCACTTTGGATTCGAATCTAGCGGGAAGTGACCTTATGATCTTTTGCTTGATCCTCCTATCCGAGTACGGGTCACCTAGTTGATGGCTTTGATTCACGATGTCCATTAACTTCACTTGGAAGTCATTAAAGCACCCATGCTCCTCCATCTTGATCATCTCAAACTGTGTTTGAAGGACTTGGAGCTTGGAATCCTTAACCACTTCAGTTCCCTCATGTGTCGTCGCAAGGATCTTCCAAGCTTCTTGTACATTTTTTGTAATTTGGATGAGTTTGTATTGACTCTCATCCATTGCACAAAACAAAGCATGCATTGTCTTGTTGTTCCACTTCTAAGCTTCAAATTCTTCCGAACTCCATTGAGCCTTGGGCTTGGAGACTTCACTTCCATCTTTGGTGGTCATAGTTGTAGGAGTGTAGCCATCTTCAATTGCCATCCATGCACCATCATCTATTTGGAAAATATATGACTCCATCTTACCTTTCCATGAGGAATAATTTTCCCCCTTGAGTAGTGGTGGTCTCACACTCGGACCTCCCTCTTTACTCAACCCAAAGTCACTCATAGTGTTTGGGTCAATGTATGCAAATGAATGCAACAATCAAAATACACACAAATGCACGACACACAATCAAGAGCAAGGATCACCAAAGTATGTCTAGGAACCTGCTCTGATACCAATTGAAATTACACAACTAAAGCGTGTGTCTAATAACCTAGAGGAGGGTGAATAGGTTTTAATCAAGTTAATTACCAACTTTTCTTGATTAATCAATATTAAAAATTTACCCCATAAACAAACATAAAAAATCAAGTGTAAAGTGTGGAAATATAAATAACACTTGATTTTTACGTGGAAACCCTTCAACAAGGGAAAAAACTACGGGCTATCCTTCTAGCCATACTGATCCTCAAATCCACTATTGTAATGATGTTTATAACCTAGGTTGACCTCTAGTCACACCATTCTGGGTCACTAACCCACCACTACTACCCAAAGGGCCTTTATAGTGAATCCTTGATCACTTTGCTTGCCAACCATACCTTGGTTGCAAAACTTCACTTGCTTGTGCACTACACCTTGTAGTCACAAGACTTAACTCTCAAATAAGAGATTAACAGCCTAAGTGAATATATGAATATTCAAAATGCAAATAATGCTAGGCAACACTAAATGCTTATCTAGGAATTAAAGATGACACTAAGTACAAATCCTAGATATCAATGTCTATATGAATGCTCATAAAGACCTAACTAGATATAGATATGCAAGTCTAAAATCTAGTCATCAAACAAAGCCATATCAACACATGTTGTCACATAAAAGGCAAGGACAATAAATGCAATTAACAAATGCAATCAATGAGTCCTAATTAGCTAGAGGGCAAATATGTCCTAAATATTAGCCATCACAATACAACAACCCAAACATCAACAAATATCTCAACTTGTAATTAATATCTAAATCTAGATGCAAACAAGTTATAAATGAGATTTCTTGATAAGCAAGAACACTAGAATGAGTGAAGATTGTATTCTACTTACCAAGTCATGTATGTTGATGAAGACCCATGCAAGAACACATCCTAGATGAGGCTAGATGATGCTTGATTCATGAATGAATGATGGGTTTGGGTTTTGGAGAGTCAAGGAACAAAGCTTGAAGCTTTCTCTCTCTAAGGGCTGTTCTATATCTCAAAATAGGTTCTTGAAGCTCTAAAAATCGAATTGGGAGAGAAGAGAACATATATATAGAAGCCCTAGACAAAACTACGTAGTTTTGAGAAAGTTTGGAAGAAGACAAGGCAAACCTGACGTAGTACGCCGGTGCCACTACGCGGGTACCTACCCGCGCATTGACCCGCACATATAGGCCTTGCAGGTTCGTGACCAGCGAACTCACCAGCGAACCGGGGATAAAAATGCCCTAAGACCAACTGCGCTGGTCTACTGCGCGGGTATGGACCCGAGCATGCACACTTTGCTGGTTCCAGCCTAGCGAACAGACCAGCTAACCGGGATCCAAGAACCACACCAGGACAACTGCGCTGGTGGGTGCGTGGGTAGTGACCCGCGCACATGGACCCACACATATGGCCTATCATCGCTAAAAAACAAGCACTTCAAGACATACGAGCACGAATGCAACAACCACACTTAAATCTAAAAAAGAAGTGCAAGTGTGATTGTGAAAGAATGCACACATGAGCAATCATGAAACAAATGCATAACAATTCAAATGCATATAAGTGTGTGAGTGTGCAACAATCAATGCATGTCAATACAAATGCATAAGATGTGAGTGTGTGAAACTAAATCTCTTCAAGAGTAAAGAACATGTGAACTACTTCTCTTGAAGCTCTTTGGGATGACCTGAAGCATGTCTTTGAGAAAACGACACTTGGAGAACCTATGCTACCCGTTACATAAACATCCCCAATGTGATTTGTCATGAAATAACCCAATCATAAAAGTGAGGTTCTTACAAAACATTTTTAGGACATTGCTTGGACTTTATAAATTCTTTTGAACTTGCATTTTTTATTAACGACATAGAAAAACGTGTTTTCACCTAGTTCTTATACATGAACAAAAACCTAGAATATGCAATTCTAATCAAAATACAAATAAATCCTAGATATTGTTCATGTGAAATTTCCCCTACCACTTATAGTGTTCAATATACCTAGGGGGGTGAATAGGTATATACTAAAATTCTTTCCACTTCTTTTTATACAATAAAATTTTGTACACTCAAAAACTTTAACAAGTAAATTGCTTTAACAAGACAATTATGAATTTAATTAAGCAAGTGTTAAACAATACAAGTCAATGTAAGTGAAAAAACAAAAGCAAGAAAATCAACACAAGAGATTTTTTTTTTTTTTAACATGGTAAAACCTCAAATTGAGGAAACATCCACTGGTTGATTCCACAACCACCGGCAACACTATTTTTCACTAGTTGGTAGAGTGTACACCCTCAAGCGATCAAATCACACTGAAAATACACTCTTAACGTGTGTCTACAACCTAGAGGGGGGGTGAATGGGTTGTTAATCGATTATTACCAACTTTTCGATTAGTCAATATTAAACACAATTAACCCAATACAAACATACATACAAAATCAAGTAAAGTGCAGAAATATAAAGAACACTTGATTTTGACGTGGAAACCCTTCGATAAGGGAAAAAACCATGGACTATCCTTCTAGCCACAGATGATCACAGAAATCCACTATATGAGTTAAAGGTTACACCCTCAAGTGATACTCAGACTCTCACACTCGACAACCTCAGGCTATGGACACTACCACTCACCACTCTTGGTTCAATCCCTAGTGATATCCTCTGATACACTACTCTTGGCGTGAGCACCTCCTACTCTACCCCACGGGCCTTTTACAGTGGCACTTGATCAATACTTGCCAACCTATCCTTGGTTGCAAGACTTTACTTGCTTGTGCAACTTCACCCCGAAGCCACAAGACTTTGATTCAATGAAGAGAATTATGTGTCTATGTGATCATGTAAATGATGCTTAATGCAAATTATGCTAGACAACACAAATTGCTCAACTAGGAGTTTGTAGAAACAAATCCAAGTTGTCAAATGTCTAATTGCAAGGCATAAAAACTTAGCTAGATGTTATCAATACAACCAATCCTAGCTATCACAAACAATCACAATGAATCAACAAATATGCTCACAATGTATTCAACATAAACTTAGCATATATTCATGTGATTGAGACAAGACATTTAATCATTCACTAAATGCAAGTCTTAGACCAAAGTCTATCACAAGCAAACTCAATTAGTTGTGTAGAGCTTTTCTAACAACCTAATTGTCAACAAACAACCTTGAATATTCAAGAAGGTTTAACTAGATTGATAAACACAAATCCATCAATCTAATTATCAATTAATCTCTCAAGAACATTCAAGTCTTAGCAATTTAGGGAAAGATAACCTAATCAATGCAAGCTATCAAAATACAACACAAAAAAATATTCATGAACATTAACTAGTTGATTAAAACACAATTTCTCAACCTAGTTATCAATAAATCACATATGAATATGTATGATCTAGCTTTTAGGAAAAAATGACCTAATCAATTAAGCTATCACAAACAAACCCAATCATGTTATAAAGACTCATAAATATATGCATAAGTAGAGTCTAGGTATTTAATCAAGTAATAAATACCTAATTTAGAGTAAGAAGAACAATAAATGATATTCAAAGAAGTTCTTGCTTACCTAGTCATGAAACAATGAAACCCATGCTCAAATGATGATGAAAGATGCAATATGGAGATGGGTTTTGTGTTTGGAGAGTCAAAGATGCTTTCATGAAGCTTTATCTCTCTAGGAGCTCTAACCTCTCTCTAAAAATGATTTTCTAAGCTCTTGGTCGGCCAAGAAGAGAAGAGGAAGAATATATATGAAGCCCTAGTCAAAACTATATCGTTTTGAACTTGGGAAACTGAATCCCGTCAAAATCGCTAGGTAGATCGCGGCTCGGGCAAGTGTCCATATCGCGGTACACACAGCAGTGCACCGTCTGGACAACACCGCAGTTGGGACTGCTGTGCATGCATGTGCACATACCACGGTCCACACTGCGCAAGACACACTGGAGAATACTTCTCCGTGTGCCGCGGTGCAGGCAGTGCCTGCCAAGCGGTTCAAGCCACGCTAAAAGGAAAAATCCCTTTTTAACACTAAAAAAAATGCCTATCTTACATGAATGTTGTGCAAGTGTGAAGTGAGTGAGATGCACATAAAATGAAGAACAATTAACATGTCAAACATGTTATCAAATGAGTGAGTGTGTGATGAAAGATAAAGATGCACATAGCAATGATACACAAATGCAAGATAGCAAATGCAAGATAAGTGAATATGCATGCAAGTGTGTGTGTGCACCTAGTCTCTTCAAGAATCAAAGTCAAGTGATATACCTTTTGAAGCTCTTGATCTTGAAGTCATGGAGATGCTTGGAAGCTTGCCTTAATAGTCATCAAGAAGTCCTAAGCTACCCATTACACAATCATCCCCAATGTGGTATGTCATGAAATAAGCCAATCACAAAAATAGAGGTCCTTACACACATGATCCACCCTATTCGATCATCCCACTCTAACCTACCCTCGGGCCTTTGACTACTGAGAGACTTGCCTTTTTCTATCCAAGACACTTCATGTGTCTCTACAAAGTTTCGTTACTCAACTATCCGGATCTTCACAATCCTAGTCAAGACTTCCTTGCTTAACTATCCAGATCTTCACAATCCTAGTTAAGATTTCCTTGCTTAACTATCTGGATCTTCACAATCCTAGTTAAGACTTATTGCTCAACTATCTGCATCTTGACAATCCTAGTGAAGACTTCTTACTCAAGTTAAAGCTTCACACTCCAGCAAGAGACTTCCTCCTTTTACAAGGCAGTGATCTAATTGTAGTCCAAACATGCAAACATGATGCAAACACAAGCAAATAGAGTATGAAAATACACTCTAAAGCGTGTCTAATACAACCTAAAGGGGGTGAATAGGTTGTTAATTGATTATTGCCAATTTTTCGATTAGTTAATATTAATCACAATTAACCCAATAAAACAAACATGCAAAATCATGTAAAGTGCGGAAATATAAAGAATACTTGATTTTTACGTGGAAACCCTTCAACAAGGGAAAAATCACAGGCTATCCTTCTAGCCATACACGATCACAGAAATCCACTGTATGAATAAAAGATTACACCCTCAAGTGATACTCGGACTCCCACTCTCGACAACTTCAGGCTATGGACACTACCACTCACCACTCTTGGTTCAATCCCTATTGATATCCCCTGATCCACTACTCTTGGCGTGAGCACATCCTACTCTACCCCGCGGGCCTCTTACAGTGGCACTTGATAAATGCTTACCAACCCACCCTTGGTTGCAAGACTTTACTTGCTTGTGCAACTTCACCTAGAAGCCACAAGACTTTGACTCTATGAAGAGTATATAGTCTAAGTGTGTATATGACACTTTGCTCAAATTCAATAATGTGCAAGACCAAACACAAAATGCTTAACTAGATGTTATAATGCAATTTAACAACCTAGTTATCAACCAAGCCTACATGTACACACATGAGGTCTCAATTAGTTGTAGAGAAATTCTAACAACCTAATTGTCAAATAAAACTCACATAAATATTCAAGAACTTGACTAGATGCTCAAAGTCAACCTAATCATCAATTAAGAATACATGAACATTTATGAATTAGCTATTTAGGCATAAATGACCTAATAATGCAAGCTATTACAAACAAACCCAATCATGCAATTTTGACTCATAAATATATGCAATAAAGTGAGTCAAGGTAATTAATCAAGCAATAAATACATAATCTAGAGTAAGAAGAACAATAAATGATATTCAATGAAGTTCTAACTTACCTAGTCATGAAACCATGAAGACTCATGCTCAAATGATGTTGAATGATGAAAGATGGGGATGTGTTTTGGGTTTAGAGAGTCAAAGAACAAAGCTAGAAGCTTTCTCTCTCTAGGGGAGCTCTTTCTCTCACTAGGAATGTAAATTTCAGAGCTCTAGGTCTGATTGGGGAAGAAGATGATGTATTTATATGATCCTAGTGAAGCCACATCATTTTGGATAAGGAAAAATTGATTTCCAGCGACAAAAAGCGACCCTAGGGCGACCTGGAGGTCAGGTCGCTTCAAGGTCGCTGTTCTCTCTGGTAAAAAATGTGACAGCACAACAGCTCCAGTTTCGAGCGACCCAAAACATGACCAAACGATATCGAAACCTTTCTTATAATATACCGTTGGAAAGGTATGGAAGTCTACTTTCTACTCCAATTGACAAAACAAGATTTGGATGTCTGTAGAAATATTTATGGTCAAAAGGGAGTGACCAAATGTCAGAATTGGTCAATAAAAAAAATCCTCAAATTCATGGTATAAGACCATGTGACTAAAAACCAATCCAAGAGAGCACAAATGGACCCTCTCTATGGTCACAAATCGCGCTAAGACTCAAGCACACCAACGTGCAAGCGCAGACAGAACACAAGCACACCATCATGCGAGTGAGGACGTTTCTGAACACACAAGGAAAACATAAAACAAAATAACCACACATAAAGACAAACAAAAACGTGCTCGTGTGAGTTGTGTAACGGATGCACACATATACATAATAAAGAACACAAATGCAAGATGAACAAAACATGCATGAAGTGTGTGTGTGTGTGTGTGTGTGTGTGTGTGTGTGTGTGTGTGTGTGTGTGTGTGTGTGCACCTAAACTCTTTTAGAGATAAACTCAAGTGAGTATACATTTTGCTCTTGAAGTCATAAAGATGCTTGGAAGCTTGCCGACAAGGACCTAAGCTATCCATTACACAATAATCCTCAATGTGGTGTGGTTTGTCATGAAATAAGTCAATCATAAATTCGAGGTCCTTACAGAGTATGTAGATCAAATACACTATGAAGAATTACTATTTCACAAATCATGCTCTCAATCAAATATAACTAATTCTTATGAACATGTAATAGGAAATCTAGATTAGGCATTCAAGATCATTCACAAGAATATCTAGAAACCTAAACATGTAAATCAAAGCTAGAAAAATATATTTGCAACAAATAGCAAAAGACTAGCTTTGAAACCAAGTGATCAAATCAAAACTTGAAATTCTCAACATATTCACTCAAATAAAAACTTGATTTGAATAATAGAAATCACAATCAAAATATTCTAGTTGTAGAACATGCTAATAAAACTTAGAAATCAACAATCAAGATCAAAAACACAAAGTATTCTAGATTCAAGCTCATGTTCATCAAAATTAGCTAAAAAGATATTCAATCAATAATCACACAAACTAATTTTGAAAATCACTCAAACAAGTCCAAAATAGAATCCAAATCATTCTAAACACATTTCTTATTCAAAATCAAAAGATTCAACAAATTGATTATAAGAAAAGTGTAGAGAATATGATTTACTTACAAAATGATGAACACTTGATGAAGTTCAAAGTAAAATCGAAAATTCTTGACTCCAATTAACTTTGAAACCACTTAGAACTTGTTCTTCTTTGAAAGACAATGAATTTTGGCTTTTGAATCACCAAAATCATGTAGGCAGCGGAAATCGGGTTCTTAAAAATTTTGCAACAAAGTAAATAACTAGTACGATATATAAGAATAAATAGGAGAAGTTTAAACATACCTTTGATGCCAACTTCTTCGTTTTCTTTGCGTTTTATTCTGATTTGTTCCCACCGGATCTTCCTCGTTATAACCCGTGATCCGGTAACCATGTGTGGGCGCATCACGGACTTCAAGGAATTAAATGAAAGTTATACTAGAGAGCATAGAACCTAGAAACAAAACTCTTTTGTTTCTCTTCTCTTGTTTTCGACCAAGAAACTTAAGCAAATTGATAAGAAAGAATATGGAAAAACTCTCTCTCTCTCTCTCTTTCTCTCGGCAAAGTTTCATGTAAAATGAATCTCAAAGAATGAATAAAAACTCATCCTCTCTTGTTTTTGCCTCCTATATGTAAAGAAAGAACATATCTTTTTCTTATGCTTTTGTATTATTATTATTAAACCACTAGCTCAATCTTTTGCTTATTAAAACTAAGTGCTCTTTTTTTAAATAAACAAAAAGAAAGTGCTCATTCTTGTAATTACTATTTTAAACAAAAGGGCTCACATGCTTTATTCTTTTCTTATTAAAACTAAGTGCCCTTTCTTTTACTTACATAAATACAAAAAGCATTCTTTACCTAACAATTTAGTGGTGCTTTAATGAGTACTTCCTTTCTTTTATTGCCTTTGCTCAATTGACCGTGAGTCACCCTTAATAATTATAAGGGTGATGCTCTCATGTATTTCACTGATCTCATCAGTTCGTGATTCAACCATTGAGTCTCCCAGTTATATAAATATATCTCCATATATTTAAACTGGATACTAAAATCTTTTCAAAAATATATCTCTATATTTAAATAGGACATTTAGTATTTTAGTGACAATGGGATAGTATAATTCTTAATCCTATATAATCATATTCACTGAGACTGAAACACTTGACTTAAATAAAACAATCTCGTTATTTTATTTTAGTCACGGTTTGAATCTACAGCCTCCAATTAATAATTCATAATCATTAATTCATCAATCAAATAATCTCATTATTCGATTTTTATTAATTAAATAATCTCATTATTCAATTAATCCATGAATTACTATGTCACTTTCGTAACACAAATAATTGGACAATCCAATTAATTAACCGTGTCTCTTGTTACCTTAAACAATCGGGCTAGCAAGGGGACCTAATGGACCCACAATTTTGAGCTCCAATAATCCTTGGAAATAATTAATTAAACTCTTTAATTAATATTTCAAGATTATTAATCTCGGAGTTACTCTACTAAAAACCCGAGGCTGCACTCTCGCACTGTTGATGTATTACACAAACCAAAACAAAATCGGTGTCCATCGAAATAGCTATTATATATGGTATGATCCTCCACAATAGTTCATAAATGGAGCTGGGTTATAATGTTGTTATACCCCTCCAATTATATCTATTCAATTAAGTACCATTGATTCTCTAATGAACAATAAATCATTTTTCCTTACGGAAGCAAAAGAGTACTTATATCGTTCAAGCCATGAATCAACCCTTAAGGGAACTACTATCTACTTCTCGCAAAAAGGAGTGGATTCTACTATTGTGCTCAGACCTTCCCAGCCATAAGCCAAACCGCGATTCCAACATACGGAGCATATTGACCGGGAATCTCATCCGATCTCACCCATGGTATATCAAAAAACCATGATCTAAACTAAAGGAGTCAGTAAGACACTTAGAATTAAGATCACCCATATACAGCCATCATTTGTTGATGAATATGAATCTCATCGTGTAACGGATCTTGGTGAGAGATTCATATAAATCGTGGCGCAGTCCTATATGATCACATCATACAAGGTGTCTCCATTCTCATATCACCATACGAAAAGTCCATGATAAGACCACTGTACATTACGGAATGGACTGCATCTGTAGATTAACTACAAATAAAGTACCCAGCTTTATTTTCTATCTATGAACTCTTTATATTACTTGTCTCAAACTGCATCCACCGTATATGACATTCATATACTCAGTTCAAGATTACATCCGGCAATCTAGGATGTTAAATACATATGATTTAAGATGTATGGGACAAATCTATTGAATGAATATACTACTTCTTTTATTATTGTTTCATTTATATTTACAAATTACAAGCTTTAGGGCATAAATCCCAACAAATCGAATCTAAAATGGGTGAGATATCACAAAAACAAAAATGGACCAGTTGGATGAATTTCTGCAAAAATTTTGAATATATAAGAGAGGGAAATGACATGGAGAAAGAGGGAACTCAGGCAACCAAAGGCACCACGCCACCTCAGCTCTCTGTGGAGGTGCGTGGCCTCCATAGGGGCAGAGGGGTGCCTTTCCCATGGAGGCCACAAGCCTCCATGGGACAATTTGCCACCCATCTTCCCATTTGCTCCCTTTCGCTCACCTCTAGCGTTCTTTGACCGTTCTCTGGCCTCCGAACTCGAAATTTGAATCCGCTTTTGGATTACAAACCCTAACTCACTCGCGGACATGGACGTTTACAAAAATTTTATCAAACACTTGGAATCTGACTCAATACACAAGGACTAAAACCAGGTATAATAAACACACAGAAAGTTTCGTAAAATCCAACTTAGAACTCAAAAAGTTATGAATGCGTAACCAAAATGTTCGAAACTCAATATGGAACAATATGCGAACATATTCAAGTTTGATATCAATAAAACATGAACAAATAAACACAAGAATATGCAAGTATGTCATTTCCTATAGATAGTCCTAGAACATGCAATTTTTCAAAAGTTGTCAATCTAAATCTGATCCATGTGCATACAAGATTATGTGTGGGTATGTGTTTTACCAAATGAGCGCAAAAATACGGGGACGCAAATGTATGAAGTGTGTGTGTGTGTGTGCGCCTACTGATCGAGCCAAAAATTTCATACATTTTGGCCCTCATATCCTTTCTCTATGTCTCGTTCTTAAGTGTTTTTATGTATTTTATATGTGTATTTATGGCTATTTTGGTTGATATTGTAGGTATTTGGTGAAAAGGCATGAAGAGGGGCAAAAAGGACAAATGGTGCAAAAATGAGGTGAAGAAGGCCATAGTGCACGGGTAGGACACTCGTGCACTACCCGTGCATCAACCTGTGCACTAGAAGATGTAATTGGAGAAGACATCAGTGCATGGGTATAACCCGTGCAACCCGCCAAACCAGGGAGCAGAGCCTCAAACAAGACCCAACTGCACGGGTACTGCACATGCCACTTACCCGTGCACAACCCATGCACATTGCACAATTCAGGAAGGAAGTGAAAATTGCACGGGTACTGTACCCGTGCTATACGTGATTCTCAGCTCGCCAGATCAGCATTTTGACCTATTTTTTAAGGAACTATTTAAAGCTTCATATCTGATTTTTCTAAAAATGACCACATACCCATTCATTCACATTTTTTCTCTCTCAAAATCTAAAAACTCATTCTCTCCCAAAAACCCATCAAAACCTATCCATTCACTTCACTAATTTGCTACTCAATAGGACATTGGAGGTGGAATCAAGCTTGAAGAAGAAGGTTCTACATGAGTTCCTTCTATCTCTCTCATTTTTATCTTTTTATTTCAATTGTCATGAGTAGCTAAATCCCATTAAGGGATTGCTGTGATTCACATGTAATATGAGTATTTGTAATGAACTCAATTTCTTTTAGTAATTCTATCTTATTTGTTCTATTCATTGGTCTTAATTGATTTCAAGAGCAATTTGTATTTGATTATACATGACTCTCTATGCAAGTTGTTTAAGAAATTATAAGAGTGGAGAATTGGTATACATGATGCTTAGTTCTCTTTAGCTCCCTTGAATAGAAGGATTTTTACAAGAGTACATGACTCAAGTAAAATCCGGACTCATTAATCTCATATATATTTAATCCTTAATGGGTAACTAAAAGTATACATGATAGGATTGGTTGCTTGTGATGGGTTAAGAATCAACACTATACATCCTAGGTTGGTGAATTTTAACAAAAGAGATTAGTCCCTTATTAGGTAGATATTCATTCATTGTACAAACACTTGTGGGTTGCCAATACTATACATGATTGGCTGGACACACATGAGTGGTAGATAGTCAATCTTATTCATCCTAGGGTGGTTACAATAGTTTATAATCATTAATGAGAGTTCATTCTTTGCCCATAGTTGCTTATTGAATCCATCAATTTCTTAATTCACATATCCTCCATTTCTATCTTTTTAATTCTTGCAATTTATTTAGTTTTAGCTTAGTTTAAATTTCATTTTACATTCTTCTCAAAGATCATATCAATTCACTTTTCTCGCATTCTTATTAAAGTAGTAGTCTAATCATAGCTATCGATCGATCCCTATGGAACGATACCCCTATTTGCCATATACTCGTTTTAATTGTGTTTAGTGCATTGTGGGATTTTATAAATTTTTTTTGATATTGCATACAACGGCAAAATGCATTGTCAAAAATGGCGCTGTTGCCAGGGATCGGCGTACATAGTTGTGATTAGATCTAGCTCTAGTTAGTTTATTTATTATTTTAGTTTTCTTTGTTTCTTTTTATTTCGTTTGGTATTTTTATTTCTGTTCATTTATGGATTCTATAGAGTTTTATATGCAAAATTCAAGGCCATGCTACCAGCCAATGAGCATATCATTAGAAGATGAATTAAGACAGCTCATGTAAGATTCTCTTCAAACAAAAGAGCTAATTATAGCTTCTCAGCAGGCAACCAAGCAAAATTCCAACATCTATGAGACAACTAGCTGGCCAGACCAAGTAGTAGAATCCACTTACAAAGATAATCTCATCAACTTCATCAGAGCAACGAATCGAAGCTTTAAGAAGCTCTAGCTTGAATTAAAGAAAAAAGAGCACCTTAAACCCCAGCACTCAACCAATGAGTATTGCTTCCATCTTAGAGGGCCTAAACCAGTGCAAGCCTCAAATCTTGAAGAAGAACAAAGCACAATGATGGAAGAAATGTGCAGAGAAATGATGGGGCCATGGAAAGAGTTGATGGGGATAATGGAGTTGTTGAAAAAAAAAGAATGGAGCACTTCAAGAGAAAATAGAAGAGATTTCCCGAGAAAAAAGAAGAAATGAGGGAAGAATTTGACAAGAAGTTACAGGGCAAGGAAGCCTTAGAAACAAAAAGGAAGAATGAGCTTCAAAAGTTAAACAAGAAACTTTTACTTGAAGTAAAGATGCTCTGAGTGGAAAATAATACACTTAAGAAGAAAAATGGCGAAGTCTCAAATAAGAACAAAGAATTTGAAGCACAAATTGAGAGACTTGAAGCTAAAAAGAATATGGCATTGAAAGACTTGATGGACTTAACAAAGATATCAAAGGAACTTGAAGATGACATAGCTCTCAAGTCAAAGAAGATGCAAATGGAAGTTGTACTAAAAGACAATGCTCTCAAAGAAGTGAAAGAGGCACTTAGAAAGAAAGAGGAAGCTCTCAAGATAGCGCAAGAGAAAGAGTGTAACTTCATTGCTCAGCTAGACAAAGTCGAGAAAGAGGTCAAGTCGCTACAACTTAAGCAAATCCAAAGACCTCAAAGTCACTCAGAAAAAGGAAGTTAATCTAACTTAATTTCTATTTGCAGTGTTTGTACAAGGAGAGAGCATGTCAGAGCTAAAAATTACAAATTTGATAGGCATAAGAGAACAAGAGGTCCTAGGAATAGGAAAGCCCACCTAAGATAAAGAAAATATGGGTAAGGAAACATGTGGTTAACCAAGTAAGAATCATGAGGGTTGAAACTAATGGAAACTTACCTAAATTTGTTTGGATTACAAAGAAGAAAGAGTTTCCCAACTTGGTTAAGCCACCATTAGCATCACATTAAACATTATTGATGCATGGTTGAAATTGCACAATCTATTTTCTCTTTGACTTTGTGTTGCCCTTGTATTTCTGATTTTATGGTGCTTGTCATTGTTTGGGTGGATACAAGTTTAGATGTCACATACGCCTTGCAAGAGGAGAAAGAATCTTGATACCTTAGCATCCAAGTAAGCTTATTTCCTCTAAAGACGAACTTTGCATGAGAAGCTGGTTTCCTTCTTTAAAACACATATCAAACACGAACCACCTAAGCAACTAGTGAATACAAACAAAGAGACTTTGTTATGGAATTAAGCCAACACAAATCTAAAACCTAACAATCACCCCATTTGGCTATTCCATGACAAAACCTCAACCTCACCTTTCAATGTTCACTCAAATTTTCTCATTGTTGATCACATTCACACATCCTCACATTACAAAGAAATCCCTAGACTAAAATGTCTTCATGTCTTCATGAGTCTTCAAGAATCTCTTTTTTAATCATCAAAGCTCCTGTGAGAAAGATACAACCAAGCAAACAAGAAATCTTCTACAAAGAAGATTGGTGAGATATTTTCACAAAAACAAACAAGAAACCAAAACTCTCTCTATCTCATAAAAATTTACTTAAAGATCCTCCTAGTTTCTTTATCCTCAACAATCAAGAATATTTCTCCCCTTTCAGAAAAGAAATTTCAATTTACTCCGCACAAGTTCAATTTACTCCACACAAGAGTGAGGTACATTTCTCCCCCTTTTGTCAAGGAATAGACAAGGAATACAAGATAAAAATATGAAATATTATGCAGACAAGTCGTATAGAGAAAAAAGTTAAATAAACTAAGCTCCCCCTTTAACATATGCTTTACATTATAATCAACAAGAAAACTTGTTCACAAGGGAATCATACAATCACACATTTCAAGCAATAAGAGAAAATATATCATTACTTTTCAAAGTCCAAGAGAGAATCATAGATTTTCATTAATCTCTCAAAAATAATCTCACATTGCTAATGAATCAAGCACTATAAGCAAAATATGTATGTGTGTGGAATGCTTCTAGCATATATAAAAGGAGCAATTGAGTTATCAACATGCAAATCATATCCACATCTATTCATCTAAAGTTTTTCCAATCTACCTTTACAATTAATTCCATAAAATCCATTTTTGATCATTTATAACTAAATCAATTCGATACAGTCAGAAGCAGAATTAAGAGAGCTTGCCCGGGCTATAGCCGGGCAGCCCTCTAATTTTTTTTTAATTCATTACATAAAGGTCCAATTACATAAACCTCCCCTAAGGTTTGATAATATTACAAAACTATGATATTTAATCTAAATTTAGTGAAATGTAAATATTTAATTGTTCATTGTAAAAATACACATTATATTATGGTTCTAACATTATAGAATTAAGCCATTTGAAATTTCAAATATATTTTTTTTAACTGCAAGTTTAAATAATTGTTTATGAATAAATTTTACAATATATTTCATATTATTGAGTAGTCCATTATTGAATTGGTGTCATCTTATTATTAAAAAAAATAGACAAATACTTTTATCAAGAATTATATAATTTTTGTTTATTCTTAATCAATGACTCGCATGTCCTGTACTGGCGTTATTAAATCCGTGTGCATTTAGGAAGAAAATCACAATATTTTTCACCATAATACAGACTGAATTTAATAAATTTAGTGTGAGAGAGTTTGTGAGTCATTAATTAAACATTATAATATAATGACTAAATAAAAATAGATAAATAAATATTAATAGTTAAGGAGTTGACTTTATAATGTTAGTATGTACAAAGAAAAAAATATTATATATATATATATAATTTAGCTCAGATGGTAAATATTTCATGAGTACACCCCTGGATGCAGTTGACAATTAGAATACATATGCAAATAATGTACATCTTAAAAGAACATCCCTTGCATATTGGGTTAAATTTTATTATAAATGGATTCAAGTAATCTTCATTTCATTCGAGTCAAAAAAAATGGTGATATTTAGCACCAATACAATGATCTAATAATATCATACTTTCAAAAATTCAAAAATTCAATTGATTTGTTTTTTCTCAAATTACTCTTATTTCTTTTCCAACTTTAAGACATCCCATTATGTTTGATCACCTCCGTACACCTCCTTGGTTTTTCCTTTAAATTAAATGTCACATATACACTAATAAATGTCACTTCAATTAAAATGGTGAAAAGCCGATAAATTCTCTCTAACATAAACTTAGGCCCAGTTTGACATTGATATACTGTGGGGGGATTGCTTTTGGAATTGTTGTGGAAAGAATCAGCGGAAAGAATCAGTTGAGTGTTTAGTAAACTGATTTTCAAAAGTGCTGTGAGAATCAAAAACAATTTTAAAATGTTTGGTAAATTGAAAGTAAATAGTACTGTAACTATGCAAAATTACTAAAAATGACACAAATGAATATTAAATTTTAAAATAAATGATTTGTTTTATTTTTATGTAACCATAAATATTTTATAAAATAAATAGTTTGTTTTATTTGTACGTGACCATAAACATTTATAAAACAAATTATTTATTTTTTATCCAAAAAGAATACTTTTTTTTATCTATTGCCACATAAACATGTTATAAAAACGAGTGTTTTCATCTTATGACTTGTGTAATTCTTGGCAGCAAAATTGAAGTTTTTGTAGAAACCGCATAATCACAAGTAAATAATATATAGTATGTGTGTGTCTAATAAAAATAAAAATAAAACAAAAATGGGATAAAGATCTTTATTTAAGAAATAAAAAATGAAAAAAAAAAAATCTTTGCTTTAGGATAATTTTCATGGAAACTTGGATATGGTCCATTGAGTAGACTATAGTCAATTATTCATTCTTTTTTCTCTCTTTCAAATAATTATACAGCACATGCCTCTAGTCTGATCTTCTATCTCATTGTAGGCACTTTGTTTATGATTTTGTATTGCTACTTCACTCAGTAGCATTGATGTTCATTTATACATATGCAGGCCATAGGCTTCTTGAACTGGAGGTGAGGAACGCTTGGCTGTCGGTTGATGGTCTGTGTCCAATGCCCACACTCATCCATTTGACACTGGAATTTGTAAGACTGGAAGATGAGGACCTGATGAAAATAAACGTGTTTCCCATCTCTACAAGTTCTGAATTTAGATTGAAAATAGACAATAAAAAGTCCCAAATAGCAAAATCTATTACAAAGTTCAGAATAAATTGCAAGAAAGTTCTAAGTGTGCGCACAAATGGGTTACGGATATACCTAATGTTTATCAACTACAAAAACATAAGAAAAGTGTACCAAATGTTATTCAACTACAAGAACACACCAATAACCTCTCTATCACTACAATAAAATTCTTAGTTCCTATCTATAAACTAATCTTATCAAGCAAACCAATGACCACATAATCAAATCCATAGATTCACAATACCAATATCAGCATTTCCACAATTCCACATCCACATATTAACAATGACAGACAAACACTACAATGATAATAGTACTCACACAACCCACACCAAGTATTCCATAGCATGTAACAGTTAATTAGAGTACAATTTCAAGTAAAACAGAACAAACTAACAGTTAAGGTTGTGGGGTTGTAGTTTTGAAATGCTAGCATTATAGTTTCAGCTGCAACAACAATACTTCGATTATAAACAAATAACACAAGACATGCATAAATCCATAGTGAGGCAGGATAAACAGTTTTCCGGTAACAGTGATGCACACACAAGTAAAGAAATCAACTTCAAAGCGCTTCAATAACAATAAGAACAATATACATTTTTTTTAAGTGGGGTAGAAATGTGGTCCAGATCAGTGGATACTTTGATAATGCAGCTTCTGTGTAACCCCACAACCTCAAACCTAGATTGCCGTGGACTAGTGTCAAGTAAATCAATCAATAAGCCAATCAATTTCTATAAGGCAAACCAATCAATTTCTAAATTAACAAATCAATTTCTAAATTAACCTCATTTGATTTAAGTAAGTAAAAGGTGTTAGTAAGAATAATATTCGTTTAATCCTAATTCATTTGTAAAAGAAAATCCAACAATAAGAACCGAAGAAGCAGATATATGCATAGCATGTATATATTATATTACTCATAAATTTTCTTCAAACATTTTATCAAGTAAATTAAATACATAAATGGTTTCTAGAAAATTATAGCATGCATTTGAGGCTTAAAGATCACTTTAATTGCTTTCCAGATTGTTAGGAATAAACAGATATCATACAAGAATAGCAAAATCTTATAAAACGAAAACGAAAACAAAAAAAAGAGGGGTTTTCATTTGCTCAACTCCACAACAACAAAATTCATATTATGATGGAGGGAGAAGCAGCCGTAATGGATTGTAATGATTGGAAAGAAAGAAATTACAGGAGCAGCCGAGAAGCAGAGAAAGAAATTACAACGAAAAATTATAGAGAGAAAGGATGGAGGGAGAGGAGAAATTACAGAGAGAAAGAAAATAGATTGTTACCCACCGAGAAGCAGCCGTAGAAGCCTTCGCGTGAGGATGAAGGGAGAGCCGGAGAGGAGATGAGGATGGAAGGAATGATGGCTGCTTGAGGTGAGAAGGGTTTTGGTTTTTTGGTAAATCCCATGAAAGACTAATGATAAAATGGGAAGTTTGTTAAAAACTCATTAAACTTGAAGAGTCCCGTGTTTTCAATATTGCTTCTTTAGGAAACAGATTTTAAAAAGCAAGAAAAATTAGGTGCCGTCCTTGTAAGCGTTTTTCGTTGACTGTTTTTCGAAAAGAAAAATGAAAATGAAAATAGTGTTTTTAGTTTCAGTTTCAAAATCCTGAAAACGCGTCCGGTAGCCTATAATAAAAGCTGGATTCTGAAAATAAAAACCGAAAAAAACACGTCTGGTAGGCTAACCGAAAAATATCAAAAATCGTAATTTTCCTATTATTATTATTTTTTAATTTGAATATAAAGTGAGTCAATAATTTATCAAAGTCTCTATATTTTTTTTTTGTCATGTTTAATAATTTTAATTTATCATTAACAAGAAAATTTGAAATTGATTACAAATGATTAAAAAAGATATTTGATGGATTGCATCACTATTAGTCTATTACTGATATCAACTTGTTCAATAAACTTGTATATACCAAGGGTAAACATGATCTCAAATTGACAGCATCATATCAATTCCACGTCAAACTAAAAAGAGTTGGGAGGGCAAATTGAGTATACTCAAAAGTAATACCATACTTGCACCAAAATATTATGCCACTACATTTTGAAGCATTTTGAACTCATGAAATTATAATAATAATAAAAAAATTGAGGAAGATCAAAAGAAGCATGAAACGGTGCGGGTCAATCAAATCACAATAGAAAATCTTCGTTAGTATTACATAAGTACATTTTTTTGTCTTGAACACTCTGAAAGAGCACAACAATGATATTACAAATACATTCAAGCAGTATAGTAAAATTTACAAATGAGATTTTCATCTGTTGTGTTGTTGTTTTTTTCTTTTAACTGATGCACATTCCAGATGATGCTTCATTTTTATTGCAAAATCTGAATTATTTCATACACAAATCAAAACCAGCATCAAAATTATTTCATAAATCTTTCATACACAGCATCAAAATCACACACAAATAAAAACCACAACATCAAAACCCATCACAATTATTTCATATAATACAAAGCATCATTTTAGAATTTCAGATTCAACAGTATCAAAACCCATCACAAATCAAAACCTAAAAAAAATATGTTCAATTGAAGAAGAAGAAGAAGAAGAAGAAGACGAGCAGGAGACGAAGAAGACCAACCGAAGAAGATCGGCGGTGACCAGCGGCGAAGCAGACCAGCAGAAGAAGATCAGCGGCGAAGCACAGCTGATCGGCGGCGGTGGCGACGACGAAGGAAGAAGGAAGATGATGAAGATGAAGATGTAGAAGTCACACTTGAACAAAAAAAAGAAAAAAACATTAATTTTATTGTTAATTTTTTTGAAAAACAAAAACGAAAAACGAAAAAACAAGTATTTTGTGTTTTTCAAATATTTCTGTTAATACTAGTTTTGTTTTTCAATTTTTTTTTGGATAATAAAATGAAAAAAGCTTAGGCCCCGTCCTGCAGCTGTTTTTTTTTCGTTTTTGTTTTCCAAAAACGATTTCGAATTCGCGTTCGTTTAACCGTTTTTCATTTTATTTTCGAAAAACAAAAAAAATTTGAAAAACACAATTAGTGTTAAAAGTGAAAAATTTGAAAAACATTTGAAAGTTGTTTTTCGTTTTTCATTTTTGTTTTTTCACTTATTTTTTTAATAAAAAAAAATCATTTTTTTCTTACTTTTTTCCATCTTCCCGTCACTATTCTTCTTCATCTTCTTCCAGACTCCTTTTCTTCTTCTTCTTTGCCGCTGATCCGCTTCTTCTTCTTTGCCGCTGACCCGCTTCTTCTTCTTCTTCTTCTTCTTCTTCTTATTCTTCTTCTTCTTCTTCTTCTTCTTCTTCTTCGCCTCTTCACCGCCAATCGGCTTCTTCTTCTTCTTCTTCTTTGCCTCTGATCGGCTTCTTCCTCTTCTTCTTTGCCTCCGATCGGCTTCTTCTTCTTCTTCTCCTTCTTCTTCTTCTTCTTCTTCTTCGCTGAGTCCACTTATTAGTCATCCAGCGAAGTTAAAAATTTCCTTTCCTTGAAATTTTACTGAACTTTGTTTGAATACCAGCTTTTCAATTTCCTTTCCTTTCCTTCCACTTCCAGTGTAAAAGACCCATTCAAGCTTAAAAATTTCAGCATCCCAATGACATCTATGGCTAGTGAACCTATTCCTTCAAAAGTTGTATATACACTGTTCGATAGAAGTCCTAAACGAATTGGTGTTTCAACAACTGATTCCAATTAACTACGCTAGATATGTGATTGATGTTGAAAAGGGTGTGGTTAAAAATGGTTATTTTACAGGTAATGGTACTTCTCATGATGATTGCAGTGACGATGTGTGTACTAATGATGCCCCTACATATTCTTCTTCAGGGAGTTTACTAGATAGGCAGTTTTGTGATTGGTGTTTTAAAATTTTGTAGCAATGAAAGATGTCTTGAACTGGGAAGAAGATACCATACATTGATTATCAAGAGTGAAGTTAGTGTTAATCAGTTTGTAGGAACTAGTCTTGTTGGTATGTTTGCTAAATGTGGAGATATGAGTTTACTGGTAGCACGTTTAACTCCAGATTTTGTTAACTTAACTCCAGTTTACTGAATTTCATGTGTAATGTTCTGGTGACTCACTTTTATTCAAATTATATATATATATATATATATATATGTATTCAGTGAATCAATTTTCTTCTCTGATTCATTATTATATTTTTCTCTTTATTTTTACAACAATTTTTAAATTATGAGTTATTTGATAATTATTTGGGATGAATTCTTAACTCCCTTTTATTCAAATTAAAAATTGCAATAGAAAAAATATAAGAAAATTTATAATTTTTGATATTTTTCAGTTATTCTACCAGAAGTGTTTTTACTGTTTTCATTTTCAGAATTCAGCTTTCAGTGAAGCTACCAGACGCGTTTTTACTGTTTTCAATTTCAAGATACAGTTTCCCGTATATGCTACCAGACGCGTTTTCAGAATTTGAAAAACAAAAAAAAACACTGTTTTCATTTTCATTTTTATTTTCGAAAAACAGTCACTGAAAAACGCTTACAGGACAGACCCTTAACGAACGCGAATTCGAAATTGTTTTTGGAAAACAAAAACGAGAACGGACTGAAAAACAGCTGCAGGACGGGGCCATAGCTTCTCATTTTCTGCTTTTGGGGAAGTTAAAAAGCAATAAAAACACTTCTTAGAAATTTTACCAAACACCCTAGTCTAGGTCTAGAAGCACTTTTTGGCCCAAAAACACCTCTGGAAGTAATCCTAAACTGGGCCTTAGTCTCTCTCTTACAGGTATACTTTCCCGCGAAAGTACGTGTACTTTCAAGTTCAACTTCACTCACTTCACATACTCTAGGGATGGGTATTAGGGAAATAAGGATGGATATAGATCCCCCATCCCTATCCCCTAGTTTCAAAACCCTTCCCCACTAGAGATGCACATTTTCTTCCGGATCCCTAAATTCCCACGTCCTCATCCCCATTTGGGAAATTTTTTTTTGGGAAAATGGGGAATGAGGTGGGGATGGGGATGATTTTCATCCCCAAATTGAAATGGGGATGGGGATGGGGGGAGGTCCCCCATTTCCCCATTTCCCCCATAAATATATTGAAATGGGGATGGGGATGGGGTGACCTCCCCCCATCCCCATTCCCCCAATTCCCCCAAAACATATATAAATAAATATATATTATGTAACACATTATAATTTTATTATGTATTTGTAATGCACAATTTATGATTATATTATGTATTTGTAATGCACTAATGGATTTCAGTTTGTATTTGTAATTGAATTTTTTTTTTAATTTTTAATTTTTAATCAAATGGGAAACAGGGAAATGGGGAAAATGGGGAAACGGGGAAAAATGGGAAAAACGGGAAAAACGGGGAACTGGGGTTAGGGATGGATATACCTCCCCCCAAAATTCCCCATCCCCATTTTCCCCAAATGGGGAAATGGGGGGGGGGGGGATGGGGGAAGGGTCTGGGAAGTGGGGATGGGGATGGGGGACCTATATCCATCCTCATTCCCCAAATGTGCATCTCTATTCCCCACCCTCTCCATTTCCCTATTTGGGGAAAATGGGGATGGGGGAGTTTTGGGGGGAGGTATCCCCATCCCTATCCCCATTTACCCGATTTCCCCATTTTACCCACTTTTTTGTATTTTCCTATTTTTCTCATTTCCCGTTTTTAATATATATATATATATATATATATATATATATATACACACACACACACACTTAGTAAGTTGAGGTTAAAAAATAGAAAGAATAAAAAATATTTAGACATATATATAAGGTTTGGGAAAAATGGGAAAATGGGGAAATGGGGATGGGGGAACCTCCCCCCATCCCCATCCTCATTTCAATACATTTGTAGGGAAAATGGGGAAATGGAAATGGGGGGACCTCTCCCCATCCCCATCCTCATCCCCATCCCCATTTCAATTTGGGGATGAAAATCATCCTCATCCCCATCCATTCCCCATTTTTCCCCAAAATTTCCCCCCAAATAAGGATGGAGAAGTAGGGATTTGGGTATCCGGAGATAAATGCCCTTCCCTACTTAGTTTCTTTACTTTTTTATGTCCATTTTTATTTTTATATCATTATTTTATTCAATTTATTTATCTTCAAAACCTCAATTATTCTATTTTACACTTCCTTACACCCTAACAAAAACCCATAAACCCACCATCTCTTTCGATCTATCTCAGCTTATTCAAATCAGTTTTTTTTGGGGGGGGGGGGGGGGTTGTGTGGTTGAATTGTTGTTGGAGACAATAATGCGTTATTGCAAGAGTTGTGCAAAGAATGCGGCCCAATTGTAAGTACTTCGAATCCATGATGTGGGTTTTCTACGAGGAAAGGGTGTGTCATAGGTGAGCAAACATAATGGGGGTGTGTAGGGATGGCAATGGGGCGGGGCGGGGCGGTCTTCCCCGTATCGCACCCCATTTATTTTTTGAAAACTCATCTCCTCATAAAATCCCACCATAGATGGAGCGGGTTGGGGCGGGGCAGAGTACAACGGGAGTGTTTTCCCCATCCCCATCCATTAACCCCATTTATAAATTTTTTTATATCAAAATAACAAATATATAACTATTGAATATGATATAAAATTTAAAGTAATAAATAATTCCAAGAAACTATTAAAAAATCTCATAAAATTCAAACATTTTCGAACATAAACATAAAGTATAAAATCAAACATAAACATAAACATAAAATCAAAAACATCTTGTGAGGTTAAAACTTGAAGGGTGAACTTCGAGTTGTTTGAGGATTAGAGATTTAGAGTTACAGTTAACGGATAGAGTTTTTTTAATAGTATTTTGTTTTGTTACCTTATGTTAAATAATGGTGAAGAGACATAAAGTTAGGGTTAATGTATTTATATATTTCCTTTTTTAGATATATTTATTTTATTTGAAACTATGTAGTTTAACTAAATATTATTTTAAACGGGGTGGGGCGGGGTGGCGAGTATAAAACTCATCCCCGCCCCATACCCATTGCGGGTTCTATATATCCCCATCCCCACCCTAAAAGTGCGGGTCCCCGCGGGAAATTTTGCCATCCTTAGGTGTTTGAAGTTTGGAAAAGAAATAAGATTAAGGTTCAGTTTGGTATTGCTTTTGAAAGTTAAAATCAGATTATTTTATAATTTTGACATAAAATGATGTTTGGTAAAACTTCCAAAAGTGATTAATTGATAATCTGCCAAGTTTTAACAGTGATTTTGAGAAGTAGGTGGGGGTTACTTTTTGAAAGTGATTATGGAATAATCTATTTCGCTATTTAATACATCTTATAAAATATCATTATTATCCTTATGAAATTAAGTTAAAATTATTTATATACCTTATTTCATCTCAAATTTAAATATTCTATTTAAATGTTGATTTGATTTATAAAATCTTTTAAAATTATTTTTATTGTTCTTATGAATATTTTTTTCCAATTTAAATATTCTACTTGACTATTGATTTAATATATTTAATTAATGAAAAAAATTGAAATATGGTCATAAACTCATATATATTTAGTCATTGTAACTAATCGCATCACTTTTGCAATAAAATTACCAAACATATGTATACTGCTTTTGAGATATACAGTAGTTTTAAAAATACAATTAACCAAACATCTGCTGATTAACTTCACGACTGATTATTCCTTCAACACAGCTAACAGTGATTATTATAACTGGTCATAATTTGAGAAAGAAATCAATTAAATTTTAGATCTGGATTAAAGAAATCAATCAATTCCCGATTGTTGCTTTGTGCTCACCATCCATGATAAATAAATGGCCTAAACTTAGTTGTTATTTTTCAAACTCCAAAGAATTATACAAAATTCGGGCCCCGAATAAATTACAAAGTGGAAATCAGCATCTTGCCATCTTATATGAAAGATCTGGCCTAATATGGACTCAAGTCTCTAATCAGGATTGCACCCCTAACATATCGTATATGCACTCATTTTATATGTACATCCCATTAAATTTTTCAAAAGATTACAACTTGTAAACACACCATAATGTTACCAAAATATACCATTTCTTTTAATTTTTTAGAAAATATTAAAACCTATAAAATTATTAAATAACTAATAACAATATTAAAAAAAAATGCCAGATTTGAAACTGTTTAGGTCGGTTATCAGAGTACCTAAGGTCCTAAACATAAAGCAATTTTCAATATTGATATTACATAAACTATGTATTTTGAAAAAACATATTATATATAAATTATCAAGCGTGAGATTCTATACGTTTTTCATACGAAATTGAATAAAAAGGTTCATTTTAAAATTGTCGGCCTTGGCCTCTAAAACTCCGGACTGTACAACATCAATTTTATATGAATTTAGATAAAAAATTTGACCAACCTAGCATTACTCAATCTAATAATATTACCCATTAAATACAATTGAATATAATTGAATCCGGTAAGGTATACAAAAGTCGATTCTTACTGGAGTACAGCTGAGGCACAACTCAAGCCTCAATGGTTGAAAAAAAAAATTTAATTAAAAAGTCCCCCAATAAAAGCACAAAGTGTGTGAAATCAAGATGAAGAAGAAAAAGAGAGATTCAACCAAAACGTCACCACCTAAATGCAAGGCACTATTCAACGCGAGTGCTTTGAATATCTTCTCTTCACTCTTTTAATCTCACCGCCCTACATTTTTACTAAAACCATTTCTCTTTCTTTCCTTTTATTCATTTTTTTTCTCTCTTTTATTTTATATACACTCACTACTCTCTTATACTCTAACGAGAGAGAGAGAGATATATTTGGAAACTATAGAGTACACAAAGCCACCCTTTTATGATGTGTATTTTTTTTATTATTAATTTTACACCTAATTTAATATCTTGTATTTGGTAGGGTTTATCAAGTTGAATTGGATTTGAAATCTCGAACCCATTTTTGTTTCGGATCAAAGATTGATTGATTGATGGGTGCACTTCTGATTTGCATCTTCTTCTTCTCTTTCATCGGTTTTATATCACCTTCTTGTAAGTACCCTTTTTTATTTTAATAATCTTGTTTTGAATTGTTGATTATTTTTTAATTATTTTCCACATAAATAAATAACAATTAATTTTTTGGGGAAAATTTTGGTGATATGCAGATGGGTATGATCCATTGGATCCTCATTCCAACATAACTATCAAATGGGATCTTCTACAATCGAATGGGGCTACAAATGATGTATGTATAGTTGTATACAATAATACAAATATAATTCTCCTTTTTTTTCACAATTTTTACATTCTTCTCTTCTGTTGTTATATTGAAACTGCTCATGTTCCAATTTTTTTTTTTGAGGGATTATAAGAACTGATATCGATCGATAAAGAATAAAGAAGCAGATAAGAGGAACGTTTAGTTCCTATTTTAATTATATTTTGAAATAATTTGAAGTTGTAAAATAAATAAAAATTATACTTTGGAAGATAAGAGATTAATTGTGTGTTGTGAAGAGTGTGGATTGTGGAAGAATGTTTTGTTTGTTTTTGATCGAGTGATGAGTGTCTTGTCTCTTGCGTGATTTGGCTTTGGAACGCTTTTGGTGGGTCCCTCTCACTCCTCAAAAAGTTCGATCTGTCTTAGGTTGAATTTTTGTCCAACCACATCATCAGGGCAGGGGTTTTACTGTCTTTTACCCAAAAAAAAATTGAGTTGAGCAGTTGAGCTGTGTGTAGATACAAATTACTTTTGCCACATAACATTACGTAACCTTGCATTCAAAAACTGGAAAAATTCATTGATTTGAAAGTATATATTTACAGTTGACAGTCTCTATATTCAACTTCCAAAGCTATAGACATATCGATGAGCCCGGTTGGAGACTAAAGCTATGTTTGAGATTGCTTTGCTTTGGAAAAAATCTGCTTATAACTTAATTTTAGAAATAATCAACTTTAGAAAAAAGTTGTTAAGTGTTTGGTAAAATTACCGAGTCAACTCAATTTCTTCCTGAGTCAACTCGCTCAAATTGATTTGAAACTCAGCACAGATGAGGACCAGCCTCCGCCGGTGGCGTTGGAGGAAGAGACTGGTTTTCCTCCGGCAGTGGAGGAGACGATGAACAGTCTCCTCCCGTTCTCGCGACGAACTACCTCTCCGGCGATGGTTTTCGATTGCAGCAACGGAACAACTTCCTCAAGTTCTCTAGATCGCTGGAGCACAACAACTTTTCCGGCACCGATGGTGGCCGGTTCTTCTCCAGCGGGCGTCCTTCATCATTGCGATCGATCAAGACAGATCTGGCGATTTCGATTGCGATGGATCTGTCGTCGCGACAGAAACCAGCCTCCTCTGACAACGTCGACTTTCGCCGGAGAAGTCCAATTAACCCCCTGCCACTTTCGCCGGCGACGACGGTGGCCACTATCACCGGCGACAAGGTGGCCACTATCAAGGTTTTTTTTTTTAAGTTTTTTTTATTAAAAATAATATTCTCTTTTATTTTGAATTTTTATTATTTCTGAAATTATGTTTTTTTGTTTGAAAAAATTATTTCTGACAATTACTTAATGTGAGGGCATTATCGTCTTTTTAATTAAATAATTAGGGTATTTTGGACATTGTAAAAGCAACAAGCCAACTTCTGCTTCCAAAAGCAACCCCCACCCAGCTTCTCAAAAGCTGATTAATAGAGAAGCAAATTGTAAAATAAGTTGTTTTTGGGAAGTTTACCAAACACCTATATGCTTAAAACTTCAGAAATAAGTGATTATTTTCCAAGCAAAAGCAATCCCAAACATAGCCTAAGTTGGGCATGGGCAGCAGATGAAGTAATATGGAGCATGTGGGGAGCCGAAGCCACAGAACAAGGCAATTGCTATGCCTTCAAAGCCACAGTCCCTCATTGTTGCGAAAAGAGGCCTGTCATTATCGATCTTTTGCCCGGAACCCCTTACACTCAACAGACCAAGAATTGTTGCAAGGGTGGTGTTCTAACTTCTATGTCACAAGACCCTTCCAAGTCTTTTTCAACTTTCCAGATGAATATTGGCGGTGTCCTGAACTACACAGGTTTCACGATGCCCGTAAATTTCAGTCTTGGTGTTCCAGGTTACACCTGTGGGGATCCATTTGAGGTCCCTCCAAGTAGGTTTTCTCCGGATAAAGGCCGTCGATGGACACAAGCTCTTAGTAAGCTAGCTAGCTAGCTTATTACCACATGATTAACATTTCCATGAATATTTCTTGCACCAACAACACTGTATTCTTTTTTGTAGGTACATGGTATGTGACATGCATGTACTCTCAATTCGTAGCATCACAAAATCCAAAGTGCTGCGTTTCATTGTCTGCATTCTACAATAATACAATTACTCCTTGCCCCAAATGTTCCTGCCGGTGTCAAGATGACCCCACTGCAAAGTGCACCAAGTAAACCTTTTTTACTTCTCTTATCCTTATATACAGGTTCTTTCTCCTGATTTTTTTCTTTTTCATGCGGGTTCATTGATTATGTAAAAAAACTCAATCGATCCTGACCAGAGAATTATATATCATCGAATTTATAATGCTCCCATAAATTATGGTACTTATGCTCTCTCAAAACTGTCAGGGATGGAGAAACACCTTCTTTGTTGCAACAAAAGCATGATCCAAATGAGAAACCGTCACTACGAGTCATCTGTTCGAACCATATGTGTCCAATACGGGTTCATTGGCATGTGAAGCAAAACTACAAAGAGTATTGGAGAGTAAAGATGACAGTGACAAATCTGAATGTCATGAGAAATTATTCTCAATGGAACATGGTGGTGCTTCTCCCTAACTTGCAAAGTATCCAACAGGTTTTCAACTTCAATTACAAGCCACTTAGCCAATATGGTTACATAAGTAAGTTGTAATAGAGTTCAGCTACTGTACAGTTTCAGTATAGTTATCTGTCATCTGATAATATATATGTGCAGATGCTACTGGGATGCTTTGGGGGATCCAGTACTTCAATGACATGTTACTCCAAGCTGGTGAGGGTGGAAATGCACAAACAGAAATAATATTCCACAAAGATAAAGGGATATTCACTTTGAGTGATGGATGGGCTTTTCCTAGAAGAATTATGTTCAATGGAGATGAATGTGTGATGCCACCTCCTGATCACTACCCAACACTCCCCAACACTGCTGCATCAACGCCAAATTTCATCACCCTTCTCTTCTCCTTGTTGTTTCTTATAATTGTCTTGTGAAATATTGTTAGTAGTTAGAGAAAATTTTGAAGAGAAAGAAAGGATACAGTGTCTTTAATCAGTAGGAATTCTGTTTTATCATTCATCAAATTATACAGAAATTTTAATTTACTTTCTTACAATTTTGACAACTTTTCTTCTCTTCTTTGGACCAAATACGGAATATTGTTTTTCTGGTGAATTCATGAGGCTAGAAAATTTCTAGTTAATAAAACTATTGGACACAAATGTGAATCTTATGGTTTTAATGTTTTGTGAGGTTTCATATATATATATATATATATATATATATTGAAATAAACAAGAGAACTAGTATTAATAACCAGAAAACAAAGAAGAATGGCAATGCCCTTGCCACAATTGATCTCTCGAAGAAGAGACAGCAAGCGAAGCGAAGTTATGGGCAACACCATTCCCACATCTAGAAATAGCCTTGCATTTAGAAACCCCAACATCCTTACACAAGCCCGAAATATCATTGAAGACGAAGCATGCAACACTTCTGCAAGGCTCAGTTGAATTCATACCAGCAGCAACATTTGTTGCATCCACCTCGGTCCAACAAATGGATAAACCATGCTACTTCACTAGACACAAACCCTCTCTAAGAGCCAGAGCCTCACAAACCTCAATAGAGAAACAGCCGTGGAAAAATTTCGACAGAGCCAAAACAACCTTTCCCTTAGAATCCCTGATCACAGCCCCAATACCAAAAGAATTCCCACCTTGAAGAACAGCTGCATCAGTGTTGAGCTTAAGGCCACCCGAAGGAGAAGGGTGCCATCCATCCTTGACCACGACACTAGCAGAAGAAAGAGAAGAATTAAAAGACTTACGGGTTCCTTGAAACTCCTCCAACAGTTCAGCAACCCAAGAGACCAGTTCATCGGAATCTCTCCCAGATTTGTTATGCACCAGCAGATTTCTATTGAACCAAATCCGCCACAACCCCATCGCAAACCAAGCCAAAGCTTCTTTGTTGATCTTAAGGGAGAACCAGCAAAGAATTTCAAGACAGCCAAGCCCCTTGAGATCACCCAACAACGACCCAAACTCAGTGTAGTCCTAAACCTCTTCAACCTCTTTGCACCAAAATAAAGCATGAGAGGTCGATTCCAACTCTCCCTTAGAACGGATACAACACAGAATCGAAGGGACATTTCTTCGAAAGAGGTTATCCAAAGAAGTGATCGCATTATTACTAATTCTCCATAGAAAAACTTTGACTTTGAGAGGAACATTCAAGTTCCATAAGAGTTTCCACCACTCTCCTTTCTGGACAAAACTCGAGCTCAGGGCCCTGAGCTTGGATTCACAAGCAACCTTGTAGCCACTTTTCACATTATATATTCCTTTTTTGTCAAAATTCCATATCAAACAGTCCGACCTATCTCTAATACTGATCGGAATCTATAAGATTAGCTCTCTATCAATCTCTAAAAATGACTCCTCTAATCTCCTCATATCCCAACAGTGACCCTGTTTATCAATAAAATCTGCCACCACTAAGTCCTTCCTCAAACTCTGAGAAACAAGACGAAAAGAGAAAGGGCATGGAAGCCACAGATCCTCTAAGGCTAACATACTGGCCCCAATACCCACATTCCACCTGAGACCCTTTCAAAAGCAAGTCTTTACCCCTCAAAATACTTCTCTATACCGCCGAGCAGCCTGGATTCACCGCCGCCTCCAAGAAGTCACCATTCCTAAAATATTTTGCCTTTAACACCTTAAAAACAAGGGAACTTGGGTTCTCCACTGATCTCCATGCCTACTTTGCAAGCAAAGCTAGATTAAAAGCCGATAGATCTTTAAAACCAAGCCCCCCTCTCGATTTCGGAATACAGACCTTCTCACAGCTAACCCAACTAATCTTTTTCGACCCTCCTTAGACCCCTACCAAAAGCCCATAATCATATAACGAAGCTCCTTACAAAGAGAAATAGGAAGCTGGAAAATACTCGTTAAATAAGTGGGGATAGCTTGGGCTACCACCTTAATAAGAATTTCCTTCCCTCCCAATGAGTAAAATCTTCCCTTCCAACCTCTAATTCTATTCCACACTTTCTCACGGATCTCGTTGAAGGCATTCTTCTTATTCTTGCCCACCATAGACGGTAACCCCAAATACCTGTCATATGTTTGCACATTCTCAAACCCAATAAGAAACTGAAACTTCTTACTAACCAAAACTGCAGTGTTGGGACTAAAAATGATCCCCGATTTTTGGAGATTGACCTGTTGACCCGAAGCTCTCTCATACACATCCAAACTATTTTTGATCTCCACACCACTCTGCACTGAAGTCCTACAAAAGAGAATACAATCATCCGTAAATAGTAAGTGGCTAATTAACGGACTCCCCTTGCAGATCCTAACACCCAGAACCTTACCATTATTTTTTGACAGTTTAAGAATATAAGAGAAGATCTTAGCACAGAAAAGAAATAGATAAGGGGAGAGAGGGCAGCCTTGCCGGATTCCTCTGGAAGGAATAATCTGCCCCCTCACCTTCCCATTGATAACAAAACCCAGACTAGAAGTAGATATATAATCCACAACCAGAGAAACCCACCTCTGAGAGAACCCCAATTTCTGTAAAACTATCTCCAAAAACTTCCACTCCACCTTGTCATATGCTTTACTTAAATCTAGCTTGATCGCCGGCCCACCCAATTTTCCCTTTCTTTCTCTGAGTAATAGAATGAAGCAATTTGAAAGAAGTCAGGACATTGTCAAAAATCAACTTACCCTGGACAAAGGCACTTTGACAGGGATCGATAATCTCCGGGAGCACCACCTTAAGCCTATTTGCTAGAGTTTTCATAATGATCTTGTATAAAACACTACACAGACTTACCAGTCTAAAATCCTTCAAAAAGCAAGGATTCTTTGTCTTCGGGATAAGCACCATGTTTGTATTGTTAAACTGCTTAATTGACTCCTCCTCATTCAGAACTTTAGGCAAGTATTCGACACCTCCAACCCCACAATATCCCAAAACTTATGGAAAAAGATAGCATGGAACCCATCCGGACCTAGGGCCTTAAAAGACCCCAACTCAAAAAATGCCCTATTCACTTCTTCAATAGCAAACGGGCCATCTAACCACTTCGTCATTTGCATATTCACTCTACACTCCACCCCCAGTCAAGCTCTCAATATCCTTCACTGAGGGATTAGTAGAATTAAAAGATAAAGAAAAATAGAGGTGAACCGTATTAGAGATATCATCAGACTAATTATGGATTTTACCACTATCATCCGTCAACGAAGCAATAATACTCTTTTTTTTTCCGTGTTGAAGCCTGGGCATGGAAAAACTTTGAATTCTGATCACCTGCTGACAACCAATCATCCCAGGATCTCTGTTTCCAGTAAATCTTTTCCCTTTCCAGCAACCCTTCAAGCTACTTCTCTTTCTCTCTGACTAAAACCATAGAGCCTCTAATCTAAGCCTGAATCAACAAGACCTCAACTTCCTTTTGTAGAGAAAAATAGCCTTAACCAAACTTAACTAGACTCCACCCTTTTAAATGCAAGGCACACACTGATGGTTTCCCTTTGAGATCTTCCATAGAAGAAGCCAAACCACCAGCATTCCATGCCTCCCTAACAACCGACATACACTCCTCCTCTTTCAGCCAAAACGGCTCGAATTTGAAAGCTCTTTCCCCCTCCACACTATACCTTCTGAAATCTTCCCTGAAAGCCAATAACAAAGGATGATGGTCCGACGAATTGAACCCCAGATGTTGGACCGTAGCGCCAGGAAATAAATCAACCCACTTACAATTAGCCAAAATTCTATGTAATCTCTCCTACACCTTTGCCTCCCCATCCCTTCTATTATTCCAAGTCATCATTGGCCCTGAAAACCCAAGGTCTATCAAGTCACAGTCATCAACCACACTCCTAAAGTTGCATAAATCTAGACCACTGATTTTTCAAACCACCCCCCCGACTTATCATATACATAAAGAATATCATTAAAATCACCGCCACAAACCCAAGGCAAATCATCCACCCATCTCAACCTCCTCAGTAATTCCCACGAATCCCTCATATCACTATGCTTGGGATTGGCATAATAGCCAGAAAAACGCCAAGGCGGTTCACCCTCCCTTTTAATCCTCACATCGATATTGCCCTTCGAAAAAGACAAAAGGGAGACATACATATCCTGACACCAAAGCAACATTAAACCCCCACTTTTGCCAACACAATCCATATACACACCACTCTTAAAACCTAACTACATGTTAAATAGTGACGCAAACTCACCTTTAACTTTTGTTTCACACAAAAAAAAAAACCAATTCAGGGGAGAATCTCCGGATAACTCTCTTCAAAGCCGCTAACATACAGGGATTCCCCATACCCAGTTCTTCTCAACATAATATTTTCATGGCTTTCGACGAGCCTGGCTCCTAGACTTCGCCGATTCATGTTGGTACCCCGTTCACTAGTAACGCAGCGAAAATAGGATTTAAAATTTTTTATACAGATCATAAACAATCTGGAACCAGTGAACTTAGGATCGAAATTCTTTTTCCGGAACTAATACATACAATATGTAAACACATGAAATTGTAATCAATATGTTAAAAAGAAATTTAGAACCTTACCAACGTTTGGAGGCTCATTCACTTTACGATATGCTTCTGGTCTGTACCACTGATCTTCCTAGCTATTCCCGGAACTGGTAACTGCGTGTGGGCGCGTCACGTACTCAGGAACTTAGGAGGATGTAGAGAGAATAAAGAAGAAACAATTTCTTCCAAGAGAATATTTCATAGAACAACTCTTGTTCTTAAAAAAAATATATTCAATATAATTTTTTTTTCAATCACCCGCACACTATCTCTCTTGTTTCTTTTTTTTGTGTTACACACAATATGAGTTTGTATCATATACAAACACTTGTGTATATCCTTTGTGTGCTATATTTTTGTTATTAATATATATCACATATATATTATTATAACTAAAACTTTTTAATTGATATCTCTTTAGATTTTAAAAGATAATTAAATATTTATTTTGAATTTAAACATTTTAAATTCAATTTCAAATATTTAATTTAATAAAATAAAATAATCATATTACCTTATTATATTTAAAATCAAATATCAACTAACATCCTTCATTTAGTGATTAATAACAAAATTAAATAATCTTATTATTTAATTTATTTAATCACCATTATTCATTAATTAAATAATCTCATTATTCAATTATTTCCCTAATAAATACGTGTCACTTTCGTAACACTATTAATCGGACAATCCAATTAATTAACCGTGACCCTTGTTACCTAAATCGATCGGGCTAGCAAGGGGACCTAATGGACCTACAGTATTTTGAGCTCCAATAATCCTCGGAATTATTAATTAAACTCTTTAATTAATATTCCTTGACTATTAACTCCGGTGTTATTCCACTAAAAACCTGAAGCTGCACTCTCTCAACTGCAGACGTTTTTACATAGACCGATACAACTCGGTGTCCATCGATATAGCTATTACACATGGTGTGATCCTCCACAGTAGTTCATAATTAGAGCTGGGTCATAATGTCCGTTATACCCCTCTTATTACATATATCCTTTAAGTACCGTTGATTTTCTAATGAATAGTAAATCATATTTCCTCACGGAATTAGGAGAGCGCTCATATTGTCCAAGCCCCGAATCAACCCTTAAGGGAACTACCATCTACTTCTCACAAGAATGAGTGGATTCCACTATTGTGTACATACCTTCCCAGCTACAAGCCAAACCGCAATCCCAACATACGGAGTATATTGATCAGGAACTGCATCTGACCTCACCCATGATATATCAAAGACCACGATCTAACCTGAAGGAGTCGATAAGACACTCAGGATTAAGATCACCCACATATAGCCATCATTAGTTGATATATATGAATCTCATCAGTAAACGGATCTTGGTGAGAGATTCATATAGGTCATGGCACAGTCCTATATGATCACATCATACAAGGTGCCTCCATTCCCATATCTCATATGAATGATTCAGGATAGAATCACCATACATTACGGAATGGACCGCCGCTATAGATTAACCACAAATAAAGTACCCAGCTATATTTGCTATCTATGGACTCTTTAGATTGCATGTCTCTTACTGTATCCATCCGCATATGACACTCATATACACAGCTCAAGATTACATCCGGCAATCCAGGATGTTAATATATGCACAAGTTATAAAATAAACAACATAACAAGAATGAATTGAACTTTTCTTTTTATTTATTTCATAAATCCATTTACAAAATACATCTTTAGGGCATAAAACCCAACAATCTCCCACTTACACTAAAGCATGTGAGGCATGTCTCGTAACCCTAGACCATCTAGGTGACCCGAAAACACTTTAGACGGTAAGGTCTTCGTAAATGGATCAGCATGATTGTCTTGTGAGGCTATCTTGGTGACGATCACATCTCCTCTCTGCACTATCTCTCTAATGAGATGATACTTTCTCTCTATATGCTTCCCTCTCTTGTGGCTTCTTGGTTCTTTGGAATTAGCCACAGCACCACTGTTATCACAATAAAGTGTGATGGGCTTATCCAGATCTGGAACAAGTTCCAGATCACTCAAGAATTTACGGAGCCAAACAGCCTCTTTAGCAGCTTCACAAGCGGCTACATATTCGGCCTCCATGGTGGAGTCAGCAATGCAAGATTGCTTTATACTTCTCCACACAATGGCTCCACCACCTAGGGTGAATACTGATCCAGACTTGGATTTTCTAGAATCCCTGTCTGACTGAAAATCAGAATCTGTGTATCCTAATGGGATCCAATCCTGTCCGGAATACACTAGCATATAGCTTCTCGTTCTCCGAAGATACTTGAGAATAGTCTTGACAGCAACCCAATGATCTAATCCTGGGTTGGACTGGTACCTGCTGACTACTCCCACTGCATAACAGATGTCCGGTCTCATGCATAACATATCATACATGAGACTACCTACTGCTGATGCATATGGCACACGTCTCATATCCTCAACTTCTTGAGGTGTCTTAGGACACTGTTCCTTAGGACACTGTTCCTTAGACAAGTGAACCCCATGTCTAGAAGGTAAATTACCTTTCTTGGAGTTCTGCATCGAAAATCGCACAAGAATCTTGTCGATATATGATGCCTGAGACAATGCTATGAGTTGGTTCTTACAATCCCTTATAAGTTGGATCCCTAGAACATAACTCGCCTCTCCCAAATCTTTCATTTGGAATTCGCTAGCCAGCCAGCCCTTTACATCAGATAACACTCCCACTTCATTCCAAATGAGTAGGATGTCGTCCACGTATAGGACCAAGAAAACTACCTTTTTGTCAATGATGCGCTTGTAGACACAAGGCTTATCGACGTTCTGCTCAAAGCCATAGGTTTTGATCACATCATCAAACCTGATGTTCTAAGATCTAGATGCTTGCTTAAGTCCATAGATGGACCTTTGCAACTTGCAAACCTTTTGCTCTTGATCTGGAGACACGAATCCCTCTGGTTGCACCATATAGATGCTCTCGTCAAGATTGCCATTCAAGAATGCAGTCTTGACGTCCATTTTTCAAATTTCATAATCGAAATAGGCAGCAATGGATAAGAGAATCCTAATAGACTTAAACATGGCTACTGGCGAGAAGGTCTCTTCATAATCAACCCCCTCTTTCTAGGTATAACCCTTAGCCACTAGCCTTGCTTTGAAGGTCTCTACCTTCCCGTCTACTCCTCTCTTTCTCTTGTAGATCCACTTACATCCTATGGGTTTTACCCCATCCGATAAGTCTACAAGATCCCAAACTGAGTTAGAGTACATGGACTCCATCTCGAGATTCATGGCTTTAAGCCATTCCTCTTTATCAGATCTTCCATTGCATTCTTAAATGTCAATGGATCATCCACTCTATCAGCAGAGATAACACTTTGTCCCTCACCTATACCTAAATAGCGTTCAGGTTGTCTTACAACCCTCCCACTACGTCTAGGTGATAGTGTATCCTGATCAGGAACCATCTGACTCTCAGATATTTGTGGATCAACAACTCTTGTTGATGAAGCACTAGTCTCACCAGGCTCCAACTCATTCAATACAATCTTAGAACGAGGTTTATGGTCACTAATATAATTGTCCTCAAGAAACGTTGCATTTGTCGATACAAATACTTTGTTATCTTCGGGACTATAGAAATGTCCACCTCTGGTCTCCTTGGAGTATCCTACAAACAGGCAGACCACAGACTTGGAGTCTAACTTTCCACTTATGTTTTTCAGTACGTGTGCTGGACACCCCCATACACGGAAATGTCGCAAACTAGCTTTACGACCATTCCACAACTCTAGGGGAGTCTTAGGAACAGATTTGGATGGCACTACATTCAAAATGTATGCCGCTGTTTGTAACGCATATCCCCAAAAGGAATTTGGTAATGATGAGAAACTAATCATAGATCTCACCATTTCCATCAGGGTTCTATTTCTCCTCACCGCTACACCATTTTGTTGAGGTGTACCAGGAGCTGTGAGTTGGGAAACTATCCCATGCTCGACCATGAAGTCTTCAAACTCTTGGTCAAGGTACTCACCTCTACGATCTGATCGTAGTGACTTGATAGTCCTACCTAATTGATTCTCAACTTCAGCTCGGAATTCTTTGAACTTTTCAAATGTTTCCGACTTTCGTTGCATTAGGTAGACATATCTGTATCTTGAGTAGTCATCTATAAAGGTGACATAATACTCATAGCCGCCCCTAGCTCTAACATTCATCGTTCCGCAGACGTCTGTATGTATGAGTTCTAGTGGCTCTATAGCTCTAAGCCTTTTTCCAGTAAAAGGTCTCTTAGTCATCTTACCTTCTAAACAGGATTCGCAGACAGGTAAGGTGCCAACCTTTAACTCTGTCCACTTTTTACTAGTCTGTCTATCCGGTCAAGGTTGATATGACCAAGCCTTAGATGCCAAAGATGTGTCATTATCTGGAGAAATCTTATGTCGTTTAGTTTTAGGTTTTTCAACCTTAAACATTTCGGTGTTAAGCAGTGTAGTATGTATTAACGATCTTAACACATACAAATTGTTTTCATTAATTCCTGAACAAATATTCAGACCATTCTTTCCAATAATAACAAACTTATTATTAAAAGAAACAGAATACAATTGTTCTAACAACTTAGAAAAGGAAATCAAATTCCGTGTAAATCCAGGAATATAAAAAACATTGTTCAATAATAAAAAACTATTATTATTATAAAATTACAATCTTATTGCTCTCACTGCTTTGGCCGACACGACATCCCCCGACCCCACATGCATGGAGAAGGCTCCCTCCTCTAGCTGTGTCCAAGAATCAGTCCACTGCAAAGAAGAACAAACATGGTTAGTGGCCCCCGAATCAACAGTCCAAGGTGAAGAATCATCTTCCACTAAACAAGATTCAAGAACAAGTAAATCATATTTACCTTTCTTCTTCTTCTTGGCTACCTCCTCCAGGTACTGAGGACAATTCCTCTTCCAGTGCCCGACCTTGTTACAATGGAAACATTTTCCTTTGTCTTGGTCGGTGGAGGTGCCCTTCTTTTTTTCTTTGGGCCTTCTTGGGTTTGGGCTTACCCTTCGCCTTTCCAGCAGACCTCTTCCTCTTCTTATTATTAGAGGAAGATGGTTCGGCAACATTTGCCTCACCGGTCTTACTTTTGTTGTCCATGGTCAAGGACTCAAAAGTAGCGAGCTCATTGAGCAACTGTGTGAGACTAAACCTTAACTTGTTCATCCCGTAGTTGTTCTTAAACTGATCGAAACTCTTCAGAAGAGTCGTCAGTATGATGCTCACTTAACTGGGTTCGTCAATGGCCCCGCCATTGACTTCTGCCAGTGTTGAAGTAGGACATCATGCTCAGGACATGTTCCCGAACTGATGTACCTTCCTTCATGCGAGCTAGCATAGCGGAACGAACAGCTTCGTGTCGCTTTTGCTCGGAGGGCTGCCCGAACATAGCTTGTAATGACTCCATAATTTTGAATGCTGTAGTCATTGCTTCGTGCTTTGTGACAAGCACGTCTGTCATAGAAGCTAACAGATATGTTCGGGCCTTCTCATCAGATGAGACCCATCGCTGGTATGCCTCATGAACAGTTCGTGTGGCATTGGCAGTAGGCACCGGAGGACATTCCTCCGTAAGCACAAACTTGAGGTCTTTGGTGACCAGTATTGCATTAATATTAAGTTTCCACTTAGTGTAGTTATCACCAGTTAATTTGTCGTTTGCGAGAATTTGAAGTAATGCAGAAGACATAATTGTTGAAATAAATAAAACATTCATTCAGTCATTTATTAAAACAAGTGCGAGTGCTTTGGCATAAATTTAAACATGATGCGTGAACATGTTTAACGAACTAGAAATACCCAAAAAATAGTTACTATACCACGACAATCCAACATACCACAAAGAAGTACCGCCTTAGGGTCGGTCAAGTCCTTGCATGTTGGACCGAGACATTCTCAATCAAATGATATTCTAGAATAACTCTTATTCCATATCATTCAACCATCGTTTATTTAGTCAGGTTTTTAATTAACAAAACTTAATCAAAACCTTCGTGAGTGTAACCCAGCATTTCAGATCTCATGAGCTTAACTCGAGAATTGCCGCCTTAGGGTCGGTCAATCCCGAAATACCTCAGAAATCCTATATGTTAGGAAGTCAACCTTGGTATTGATCTTTGTGGAAACCCTCCTTAGGGAGGATGAAAGCAAAGTCGTCACGAGGCCCCACTCGGATCTCACGGTGTTGAACTAATAATGGAGACTGTGGGATATATATGTAATATATCCCTCTCCCACTCACTATTTAAATATTAAGGTTTTCTATTATCCGTTAATGCACCTAGACTCTATAGGATCAAACGGCTAATTTTAATCAAGTTATCTAACGCATTGACAAATTCATTATTAGAAATAAATTCTAATTTAACTAATAAATTATTAATGATTTTTAACAATTAAAAATCTAATCTATTAGTGAATAATCTAAATCTTTGTAAACTTTTTACTAAGGTCAGATTATTATGTAAGCGTTTACCAAGTTTTAACTATAAAAACTCTAACACTTTATGCGGTCCATTTATTATTAGGTTTTTAATCATATTAATCCTAATTACAATAAATGACCCTATTAATCTAACTTATTAAACACTTTAATAACCAGATTAATATTAATGAGAATTAACAAGTTTTCTAACAATTAAAAAAAACTAATCTCATTTTCATAGCCAATAACGTATTTACTGATTTTAATCATATTAAAAAAAATACATAAAAATTAGGCTATGATGCATGTATGACATATCAAATATATTTGTGTAAGGCACATCTAATCTAAATGACATACGTATGCATGGCAATGCTTTTATCATCATATAATATAAAGCATACATGAATTGACCGAGTACTGTGGATTATTTAACCTAAAAAAATTGGAATCTAAAATTACCAAAATACGCCCAAGGCATTCCTTGGTCTTCTTGTAATTTTCGAGTCTTCTAGTCTCTTCAGGTCACTCCGATTCATCTCATGAATCCGAAATAGGAAACCCGCACGGAACGCACTAGGCAACACTTGCCAACGGAACCGTGCAAGACGACATGAATAGTGCCTGACATGAACAGTACTCGCATGAATAGTACCCCGAATGAACAGTACCATACATGAGCAGTACCATACATGAACAGTATCGTGAATAGTATATGAACAGTACCCGTCACGCGTATTTCCGATTTCGCCCTTCCGACTTCGCGATTTTTCCAGGTCTTCAATATAGGTAACATTTTTTTATTATTATTATTTTTTTCAATAACAGAAAAAAAAATAATAAAAAAAATATAATACAACCCATAAACCCTAAATCCACAGTACCATATAATTAACGATCAATCATGTTTTTGTAAATTAACAAATTCAATATACATACAAAAACAACATACAATCAATTTAAATAGTGCCTACACAATCATATATACAGGAGCATCGAAAACAATTTCCTGTTCCAAAAAGAAAAAAAAAAATTGGCTTTGATACCAATTGTTGGTACCCCGTTCACTGGTAACGCAAGCGGAAATAGGTTTTAAAATTTTTTATACATATCATAAACAATCTGGAACCAGTGAACTTAGGATAGAAATTCTTTTTCCGGAACTAATACATACAATATGTAAACATAGGAAATTGTAATCAATTTATTAAAAAGAAATTTAGAACCTTACCAACGTTTGGAGGCTCCTTCACTTTACGATATGCTCCTGGTCTGTACCACTGATCTTCCTAGCTATTCCCGGAACTGGTAACTGTATGTGGGCGCGTCACGTACTCAGGAACTTAGGAGGATGTAGAGAGAATAAAGAAGAAACAATTTCTTCCAAGAGAATATTTCATAGAACAACTCTTGTTCTTAAAAAAAAAATTATTCAATATAATTTTTTTTTTCAATCACCCGCACACTATCTCTCTTGTTTCTCTTTTTTGTGTTACACACAATATGAGTTTGTATCATATACAAACACTTGTGTATATCCTTTGTGTGCTATATTTTTGTTATCAATATATATTATATATATTATTATAACTAAAACTCTTTAATTGATATCTCTTTAGATTTTAAAAGATAATTAAATATTTATTTTGAATTTAAACATTTTAAATTCAATTTCAAATATTTAATTTAATAAAATAAAATAATCATATTATCTTATTATATTTAAAATCAAATATCAACTAACATCCTCCATTTAGTGATTAATAACAAAATTAAATAATCTTATTATTTAATTTATTTAATCACCATTATTCATTAATTAAATAATATCATTATTCAATTATTTCCCGAATAAATACGTGTCACTTTCGTAACACTATTAATTGGACAATCCAATTAATTAACCGTGACCCTTGTTACCTAAATCGATCGGGCTAGCATGGGGACCTAATGGACCTACAGTATTTTGAGCTCCAATAATCCTCGAAATTATTAATTAAACTCTTTAATTAATATTCCTTGATTATTAACTCCGGTGTTATTCCACTAAAAACCCGAAGCTTGCACTCTCTCAACTGCAGACGTTTTTACACAGACCGATACAACTCGGTGTCCATTGATATAGCTATTACACATGGTGTGATCCTCCACAGTAGTTCATAATTAGAGCTGGGTCATAATGTCCGTTATACCCCTCTTATTACATATATCCTTTAAGTACTGTTGATTCTCTAATGAACAATAAATCATATTTCCTCACGGAATTATCAGAGCGCTCATATTGTCCAAGCCCCGAATCAACCCTTAAGGGAACTACCATCTACTTCTCACAAGAATGAGTGGATTCCACTATTGTGTACATACCTTCCCAGCTACAAACCAAACCGCAATCCCAACATACGAAGTATATTGATCAGGAACTGCATCTGACCTCACCCATGGTATATCAAAGACCACGATCTAACCTGAAGGAGTCGATAAGACACTCAGGATTAAGATCACCCACATATAGCCATCATTAGTTGATATATATGAATCTCATCAGTAAACGGATCTTGGTGAGAGATTCATATAGGTCATGGCACAGTCCTATATGATCACATCATACAAGGTGCCTCCATTCCCATATCTCATATGAATGATTCAGGATAGAATCACCATACATTACGGAATGGACCGCAGCTATAGATTAACCACAAATAAAGTACCCAGCTTTATTTGCTATCTATGGACTCTTTAGATTGCACGTCTCTTACTGTATCCATCCGCATATGACACTCATATACACAGTTCGAGATTACATCCGGCAATCCAGGATGTTAATATATGCACAAGTTATAAACAACATAACAAGAATGAATTGAACATTCCTTTTTATTTATTTCATAAATCCATTTACAAAATACATCTTTAGGGCATAAACCCCAACAATTCAATGACTAACTCGTCACCAATTTCTATCCTACATTTCTTACCCTCACTGACATCTTCTATCGCAAGAGCTAGCCTTTTCCTACAGCATAAGTTCTCCAGAGTTAACTGACTAACATGAGATATCTACTTAGTAACCCCCACCCTCAGTTGCAACCAATTGCCGAACTAACAAACTACCTCTTAGGCTAGAAGACAATCGAGCAGCCCTCCTCCATTTTCGGACAGTAGGCTTAGAGAGGCTTATACCCTTCCCCTTACTAGTATCCCATTCATAATCCTCCTCCACCACATTCTCAACACCATCCATAGCAGCAACAGCCTCTGCCTCTTTCTCACATGTGAGAATAGGTGTAGATTCTTCCATATTGTTCTGCTTCCTTCCACCTAAAACTTCCCTAGGCAGACTCAACTCCGTATCAGTAGCAGAAGCAGTAACCTTCACAGCATCCACCCATCGATTAGAGACTACCTGTTTTTCCCTCCTCCGCTGATCACTCTTAACATCCCAATCGTCATCAACTCTAGTATCAGAGGAGCCATCAGGCTCTCTATAGTCTCTCTGATTCAAACCCCTGAAACGCACAGAAGAAACCGCTTTGAGCCAAGACCTAAAATCTGCACCTCCTCCTTCCATTGCTTTTGCTCTGATAACCTCATCTTGACATTCCCTCAAAGAATGGCCAATCCTACCACACCCATAGCAAAACTCAGGAAGACGTTCGTACCTTATCGGAGCCCCAATCGACGTGCCAAAATCTTCCAGGTTCAAGATTAATCCCTTAATTAGTGGCTGAAAGACATCAAGAGCCACATTAACCTTCAAAAATTTCCCCCCAGCACTCTCTGTCTTCCACTTGAATCTTAATAACCTCCCCAATCAGGGGCGGACCCACCTTTGGACCAGGTGAGGCCCGTGCCCTACCTCAAATTCTTAAAAAAACGTTCTATACAACTCAATGTCTTCCAGCACAGCTGGTATTTCATTTCTATTTCAATCTCATGTTTTGAGTTCAATTCCTAGTACTAGCATTTTTCAAGCAAAACAAATATTTTTTTAATGTCTTTTATATTTTACACCCTTTTCCACTTCCATCTCAAATTATCTTATTCTTCAACAACAAAACAACTCACATATATTTTTTAATGTCTTTTATATTTTACGCTCTTTTCCAATTCCATCTCAAATTATCTTATTCTTCAACAACAAAACAACTCACTTTCTTTTTCATGTCATTGTCAACTACTTAACTGCCCATTATTTGTGATTACCTAATTCAATTTTATTTATAGCAAATTATCTATTATTTTTATTGAATTTATCTTATTTCTAATAATTTTAGTTTGATATACCTAACACATCCGGTCAATAAACTCTAAAATCTCAAATTTTATTTTTTGTATTAAAATACTCAATCTATTATTATGATTCATTTTATTTTATCATAAGTATTTTCTTTATTTTATAATTTTAATTTATTTAGAATCAATAAATCAATAATTAGAAGAATAAAAAGTTCAAAAACATATCTAGTAATATTTATTAATTATTTATTTTTATATAAATTTAAAGTGAATTCACTATAAATACAAAAAATTATTATTATTATAAAATTAAATTGTAATTTATGTTTTATGGATAAATATTATAATTTCCCATTGTTTATGTTGTTTCTCTTATTATTATTTATTTTTTAATATTATATTTCTTGTTTTTATTTCTTTTGAATGTTAGATTGTTTAATTCATCTTGAGTAAAAGTATTCTATTTGTTTGATTTTATCTAAACTTCATTATACTGTCAATTTTTCTTTTTATATAAAAAACTCATTTTATTATGATCTTAAATTTTAAGAATTTTTTTATATAATTGTTATTTTGTTCAAGTGTCATATCTCATTAAAATTTCTGGGTCCGCCACTGTCCCCGATCATCTCCGTAATCATCCTCGCCACTCTCATATTCATACACATCAAGGGAATGTTAAAGATTTGCACCAAAAATTCCACCCGGCTAAATTGCAACTTCAAAATCTCCCTGTGCCCCAACGATCTCTCCGGACTCAAAAGGCTATTATTGAAGTGCCAAGGACCTCTAGACCAAACCATAGCTCTGTCATCCCGTCAATCAAAGTGGAATAGAAAAATATTCTCTCCAACCATTTTGATTTCTAAATCCCCCAAAGAATTCCAGATTTTAGTATCACAGCCTTAAAAGCTTCCGATTAACCAGCTTCCTGGAAAGAATCTTCCCTACCAAACAGTGGGATCTATAACACTCTCACTATGGGCCCCTTTGATATTTAGAGTCGAAACTCCTCCATCTATTGAAAGAGCTGCACAACGTTTCTCAAGCTCTTCCGCATCCATACTTCAGACCTCCGGCGAACTCCAACCCTTAAGAAACCACACCAAACAAAGTCGTAGCACAAGAAACACACAGAGAAACCAAAATCAGGAAAATCTACAAGAAAAACTAGACCCCACACCTTCCTCCACCTTGCAAAGACCCTAACTTAAACAGAGATCTACTTTGACATTTATTTTCTCCGGGGGAGAAAAACTAACGCAAAGACATAATTCTTTAATGATTGGTCATAAGAACAGGTTTCATATTTTATATCATGCTAAAAGGGATAATAAGAACCACAACAATAATTGTAGCACGATCACACCGTAAAATAACCAGCATTGAATTGCAAGTCCATAAATGTAATTTGAAAAGCAAATTGCACAAAAACATCCATGTTTAGGCCTAATTGTAGTTATATGAAACTTAGTTAACAGCAAAATATGAGAGAGAGTGCATGTTTTGTGGGTAGTTGAACGCGCTTGGAGCGTGTCTGAAGGTTTGTGGTTTGAAGAGAGTATTGTTCACGCGCCACCATTGTTTTCAAATATTCTGGGTTATTTCTGCTCCATTCTTTGTCATGGAGTCTCAAGAGGAGATGTTTGTCTTCTCGGCTTAGCAAAAACTGAATAGCAAGGAGGTCGAGATGATTGTGGAGAATAGTGGCTCTGCTAAACGAGCTAGATCGGAAGATGAGGTTATTGGTAGAAACAATTTTGCTGCTGAAAGTGTGAGGATGGAAGCTATGGGTAGCTTCAAATCTAAGCTTCTGGGTATGACTAACCCCATATACAGCCTATGTTCCAAAGCAAATTAGAATCCATCCATTCCATAGGGAGCTTAGTCAAACGAACCCAAACCGGCATGCTTTGAATAAAATCTTCTCCAGGAATAAAATTAGGCTTCCATCGCTGGACTGCCAAATATTGATTTGTTATGACCCAGGGACCTCCAATGAGCACATAATCCAGATCCTCCTTCATTTGGAACCGAGCAACGAAGTATCCTTCTCCAAGATCGGTCAGTTGCCACTGCCCAATAAGATTCCATTTCTGATTCAATTTAGTAAGCATGAAGTTCAAGGTGTGGGATCTACCCATATTCTTTAAGATTAAAGCATTGGACCACGGCTTGTGGAGTTGCTCTTTCAATTTTGGAGAAAGCTTCATGACAGGGCCAGTCGGACCATCCGAAATCGTTATGTCTTCTTTGTCGATGTTCAAATCAACTTGACTAGCAGAGAATCCAGTCCAAGATGTTGGGTACGATGTGTAAAGTGGATCCAATTACAGAGACTCAAGCTAGAGGTAGATATGCTAGAATTTGTGTGGAAATTGATATATCAAAACCCCTTCTAGGATCTCTTACTATTGATGATAGAACTGTTAGGGTAGAGTATGAAAGCTTAGGTTTGATATGTTTCAAATGTGGAAGATATGGTCATAGTAAGGATAGCTGTAGAGAAGGGGTAGTGGAGCAGAAAGTTGAAGATCCATCTGAGAGTGATGGTATAACTCAGGATGAGAAAGAGAAAAATCTGTTTGGTCCATGGATGCTTGTGTCTTATGGAAAGCATGGTAATCGAAATAGTGGTAATAGGGTTGGGAGAGGGGCTGTTGGAAGGAAAAATTATGGGAATGGTAAAACAGCTGGGTCTTCAGCTGATACCAATTTTGGAAAGACTGCTATGGTTATGAACACTGATGCTGCTAAGAAAGTAAATGTGAATAAAGCTAGTGGATCTAGATTTGATATTCTTAGTGAGGAAGGGGACGTAATGATGAAGAAAAATGAAGGCCAACTCAATATGAGTTCTGATGAGATTGTAGGAAATGGTAGTAAAACTAAAGACGTTGGTATCCTCTCTGAAATCACTAATCTGAGTGAGGAACATAGAAATTGAGTCATCAAGAAGGGAGGTGATTCACTGTTCCAATCTCAAAAGAACAAGAAGAGCATTAACAGGAAACTTGTTAAGCCTTTTGAAAAGGGAGGCCAATTGAAGAATGGAGTTATGTCTCAAAAGGATGATAGTTGCACTTTGAAAACTACTGGAAGCAAAGGGAAGCAGCAGCTTTTGAAACCTGTTATCACTAAAAATGAAGATGGCATACTAGATAACACTAATGTCTTGCAACAATTCCACAAGGAAGTTAGTGAATTTAAGGCTAAATGCATTGGTGGAACTAGTATGGATCCTACTAATTCTAAATAAGAGGGGCTGAACTCTGTCAGTAAGGACCCTTCTAAGGGAGGGAGTGATAATTTTGATGTGGTTGCCTCAAATTTGGTAGAGGCCATGGCAATGATATCCGAATAGGAATTCCTTTGTTTTTTTTCCCTATGATTTGTGTTTGGAATGTTAGAGGTGCGGGGAAACAGTTGTTCTCTAGATCAATTTCAGATTTGAAGATGGTTCATCATTTTGACATTCTAGCTATATTAGAACCTAGAATAAGTGGTACTAGAGCTGCTAAAGTTATTAAGAGGCTTGGCTTTTCTAATAATTATGTGGTTGAAGCTGAAGGGTTTTCAGGAGGACTTTGGCTTCTCTGGAATAGCAATAATTTTAAACTTCAGGTTATTGCTAATTCTAGGCATTCCATTTCTGCATTAGTGGCAGACCAGAATGAAGTTTGGGTTCTCACAGTGGTTTATGCTAGTCCTTGTGTCACCAATAGAAGGGTTCTTTGGGACTACCTTGACTCTATTCGTGGTTGCTTTCAATTCCCTTGGCTTGTGATTGGGAACTTTAATGAAATCACTAATAGTTCTGAAAAAAGAGGGGGCAGATGTAATTTTTCTAATAGTGGCTTTGCTAACTGGATTGACAGGAATCAATTGGTTGATTTGGGATTCACAGGCCCTAAATTTACTTGGTTGACTAAGAGAGGAATTGGTGAAGAAATCTGGGTGAGGTTGGATAGAGCTTTGTGTTCTATTGATTAGAGGATTAGGTTCAATGAAAGTTTTGTTAGGCACCTTCCTAGGGTGTTATCTGACCACTGTCCTATTCTTCTTCAACTACATAGTTCTCAAATTCCTGACGGAAAATTTAAACCCTTTAGATTTGAAGCAATGTGGATGAAGCATGATGGTTTTGAAGAGGTGATTTGTGATAGCTGGAATTGCCAAGGAGCTACTGCTATTGAGAAAATACAAAAGCTTCCTGGTACTCTAAATACTTGGAATAAAGAGGTTTTTGGGAACCTTTTCCATGCAAAAAAAAGGCTTCTTGCTCGGATACAGGGAATTCATAGGTGCCTTAGTACTAGGCATAATCCTTACCTCACGAGTCTTGAAGGAGAACTCATTAAGGATTACAATAATATTCTTGAACGAGAGGAATTGTTTTGGCTTCAAAAATCCAGAAATTGTTGGCTTAAAGATGGGGATAAGAATACCAAATTTTTCCATCTCTCTACTATTATTAGAAGAAGGAGAAACAAGCTTGAAGGCATTAAGAGAGATGATGGGAGTTGGGTAGTGAATATTGAGGATATGAAAAAGGAGGTTGTTTCTTTCTTCTAGAAATTATTTGGTAACAACCTGAGTTCGAATGATTACTCCATGATTCCTAAGAATTTCCCTAGACTGAGTGATAACTGCAATGTGAACCTTTGTGGTGCTGTTAGTGAGGATGAAGTTAAACAAAATCTCTTTGCTATTGGTGGTTTAAAAGCACCGGGACCTAATGGTCTCCCAGCCATATTCTTCCAAACTTATTGGAGTGTGTGTAAGGATGATATTACTCTCTTGGTTTCTGAGTGCTTCAAGAAAGGAAGTGTGCCTAGTGAGATCAATCAAACCCTTATCTCTTTAATTCCAAAGATCCCTAACCCTACTTTTATGATGCACTTAAGGCCTATCAGTCTCTGCAACACTTCCTATAAAATTATTAGCAAAATTATTGTTCAAAGGTTGAAAGATTTGCTTCCAGATCTTATCAGCCCCAACCAAGTCGCCTTTGTGCCAGGAAGACATATTCAAGATAATATTGTGGTGGCCTAAGAAGTCCTCCAAATATTCAAGAATGCTAAAGGGAAAAAGGGGTATTTACTATGGAAGATTGATTTAGCTAAAGCTTATGATAAGCTACAATAGGGTTTTATTAAACAGGTTTTGAAGGAGGTTGGTTTTGAAGGAATATGTATTAATTTAATCACGAGCTGCATAGCTAGTGTGAGGTACAAGATTATCTTAAATGGTGAACTTTCTGATGAATTTTCTCCTAAAAGTGGTATTTGACAAGGCGATCCTCTATCACCTTATGTTTTTGTGCTTTGCATGGAAAAACTATCTCACATCATCCAGCAAAAGCTTTCTGAGGGGATCTGGAAACCTGTAAAGGCTTCAAGAGGAGGTCCGGAAATATCTCATCTCTTTTTTACGGATGACCTCATCCTATTTGGTCAAGCCTCCTTACAGCAAGCTACTACTATGAGGAACTGTCTTGGTCTCTTTTGTGACCTCTCAGGTGAACAGGTTAGCTTTCCTAAATCTAGAGTTTTTTGTTCTAGCAACATTATTATTTCGAATGCCAAGTCTTATGCTAAACCTGTGGCTCTCCTTTGACTAACAATTTAGGAAACTATCTTGGTGTCCCACTTATCCATGGTAGAGTCACTAGGGAGACCTACAAAGAGATACTTGAAAAATCTCAAAAAAGACTTGCTTTTTCGAAAAATGCTTCCTTGTCTTTAGCTGGTAGGATTACTCTTATCAAATCGGTGACTTCTTCCCTACCTGTGTATGCTATGCAATCCATTAAACTCCTTAAGGAGATTTGCTCTAATCTTGATAAGATTAATAGAGATTTTATGTGGGGTCATACGGATGACAAGAGGAAGATATATCTTGTTAAGTGGGAAAGAAGCTAAAGGAGGTCTGGGTATTAAACAAATGAAGAAGATGAATCAAGCTTTGCTTGCTAAAGCTGGATGGCGGTTGATGCAAAATGAGAATGGTTTATGGGATAGTATGCTGAAAGCTAAATATATCAAATATGGCAATATTGCTAAGACTAGAAACTCTTACATCCATAACAGCTTGAGCACTTGGAGAGGAGTTGCTTTTGGTGAAGAGCTTATTTCGAAGGGATTGAAATGGAGGGTTAGAAATGGCAGCCAAATTCTGTTTTGGTCTAATGTTTGGATTTCTGAATTCGGCTCTCTCAAGTGCCAGGCTACTGTCCCTCTGTTAGTAGATCAACTGCTTGAGAAAGTTAGTGATTATATCTATGTTGAGGAGTGGAACATCCATAAGCTGAAGTCTGTCCTGCCTTGGCATATTGTTCTTAGAATTATTAGTATTCATATTTGTAGGAGGAAGAGTGAGCCTGATAAAGCTATATGGGGTCTGTCTAAGAGTGGAGACTTTTCAGTTAAAAGTGCCTATGATTTTCATTACAAGTTCTGTGGGATTAGTTCTTGGCAGTGGAACTTCATATGGAAACTTAGACTTCCCTCCTAGAGTTCTAAGCTTTCTATGGATTCTTCTTCATGACAAACTCCTTACAAATGTTCACAGAGCTTCTAGAGGTGTGTCTACAAATACTAATTAGTTCCAGATGTAACAATGGTTGTGAAGATTTGAACCATGTATTCAGAAAATGTCCGAATTCAATCTGTATATGGGATAATATTTGCAAAGGGGTCACTAAGTCCTTTATGTTTAACTGTGATTGGAAGGAATGGCTATTCCTAAATCTGAAAGACAACAGGAACATCATGAGAAACATGCCTGGATATCTTCTCTTTGCAGCTACTCTGTGGTTCATTTGGAAATGGAGGTGTAACAGTATATTTGATCCCGAGTTCAAGCTTCCCTCATGCCCTGGATTGATTATTAAGAGATATCTGGTCTCTTGGATGAATGCTAATTATGAATGTACTCCTGATACTGTTTTGAATACTTGTTTGATTGGTTGGTCTCCCCCTTTGATGGACTGGATTAAATTAAATGTTGATGGCAGTATGATTCCTGAGTCGGGATTCATTACTGCAGGTGGTGTCCTAAGAGATCACAAGAAAAATTGGCTGGGAGGTTTCACTCTTAAGAAAGGCATTGACAGTGTGTTAGAAGCTGAGTTGTGGGGTCTTTTTGAAGGCTTACAAATTGTTTGGAAAGTTGGTTACAGAAGAATCAATGTGGAAACTGATTCCCAGACCACTGTGCAGCTTTTGAGCAAAACAACACCTCTAAATCCCTTTTTAGTCTTATTCAAAGCTGCAAATCCTTTATTGAAGAATATTGGTGTTGCTCTATTAGACATATTTACAGAGAAAGTAACAGGGTTGCTGATTGCCTTGCTAATTTGGGTCGCTGCTTGGATTTGGGTGTTACATATTTTGAAGATCCTCCTCCCCAAGTGATTGGTATCTTGGAAGATGATAACAAAGGTTTGGCTTTTGCCAGACCTATTCCTAACTATATGTAGTTCGTTTTCTTTTGTGGGCTTTGCCCTCCCTCTCACCAAAAAAAAACTTAGTTAACAGCTCAATGTCATATAATGGTCTTACATGAAAAGATTCAATGCCTAGTGTCCCTCGGATTGGTCACTTGCAACAAACCCGAAAAGCTACCCTATCAGATACATTTATTTACATTAACCCATATGAACCTAATGACAATTGTATGTAGGCAAATGACTCTGTGAGCTCTGATAATGGATTTGCCGCAACCAAAAAACTTACTAAATGTGATTTTCATTAGGGTAAATATCATTTTAGTCCCTATGGTTTACCATATTATCCATTTCGGTCCTCGTTGTTCCAGTATTGGCCAAGCAAGTCCAAACGTTTTCAATTAATCCATATTTTGGTCCCTACCGTCCAATTCCGTTAGGGTTTCTCAGAATTCCGTTAGGTCAATGAGGGTAAGACGGTAATTCAACGTCAGAGTTTCTAGAAGCCTGTCTTGTGAAAGGGTATAATGGTAGTTTTGAAATTAATTAAATAAAAAATGAAAAAATAAATAAAACTAATTAAATTTACAATTAGTTAAATTTAAAAATAAAACTAATTAAAACTAATCAAAAGTCAAAACCCAATACCATCACCAAACGTTCACCACCATTCACCACCACCTCTCACCATTCACCAACACACACCCCCAAAAACCCAAATCCAAACTCAAAAAAAAAATTTGCGATTGAACAACTAACCGCCCTCCGTCGATTCACACCTCACCATATTCTTCTTCTTTCAAACTTCATCTTCTTCACCCACTTTAGCCAATTCACACCATTGCAACCAACCATATTCTTCTTCTTTCAAACTCCAATCCAACCACTGTAACCTAGCCAATTCACACCTCACCATATTCTTCTTCTTTCAAACTTCATCTTCTTCACCCACCCTCCGCCGAACCCAGCTCCTCCGCCCATTCAAACCTAGAAATCCTTCCCACCACCAAAATCTAACCCGGAAACCCTTCCCACCACCAAAATCGAAACCTAGAAACACCTCCCACCACCAAAATCGAACCACCACGAACAAAACCCAAACTCTCTCTCTCCCTCTCTTCGCGATCTAGCCACAAGCAAAACCAAAAATCATATTTTTTGGTGAGATCGAGCACCGGTAAGGTTTTCGGTATAGGTCGATTTATTTAATTTTTTTTATTTTGGGTTTTCTGGGTTGGGTTTTTGGTGATGTGTTGTGTGTGGTGAATCGGTGGTGTTTGGTGAATGGGTGGTTGTGTTGTGTTCTAGGAATGTGTTGTGTTGTGTTCTGGGTATGTTATTTTCTGATTATCTTGAGGGTTTGGAGTTGGTGTGGTGTTTCTTGGTGATGATGATGATGGTTTGGTGGTGGAATTGGGTTTTTTATTTGTTTTTGATTTCCTTTTTTTTTATTTGTTTTTTAATTTTGGTTTGGTGTTGATGATTTTGATGATGTTGTGTAATGATGTGGTTTCCTGGGTTCTCTGCTATAAGCGATTAAATGGATTTTAATGGGTATTTGTTTCTGTAACAGATTGTTGGATCTGGAAATTGGAAGAAGTGAAGGTCAAGAACAGATTGAAGGAAGAGAGATAAAAGAGAGAATTGAGAGAAAGTAGAAATTAGATTAGAATGTAATTCATTTGGTAGAATTTTTTTTTTTTTTGAAATTTTGATGTTGATGATTTCGAGTCTAGAGATTGGTGGATCTGGTATGATGGTGGCTTAGAGGCGGTGGCTGATGTTGTGGTTTCTGGAAATGAACTGATTGATGAATATATGTTATTGATGATGAGATGGATAGGTTTCTGATTGAGTTCAGATTTTTTTTTATTTAACAGTGTTATTTTAAATATATAAATATTTATTAGAATTTAAATTTAAAGGGCAGTATGGTCATTTTGACCACTGGAGGGTAAAATTGTCTTTGCAAGCCCCTCAAACATTTTAAGGGGTATAACGGTCCTTTTATCTTCTGAACATGTCAGATAGCTTGTTTTTAACGGAAAACGTAACAGAAGGACTAAACTGGCCAATACTGGAACAACGAGGATCAAAATGGATAATATGGTAAACTATAGGGACGAAAATGATATTTACCCTTTTCATTATATAATGCACTATGATGCCTTTTTGTAGGCACTATGTTTATATGTGTATCAGAATTTCCAATTTCAGACACTGCTTGCTTGTTCAATAAAATCAAAAACTGAAGCTTAATAATGAATGAATATATACATTAGTCAATCCAAATGTGCATTAAATCAATCTTCTCATCCGAACAAATAAAACCCAAAGAAAACATGGATTTCATATAACAAATGTTCGACGAAACAATTCCATAACATTTTGCATCATTGATAATGCACATTAATATCCTTAAAAGACCTATGCACTTGGTTGTAAGCCACCAGGTGGATAATTCTAAATGTAACAACACTTGTAGCATACAAATTTTCTGAAAATCATAACCACTAGTACATACAGCAGAGGCCCTTTTTATGTTACCACCTCCGGTGAGTCATTGGCTCGAAATATAGTTTTCGGTCAACGACTACCAGGTGCACAAGAAAATAATAACTTATCAAAGGGAATGGGGGAAGGCAACAGCGGAAAAACTAAATGAACAAATCACAGGGAAGAGGGTACAAAGACTTGAAGTGCTCGGCTTTATCCTGCACAAGGGAAACAACAATTAAGGTCAATGTGACAGTGCCAGTCGTGGAAAAGTAGTGGCACAACACAGCTCTAGCTAAATTCATCTATCTAAATGCGGAGAGGACCAGTCACAGAATCATGGCCAGAATTGGCATCCTTATGTTTCAAGGAAAGGTTTGCAAACTGGGAATCAAGATCTCTGCTGTTATTACGCCGATGACTAGAAGATGGTGGTTTATGTTGTTGGTGTTGATGATGGTGTTGCTGCTGGCCGTACAATGCCCGTAGCCTTCCAATCTCCCTCTCCAATACTTCCTGCTCCACTGAAAAAGTCCTTGCATAAGTTAACCTCCTCCAAAGTAAGATTTTAAGAAATAAATTACCATTCATAACAAGGACATCATTACATTATAACTTAATATAACTAGGTTTGGAGTCTAGAAAGTCAAAGAGGAGATTGTTGAATGCGATTTCCAAGAAAAGGCATACAGTATGACTATCAAAGAAAGTACACATTTATTTTTCAATGTTTATGCTTTGAGCGTTGCATGCAAGAAACGATCTCAAAACTTCAATGGTCTGCCAAATCACATCATGACCAAGCCAGATAACTTAACAATTATCGGCCAGTGTTTACAATGATACTTCAAGAAACAATCTCAGCTAGATAAAAGACACCCGAAATCTATCCCTGTTATTGTACAGCAAACTCAAATACATGATATGAGAAATCATTTGTGTTTCTAAAGCCAACTCAACAGATCTTTCAACAGAGGGAAAGATAATACCATTCAGCACTCATGATGGCATGAGATGCTAGTACAGAAAGCCTAACTAGAGAACTTTATCAAAACTGCAAAATTTCAACAAAATTGTATTTTGGCTTTCAGAAATCTGATAATCTCGAATTTCTGCTGCTATATCAGGTAAAAACTCCTGAAGATTCCAGCTACTTAGCCAGAAAGAGTAAGAATGGCAAAAATTAGGATCCTAAGCTTCAACATCCTCACCTTTTCGTACTTCTTCCTAGTCATTTCAATATAGACTTGAACAAATATCTATTAAGTTGTTCAATCTTTCAAGCTGTATTTGTTTATCATGTCAAGCATACTTTATATTTGCAGTTGTGAATCCCATTAACTTTTTTTTATCACTTTGTATCAACATAAATATCTATAGCATAAAATAACTAATCCAACCAACTCTTTAGAGAGCTACTCTCAACTATAAGATCGATCAAGCATCTAAGCAACATTTGAAGCAAATAGAAGGATAATTTATGAAGACCTCAAACCCAAAGCTCAAAAACTTACAGCATTTTATAAGCTGCTCCTGAGCTAAACTTTCTAAACGTTGCTTCAGGGCTTTATTCTCCATGCTCAGAATAAGATTCTGCTGGTTAAGAAATTCAAGCTCAGCTGAAAATCCAGACCCCTCTGCCTGTAGAACAGCACAAAATTATAACATTAGAAGCTTTTAAAACACGTAATCCACATTTTTCAACTGCACAACAATTTCAAAGTTAAAGTGTTTCAGATTCTGCTGATACTTACCTGTAAAGCTTGCACGTTTCTTTCCAGCTCAGCTATGTATTGAAGTTTCCGAACCCTTGAACGTTGAGCAAATTGTCTATGGTAATAAACAACCAGATTATAATATCAAATATATTGCCTAAAATCTCTATTTAGAAAAGGAGAAAAAAAACTCTAATTCCACATAAGCCTGGTAAACCATTCTTTTGGTTTTGTAAATTAATGTAATATAATCACAAAAGTATTTAATAAAATCCACATTCGGCAAGTCAGCATGGAGAAATCTAAAGATTCTCACAACTGCAAAGAATTCGATTTGGTTCTGTAACCACACAAAAAAAAAACATTTTATATGAAACACCAACCACAATTATTATTATCTTTTCATAGGAAACACCAAATGTAATCATTCTTGTGAAAAATTCATTCATTTTGTTATTAAAACAAACTTATTCAACCTAGTATATGATACTTCAGAAAAATGTGACATCATAAGAAGATGCATGGCTCAAGCAATCTTCTAAAGCACAAACAACAAGCAACAATCAAGCAAAAAAAAAAAAAAAAAAAAAGAGGTGCAAAATTTCATTTGTCAAAAGGCCATCGAAAGTTAAAACACCAAATTACCATGAACAGAACATTCCTTAGAGCACTTATGATGAATACTTCAATGAAAATCAACAACCGAACAGTCTAGTATGATCATTACATATACTATAAGATCTATTAACTCTTTAAGTTGCTTCTTCGATAAAATGACTGCGTTACAATTACATATAATTAATCACTATTTAATAAAATCACGCATACAAAGGTTTATGTATTAGTTCATTGTCATGTCCTTACCCTATCTGTAAAATTTTCTAACTAGCAATAGTAAGTTAGTAACTACGCCAAAAAATGTCCATATTTTGTATGCATATCATATGAACATTACATAGTTATAATGTAGATAAAAAAAAATAACAGCATGCACCTTCAGCATAAGGTAGATATTTTATAGTTATCATGTCATATGAGGATGAGGCATAGTAACATACCTATAGTTCATATGTATATCAGCTTGTGAGTGTTTCATAGTTAATAAATGTAGTCACAAATTTTCAGGCATATCACAGTTAGCAACACAAATTTTCAGGCATATCACAGTTAGCAATCTGACCGAGTAACATTCCAAGTTATTAACTATGTCCATATTTCAAATGCAACTCACTTTTGAAATTCCAGCCAAATCACCTTTAGCAATATGATAAAGTAATGTACCAATGTGGAAATGTCATATCAATAACAATTAATAAGGGTAATTATGATTCCAGCCATGTCATCTTTGAGGAATACTTTTGAACTACAACTGGCTTAATCTAACACGCTTAAGTTCTTACTCCAATCCTTCCCATTCAATCTTCTCATTTCGGTTTTTTTCTGATGGTGCAAAGTGCAAACAAAGAAAAGCAACTCTTGATACTTAGTCTAGCGTTGAGATACAAAACTCCTTTCCATAACAATAAAATTTACATTAATTTTGTCTATGACCAATAGGAGTCCTCACTAGGTCTAGTATTGGACACTGCACCTCTGTTAACAATGTGAATAAGAATAGATTGAGTAGTGTAGTTATATTTTTACACTGATTCTTAGTCACAGACTAGACGCTGCCTCATCTTTGTTAATTTCAACCAAGATACGAACCATCTACCTTTAGTCTAAACTCTAAAGGAAAAGTACTTCTTACAACCTTCCACCCCGTTCCTAGTAAAATTGTATAGGAAGGTAAACAAGTTACCTTTGAATCATTGTTTTCTCTGAGGTACCATATATCATCTTACAATTACCAAAAAAAAAAAAAAAGAATAAAAAAAGGTCTAGAACATCTTGGAGTTATAGTTCAACATTTTAAGCTCTTTTCTTCTGCTTGACTACTTGCCTTTATCCTTAAACCTCTAAAAAATGCTTGTCGTATTCCAGTAACAAGCAAATAGATGATTCACACAAAAAACACATTATGCCAAGGTCAATACATAAGGAGATCCTGACCATAAAATAGGAAATAGATAATAAGTAATTATAAGCTTGCATTAGATGCATTATTCATGCTACATTGCTACTGAGAATCATCAAGCATCCTAAAATAAACCAGATAATGAATGGCATAAAGAGTAGAATATGTCAACGAAAACACATGCAAACCAGCAAACAGCAGCAAAGGGAAATCCAGATCTCCATAAGAGTTGCCATCAAAAGTTGAATCAGTGCAAAGCATTATCATGAACCTATAAAACAGAAACAGAAAAAATAAACCACATACTGTTTGGCACGTTTTGTGTCAGTCTCGGATGCAGAAGTCTTAACATGAGAATTGTCCTTTTTCTCAGAAGACAATTTTGGATCATGAGGATCAGCTTCAGCTGTCTCTAGCTTTTCACTTGCTGTTGATGGATGACCATCTGCTTCTTGTGTTGCACCTGTTGATCCCGCATTCTGCATAACAGCATTCTCTCTGGCAGATGGAATGCTACTGGGATGAGTCAAAGCATTAACAGGTGATTCCCATGCCCTATTCTTCGGCTTTGCTGAGTTAGCTTCAGCATAATACGGGGCATGCCGAACATCCTTGAGATAATCAAATTCTTGAGATGCCCAAGAAGGCATAGAAACCAAATTTTTATACCTGTACTCATCTGGAGCTGCATATTCTATGTTATTAGAACTAATTACATCAATGTACGCAAATGAGTCACTTGATGAACGCCGATGACCTCCTCTGCGTACAGGTGTCTCTGGCTCATTAAGGAGATCGTCAAGCCAAGAAGGTTGCTCCTCCAGTAGAAAGCTCTCAGAGGAAGTACGCTGATGGTGTATATTTCCCTCTCTGGGCTTCGGAACAGCTTTTGGTCCAAGCACACCAGCAGGGGCATAGTCAGCATAAGCGGAAACACTAGGAAATGGACTTTTTGGAGGAAGTAAGGAGTGCTTTCCAGAGAACATCGCATTTCTAAAGTTTGATGAGCTCTTAGAATTTGCCATAGCCAAAGTGCAACCAATCCCTGTTCAAGCAGTAAAGTTAATAATTTACCAATAAAACAATTCATGAAACAGACAAAGAAAACATAATCCAGAGTCATTGGATTAGGCTTCAGTCACTCTTTCTTCTCTTCCACCCTATGATCAAAGGATGAGATCTGAACCATTAAAAATTCCATGCACTATCAATAGGACCAACCTCTGTGAATTCCTTAATGCATAGGACTAACCCATAGAACTCATGTTACACAAAGGAAATTTCTCATTTAGACGTTTCAAGTATATGCAAAGGACAAAAACTTATCCGGAAATCAAAAACAAAACCCAACTACAGAGAGTTTCAAGTCTACCCTTCTCCAGTCAACATGACACGACTTCTACAACACTTATTAATGATACCCAACCAAAAATAAATAAATCAAATAAAATCTTCTATATCATAAATAAATAAATAAATCAAATAACTTTTACTCTTGTTGTTTTACCTCATTTTCTCAGTTGGAGAAAAAAAAACCTCTAATTCCAATTTGATTCCTCACATTTTTCTCGGCAACCAAACAGAATAAAATCAGGATGCATACAAATCAACAAAATAAACAACAAAAGCCCTAAATGCCTAAATTAGAAATTAAAAAATTAATAAACAAAAAACAAGGCAATGTACAATGTGAAAGGCCACGATGGAACAAGAATCGAATCTCAAATTGAACAAATAGAACAGGAAGAACTGAAAGCAAAAATAATAAAACAGGAAACAAAATAAAATTTTCCTGTTTCAAGAAAACAAAAAAAGAATAAAAGGCATACCTGTGTGGATTGAAGAACCGAGATCTCGAAACAGCAATGTGAAATCGAAGGCGTGATTTCTCTCTCTTAGGGTTTGCTTTCGTTTGTGTTCTGTTTCTCGTTTTCCTTACGAAGAATCTCTCTCTCTCTCTCTCTCTCTCTCTCTCTCTCTCACTCTTCTCGTATGTTTTGGGCTTTGATCGATTGAAAAGTGAAAACTACTAAAAAACGAAAAACTCATTTATTTCTTTTCTTTCTTTTTTATTGTAATATTTGTTATTGCGATATTTTATTTAATTTAACATTTACACCCCTACAAAATATCCAAATGCTGTCCATGCCAGCTAATCTAATTTTTTATTTTATTTTAAAAAAGATTTTGTACTATCTTTAGCATAAAAAGATTTTGGGATTACAGTAATAGCAGATATCCAACATTTTTATCCATCTTTTATATCCAACTTGATGTAGCAGCTTACCAATTGTCAGATGTCATATCATCACATTGTCATGTCATTGCACATTTTAATTTTTCCAAACCCTGATTTTTAACTCCATTAAATTTTAAATAATTTTATATTTAAAAGGTGCAATGACGTGGCAATGTGATAATGTGGCAGGCGACAAGGAAATGCCATACAAACTGCCACATCAAATTGGATACAAAAGATGGAAAAAAAGGTTGGATGTCTACCATTATCCAAGATTTTGTACACAGGTAAATACTTTTATTAAATTTTAGGATCATTTGTATTATTCTTTTACATTGGATTGACCTACTAATGAAGAATTTTTTTTGAAAAAAAGTACATTATTACAACAATTAAATACATGTGCGGCCTATTTTTTTTAGGAATGTATATTTTTTAAAATAAAAAGTGTATTTAAATAATTAAAAATATTCATGTTTTATTTTCAAAATGTTTAATTGAAATAATATAACTATTATTAGAAGGCAGAAAATTATTTCAAAAAAGTTTTAGATAGATATATTACATAAAAGTATGTATGATTATATGTTATCAGTTCCTATTATATTTCAATTAAAAAAAATAATCTAATCTAATCAAGGGTTCACTCAATTAAGGTAATTTATTTATTTTTAAACCTTTTCATATAAATAGCATTAAATTGAGATTTTTATTTTTAAATTATTACAATTGGAAATAGTAAATATGTATAATATTGCATCCATTTCCTAGCAAAACAAATTTTAACGAGATTAATGTACCAGATTATCCATAAATATGTTCAATAAAAGAGAAGACTTTTGCTTACCCCCATGATGGGGGGTGAGCATTACCCCCCTCCCCAATAATGACATGTGTCTAAGGAGGGGTATTTTTATCCAAAAACTTTCATATGTTTGGACAAAACTACCCCCTCTCTAAATACGTGTCATGTATTGGGGATGGGGTGAGCAAAAATGAAATCTCAATAAAATCATGTCATGTATCAATTTATTTTATAAGTTACCAATTATGATAGGGATTTGAACATATTGGTAACTTATATAGTAATAATTGATTTATCTTAAGAATTTTATGGGCAATCATTTCAAAGCATTTATAAATTAATCAAGTCCATGTATGATTTTTTTTTTCTTTTAGTTTGTTAAGGTGGGTTGTTTGTAGAATGAGAATATAAGAGGAAATCTGGTAATAGTTGGAAATTCTATTGTTGTGAGTTGGGAAATGATTTAAATAGACGTAAAGTGAAGGAAATGTGGTTGCAAGTTGTTGAAAGATGATTATATATATTTTGGATCTATTATCAATTATCAAAGAGCGAGAGAGAGAACATAAAGTGCTCAAGAAACAACCAACTCCTACGCATAAAGTGCACAAACAGACAACACATTTTCATACAAATATACACCAACATGTCCACTACCAACTCCTATCCTCTCTCTCTCTCTCTCTCTCTATTACACAAACTTTGCCTAAACTTTATCAATATACAGTATATATCATCATCATCACAATTCACAAGTCGTCTCATACATTTTCAATTTCAAAAATAAACATTACCTTGTTGTTGGTTCAGAGTCTTCAGACTTCAGTGAGATCATTGACTCAATCAAAATTATTGGATTAAATGATCAGAATATAATTGTATGCTTGTTATTAGAAAGAAAAGAGAAAATAAAGTAAATTAAATTTAAAAAATAACTTAGAAAAAACAAGACCCTTTGATGTTGTTGGAACACTAATTTAGCTAAACCTGTTAAAATGTACATATTACTGGCCTCTTGTTAACTTTTGAATTAAATAGAAACAAACAGGGATGTCAAGGGAGAAATGGGAGTGAGGTGAGGTTCCCCATTCCATCCCCATTTGGAGGAAATGGGGCTGGGGGGCATTTTGGGGGAGACCTATTTCCCCATTTTCCACATTTTCTCATTTTCTCTGTTTGTTCTCATATGAGTGTATGATTTAAAATATAAAAATAAATATTAAAACAATCAAAATTAAAATAATTAAAGTTAATTTAAAATAATTTAATAACTTTTAAAAAAATTATTAAAACATTTTGGGGATGGGGAAATTAGGGAAATGGTGATGGGGAACCAATCCCGTCCCATGACCCATCCGGGCCATCCCCGTTTTTGGAGTAAATATTTTGCTTCGATTTTGGGGCAACTCTAGAAACAAATGTGACTAGTAATTCCAAATTTCATGAAAAAAATAAAACTCATTTGTAAAGAAGGTTTTTTTTTTTTTAACTAAACAGAAATCAAAAAAAAAGTTTTCTAATGGATTTTAGATCAAAATGCAAGTGCTTTTATAAATTCCAAAACCATATAAATTTGTTTGTATTAACTACAACAATAATGCTACTTTGCCCAAATTTGGTACCCAAATGATGTGGCATCATTGTAATCCATTCATTAAAATTGTATTAGATTTGTATTATTTAAATGAATGGATCACAATGTTGCCGGGCATCAGATTTGGACACAAGATTTGGACAAAGAAGAATTACTCTTAACTACAAACACAAAGAAAGCTAATGATATAGGCCTCATTATTAATTTATGATTTTCTTTATCAATTATAAATAAATTATATTTTTTAAAATATTGCAATAATTCGAGGTTTGGAGAAAGAGACTGTTATAAGTATAGAATCTAAATTCTCTATATTGGTATGATATTGTCCGCTTTGAGTCTAAGCTCGTACGGATTTACTCTTGGGTCTCTACCCAAAGGCATCATATCAGTAGAGGTTGTTTCCATACTTATATGCACATGATCATCCCCATGTCTGGCCAATGTAGGACTTTGGTTGAACACTCAACAATCCTCCTCGCGAACAAAGGATCATCATTATCTTCATGATATGGGCCTCCCATCAAGCAATCATCCATCCGTCAATGCTAGAGGGCACCACTCTATCAAGGTCACTCCTCTACACTGTGTCGGGGCATATGCCTTATGTGAAGCACTGGCCATCTCCTTTCTTAAGAGCTGACATCACGGTCACGAATCCATTGGGAGTTAACTAGGGCCCACCACCTCCTGTTTGGTTTGGGTACGTCTGGCCAAGTCTGGGGAACGGCTCCACTTGTTATAAGTTTGGAACCCACATTCTCCACATTGGTATGATATTGTCAGCTTTGGGCCTAAGCCCGCGTGGATTTGCTCTTGGGACACTTCTCAAAAGGCATCATACCAATGGATTTGGATTCTCTCATCACCTTACATCATCCTCACCTCACTTAATCTCATGACACATAAGCATTACAATGAATGAATATTTAAGATGTGATTGACACTGTATCAACAACCAATCACATACTTTAAAAATATGAGGGAAAAGGTGAGGTGAGGAGATGATCATCTGGTCCCATACCAATGGAAGTTGTTTCCATACTTATATACCCAAGATCATCCCCATGTCTAACCACTGTGAGACTTTGGTTGCACACCCAACATGGACATAACTCGAATCCACAACCTCATGGTGTAGGTGTGATGGGCATACCACTAGACCAACCTCATATTATCTTATCTTATACATTATATTAGATTAATGAAAAATATTTATCTTTTCACGAGAAAAAAATAAATTATCTTAGGCTAAGTTTGGTAGACAAGATTAGATTATTTCCTGTCATTGTCCAGTGTTTAGTAGTAGACTTACTGGATTGGAGAACCAATTCAATGAGCCTACCATTAGTCATGCAATATTATATTTTTTAAATTAATAATAAATCAATGATAGATTTAAAAGTATTTAAATTTATTTAAAAAACAATATAAGGCTATGATTTATTTTAAAATAATTTTTAATATTTTTAATTTAATAATATATAAATTAAAATATTTATTTCATTCAAAATTTATTTAATAATTTTTTATTCAATTTCACCCGATTACAAAGGAATTATATTATTTCAATCCTAGTTCCCCCCCAATGGGATTGAAAAATTTAAACTTGTTGTCTCCACCGTAATCCCACCTATATATTTAAAATTTTATTAAATAAATAAATTATAAATTTGAAAAATATTTAAAAATATTTTTAATCTATATTTTTGAAATATTTTTGGATATTGTTTACATTAATAATATAATTTTTTTTTGAAATAATACATAAATTCAGGTTTTTGGAGAGGTGTGAGGACACGATAGTAATATATAAACTAAAGTATTTATATTATTCAAAAACATTATTTCAACAATTTATTATTTGATTTCAAAATATTTTCAAATTTTGTCTAATCCAATGTTTCACCAAACAAAACATATTATTAATAAAGTTCAGTCTTATATTTCACTAAACACATTATAATATTAATTGAGCTAATTACACAGAACCTCACCGATGTTTGCTTATTTACATTCAAAAACAACTTTATTAAAAATTGACACTCAAAACCCCTGGTGTTAGTATTTGACCGTTAACTTAACGGTTGACCAAATCAAAATGTCAAAAAGATTTAAATACTCCAATTACCCTTTATTTAATAAAATTAAATTTAAAAGAGTAAATTAAATACATAAAAATTAAATAAAAAATAGATGATCTATATCGTCCATTTTTTAGATAGACGGTGGAAATTAAATTTTTAACAAATCAATATTGATAAAAAAAAAAGGAGAAATTATAAGAAAAAAAAATTAAAACCCATTTTAAAACAAAAAAATGAAAAAAAACAGAAATATGATGGAAAATAATCTAAATTTAAAAAAACGAAATAAAGAATAAACGTTATTTAAAAAGGAACGAAACATAGATGGAAGAGATCAGGTGGAAAAAAAGGGTCAACTTCATCGTCAAAACCCATAACCAACATATCAACCAAACCTTCAATCTTTATCACCCAAACACACCATCCACAAACATCAAATCAATTATATAAAAAAAAAGTTCATTTAAAAATCTGGAAACACATCTGTATTTTCTATTTATCTAAAACCAACAAACACAAAACATCTTCCAAACTCATTGCGAATAATAATGGCAACAACAACAACATAGGAAAAAAGAAAAAAAAAATTGGAAGAACTTTTGATGGAGACCTCTATCTGAGATGTTGCACTCAATCTCAGTTGGAGTCATTACATCTCAAATGGATCAGATTTGCTCCATCTGTTGGAGCAGATCCCATTTTTTTTTGTTGATTTTTTTTCATTGATTTATTGTTTTTGTTCTTTGGATTGATTAAAGACGAAGATTTTTGTGTTTGGATTCTTAAAAATTTGTATCGACAGAAAAATGGATTCTTATTTGGGTATAAGAAAATGCAAAAACGAAGTTCTTTATTATTATTATTTTTTTTTTGCATTTTTGTTGATATGGATTCTGGAGATCCATTGTTGAAAAAAAAAATTCAATTTTTTATTTATTTTTAATTTGATCTCAACCTACAAAGATGGATGTTAGAAATCTTCTTATTTTAATTTTTCTTTTTTAAATTTATGATTTATTTAAATTCATGCTAAAATGATAATATTATCCTTAAATGTGTTAAACTTAACGGTCAAGTCTGGTCAAATTCTAATAGCAGAGGAGTTAAGTATCAATTTTCGATAAAGTTATTTTTAGATGTAAATGGGTAAACCTCGGGGAAATTCTGTGTAATTAGCTCATATTAATTTAGGCAAGTCAAATCTAATCATGTCTCTTTTAATCGGAATCACATCTCAATCATTTTCAATCTCATAAAATAACCCAATCAAATCCCACGCACTAAATGAGGTCTTAAAGATGGAATCTAAACTTATCTTACAAAAAGCTAGAGGTGCTCCTAATAATTCTCAATTTTATGAATAAATAATTACTAGTAATGAAGATAAAGCAGCATTCACTATCATGCAAAAAAGTTAGTAGAAGAAGATTAGATGAAATGAAATTTATTCAATTGGGTGCTTATTAATTAATTAAAAAGAGGGAAAATATTTTTGAATTATATATATACATACGTACGTACAAATCCTAGTTACACTTTTGAATACATCCAAGTCAAAAAGGACCTGATCGGGTCTACCATTTAAAAGGTATACCCAACAAAGATTAATACTAGGGCTCCGTCCTGTAAGCGTTTTTCGTTGACTGTTTTTCGAAAAGAAAAATGAAAATGAAAACAGTGTTTTTGGTTTCAGTTTCGAAATCCAAAAACGAGTCTAGTAGCATATACTAAAAGCTGTATTCTGAAAATGAAAACGGAAAATACGCATCTGGTAGGTTAACCGAAAAATATCAAAAATTTTATAATTTTTCTATTATTTTTATATTCTAATTTTTTTAATTTGAATAAAAGATAGGTCAATAATTCATTCCAAATAATTATCCAATAACTCATAATAACCGGATAAAATCTTTTTGATGAATTATTGTGATTTTAAATTTAAAATAATATATATTTGTTAATAAACTCTTTGTGATCTGAAACAAAAACAAAAATAAAACCTTTTAAAAGAAAAAAAAGGAAAAAAAATACAAAAAATATAGGAGCTGATCTGCTCTTGGAGGAGCAGATCGACGACACTATGGAGAAAATAAGATGAAGAGAAGAAGAAGGAGAAGATGAAGAGAAAAAGATGAGATGAAGAAGGGAAGAAGATATGAAGAAGATGAGAAGAAGAGAAGAAGAGAAGACGATGAGAAGACGAAGAAAAGATGAGATGAAGAAAGAGATGACAAAGACAGTCTGGAAAAGAGGAAAAGAAGAAAAAAAAACCGTAAAAATTCTTTACAAAAACAAAACAAAACGAAAAACAAAAACAAAAACGAAAAACAAGTATTTTGTGTTTTTCAAATATTTCACTGTTAACACTGGTTTTGTTTTTCATTCTGTTTTACGTTTTTTGAAAATAAAATGAAAAACGGTTAACGAACGCGAATTCAAAATCATTTTTGGAAAACAGAAACGAAAATGGGCTGAAAAACAGCTGCTGGACGGGGCCTAGAATTCCATTAATATGGGTGTTAACATTTTGTAACTTTTAAAGTAGAGTTCATGCCGCGGAAGAGATTTTGAAGTTAGAATTGTGAATATCTAGTGCTTCTTAGGTTTGGTATTCCTTACGTTTATTTTATTTTATTTCAAGATTCAGGTTATCTGATGTAGAGATTGGGAACCTGCAGATGATATTAGCTAGAGAAGTGATTCTCTAACTGATGCAAGTTAGGTCATGAATGTTCGCGTAGTAGTTGATCGAGCCAAAATTGTCATATATTTTGGCCCTCAATTCCATATCATTTAGCTTGTTTTCGAGCATATTTTGGTGTATAATTGCTCATTTTGTAGTGAATACATGCATTCGATGGATTTCAGAAGCTGGAAGCGAAAACCGGGACTTTCGGACTAAAAAAAAGTCAAAGTTCAGTGGAAAAGTGCCCAGAACCCCTGCATCAACCCGTGCACCGGGTGAAGATCAGACATAAGGGCCTGTGCGCGAGTAAATGCGGGGGTCTTACCAGCACAATATCACCAGCACACTCTCACCCGTGCACTGTCGGTGCATCAACCCGTGCACCGGGTGATGGAAGATTTTGAAGAGCCTGTGCGCGGGTATGTGCGCAGGTCTGATACCCGCGCATAACCCGCACACTACGTGATCCAACTAAGCTCAAGTTACGTTTTCAGCCATTTCAACAAAGGGCAAGGGTGTCCTTTCAAGCCTATTTCGTACCCTAGACTTCTAAGCATATAAATAGACCATTATTTCTCATTTAAAAACTCTCTCTTCTCTTTTCATATATCTAAATCACCCTCTCTTCCCTTCTCTCATACAATTCTATCTCTAATCACTAAACCAAAATCCTAACCATCATCCTTCTCATCTACTCAAGGATACATATGAGATTGGATTCAAGCTTGAAGGAAGGAGAATGTATACATGAGTCTTCTCTATCTCTCTTCTCCTATTTATTTTATTATATTTGTCATGAGTAGCTAAATCCCATTAAGGGATTGATGTGATTCACTTGTAAATATGGGTATTTGTAATAAACTCAATATCTTCTATTAAAAATCTATCTCATTTTGTTATATTCAATGTTTTATTAGATTTCAAAAGCAATTTGTGTTTGATTGTACATGACTCTCTTAGGGAGTTGTTTGAGAAATTATGTGTAGAGAATCAAGTATACATGATGCTTGGTCCTCTAAGCTCAATTGAATAGGAGGATTGAACAAGGGTACATGACCCAAGTAATATCCGGACTTATTAATCTTATCTAATTCTAATCTTTCATGGGTAATCAAGACTATACATCCTAGGATTGTTTGCATGTGATAGATTAAGCATCAACCTATACATGATGGGTTGGTGATTTTTAACTAAGAGATATGTCCCTTATGAGATAGATGTTCTTTAATTGTATAATCAATTGCGGGTGGCCAATGCTATACATGATGGTTTGGGCACTCACAAGTGGTAAATAGTCACTCCTATACATCTTAGGGTGATTACATTAGTTAATGACAATCATTGTGAGTTCATTCTTTACCTATTGTTTGCTAGTTGAATTCATCAATTCCTTAATCTACATATCACATATCCATACCTTTTTAGAATAGTACATTTTCGTGCATTATTAGCTTAGTTTACATTTTAGTTTTATTTCTTTTCCAAATCCATATCAATTTACTTTTCTAGCATTTTTAACTAAAGCATTGATTTACTCATAACTATTCCTCGATCTCTAAGGAACGATACCCATACTTGCCACATACTAGTTTTATACTTGTTTGAGTGCATCTTAGGATCTTATAAATTTGTTTGAATAGTGCATATCACGACATATAAAATATTACGCGTTCAGTAGTGCATGGAACCATGCATGTATTTGTTGATTTTCTTGATTTTCAGTTAGTGCAGTAGGTTGTTTTCTGTGAGCAAATAATTGCCCAACTCTTCTGTTTTGAGCACCAGTGATTCCTTATTTGTTGGCACTACTGTTGTGGGTTCTACTTGACAATGTCAATGTTTGCCTACAAATGTGGAAGTGGATTCCTATGTTATTGTTTGTGTCAGTTATTTCATTTTAGTTTGTGTCAGTTATTTCATTTTAGGAGATTGATAAATTGTATGGGCTATATAAGCCTGATGATGAATTAAATAAAAGCCAGTTGTCTTTGAAAGTTTATGTTTTTTGTCTTGGAGAGATTCTAAGATTATTGGAAGAAAGTTCCAAAATCCTTTTAGATTAACAGTGAGATACTGTTTTCTGAAAGCTTGTTCTTAACTATTTGAATTGCACCAAATTGATATCAGAGCACGGTTTGATTGTGTACTTCTACCATGCCTGAAACACAAAGCGGACAGTCCTACAAATCAATGGATCAAGCGTCGCATAATGCCGGTCCATCCAACCCAGTGACTAAACCTACTCAAACTCCTACCAACTTCCAACAACAATTGGATCAATTGTCACAAACCCTAGGTTTTATATTGCACCGTTTGGAAGTGATTGAAGAACACAGTTGTTGACAGTGATTTTTAGGACTATGTAGATTTGATCACACGTTACATAAGGTATGTCGAATTAGCTGTTATATAATTAACCAAAAAAGAATAAAAGAGATTATGCAAGCAAGAGTTTACGTGGAAAACCAGGAAGGGAAAAAACCACGGTTGGCAGTGACGGTGAGGAAGCAATTCACTATGGAAAAATCGTTACAATCTCAACCTCACTTGCTCTCTTGAATATCTAATAATTTGTGAACCCCTTTTGGGTGTTTTTATGGTCTATTTATACATGCATAGAATCCTAATTCGTGGCGTACAAGTAAGGAAAGTTGTTGAGGTTTAATGAAACTCTGACTTGTTAAACTCGTTTTAATCACATCAAGACTTTTGTCTATTCTGGATTTTGATAGCTATAAGGAAGCTTGTTTCCTTATCATAGTATGCTTCATGATGCCTTATTTGAGTATGGTTCTTCCTTTGCGTATTTGAGTCGTGATTGCATTGAATCTTACATTGGTGACGTGTCATGATTATGAGCATGTCCCAAAATTGTCCACGTGTCATTTTAGCCGACCGTTTACCAAACCCGACCAAATTCACTTACCCTCAACCATAGATCTAAACCCGATCGGGTAACTGAACCCGATCGGGTAATTGAACCTGACCATCTTGGGTACCCCCGACCATCTTCTTTAGTGTGGTCAATACAATTATTTTAGTTAGGTGCTTTCCATCTGACCATTTAAGTAACCCTGACCAGGTATTATGGGAGCTACGTTATAGTCATCTTAGGTTGGCTCAATCTAGTTGATATTTATTGACATGTCACCACTTAAATTCCACGGAACACGGCGTTCATGATGACATGTCATCTTTTCAGATTTTACCAATAACAATACTCTCTTAAACATTCAAGCCGAGCATCTTGCTCAATTTAGAGAACTCACTCGGTAATATATGTTTAACTCGAGAGTCTTTTGTCTTGTAGCTCATAAATGTTTATTAATGCTTGACAGCTAGTTTTTAAATTTAACCGCAAACATTTGATTTACCTAGGTGATTTGACACGTATGACGTAACTGATGGCGGCGGTTCAAAATTCAAATGGCTCGTGATCTCCGTGATTCGCACACTAACCACCACTTTCGCATGATGTCATCTTCGCCTATTATATTTTCAAAAACCATTTATTTCCTTCTTACGCAATCTTTTCTCAAAACTACAAACCTTTTCTTACTCCAAACTTTTCTCAGAAATCTTTATCTTCTCCGGGTTTTCTGTTTCATCATCATCAACGCTCTCATTTCATCCACTTCAAATCCTCCAGGTATGGATCCTATTACCCATCATCGTTTCGTTGACCTGCTAATGAGAGTCATTGAAACTAGCAATAAGGAGAATGCTGATAGGATTGAGTTTATCTTACGGGGTCGCTTTCAGAATCCCTCTTTAACTCAACCCACAGCTCTCAATGTTGATTATTCAGTTGTTCATCCTAAGTTTCGGCCTTCACACTTTGATCTGAATATTGCTAACCCAAACGTTTCTTCTTCTGATACATGCCTAAATATGTCGAAGACAACATGGTCCGGTCGAGAAGGAGGATCAAGCGCTAGGGATTCCACTACGATTGACTTGAAAATCCCTTCCCAGTTGCTTAAAATGGAGGATGTCCCTAAGAGACATCGAGCCCACTTGTTGAAGTTCTCGGCTGAGCAATCCAGCGTTTTTGACTCAAAGGTGGATGTAGTGGGTGAGCAGGAGATCAAGAAGTACAGTGAGAATTTTGACCTTCCTTGATCGGCTGAACTCTTTATAAGTGGCGATCGTGCTATTTGGAATCCCCTTCGGGGCGATGTGGCAGTTTACGGAGCCATGCTTACATCGGGGGTTACGCTGCCTCTTCAACCTTGCATTGCTTGGTTCCTGGCTGATGTTGGGATTTCCCCTGCTCAACTCACCCCGAATTCTTATCGGGTTTTGATCAGCTTGTGGCACATGTGGAAACAAATTGGTGCCAAGTTTCCCCCGACTCCTAGGAGATTCGTAACTTCTATACTTTCTGTCGGTCAAATAATGGGGGTACCTTCCATCTTTAGTCTAGCTCTCCTAACCACTGGATTCCCAGTGGATATAGGCAGCGTCCCGCCCCCTCGTCCAGCATGGACTATAAGGGCTTCGTCTGGGGTTTTCCCTAGTCCAATAAATAATGGAAGAACACATGATTCTTCGTTCAAGGAAAATAAACGAGTCTGTGGTTGCTGATCCTCACCAGGTACTAGTTAGAAACAACGTTCCCAAGCACTTCTGCAATCCCGATCTATGGAACAAGACTCTTGCCTTGTTGAGCGAGGATCAAGCCTGGAATGTGATTAAGTGAGGTGTATTCAATTATGATTTCAAAAGACTTTTAATGACTTTTATGGAATTAAAATGTTTGGGTGTATTCAATGTAGACTTTTAAAAACTCTATAAAAGTCATGGGGTATTCAATACAGAATTTTATAGACTTTAAAAAAGTTTTTAAAAGTCATGTGGTATTCAATCAAGACTTTTTAACAGTATATGAAAGTTATGAGGTATTCAAAATCTCAATGACTTTTAATGACTTTTAATGACTTTTAGTTATAATAAATCTCACAATTTGTCTTTCATTCCAACCAAAGACTTTGAATGATTTTTTTTTAAAATAAAAAGAAATTCACTTTAGAAGAAAAACATAAAACTTTTTGAAAAACATTAACCATTAAACATATGTTATATTTTTCAAGTAAAAGAACACACATTCTTAACAAATTTTACAAATAAAATAAAATGATTAACTTTTAAAATGAATAAACATTAAAAAAAATACAAACAATAACAATCTATAACAAAAAAAAATTAACTAAAAAATAATATAAAACAACTCTCCATAGACTATGCAATTATGGAAGAGAGATTTTTTTTTACCTCTATTTTCAAATCAACTAAACAACACCGAAACAAATCAAACGAACTTCATTTATGTTAATTAAAAATAATAAAAGTCAAAAACCACTACTCAATCATACCAATATGCCATAATCAAAGTCGCGTATGAGCGTGACTCAATGTAATTATGATCAATATCAAACCAATCACTTTTAGGCGTGAATCTTGTTCAACAACTATGTGCGGTTTTTATGTTTTATCTTCATTAACTTGAATTAATTTTTGGTAGATTTTTTATACTCATTGTCATACTTTCGTAAAGACCTGTAAATGTTAATATTATTGTCAATTTACTCCATTTATTCTAAAAGAAAATTTAAATATTTTGACTAATTATAAATAAATAAACAATTTGACTAATTATTAAAAAAAATTAGGTGCATAATGTCACTATGATGCAAAATATAATAAAATTACAAATAAAAATTTTAAAATCACATATATAGGCAAGAATTTTTTTGTCAAGTTTAATTAACAATATTTTTTTTATTCTTTTTAAAAAAATATTTTTATTGATATAAGAAATCTATATAATTTTGCTAAAACATAGTATATATCATATTTAAAAATCAATAAATGTTTATAAATGTCTATAAAAGTCTTTTAAAACGAAAGTCTCTGAAAGTTATTTGAAATGAAAGTATATGAAAGTATTTTAAAATGAAAATCTATAAAAGTTTTTCATAATTATGTAAAGTCTATAAAAGTCCATAAAAGTCAATGAAATCTACACAAGTCATCCACTTAAAAAAGCCATTAAAAGTCTTTTGAAATCCTAATTGAATACACCATCCTAAAGCTGCTCAAACTTCTTGGGAAGCCAAAGATCATCCAGCATTGTTTGTCAAGAAGGAACTCATGAAGTTGGGGCTGTTTCCAGTTATTTCTAACCGGTGCAAATGATGTAAGTTTTGTCTTTATTACAGATTTTGATTTAACTTACTATATCTGCCATGTCTGATGTTTTTTGTACCGATCGTTCAGTGAATGAGATGGACATCGTCGTTGGGGAGCAAGCCGAGAGGATCAATAACCTTGAAAAGGTTAGCCGAGCGGAGGCTGCTGCCTAACTGGCTCATGAGATTTCTCCCCCTCAACAAAATATGGTTGAGCACACCTATGAGCCAGATCCTAATACTGCCTCAGGTATTTCTGATCGGGAATGAGAGAGAAGAACTTCCGATCAGGATAGCGAGATGAGGAGTCCTCCTAGGGGCTCCAAGAGGAAATTTACCAAAGAGACGGCTGCCCGTAAAGTGGTCAAATCCTCTGAAAGGTCTCAGATTAGTAAAGTGGCCAAAAAAGCTGAAACGTCATCAGCCTCCAAAGCTGCTCGTGAAAAGAAGAAGGCTGAAATTGTAAGGAGCCCATCGGCTCATCAGACTGCAGTCAAGTCGATTATTTATGAGGAGGAAGATGATGATCAGGAAACGGTGATTGAACTGATCCTGAGGGATCAGCGATTGAAGAGGAGATTTGATCGCGTGTCAGCTACGTCTGCCATTCCTCCACCCGATCAACCCAAAGGGGATGTTCAAGCTCCTGTTAGGGTTAATGAGCAAGCTATCCTTCAAAAAACACAGCCCCCACCTCTATCTGAATCGACTCCTATCGAAGTTGACCGTCCAACAGTTGAGGTCCCTACTGAACCTCCTGGGCAACGTGCTAGCAAGGTTCCGATGTAAATTTCGGTCAAGCGTCAGATAGTTTTTACTGAATCCGATTCTGAAGAGGGGCAAGTTGATCCTGAAGGAACACTAGCTGACCCCTCTGCTCTTAGAACTGAAGATGATATGATTGACCAGGGGGTAGACCATACTGACAAAATTGCCTTACTGTTGGGCTGTCTCCTTAGAGCCTCACCGAATGCTAGAATGAACCCCCCCTGCAGGTGTTGTCGAAGCGGGTTCATCAGGAACCACTGATAAGAGGCAAACTGTTGTTGTGGCCTTGGAAGCTACTCCTAAGGCCACCCAGTCTGTATCTAGGACACCCATGACCGCTCATCAGGCTCAGAGTCATGGGGTGGTGGAAACACCTGCCATTACTGGCCCTTCTGGATCTGGGAAAGTGTCGGTCGACCCGCTTGACATGTTACGGACCATGTCTGCTGGAAAAGGCTATGTTGATGAAGGCTATTGGAGGAACTTTCGGAACGCCAGCAACCATGAGCGGGTCCGTGCAGTTTACAACAATGGCATATATGTAAGCGTCTTTAACATTCTGATAGACCTCTTTCGCTTTCGATTTATTATCATAACCTGTCTCTTTTCTTTTCAGGCTGTGAAGGAGCTAACTAGAGCCATGATCGCTCAAGAGAGGTAGGCTACTGAGATCTCTCAGTTGAAGAAGGAGCTTCAAGGGAGGAAAAATGAGCATGATTCTACTTCAGCCAGTGAGTCAAAACTGAACAAATCATATGAAGAGAGGCTGAAGTAGCGTGACATGACTGAAGCGATTTTGAGGAAGGCTGTGGCTACTGCTGAGATCCGAGCTGACAATGCCATAAATAACCTCACTGAACTCGCTAGGAAGAGTACCCAACTTGAAGCAAATCTGACTAAAGCTGAACAGCGGTGCGCTAAACTGGAGCAAAAGCTAATTCTAGCTGAACAATAAACTGCTAATCAAAAGGCCGAAGCTCGAGCTACCAAAGAGACTCTGGCCGCCTCCCAACAGTCTATGTTTGAGGCTCAATAAGGATATGAGAAAGCTAAGCTGCGTTATGAAAGGCTGGCTGAAGATCTGAAGCAACAGAAGGTCAGCATGAAGGTGCTTTCACAGGAGGCCAAGCTAGCTCTCGAAGTCTAGAGCGTTGATCGATAAAAGAGTCTCTTGCATTCAAAGCAGTTAGTCACTGCTACAATATTCTTCGGGGCTAAGGAAAAGTCATTTGGTGAAGCTCAACATAAATGGGATTGGAAGATCTAAAAACATAAGGCTGAGTCTCTAGACTAGACAAAAAATCAACGAACAAGATGAAGGGCCTATTGTAAGTCGATCAGGAAGGATCCCCACATCATGCATTTGGAGCTCCCCTCCAAGTCCTCCATGATAGTTTTACATACATAGGGGGACCGTAGCAAATCAGCTAAGGGCATTGATGTTGGTCCCTCACCCGAAGTTGATTATTCGCCCTTCATGATTGACGATCCAGGGATGCCTTCAGTGGCCAGATTTTGGGGACTTGACCAAAGGCTATGAAGATGAGAGCAACCCTCCTTGCAGTTTTGGGCCTGGCGGATTAGGTGAGAGCAACCCTCCTTCAACCACTCATGGAACCTGAGTTAGCCGGATTAGGTGTTGATATCATTCTTTCTTGTTACATATCTTGTAAATTTCTTTTACATTATTGTACGAACGATCATTTCATTTTCAATAATATAGATCTTTATTTACTCATGTGAACCTTTATGCTTTAATCTGCGGTTTTGATTTAACCAGTTAACTGGTTATTCGATTGTTATTTACTCGATCAGCTATCTTGTGAGCTGATCACTATTAATCTGACCAATTATCTACTTAACTGATCAAACTCGGGCTAACCAGTTTTGTATTTGGCCGACTATTTTTTATTTGTTCAGTTATTTCATTAACTGCTTATTTTTGACCTAATTAGTTATCTTATCAACCGACTGAACTTGGTCTTGTCGGTTTCGCTACCAACTGGCCTTTAACTGATCTGATCAGTTATCTAATCAACTGACCAAACTTGGTTTATTGTATGAATAGTTTCCGATCATATTTGCTGGAGTTGCTTGCAGTAGCTTTTTTGGAAGTTTTGTCAAGTAGTGTTTTTTTTCATGGACCATTCGCATGGTATCTAATTTATAGACAATTATCTTTTATCTGTCAACTAAGTCAAGATTACTCAAGATTCGTTGCAATGGGGTTCCTTATTTCATTAACTTAACTTGTCTTAATCTGGTATCTGACTAATCGGCGTTCAAGTATGAAAATGGGACTCTCCCATCCAACTTTCTAGGCATCCCATCAGGTACCTATGACCTGAAAGAGTTCTAATAGTATTTATATATACCCAGTTAGTTTCAGTGAATGTGCATTTGTCTTTATGATACATGCTTTTGGCCCCATCACTAGGCGCCCCGAACACCTTTTTATCATTAATGATTCTTGGTGCTATGAGTTGCTTTTGTAAACGAAAGCATATAACACTTTTCCTTGAACTGCTCTTTCCTCGAAGGGCTTTAATTGATAACTTCAATCAAAAACTATAAAAAGCAACAACTGATCAGGAATAAATGAAAGTTGTAGTAATTCTAATCCTAACAAAATATCTAAATAAACGGAAAGAAAACATAGAAAAGAAAAGAAACCTCTCAAGGGTAGAATATTTTACGGTATTAAGCGTTGCAAGGGCGGGGCAACTCTCCCCCTTCTGGTCGGGTTAGGCGATATGCTCCATGCCCAGCTAATCCGACCACTTGATAAGGTCCCTCTCAATTATCTGCCAAAGATCCAGCTACCTTCTCCCTTGTGTTCGGGGATACTCTTCTGAGGACCAGATCTCCGAGCTGAAATTTTCTTATGCGGACATGCGAGTTGTAATATCTAACAACCCGTTGTTAATAGGCTGCATTTCTCACTCTTGCCATGTCCTTTTTTTCTTCCAACTCGTCCAGATTCTGTTCTAGAGTTCTTACATTTGCATCAAGCTAGTATAGCTGGACTTTGGGAAAAGTGTGAGTTATTTCGACTAGGATTACTGCCTCTGTCCCAAATGCTAGGGAATAAGGTCTCTCTCCTGTCGACATTCTTTGAGTTATCTAGTATGCCCAGAGCACCTCGTGCAACTTGTCTGCCCAGTTTCCTTTCATGTCAGTAAGCTTAGTCTTCAAGGTGTGCTTGATGATCTTGTTGACAACTTTAATCTGTCCATTGGTCTGGGGATGGGCCGGCGTGGCATAGTAGTTCTTGATATGGTACTTTGGCATATCTCCCTGAAGTTATCACTATCGAATTGAGTCCCGTTATCAGTGATGATTGTATCTGGGATTCCAAATCGGTAAATGATATTCTTCTTCACGAAACTGGTAGTATTAGCCTCGGTTATGTGTACCAATGCTTTTGCTTCTGGCCATTTTGTAAAATAGTCTACCGTTACTATGACATGCTTTGCACCTCCTTTGGTTGTCGTTGGCATTGACCCAATCAGATCCAGTCCCCACATTGTGAATGGCCAGGGTAAGGTCGAATTCTTCAAGTGCTCAGGTGGCTGTTTAATGTCATTTGCAATCCTTTGGCAAGTACCGCACTTCTCAGCCACTGATTGCGCATCATGGAACAAGGTTGGCCAATAAAAACCTTATCTAAGGGTTTTATGAGCCAAACTTTTTCCCCCTGTATGGTTCCCTCATACACTTTTATGTATGCTTGCTAGAATCTTATCTCCTTCAGCCTAACCGACACATCTTTGGGGGGCCTTTGAAAATCCCCTTCTGTAGAGCTCCCCTCCTATAATTGAATACCGGGCCACCGTGTACCTGATAGGCTTTGCTTCGATCGTATCATTAGAAAGTGTGCCATATTATAGGTACTCCTTAATCGGGGTCATCCTGGTGATCTGCCCTTCATCAACAACTTCAGCCATTAACTTCTCCTCATCTTTAATACTGGGTTTATTGAGATGGGTCACTGGGATTGTTTTGGACCAGATTCCCGTGATTGTGGATGCCAATCTCGAAATAGCGTCGGCTTTCTCATTCTTTTCCTTCGGGATCTGGGTGATTTTGTAAGTTTTGAATCTCCCGAGAAGTGCCTTAGCTATTTCTAAGTAAGCCGCCATTTTATAATCCATCGCTTAGTACTCATCTAAGACCTGGTTAACCATGACATGTGAATCACTGAATATTTCCACTTCGTCAGCTCCCAACGCCGTGTAAATCCTTAGTCCTACCAACAATGCCTCATACTCAGCCATATTATTGGTAGCCTTGAAGTCAAAATGTAAGGCACGTTCTACCTGATCACCTTCTAGGGTAAACACCACTACGCCTGCCCCGCTGCCATGCGTATTTGACGACCCATTGACATGCAACTTCTAGCTAAAAATCTTTCTCTATTTATCTTCAAGCATTCTGATTACTTCACTGTTTGGCTCGGTGAATTCAGCGATCAAATCTGCCATTGCTTGACCTTATATCACAGCCCTTAGTAAGTAAGTGATATCAAACTCACTTAGCTCGACCGCCCACTTTGTCAACCTTCCTGACACTTCTGGTTTAGACAGGATCTGTTTTAACTGACAGTCCGTATAAACCTCGATCCTGTGGGCTTGAAAGTAGGGTCTTAATTTTCTTGCGGCTGTTACTAGTGCTAATACCATCTGCTCAGCTGTCGAGTACCTCGTTTCTGCTGGCCGTAAGTCCTTACTGGTGTAGTATACCGATTTTTGTACTTCTTCATCTAGCCTGACCAATACCGATCCCCTGGCCACAGCTGTGACTGACAGGTACAGGTACAATGTTTCCCCTTCTAGAGGCTTTGACAAAATTAGGGCCTTACCTAAATACTGTTTGATCTTCTGGAAGGTTTGTTCACATTCCTCGTTCCATTCAACTCATTTGCACTTCCTTATTGCTTTGAAGAAAGGCAATCACATATCTACTGATTTGCTTATGAATCGGTTTAATGAAGCCAGACAGCCTGTTAACTTTTAAATGTCTTTTAGGGTAACTGGGGACCTCATCTTCTCCAAGGCCCTTATTTTTTTCAGGATTCACTTCGATCCCTCTCTGGTGTACTTGAAACCTAAGGAACTTTCTAACGGTACCCTAAAAACACACTGGTTAGCTTCATCTTATACCTTCTCAGCACCGTAAATGTTTCTTCCAGATCAGTTGCATGCTTTTCTGCTGTGATGCATTTTGTTAGCATGTCGTCTATATAAATCTCCATGTTTCTGCCGATCTATCGGGCGAACATCTTGTTTACCAATTTTTGATAAGTTGCCCCGGCATTTTTAAGGCCAAAAGGCACTTTGTAATAGTAAAGCCCTGGTCTGTTGTGAATGCAGTCTTTTCTTCGTCCGGGCCGAACATTCTGATCTTGTTATAACCCGAATAAGCATCCATGAAACTTAGCAGTTCGTGCCTCGCAGTCGCGTCAACTAACTGGTCTTTTCAAGGCAAAGGGAAGTTGTCTTTTGGGCAGGCTTTGTTTAGGACTGTGAAGTCCACTCACATTCTCCACTGCCCATTTTTCTTCTTTACGAGTACAACATTGGAAACCCGCTCGGGGTATTGCGCTTCCCTGATTAATCCCGTAGCCAAGAGCTTATGAACTTCCTCTTTAATAGCTCGTCTTCTCTCCGGGTTGAACCGCCGTCTCTTCTGGATAACCGGTTTACACTCGGGGTCAACTGCTAGAGCATGCAAAATTATTTTGGCGTCGATCCCCAGTATATCTTCATGCTTCCAAGCAAACATGTCTTTGTATTCTTTTAACAAGTTGACCAGCTTGCTTTGTACCTGTTCTGTCAACTGTGCCCCTAGCTTTATAGTCTGCTTGGGGTTTTTGTCATCTATTACCACCTTATTAATTGTCTCACTTTCCTGGTCTTTCCCATCTTCCGGAGATGTCTCCCTCGGGTCCAGGTCAATCCGAGTTGGTGTTTCTGCCTTCTCTGCATTACGTCCGGCTCTGGTTTTTCTCTATAGACTGCCAGATTGGCTTTCCTTGCCCAATTCTGTGAGCCTTTCATGACTCCAACCCCGCTTCGGTTGGGAATTTGACAGTTAGGGCATAGGTGGCCGTGACCGCATTTGTTTTGTTCAAGAATGGTCTTCTTAACAGGGCATTGTATGACCATGTCAACAACTACGAATTCGAGTAATACCATCCTCTGACATGGGAATCTTTCTATCTCAACTGCGAGTTTAACCGTCCTTAGTGATCTTACCTCTGCTCCACCAAATCCTCTTAGCGGGATCATCAGCGGTTGCAGATCCTTCCTTTGTAGCCCTAATTGATCGAATACCCCAACACTTAGGATGTCCGCCGAGCTCCCATTGTGGATCAGTACTCTCTGTACTTCTATCGATGCGAACTGACACTACAATGGCATCGTTTGGTCACTTCAAGTCCGTGTGCATCGGCCTCTAAAAAAACGATCGGGTCCCAACCTTGCTTAAGCTTATTTTGGTCGGGACCTATTGAGTTTACTTATAGGTTTTTCTGGCCATCTATTGCCTCAAGAACTTCAGTCATTCTTTCCATGCTACTTCTTCATGTGCATGGCCCGCCAAAAATGGTGTTGATATCCCCAACGTCTGAACTTCCCCTCGGCCTGCCTCTTTTGTCTTGGTCATTCTTGGGGGGGTCGTTCTGTCTATCATCACCTCCTTTGAGAACCACATCTTTCAGATGCCCATCTCTGATCAACTTTTCTATGTAATCTCTCAGCCGGTAACACTTAGAAGTCTCATGACTATTCTCGCGATGAAATCGGCAGTACTTGAAAGTGTCCCTCATGGCAAAGTTTGATTGCTTTGGGGGCTTTTTATACAGGTTTTTCTCTTTTATCACATTCAGAATTTCTTCCTGCTTCTGAGTCAGAGGGGTGTAATTAGTGTATTGCCTTTTGAAGGTCCTATTGCCCTTCTGATCATCGTCTTTACTGCCTTCCTTGCCTTTTCCAGAATTGCTCTTCTGGTCTCCTTTAGCATTTCCCTTCGAACTACTATCCTTATATTTTTAACCTTCTCCCGATCGGTTGCCATGTATAAGCTCTCCTCCGTGGACTATCTGCTCCACTTCGGCCATGGCGTATCCTCCTACATCATCCACCAGACTTGCATAGGTAGTAGGCTCTCATTGCCAGAGGCTGAGTGACAATTGGCTGTGCTGTAAACTCTTGACAAATGCAGACATTATCGCGTCATCATTGGAATCTTGTACTTCCGAGACTTCCTACGAGAACCTGGTGAGGTAGTCTTTTAACTTCTTGTCCTTCCTTTGTCTCATGGTCGAAAGGACAGAGATTGACTTTCTACGCTGGATATTCCCTATGAATTGCCTGGTACAGACCTGTATCAACTCTTCAAAATTTCTAATTGACCAGCTAGTGAGGCCACCAAACCACCTAGATCCTTGATCCCCTAATGTCTGAGGGAACATCCTGCACATGAGTGCATCACCATAGTCATATTGAACCATTGCGATTTGGTATCTTCTAATGTGCTCTTGAGGGTCAGTGTTGGCCTTGAATTGCTTCACATGTGGCATCCTGAACTTCTCCGAGAAACCAGTTTACCTTATGGAAGTAGCGAATGGACTGCCAGAATAGTAATCATTAGGTTCCCATGACCTTGCCTCTGTTCCAAGGATTCAATCCTTCTTAATAGAACTTCTCGCTCTTCTTCCGGCTCACAGCGTTCATCAAACTTTTGGCGAATGATGAGGCCATAAGGATCCTTTGAAGCTCGCCCAGTGATCTAGGTGTCACGTACATTGTACTTATGTGCGGGAGTCGTTTCCTTATGCCTCATAGGGGGAGCATCGTCATCAGTTGAAGCTGATCGTGATCTCCTCCTATGACCGTTATACCTGTCAGTCCGGTCGTAACTCGTTCCCCTCCCTTGGTATCTTCTAGTGTCTTCCTACGGATTGAGACCAATGTGTTCTTCTCTTTCTTTGTTCCCCCAACCTTCGCTCTCTCTGCGGTCCTGGTCATCTTGGCGATCATCTCTCTTTTAGGAATGTTCCCTCCTGTCACGACGATCTGTCCTATCTCTACCATATTTCTGCGGCGCGTCTAGGGTTGGAACCATTACTTCAAACTGTACCCTGGGATCTCGAGCTACCACCGGCGTAGACAGCTGGTACGGTGAAGTCAGGTTTGTGGTAGTAGTTATGATGATTCCCTATCTGGCGGCATCTTCGTTGACTCTACGCAGGGATTCCCAAACTTACTGGAAAGCCTCCGGGGAGATACCGAAGATAGCACCTGTAGGGGTCACAACATATTGCCCGACGGAAGACGGAGTTCTGGAAGGTAAATCTCTTCGGCAGTGCTGGTATTTATTATACCAGTATCATATATACCACGTGGGGTGCCAGTCTCAAGCGGGGATTGACTTCCGTCTCTACTATTTGTCATCGAACCCCTTTTGGATGTTTTTAGGGTCATTTATACATGCATAGAACCCTAATTCGTGGCGTATAAGTAAGGAAAGTTGTTGAGGTTTAATGAAACTCCGACTTGTTAAAGTCATTTTAATCACATCAGGACTTTTGCCTATTCTGGATTATGATAGCTATAAGGAAGCTTTTTGCCTTATCAGAGGTTCCTTATCAGAGTATGCTTCATGATGCCTTATTTAAGTAAGGTTCTTTATTTGCGTATTTGAGTTGTGATTGCATTGAATCTTACGTTGGTGACGCGTCATGATTCTGAGCATGTCCCAAAATTGTCCACGTGTCATTTTAGCCGATCGTCTACCAAACCCAACCAAATTAACTTACCCCCGACCAGGTAACTGAACCCGATCAGGTAACTGAACCCGACCATCTTGAGTACCCCCGACCATCTTCTTTAGTTTGGTCAATACAATTATTTTAGTTAGGTGCTTTCCACCTGACCATTTAAGTAACTCTGACCAGGTATTATAGGAGCTATGTTATAGTCATCTTAGGTTGGCTCGATCTAGTTGATATTTATTGACATGTCACCACTTAATTTCACGGAACACGGCGTTAATGATGACATGTCATCTTTTCAGATTTTACCAATAACAACAGTACTGTATAGGTAGGTAGAGACACTAAAGTAGAGCATCGAGTTCCTCGTCAAAGGGATGGTATTGGGAATCATGAAGACGAACGAGAAGTACAACTGAGTGGGGGTCATTGATACGCACACCGAGCTGCACCAGTTCAGTTTCATAGACTAGATGTTCGACATAAGCCTTTAGATGAGTTGACCAAACGAATGAAGGTGGAGGTGTTGGATTTCTTGGGAAGACTCAATCCGGACGCTTTCCAAGATTGGATTACGGCTTTAGAGGAGATTTTCAAGGCCATGGATCTCCATATTTGTGTCATCAATCGAGTATTGACCGGACATAAACAACTGTTGGCACCCGAATCCAATGATTGGAAGCGCACCAATATATTTTATACGCTAGTGGCCCATGGAAACAAAGCATTGAACGTGATCATTGACAATGGTAGTGGTATGAATGTTATTTCGAAAGCAGTGGTTAAGCGACTAGAGTTGTCGCAACAACCTCATCCCACCCCCTACCGTGTAAGTTGGATAAATGACATTAATACTGTTCCGGTTCAATATAGATGTCTTGTAAAGTTTTCTTTGGGAACTAATTATGTTGATGAGGTTTGGTGTGATGTCCTCCTTATGACCGTGTGTCACCTCCTCCTCTGGAGACCTTGGCTTTAAAATCGTCGAGTCACATACAATGTATTCAAAAACTCCTACTCATTCATGTTCAACAAGCAGAAAATCACCTTGGAACCTCTCCTAATTACTGATTTCAGTCCACCAATAGAACATGGAACAAAAAAAGATAGTACTGCAGTATTAATACTCCACCAAATTGACAAAGAAATGCAAGCAGGGGCCACATTCTATGTTCTTATTAGGCGAGCAGTGAAGCAAAATGATGGTAAATTGCCGACAACCCTTGAGTCACTTCTCAAGGAATTTCCTGACTTGTTTCCTGATGAACTACCATCCATCTTGCCTCCATTGTGAAATATCCAACATGCCATTGAATTCGTACCTGGCTCCACACTCTTAAACTTGCCGCATTACAGAATGAGTCCAACCGAACACGAAGAGCTTCAACGTCAAGTCTAAGAACTTCTAGGCTGTGGCTTTATCCGAGAAAGCTTAAGTCCTTGTGTTGTCCCGTATTTACTCACACCAAAGAAAGACGGAACCTAGAGAATGTGTATTGACAGTCGCGCGGTGAACAAAATTACAGTGAAATACCGTTTCCCTATCTCGTGACTTGATGACATGCTGGACCAGTGGGAGGTGCTAAATTGGACTTGTGAAGTGGTTACCACCAAATCCGTCTTCGACCCGGAGATGAATGGAAGACAGGATTTAAGACAAAAGAAGGGTTACACGAATGGCTTGTCATGCCTTTTGGATTGATCAATGCACCTAGCACATTCATGAGAGTGATGATGCAAGCCCTTAAACCATTTTAGGTAAGTACGTTGTCATTTATTTTGATGATATACTCATCTATGGTCAGTCTTTTGCAGCACACCTAAAGCACATCATACAAGTTTTGGAAACTCTTAGAAGGGAGCAACTTTTTATCAACCTTAAGAAATGTTCTTTCATCAAGAATGAAGCAAATTTTCTTGGCTTTATTGTCTCCCACCAAGGTGTTACCTCTGACCCTATGAAAGTTCAAGCCATAGTTGATTGACCCACTCCACAATCATTTTTTAAAGTCAAAAGTTTCCACGAATTAGCAACGTTTTATCGACGATTCATCCAAAACTTCAGCACCATTATGTCACCAATCACTGAGTAGTTTCTATGGACACCGGCAGCCGATAAAGCATTTGAGTTAGTAAAGCATAAAATGTCTACCGCCCATGTATTACACCTCCCAGATTTTTCAAAGATTTTTGAAGTAGCTTGCGATGCTTCACATATGGGAATAGGTGGGGTACTCAGCCAAGAGGGGTATCCTATTGGATATATCAGCGAGGAACTCAATGAATCCAGGCGAAAATACTCAATTTATGACATGGAGTTCTACGCTTTGGTCCAGACGTTGAAACATTAGCGTTCTTATCTGATCCACCGTGAATTCATCTTGTTCACCGATCACGATTCCCTTAAACACCTTCACTCCCAGACCAGATTAAGTGCCAAGCATGCTCGATGGTTTGACGTACTTCAACAGTTTGATTTTGTTATATGTCATAAAGGTGGCCGAGAAAACCAAGTAGCTGATGCATTGAGTCGCCGGCCACACATTCTCACAATTCTCCATTATAATGCTATTGGTTTTGAAGCTATGAAAAATCAATATGCGACAGATGATGACTTCAAAGTTGCTTGGTCTTCGTTGCAAGAAAATATGGTGACAGCTCATTCTGGTTTTGCAATCAAAGATGGGTACCTTATTTGGCACTCCCGTATCTACGTTTCAAAGGGCTCCAGGAGGGAATTTATTCTTCAAGAATTGCATGGTGGTGGTCTCGCTGGCCATTTTGGTTATGATAAGACTTTGACTTTGGTTGCAGACCGTTTCTATTGGTCTCGGTTGCGTCATGACGTCCACACAATTGTTGATAGGTGCCGCATTTGTCAACTAAACAAGGGGACTAAACAACCTATTGGTATGTACACCCCTCCGCCTATTCCTCAAAGACCTTGGCAAGATATAAGCATGGATTTTATTTTGGGACTACCCAAAACTCTGCGCCATCATGATTCTATCATGGTTGTGGTATATCGATTCTAAAAAATATCCCATTTTGTGCCTTGTAAAAAAACTTTTGATGCATCTCACATTGCTACTCTCTTCCTCAAAGAAATAGTTCGTTTACATGGCCTTCCTATTTCGATTGTTTCTGATCGGGATGTGAAGTTTGTTAGCTATTTTTGGAAGACTTTGTGGGCTATTATGGGTACCAAGCTCTCTTTTTCTAGCGCCTTCCATCCCCAAATGGATGGTCATACCGAGGTGACGAATCGCAATCTTGGAAATTTACTTCGTTGTCTAATTCAAGAACACACAACCAGCTGAGATTTGGTTCTACCACAAGCTGAATTCGCCTACAACAATTCTGTCAATCGTACTACGGGAAGCATACCTTTCTCCATCATCTATGGTTTTAATCATAGAACATCACTTGAAGTCAATCCATTTCCATTGCCTACTAGAGTCAGTGAAGTTGGCATGGATTTTTCCAGTTACATCACTACTCTACATGATGATATTAGAAGGCAGATAGTAACCAATACTGAAGAATATGCTGCTCGTGCAAACTTGAAAAAAAAAAGAATGTCCAGTTCAATGTAGGCGACCAAGTCTTGATCCAACTTCACCCTGAACGATTCTTTCCAGGTAGTTTCACTAAGCTACATGCTAGACGAGCTAGTCCTTTCCAATATTGAAGAAGCTGGGGTCCAATGCTTATTTGATCAACCTTCCACCAGAGTACTCTTTCAGCCTCATCTTCAATATTGAAGACCTGAAACATTCAAGGGCCTAGAAGATCATAAGCATAATGCACAAATGGAATCAGCTCCATGCAGCCCTATAACCCCTTCAAATCGGGACAGTGTGGATGCCATTCTTGACCATCAGTTTGTATCTACAAGGAGAGGGGGTTACTACAAATCCTTAGTTCGTTGGGCCAAGAAACCGATTTCAGAAGCTGTGTGGTTACAAGCTCCAGAAATCCAACGGCTTAGTCCAGAAGTGTTCAGCCAATACACACAGATAAACTTGCCAGAGTCAAGTTTTAATGGGGGCGGCAATTGATGCAAGTTATGTCATGAATGCTCACGTAGTAGTGCATGGAACCATGCATGTATTTGTTGATTTTCTTGATTTTCAATTAGTGCAGTAGGTTGTTTTCTGTTAGCAAATAATGGCCTTCCCCTGTTTTGAGCACCAATGATTCCTTATTTGTTGGCACTACTGTTGTGGGTTCTACTTGACCATGTCAATGTTTGCCTACAAATGTGGAAGTGGCAGCCTATGTTATTGTTTTTGTCAGTTATTTCATTTTAGTTTGTGTCAAGTATTTCATTTTAGGATATTGCTAAATTGTATGCGCTATATAAGCCATTAAATAAAAGTCAATTGTCTTTGAAAGTTTTTTTTTTTTTTTTTGTCTGGGAGAGATTCTAAGATTCTTGGAAAAGAGTTCCAAAATCCTTTTAGATCAACAGTGAGATACTGTTTTTTGAAAGCTTGTTTTTAACTATTTGAATTGCACCACTAACATTAGAGAACCGATTCTGACCAAAGGAAAATGATGTGAATGGCATAATAGTAGCTGGAGCATAGCAATTCCCCACTAAAACGATGTAATTAATGGTCAATGTGAAATGAAGTTGGTATTGGTAATTGTCGACTTGGATGTAATTGACAATCGACAGACTTTACTCTTCTCTTCAGTGTATCATCCGTGTACTCCTAAACCTGAGAATTTAAAGTTAACAGCAACCAAATTGACAAATTAGCTACATGTATTATATATGTAATCATTTATGGCATCGATACTTGTAGTGTCTCAGTCTCAGACTCAATACGTAGGTAGTAGCTGAGAATCAATCATCAATGGAAGCATTAATCGTCTACAACTTGTCAAATGCAATAACTTTAATTGGTCTACTCTAATTATTCAACATAATCAACATAACATAAACACTAAAACACCTATCGATCCTCATGAAATCTTTCTATATAATAAATTAGTTGCCATGTACAATTAAACATTAGACACAATAAGATTTTGCCATTTGAATATGTTGAGGCTACAAGTCAAAAAATTAAAAATGTTGGGGTGCGTTTGGCACGGAGATGAGACAGGACAAGGCAGGATGGGACTGGACAGAACGAGACGGGACATGTTGTTCTGTATTGTGTTTGGAAGATGTGGGACAGAACAGTTAATTGTACTGTTATACGTTTGGTATGGCTGGGACAGGACGGGATAAGAGGTTCAAATGACCAGATTGTCCATATTGTTTCTAAAGACTTTAAACAGTTAAAAAAACTGAAAAAATAATTTCTAATTTTAGTTTTCTGAGGTGTTGAAGATCTGGGAACCAGATCTCATCGGTTATCATCATCAAATGAAGGAAATTTTTTAAAAGAATTAATTGAGTTAATGAAAATTAGAAAAACATTAAAAATAAAATTAATAAAATTAACAAAATTAGAATTAATTGCTCTTGATCATACCAATCTAACTCCCAATCTCCCACCAGTCCACACAAATACCAGTTCAATTCAATAACAACAAAAAAATTAACAAAATTAACAAAATTGAATCACAACCATACCAGTTCATCCAAATCTCAAATTTAAAATTTCTTTTTCTTCAACCATCATCATAATTTTTTCACTCAACAACAACTACATCTTCTTCTTCTTCATTCTTAAACAAAAACACAAAAACTCAAAATCCCTATTAGAGATCTCCACCCACCAAACAAACAAAAAATCTCAAGGCTTATTTTTAATCTCTAAAACACCTCCGTTTTTTCTTTCAATTTCACGTAAACCAAACGAAACCCAACATGTGAGATAGAGAACAAAAAGAAAATTGGTAGAAATCTGAAAGAAAATTAGAAGAAAAAGAAAAGACAAATGGAAGAAAACTGGAAAAAAATAAATAGCATCCATGGTGTTCTTGGTTGGACGAAATCAGAGAGAGAAAGGAATTTGAGAGGGGTTCAAGAGAGAAGAATTTGAGAGGGAGAGACTGAGAAGGATCTTGGCTCCTCGTCGGTGACCAAAGAAGAGATAAAGAGAGAGAGAGAGAGAGAGAGAGAGAGAGAGATGAACAGAGAAGAAAAGAGATTGGTTGTGGGTTTTGTCTTACATTTGGTATTTTTGTAATTTTTAGAAGTTTTGAGGGTAAAATTGTCTTTTCCAGACTTGACCCATGCATGAGACAAGTCTGGCCGAGGGTCTGGGGTGGTACATTTTTTTTGTGGTTTTTGTCCCACGTTGTCCCGCTCAGTCCCAAGCTAATAGAGCGACAAACGTGGGACAACAGAAAGTTGTCCCACATTGTCCCGTCTCGCGTTCCAAACGCACCCTTGAGGCTGAAAATCAGTTAACAAGGAAGTTGAAGAGTCAATCTGTCTCCTAAGTAAAGTTAGGCCATCTCCAATGGTTCTCTAAATATTTCTCTATTTTGGAGACTCAAAATGGAATATTCTAGGAATATTCCATCTCCATAAATTTACAACCTCAATGGTTCTCCATTTTACAATCTCCAAATGATAAAATGTTATTATTTTACTTTATAAATAATATCTCAAACTTTCTTTAATAAAATTGTTTTCTTTTAATTATTTTAGATAATAATTTACTCACTCTTATTACACCTAAAATTTTCTAATGTTTTTTTTATAATTAGTTACACATAACTATTTTTACATATAATGACAAGTACAAGTATTTTTTTAAACATTTATATTTGTTTATCTAATTTTTAATGTTATTTGTATTGATTTTATTTTAATTTTCAATGTATTTTTTTTGTTATTTTTCCATTGTAATATTTTAATTTAAAGATATTAATGTTATTGATGATTTGAAAACATTGATTAAAATTGATGATTTAAAAAAATTTGTTTATTGATGAAAATATAAGGTGTAATAAAAAAATTAAAAATTATTAAAATATAGTCAATATTATACATGTATGAAAGATCCCAACAAAATATTTCTAATGGTATAATTTTTATAGTAATTAGATTTATGAATTGTTGACGGTGATTTTTGGATTACGTAAAGTCGATCACGCGTCTCACAAGTTATAGTGAGTTGACAATAATGTTATGAAAAAGAGATTATGAAGACACAGATTTTATGTGGTAAAACCCCAAAGTGGGAAAACATCCACGGTTGCCAGTGACGGCAAGGAAGAGATTCACTATGATGAAACTGTTACAATAATGTTTTTGGAGTCTATTCTAGATTCTCTTTATCATCCATTGCTAATGAGATTATGGGTCTATTTATAGTGCATAGAGCCCTAATCTTTGTTGTACAAGTAAGGAAATGTAGTAGTGTTTAATTATGACTTATTACTTGTTGAAGTCGTCCTTATCTTTTTTCATGTTTCGCGTCTTCCATGAATTGAATGAATTAGATTTATTGCCTGATTGAGACTCTGATATAGGCATGACGCCGGTTCGGTTCGAACCGGCGAACCGAACCGGAACCAGCGTTAGAAAATCTGAACCGAACCGAACCGTAAAAAACGGTTCCTGTTCTGAGAACCAGACCAGAACCGGACCGACCGGACCGGACCGGTTCCGGCCTAAATTTTTTTTTTTAATTTTTTTTAAACCGTTGGAGGGCCGAAAGGTGACTTTTTTTTAAATATTTTTTCTTTTTCTTTTTCATTCTATAAATACAACCCCCTCCCTTCATTTTTTCTCATCCCAATTTCCTCAATTCTCTCTAATTGTCAATTTTCAATTCTCTAATCTCCACACTCCTCTCCAAGACCAAGAGTCCAAGTTTCCAATTTATATTATTTGCAATTACTAAGTTTGTAAGTTCCCAATTTATTTTATTTACAATTTATTTTATTTACAATTTATTTAATTTATAATTAGTCAATTACTAAATTCTCAATTTCATTTATTTACAATTTATTTTATTTGCAATTACTAAGTTTCCAAATTACAATTTATTTTATTTGCAATTTATCTTATTTCCAATTTATTTTATTTACAAATTGCAATTACTAACTACTAAGTTTCTAATTTTCTTCCAAATTTATTTCCAACCATTTAATGATTTATTTTTATTAATTTTTTAACATTTTTTGTTCAAGAAATTTTACAATTCAATTTTTAAAATGGCAAGTGGAAGTGGTAACGGTCCCAGACGTTCCATTTCTATGAAAGGTAAGGGTCGTATGACCGATAATCTTGGTCATGACGACCGTGCCTATCACGAGTATTTACAACATCAAGTTTATGCCGAAGACCTAGGCCTAAACTTTCCTCAATCTCATCCCTCTCTAAGAATTTCTGAACCCGATCTCAATGCCACCCCCCATTTGACAAGCCAATAAGAAAACATGCCTGATCTTGGCCATGATGGGGCCGATGGGCTTGATGATCCCAACCTCTTTCCAGATTTTGATTTTGATCCACGTATAGAGGAAAAGTTACCGAAGCAGGTCAAATCTGATCTCTTCGTACTCCATATGAAGAAAGTTACACAAGAAGATGGAAACACTATAGTCATTTGCAATTACTGCAAAAAAGTATTTAAATGGCATAAATCTAGAGGATATGGCACATATCGGAAGCATATAACGAATGCACATCCAGACACACAGGCCAGATCGAGTTCGCAAGATCAAATTTCCAGGTACGCTACCCCTAACCAACAATTATTTAAATATAGTGATGCAAAAAATAGAGAAGAATTAGCTAGAATGGTTGCAGTAGAACACTTATCATTTAGTTTTGGTGAAAAGGTTGGTTTTAATAAATATTGTCAACGAGCATTAAATCCTGCTGCATGTCGTGTTCCTAGAACCACGCTCACAGAAACACTTGAAAAGATTTATGAAAAAGAAAGGAAATGTTGACAAATTTTTTTGAACAATATAATGGTCGTGTTTCCGTATGTGCCGACATATGGAGTGACCATTGGCGAATGCATTTATAAATAGGTGTCACTTGCCATTATATGGATAATGCATGGACTATCCAAAAAATAATTCTTACATTTAGAGTTTTTAATGATAAACACACTGCTGCTAATATTTTTGAATAATATAATGGTCGTGTTTCCGTATATGCCGACATATGGAGTGACCATTGGCGAATGCATTCATACATATATATCACTTGCCATTATATGGATAATGCATGGACTATCCAAAAAAGAATTCTTGCATTTAGAGTTTTTGATGATAAACACACTGCTGCTAATATTTTTAGACAGCTTAGAATAATTTTTGTAGAGTATAAAATTGATAACAAAATTTTTGCAATTAGTTTTGATAATGCTTCTAACAATACCGCTGTTATTCCTGCTTTAATTGAATTATGCAAACCTTATCTTGGTGGTAAATTTTTTCATCAAAGATGTGCATGCCATGTTTTCAATTTATGTGTTCAAAAAGGATTAAAAACCCTTGAACAATTTATTCAACCTATTAAAGATGCCCTCTATTTTTTGTGGAAACATCCTACTATAATGAAAGCATGAGCAGCATATTGTAAACAAAATGGTAAGCGTGTCATTAGATTTCCTCGTGATGTTCCAACACGTTGGAATTCTACTTATAAATTGCTTGCTAGAAGTTATGAATATATGGATTTATTAGTTACTTTTATTCAATATCATGTTAGTCACATTAATCTTTATCAAAGTCATTGAGATATTTGTAGTAATGTTTGTGGTTTGTTAAAAGTTTTTTATACTGCTACTAACAATTTATCTGGTATTTATTATCCTACAACTAATTTATTTATTATTGAGAGTCTTAATATTGCTGGTGCATTTGCTCATTGTGAATCCGACTTACAATTACATGAGTCTATTACTGCTATGAAGGAAAAATGGTTAGAATATTATAAGGAGTTTCCAAATATTTATTTGATTGCCATATGTTTTGATCCACGTTGTAAACTAGAAAGTTTGTCTGATTATCTATCTGCTTATTATGAACAAGGTTTAAAAATACATTATGATGTTGATATGTGTTGTGCTAGGGTTAAGAAATTATTGTATGATTTATATGATGAATATCTTAGAGTTTATAGTCTATCACTAAACATAGATGTTCCACAAACTCAAAATGTATCTCGTTTCTCATCATCCTCTGGATTTATTAGTTTAGGGTATAATCTTTTATCCAAAAAAACCAAAAAATTACGAGGTTCTTCTTCATCAAGCTCCACCACATATTCCGAGCTTGAATCTTATCTAGGTACCTCTTTTGAGTTCATAGAAGACACTGAAGTTAAACAATTTGATATCCTACACTGGTGGAATGAGCATGAAAGGTACTTTCCAATCTTGGCTATGATAGCCAACAAAATCCTTTCAACACCAGTTTCTACAGTGGCGGTGGAACAACAGTTCAGCGCCGGTGGGAATATTTTAGACCCAACATGTTCCCTTATGAGTCCGAAATCACTTCAGATGCAAGCTTGTGTCGAAGATTGGACGAAGGCACAATATCGACAACAAGAAATCGACCAGGAGGAATAGTACGATTTCTTTAAAGATGACGAACCGGCTGAAAGCCGAACTAATGATCAAGGTAATGATTAGTCTCCACTCTCCTCGCCATCTCCAAAGTCCAACCTGAAATAAAAGGTAAGAGAACTACGTGGTCTTTGATTCCTCTAAACCCTTAAGAGGATACGTAGACAACTTAATTGTGGTAAAAATTAAGTGCAAGGCCAATTTTACAATTTTTAGATTTATTTTAATTTAAATTTTTAATGTCATTTATTTATTTTATTTTATTTAGTGGGTAAATAACCCAATAAAATATATTTTCAAATTACAATTTTACACAGCTAATGTAATAATGTTGTTATGATATAAGATTTAAAAAAAAAAAACCGGAACCGGGGGAATCGGAACCAGCGTCGAGTCTACTTTGATATCTATAAGGAAGTTTATTTCCTTATCAGAGTATGCTTCAAGATATCTTATTTTAGTAAGACTTTTTCTCTGCGTATTTAAGTCGTGATTGCCTTTAATGTTTCCCACGCGTTATTTAACTAACCGGCTGCCTAACCCCACCAGATCTCTTTTACCCTGATCGGATTGTAATTACCTGACCAGGTTATCTCTACCCGATCGGCTAGTTTTGCCGACCAGGTTTCTCGTACCAGATCGATTAATTTTCCCGACCATCTTAGGTAAACTTGATCAATCTTTGAAATCATCTATTGGTCGCCTTGGGTTGATTTTTCCTAACTGACTCTGATGACGTGGCATATCTAATCACTGTACTTTCAGGTGATCATGCTGGCTTGTCATGTTATCAAAAAATCCCTATAACATGAATAAAGAGTTATAATAAATTAATTGAGTTTAGTTAAAAAAGTGAAAATGATACAAAAGGAATTTAAGAAAGAATATGAGGATAAAGTGAGATTGTAAAAAGTAAATAGTGAAATGAAGATGCGGGATTTAGGGCATCCCCAGCAAGGCTCCCTAAATTTTCCTTATATTTAGGGAGCCAGTTGTACTTTTTACATATAGGGAGCCATATAAGGAGTCAACACTCTAACAAGCTCCCTAAAAATGGTTCTTTATTTTTTTATATAATTTTTAATGCAAAAAGAAATATTATTATTTTTATATAAATTTAAAATGTTATTATTTACAATAAAGTTTTTACAATAAATTTAAACCGTTGCCAGCATTTTAGTTTTACAAAAAAAAAATGATTAAACAAAGAAGAGAATGCCGTTGCAACAGAATTTTTGTGATTACACAAAGAAGTGTAATAAATGTTTAATAAATAAAACATAATTTTTGTTAAAATAAAAAAGAATTTGGGTTAAATAAAAAAAAGAATTTTTGTTGAATAAATATGGACCATTGAAAATAAAAGATGTGGACTCATCTTGGCCACTAATGTTATTTGGGGAGTGAAGAAAAAAAATAGGTAGGGAGGCTTCACTCATTACATTTAGAGAGCCTTTGACCTGAAAAATATTTAGGGAGCGAGATAGGGAGGCTGTTGGAGCAAATTCAGATCAAGCCTCCCTAAATATAGTCAAAGACATCCCCATTTCCGGCCTATTGGGGATTCTCTTAGATCTCGAAATATGGAGATGAAAACTTGATCTTCAAATTTATTCTCCTCGCTTAGCGTGAATTAGAGAACCATCAGAATGATTTGGGTCTCCATTTCGAAGAAATGTTCGAAATAGAGACCCATTGGAGTTGGCCTTAGGATGTGTTTATTATGTGGGATTGGACCAATCCCAAGTTTGGAGACATCACTGGATTGGTTTGTCCAATCCGATAGAACGCACATTTTTTGATTTAGTCATACGATAAGTTGGGTTTACATTAGTCTTGGGATCGTAGAACTAATGCCTTTTTTCTTTTATAATTTTTTTTTAGTTTTTTAAACAATTTAATAATAAATAAATTATAAACTTTAAATTTAGGGTTATTATGATTTTATTCCCTTTAATTAGCGTTAATCTAGGTTTAGTCCACTAGTTTTTGGAATTACTAAGTTTAGTCTAGTAATTCTCTGATAATACATATTCGAGTCCTTACCGTCAAATTCCGTTAGATTTTCCTTGACTTCCGTTAGGTCAACAAGGGCAATATAGGAAATTTGACAAAACTTCTAGAAACTAGTCTGGAAGAAGGGTAAATCTGGAATTTAATAATGTAAAAATTTTTAAAATTAAAAAATATATTAAAAAATTAATATTACAAATAATTAAAAAAACAAAACAAAACAAATTATCTCTCTCTCTCTCTCACGCGTTCATCATCACCAACCACTAGAGGTGCCCACGGTTCGGTTAAACCGTGGGCACCAAACCGAAACCGGTTTCGAAAAACCGAAACCGGAACCGTAACCGTAACCGCCGGTTACGGAACCGGTTGGAAACCGGTTCCGAACCGGTTCGGTTACGGTTACGGTAGGTTGAAAACTGACCAAAACCGACGGTTTAACCGTCGGTTTTGGGTAAAAACCGACCAAACCGTCGGTTTAACCAACGGTCAAAACCGTCGGTTTGGTCGGTTTTTGCCCAAAACCGACGGTTAAACCGTCGGTTTAACCGGCGGTTTAACCGACGGTTTCGACCGTTGTTAGTAAAAAAAATAAATAAAAAATTTCGACGAATCATGGCTTGCCACGCGTACCACATAATTGAAAAAAAAAAACAAAAGAATTGATGACCGTTGGGCGTTGGGTGAGATGACCAACGGTCATCTACCCATCTCCCAAGTCCCAACAGCCATATATATATATTATTTTTTTCCCTTAATTTCTTAAATTGTAAATTCGCCCCTCCACTATAATCCTATAAATACCCCCCCCCCCCCCCCCCCCCCCCCATTTCAATATTCTTCACACCACTCTCAACTTCTCTCAATCTCTCTCAATCTCAAATTCTCAATTCTCTCTAGTCTCTACATTCTACAATTTTCTTTATTTTTCATTTTTCATAAAAATTAATATCTATTTTTTTCTTCAATTTTTTACAATCATCTATTTACAATTTTCTTTAATTCTCAATTATTATAGAAATTAATATCTATTTACAAATTCTATTTTTTTTACAATCATCTATTATTTATTTACAATTATCTATTTTTCTTAGTGTTACCACTATTATTCCAACAATATTTTGAGTGCCTCACATATCTATATATATTTTTTACTATTAGTATTTATAATTAATTATTCAATGGCAAGTGGGGGAGAAGGTTCAAGAAATTTGAACAAGGGAAAAGGTCCATTGCAAGATTTGTTGGAACACCAAGGTGATGATGTCAGTTATAACGACCGACTTTACCACGAGTTCCTTCAATCTCAATTTGGATCCGATCTCCCTCGTAGTCCTAATCCCCCTCTAATAATTTCCGACGAACCCGACCCCAATCTCTATGACCCTGATAGTAATGAAAATCTATTTACCCCCCAACCCCCTTCAAATGAATTTGTTGCAGGTGAAGAAGAAAAGCCGATGAAGTCCGATCTCTTCAAATTGCATATGAAGAAAATTCAGTTAGATGACGGGATGATCCAAATCAATTGCAACTACTGCTCCAAAATATATAGGACCAACAAATCATTCGGATATGGCACGTACTGGAACCATATTAGGAAAAATCACCCTTCTGAATTGGTAAAGACTAGTAACCAATCCCAAATCTCCAGGTACGGAACCCCTACTAATCAACTATTTCATTATACGTCTGAAAAAAACAAGGAAGAATTAGCAGTAATGGTTGCAGTTGAACATTTACCTTTTAGTTTTGGTGAGAAAGTAGGTTTTGTTAATTATTGTCAAAATGCATTAAATCCTGCAATGCAACGTGTTCCTAGATCCACTCTCACACGTACAATGTTTTCCATTTACAAAAAACAAAAAAACAAATTGAAATCATTTTTTTATCAATTTGAAGGTCGTGTTTCCGTATGTGCCGACATATGGACCGATAATTTTGGTAGTCACCATTATATGGGTGTGACATGTCATTATATGGATAATGACTGGGTCATGCAAAAAAGAATTATTGCATTTCGTGTTTTCGATGAATCACACACGGCTCAAAATATTTTTCGACTCCTTAAAATTATTTTTGAAGAGTTTCATATCCAAAACAAAATTTTTACGATCGGTTTTGATAATGCTGCAAGCAATACCGCATCTATTCCTATGTTGCAGGATTTGTGCAATCCCTATTTTGGGGGTAAATTATTTCATCAAAGATGTGCATGCCATATTTTAAATTTGTGTGTTCAAGCTGGATTACAAATTCTTTCTGTTTATATTAAACCAATTAGAGATAGTATTAACTATATCTAGAGGCAAAACAAACTCCAAAAACTATGGTTAAAATATTGCTCTCAAAATGGTATGCGTCCCATTAAATTTTCTCGGGACATTAGTACTCGTTGGAATTCTACTTATAAGTTGCTTAATGAAAGTGTTGTATATAAGGAATTATTAGTTTCTTTTATTACTTATAACTTTCCTTCAATTTCTCTTCAATTGAAGCATTGGGATATATGTATAAAAATTCTTGAATTGTTACGTGTTTTTAATGATGCTACTAATGCTTTATCTGGTATTTACTATCCCACTACTCATTTATTTCTTATTCAAAGTGTTAATATTGCTGGTGCATTCAGTGAGTGTGAACTCGATGTTCAATTGAGTGAATGTGTTGCTGCCATGAAAAAAAAATGGTTACAGTATTATAAGAAGATTCCAAATATTTATTTGCTTGCATCATGTTTTGATCCACGTTTTAAATTAGAATGTTTGCAAGATTATTTAACTCATTATTACAAAAGTTTAGATTTAGAAGTTGATGTTCTTAGTTATTGTAATTCCATTAAGGCTTTGCTTTATGAATTATATGATGAATATCTTAAAATATATGGTCCGTCTTTGAACATGCCGGTTTCACAACATCAACCGACATCTGATAGTACTGGTACTTCCTCAACTTTTAAATTAAAGGGTTTAGGGGATCGATTGTTTTCCCAAAGAGCCAAAAAATTAAGAACATCTTCTTCATCCTCATCCGGCTCGATTTCTGAGCTTGACCGGTATTTAGAAACATCTCATGAATTTTTAGAAGATAGTGAAGTGAATTTAGTATCCAGGTTTGGTGGAAGGATCATGAACAGATTTTCCCAATTTTGGCTATTATTGCCAAACAAATTTTGGGAACACCGGTTTCTACCGTAGCTGTGGAACAAGAATTTAGTGCAGGTGGAAATATTTTGGAACCAAGACGGTCGGTTATGTGTCCGCAGACACTTGAAGCTCAGGCCTGTCTTGATGATTGGACAAAGGCAAAATACAGACAACAAGAAATCGAGGCGGAGATAGTGAATGATTTTTTCGAAGATGACCAAACCACGGGAACGGAAGGCAGCGATTAGATTCCATTCCAACTTCCAACCTTCAACACCGAACATCTAATTAAAGGTAAAAGAACTACGTGGTCTTTGATTCCTCTACTGCTCTACATTTATGGAGGATACGTAGGCAACTTAATTGAGGTCAAATTAAGTGCAAGGCCGATTTTTTTATTTTTTATTTTTAATTCAACTTTGTTACATTGTATATTTGAATTCAATATCCATTTAATTATTTTTTTAATACATCTGCAATTGTAATTTTGTATCAATTTATCAATGTCAATTTCTTTTATTTTCAACATTATTAAATACCTAAATGCTTCAATTGTATATTATATATTTATATAATTGTATTGAATATTTTATATTAATTTCATTTTATTACAAATGTTTCATTTTATTACAATGTTTCAATTTCATTTTATTACAAATGTTTCAATTTCATATTATATTTTAAATTTTATTCATTTGTCAAAACAAAATTCTGGAACATTATTTTAATTACGTTTAGTAATTATTGTAATTAGGTTTTGTTTGGAAAAAATAAATAAAACCGAAACCGAAACCGAAATAAACCGAAACCGAAACCGAAATAAACCGAAACTGAAACTGAAACCGAAACCGACGGAACCGAAACCGAAAACCAAACCGGTTTTTTCGGTTACGGTTACGGTTTGGGTGGCCACGGAACCGAAACCGGCGGTTTCGAAACCGAAACCGCCCCGAAACCGAACCGTGGCCACCTCTACCAACCACCAATAAATTTTTTTCTCTCTCTCTCACTCCATCATCAACATCAAACCACCCAACACCTCCATCTCTCTCATTCCATTATCAACATCAACACCTATATCTCTCTCATTCCATCATCAACATCAAACCTCCCAACACACAAGCGACAACGACGACGACGACCGGAAGCAGCGATGACGCCGCCGCCGGCCGGAAGCACGACGACGACGACAACAACGACCAGATCTTTTTCTCTTCTTCTTCTTCTTTCTCGGCTTCGGGGTGGTTGACAGTGGGTGGTTGATAATGGTGGTGAGATCGATCGATCGATCTAGAGAGAGATGAGATGAGATCAGAGTGGCTAGGGTTTGAAATGAGAGAGAGCGGCGGGGAAGAAAGGGAGATGATATCAGTGTGGAAGAAAGAGAGATAGAGAGATGAGATATGTTTGAATGGATTTTTTGATGGAGGTTTCTCAGATTCAATAATGTTTTTTTTTTCTTTGTTTTCTCTATTTTGTTGATAAAATGATGAATTAGGATGTTATGAAACAAAAAAAAAAGATAGGTTTGATTTTGGGTTTGTGATGGGGTTTTGGGTTTAATTCTGGTGGGATGATGATTTTGGTAGGAATTTTGTGTTTGATAATGAATTGGGTTTAATTTTGGATCGATGAATTGGGGATGCATTTTTGTGTTTGATAATGAATTCCGGAAAAACAAAATTCTAGGGTTGATGATAATAAATAATGATTTCTGGAAAAAAAAATTAGGGTCGACGATAATGATTATTGATGATTGATTTCTGGAAATTAATTCATTCAATAATAATAATAATTATTACTATTTTAATTAGTTTTTTATAATTTGTTTTTGTTTTTTTGTTTTTTATTTAATTAAATACAAAATTACACTGCCCTTCATTAGAAATCTTCATTAAGGGTATTTCGGTCTTTGTACCTTCTGATGATGCCAGTCCGTGTGTTTTGACGGAATTCCTAACAGAAGGACTAAAGTTAGTAATTCCAAAAACTAGTGAACGAAACTCAGATTAATACTAACTAGAGGGACTAAAATCTTAATATACCTTAAATTTATTGCAAATCAATATAAATTTGTAATTTTATTTAAAATTAATTTTGAATATTAGTAGTTTAATAATATACAGATTAATATATTTATTTCGTCGGAGCAATTATTTCAATAATTTATTATTCAATTTTCATTTGATTATTGGAGAGCGAGATTAATTCAATCATAATTGCTCTTAATGGGATTGAAGAATCTAAATTCGTTTGACCCATAGTAAACCCACATATTTATAAAAAAAAATTATTTTATTAAATAAACAAATTAAAAAATTGAAAATTGTTTAAATTTATTGAAAAATAATATAAATATATATTTTAAAAATATTTTTAGTTATTGTTACTTTAATAATATATAAATTATAACATTTATTTTCTTCAAATACATATTTCAATAATTTATTATTCAATTTTAAAATATTATTAAATTAAAAATACAATTATATTTAGTCCAACCAAATTCATGTTTCAACAAACAAAACATGAATGAATAATAAAGAAATAAATTCACGAGGTTAAGGATTCTGAAAATAAGAAGAGGCAGCATCACACTCGAAGCTTAAACTGGTTGGAGGCCAGTTTATTTATAGCCAAACGAAAACTTTGAAACACTGCCAATAAGGCTTCTGAAATGTCAACAGGACAGCAAGCCTAGACTACTTGAGAGTTGAGACCTCACGTATCACTTTCACAAGCAGATAATTGGTCTGGTTTTGATGACTATTCTTTTTTCTTTCTTTTTTTCCTGTTTCTATCTATCCACTTTTTTGAAGATTTTTGCCATGGTTAGAATTCGAGCCGCTAACTTGGAAATCATTTGTCCAAGTCTCAAGCTCGTCTATGTACCAGCTGAGCTACGCCTCTGAAGGAGTTTTGAAGACTATTCTTCAAAACCCATCTAAACTTAATAAACTGATAAGACATTAACAAATTATTTTCAAACCCATCTAAACTTCACATACTAAACAAAATTAGAAAGAAAAAAAATAAATATTCTGAAGTAACATTATTGAGATTCATTTATAGATTAATCAATTCAGTAGATCTCTCAATGAAAAAACACAGGTATATTTGATAATGAAAAGGGCTTATGAACCAAGCAGCTTCTTCCATCTTGCATATCCTAGAACCAGCAGGAAGAGCACTAAACTAGCTGCTGTGAGAGACCCAACAAAGATTTCAAAAATCCCATGAATTTTGTACAATGTACAAGGGATGTTCATTCCAAACAGCCCGGCTATCAACGTTTCGAAAGCTATAGCAAATGATGCAATCGTCAATGTCAACTGAAGCTGGATGAGTTCATTACGCTGGTTGTCAAGTTGGATGTTGACATAGTCTTCTGTGTCATCAATGTACTCACGCACCTGTGAATCAAATATTATAAAAACAAAAAGTTAACTCCATGGGATGAATTAGATGAAGTCTGAAGTTTACAGTATAGAATTCAAACTACTATTAGTTTTTAGTGGGCATGGCTGTTGATTGTTGGAAGCATTTTCTATTACTTGTCGAATGACACCTGAACCATTTCAACTGTCAGAATGCTTTTGATTGTCCATTATCTGATACGCAAAGTTAATAGCTAACCAATTCTTGATGAAAGTAACCTACCATCCTCAGCAATATACAAGGCAAAAGGTTCTATTAGCTCGAAATTAGACTCCCAAGATGTTTAAATCTATCCCAATCATTTCAAAATCCAACATTTGATACAGCAAATAAACTTATCAATCAAAATGAGTATAAAATAAAACTGATACCATTCAAAGACTACCTATAAAAAATATTGTCTTCTGAAACATTGTTTTATTGTCAAATAGTTGTGCACAAAAGCATGAGTGAAATAAAACTTGTGCTATAAGAAGGAAATCACTCACAGACAATATCTTGTTCCGTGTTCCATCCAGCTGCATAAAATACGCTTCAAGCAACATTTCCAAATCTTCTACATCATTATCATCCAAAAAGCTGCTCACCAAACTTCCGCTCCTTTTAGAGCTAAGCCGGGGAAGATGAGGTACTATAGCAAAACTATTTGAACCATCACCTCCTGCCTCTAATTGCTGATTATGGATCCTCTTCCTTGTTAAATATAAATGTGCCATATCTTCGTTGTCGTCTAATAAATGTTCGATTTCATCTCTCACCTGACATAAGAGTATAAGACAGCTATGAGCTTACCACAAATAATCAAGCATATGGTTGTTGCTGCTTCTACTATTGACATATTTAACAAAGCATATGCTTTTTCAAGTACAAAAACTTCCATAGCATATTTTCTAAATCATGTATCTTTTCACATGATTTCATATATCCTGTCCAGTAAAGATAACTAGTTTGTACAAGTAGAGAATATGATTAAAAAGTTTACTTGAAAGGGGTAAAAAACTTATATATAAACATTATTAAATCCAAGAAAAAAGGTTAAGACTTGATCATATTCCAAGTTTTGAGGCAACATAGACTATTACTATGTGATGACTAGATTACAAAGACCATATATCAATGTTCTAGATGGAATTATTCTTCTATGCTTCAATGATATCAATGTCTAAAAGAGTATTCCTCTCCCATAATTCTATATGATCCCTTCTGGGCTGTGGGCACAGTGATCCCAATTGACACTACTGGAAATCTATGTCAAAACAATGGCATAAACTCTTTATATTCAGTTTAGGAAATAGGGTAAAAAAAAGCGTCTACTCCAAGAAAAAAAAAATCGCAAGTTAAGTATTTAGAATTTGAGGAGACCAAAAAAAAAAACACAAAATTGTAAGTAAAAATTACTTTGAGTAAAGACATGAAAAGCAATAGTAAACAGTAAACAATACCTAGAACAACTAATAAATAGTACCACAAACTGTAACTTGAGTTCTCAGTTTCAAGAAGAAAGGGACAAAGGAAACAGAATTATAAGAAAAAGTGCACAATATGGGAGAGAAAGAGCAATAGGTATTCATGCCTTTATTATATAGACTTCTTACACTTATCCTAAAACTAGGATTCCCAAGATAAAGATTAACAATCTAAATCAGCTATATTACCCTAAATCAACTAAAGACTGAATTAGGAACTCAAATAACCTTCCAATCCACACGCGCAAGAACTGCAGAAATTATAGTTCTGCCACTACATACAAAAAGACTCTTACTCTTAAATAACTAAACTTCAGAATCACATTACCTTAAAACAAAATCCTTTTCCCATGACAGGACAAACAACTTCTTCATGTTTAGCTATCTTTAAGGATTTTGATAATGACTCAACTAATATCCAAAAAGGGTAACAGCATTTAATACTAAAAATGTGATACCGATAGCTAGGAAGTAGAACTGATATCCTAAAGCATCTACGTAGGCTATTCCACCTAAATCCATGAAAGCATGCTCAGAGTTGCCTTTGCAACATAAATCCAAAAGCCTGAGTTAGGTATTTAATGAGATTGTTACTCTCCCATAGAGAAAAATGGTAGAAATCTTTAATGAATAAAGTAGTAATACTCTATTCTTTTCCATTATTTCATCAACAGTTCTACAAGATTCCTTTTCAGTGATCAACATTAAAAAGAGACTGTGAAAGAAAAAAAAAATCTTTGCTACAACTTTAATTGTCACTCTGATATACCATTCAACTAGAGAAGAGTATGATAATGAAGTACAAAAACTGGGCAAAAAACACATAACATTCATCAGATACCTTTTGTACACGTGCAAGCAAACGGGTAAGATTGCTTTTCAGACTTCGTACATGTTCAAGGTTCTTGGTGCTAACATTTCTTGCCAGTTCATCCAACACAGGGTAAGCATCTCTCTCAAGGTCAGCCACGCTGGAGTCCAAATATGTGCAGACAACTTCTAATGCAATCTCCAGAACCTGAAACTCAAATGGAAGCTCACACTGCAAACCTTCAGCAGCTTCTGGAACAGGTAACCAGCGTCCACCTGTGGACACTTGCATCTCACTATCATGTACATCTGCAGGTCCTGCTCCATGGAGGTTAGCTGGGCTTTTATAAGGAAGTTGTTGCCTAAGCTGATCAACAAATGGAAGAACTTCTTGCCGAAGAGGATCAAGCAACAGCACTTCTTCAGCCGTAACAATAGCCTTTATGAACTCCAAATTGACAACCATGGCCTTCTCCCTAGCTGCAGAGGTAAGGCATGGACACATGATCTTATCATAAATTCATAATCTAACACTCCATACACAATGAATGCAATAATAGTAAAAGCAGCAGCAAAAATGGGAAAGCAGAAACATAGAACTGCGAGTATGATTTTTTCCTAAAAGAAAAAGAAAAAATTTAAGTCTCTTTTTCTTATCACAAAGAAAAATTAGACGAAAGGAGCTAGCAGAATGGCACATAACAACATGAACGTTAAAACCATAATTGATACCAATAAGCAAGACATAAATATTATCACTTATGCAAGGTATCACAGCTGCAAGTTTGCATTATAGTTTCACCCAAAATAGCAAGGACATCTACTGTCAATACAAACGCACCAAAAGCTAGCCATTAGTCATCCTAACAGCTCAATTAACATATTCACAATTAGGTATAGCAAAAAAGATAACCAGAAAGCATCTCAAACATGTCTACTGTCTAATTGAAGTGAAAGCTTCAACTGATTTTACTAGTTCTTAAACTAAGATCCTTCCCAAATACCTTCATATGCTTCCCACTAGCTAATTAAATTGAAGTCAAAAGGCAAACTAAAAATCCACAGATTTTAGGGACGTTTAAAGACTTGTAAAAATCAATAGCTCCAGAAAAGGGTTCTGTTAACTACCAAAATCAGTAACCAATCCAAGGAAACATTTTTCTTGCTGCCAAAGATGGAGCCACAACGAGTTCCGGTTCCCAAAGGGACCCGGTCCTCCTGGAACTCGGTCCAGACGGAGCCACGACAGGATCCAGCCCTCCCAATGGGGTCCGATCCTACCGAACCCCGATCCAGATAGTATCCCGCCCCGGTGCCACCAGAGATCCAAATGGGCCCGGTCCGTGCTAGTACTCACTCCCTCTGGGACCCGGTCCTGATGGAGTTGCTACATGATACGGTCCCCCCCGACCCCCGATCCAGATAAAGTCCAGCCCCGAAGCTACCGGAGATCCCGGAGGACTTGATCCGTGCCAGTACCCGGTCGCCAAAGGTAGCGCGTTTCAAAGAACAGACCCGATCCGGACAGGAAGCGATCCCCATACTAAGGGTTCGCCTTCAATGAGCGGGGTTATGCGTTCCGGATCTCCCGGACCAGCGTCGGCCAGTACCTAGAAGCTCAGTCAGACCCCAAGTCCCCGGAGAACTTTCTAGAAGTTCAAACTCACTCATCAAACACCGGGTCTCAACTAAGGCTGATGTTAGCTCTAAAGCAAGGCCATGTGAATAAAGAGGCAACCGGAACATCATGCAGAGGATGGATGCACAATTAATGTTGGGTAACAGACATGAAGAAGGACAGGTAGGAAATCGACGGAGGAAATCCATTCTTAGCCGAGCCTCAGCAATGGCCAAATCTCTTCCCACTTAAGCCCTACCCAATGTCAACTACACCATTCACCAAAAGGGAAGCTGTATTTTCTCAGCAAAAGGGATGCAGAAGGTCATTAAGCTAGGGAAGGAAAGCTTGGATAAGGGCGCCTGACAGACGTAGTGCAACAGACGCTAGCGCTGTCCCCTGCTAGACGGAACAGTGAAAGCGACACGTCTAGCCAGCTGGGAGTAGCTTCAGCCAAATGGCGCGATACGAACCACCACTAAAGCGCCTAAAGCACCATAGGCATAGGTAGATCAATCATGACCCTCTAGAGCGTGTGCTACCCACAGACCTGATCCGATGGAAGCGGTGAGGATTCGTTGGCAGCCCTTCTATCCTCACCTACCCACCAAAGCACCTAATCACCAAGGGGGGCCCAGGTGGATTAATCTGGACCTTCCAAAGTACGGCATCCGTACACCCAATTCAAAGGGGCAGTGTGGATCAGGCCAGGCCTTTCTCGCCTAAAAGGATGCCCCTCACCAACCACATTAAAGGACCCTATAAATATCATAACTCGAGGAGAAAAGGGTTACACAATATTCAGCACCTAAAAAAGAGTTCTACTTGGCTACTAAATTCCTACAAACACCTCCATATTGGTTATACTACTCGGCTACTACCCTCCTACAAAGACCTCCATATTGGTTATACTACTTGGCTACTATACTCCTACTAACACCTCCATATTGACTACCCCACTAGGGTAACATTCTCCTTCACTCCTAACATTTATCATGACACTTCCTGAGTGATCTAGAAAGTTGTAAGCCTACGGGCAATGTATGATGTACCATTACATGCACGATCAATAAAGGCATTTTACACCTGATTGCATTTCAGTCCCAGTTAATCGGGCCAGGGAAGCCCCGGTACCCCCCATCCTCGAAGGAGCCAGGTAAACCCCCTGCCCGGTCCGAACCTACCGCGGAGCACCCGTACTCCGTGGTTAACTGGTGTCCCGAAGGCCACACCCAATTTTCAGGATAACAGGTTCTTAACGGGAATTTCTTTGCACAAATTACAAAAATATTCCCTTACTACATTTACTATGTCAATTACAAACACACAAAGAAAGTTGCAGGCTGCCGCACCATAAGGTTTAGTTCTAGCATGAAATTCACATCATCTCTCTTTACCATCAATGAACAATGAAACAATAGATGGACTTCAACTAAACGACAATGGAGCAAAACTGTTAAATAAAACCACAGTAAGATCAAACTACATTCCAGCGACATAAATAACCACACAAGCTACACTACCACTAGAAAATGCCTCAATCAATTCAATCTCAACTACAAATATATCTTCTCAATACTTTTCAATGCACAATTACTCATAACAAATAAAACCCAATTCACTAATCAAATTTTACGAATACCCAGATGGAAAAAAAATCCGAAAACAAAATCCTTACCAAGAATATTGGAGGAGTGAGAAAAGACAGGACCGAGAATTCGCAAATCCCTAGCCGGGATTCCTGCGCGCTCAATGATCGTACTCTTATCGCATTCCACCAACTCCGATCTTCCCGTCAAGTCGAACCTCATCCACAGCCTCGCACCACCCGCTTTCTTCTTCCCTTTCCCCGGCACCGACCCACCAGCGGCAGCCGTGTTCGGCGACTGACCCATCGGCTGCGGTGGCGGCGGCAGCAGCGTTGGTGGATCCAATTTCTTCTTCGTCCGGCGTCTCAAGCACAAATGCCGGAACGAGAGGGGATTCTTCTTGCCCATTGGCAAGAAAAAAACAAAAATCGCAAAAAATAAAAATAGAAGGTTGATTTAATTTAACCTTTTATTTTTTTAATACGTGATTTGTATTGTGTGATATATGTTGACTGCTTTTTGTTTTTTTATTATATTTGTGGGGCCATTAGGGTGGCTGTGGTGGAGGTAGTTGTGGCGGCAGCGGCGGTGGTGGCGGTGCCTTCTTCTTCGTCTTCCTCCGTTTCTCCTCCTCCTTGTTCTTCCATAGACGAATATCTGCCTATCAAATTTGGAGTGCGTAGGCGATTTTAAAAAAAATTCTATTTTTATCTTCTTTTTATGCTGCTTTATTTTTTTATTTCAGTTTTAACCATCAGCTATGGGATATTATTGTTTTCCACCTTCGGGTTATCGGTCATTTTCCATTACCTAAATTAAGTAATGATCAAAATTCATCCTCTGATTTCAGTTAATAGTTAAAATATATTTTACTGTTATTATTTTGTTAAAATTTTTATTTTTTTGTTAAGTTAATAAGGATATAATAATAAATAAAATGTTTAAATCTCCTTTTCTTAAAAAATAAAAATAAAAATCTCTCCTCACGGATCAAGACCACTCGCCATCGATCTCCATCCATCTCCCTCATTCCCTTAAAAAATTAAAAACAAAATTAATATATTACTTTGATTAATATATTACTTTGATTATGGTTTTTATGATATGTGTTATTATGAATGTACCGACTCTTTTGACCAAAGAATAAAGCAAATCCGACAGAAGATTTCGTGTACAGTAAAGGGTATATTACTTTGATTTGTCTCAAATGGCAAACAAGTTATTTGCTGAGAGTTGAAATGAACTTTCATTCGTTTGCCTTTTTTTTTTCCTGTCTCATACTCAAAACCCAGATGTGCCTTGAAGGGTTCTTGTCATTGCATTGATTTTGGAATTTGAGGATATATTTGTGTCAAATATGCCTATGTTTTTGCCCTTAAAGAGAGATAGGTTGCTAGGTTTGAAGGAAGTGGTGATAGGCAGGTTCTAGATCTTGACACTAGCTGTGAAAGATGGAGTCTTGGGCGGTGTTGCTGGTGTTATTGGTAGTAGTGCCGTTGTGGGTGAGAAATTGGATCTGAAGAAGATGATTTAAGAGCTTGATTTAGCTGAAATCCCTTCAGTGTTCATCTTTCCCACCATCTTTCTCTCTCGGTCTCCTCAGAGTCGAGATCAGCGCTCGATCTCCTACTTCACGCCATTCTATCTCCTCTCGCCATCGAGTCCCTTCTCTTTCTCGTCCCTCTTCTTCTTCTTCCCATCTCTCTTCATGGGGTAGTGGTGAATGTGTTTCTTTTTGGGTTTGGGTTTGGGTTTGGGGAGGTCACTGGCGATGGTTACTTTGATTTTGGTTTTAATTAGTTCGACATTTTTTTTCAACTACTTAGAATGGAGTTGCAGGTTGGGAATTGGATGGATTTGATTTCATTTTCTTTTTCTAGTGGGGTGTCAGTTTCTGGGCTTCTATTTCTTCTTGTTTTTATGGTTGGTGTTGTTGTTGGTGTTGTTGTTGTTTTTCTGGTTAGTGTTGGTCTATGGGAGCTGGTGTGGGGGTTGGGTGATGGACTGATGAGGTTTCAGGGTTTATTGATGAAGATGAAGATGCTGAATTTGTTTTTTTTTTTTTGCCTGATTATATCTACCATCCATCTCTGATATCGGCGGCAGAGATCGAATTTGGTGATGATGTTGATGACATTATGTTGATTTTTTTAAAATAAATAAAATTAAAAACTGAAAAAGAGAGGTAGAGGGGTATAATTGTATTTTTGTTAAAAAATTAACAGAAGTTTATGGAAGTTAACGGAAGGTGGAAAATTGCAATTACTCAAACTCGATGGTGGAAAATGATCAATACCTCATAAGTGAGGGTGGAAAATAATAATAACCCTATTTTTATTTTAGAGCTGATTATTTTTTTCGTTTTCTTTTTGTTAGTTAATTTTTTTTTTAAATAATTGTTTGTTAAATTTTACTCATTGAAGTGATGAATAATTTCAAAAAAAAAAGGATATTATCATTTTGGTCCCTATGTTTTCGCGCATGATGACTTTTTTAACTGTCTTTCCATTGTTCACTGATGTGGTCCCTATATTTTTAAAACCCCATCAATTTGGTCCCTCTGACCAGATTTTTAACTGTCAACTCTAATAGAAAAGGGTGAATGACTATTTTAACCTTGACCATTTATTTTCTTTTATAGCAGATCGCTCTTCCCAGCCCTACGCTCAAACTCAGATTTATGTGAGTGGTTGAAGGAGAAACCAAATGTGAGTCAATGTGGTCTTGCACCAGACCGACACTCTTACTCGGATCTGTGTGAGTAGCTATTCGGAGTCACCTTTCTGGTGACAGCGTGGATCTGCGAACTGTGTTGAAGGAGAGAGAGGTTGATGAGAGATCGAGAGACGAGTTCGAAAATCCAAATTCGAATTATTGGAAATTGAATATGGGGAGGCGTTGAGATTTGCGATTTTGGATTTGGGGTTGAAAGAGAAGAAGAAGATTGATCAAGAGTTAGGGTTGGATTTGCTCAAAATGGTTCTTGTTGTTTTGTTGGTTTTTTTGTTTGTGATTTTTAGTTTGTTTGGTGGTTGAAGATCTCCGATGAGATTTTGAGTTTTTGTTTGAGAATGAAGAAGTTGTTGATGATGATTGAAGAAGAAAATGGAGATGTAAAATTTTATTTAATTGATGAAGACGATTGTTTTGTTGTTTCATCAATAATGGAGATTTGTCTCTAAAATATATACTTTTAACATCTGCAATTTTTTTTTTTAATTGATGATGATGCTGGAAGAAGAAATTGGGATTGATGTTATTGCAAAATGAAGAAGAATGTGATGAAATATAAAGTATTTTTTTTTCTTTAATTTTCTCTTTTGTTTTAAAAATATGTGAATAAATTTTGTTCATATTCATGGATCTGAGAACGTTCCTAGATCTACTTAAAAAAATAAAAATTAATGAATTGTTTTTATTTTAAAATTCTAATTTTATGGAATTTTTTATTTTTTTATAATTTATAATTTGTATTTATATATTAATTTTAGGGGTTTATTTTTCTATTTTTATAATTTTTATTTTCTATTTTTTTTAGTGTTGATGTGTGGAGTATTTATGGTTTAAAGATAAAAATACCTTGGAACCGTTAAATTTGACTAGCGGTTGACTCATAGAGGGATCAAATTGATGAGTTTTCTAAAACTTAAGGACCAAGCCAGTGAAAATTGGAAAGACAATTTAAAAAGTCATCATGCACAAAAACGCAGTGACCAAAATGATAATTTCCCTAAAATATATATTGAAGAAGACAAATCAGCCCAAAAATAGGGCCAATTGTATGGACACCTACGAGTTTAGGTGTAATTATGGAACTTTTAATGACCACTGGCAAAGGGATTAATAAAATAAAATCATTCTTACCTATTTATATACTAAAATTTATTTATTTTAAATTGAAAATGGATGGACGAAAGATATATCTTTTAAGAGTAATAGTATTAAACATACCAACTTATATCCCAATTTGTGAGATGCCAATTGGTAAGTGGCTAGTGGCTACACATTAATTATGATTATCTCACTTATCAATTGTCACATCATTGGTTGGGATGGATGTGAGATACAGAGGAGAGATATGAGGAGAGAATTAACTATAGAAGAGCGATTAAGGGATGTCTTAAGTTTAAAAGCCTTAATGAAGAATTAAGAGAACAACTGAATCACATCAAGAGTCTTTATAGGGAATAGGCATAATATAGAGTCAAGGATAGAGAAATGCATAGGATATAAATGAAGAATATTCTTAGAGAGAAGAAAGATTTGGAAATTAATTCCTGGTGGTTAGTAGACAGTGAAGACTCTTGTAGGATAGAGAAAGAGTCTTATGAGCTGAAAATAAAAAATCTAGAAGACCTAAATGAGAGCAACAAAATGATGCTTCTAGATGAGATAGAATATTATAAAACTAAGTTCAAAATAGCTACTCAAGAAAATGAGAGATTAACTAATCTTCTAGGAGCTCAAAACAGAAATATAGTTGGTAAAGATGACAAGCTTAATACTTTACTCTTGATAATTATATAACAAAGATTCTTATTAAGAAGTGCAAGTGTTGGAGAAATTTTGAAATCAGCACTTGGTTCCTCAACCACTGTATCCTTCTTCTTTTGTTGTTAGTTCTTTTTAGAGATCCCCTTCATCTCTTTAGGAACTTCTTCTTCTTTTTCCTTTGCCCCCATGTCTATGTACAACTCTTCATTTCCTTATCCCAATTCTCTACCACTTCAGAGAGTGATTGCCTTTGCGGATTCTTGATTGCCCTTCTGGTTTTGAATCACTTGGCTTGGAAGTCTACCTTGATCTCTTTAGCTTAACGAGGATGCTATGTGCCCAATTTGGTTCTCCAAGTTCTTGATAGATTGCCTCATTTCTTATAAAAAAGATTCCAACCAAAGTTTGGATTGCATCGAGGGACTTACCTTGTCTTGGAGGTTGTTGAGCTGGAAATTGTTTTTGAACTGGTGGTGGCATTAATGTATTTTGAGTATTCTTCCAACCAAAGTTTGGATGCTGTCACCAACCCGGATTGTATGTGTTAGAGAATGGATAATTTATTTGCCTTTGTTGTTGCAAATAATTTGCTTGAGCCATCTCCTCCCCATTGCCGCCTAGACTTGGACATGTCTCCGAAGAGTGTCTCGGAATTGTACATACCGCGCACACTTGGGAATTCAGGATCAATTGTTGAACTAACTTTGTCAATTGGGCGATTTGGGGTCCAAAATCATTAGTGCTCACCTTACAAACTCCAGCTTTCTTCAGAGGGGTTCTTCGGTAGTTGAATTGTTGAGAATTCTCTGAAAGTCTCTCAATTATCTCCTCCAATGCATTTTTATTCATCAATCCCCATCCACTTGTTGTTTGGGTTTTTGCCCTAAAGCTTGTAATTTGTAAATGTGAATTGAACATAAATGAAAGAAGTAGTTTATTCATTCAAATTGTTTCATCTTTTTTATATATAACATGTGTATTTAACATTCAAGATTGCCGGATGTAATTTCGAACCGAGTATATGAATGTTATATACATATGGATTCAGTTTGAAACGAGCAATCTAAAGAGTCCTGTAGATAGCAAATAAAGCTCGGTACTTTATTTGTGGTTAATCTACAGTTGCGGTCCATTCTGTAATGTACGGTGATCTTATCATGGATCATTCATATGGTGATATGAGAATGGAGGCACCTTGTATGATGTGATCATATAGGACTGGGCCACGATTTATATAAATCTCTCAATAAGATCCGTTTATGCTGAGATTCATACATATCGACAAATGATGGCTATAAATGGGTGATCTTAATCATGAGTGTTTTATCGACTCTTTCAGGTTAGATCGTGATTTTTGATGTACCAAGGGTGAGGTCGGAGTTGTATTCCATATCAATATGCTTCGTATGTTGGGATCATGGTTTGGCTTGTGGCTGGGAAGGTTTGTACACAATAGTGGAATCCATTCCTTCTTGCGAGAAGTAGATAGTAGTTCCCTTAAGGGTTGATTCAGGGCTTGAACAATATGAGCGCTCTCCTAATTCCGCTGAGGAATGTAGGATTTATTGTTTATTAGAGAATCAATGGTACTTATAGTTTTGTTCCCTAAGAAATAGAGCTGATTGATCTCCTTAGTACTGTCAATCATCTTCCCCGAACACAAGTCCAGAAATTCACAATGATTGAAAAAGAATTTAGCAACACAATTCATATCATGAGTAAGCTTACTAATGGATAACAAAGTACAAGTTTGGGAACTAGAGTCCTGTGCTTGGAAAGAACAATTAACCCCTTACTAACAACCAATGCAAGGGTACCATCTTCATTTCTAACTTTAAGATTACCAGCATAAGGATGATAAGATGAAAACAAATGAGAAATACCAGTCATATGATCACTTGCACATGAATCAATGATCCAAAGTGCTAAGTTATTAGGAGAGAAATGTTTATCACTGGCAAAGTTACCTTTCTAGGCCACACAATAAGAAGATAGGAAGAAGTGGTAGACATTGACTGATTTAGGAAATTGCACAAATATTCTAATTGTTCTTGACTGAACGAATGAGCCTCAAATTCCTTTTGAAAGGCTTGGAGAGAAAATTTCGGTGGACGCTTGCATGCTTTTGCTAGTATACTATGTGTTAACAGCCATTTTTGACAGGGGGTCCAAAGAAGAATTTTCCATCTACCTAGAGCCTGGTAGAACCTAGATCAGGGACTAATACCCATATACCGGGGATGCTCGACACCATGAACCGGAAAGAGGTCAGTACCACATCTCACATTCTATCAGGTACCACGCAGGGCCAGCACCGCGGTACCTCCTACCTGGTACCTAGATATCGCAACATCTACCCTGTACCTAGGTACCACGACATCTACTCAGGTACCTAAGTATCGCGATATCAGTCCAGGATCAGACTAAAATATGTATCCTACCCGCCAAGCATGAAGAATGGAATCGTGAAGTTACCAGCATGCTAGAACAAGTGTCACGCCAACAAAAGCAGACTGGTACATCAGGGTACCGTGCCATCAGAGTACAGAGTCAGTATTCTCCTCCAACCAGAAGAAGAGAAAGTTGACTTCTCCGGCCATTCACAACGCCATTAATTGAGTCAGTCAACCCTATTAATAGAGATAATCAGCCTCATTAATGAGAAGATAGTCAACCCTATTAATGGAGATAATCAGCCTCATTAATGAGAAGATAGTCAACCTTATTAATGATCATTCACAACGCCATTAATGAGGAAATATTCAACTCCATTAATGCAAAGTTCCTTTGATTGCGAATTAATTAATGGAGTGGGCAACAAGAATCAGAACATATAAATATGACAAGGCTCTCTCTAAGGAAGGGGATCTCTCCAATCTGAAAAATGAAGGTTTAGACCCAAATATCCAGAAATGGGGGAATGAAATATACAGAGAGTATTCGCCATCACCGAGAGGGAGTTTCCGCCATCGCCATAGAGGAATTATCCACCTTTCCACCAAGAAAATAGTTCGCCATCTCCTACCACTGTGTCGACTATACACATCGATTTTCTCTAGAAATGTATGGGTACCAGATGGTATCTTTCCAAACTGTGGCCTACCATGTTGCAGTCTATATTTGTATAAGCTCATTTGAGCATGATTCTAATGTAAGCTCTCTGGAGCACCTCTCATGATATACGAAATGTAGAGAAGGGTCTTTCTCCTTTCTATGGATACTGCCTAGGGGTTTTTTAGTATGTAATCAATCATGATATTTTTTCCCCCTAGGTCAGTCCACCTCTACCAAATGAACTGTCATTGTCCCATATATCTCCTTATTAAGTATGTATGTGAGCTCGGCATCGACCCCGCTGGTCTTAGCTCTCTTGTACCCCTCCTTGCACGTTATCTAGGTCGGGGAATTATGGAGGGCACCTAGAGAGGTGACCAAGTACCGGGATCAGATACAAAGACCAGGTACCAACCTACTACACCAGATGGGCGGGATGATTGTTCTCCTACCATGGCACCTATCTCGCTTTCAACTTACCAGAATCACGGTACAAAGTACTTACCCCCCCCCACCCTGCTGCGACCTTCGGGGTAGCAGGTTGAGGGTGTTGATCAAAATTTTCACTTCGAGCAAATTTTCCCGTTAACACCATGTTCTCTTGAAAGTTACTGGTTTTCCATGAATTTTCCAGCAAGTCTCCCTTAAGTATGTTGGCCTATTGCAAAAATCACACCACCTTTGATCATTTTCAATCGGTATCTTACTGTCTCCAAATTTAGAATAAAGCTTAGAAACATCTAACGTTGAGCCTTCTACAAGGTTTTTACCGTCGTTGTCCTCATTACCATGAATAAACTCCTTCTAACTCTCAGCACCCCTAACCAGTGCAAAGGCTTGATCAAGGTAGGAAAATGCCTCTCTCCCAAGAATACTGTTAACGGAAAAATCTGCTCGGGGAGCAAAATTTCATTCAACACCCTCTACCCTGCTACCCCGGAGGTTGCAGCGGGGGATAGGTACTTCGTACAGTGATTCTGGTAAAAGTGAAGAAGAGATATCTGATCGATCGATGTCTTCAGACGGGGTAGATACCTCGAGAGAGGTAGGATAGGTAGGAGAACAATCATCCTGCCCATCTGGTACAGTAGGCTGATACCCGGTCCTAGTATCTGATCCTGGTACCTGGTCACCTCTGTAGATGCCTTCAATATTCCCCTAACCTAAATAATGAGCCAGGAGAGGTACATGAGAGCTAGGACCAGCATGGTCGGTGCCTAGTACGCATACATGCATTCATAACAAGGAGATAGATGGGAGAATGACAACTCTTTTAGTAGTGGTGGACTGACCTATGGGGAAAATGTTGGAACCCCGTTCACTGGTAACGCAGCGGAAATATGTTTTAAAAGTTTTAATACAGATCGTAAACGATCTGTAACCAGTGAACTTGAGATCGCAATTCTTTTTCCGGAACTAATACATACAATATGTAAACACAGGAAATTGTAATCAATATATTAAAAGAAAATTTAGAACCTTACCAGCTTTTGGAGGCTCCTTCACTTTACGATATGCTTCTAGCCTGTACCACTGATCTTCCTAGCTATTCCCGGAACTGGTAACTGCGTGTGGGCGCATCACGTACTCAGGAACTCAAGAGGATGTAGAGAGAATGAAGAAGAAACAATTTGTTCTAAGAGAATACATAAACTAGAACCATTCTAGTTGTTAAAAGAAAAATATAACAAATATATATATACATATATATATATATTTTCTTTCTTTTAGATGGTGCACAGGAAGCACCCACAGTTCTTTCTTTCTTTTTGAAATTAATTCACGCACAGTTCTTGCGACTTTCAAAAATTTTTTTTCTTTTGTTCTTTTTAATCACATGCACACCATCTCATGTTTCTCTTTTTATTTCTCTTTTGTGTTACACACAATATGAGTTTGTATCATATACAAACACTTGTGTATATCCTTTGTGGGCTATATTTTTGTTATCAATATATATCATATATATATATATTATAACTAAAACTCTTTAATTGATATCTCTTTAGATTTTAAAACAAAATCTTTTAAAATTGATATCTCATATCTTTAATTTTAAAAGATAATTAATTATTTATTTTGAATTTAAACATTTTAAATTCAATTTCAAATATTTAATTTAATAAAATAAAATAATCATATTATCTTATTCTATTTAAAATCAAATATCAACTAACATCCTCCATTTAGTGATTAATAACAAAATTAAATAATCTTATTATTTAATTTATTTAATCACCATTATTCATTAATTAAATAATCTCATTATTCAATTATTTCCTGAATAAATACGTGTCACTTTCGTAACACAATTAATTAACCGTGACCCTTGTTACCTAAATCGAACGGACTAGCAAGGGGACCTAATGGACCTACAGTATTTTGAGCTCCAATAATCCTCGAAATTATTAATTAAACTCTTAATTAATATTCCTTGATTATTAACTCCGGTGTTATTCCACTAAAAACCCGAAGCTGCACTCTCTCAACTGCAGATGTTTTTACACAGACCGATACAACTCGGTGTCCATCGATATAGCTATTACACATGGTGTGATCCTCCGCAATAGTTCATAATTAGAGCTGGGTCATAATGTCTGTTATACCCCTCTAATTACATATATCTTTTAAGTACCATTGATTCTCTAATGAACAATAAATCCTATTTCCTCAAGGAATTAGGAGAGCGCTCATATTGTCCAAGCCCCGAATCAACCCTTAAGGGAACTACCATCTACTTCTCACAAGAAGGAGTGGATTCCACTATTGTGTACATACCTTCCCAGCCACAAAGCCAAACCGCAATCCCAACATACAGAGTATATTGATCAGGAATTGCATCTGACCTCACCCATGGTATATCAAAGACCACGATCTAACCTGAAGGAGTCGATAAGACACTCAAAATTAAGATCACCCATATATAGCCATCATTAGTTGATATTTATGAATCTTATCATGAAACGGATCTTGGTGAGAGATTCATATAGATCATGGCCAAGTCCTATCTGATCACATCATACAAGGTGCCTCCATTCCCATATCTCATATGAATAATTCAGGATAGAATCACCGTACATTACGGAATGGACCGCAGCTATAGATTAACCACAAATAAAGTACCCAGCTTTATTTGTTATCTATGGACTTTTTAGATTGCACGTCTCTTACTGTATCCATCCGTATATGACACTCATATACACAGTTCGAGATTACATCCAGCAATCTAGGATGTTAATATATGCACAAGTTATAAAATAAACAACACAACAAGAATGAATTGAACTTTTCTTTTTATTTATTTCATAAATCCATTTACAAATTACATCTTTAGGGCATAAACCCCAACAGAAAAAGCATCAAGATTGATCACATGCTGAAAAACCCCCAGGCAGTATCTATAGGAAGGGAGAATGACCCTTCTTTATATTTATATATCTCGAGAGGTGCTCCGAAGAGCTTACATCACTACAAACTGAGACCTGATAGGTCATAGTTGGAGGGGTACTACTTGGTACCGATACATATTTGGAGAAAATTAATGTGCATAATAGTCGATACAATGGTGAGAGATGTTGAACTGTATTTTCGGTGAAGAAATGGACGAAATTTGGGATCGGAAACATCTTGGAGACATGGAGATGTTTGAGGGCTGTTGGAGAATGTTGGAACCCTTGAGATGGTGAAATTCGAGAAAGCCGGTGGCCAAGTCAGAACCAGAGCTAGTGAACTGTGTTTATTGTTCGAACCTCCTTCTTGGAGAGAACTTGGTCATATTTATATGTTCTGATTCTTGTTGCCCACTCCACTAATTAATTCGTAATCAAAGGAACGTTGACCTGCCATTAATGGAGTTGAATATTCTCTCATTAATGGCGTTGCGAATGGTCATTAAAGAGTTGACTGATCTTCTCATTAATGGGGCTGATTATCTTCATTAATAGAGTTGACTGATTCCCTCATTAATGGCGTTATGAATGGCCATTAAAGAGTTGACTGATCTTCTCATTAATGGGGCTAATTATCTCCATTAATAGAGTTGACTGCTTCCTTCATTAATGGCGTTGTGAATGTCCATTAATGGAGTTGACTGATTCACTCATTAATGGAGTTGTGAATGGCCATTAATGAGGTCAGATGGTGTTGCATGCTTCTTCCCTTCAGATGAGGTACTCTGGTGTACCAGTTCTTTCTCGCTGGCGTGGTGCTTGTTTAGGATGCTAGTGGCTTTGTGGCGACATTCTTCTTGCTCGGCGAGTAGGATACCTGTCTATGGTGGGTACCGGGCAGATATCGAGGTATTCAGGCACCAAGTAGATGTTGAGATACCCTGGGGTATTGGATACATGTCGCAGTGCCAGGCAGGAGGCACCGGGTATATGCGAGATACTGGGTGTATGGTATCACGGTACCAGCTTCACCAGGTGTCGGGGTAGATGTACCTGCTCTTCCTGGTTCGTATTTCTGGTGTCCTCATCTAGGTAGACAGGCAGTCGAGGTTCTGGCCCTACCAGATATCGAATCTTCCAAGGTTGCGGTATCGATCTTGCTGGGTACCTGAGAGCTGGGAATGGTCTCTACCAGGTGGTTACTTGGTGGAAAATTCTTCTTTGGACCCCTGTCAAAAAACCCTGTTAACAGAAGTCCCCTGACTTGAACACCGGTATTAGCTTAGGGTTGGAGTCAGGATCTGTAACGCTTGAAGAATTTTATTCATCATTTCTTTCTGGTAACCGCTACTTGAAACGAGAAAACGCTCTCAGCATTCTTGGCTTAGGCAAATCAGGGTACTTGGCATTCCTGTTCAAGGGATACTAGTACTTAGGCGAAACGATGCATTCAGATTTGAGTACCTGGCATTCCTGATCCTAGAATCCTGGTATATAGGCGAAAGTTATGGTGGATCACAGTACCTAGCCTTCCTATATCAAGGAACCTCGGTACCTAGGCCAAAATGCTGGCGAATCAAACTTAGGCGAAAATACTTACGAATCATGGTACCTAGCCTTCCATTTTTCAGGAATTTGGGTACAGAGGCTGAAAACAATCCTGGTAGGCAACTATGTCATCCAGATCCTTCTTAGCGGGGGGCGGTACCCGGCCAAGGCAGCATGAGAGCCATTTAGCTGTCCTGGTCTTGAGGTGAAAACACGTAGGCGAACATATTGGCGAAAATGGGTACCTCACATTCCTTTTCTAGGAATCTTGGTACTCTGGCGAAAACAAGGCGAACACATTGGCGGATCTAGGTACCTCGCATTCCTTTCTAGGAATCTCGGTACTCTGGCAAAAACAAGGCGAACACATTGGCGGATCTAGGTACCTCACATTCCTTTATAGGAATCTCGGTACTCTGGCAAAATCAAGGCGAAACACATTGGTGGATCTAGGTACCTCGCATCCTTTCTAGGAATCTTAGATCCTGGTAGGCAACTAATGCCACTTTTGCACCAGGTCTTTCTTGGCGGGGGGTGGTGCCCGGCCAAGGCCTTGATGTGGCAGGCAACTATGCTCTTATGAAACAGACCCTTCTTGCGGGGGGTGGTGCCCGGCCAAGGTTTGATCCATCAAGAAACTATGCTCTTACGTATCGGATCCTTCCTAGCGGGGGGTGGTGTCTGGCCAGGGCAGCAGGATTGCCATGTGGCCTTTCCTGGTCTTAAGGCGATAGAAGGATTTATCCGATCTAGGGTATAAGGAGTGCTGTGTAGCTCTCCTGGATTTATGGCGATCCTCCTGGAGGGATTAATCCGGTCCAGGGCATCATGCATTTCTATGCAAGGATTCCCGGTCTTCAAGCGATGGTCCTGGTAGGCAACTCACCAGGTCTTTCTTGGCTGGGGGTGGTGCCCGACTAAGGCATCAGGAATGTCATGTGGCTTTCCTGGTTTCGATCATAGGCGAAAGGCGATCATATTTGAACTACTAAGGTGATCATACTCAAGGTGATACTGGTCAATGCTCACCCCGCAGGCTTCGTTAGTGAAACCTTTTGAGGTGGACTGCATTCCGGTATAAGTAATAGAGAAGGAGATATTATCATGGACAGATCATTAGGAGAACTCTTCTCATGTTGAGGTCACTACCCTTCCCACATGAGTACTAGGGAGAATGGTAAGCTTCTAGTCCCCAAGTGATACAACTAGATAAGGAGCCTGGTTGGAGTAGTTGAGAGTCTTGAACAATCATAATGGTGGCTCGAGACTCTGCTTGAACGAACCTGGACCTCGATAGGTCGCTGGGGCATTGGGTACCCCGATATAAAAGGTCAGAAACCGCTAACCTTGTAGCTATGATCTAGGTAGTTCACATGGGCGCTGTGAGGGGGCCCAATAAATCAAGTAAGAAATCACTGATCTTGCAGCAATGCTGCTACTCTCGAGGCTTACTTAGACATGTAGGAGGCCCCATCATCGTGGGAAGCCTCTGGGCTCTCCCCAAACAGATTAGGACATAGGTGGCTCACTAGTGCGTTGAAGGGCCCGATACAGAAGGTAGGGAGCCACCGATGTGATACTGGTACAGAGGCATGCTTGGGATTCTAGAAGTCCCCAGCAACCGAAAAGTGGCTCTAGACCTATAATGGAATGAATCGGGGCATAGTGGATCATTTGGGCGTTGACTAGCCCAGTACAAGAAGTGAGGAGCCACTGGGCCATGCAGCTAGGCTGATGCTCCAGAGGCTTGCTTAGGCATGTAGGAGGCCTCAGTAATATAGGAAGCCTTTGAACTCAACCCGAACGGATCGGGACATAGGTGGCTCATTAGGGCGTTGAACGGCCGGGTACAGGAGGTAGAGAGCCACCTGCATGATACTGGTCCATAGGCATGCTTGGGATCCTAGAAGCCCCTAGTAGCTGAAATAGTGGCTTTGGACCATCCTGGAATGAATCGGGACACAGTGGCTCACTTGGGAGTTAACTAGCCCGGTAAAAGAAGTGATGAGCCACTGGGCCATGCAGCTAGGCTGCATGCTCTAGAGGCTTGCTTAGGCATGTAGGAGGCCTCATAAATGTGGGAAGCCTCTGAACTCTACCCGAACGGATCGGGACATAGGTGGCTCATTAGAGCATTGAATGGCCCGATACAGGAGGTAGGGAGCCACCTGCATGATACTGGTCCAGAGGCATGCGTGGGATCCTAGAAGTCCCTAACAACTAAAATGTTGCTCTGCCTCATCCTGGAATGAATCGGGACAAAGTGGCTCACTTGGGCGTTGACTAGCCCGGTAAAAGAAGTGAGGAGCCACTGGGCCATGCAGCTAGGCTGCTGCTTTAGAGGCTTGTTTAGGCATGTAGGAGGCCTCATCAATGTGGGAAGCCTCTGAGCTCTACCCTAACGGATCGGGACATATGTGGCTTACTAGGGCGTTGAACGGCCCGGTACAACAGGGAGGGAGCCACCTGCATGATACTGGTCCAGAGGCTTGCGTGGGATCCTAGAAGTCCCCAACAACTGAAATGTGGCTCTGGACCATCCTGGAATGAATCTGGACACAGTGGCTCACTTGGGCATTGACTAGCCCCGTAAAAGAAGTGAGGAGCCACTGGGCCATGCAGCTAGGCTGCTGCTCTAGAGGCTTGCTTAGGCATGTAGGAGGCCTCATCAATGTGGGAAGCCTCTGAGCTCTACCCGAACGGATCGGGACATAGGTGGCTCATTAGAGCGATGAATGGCCCGGTACATGAGGTAGGGAGCCACCTGCATGATACTGGTCCAGAGGCTTGCGTGTGATCCTAGAAGTCCCTAACAACTAAATATGGCTCTGCCCCATCCTGAAATGAATCGGGAGACAGTGGCTCACTTGGCCGTTGACTAGCTCGGTAAAAGAAGTGAGGAGCCACTGGGCGATGCAGCTAGGTTCCTGCTCCAGAGGCTTGCTTAGGCATGTAGAAGGCCTCTGCAATGTGGGAAGCCTCTGAACTCAACCCGAACGGTTCGGGACATAGGTGGCTCATTAGGGCGTTGAACGGCCCGGTACAGGAGGTAGGGGGCCACCTGTATGATACTGGTTAAGAGGCATGGGTGGGATCCTAGAAGTCCCCAGCAACTAAAATATGGCTCTGGACCATCCTGGAATGAATCGGGACACAGTGGCTCACTTGGGCTTTGACTAGCCCGGTAAAAGAAGTGAGGAGCCACTGAGCCATGCAGCTAGACTGCTGCTCTAGAGGCTTGCTTAGGCATGTAGGAGGCCTCATAAATGTGGGAAGCCTCTGAACTCTACCCGAACGGATCGGGACATAGGTGGCTCATTAGAGCATTGAACGACCCGGTACAGGAGGTAGGGAGCCACCTGCATGATACTGGTACAGAGGCATGCGTGGGATCCTAGAAGTCCCTAACAACTGAAATGTTGCTCTGCCCCATGCTGGAATGAATCGGGACACAGTGGCTCACTTGGGCATTGACTAGCCCGGTAAAAGAATTGAGGAGCCACTGGGCCATGCAGCTAGGTTGCTGCTTGAGAGGCTTGCTTAGGGATGTAGGAGGCCTCATCAATGTGGGAAGCCTCTGAGCTCTACCCGAACGGATCGGGACATAGGTGGCTCATTAGAGCATTGAACGGCCCGGTACAGGAGGTAGGGAGCCACCTGCATGATACTGGTCCAGAGGCTTGCGTGGGATCCTAGAAGTCCCAAACAACTGAAATGTGGCTCTGGACCATCCTGGAATGAGTCGGGACATAGTGGCTCAGTAGGGCGTTGACTAGCCCGGTAAAAGAAGTGAGGATCCATTAGGCCATGCAGCTAGGCTGCTGCTCTAGAGGCTTGCTTAGGCATGTAGGAGGCCTCATCAATGTTGGAAGCCTGTGAGCTTTACCCGAACGGATCAGGACATAGGTGGCTCACTAAGGCGTTGAAGGGCCCTGTACAACAGGTAGGGAGCCACCTGCATGATACTGGTCTAGAGGCTTGCGTGGGATCCTAGAAGTCCCCAGCAACTGAAATATGGCTTTGGACCATCCTGGAATGAATCGGGACACAGTGGCTCACTTGTGCATTGACTAGCCCGATAAAAGAAGTGAGGAGCCACTGGGCCATGTGGCTAGGCTGCTGCTCCAGGGGCTTGCCTAGGAATGTAGAAGGCCTCAGCAATGTGGGAAGCCTCTGGGCTCTCCTTAAATAGATTAGGGCTATGGTGGCTCACTAGGGCATTTAGTGGCCCAGTACAGGATGTAGAGAGCCACCGGTGTGGTACCGGTCCAAAGGCATGCTTGGGATCCTAGAAGTCCCCTACAGCTAAAAGTTGCTCCGGACCGTCTTGGATAGAATCGGAGCCGTAGTGGCTCACTTGGGTATTGATCGGCCCGGTACAAAAAATACGGAGCCACTAGGCCTCTACCGGTCGCCCTGCTCCTACGATCATATAGTTGTGTTGGCTTCTCGGGCACATGTGTTGACCTACTACCTAAGATCTTTCGAAGTGGATACAGTGACATGAAAGGGTCCGCATGAACAATTGCAAATCCAGTGAATCTGCTAGATAGCAGATCTATTGGTAGCAGATATGCTGCATAAGAGATCGTAGCGGATTTGCTGTAAAGGAGATCGTAGCAGATCTGCTACATAGGAGATCTGCTGATACCTAAGCAAACCCTCTGTAAAGAAGCATGAGAGGTGTAACTCTGATGTATAGAAGCTTTAGATAAACCGGAACAGATCTACTATAGAGGAGATCAAGGCGGATCTGCTGCATAGGAGATCGTAGCGGATCTACTGCATAGGAGATATGCTGATAATGGAAAAAACCCTCTGTATGGTAGCAGGAGAGGTGCAACTCTGCTACATAGAAGCACTAGAAGTACCGGATCAGATCTGCGGTAGAGGAGCTTCTCAAGTATATGAGAATGTTTGTTGCATAGGAGCAGCATGGTAGATCGGTTCAGCCAGGAATCCCACGTACTATATTTGTCAATAGTAGAAAGTCGAGCATGCATGTAGAGATAAGGATGCTCATGTAGAGACATGGAAGCCACGTTGGTGAGCTCCCCACAGACGGTGCCAAAAAGTGTTAACGGAAAAATCTGCTAGGGGAGTAAAATTTCAATCAACACCCTCTACCCGCTACCCCGGAGGTTGTAGTGGGGGGTAGGTTCTTCTTACAGTGATTCTGGTAAAAGTGAAGGAAAGATATATGATCGATCAATGTCTTCAGATGGGGTAGATACCGCGACAGAGGTAGGATAGGTATGAGAACAATCATCCCGCCTATCTGGTACAGTAGGTTGGTACCCGGTCCTAGTATTTGATCCTGGTACCTAGTCACCTCTCTAGATGCCTTCAAATACTAGATAACGAGCCAAGAGAGGTACATGAGATCTAGGACCAGCATGGTCAGTGCCTAGTACGCATACATGCATTCATAACAAGGAGATAGATGGGAAAATGACAACTCTTTTAGTAGTGGTGGACTGACCTAAGGGGAAAAAGCATCACGATTGATCACATGCTGAAAAAACCCTAGGTAGTATCCATAGGAAGGGAGAACGACCCTTCTTTATATTTATATATCTCGAGAGGTGCTCCGGAGAGCTTACATCAGTACAAACTGAGACCTGATGGAGGGGTACCACTTGGTACCGATACATATTTGGAGAAAATTAATATGCATAATAGTCGATACAATGGTGGGAGATGTCGAATTGTATTTGAGGTGGAGAAATGGACGAAATCTGGGATCGGAGACATGGAGATGTTGGAGGGCTGTTGGAGAATGTTGAAACCCTTAAGATGGAGAAATTTGAGAAAGCTGGTGGCCTAGTCAGAACCAGAGCTAGTGAACTTTGTTTATTGTTCGAACCTCCTTCTTGCAGAGAACTTGGTCATATTTATATGTTCTGATTCTTGTTGCCCACTCCACTAATTAATTCGTAATCAAAGGAACGTTGACCTGCCATTAATGGAGTTGAATATTCTTTCATTAATGGCGTTGGAAATTGCCATTAAAGAGTTGACTGATCTTCTCATTAATGGGGCTGATTATCTTCATTAATAGAGTTGACTGATTCCCTCATTAATGGCGTTGTGAATGGCCATTAAAGAGTTGACTGATCTTCTCATTAATGGGGCTAATTATCTCCATTAATAGAGTTGACTGCTTCCTTCATTATGGCGTTGTGAATGGCCATTAATGGAGTTTACTGATTCCCTCATTAATGGAGTTGTGAATGGCCAGTTAATAAGGTCAGATGGTGTTGCATGCTTCTTCCCTTCAGATGAGGTACTTTGGTGTACCAGTTCTTTCTCGCTGGCATGGTGCTTGTTCTAGGATGCTAGTGGCTTTGTGGCAACATTCTTCTTGCTCGGCGAGTAGGATACCTGTCTATGGTGGGTACCAGGCAGATATCGAGGTATTTAGGCACCAGGTAGATGTTGAGGTACCTTGGGGTACTGGATACATGTCGCGGTGCCAGGTAGGAGGCACCGGGTATATGCGAGATACTGGGTGCCTGGTATCGCGGTACCAGCTTCACCAGGTGTCGGGGAATAAATCCATTTACAAATTACATCTTTAGGGCATAAACCCCAACAGAAAAAGCATCAAGATTGATCACATGCTGAAAGACCCCCAGGCAGTATCTATAGGAAGGGAGAATGACCCTTCTTTATATTTATATATCTCGAGAGGTGCTCCGAAGAGCTTACATCACTACAAACTGAGACCTGATAGGTCATAGTTGGAGGGGTACTACTTGGTACCGATACATATTTGGAGAAAATTAATGTGCATAATAGTCGATACAATGGTGAGAGATGTTGAACTGTATTTTCGGTGGAGAAATGGACGAAATTTGGGATCGGAAACATCTTAGAGACATGGAGATGTTTGAGGGCTGTTGGAGAATGTTGGAACCCTTGAGATGGTGAAATTCGAGAAAGCTGGTGGCCAAGTCAGAACCAGAGCTAGTGAACCGTGTTTATTGTTCGAACCTCCTTCTTGGAGAGAACTTGGTCATATTTATATGTTCTGATTCTTGTTGCCCACTCCACTAATTAATTCGTAATCAAAGGAACGTTGACCTGCCATTAATGGAGTTGAATATTCTCTCATTAATGGCGTTGCGAATGGTCATTAAAGAGTTGACTGATCTTCTCATTAATGGGGCTGATTATCTTCATTAATAGAGTTGACTGATTCCCTCATTAATGGCGTTGTGAATGGCCATTAAAGAGTTGACTAATCTTCTCATTAATGAGGCTAATTATCTCCATTAATAGAGTTGACTGCTTCCTTCATTAATGGCGTTGTGAATGGCCATAATGGAGTTGACTGATTCCCTCATTAATGGAGTTGTGAATGGCCATTAATGAGGTCAGATGGTGTTGCATGCTTCTTCCCTTCAGATGAGGTACTCTGGTGTACCAGTTCTTTCTCGCTGGCGTGGTGCTTGTTCTAGGATGCTAGTGGCTTTGTGGCGACATTCTTCTTGCTCGGCGAGTAGGATACCTGTCTATGGTGGGTACCAGGCAGATATCGAGGTATTCAGGCACCAAGTAGATGTTGAGGTACCCTGGGGTATTGGATACATGTCGCGGTGCCAGGTAGGAGGCACTGGGTATATGCGAGATACTGGGTGTATGGTATCACGGTACCAGCTTCACCAGGTGTCGGGGTAGATGTACCTGCTCTTCCTGGTTCATATTTCTGGTGCCTCATCTAGGTAGACAGGACAGTCGAGGTTCTGGCCCTACCAGGTATCGATTCTTCCAAGGTTGCGGTATCGATCCTGCTGGGTACCTGAGAGCTAGGAATGGTCTCTTCCAGGTGGTTACTTGGTGGAAAATTCTTCTTTGGACCCCTGCCAAAAAACCTTGTTAACAAATACAATCACAAATTTGTTCAAATTCTAGATTAAGCCTCGGTAGGGATTTAAAAACACCCTCTCTTTCAACCATGTAATATCTATGGCAGACTCAATCTCAACATTTTGATACAATTTAATTTTGTAAGTAGCCATTTTATATTGTTGAAGTAGTCTGTGTAGTTCTCGATCTCTCAAGTCTCATATTTGGGATCTGTTTCTGTCGGTCAGTTCACATACTTCATCTTTCCTCAACTCATGAGAGTGATTTTATCAGATTGGGACCACTCCATAAAATTTCAGCCATTCAACTTAATGGTAGTGACCATAAAAGTCAAATGCTTCAATTGTGTTGTGTGAGGGACAATAGGAGCGACATAGGCATCGAGAGTACTGGTGGCAGTATATTTCTGTAGGGAAAAACACGTGCACACAGCGGAAGCGAGACTAAAATAGCATTAGTATAATAAAAAAAAATTCATTTAAAGAAGAAGACCTTAACCCTTTGATTAACTGATATATAGAAAGTATATCGTACCTTTGTAGCGTTAACCCGATTAGAAGTTGCGTAAGTGATATTCCGTAAGAACTTCCAATCCAATCCCGAGTGTGAATCACCTAGGAGCGTGTTCTCCCTTTCTATGAATTGTGTACTTGATGATGGATAGAAAAAAAATAAATTCTTTTTCGTTAGTCACAAAAACTTCCAAGAGATAACAAAGAACGTTCCGGTCACTTTTGAATTCTCAATCTCTTGATCGAAATTCGCATGAACCTAATTCAAAATTATGCACAAAGCCTTTTGATGTAAAGATATTAGTGCACTGTTGAAATAAAACGTTCTCTTCTCTCTTTTCCTCTTGGCCGAATTCTCACACTATTCTAAGAGATGGATTCTATTTTTCAAGCTAAAGAAAAATAACTCTCAAGCAAGCTTTAGGGTTTTGGCCGAATTTCACTTTATGTTATATATAGTGGCCGAAATTCTTACCCTAAACTATTTAGGGTTGGCCAAAAATCCCTTTCATTTTATTTTAGGGTTGGCCGAATTCCTTAATAGTGTTTTAGGTAATGACCGAAATCCTCTACCAAAAAGGATTTGTATTTCCATAAAAGACTCCTATCAATCTTTTTGAATTCAAACCCTAATCCAACTCTTTAGTGTATTTGTGACTATATCAAAAACTTCTTAATTTGACTAGATAAATAAATTCCTTTTTATTTATCTACTTGCCGAATAAAGTCTTTAATATTTATTATACTACTAACAATAGTATAATACTAAGATACATATTTTCTAGTCAGAAAAAGATTTTGATTCTTAATTAAATAATTAATCAATCAATTAATTAATTTCCATTTAATTAAATAATAAAATAAAAAACAATATAATAGGCTATTATATTTAGCCTTGCCGCCCAAGTCCATATATGGGCATATAAATTGTTTTTTATTTTATTAAATCCATTGGACCTTAATAAAAAGGCCCACATGTGCACTAGGCCCATTTTTACTAAAAGAAACAAATCAACATGCCTGAATACAATTCTAGATGGACCCATAATTAGTCTAGAGAATATATCAAGTGATCCATACAAGTCCGTATGGATTTAGGATCTTGGCGGGCTATCTAAATTTAAGCTCCAATAGACATAACCTAATCATAATCAATAAATGATTCACTTAGGTCCGATCTATTAATTTTAGTTCATTCCACTAAAGAACTAAAATTGAACTCTTAAATAAAAATAGAATAAGTATATGTTTCTCATTCATACCCTAGACAATCTTATTGGAGATAATGTATCCTCGTGAATAATATCAGTAATCTCTAAGAGCTCATAGACCGCCTATAGATCTCATAGTTATCATATTTGCTTATATGATCACGTTTTGAACTTGGATATTTTGACTTGTCTAGAAGCCATATTTCACTAGACACTATTGAAAACTCAACGTTAAGATTTAAACTCCGATACCTCAAAACATCCATATGATAATATTACACTCTCATTTAATAAATGGAGCCACGATGTCCATTTCTATAAATGAAGTCCTCTATCGATTAACAAATGAATACCACCAAACTATCGAGGATAGACTATGCTATATACTCATTGATAGCTCAAATGATAGCACTTGCAACCATAAGTCCATCATTTATCTCAGGATTAAGATAGATTCTCTGATTGTCCTCAAAATGAAAACTTTTATCCTCTGACAGTTGTTAGAAAAAAGTATTTCATTGTGATCCTGTTCAAGTGCACCTAGTGCACTAGATTCTTTTACTCAAAACCTCTTTGATGATTTTAGACTCATCATAACACATTTGACTTCACTCAAATGCTAGCAAAAGAATCTACAACTTTGACAAGATAAAGGTGCCAGACCTTTACCTTAAGTTGTGAACATTGTTCAAGACTAACTAAAGAATTGTGTCTACCTCATACATATCCACATGTACGAACAATTCTTCCTTTCTCATAGTCTTTTGACCTTATGATTATTTACTTTTGACAATTATAATAACAAAACTATAATTGCTATAAGATTTGTTAAAACAGAAATCACTTTATTAATATGAAAAGATTGTCAAATACAATATTACACTCTTGCTATTAAGCATAATCCTAACAATCTCCCACTTGTGCTATAGCAAGTATGTCATATCTCTTATTCTCATGTTCTCTAGGTGCTTATCAAAACTCTTCTGAGGTAGAGCCTTTGTGAATGGATCTGCTAGATTTTCTGCTGAGGGGATTTTGGTAATCGTCACGTCTCCCCTATGAACATTCTCCTTTAAAAGATGATACTTCCTTTCAATGTGTTTTCCTCTGTTATGACTTCTTCATTCTCTCAAATTAGCCACTGCTCCACTATTGTCACAGTATATAGTGATCTGCTTATTCGCACTGGGAACCACTTCCAAATCAATCAAGAATATGCAGAGCCAAACACCCTCTTTGGCAGCCTCGCATGCAGCAACATACTCAGCTTCCATGGTGGAGTCAGGAATACATGATTGTTTGATACTCCTCTATATGACTGCTCCTTCTCCAAGAGTAAACACAAATCCTGAAGTGGATTTTCTGTAGTCAGAATCTAACTGGAAATCAGAATCCGTATACCCAACGGGAATTAAATTCCCTCCAGAGTATATAAGCATATTATCTCTTGTTCTCTTAAGATACTTGAAAATATGCTTGACTGCCGTCCAATGATCAGGACCAGGTTTCGATTGAAACCTGCTAACTATGCCAACAGCAAAACAAATATCTAGTCTACTGCAGAGCATTGCATACATGAGACTTCCAACTGCCAAGGCATATGGAATACTACTCATGAGTTGCTCTTCATGCTCATTCTTAGGAATTTGTTCCTTTGAAAGTTTGATTCCATGTCTGAAAGGTAACATACCTTTCTTGGAATCTTGCGTGGAAAATCTAGACAAGATTTTATCTATGTATGAAGCTTGGGATAGTGCAATCGTTCTATTCTTTCTATCCCTTATCACTTGGATACCAAAAATATAACTTACTTCTCCCAAGTCCTTCATATCAAATTGTTTTGCTAACCATTCTTTTACTGATGTCAATACACCTACATCGTTTCCGATGAGTAGTATATCATCAATATAAAGAATTAGGAAAACCAACTTGTCACCTTTAATCCTTTTATATACACAAGGTTCGTTAAGATTCTGAACAAATCCAAAACTTTTCACAGCTTGATCGAACCTTACGTTCCAGGATCTGGATGCTTGCTTTAATCCATATATGGATTTTTGCAACCTGCATACCTTTTCCTTATAGCTTTTTTTAATGAATCATTCTGGTTGCATCAAATAGATGCTTACGTCAAGACTTCCATTAAGGAAAGCTGTCTTAACTTCCATTTACCAAATCTCTAGATCTAAAGATGCTGCAATAGATAAGAGTATCCTTATGGATTAAAGTATGGCCACATGAGAGAAGGTTTCCTAGTAATTGATACCTTCTTTCTGTGTGTAACCTTTAGCTACTAATCTAGCTTTGAAGGTTTCCACCTTTCCATCCATACCTCTTTCCCCTTGTATACCCACTTGCACCCAATGGGTTTTATCTCTTTTTAGACAAGTCTACAAGGGACCCTAACTTTGTTATTGAACAGGGATTCAATCTCAGATTGCATTGCCTTTTGCCAATGACGACAATCAACATCTTCCATTGCTTCCTTATATATGTAGGGATCATCGTCGTCTAGGAGATTCTCCATTGATTCTCCCAAGGCCAATATATCTCTCGGGTTGTCTACTAACCCTCCCACTACGATGAGGAAGTGAAGATTGTTGATTTTGTGATGGTGTGGAACTTACAATTGGGCTGGATTGTGTAACCTATTGTGGAATTGTATCTCCTGACATTTCATTTAGGACAATTCCACTTTTAGGTACAAAATCATTCATATAGTCCTTTTCCAGAAATTTAGCATTTGTCAAAACAAATACTTTAAGATCTGAAGGACTAAAGAAATAATATCATTTTGTTCCTTTTGGATACCCTACAAATATACATGTTTCCGAACGAGACTCCATCTTTTCTGTCTTTCTTTTTAACACATGCTCATGCAACCAAATATCCTTAAGTGTTGTAAACTAGGCTTTCACCCAGTCCATAACTCATGTGGTGTTTCAGGAACCTACTTAGATGGTACATCGTTTAGAATGTATATTGCAGTTTGTAGAGCATATCCCCAAAAAGAAATAGGAAGCCTTGAATAACTCAACATAGACCTAACCATATCCAAAAGAGTTCTATTTCTCCTTTCTGCCACCTCATTCTGTTGAGGTGTACCTGGCGCAGATACTGAGAAACAATCCCATTATCAATAAGATATTGATGAAACTCACTAGATAGATATTCTCCACCACGATCAGATCTCAAGATTTTTATGTGTTTCTCAAGCAAATTTTCTACTTCAGCTTTGTATGCTTTGAACATGTCAAAAGCATCCGACTTATGTCTCATGAGATACACATAGCCAAATCTATAGTAATCATCAGTGAAAGTGATGAAGTACTCATATCCACCTCTAGCTTGAATGCTCATAGGACCACATACATCAGTGTGTATTAATCCTAAACATTCAGCGGCTCTTGTGCTTTTGGTCGTGAATGACCTTTTGGTCATTTTACTTTCCAAACAAGATTCATCAACCTTTAAGTCACTGAAAGGTCCATCACTAACCAATCTTTTAATCCTATTAAGGTTTATTTGACCTAGGCGCAAATGCCATAGGTAGGTTTCATCTTTTGATAATTTCACTCTTTTATGATTAGGTTGCGTTAATTCTGTGTCTAACAAGTGAGAGATATTTCTATGCAAAAAGAATAGACCGTTTTCCAATGTACCTTTGCAAATAATTTTGCCATTCTTACTAATAATAAAAACTTTATTAAAAGTAACCAAATATCCAAATTTATTTAAACAAGAAACTGAAATCAAATTCCTCTTGAATTGAGGTACATAATAAGCGTCTATTAAATCTAAATGCCTAGTAGAATCTAGATTAACTCTAATATCTCCCACTACAATTGCAGACACTAACGTTCCGTTGCCCAAGCGCAAGTTGATTTCATTCTTATTCAGCTTTCTCCTTTCTTGGAACCCCTGTAAGGAATAACAAACATGATTAGTGGCTCCAGAGTCTATGATCCAAGAATCTATAGAATCTGCCGGAATGCATATTTCAAGATAATTAACATTACCTTCTTCCTTCTTATTCTGGGACTCTGGGCAATTTCTTTTCCAATGTCCCTTTCCACCACAAAGGAAGCACTTCCCTTTGATCTTGGTTACTTTCTTGGTCTCCTTCTTAGTAGGCCTAAGTTACTTTTTCTTCTGTTGTTTCTTGACCTTCTAACAGGTCTTAACATTAGCAACTTTACCAGCCATATGAATCTCTTGACCTTTGCTTTTCACAAAGATCTTTTCAGCGCCTTGAACATCTTACATCAGGCTTTGCAAGGTGTATTCCTTTTTGTTCAAAGTGTAGTCCAATTTGAACTGATCAAAGGAATCTGACAGTGAGTTGACAACCATGTCAATTTTTGTCTCACCATTTATCTTAGCACCATTTAGTTCAGCAATATTGAGATATGCTATGACTTTCATCATGTGATTTTTCACAGCCTATCCAGGTTTCATTCTAAGATTCATATAAGCAGTCACTGCCTCTCTCTTAATCATCCTAGACCTCATAGCAAACATCTCCTCTAGAGACATCATTATGTCAGCAGCAGACCCCATTCCTTCATGCTGCTGTTGCAACACGTTGGAGATAGTAGCCATAATGTAACATTTAGCCATATCATCTGAGGTCTTCCACTACTCATACTCGTCTCTTTGCTCCACATTAGATTCATTATTAGGAGTAGGTGGTTTATGAGTAGTCAGAACAAACTTATGTTTTCAGCTTGCAGCAACAACCCAATTTTCTTTTTCCATGTGACATAATTATCTCTAGTTAAAGTGTTAGTCTTTCAGGATGTTCATTAGGGATGGGGTCATGATTTCTGAATAAAACAAAAAATACACATAAGTAAATAATCATGATAAAGCACTTTCGAATATTTATCTTGAATTAAATGAATAATTCAATCGTAAAATTCAACGGTGATCCAACATCCATAAATGTTACGCCTCCTTTGGGAGTTCGCATCATTCACTAGTTGGACTAGGTCCCACCTAATTGTTAACATAACAACCAGCGTTTTCAATTTTAACCTTGCGATTTTAATTGACAAGAACTCTTGGGAGGATATCAAATAAGTCCACATTGAGTGTGTTACTAAGATATCGACCTTCAATATTTTCTCTCACAAAAATCCCTCCTTTGAGAGTAGATCTCGTTTGAGTCAATTTGTTTAGTCTATCCTTGTAAGGAAGTATTTTGCTAAATTCGATTTATGGATACCCCTTGGGGGGTTATCACATAAAACATAAAGCTCAACTAACCTTGGAAGCCATAGGTGTTTCAAAACACCTTCTCCCACTCAATTATTTAAGGCGTGTGATTAAATTCCATAGAGTGATTTACCAAGTTATCTATATGCCAATTTAGATACCTAAATCATTCAATGCATGTTTATACCAAAAGAGACAAATATTATAATATTTACGAAAAAAATAAATAGCAACAATTGTGCTCCATCCTAGAAAAGCAAGTAAATTACATTTGTTTGAAATATAAAAGCTCATTTCTTGGCGAACAAGTCTTCATGCGGCCATCGTCCGTTTGCGCACCGCTTGGCTGCCTCATATGGGCGTGCACACCCCACAACCCCATAAAGGGCTGCCGTGTGCAGCCCATAGCATTCATAGGGCTGCCGTGCACAGCCCATACCACAACAATCGTAGCTGCCATCTCCTTATTTACCAAAATGTCACTCATTTAACGGTAAGTTAACGGAATTTGATGGAATGACCATTAGTGTCACACTTTTCACCAAAAATGGTCATTTTGAAACGAAATCCTCATCTAATGGCCATTTTGATAGTGTGGGAACAAATGGGTCGTCACTGTCGTAATTATTCCATTTTTTATTGAATATTAGGTGTTTGTAAATTGGGCTATTGTACCTTTTTTGCTAAACATTAATAGGGATATTATTAAAAACTACCCTCTACTCTAGTTTGATATATTAGCCAAAAACCACCCTCTAGTTTCAATTAATAAATAAAATACACCATGTTATTAGAAATTTTGAATTTTCTGTTTAAATTTTTTAAGTTTCTGTTAGGTTAGTGGGGATAAAATAGTAAATGAGTATTAAATGAAATAAAAAAAATTAATAAATAAAAAAATAATATTTAAAAAATTACGGGTTAATTGCACTAACTTACCTTACTTTATTGAATCTAGCAAGATTTTAAAAAGATACCCTAAATTAAAACTGATGGGTATATTTTATATCATATTTATAACCCTTAATTTGGATTTGTTAGCTACTTGATTTATTTATTTTTATTTAATTAGAGTTATTTTTGTGTTTTAGGTGAAATTGAATGGAACTTGGAAAATAATTAATAACATATGAGCTTATTTTAATTATTTGAATATTTGAAAACTCAAACCCAAGACACAAGCCCAAATCAAAAGTCCAATTCAGTATAATTCAAGCCTATCCGGAAAAAGATGGATGATGGAGTGCTCACGTGGACTACAATTTGACCGTAAATTCTCTAGACCACAAGGTCTCCATCTCCAAATAGAGGATTTTTAGGCACCGTCCTGCAGCTGTTTTTTTTTTCGTTTTTGTTTTTCAAAAACGATTTCGAATTCGCGTTCGTTAACCGTTTTTCATTTTATTTACGAAAAACAAAAAAAATTTAAAAAACACAATTAGTGTTAAAAGTTAAAAATTTGAAAAACATTTGAAAGTTGTTTTTCGTTTTTTGTTTTTCAAAAAAATTTAACATTAAAATTAAAAAAAAACGTTTTTTTTCTTTTTGAACTTAAAGTCATCGACATCATCACCATTCGCCATTCACCAGGTTTCTCATCGGTCTTCACCAAGTCTTCTCTTCTTTTCTTCTACTTCTTTCTTCCTTCGTCGTCGTTGCCTCCGCCGATCAGCTACCGCTCGCCTCTCGTCGCCACTTGTCGCTGCCGATCTTCTTCAGCTAGGTCTGCTTCGCCGCTCAGTCGCCACCGATCAGCTCTGCCTCGTCGCTCGTCACCGCCGATCTTCTTCAGTTGGTCTTCTTCGTCTCCTGCTCGCCGTCTTCTTCTTCTTCTTTTTCTTCAGCTGAACATGTGCATCAATGGGTTTTGATTTGTGATGGGTTTTGATGCTGTGATTTTGAATTGGGTTTTGTATTATATAAAATAATTGTGATGGGTTTTGATCTTGTGGTTTTGATTTGTGTGTGATTTTGTGATGGGTTTTGATGCAATTACGGTGATCATATAAAATTATAAATCAATTGGGACACACTAATCATTGCAGGCTTATATTTCTTGAAGGGTTTTAATGCGTTGAATTGGACCAATTGGTTACTTATTTTGAATTTAGTTCTGTTTTTGCAGAAGTTGTTTACCAAGTGTTTGGAACATTCTTGAATGATGTGCTTGAGTGGTATGAACCTGGGAACTGACTTTTTTTTTTATTTTTTTATTTTTGAGTTGTATGAATCAATTTGGATTGGTGAATGCATAGGTAGTGTGCATTCACGGATCTGGATTCTGGAATGTGCATCAATGTCTCATCATCGGAAGCATTCACAATTACGATCCAATTCTAAGAGAATTCATATTTTGCAAGAAAAATGAAGCATCATCTGGAATGTGCATCATTTAAAAGAAAATAACACCAGATAATGAGACTTTGATAAATTATTGAGTCACTTTATATTCAAATTAAAAAATAAATAATAAGAAAATTACGATTTTTGATTTTTTTTGGTTAGTTTACCAGTCGCGTTTTTTCCGTTTTTATTTTCAGAATCCAACTTTTATCATAGGTTACCAGACGCATTTTTGGATTTCGAAACTGAAACCAAAAACACTGTTTTCATTTTCATTTTTCTTTTCGAAAAACAGTCAACGAAAAACGTTTATAGGACGGACCCTTAGATAGTGTACCATTTTGGAAAATAGAAAATAAAAGAGGAAGTCACGTGAGAGGCAATAGTTATCTAATTGAAGTAAAAGATCAAGTGGCCCAATTATAGTCAAGAAGAATTACTTTCCTCTTTGATGAGACCGCCCTAGGAGATATAAAACTCTTCTTGGTGGCCGAATTGGGGACAGTTTGAGGGAGGCGGCTGTTGGTGCGTGTAGCAGCGGAGAATAATTTCGACGTTGAAGAGGGGTTCCAATGCATCTTCCGGGTTCTATTGCTATTTTAATTTCAATGTTTTTCTAATTTTCTTTATATTAGGGTAGACGATGAAACCCTTTGTTATGGAATAATTTCCGGATATTATTATTAATTCCCAAATATTGTTCTTCAATGTTTACAGTTTTCGCTTTTATTGATTATTAAATATAAAACCCTTAAATCTCTAATATCATCTATTTTTGATAGTTAGGTGTATATTTTAATCAAAGCTTGGTTTCGTAATGTTAATTATGATTTCTTTGATTATTTGTTTTTCATTAATTTGGATATATAGAATGCTTAGAGATTGTATTTTAAAACGAACGAAAACCAACTTAAATTTTTTATTAAATGTTCTTATTGTTAAATTCATAGGTAGACAATAAATTAATTTTTAATTGTCAATCTAATTTGAAGAATTAATAAATTATCAGGAAGCTATGAAATTACATACCTTAGTATTCTTTAATTGATTGTTTTTGACTTATTTACTTTTAGATTAGTTTAATTTTAATCTTAATTAATCACATTCGGTTAATTAGGTCAGGATTAATTTAAATTTGGAATAAGATTAGTTTTTCACAATCCTCGTGGGATCAACGTCGTATTCGCATTAGTTATTCTACAATAGACTCATGCGCTTGCGAGTATTTTTAAATTTAGCGCAAAAAAATTATGGCGCTGATATTGGGGATTGTTTGAAAGATTAGTTTAATATAGAGTTATTTAATTCTTCTGCTAGTTATAGTTTAGGTTTTATTTTATTGTTTGAATATAAAAAATGAAAAAAAACTAGGATCGTTGCATTATTTTTTTTATATAGTTTGTGGTGTCAGGTGTTTTTTTTAGAGTCGTTGTGTTTTAATATTTACTTTTTTTTGTTGCTTTATTTTGTTTTAGTTTAGGTTGCATTAGGTCTGTTGTGTCAATTTTTTTTATTTTTTATTTATTTTTTATATATCGTTTTTGTTACTTTCTTTTTGTTAGTTTCGAGTGTTTGACAACCTGATTCATTAAGGCATTTGAGTTGACATGGCAGAGATCGTAGAATCTAATGAGAAAACTTTTAGGCAGTACTTTTCAGCTAATCATCCATCTTGCATAGTATTGCCGAATTCTGTGGCTACACACTTTGAACTTAAACTAGATGTAATTCAACTTCTTCCATCTTTTTATGGGTTAGAGAGAGAGAGGATCCCTACATGCATGTTAAGGAATTTCTTGACATCTATTCTACATTCCGTTTCTAGAATTTTTCAGATGATTCAGTTAGGCTTCGTTTGTTTCCCTTTTCATTGAAAGATAAGGGGAAAGCATGGTTGAACTCCCTAGCTCCTAGATATGTCATTAGTTGGGACATATTAGTTAACAAGTTCTTAACTAAAATTTTCCCCATGGCACAGTCCTTAAGACAATATTGGAAACAACGCATCTGCAACTGTGCCCTAGTCAATACTCTGTCTCGAACTACTATGGAATATGTCTCAAACACAGCGCTATATTCCTTCATGAATTGAAGGCAATCCTCAGAAGGAAGCCCATGAAATGTCGGCAACAAGTTCACATGCATCCCCTTCAACTCATATAACCTAGCGGTGTCATCCAAAACAATAACCGTTGGTTGCTCATCCCCAACTAATGGAAGAGTGTACTCCCCAATTGTGAGCCCCAAGTCCTCCTCATTTGTTCCTTGTTCCTCAACTGGTGTATTCTGTGGAATTCCTTCAGCCATCTCTTCTTCAAGATTGTTGTTCTCAAACTGTCTGATCAATCCTCTAATCCGATGATTATTGTTAATTCTCGGTACCAAGCCGCCTCTCAAGGAACTTCTCCAGTGCATGTACCTATGCACCTATAAATTCAAAATAACAAGTACAATCAAAGTAAAAGAAGCTCAAATAAATAACTAACACCATGGCTAAATCTAATCATAACTATGTAAGCCGATCCCCGGCAGCGGCGCCATTTTGAACGTGCATTTTTATATGTCGTGAATGCAAGCCAAACAAATTTAAAATCTCCCGATATGTGCTAATTAAACTAATTTAGTATAAGGCAAATATGGGTATCGTTCAACAGAGATAGTGAAATAGTTGTGACTAAATTTGACTCTAGTACTAAATACAAGGAAGTAAAATGGAATTAATGTTGATAGAAATTAATTTGGAATTTCAATTACTACTAAACTAAGAATACTAAAATAAACTAAGATAGAAATGATGTGTGTGTGTAATGTATGATGATAAAAATGGGATTTGATGTAATATAGACAAAAATCATGGGAATTCCACTTTTGAAGCCCGACTCGATTTAAACATATGGCTTATCTCCTTAGCTTGAGTTTCCGGAATGGCTCGGATTGGAATGCTCACGATCCATTCCTTTCACTTTTGCTTTTGATAGATATAGGGAAACCGGGATGGCTTGGATTGAAATGCTCACAATCCACCCCTTTTTCCTAGCCAAGGTATGTGGGATTGGAATGCTCACCACATACCTTTTCCAATTCAATTGAGCTTAATTAACACCTAGAGTGTAGATGGTTAGAACAAAGATTGGTAACCAATGTAAACCAAGAGTTGGAATGCCTACTTGGCTCATAAAGTTCCCATAATTCAATCTCGATAAAGGGTTAGGAGTTTGAATGCCTACCCAACCTAAGGTGAGTATCAAATGCAATTAAAAGCACAACCAACCACTAAGCTAAATGAGAGTTGGAATGCCTACTCATTTTCACAAAGATTCCATTTAATGCTTAATAACTCTAATAAATTCAATTAATCCACAAAATCAAGAGTTGGAATGCCTACTTGATTTAAGGGAGAATCAAACACCATGAAGTAAATTGAATGGAAATATATTAATCAAGTAAAAATTATGGAAATCCCACAATGCATGAATTAATTACATCAATCCCATATTGGGTTTAGCTACTGATGACAGTATGAAATACAAAGATAAGGAGAAGGGAATAGAAGAAACCCATATGAGACCTTCTTTCTTCAAGCTTGATCACACCTCCAATGTCCTCTTGAGTAGCAATTAGATGAAGTAGAATGGATGGGTTTTTGGGAGAGAATGGTTTTTGAGATTTAGAGAAAGAAAGAATGAATGGAATTGGTGTATGGTCGTGGTTCTCTTTCAAAAATCAGATATGGAACTATTTATATTTTCCTCCAAAATTCGACCAAAAACGCTGATGTGGCAAATTGGAATTACCGTTAGCACGGGTATAGCACAAGTGAGGTACCCGTGAAGTTTACCCGTGCTAACTTATTTTCTTCCTGACTTGTGCAATGTGCACGGGTTAGTGCACGGTTGGTTGACTCGTGCACCACTCGTTCAGTTGGTACTTGTCCGAGTCTCTATTCACTGGGTTGTGGACTACACGGGTCAGTGCATGGGTCGTACCCATGCAGTTACCCGTGCATTGAGATTCTTCAATATTTTCACCTTCCGATGCACTGGTAAATGCACGGGTAGTGCACGATCGTGCTACCCATGCACTTTTGCCTTCTTCACTTCTTTTGTGCACAAATTTGTCCTTTTTATCCCAGATCATGCCTTTTTACCTATTGCCTGCAAAAACGATCAAAAGAGCCATAAATACACCTAAAAACACTCGAGAACAACGCAAAGGAAGAGGATGTGAGGGCTTAAATATATAACATATTTGGTTCGATCAAATACCCCCAAACCAAACCTTTGCTCGTCCCCGAGCAAACTTCAATCATAACAAAGATATGGACTCTAAACACACAAACAAGGACTCGATCTAAAATACCTAGACTCAAACAAATAAGCTGCAAGCCTGATCGCACCAAAATTGTTATACATTTTGGCCCTCAATTCCATATCATTTAGCTTGTTTTCGAGTGTGTTTTTGTGTCTAATGGCTCTATTCTTGTCAATGCAGGCATTTTTAGGCAAAAAGGAGTTTGGGAGACAAAAATTAGCAAAACGTGAGATTTGATAGAAAAATGGGCAGAAATTGTGAAAAGCTTGTGCAGCACATCCAATTTTGGAGAACCATTTCTCCCTCTTCAGATGGAAACACATTTTAGATTACATATATTCAAAAAGCCCCAGGAGTCTAGTTTCCAACGGTTTTTTTACGGATTGCGATTCTGAGTTGTCTAGAGAAAGTTATGGCCATTTTAATAACTATTGCCCGCCTGTCCACGGGAATTGAACGGGTAACTGCACGGGTAACCTACCCGTGCACTACCCGTGCTATACCCGTGCACTGCACTTTCTAGCACCAAAAGTGATGGGGTTTAAGCATTTTTTTAGAGGGGTAATGATGTCTTTTCATGCCCAGATTATGCCTTAACCTCCTAAGCATATAAATACACCATTTTCTTATTGAAAATTTTCTCTTCCACACTTCAAAACTTCCACCCTCTTCTAGGAACGAATTTTATTCCATTTTTAACCCTAACCACTAACCTCACAAAACCTAACCATCATCCTCATCTACTCAAGGACATTGGAGATTGGAATCAAGCTTCAAGAAAGGAGGAGTTTCTCAACATGGGTCTTCTCTATCTCTCTTCTCCTATTTATTTACATGTATTTGTCATGAGTAGCTAGATATCCCACTAAGTGATTGATGTGAGAAACTAGTGGATGTTGGGCTTGTAATGAACTTTATATTTTATATTAAATCTATCAATTATGTTTCATTCATTGTTCTTAATTGATTTCTAGAATGATTTGTCTTTGATTGTACATGACTCTCTTTACAAGTTGTTTGAGAAATGATTAGAGTAGAGAACTTGGTATACATGATGCTAGGTTCTCTTAAGATCACTTGAATGGAAGGATTGAACAAGGGTACATGACCCAAGTAAAATCCAGACAAATTAATCTCAATTTCTATCTAATCTCAAATGGGTAATCAATCTTATACATGATTTGATTGGTTGCTTGTGAGAGATTAAGCATCAACACCATACATGATGGGTTGGTGAATTTAAACTAAGAGATTAGTCCCTTATTTGATATATATTCATTCATTGCACAACCATTTGTGGGTAGCCAATGTAGGGAAAAATTACTAAAACCACAGCGGAAGGCGAAAAGTAGATTTTCGTATAGTTTAAAATTTTTCTAAAGATTTGAACCTTAACCCTTTAATTAATTAAACACAAATATACGGTTAGAGTTAAATACCTCATGTCGCGTGATCCGATTGACTTACGTCGATGGTAATCCGCAAGATCTTCAATCCTAGCACGTACGTGAATCACCTAGGAGCGTGGTCTCCATTTTTTCTTTGAATTGCTTACCTGAGAATGGATGTATGGAACTTCTGATCCTGATCTTCAATCCCCAAACACCAAGAGCCTAGAAAAATATTTCCGGTCACTTTTGAATTCACAATCGATATGATTGGAACTCGCGTAACCCTAAATCGAAAGTGTGCACAAAACCTTTTGATGTTAAAAGCTTGCAACTGCACTATCGAATGAGAACTTATTTTTCTTTTTCTCTCTTGGCCGAAATTCTATGTGTATTGAGTAGGATTTTTATTTTTCAAAGCAAACAAAAATCTCTCTCACTCAAGCTTCTTGGTGGCCGAAATTTATCACCTTATATTTATAAGGTGACCGAAATTTCTCCTTCTCAAAATAGGGTTGGCCGAATTCTTTGTGTAGGAAATCTAGGGTTGGCCAATTTCCTTACTTGAAAAGGAATTTTGCTTTTCCCTAATTCCTATCAATTTAAGCATCCTAACCCTTATAGGACTAGGGTGGCCGAATTCTTTGTGTGGTATGGAGTGTATGTGAACTTAATCCTTACCACATTAGGACTCCTATCACTTAAAAGAATTCTAACCCTAATCCAACACATAGTATTTTATTTACTGATCAAGAAAAGATTTTGATTTAAACTATTAATTAATTAAATAATTAATTAATTTCCATTTAATCAAAACAATAAAATAAAATAATATCTTGGGCTATTTTATTAGCCTTGCCGCCCACACCATATATACATGGGCCTAATATTATTTTTCTTATTTTATTTAATCCATTAGACTTTAAATAAAAGCCCACATGTGAACCAGACTTATTCTTACTAAAAGAAACAAGCCCACATGTCTCCTTTTAATATATTAATATAATAGAGCAGCCCATTCAATAAATAATAGACATATTATATTCTTAATATATTAAATGCAATTCTAGATGGACCCATAAATTGGTCTGGTAGAATATATCAAGTGATCCATGCAAGTACGTGTGAATTGTGGATCTTGGCGGGCTATCTAAATTTAAGCTTCAATAGACATAACCTAATCACAATCAACAAATGATTCACTTAGGTCCGATTTATTAATTTTAACTCATTCCACTAAAGAGCTAAAATTGTACTCTTAAATAAAAATTAAATAAGGAGATGTTTCTCATTCATACCCTAGACAATCTTATAGGAGATGGTGTATCCTCGTGAATAATATCAGTAATCGCCAAGAGCTCATAGACCGCCTATAGCTCTCCAAGTTACCATATTTCCTCATATGACCACATTTTGAACTTGGATATTTTGACTTGTCCAGAAGCCATGTCTTCAATAATCATTATTGAAAACTCAACGTTGAGATTTAATATCCAATACCTCAAAACATCCATATAATGATATTATACTCTCATTTAATAAATGAAGCCACGATGTCCATATCTATAAATGAAGTCCTCTATCGATTAACAAATGAATACCACCAAACTATCGATGATAGACTATGCTATATAATCGTACTCATTGATAGCTCAAATGATAACACTTGCAACCATAAGTCTATCATTTATCTCAGGATTAAGATCGACTCTCCGCTTGTCCTAATAATGAAAAGACTTATATCTAGTGACGGTTCTAGATAAAGTATTTCATTGTGATCCTGTTCAATGCACCAAGTGCACTAGATTCTTTTACTCGAAAACCTTTCGATGATTTTAGACTCATCATAACTCATTTGATCCCACTCAAATGCTAGTAAAAGAATTCTACAACTTTATCAAGATAGAGGTGCCCAACCTTTAACTTAAGTTGTGAACGTTATTCAAGACTAACTAAAGAATTATGTCTACCTCACACATATCCGGATGTATGACCAATTCTTCATTTCTCATAGTCTTTTGACCTTATGATTATTTACCTTGACAATTATAATAATAAATGCTATAAGTATTTATAAGAATCAGAAAACACTTTATTAATATGAAAAGATTGTCAATTACAATATTACACTCTTGCTATTGAGCATAATCCTAACAATCTCCCACTTGCGCTATAGCAAGTGTGTCATATCTCTCATTCCCATATTCTCTAGGTGCCCATCAAAACTCTTTTGAGGTAGAGCCTTTGTGAAAGGATCCGCTAGATTTTCTACTGACGTGATTTTGGTGATCGTCACGTCTCCCCTATGAACAATTTCCCTTAAAAGGTGATATTTCCTTTCTATGTGTTTACCTCTCTTATGATTTCTTGGTTCTCTCAAATTAGCCACTGCTCCACTGTTGTCACAGTGTATTGTGATCTGCTTATTCGTATTAGGAACCACTTCCAAGTCAATCGAGAATTGGCGGAGCCAACCAGCCTCTTTTGTAGCTTCGCATGCAGCAACATACTCAGCTTCCATGGTGGAATCAGCAATACAAGATTGTTTGATACTCCTCCATATGACTGCTCCTCCTGCAATGGTAAACACAGATCCTGATGTGGATTTTCTAGAGTCAGAATCCGACTAGAAATCAGAATATGTATACCCAACGGGAATTAAATCCCCTCCAGAGTATACAAGCATATAATCTTTAGTTCTTTTAAGATACTTGAAAATATGCTTGACTGCCGTCCAATAATCAGGACCAAGTTTCGATTGAAACCTGCTAACTATGCCAACAGCAAAACAAATATCTGGTCTAGTACAGAGCATTGCATACATGAGACTTCCAACTGCCGAGGCATATGGAACTCTACTCATGAATTGCTCTTCATGCTCATTTTTAGGAACCTGTTCCTTAGAAAGTTTGATTCCATGTCTAAAAGGTAACATACCTTTCTTGGAATCTTGCATGGAAAATCTAGACAAGATTTTATCAATGTATGAAGCTTGGGATAATGCAATCGTTCTATTCTTTCTATCCCTTATTACTTGGATACCAAGAATATAACTTGCTTCTCCTAAGTCCTTCATATCAAATTATTTTGCTAACCATTCTTTTACTGATGTCAATGAGTAGTATATCATCAACATAAAGAATAAGGAAAACCAACTTGTCGCATTTAATCCTTTTGTATACACAAGGTTCGTCAGGGTTTTGAATAAATCCAAAACCTTTCACAGCTTGATCGAACCTTATGTTCCAGGATCTGGATGCTTGCTTCAGTCCATATATGGACTGAAGCAATTTGCATACTCTTTTCTCTTGGCCCTTTTCAATGAATCCTTCTGGTTGCATCGTGTAGATGCTCTCGTCAAGACTTCCATTAAGGAAAGCTATCTTGACATCCATTTGCCAAATCTCTAGGTCTAGAGATGCTGTAATGGATAAGAGTATCCTAATGGATTTAAGCATGGCCACATGAGAGAAGGTTTCCTCGTAATCGATACCTTCTTTCTGTGTATAACCTTTAGCTACCAGTCTAGCTTTAAAGGTTTCCACCTTACCATCCATACCTCTTTTCCTCTTGTATACCCACTTACACCCAATGGGTTTTTATCCCTTTAGGCAAGTCTACAAGGGACCAGACTTTGTTATTGAACATCGATTCAATCTCAGATTGCATTGCCTTTTGCCAATGACGACAATCAACATCCTTCATTGCTTCCTTGTACGTGTAGGGATCATCGTCGTCCGGGAGATTCTCCACAGATTCTCCTAGACCGATGTATCTTTCGGGTTTGTGTTATAACCCTCCCACTACGACGAGGAATGGTAGGTTTTTGATTTTGTGTTGGAGTGGAACTTACAATTGTGCTAGGTTGTGAAACCTCTTGTGGAATTGTATCTCCTGACATTTCATTCAGGACAATTCTACTTTTGGGCACAAAATTATTCATATAGTCGTTTTCTAGAAATGAAGCATTTGTTGAAACAAATACTTTTAGATCATTAGGACTATAGAAATAATATCCTTTAGTTCTTTTTGGATACCCCACAACTATACATGTTTCTGAACGGGACTCCATCTTTCTGTCTTTCCTTTCAACACATGTGCAGGACAACCAAATATCCTCATGTGTTGTAAACTAGGTTTTCGCCCAGTCCACAATTCATGTGGGGTTTTAGGGACAGATTTAGATGGTACATCGTTTAGAATGTATATTGCTGTTTGTAGAGCATATCCCCAAAAAGAAAGAGGAAGTGTTGAATAACTCAACATTGACCTAACCATCTCTAAAAGAGTTCTATTTCTCCTTTCTGCTACCCCATTTTGTTGAGGTGTACCTGGTGCAGAAAACTGAGAAACTTATCCCATTATCAATAAGATATTGCTGAAACTCTCCAGATAGATATTCTCCACCACGATCAGATCTCAAGATTTTTATATGTTTCTCAAGCTGATTTTCTACTTCAGCTTTGAATGCTTTGAACATGTCAAAAGCATCCGACTTATGTCTCATGAGATACACATAACCAAATCTTGAGTAATCATCTGTGAAGGTGATGAAGTACTCATATCCACTTCTAGCTTGAATGCTCATAGGACCACATACATCAGTGTGTATTAGTCCTAAACATTCAGTGGCTCTTGCACCTTTGGTATTGAACGGCCTTTTGGTCATTTTACCTTCCAAACAAGATTCACAAGTTGGTAGATCATCAACCTTTAAGTCACTTAAAGGTCCGTCACATACCAATCTTTTAATCCTATTAAGGTTAATGTGACCTAGGCATAAATGCCAAAGGTAGGTTTCATCTTTTGATAATTTTACTCTTTTATGATTAAGTTCCGTTATTTCTGTGTCTAACGAGTGAGAGATATTTCTATACAAAAAGAATAGACCGTTTTCCAATGTACCTTTGCAAACAATTTTGTCATTCTTACTAATAATAAAAACTTTATTAAAAGTAACCGAATATCCAAATTTATTTAAACAAGAAACTGAAATTAAATTCCTCTTGAATTGAGGTACATAATAAACGTCTATTAAATCTAAATGCCTACTAGAATCTAAAATAACTCTAATATCTCCCACTGCACTTGCAGGCACTAACGTTCCGTTGCCCAAGCGCAAATTGACTTCATCTTCATTCAGCCTTCTCCTTTCTTGGAACCCCTGCAAGGAATAACAAACATGATTAGTGGCTCCAGAGTCTATGATCCAAGAATCAGTAGAATCTGCCAGAAAACATGTTTCAAGATAATTAATATTACCTTCTTCCTTCTTATTCTGGGACTTTGGGCAATCTCTTTTCCAATGTCCCTTTTCACCACAAATGAAGCATTTCCCTTTGATCTTGGTTACTTTCTTGGTTTCCTTCTTGGTAGGCCCAAGTTACTTTTTCTTCTGTTGTTTCTTGACCTTCTTACGGGTCTTAACAGTAGCAACTTTACCAACCAAATGAATCTCTTGACCTTTGTTTTTCACAAGGATCTTTTCAGTGCTTTGAACATCTTGCATCAGGCCCTGCAAGGTGTATTCCTTTTTGTTCAAGGTGTAGTCCAACTTGAACTGATCAAAGGAATCTGACAGTGAGTTAACTACCATATCAATTTTGGTCTCATCATCAATTTCAGCACCATTTAGTTCAGCAATATTGAGATGTGCTATGACTTTCATCATGTGACTTTCACAGATTGTCCAGGTTTCATCCTAAGATTCATAAAAGCAGTCACTGCCTCTCTCTTAGTCTTCCTAGACCTCATAGCAAACATTTCCTCTAGAGACATCATTATATCAGCAGCGGACTTCATTCCTTCATGTTGCTGTTACAACACGTCGGAGATAGTGGCCATAATATAACATTTTGCCATATGACCAGAAGTCTTCCACTGCTCATACTCATCTCTTTGTATCACACTAGATTCATTATTAGGAAGGGGTGGTTTAGGAGTAGTCAGAACAAATTTATGTTTTTCAGTTTGCAGCAACAACCCAATTTTCCTTTTCCATGTGACATAATTATCTCCAGTTAAGGTGTTATCTTTCAGGATGTTCATAAGTGATGGGGTCATGCTTTCTGATTAAAACAAAAACATATATAAGTAAATAATCATGATAAATCACTTTTAAATATTTATCTTGAATTAAATAAATAATTCAATCGTAAAAATTCAACGGTGATCCAACACCCATAAATCTTACCCCTCCTTTGGGAGTTCGTACTATTTACTAGTTAGACTAGGTCCCACCTAATTGTTAACATAACAACTAGCGTTTTCAATTTTAGCCTTGCAATTTTATTAACAAGAACTCTTGGGAGGATATTAATAAAATTACATTGAGTGTGTTACCAAGATATCGACCCTCAATTTTCTCTCACGAGAATCCCTCCTTGGGGAGTAGATTTCGTTTAAGTCAATTGTCTAGTCTATCCTTGTAAGGAAGTATTTTGTTAAATTCCATTTATGGACGCCCCTTGGGGGGATTACCAAAAATAATAAAACTCAACTAACCTTGGAGGCCATAGGCGTTCTAACACACCTTCTCCCACTCAATTATTTAAGGCGTGTGGTTAAATTCCAAAAAATGATTTTACCAAGTTATCTAGATGCCAATTAGATACCTAAATCATTCAATGCATGTTCATACCAAAAGAGATATATGAGTGGCACTCCTATTCTATATGACATGTTATCATACAATAACAAATATTGTAATATTTATACATAAAAAATAAATAGCCACAATTTTGGTCCATCCTAGAAAAGCATGTAAATTACAATTGTACGGAATACAAAAACTCCTTTCTTGGCGGACAAGATTTCAAGCGACCATCTCGCGCATGAAACTCGCGCGCCCAAAGATCACCACAACAGCCCATGCGCACGCCTAGCCCATGCAAGGGCATGAACTGCCGCACGGCCAGCCTATGCATTGGTCGCGCGCTGCTGCACTGCAACAAGCGCAGCTGCATGCTTGGTTTGCGTGCGCGCTTGTCTCGGTGCGCGCGGGTGCCAAGACGGGTTCCGAATGCTCCAATTTCTTCAAATCTTCGAGTCTTCGAGTCTTCGAATCTTGAATATATTACGGCTTATTTTATACAATAAAATACTGCAGTAATTTTTTTATTAACCACTGCAGTATTTTTTTTACAAATAAAAAACTGCACTAAAAAAAACTGCAGTATTTTTAATACATTAAAAAAAAACTGCACTATTTTATACAAAAAAAAAAAAATTAAGCAACTATTAAGAAGGAACTTGTGACGATAATAAGCCACCCTTCTTGTTACAATTCCGAAACAAAAATTACATGGAAAATCTAGGACCAAAATTGAGCAATAACAATTCACTTTATAACAACATATATAAATCCATACATTCGACATGTAATTATATATGCGAATACCTAGAGTGCCATCTCTTTCTAAAACATGCATAATCACAATAAAAAGAAATAGATTCACGTATATATACGTTAATTAATTAAATGGTACAACCTGGGCTCTGATACCAATTGTAGGGAAAAATTAACTAAAACCGCAGCAGAAGGCGAAAAGTAGATTTTCGTATAGTTTAAAATTTTTCTAAAGATTTGAACCTTAACCCTTTAATTAATTAAACATAAATATACGGTTAGAGTTAAATACCTCTAGTCGCGTGATCTGATTGACTTACGTCGATGGTAATCCGCAAGATCTTCAATTCTAGCACGTACGTGAATCACCTAGGAGCGTTGTCTCCCTTTTTTTCTTTGAATTGCTTACCTGAGAATGGATGTATGGAACTTCTGATCCTGATCTTCAATCCCAAAACACCAAGAGCCTAGAAAAATAGTTCCGGTCACTTTTGAATTCACAATCGATATGATTGGAACTCGCGTAACCCTAAATCGAAAGTGTGCACAAAACCTTTTGATGTTAAAGGCTTGCAAGTGCATTATCGAATGAGAACTTATTTTTCTTTTTCTCTCTTGGCCGAAATTCTATGTGTATTGAGTAAGATTTTTATTTTTCAAAACAAACAAAAATCTCTCTTACTCAAGCTTCTTGGTGGCCGAAATTTATCACCTTATATTTATAAGGTGACCGAAATTTCTCCTTCTCAAAATAGGGTTGGCCGAATTCTTTGTGTAGGAAATCTAGGGTTGGCCAATTTCCTTACTTGAAAAGGAATTGTGCTTTTCCCTAATTCCTATCAATTTAAGAATCCTAACCCTTATAGGACTAGGGTGGCCGAATTCTTTGTGTGGTATGGAGTGTATGTGGACTTAATTCTTACCACATTAGGACTCCTATCACTTAAAAGAATTCTAACCCTAATCCAACACATAGTATTTTATTTACTGATCAGGAAAAGATTTTGATTTAAACTATTAATTAATTAAATAATTAATTAATTTCCATTTAATCAAAACAATAAAATAAAATAATATCTTGGGCTATTTTATTAGCCTTGCCGCCCACACCATATATACATGGGCCTAATATTATTTTTCTTATTTTATTTAATCCATTAGACTTTAAATAAAAGCTCACATGTGAACCAGACTTATTCTTACTAAAAGAAACAAGCCCACATGTCTCATTTTAATATATTAATATAATAGAGCAGCCCATTAAATAAATAATAGACATATTATATTCTTAATATATTAAATACAATTCTAGATGGACCCATAAATTGGTCCGGTATCAAGTGATCCATGCAAGTACGTGTGGATTGTGGATCTTGGCGGGCTATCTAAATTTAAGCTTCAATAGACATAACCTAATCACAATCAACAAATGATTCACTTAGGTTCGATCTGTTAATTTTAACTCATTCCACTAAAGAGCTAAAATTGAACTCTTAAATAAAGATAGAATAAGGAGATGTTTCTCATTCATACCCTAGACAATCTTATAGGAGATGGTGTATCCTCGTGAATAATATCAGTAATCGCCAAGAGCTCATAGACCGCCTATAGCTCTCCAAGTTACCATATTTCCTCATATGACCACATTTTGAACTTGAATATTTTGACTTGTCCAGAAGCCATGTCTTCAATAACCATTATTGAAAACTCAAAGTTGAGATTTAATATCCAATACCTCAAAACATCCATATGATGATATTATACTCTCATTTAATAAATGGAGCCACGATGTCCATATCTATAAATGAAGTCCTCTATCGATTAACAAATGAATACCACCAAACTATCGAGGATAGACTATGCTATATAATCGTACTCATTGATAGCTCAAATGATAACACTTGCAACCATAAGTCCATCATTTATCTCAGGATTAAGATCGACTCTTCGATTGTCCTAATAATGAAAAGACTTATATCTAGTGACGGTTCTAGATAAAGTATTTCATTGTGATCCTGTTCAATGCACCCAGTGCACTAGATTCTTTTACTCGAAAACCTTTCGATGATTTTAGACTCATCATAACTCATTTGATCCCACTCAAATGCTAGTAAAAGAATTCTACAACTTTATCAAGATAGAGGTGCCCAACCTTTAACTTAAGTTGTGAACGTTATTCAAGACTAACTAAAGAATTGTGTCTACCTCACACATATCCGGATGTATGAACAATTCTTCATTTCTCATAGTCTTTTGACCTTATGATTATTTACCTTGACAGTTATAATAATAAATGCTATAAGTATTTGTAAGAATCAGAAAACACTTTATTAATATGAAAAGATTGTTAATTACAATATTACACTCTTGCTATTGAGCATAATCCTAACAGCCAAAACTATACATGTTGGGCTGGACCCTCATAAGTGGTATATAACCAATCATGTACATGATTTGATTGGTTACATTCGATTAATGATCATTATTGCAAGTTCATGATTTGCCCAGTATTCACTTGTGGATCCATTAATTCCTTAGTTCTCACTAATATCATTCTAACCTCATTGCATTTAGTCTAGTTTAACTTAATTGCATTTTAGATTAACCTTTCCAAACAACCCATGACATTTTACTTTTATGCATTTTAGTACTATTAATCCTAATCTAGCCATCGCTACCCCTAATCCTTGTGGACGATACCCTTACTTGCCATTACACTTGTTTGTAACATTTTTAGGGCATTTAAGGTTTTTATAAATTACTTTTTACGGGAACTTTCTAAGGACAAAAACGCTCTGGTCAAAGCCAACTAACAGAGAGATAAGTCAGAGGTAATGAGAGTGAGGAAGATACTAATGGAAAATGTTCTTAATAACTCCAAGGCACCACAAGAGGGAAACTCGCACGACACGAATCACACACTTTAAGCGCCCTTGCTTTGGAAACTACTCACTCTTACGCCCCGAGCATAATTCGCTTCAACCTTAATTCTCACATGGGTTCTCTCTTATGTTTCCTCTCAGAACCTAGGTTCACACTTATGCAATATGTATGCAAAAGAATTTATGTAATGGAATCAAAGTTGTTGCATACATTTCATACAAGATAAACGCTCTTTTTAGTGAAACAGTCTCATGAAAGAACCAAGTGCCATGATGTGGAAAGAGCATGCATCGACAAATATTCCCAAGTTAGATTTCCCCTAAGATCAACTAGGTCTTTTCCATTTGGTTGTAATGAGGTTAAGGTAATTGGTGATTAGAAAGAATGGGAATTTAGGCACAATGCACTAATCAACCAAATTAAGGCAATACATTCTAGGTTTAACCATTTAATTTCTCATGCAACACCACTTATAAATATAAGTATACATCAAGGCGTCCAGGCTTACATAAATTCCAAGTGCAATCACTAACTACTTTTGTTACCCTTTTGAGTAGTGTTTACAATTTAAACAAGGCAATTGAAGCATATTCATTTTCTAATTTTTTTTATTTTTATTTTCATTTGCTTCTCTTTTTTTTTCTTTTTTTTCTTTTTTTTTCTTGCCCTTGACTTTGGCACAAACTTTTTACAATACATCATTCATATGCCTAGGTACACACCATTTGACAATTTAGAGCACATTTTACATTCATCCCTAAGCCTTAACAAGATCCATTAAGTGAAGGTTGGCCTAGTGTTTGGGTTGCTTGGGTAATTGATAATATGGGTGTAGAAAGAACAAGTCTAAATGTGTTTGGCTTAAAAATTGGCTCGGGAACACACACATTACGGATGAGAAGTATTTAGCATTTTACGTGACTAAAACACACATTGCCTAATATCACCTCAAAGAATCCATCTACCAAGGGAATACAAGTTTCAGTCAAGCAGTCCACTTAAATGATGCATATTCTATGACACATGATGATTTTGGTGTAATGAGACTATGTCTGGTGTTTGAAAAGTGTTTAAAGATTAAAAAAAACATTTTCCCTCGAATTACGCACTTTTGGCTTGTGTTTGTGAAACTCACAAGGGTTGTCTCCACTATTAGAACAAGGCACTTGAGCACCAAGTCCCCTTAACTTAGACACCAAAAGATAGGACTAACCCATGAAGTGTAAGTGAGACCCCTAAAGTGACTAAGAGCTATGAACAAGCACACGAGGCATACATAAATGTCGCAAACTAGCTTTACGACCATTCCACAACTCTAGGGGAGTCTTAGGAACAGATTTGGATGGCACTACATTCAAAATGTATACCACTGTTTGTAACGCATATCCCTAGAAGGAATTTGGTAATTATGAGAAACTAATCATAGATCTCACCATTTCCATCAGGGTTCTATTTCTCCTCTCCGCTACACCATTTTGCTGGGTGTACCAGGAGCTGTGAGTTGGGAAACTATCTCATGCTCGACCATGAAGTCTTCAAACTCTTGGTCAAGGTACTCACCTCCAAGATCCGAGCGTAGTGACTTGATAGTCCGACCTAATTGATTCTCAACTTCAGCTCAGAATTATTTGAACTTTTCAAATGTTTCCGACTTTCGTTGCATCAGGTAGACATATCTGTATCTTGAGCAGTCATCTATAAAGGTGACATAATAATCATAGCCGCCCCTATCTCTAACATGCATCGGTCCACAGACGTCTGTATGTATAAGTTCTAGTGGCTCTATAGTTCTAAGCCTTTTTCCAGTAAAAGGTCTATTAGTCATCTTACCTTCTATACAGGATTCATAGACAGGTAAGGTGTCAACCTTTAACTCACTTAAAGGTCCACTTTTTACTAGTCTGTCTATCTGGTCAAGGTTGATATCACCAAGCCTTATATGCCAGAGATACGTGTCATTATCTGGAGAAATCTTATGTCGTTTAGTTTTTGGTTTTTCAACCTTAAATATTTCGGTGTTAAGCAATGTAGTATGTATTAACGGTCTTAACACATTCAAATTGTTTTCATTAATTCTTGAACAAATATTCAGACCATTCTTTCCAATAATAATAGACTTATTATTAAAAGAAACAGAATAAGATTGTTCTAACAATTTAGAAACGGAAATCAAATTCCGAGTAAATCCAGGAATATAAAAAACATTGTTCAATAATAAAAAACTATTATTATTACAAAATTGCAATCTTATTGCTCCCACTGCTTTGGCCAACACGACATCCCCCGAACCCACACGCATTGAGAAGGCTCCCTCCTCTAGCTGTGTCCAAGAATCAGTCCACTGCAAAGAAGAATAAACATGGTTAGTGGCCCCCGAATCAATTATCCAGGGTGAAGAATCATCTTCCACTAAACAAGATTCAAGAACAAGTAAATCATATTTACCTTTCGTCTTATTCTTCTTGGCTACCTCCTCCAGGTATTGAGGACAATTCCTTTTCCAGTGCCCGACCTTGTCGCAATGGAAATATTTTCCCTTGCCTTGGTCGGTGGAGGCGCCATTCTTTTTGCTCTGGACTTTCTTGGGTTTGGGCTTACCCTTCGCCTTCCCAGCAGACCCCTTCCTCTTCTTATTATTGGAGGAAGATGGTTCAGTAACATTTGCCTCACTGGTCAAGGACTCAAAAGTAGCGAGCTCATTGAGCAACTATATGAGACTGAACTTTAACTTGTTCATCCCGTAGTTGCTCTTAAACTGATCGAAACTCTTCGGAAGAGTCCTCAGTATGATGCTCACTTGACTGGGTTCGTTAATGGCCCTGCCGTTGACTTCTGCCGTGTTGAAGTATGATACGATCCTCGACGTTTGGAGACTAAGACCGTTCTATGGACTGGTTTGGATGGAAACCGCGACCCAACACCTATAACGAGATGTGAACCTTGGTATAGAGGAAGACGCCACAATCAAGGATGGAATACTTGATTGATAAGTCGGGAAGGAACGCCACCGAAAATTCTGATAAGTTCCAATTAGTTCTCAAAGAACCAAAGAGAATTTGCTCTCAATTTTTATCAATAATCAACTGTCCCTAATTGAAATAAAATGGTACAATTTATAGTACTAAGGCCACAGAAGACCAGCCCTAGATTTGTGCCCAAGGCAATAAAGAAAAAGGAAAGTGTGACAAATTAAAACATCAAGAAAGTCAAACATTTCGGCCTTCAAACATTTCGGCCTTCAATCTTTTCGGCTTCAAACATTTCGGCCTTCAAACATTTCAGCCTTCAATCTTTTCGGCTTCAAACATTTCGGCTTCAAACATTTCAGCCTTCAATCTTTTCGGCTTCAAACATTTCGGCCTTCAAACATTCAGCTTCAAACATTTCGGCTTCAAACATTTCGGCCTTCAAACATTTCGGCTTCAAACATTTCAGCCTTCAATCTTTTCGGCTTCAAACATTTCGGCTTCAAACATTCCGGCTTCAAACATTTCGGCTTCAAATCAAAGAGTCAATCTTGCCTTTAATTCCTTAATACCTCAGCCTATGATTGTACAACAAGAAATACAATTTATTCAGCCCTAAATCAGCTCCCAAAGCCTATTGACTTTCTTGGACTTGAATCATGTTTGTTATGGGCTGGAGATTTCGTTCATCACCTTCAATGGGCCTCTACGTGCTTGCTTGAGCACAAATCCCTTGAATCAGACCACTTAATGCATTCTGGAACTTCTTGGCTCGCGGTCTTGTAACTGGGCCAATAGGAACTTGAATTGGATCCGCATTCCATGATCTTGTGCTAGCCACATTCTCATCAAAGTAGGACATCATGCTCAGGATATGTTCCTGAATTGATGTACCTTCCTTCATGCGAGCGAGCATAGCGAAACGAACAGCTTCGTGTCGCTTTTGCTCGGAGGGCTACCCGAACATAGCTTGTAGTGACTCCATAATTTCGAATGCTGTAGTCATTGCTTCGTGCTTCATGACAAGCACGTCTGTCATAGAAGCCAACAGATACGTTCTGGCCTTCTCATCAGATGAGATCCATTGCTGGTATGCCTCACGAACAGTTCGTGTGGCATTGGCAGTAGGCACCGGATGACATTCCTCCATAAGCACAAACTTCAGGTCTTTGGTGACCAATATTGCATTAATATTAAGTTTCCACTTAGTGTAGTTATCACCAGTTAATTTGTCGTTTGCGAGAATTTGAAGTAATGCAGAAGACATAATTGCTGAAATAAATAAAACATTCATTCAGTCATTTATTAAAAAACAAGTGCGAGTGCTTTAGCATAATTTTCAACATAATGCATGAACATGTTTAACGAACTAGAAATACCAAAAAAAATAGTTACTATACCACGACAATCCAACATACCACAAAGAAGTGTCGCCTTAGGGTCGGTCAAGTCTTTGCATGTTGGACCGAGAAATTCTCAATCAAATGATATTCTAGAATAACTCTTATTCCATATCATTCAACTATCGTTTATTCAGTCAAGTTTTTAATTAACAAAACTTAATCAAAACCTTTGTGAGTGTAACCCACCATTTCAGATCTCACGAGCTTAACTTGAGAATTGCCGCCTTAGGGTCGGTCAATCCCGAAATACCCTCAGAAATCCTATCCATTAGGAAGTCAACCTTGGTATTAATCTTTGTGGAAACCCTCCTTAGAGAGGATGAAAACAAAGCCGTCACAAGGCCCCACTCGGATCTCACGGTGCTGAACTAATGATGGAGACTGCGGGATATATATATCATATATCCCTCTCTCACTCACTATTTAAAAAATAGGGTTTTCTATTATCCGTTAATGCACCTAGACTCTACAGGATCAAACGGCTAACTTTAATCAAGTTATCTAGCGCATTAACAAATTCATTATTAGAAAAAAAATTCTAATTAATTAATATATTATTAATGATTTTTAACAATTAAAAATATAATCTATTATTGAATAATCTAAGCCTTTGTAAACTATTTACTAAGGTCAGATTATTATGATAGTGTTTACCAAGTTTTAATTATTAAAACTCTAACACTTTATTCTGTTCATTTACTATTAGGTTATTAATTATATTAATCCTAATTACAATAAACGACCCTATTAATCTAACTTATTAAACACTTTAATAACTAGATTAATATTAATGAGTATTAACAAGTTTTCTAACTATTAAAAAACTAATCTCATTTTCATAGCCAATAATGTATTTACCTATTTTAATCATATTAAAAAAATACATAAAATATTAGGCTATGATGCATGTATGACATACCAAATATATTTGTGTAGGCACCCTAATCTAAATGACATACGTATGCATGACAATGCTTTTATCATCACATAATATAAAGCACATATGAATTGACCGAGTACTGTGGATTATTTAACCTAAAAAAAATTGAATCTAAAATTACAAAAATATCCCCAAGGCATTCCATGGTATTCTTGTAATTTCCGAGTCTTTTAGTCTTTTCAGGTCACTCTGATTCATCTTATGAATCCGAAATAGGAAATTCGCACGGAACGCACTAGGCAACACTTGCCAACGGAACCGTGTGAACAGTACCACATATGAACAATGCAGTGAACAGTGTCATGAACAGTGCCACATGAACAGTATTGTGTGAACAATGCCCCCGTGAACAGTACCACGTTGCGCGTATTTTCGATTTCGCCCTTCCGTCATTGTTTCCAGGTCTTCAATATATGTTACAATTTTGTTTTTACAATACAATAACAGAAAAAAAAAATTAAATAAAAATTAATACAACCCATGAACCCTAAATCCACAATACCATATAATTAACGATCAATCATGTTTTTGTAAATTAACAAATTTAATATACATACAAAAACACCATACAGTCAATTTAAATAGTGCCTACACAATCATACATACTGGAGCATCGAAAACAATTTCCTGTTCCGAAAAAAATTTGGCTCTGATACCAATTGTTGGAACCCCGTTCACTCGTAACGCAGCGGAAATAGGTTTTAAATTTTTTTATATAGATCGTAAACTATCTGAAACCAGTGAACTTGGGATCGTAATTATTTTTCCGGAACTAATACAAACAATAAGTAAATACATGAAATTGTAATCAATATATTAAAAACAAATTAGAACCTTACCAACGTTTGGAGGCTCCTTCACTTTACGATATGCTCCTGGTCTGTACCACCGATCTTCCTAGCTATTCCTGGGATTGGTAACTGCGAGTGGGTGTGTCACGTACTCAGGAACTTTGGAGGATGTAGAGAAAAGAAGAAGAAACAATTTCTTCCAAGAGAAAACAAACTAGAACAATTCTAGTTCTTTTAATATATATATATATATATATAAATCAAATATAATTTTTTTTTTCTTTTAATGGTGCACAAGACGCACCCCTTTCCTTTTTCTCTCTTGCTTCTCACGCACATCTGTTGCGTTTTCCTTTTTTTTTTCCGTTCAAATAAAAAAAAACTAATGCCTTTTTCTCTCTTATCTAATGATATAAAATATATCATTATATATTTTTAAAACCAGATTATTATCTTTTCCCAAATATATCTTTATATATTCAAAAGATAATTAGTATTTAAGTGTCATAGGTAGAGTAGGATTCTAACTCACACATTGCCCTAGTTGACTTAAACTTAAATACTAGACTTCTCAAAGAATAAAATAATCTAATTATTTTATGTTTTAGTCATGATTTGAACCCGCACCTCCATTTAATAATTAATTAATAATTCATAATTATTAATTAAATTAATTAAATAATTATAATATAATTATTTAATTAATTTAATTATTAATATATTAATTAAATAATCTCATTATTCAATTAATTCCTGAATAAATACGTGTCACTTTCGTAACGCAATTAATTGGACAATCCAATTAATTAACCGTGACCCTCGTTACCTAAATCGATCGGGCTAGCAAGGGGACCTAATGGACCTACAGTATTTTGAGCTCCAATAATCCTCGGAATTATTAATTAAACTCTTTAATTAATATTCCTTGACTATTAACTTCAGTGTTATTCCACTAAAAACCCGAAGCTGCACTCTCTCAGCTGCAGACGTTTTTACACAGACCGATACAACTCGGTGTCCATTGATATAACTATTACACATGGTGTGATCCTCCACAGTAGTTCATAATTAGAGCTGAGTCATAATGTCCGTTATACCCCTCTAATTACATATATCCTTTAAGTACCATTGATTCTCTAATGAACAATAAATCCTATTTCCTCACGGAATTAGGAGAGCGCTCATATTGTCCAAGCCCCGATTCAACCCTTACGGGAACTACCATCTACTTCTCACAAGAAGGAGTGGATTTCACTATTGTGTACATACCTTCCCAACCACAAGCCAAACCGCAATCCAAACATACGGAGTATATTGATCAGGAATTGCATATGACCACACCCATGGTATATCAAAGACCACGATCTAACCTGAAGGAGTCGATAAGACACTCAGGATTAAGATCACCCACATATAGCCATCATTAGTTGATATATATGAATCTCATCAGTAAACTGATCTAGGTGAGAGATTCATATAGATCATGGCCCAGTCCTATACGATCACATCATACAAGGTGCCTCCATTCATATATCTCATATGAATGATTCAGGATAGAATCACTGTATATTACGGAATGGACCGCGGCTATAGATTAACCACAAATAAAGTACTCAGCTTTATTTGCTATCTAAGGACTCTTTAGACTGCACGTCTCTTACTGTATCCATCCGTATATGAAACTTTTATACACAGTTCGAGATTACATCCGGCAATCTAGGATGTTAATATATGCACAAGTTATAAAATAAACAACACAACAAGAATGAATTGAACTTTTCTTTTTATTTATTTCATAAATCCATTTACAAATTACATTTTTAGGGTATAAACCCCAACAGTTACCCTTTTGAGTAGTGTTTATAATTTAAACAAGGCAATTGAAGCATATTCCTTTTCTAATTTTTTTATTTTTATTTTCATTTGCTTCTTTTTTCTTTTTCGTTTTTTTTCTTGCCCTTGACTTTGGCACAAACTTTTTACAATACATCATTCATATGCCTAGATACACGCCATTTGACAATTTAGAGCACATTTTACATTCATCCCTGAGCCTTAACAAGATCCATTAAGTGAAGGTTGGCTTAGTGTTTGGGTTGCTTGGGTAATTGATAATATGGATGTATAAAGAACAAGTCTAAATGTGTTTGGCTTCAAAATTGGCTTGGGAGCACATACATTACGGATGGGAAGTATTTGGCATTTTAAGTGACTAAAACACACATTGCCTAATAACACCTCAAAGAATCCATCTACCAAGGGAATACAAGTTTCAGTCAAGCAGTTCACTTAAATGATGCATGTTCTATGACACATGATGATTTTGGTGTAATGAGACTATGCCTGGTGTTTGAAAAGTGTTTAAAGATTAAAAAAAACATTTTCCCTCGAATTGCGCACTTTTGGCTTGTGTTTGTGAAACTCATAAGGGTTGTCTCCACTATTAGAACAAGGCGCTTGAGCACCGAGTCCCCTCAACTTAGACACCAAAAGATGGGACTAACCATGAAGTGTAAGTGAGACCCCTAAAGTGACTAAGAGCTATGAACAAGCACACAAATTCGCCACAAATACTTTGCTCAAGATTATCTCACCAAGCTAATTAAAGCTCAAAATTTTTGACTAGGCAGCAAATTTTTTAAAAAAATTGACACGAAAGATGACTCAAAAACAAAAAGAACGACTAAAAAAGGTGTCTACACCCCTAAACCAAAACCTAACATTGTCTTCAATGTTGAAGATAAGAGAGTCCGGCTTAGCGGCGCGCCACCTAACTAGACTCAAAACACAAACACCTATGCACTAATCATGCACAATCAATGCCCAACAACATAAAAGAAAAACTCGACACTGGCTCATCACAACATAAGGCAACCTAAGTAAGCAAGGCATTTAACTTTTAAAAAATTCAACCACATCAAGCATTTATACACCAAATATCGGGGTGTGGGTATTAACCCCCAAACAGATTCCTATCATATGCTCAATCCTGTACAGGTATATGCAAGAAATCAAAACCCCCAAACCGAGTTGGGCTATATATAAAAGAAAACCTTTATATCCACAAAAGCTTTCGGCTCATCCAATCAAGAAAGAATAAATCAATAAAATCAGCATTCATGCAACCCAAAATTGATATGTACCAAAGAATATTCACATTCATTCAAAAATCCACATATGCTTAAAAAGAAAGATAGAAAATTAAGTGCAAGGGTTAAAGTTGAAAGGAATAAACCAATGTGGAAGCTAGTTGTAGACTCAAAATGAGTAGGTTCTCACCCATTTTATGAGCACTCTTGGCTTGCTAGTCCCTCAAAGACTTGCAAGTGGCCGGTGTGTTGAATCCAAGAGATAAAGAACCTAGCATTAAGCATCATTTCAGACCACAAAGGTTAACATTTCAAATTATCACAAACTAAATTTCTCAAAAATGAAATATTATCCACCATCATCCAAACTAAAACATCCTAAAATAAAGCAAGACTAAGAAAATCATACTGAAATCATAGGGAAGTACACTCCTAGATAACTAAAGCAAATCTAATTAAAGTTCCCAACTATGGCAAGCTAAAACAATCAATCATCATCATAATCTAACTCCTCCTCCTCTATCATAGGTCCCTTCTGTTTTGGATCCAGTTGTGCTCTGAGCCTCTCCTCATGCTCTCTCCTCGATATCTCCATGGCAGCTTGAAAGTCAGGATCAATTGTAGGACCCCTTGAAGTGAACTCTGGTTGAGTGGCATGCTTATTTCTCCTAGAGTACGGGATCAAGTTCAAGTCCTTCCTAATTTCTGTGACATTTGTCAACAGGTCTTCCATACTATCTTTAACGGTCTTGATCTCTGTGGTGAAAGTGGATTTAAGTGAATCCACTGAGGTCTGAAGACTAGACATCCCTCTGATCAACTGTTGCCAAGGTGCCTATTCACTCCCAATTGTCGGTTCTGGCACTGGACCCTCCTGATAGTACTCATCCTGCTCTTCATCCATATGCATGTTCTTATGTTGTTGAGCAGTCTTCTTTCTCCCGGTCTTTCTCTTGCCACTTGTCAAATCCCGTTCTATCTGCAAGGTGCGCCATGTCTTGATATCCAAATCTGTCCGTGCCCACTCTAGTCTATAAACAAACATATACAATCAAGTATAAAATGCGGAAATTAAATAACACTTGATTTTTACGTGGAAACCCTTCAACAAGGGAAAAACCACAGGCTAACCACTTAGCCACACCGATTCTCAATTCCACTATTGTAATGATGTTTACAACCTAGGTTGACCTTAGTAACACCTTTCTCTGTCACTAACCCACCACTACTACCCAACCGGCCTTTATAGTGAATTCTTAATCACTTTGCTTGCCAACCACACCACGGTTGCAAGACTTCACTTGCTTGTGCACTACACCTTGTAGTCACAAGACTTAACTCTCAAGAAGAGATTAACAACCTATATGAATATATGAATATTCAAAATGAAATTAATGCTAGACAATACTAAATGCTTATCTAGGGATTATATGATAGCAAAAAAATGCAATCATAGATATCAATGTCTATATGAATGATCATAAAGACCTAACTAGATATAGATATGCAAGTATAAAATCTAGTCATCAAACAAAGCCATATCAACACAAGTTGTCACACAAAATGGAAATGATAATAAATACAATTAACAAATGCAATCAAGAAGTCCTAAACAGTACTGTCTAGATGCAAAGCATAGAGACTTAGCTAGAGGGCAACATGGTCATAAATTCTAGCTATTAATGAAAATAGCCTCAACAAACATTCAATGTCTCAAACATGTTAGAAACAACATTAAGCAATGAGACATTCATTAAATCAACAAATAAATGCTAATCCAAGGCAAACATGTCATAAGAATGAAATACGAGATTCTAGGACATGTAGAAATTACCTAGTCAAAGAACACATAAAGACCCATGCTTGGAAGATGTTAGGATGATGATAAATGCTCATGGGAATGTGTTTGGTTGAGTAAAAATAGGTTCTTGGAGCTCTTTCTATATAGTAGTAACTTTCTCTCTCTAAGGCTGTAAATTTCTGGGCTATGGGGTTTAATTTTCGTGGCTCCAATGAAGAAGATGAGATAATGGGGTATTTATAGGGCCCAAGAATGAATTGCGTGAGAAGACAAAATTGTCCCTGTTAGGTGCAATTCGGTTGTTGGTGGCAGCTGAATTTCAACTGTAGAATCAAACCAAAACATTCTAGACGAATTCTGCGGTTTCGATTCGGCTGTTCCCAGTCGCCGAATCCCCAACAGTAGAACTGCCAGTTTTGGACATAATCTGCGGTTCAATTCTGTAGTCCCCAGCCACCGATCAGCAACAACCGATTCCCAAAACCAGGGTAAATTAGACGGTGAACCTCGCTCTCAGTCAAACACGCCTTCGTGCATATGCGGAGGTTTCCGATCAATCATCGAGAAACAAATTATATCACACAAAAACTACACTTAGGTCAAAGAATGAAGTGCATACCTACACACAATAGCTAATAGGCACTTTCCAAGAGCAAGCGCATGTGAGGTGCTCAAAACAAAAACAAGAATTTGCATTATGAAGGCAGTACAATCAATTTAATGTAGTGTAATGCAATGCTCCCCCTAAACGGTTACTCTCTCCCAAGACTTCTCCCAAAAGCATAAAAAAAATGCTCCCCTTAGATCTCTTAAGACTTCTCCCCGTTTTTATCATGAGATAGGCAAAGGAGCTCCCCCTATCGGGTTGCTTTAGCAAAGAGAGCTATTTGTACAAAAGATGATTGTATAATTATATACATAAACCTTATGCAACTTGAATAATTGAGAGAGATTCAAGGAGTTTTATTTTAAAGAGAATGTGTGAAGGTGTTGCTTTGCATGCAAGACATATAACATCAAAGTTCAAGCAATGGTATTTGGCAAAGGAAACATCAAAAGGGTTTCCATAAGAATTGAAACCAATTTGTACCTTTTTGTCATAAGCAAACCTGATATAGTTTTTCAAAAAATCTTCAACACACAAACAACTATATCAATCCTTAAAAGCCAAACAAGATATGGATATAGAATCCTTATTGATTGAATGGATATGAAATCCTTATTGGTTGTTGTCTTGTTCAAACTATTAAGAAGAGAGAGAAGATTAATTTAGATATAAAATCCTTATTGATTGCATGGATACAAGATCCTTATTGATTAGTCTTCTCATTTGCATTCACACACATTTGCATAGAGTAATCAAAAGCATTTCATGCCTATCATTTAAAGCATGTCATAGTCAAGTTCACATGTCATGGAGATAAATTGTAGGTCATTCAAAAGTACTTCCTGTTAATAGCCAAATTTGGATAAGGATCAAAGGGAAATTTTACACCCTCCTAGTCTGACTCCAGGCCTGAGGTTATCCACCAGGGGACCACGTTTTCCGAAGCCGACCTACGATACCACCCCTCAGAAATAAAGGCGAGCTCCAGAAACACCTGGAATAGAGCCCGACACGATCAGATCGAGCCTGTATCACCAAAGCGGAAATCAGGAAGCTCCCCGAGGTCAAGACTACCTCGCAACCTCTCTGGAAGCTTGCCAAAACCCCGCTGCCACAGAAGAATGTCCGCAGGGGCCGCATCAAGCTCCAAGAGATCAAGGGAGGTCAGACCAAGCTCCTAGCTAGACTAAGCTCCTGAATATCGAAGCCAGGACACTGATCTACCTCGCTGTACGAGACAATACATACCATATTCAACGACCTCTATGAGGAATCACGCTATGAAGATACGAAGATACACTGGATCATATCTGGAAATATTACGTACGTGTAGAGCAAGTAATAGAGTCTAAAGAGGAAACAAACTGATCTCCACCAAGATATTCTCAACTCGGTTATTAACACAAATTCAATGACGTTTAAATGAGAAATCCAGCCCGATAAGGAGGGAAGAGATTGAGAAAATCAAGGGGAGAATCACAAAGTTAACCTACCAAAACTATGTATAAATAGGAGGAAAAAATGAACCTCTAAAAGAGACTATTTTTTGACAAGCATACGACAACAATCATACTACACTCTAGAGAAATTGAGAACATTTGAGAGATATTTGTACATGATATACCATTGATAATAAAAGCATTTTCATTCTCTTTTGATTGTACTAATATTGGTATTTTTTATCATTTGAACAAGCATTGTATAAAGTATATTCGACATTGGCCATCACCTCCGTGGTAGTGGTCTTGAGGGTGTTAATTGAGATTTCTCACCCCGAGCAAATTTTCAGTTAACACTTTCTGGCGCCGTTTGTGGGAAACCCCATACCCAGTTAATCAAATCAACCGTTTGCATTTTTATTGCTTTACAGGAACCATGAGGCTCCGCTCCTCCCAAGGACATCCTATGGCTTCGGAACAACCTTCATTGACCCCAACGAGAAATGCCCCAAGGAGGGGGAAGAAACCTGGACACGCAGTCAAGTTTCGGTCCAAACAACTAATGCGTGGGCTTCTGGCCCCCCTATGATAAGCCAGACCACGCTCCATCAACAAGCAGAGGCCTTCGTAGAAAACGTTCACCTTCGCCTGCTCGCAGAAGGCATCGCAGTCCAGCCGATAAATCCAAATGATCAGGGAGAGCCTAGCAGGCTCGGGACCAGGCAACCTGCTTTTGATCGCCTGAGACCTCTTCCTCCAGAGCCAGCCCGTGATTGGACAGGGCTTCAACCTTCGATCCTGGATAGGCTAGGGCCTATGCCCCCAGTTCCTAGGAGGCCATCACAATATCAACCCAGGCGAGTTAAGTCCGCAGAGGACACTCTAACCCAGGAGCAATGAGAGGCCCCTCGCCCGACGGCTTTAAGGATGGAAGCCCAGGCCCAAGAAGAAGATAGCCGGCAAACGTCCCGGATAGATCCCGCTCCGAAAGAAGGCCATGTCGATATCGCCAATTCATCGAAAGGATCTGATAGCGAAGAATCGGAGGTCGATTCAAAGAAGCCCGGGAGCAAGCGACTGGGGGATCAACTCATAAAGCTATAGAAGGAGGTCCAGCAGATAAGAAAGGGAGAGAATAGAGAGGATAAGAAGGATCCGTTAAGCGAGATGAATTCCCCCTTCACTAGAAGGATCTGGGAAGCGGAACTCCCGCCGAAATTTAAAATGCCGGCAGTTAAGTTCTTTGGGACAGAAGACCCTTTGAGTCATCTGGAGAATTTCGTCCAGCAAATAGAAGTCCAGAATACTACCAGGGCTGCCATGTGCAGGATGTTCCCTACCACCATAACCGATTACATGAAAACTTGGTTCCGGAAGCTACCCGCTGGAAGCGTGGATTCTTTCACAAAGTTATCAATAGATTTTTGCTCGCAGTTCCAAGGAGTCAAACCTCATCCAAAGGATCCCATATACCTCCAATATGTGATTCAGGAGCGAGGTGAAACACTTCGATCATACGTGGAGCATTTTCACTAAGAAGTCATACAAATGAGAGTCTTCGCTGAAAAAGAGACTCTTGCCAATTTCAGGTGGAACTTGTGGGCAGGAAAGCTTTTCCGTTCTTTTGCCAAGAGACCTCCAGAGACTTACCAGGAGGCCTATGACTGGGCTCTGGAGCAGGTCAAGATCGATGAACAACTCAAAGTTAAGATGGAACGCGATGATATAAGAGCGCCAAAGCACCAGATGAAAGAAGCTCCCAAATCTGAGCCAATTCAGAAAAATCAAAATAAACCTCCCAATAGGTCGACCTACCATTTCCCCACTTCTCAGCTCAGGCAAGAAAGATATCCAGCAAGACAAACCCCTCTTCGAGCTTCGCCTCCTCCTAGGACTGTAGCTCCCGCAATGCGAGGGGAGAAAGGGTATGATTATTACACTCCCCTGAACGCCTCCCGGGAAACGTACTACCTTGCTATACGGGACAAGGGGCTACTCTAAAAGCCCACACCCATGAAAGCCCTTGTCGACAGGAGGAACCAGTACAAGTACTGCGACTTCCATGAAGACGTGGACCACAACACTTCAGAGTGTTATAATTTACGCAACCAGATGGAAGCTCTGATAAGGGGATGGTGTTGATTGAGTTCTTGCAGCAGGTCAGAGACAATATTCAGACTGGAAGAGAGGTACAAGCAGAGATCTATGAGCATGCGGAGAAGAGAAAGGGGGAACAAACTGATTTAATGCAGCAAATCTAGGTGATACACACCATCAGCGGAGGGCCAACACTGGCTGGCACCTCCAACAATTCTAGAAAAAACCATGCAAGGAAGATTCCCCGTGTGGAAAAAGGTCGGGATATCTTCAAGGTCAGCCAAAGCCTGACAGAACCCTCCCAGACAGCGTAGATCGTTTTCACTAAAACATATGTCTTCAACACCGTGCAATATCATGATGATCCCATGGTGATCACGATACAAATTGCCGACTGCATGGTCCATCGCGTGCTCGTTGATACGGGCAGCAGTGTAGATATCCTCTTCAAGGATACCTTGGGAAAGTTAAACTTAAAGCAATGGTGTTACAATAGTTGTACAACTCCGCTTTATGGATTCACCGGGGATTCGATCATACCAGTGGGATCGAAGATCCTTCCAGTGATCGTCGGAACCATACCTCTCCAACAGAATGTTATGACGGACTTTGTTGTGGTTGACACCCCATCAGCCTACAACACCATCTTAGGGAGACCATTCATGTCCTCCTTGAAGGGAGTCTTATCTATATACCACAATGTCCTGAAGTTCCCAATGGGAACCAAGGTGAGGAAGGTACGTGGAGATCAGTAAGCAGCTAGGAGGTGCTACACAGTGTTTGCCAATCTTACGGCTTTAACAAAACAGTTCGTACAGGTTACAACGATCCAGGACATGGAGGCATCCGGGATAATCCAGGAAGATATGGAGCCCGCGGAGCATCCAGAGAACGAACCCAAAATCCCTTATGAGGAAGAACAGAACAAGGAATAGGCCAGGGTGTTGGGGTTTTTGCCCTAAAACTTGTAATATGTAAATATAATTTGAACAGAAATAAAAGAAGTAGTATATTCATTCATTTTGTGTCATACTTTATATAACATGTGCACTTAACATCCAAAATTGCCAGATGTAATTTCGAACTGAGTATATGAGTGTCATATATAGATGGATTCAGTTTGAAACGAGCAATCTAAAGAGTCCGTAGATAGCAAATAAAGCTGGGTACTTTATTTGTGGTTAATCTACAGCTGTGGTCCATTTCGTAGTGTACGGTGATCCTATCCTGGATCATTCATATGTAGATATGAGAATGGAGGCACCTTGTATGATGTGATCATATAGGACTGGGCCATGATCTATATGAATCTCTCACTAAGATCCGTTTAACGATGAGATTCATATATATCAACTAATGATGGCTATATGTGGGTGATCTTAATCCTGATTGTCTTATCGACTCCTTCAGGTTAGATCGTGGTCTTTGATATACAATGGGTGAGGTCGGAGTTGCATTCCCGATCAATATACTCCGTATGTTGGGATCGCGGTTTGGCTTGTGGCTGGGAAGGTTTGTACACAATAGTGGAATCCACTCCTTCTTGTGAGAAGTAGATGGTAGTTTCCTTAAGGGTTGATTCCCGGCTTGAACAATATGAGCGCTCTCCTAATTCCGTAAGGAATATAGGATTTATTGTTCATTAGAGAATCAATGGTACTTAATGGAAAGATATGATTAGAGGGGTATAACAGACATTATGACCCAGCTCTAATTATGAACTACTTATGGAGGATTATACCATATGTAATAGCTATATCGATGGACACCGAGTGTTATTGGTTTGTGTAAAAACGTCTACAGTTGAGAGAGTGCAGTTTCGGGTTTTTAGTGGAATAATACCGAAGTTAATAATCATGAAATATTAATTAAAGAGTTTAATTAATAATTTATAAGGATTATTGGAGCTCAAAATACTGTGAGTCCATTAGGTCCCCTTGCTAGCCCGATCGATTTAGGGAACAAGGGTCACGTTTAATTAATTGGATTGTCCAATTAATTGTGTTACGAAAGTGACACGTATTTATTCAGGAATTAATTGAATAATAGGATTATTTAATTAATGAATAATAGTGATTAAATAAATTAAATAATAAGATTATTTAATTATGTTGTTAATCACTAATTGGAGGGTGTTAGTTGATATTTGATTTTGAATAAAATAAGATAATATGATTATTTTATTTTATTAAATTAAATATTTGAAATTGAATTTAAAATGTTTGAATTCAAAAATAAATATTTAATAATTTTTAAAAGGATATGAGATATCTTTGAAAAGTTTTAAAAATCAAATAAGATTTTGGTTTGTTTTTTGAATATATATGAGATATATATTTTTAATTAAAAAAAATGATAACCGAATGTCGGTTTGGTTTTTTAATATATATGTGAGATATATATGTTTTAATTAAAGTAGAGAAGAGAAAAGTAGTCGTGACACAAGAAAAACAAAAAGAAAAATAATAGGGTGTGGTGAGAACAAGGGCTGCACTTCTAAGTTTTTTTTTTTTTTTTTGTGTGTTCTTCTCTTCTTCCTCTATACAGATCCTGAATATCGTGACGCGCCCACACGCTGTTACCAGTTCCGGGAGATAGCGAGGAAGATCACGTGGTTCAAATCAGGAGCAGTTCGTATCAAAGTGAAGGAGCCTCCTACGTAGGTATGAAAATGTTTCATCACTTTATTATTGCATTTGATTATTACTGTACAAATGGGTTAGTTTAAAGATTGCATAAAAAAATTTAAAAACCTTCTGCTGCGCAATCTGTAACCCTAGGTTCCAACAATTGGTATCAGAGCCAATTTTTGTACAGTATAATCGAATTCGATTACTCCTGAAATGTATGAATGTGTAGGCACATGTTTTTTTGATGAGTGTATGATGTTTTTTAATTAAATTGTTTAATTTTAAAAAAAAAACATGGTTGATCGTAATTTTTTTTATGGTGTTGTGGATTTAGAGTGTTTCTGGGTTGTATAATGTTGTTATATATATATATATATAATTTTACTGTTGTATTATTAAAAGAAAAAAAATGTAATTGCAAGACCTGGTGAGCGCATCGTAGACCAGCACAACCTCCAGCGCATGCCACCTACCAGCGCGCAAGCTTACCAGCGCGCAAATGCGTTCCAGAGCAGCCTACCAGCGCTCGTCTAGCGATGCCCACCAGCGCGCGCCTACCAGCGCGCAATCCTTCCAGCGCGCACCTACCACCTGCGAGCATGCAGATCAGCGCATGTTGACTAGTTATGCCTACCAGCGATGCTACCAGTGCACATGACCTGAAGAGATTGGAAGTCTTGGAAATTACAAGAAGACCAAGGGATGCCTTGGGAATATTTTTTGTAATTAGATTCCAATTTTTAGGTTAAATAATCCACAACACTCGGTCAACTCATGTATGTTTTAATTATTTGATGATTAAGCATTGCCATGTATATACATGTCATTTAAATTAGTTGTGCCTACATATATATATGTTGATATATCATACATGCATTATAGCCATCTATATTATGTGTTTAATTTTTTTTAATTTGATTGAAATAGGTTATTCACATAATTGGCAATTTTTTAATGGGATTAGTTTTTAGGAGTAAGAACTTGGTAAATCTCATTAATTACTTATCTTTTTATTAAAGAGTTTAAATACTTAGATTAGTAGAGTCATTAATATATATTAGGATTAATTTGATTAAGCTCCTAATAATAATTGGACCTAATAATGTGTTTAGTTTTAATAGTTAAAACTTGGTAAATACACATTTAATAATAATTATAGTCTTAGTAAACAGTTTACATAGATTTGAATTATCACTAATGAACTAAATTTTTTAAGTGTTAAAAATCAATTTAGTTTATTTGTTATTGGAATAGGATTCTAATAATTTGTGATTAATGCACTTGACGCTTAGATTAAAATTAGCCGTTTAATCTAGTTTAATCTAGGTGCATTAATATTAATAGAAAACCCTTAATATAAAATAGTGAGTGGGAGAGGGATATATGACATTATATCCCGCGGTCTCCATAATTAGTTCAACACCGTGAGATTCGAGTGGGGCCTCGTGATGGCTTTGTTTTCGTCCTCCCTAAGGAGGGTTTCCATAAGAATCAATACCAAGGTTGACTTCCTAACAGATAGGATTTCAGAGGGGATTTTGGGATTGACCGACCCTAAGGCGGTAATTCTCGAGTTAAGCTCTTGAGATCTGAAATGATGGGTTACACTCACAAGGTTTTAATTAAATTGGTTAATTAAAAACCTGACCTAATAAACGATGGTTGAATGATATTGGCATAAGAGTTATTCTGGTATATCCTTTGACTGAGAAGGTCTCGATCCAACATGCAAGAATTTGACCGACCCTAAGGCGGCACTTGCTTGTGGTAAGTTGGATTGTCGTGGCATAGAAACATTGTTTTTAGGGTTGTTCTTGTTCATCAAACATTTTCATGCATCATGTTTAATTTTATGCCGAACATTAGCACATGTTTAGAATGTATGACTGAATGAATCTTTAATTTATGTTTTTTCAGCCATGTCATCTGCATTATTACAAATACTTGCAAACGATAAATTAACTGGTGATAACTACACAAAATGGAAACTTAATATTAATGCAATACTGGTCACCAAAGACCTCAAGTTTGTGCTTACAGAGGAATGTCCTCCGGTGCCTACTGCCAATGCCACACGAACTGTTCGTGAGGCATACCAGTGATGGGTCTCATCTGATGAGAAGGCCCGAACATATCTGTTAGCTTCTATGACAGACGTGCTTGTCACAAAGCATGAAGCAATGACTACAGCATTCGATATTATGGAGTCATTGCAAGCTATCTTCGGGCAGCCCTCCGAGCAAAAGCGACACGAAGCTGTTCGTTCCGCTATGCTCGCTCGCATGAAGGAAGGTACATCAGTTCGGGAACATGTCCTGAGCATGATGTCTTACTTCAACACGGCATAAGTCAATGGCGGGGCCATTGACGAACCCAGTCAAGTGAGCATCATACTGACGACTCTTCCGAAGAGTTTCGATCAGTTTAAGAACAACTACGAGATGAACAAGTTAAGGTTTAGTCTCACACAGTTGCTCAATGAGCTCTCTACTTTTGAGTCCATGACCAAGGACAGCAAAAGTAAGACCGGTGAGGCAAATGTTGCCGAACCATCTTCCTCCAATAATAACAAGAGGAAGAGGTCTGCTGGGAAGGCGAAGGGTAAGCCCAAACCCAAGAAAGCCCAAAACAAAAAGAAAGGCGCCTCCATCGACAAGAGCAAAGGAAAATGTTTCCATTGCGACAAGGTCGGAAACTGGAAGAGGAATTGTCCTCAGTATCTAGAGGAGGTAGCCAAGAAGAAGAAAGCGAAAGGTAAATATGATTTACTTGTTCTTGAGTCATGTTTAGTTGAAGATGATTCTTCACCCTGGATAGTTGATTCAGGGGCCACTAACCATATTTGTTCTTCTTTGCAGTGGACTGATTCTTGGACACAGCTTGAGGAGGGAGCCTTCTCGATGCGAGTGGGGTCAGGGGATGTCGTGTCGGCACGAGCAGTGGGCGTAATTAGATTGCGTTTTTGTAATAATAATTTTATTTTGTTGGACAATGTATTTTTTATTCCTGGATTTCAACGGAATTTAATTTTCATTTCTAAGTTGTTAGAACAATTATATTCTGTTTCTTTTGATAATAAATCAGTTATTATTGCAAAGAATGGTCTGAATATTTGTTCAGGAATTAATGAAAACAATTTGTATGTGTTAAGACCATTAATGCATACAACACTGCTCAACACCGAAATGTTTAAAGTTGAAAAACCAAAAACTAAACGACATAAAATTTCTCCAGAAAATGAAACGTATCTTTGGCATCTAAGGCTTGGACATATTAACCTTGACCGAATAAACAGACTAGTAAAAAGTGGATCTTTAAATGAGTTAAAGGTTGGCACCTTACCTGTCTGTGAATCTTTTCTGGAAGGTAAGATGACTAAGAGACCTGTTACTGGTAAAGGGCTTAGAGCTAAACAACCACTAGAGCTTATACATTCAGACGTCTGTGGACCAATGAATGTTAAAGCAAGGGGTGGTTATGAGTATTATGTCACCTTTATAGATGACTATTCGAGATACGGATATGTCTACCTAATGCAACGGAAGTCGGAAACATTTGAAAAGTTCAAAGAATTCCGAGCTGAAGTTGAGAACCAGTTAGGAAAAACTATCAAGTCTCTACAATCAGATCGTGGAGGTGAGTACCTTGACCAAGAGTTTGAAGACTTTATGGTCTAGTATGGGATAGTGTCCCAACTCATAGCTCCTGGTATACCTCAGCAGAATGGTGTCGCGGAGAGGAGAAATAGAACCCTAATGGAAATGGTGAGATCTATGATTAGTTTCTCATCATTACCAAATTCCTTTTAGGGATATGCGTTACAAACAGCGGCATACATTTTGAATGTAGTGCCATCCAAATCTGTTCCTGAAACTCCCCTAGAGTTGTGGAATAGTCGTAAAGCTAGTTTACGACATTTTCGCGTATGGGGGTGTCCAGCACACGTGCTGAAGAACAGAACTGGAAAGCTAGATCCCAAGTCTGTGGTCTGCGTGTTTGTAGGATACTCTAAGGAGACCAGAGGTGGATACTTCTATAGTCCTGAAGATAACAAAGTATTTGTATCGACAAATGCAACGTTTCTTGAGGATAACTATATAAGTGATCATAAACCTCGTTCTAAAATTGTATTAAATGAGTTGGAGCCTGGTGAGACCAGTACTCAATCAACTAGAGTTGCTAATCCATTAACATCTGAAAGTCAGATAATTCCTAGTCAGGATACACTACCACCTAGACGTAGTGAGAGGGTTGTGAGACAGCCTGAACGCTATTTGGGTGTAAGTGAGGGACAAGATCTTGTCTCTGCTGATAGTGTGGATGATCCATTGACATTTAAGAATGCAATGGAAGATCCTGATAAAGAGGAATGGCTTAAAGCCATGAATCTCGAGATGGAGTCTATGTACTCTAACTCAGTCTGGGAACTTGTAGACTTACCGAATGGGGTAAAACCAATAGGATGTAAGTGGATCTACAAGAGGAAGAGAGGAGTAGACGGGAAGGTAGAGACCTTCAAGGCAAGGCTAGTGGCCAAGGGTTATACCCAGAAAGAGGGGGTCGATTATGAAGAGACCTTCTCGCCAGTAGCCATGTTTAAGTCTATTCGGATTCTCTTATCCATTGCTGCCTATTTAGATTATGAAATTTGGCAAATGGACGTCAAGACTGCAGTCTTGAATGTCAATCTTGATGAAAGCATATACATGATGCAACCAGAGGGATTTGTGTTTCCAGATCAAGAGCAAAAGGTTTGCAAGTTGCAAAGGTCCATTTATGGACTTAAGCAAGCATCTAGATCTTGGAACATAAGGTTTGATGATGTGATCAAAACCTATGGCTTCGAGCAAAACGTTGATGAGCCTTGTGTCTACAAGCGCATCATTGACAAGAAAGTAGTTTTCTTGGTCCTATACGTAGATGACATCCTACTCATTGGGAATGATGTATGAGTGTTGTCTGATGTAAAGGGCTGGCTGGCTAGCCAATTCCAAATGAAAGATTTGGGAGAGGCGAGTTATGTTCTAGGGATCCAACTTATAAGGGATCGTAAGAACAAACTCATAGCATTGTCTCAGGCATCATATATCGATAAGATTCCTTATACGATTTTCGATGCAGAACTCCAAGAAAGGTAATTTACCTTCTAGACATGGGGTTCACTTGTCTAAGGAACAGTGTCCTAAGACACCTCAAGAAGTTGAGGATATGAGACGTGTGCCATATGCATCAGCAGTAGGTAGCCTCATGTATGCTATGTTATGCATGAGACCGGACATCTGCTATGTAGTGAGAGTAGTCAGCAGGTACCAGTCCAACCTAGGATTAGATCATTGGGTTGCTGTCAAGACTATTCTCAAGTATCTTCGGAGAACGAGAAACTATATGCTAGTGTATTCCGGACAGGATTTGATCCCGTTAGGATACACAGATTCTGATTTTCAGTCAGACAGGGATTCTAGAAAATCCACGTCTGGATCAGTATTCACCCTACGTGGTGGAGCCATTGTGTGGAGAAGTATAAAGCAATCTTGCATTGCTGACTCCACCATGGAAGCCGAATATGTAGCCGCTTGTGAAGCTGCTAAAGAGGCTGTTTGGCTCCGTAAGTTCTTGAGTGATCTGGAAGTTGTTCCAGATCTGGATAAGCCCATCACACTTTATTGTGATAACAGTGGTGCTGTGGCTAATTCCAAAGAACCAAGAAGCCACAAGAGAGGGAAGCATATAGAGAGAAAGTATCATCTCATTAGAGAGATAGTGCAGAGAGGAGATGTGATCGTCACCAAGATAACCTCACAAGACAATCATGCTGATCCATTTACGAAGACCTTACCGGCTAAAGTGTTTGAAGGTCACCAAGAAGGTCTAAGGTTACGAGACATGACTCACATGCTTTAGTGCAAGTGGGAGATTGTTGGGGTTTTTGCCCTAAAGCTTGTAATATGTAAATATAATTTGAACATAAATAAAAGAAGTAGTATATTCATTCATTTTGTGTCATACTTTATATAACATGTGCACTTAACATCCAAAATTGCCGGATGTAATTTCGAACTGAGTATATGAGTGTCATATATAGATGGATTCAGTTTGAAACGAGCAATCTAAAGAGTCCGTAGATAGCAAATAAAGCTGGGTACTTTATTTGTGGTTAATCTACAGCTGTGGTCCATTTCATAGTGTACGGTGATCCTATCCTGGATCATTCATATGTAGATATGAGAATGGAGGCACCTTGTATGATGTAATCATATAGGACTGGGCCATGATCTATATGAATCTCTCACTAAGATCCGTTTAACGATGAGATTCATATATATCAACTAATGATGGCTATATGTGGGTGATCTTAATCCTGAGTGTCTTATCGACTCCTTCAGGTTAGATCGTGGTCTTTGATATACCATGTGTGAGGTCAGAGTTGCATTCCCGATCAATATACTCCGTATGTTGGGATCGCGGTTTGGCTTGTGGCTGGGAAGGTTTGTACACAATAGTGGAATCCACTCCTTCTTGTGAGAAGTAGATGGTAGTTCCCTTAAGGGTTGATTCGGGGCTTGAACAATATAAGCGCTCTCCTAATTCCATAAGGAATGTAGGATTTATTGTTCATTAGAGAATCAATGGTACTTAATGGAAAGATATGATTAGAGGGGTATAACGGACATTATGACCCAGCTCTAATTATGAACTACTTGTGGAGGATTATACCATATGTAATAGCTATATCGATGGACACCGAGTGTTATTGGTTTGTGTAAAAACGTCTACAGTTGAGAGAGTGCAGCTTCGGGTTTTTAGTGGAATAACACCGAAGTTAATAATCATGAAATATTAATTAAAGAGTTTAATTAATAATTTCTAAGGATTATTGGAGCTCAAAATACTGTGGGTCCATTAGGTCCCCTTGCTAGCCCGATCGATTTAGGTAACAAGGGTCACGGTTAATTAATTGGATTGTCCAATTAATTGTGTTACAAAAGTGACACGTATTTATTCGGGAATTAATTGAATAATGAGATTATTTAATTAATGAATAATGGTGATTAAATAAATTAAATAATAAGATTATTTAATTATGTTGTTAATCACTAATTGGAGGGTGTTAGCTGATATTTGATTTTGAATAAAATAAGCTAATATGATTATTTTATTTTATTAAATTAAATATTTGAAATTGAATTTAAAATGTTTGAATTCAAAAATAAATATTTAATAAATTTCAAAAGGATATGAGATATCTTTGAAAAGTTTTAAAAATCAAATAAGATTTTGGTTTGTTTTTTGAATATATATGAGATATATATTTTTAATTAAAAAAAATGATAACCGAATGTCGGTTTGGTTAATATATATGAGATATATATGTTTTAATTAAAGTAGAGATAACCAAAAATAAGAAAACAACACAACAAAAGAAAAGAAGAGAAAAGTAGTCGTGACACAAGAAAAACAAAAATAAAAATAATAGGGTGTGGTGAGAACAAGGGCTGCACTTCTAAGTTATTTTTGTGTGTGTGTGTGTTCTTCTCTTCTTCCTCCATACAGGTCCTGAATCGTGACGCGCCCACACGCTGTTACCAGTTCCGGGAGATAGCGAGGAAGATCACGTGGTTCAAATCAGGAGCAGTTCGTATCAAAGTGAAGGAGCCTCCTACGTAGGTATGAAAATGTTTCATCACTTTATTATTGCATTTGATTATTACTAGTACAAATGGGTTAGTTTAATGATTGCATAAAAAAAATTTAAAACCTTCCGCTGCGCAATCTGTAACCCTAGGTTCCAACACAGGGGGCAACCCGTCGATAGACTAGAGGAGATACCCATCACAAAGGACGATCCCTCCAAGGTCGTCAAGGTCAGAGCTACCCTCGAACCGGAAGTGAAAGAAGGTTTGATTGGGCTTCTCAGAGAATTCAGCGACATTTTCGCTTGGAGCCACGATGAGATGCCCGGGATCCCGGTATCATTGGTCGCTCACCGATTAGCGGTGGATCCAACAGTCAAGCCCGTCGAATAGAAGAGGCGTCACTTTAACGCTGAAAGAAACGCTGCGGTTTTGGAGGAAGTGGACAAATTGATTAGGGCAGAATTTATCAAAGAGGTGCGCTACCCCGAGTGGATCGCCAACGTGGTCATGGTTATGAAGGCGAATGGGAAATGGCATATGTGTGTCGATTACACTGACCTCAACCGGGCATGTCCAAAAGGCAGTTTTCCTCTACCAAAGATCGATCAGCTGGTCGACTCCACATCCGGAAATAAACTTCTTAGTTTCATGGACGCGTTCTCGGGGTATAACCAGATTAAAATGCACCCCGCTGACCAAGATAAGACCAGCTTCATTACCGGGTAGGGCCTGTACTGCTACAAGGTGATACCGTTCGGCCTGAAGAATGCGGGGGCTACATACCAGCGACTAGTTAACAAGTTGTTCAGGCCCGAGATCGGAAGGAAGATGGAAGTATACATCGATGACATGATCACAAAATCACCAACCGCAGAAGGACATCAGGAAGACCTCGTAAGACCTTTCTAATCCAAAGAGAAAACCAGATGCGGTTGAACCCCTCCAAATGTGCTTTCGGGGTAACGGCGGGGAAGTTTCTAGGTTTCATGGTTCATGAGAGAGGCATAGAAGCCAACCTAGAAAAAATCAAGGCTATCCTAGACTTGGAGTCCTCCACATCACTCAAACAGGTACAAATTTTGACTGGACATGTAGCAGCGCTCAACGGTTTATCTCTCGCTCCACCGATAAATGCCTCCCGTTCTTCAAAGCCATCAAGCAAAGGAGAAACATGAAATGGATTCCAGAGAGCGAACAAGCTTTTCAAGCCTTGAAGATATACCTAACAAGCCCACCATTGTTGGTCAAGCCGGTTCCCCGAGAGGAACTGTAAATCTACCTGGCTGTCTCAGAAACTGTAGTAAGTGGAGCTTTGGCCAAGGAGTGTGGCGACGGGATTCAAAGGCCCATATAGTACGTGAGTCATGCTTTAACCAAGTCAGAAAAAAATTATATTCTCTTGGAGAAGCTCCCCTATGCTCTGGTGACCTCAGAGAGAAAGCTCCGTCCCTACTTTCAAGCTCATTCAATAGAAGTGGTGACGGACCAACCTCTCCGTCAATTCTTACAAAGACCGGACGTGTCCGGAAGGCTAGTCTTGTGTGCCTAGAGCTCACTCAGTTCAACTTAAAATATAAGCCCAGGACCACGATTAAAGCGCAGGCTTTGGTAGACTTTGTTGCAGAATTTTCAGCACTCCCAGGCCAAGCGATTCCCGCAGCATCGAACGTGGTCCCTAAGAAGACTTTTGAGATCGATAATTGGCCGGAAGATTGCAAGTCTTTGACATTCAATACAGATGGAGCATCTGGGCAAGCTGGGTGAGGAGCTGACGTAGTTTTAATAGACCCAGAGGGGACTGAATTCTGTCACTGCTTCAGGTTCGAGTTTAAAGCCACCAATAATGAAGCAGAATATGAAGCCCTCCTAGCTGGGATGAAGGCAGCCATCGAACTGAAGGCTGACTATCTGCAAGTCAAGAACGACTCATTACTTGTAGTCAATCAGGTGTCTGGGGTGTACCAGGCATGAGATAACATGGCCGCCTACCTAAGGCTAGCTCAGTCGCTTAAAAATAAGTTTAAGGGATTCAAGATCGATCAGGTGCCTCGACATCAAAACCACTGCGCAGATGTTCTAGCTAAGATATCAGCAAATGGAGGCCAAGCCTTACCACAGGGAGTTCCCCTCCAAGTGATCTCCCAATCAAGCATAACCACGAGCAAGGAAATTTGCTCCCTGGATCGTCAGCCTTGCTGGATGGATCCGATCGTTGCTTACCTCCAAGAGGGAAAGCTTCCCGAGGAGCTCGATCAAGCCCGAAGAATTAAAAGGCTCTCTGTCCGATATTGCCTGGTAGATAGGTACCTCTATAGGAGGGATAGATCCCTCCCCTTACTTCGGTGTTTACATCCTGATGACGCTTTAGCGGATCAAGTGCTTCGTATGGGGTACTACTGGCCGACCGTCCACTAAGACGCAATAAGTTTTGTACGATCTTGTGAACCATTCCAAAGGACTTCGAACTTGAACCACCTGCGACCAGAGCGAGTGTCATCTCTCAGTTCGCCCTACCCCTTTGCCATTTGGGGGATCGACCTAATAAGACCGCTTCCCACTGCTCATGGGCAAGCTAAATATGCTATCGTGGCTATCGATTATTTCACAAGATGGGTTGAGGCAGGGCCTCTCTCTCGAATATCAGAAAAGAATACGGCAAAGTTCGTCAAAACCAATATGGTCTGTAGATTCGGGACCCCTCTCATCATTGTAGCCGACTTGTGCAAGCAGTTCGACAACGCCCGATTCAAAGACTTCTGCGAAGGTTTGGGAATCGACCTCAGGTTCGCTTCAGAAGCCCATCCTTAGACCAACGGGCTGGTGGAATCCACTAACAAGACTATCAAGAGGCTGCTGAAGAAGAAATTGCAGCAGAAGAAAGGCAAATGGGCGGAGGAGTCCTAGGCCCCAATTAGGAAGGGCCATACTTGGTAAAGGTGGTTGCTCGCAATGGAGCCTACAAACTCGAAGACATGGATGGATGACCCATCGACCACACCTGGAACGCAGATCACTTAAGGAAGTTCTACCCCTAAGCAGGGGACTCTTGAGTAGATTACCCCCATTTAGGTTTTAATAAAATCTCAAATACCGATGTACTACATCTCGATCATCAATAAAGTCTGCGTTTTCCTTTATCTTCGATTATGTTCTACATTAATATCTACATATTCGACTGAAATATTGACATAATCGCCTAAAGACCAGGGATGAGTCGGGGAAACCCCCTTGCTACCCCTGATGCCTTGGCCGGGCACCACCCCCCGCCAAGATGGGTCTAAGCGTAAGAGTATAGTTGCCAGCAGGATCTCGAGACCTAGGACTAGCCGGGGAAGCCCCCTCGTTACCCCTAATGCCTTGGTCGGGCTACCACCCCCAAGAAGGGTCTGAGTGTAAGAGCATAGTTACCATCCAGATCTCGAGACCAGGAAATAGCTAGACAGCCCTCCTGATGCCTTGGTCGGGCTACTACCCCCAAGAAGGGTTTGAGTGTAAGAGCATAGTTGCCATCCAGACCTCGAGACCAGGAAATAGCTAGACAGCCCTCATGATTTCTTGGTCGGGCTACCACCCCCAAGAAGGGCCTGAATATGAGAGCATAGTTGCCATCCAGATCTCGAGACCATGAAATAGCTAGACATCCCTCATGATGCCTCGATCGAGCTACCTCTCCTGAAATGGATTTAAACATAAATATTTGTTTCGTCTGTAGGATTAAGATCATAGTGATAAGAGTTTCCTACGAAGCCAGATTCAAGTATGAACAAATTATCATCAAAGATACAGGATCGATTCACGGTCGGGATCAGGAATAAAGCAAGAAGTTCTCAATCAAGATGGAAGCTCATAATCAAGGTCAATCAAAACAAATATGAAGGAAGTTATATCAGTTTCTCATTAATAACGAAAGAGCCTATCCCCCAGTAAGGCTACATCTATCAAGCGGAGAGCCCAACCCCCGAATCTGGGCTACAAAAAAAAAAAGATAGACTAAACTAATCATGAGTAAAGCAGGGTGCCCACCCCTTTTTCCGGGCAATCAAAGCCAGTCATGAACAGGTAGCGTCAAGCTTCGGAGCCCTCTTGATTTCCCCCTGCTACTCCTCCTCCCTCATACTGATCCTCGCCATCAGCTCCTCCTTCAGGTGGCTGCCCGTTTTGGTTACCCTTGCCAACCATCTCTCCCTCCAGAGCTTCCTCCTGCTGATCAGCTGGATCCTCCTCCAAGACTTCATTGAACACTACCATGACCTCAGGAGGGATAGTCGCATCAAGAAGGGCAGCCATGGACCCCGTCTGGCTCCTGTCGACCTCCATTTCCACTCCAGAGGATCCTTCAGGTAGGCTCCTTGTTCCTTCCCTAGCTTCTGGTTGATCTCCTTCTGACTACGCGGGTAGAACCTTACTTGAAGATTCCCCAGGACCTGAAGCAGTAAAGATGGGAGGAGGAAGAGGAGGATCTGCCTGGACGGGCTGCTTTCCAGTTCCTGCCTGGTTAGAGGGAATCGCTTCGTCATCGTCAGGGTGAGATAGTTCAGTAGCCTTGGTCATTATCTTCTCTCTATCCCAACAGGCGATGGATGATAGATCAAAAGGAAGTGGGAGAGCTTCTGCAACCTAAAAGGAAGCATAGAAATATTCGTCACTAAAGGAGGTCTCCGCCTCAGCTTGCAGCTTGGCCACCTGAGCAATCAGATCCTGATTCTCGAGGTCCAACTTCTTAGCCTCAGTTTTCTAAGAATCCCTCTACTTGGCCTGCCGGGTAGAGTGAAGGATTTCTTGATCAAAGGACAACTTCGTCCTCTTATAATCACAGCGAAGCTCGGCCAGCTCGGTCTCCATTTTCCCTTGGTTGGAGGTCATCTCTTGTACTAATGTCTGAGCCTGCTTGAGCAATCCCAAGGCTCTCTCAGCTTCGGCTTCAGCCTTAGCAGCCCGATCACGAAGGAGGGCTACCTGGTGGCCCATAGCCACATTAAACTTGAAGGCCTACAAGATATAAAGCTAGGGTTAGGAATCGATCAAGTTGGCAGTCTCAGAAGCGATACAGAGAAAAAACAATTACCTCAGCTAAGACAGCAGACCCCTTGGTGAGCAAAACATTGACGGGCATCTAGGCCATCCTAGAGAGCCCACCACCCGGGCAGGATGCGATGAATTGTTCCAAGACTTCGTCCTGCCCCGACGAGCTCGACTGAGGGTGAGAGCGGCTAGGAGGAATCCCTGCGACACCCGCTTTAAAGTCCTTCGAGGCTCGGGGGGTTAGAAGCGCAACGACATCAGGAAGGTGAGTCGCAGGAATAGCAGTAGCAGCAGAAGGAGCAGAAGAGGCATGTGTAGTAATGCCAGCTACTGGGGAACCGAGGCTCCTTTGTTTACCGCTTTGGAAGCCCACGACACAAAGGTAGACATCTTGGATCTCGTCTGGGAAGGCGGTGGAGTAGGAGCAGGTGTGATCCTGGTCGAGACAATCAACCCTTCCTTCTCCGAGATGGCAGGGGAAGCCCCCCTCGTCAATTTGATAGATGAAGGAGGAATGCGAGCTTGCCGAAGCTTCTGAGCTTCGCGAGAAGCTGGCTCAACAACAAAAACTATAAGTAAATGAAACAAAAGGGGAAACGTCAGAACTGAGCTAGTCAACGAGACAAAGCAAGACGATTCAGTGTTTCTTACGAGGAATAGCGTCAGAGATCCGCAGGTATTGATTCACCCTGTGAGGATAGAAGGCTTCAGCGGTTGGACACTTCAGGTTCAAGTCGTTCCTGGCCAAAATAGACTTCAAAACTCATGCCCTCAGACTCAGGTGGCAGATAGTCCCGGTTCCACGATGGTTTGTCACTAAAAGCTGTAAGGACCTCGAACTCATGCCCTCCGATAAAAATCGAGCTTCCCCAGTCACCCCCTGCCAGGATCCACTCTTCCTTCCAGGCGGGATCCTTCTTCGAAGCACCAGGAATGACAAAGTTGAGCTTGTTCTTGGCTTTTGCATATAAATGACCTCGGGGAGCACCGAAGAGGCTCCCGATTTGGAAAAGGTAGGCCAGCTCCTCTGCTCCGGGCACTCTCGTTACCTTGCTCAGCTGGCATTGTTCCCTTCGCAGCACGAGGAAGCCAATCAGATGCCTCCAGAAGCCGGGCGTCAACTACAGAGGAGCAAGCTGGATGGCGTTGAGAGCTCGTCGAAGGGTAGGATGAAGGGGAAGCCTGACCCCATTCTTGAGAGCCGCCACATGAATCGGAAGCACACCATCGGAAGGATTGAAGAATTCATAACCTTTAGGAGGAACCAAGATAGAAACACTGTCTGGAATGCCGTACTTGGACCTCAAGCGGTCAATCGAGTTCGGATCAACGATAGAGTCGGGAACAACCCTGAAGTCATAGGGAGGAAGCCTCTCCAAAGAAGGACCAGTAACCGAGACTTGACCCTTCCCCACGGCGTCCTCACCAATCTCTCTATCAGAATCTTCGTCGACTAAATCCAGCGGATGGTCGGGATGATTAGAAAACCCGGTCCCAATGGACACGTTCCTGTTCACCGCCGACGTTGCGAATTTGGTGGAGAATCATCGCTATCTAGGCTCCTTCGTGCCCTTTTTCCATGGGCAAGACTGATGACCTCCTAGCCATCGACAATGGAATCAATGGAGTCACAACTGGCTTTCAACATGGTGGAATGAAGTCTGCGAGGATGAAGAATGAGAAGGGAGATGTTCCTTAAGAGAAAGTCTTTCTTTAGAAAATTTGAAATTTGAAAAAGAAAGGGAAGGTATGAGGAAGGCGTTGAAATAACCAAATATAAATAGGTAATAGTGTAGTAGCATTGGCCAGGCACCGTCAAAAGTTTCGGTAAAGATCGCCTCTAATCGCGGGAGCTGCCGTAACGCAGCCTGATTGATTTAGAAATACACCGGTCGGCTCTCGCCACGTCACTTGTGCAATTAATGGGAGGATTTCCCCCAAGATTCTTGTAACAGTAAAGAAGGAAAAATTCCCCAAATAAAATAGGAAATCTGACTCTAACCCCATAATCAATCACCAACGTTCAAGTCAGAGAGGACTTTTGTTAATAGCCAAATTTGGCTAGGGATCAAAGGGAAATTTTTCACCCTCCTAGTCTGACTCCAGGCCTGAGGTTACCCACCAGGGGGCCATGTTTTCCGAAGCCGAACTACGATACCACCCCACAGAAATAAAGGCGAGCTCTAGAAACACCCAAAATAGAGCCCGGCACGATCAGATCGAGCCCGCGTCTCCAACGTGAAAATCGGGAAGCTCCCCGAGGTCAAGACTACCTCGCAACCTCTCCAGAAGCTCGCCAAAACTCCGCTGCCACAGAAGAATGTCTGCGGGGGGCCGCATCAAGCTCCAAGAGATCAAGGGAGGTCAGACCAAGCTCCTGAATATCGAAGCCGGGACACTGATCTACCTAGCTATACGAGACAATACATAACATATTCAACGACCTCTATGAGAAATCACGCTGTGAAGATACGAAGATACACTGGATCATATCTGGAATTATTACTATTAATAGCCAAATTTATCTAGGGACTAAAAGGAAATTTTCCACCCTCTTAGTCTGGCTCCATGCCCGAGGTTATCCACCAGGAGACCACGTTACCCGAAGTCGAGCTACGATACAACCCCACAGAAATAAGGATGGGCTCCAGAAACACCCGGAGTAGAACCTGGCTCGGTCAGATCGAGCCTGCATCACCAAAACTGAAACCAGGAAATCCCCCGAAGTTGGGATTACCTCGCAACCTCTCTAGAAGCTCGCATATACACCGTAGACAGAGAGGGGTGTCCGTAGAAGGCCGCATCTAGCTCCAAAAGATCAAGGGAGGTCAGACCTGGCTCTTGGCTAGACTAAGCTCCTGAATATCGAGGCTAAGACACAGATCGACCTCACTATCTAATGTATCTCACCATAATATACACCATATTCAACGACCCCTATAAGGGATCAAGCTAATAAGACATGAAGATACACTGAATCATATCTTAAGATGTTACATACATACAGAACAAGTAATAGAGTCCAAACAGGAAACAAATTAATCTCCACCAAGATATTCTCAACTCAGTAGTTAACGCAAAGTCATTGACATCTAAATGAGAAATCCCGTCAGATAAGGAGGGAAGGGATTGAGAAAATCAAGGGGAGAATCAGTTAGTTTAACCTATGAAGACAATGTATAAAAGAAGGACTCCGGCATTTAGAAAGGAGACCACTTTTCGACAGGCATACGACAAGAACCTGACTACACCATAGAGAAATTGAGAGCAATTTGAGAGAGATCTGTATATCACACACTATTAATAAAGAAAGCATTTTTGATCCTCTTTGGTGGATAATAGTACCAATATTTCTTGTCATTTTACTAGGCACTGTCAAACATACATTCAACCTTGGCCACCACTTACGTGGTAGTGGTCTCGAGGGTGTTAACTGAGATTTCTCACCCTGAGCAAATTTTCTGTTAACACTTTCTGGCGCCGTCTGTGGGAAAACCTACACCCAGTTAATCAAGCCAACTATTTGCATTTGCATTTTTGTTGTTTTACAGAAACCATGAGGCTCTGCTCCTCTTAAGGACAACATGGGGCTTTAGAACAACCTTCGGCGAGGCCAACGTGAACGGCCCCAAGGAAGGGGAAGAAGTTTGGGTATAGCAATCAAGCTTTGGTCCAAACAACTAATGCACGGGCTTCTGGCCACCCTATAATAAGCCAGGCCGCGCTCGACCAACAAGCGGCAGCCTTTGTGGAAACCATCCGCATCCGCCTGCTCGCCGAAGGCATCACAGTCCAACCAACAAACCCGAATGATCAGGGAGAACCGAGCAGGTTTTGGGCTAGGCAGCCTGCTTTCGACCACCTGGGACCTCCTCTTCCAGAGCCAGCTCGAGACAGGACTGGGCCCTAACTTTCGATCCGGGATAGGCTAGGACCCATGCCCCCAGTTCCGAAAAGACCTTCACAATATCAGACTTTAGTTAAGTCTGCCGCAGATGCTTTGACCCGGGAGCAACGAGAGGTACCTTGCCCAACGACATCGAGAAGGAACACTCGAGCCCAAGAGGAAGAAAATCGACAAACTTCCCGAGTGGATCCTGTCCATGGAGGGGATCAGGTAGAGGTTGCCAGTTCATCGGAGGGACCCGACAGCGAAGAATCCAAGGTTAATTCAAAGAAACCTGGGAATAAGCGACTGAGGGATCAGCTGGTAAAGCTACCGAAGGAGGTCCAACAGATAAGAAAAGGAAAGAACAAGGAGGATAAAAAGGATCCATTAAGCGAGATGAACGCTCCCTTCACTAGGAGGATCCGGGAAGCGGAGCTCCCACCAAAATTTAAAATGCCAACATATAAGTTCTCCGGAACAGAAGACCCTTTAAGCCACCTGGAGAGCTTCGTCCAACAGATGGAGGTCTAGAATACTACCAGAGCAGCTATGTGTAGGATGTTTCCAACGACCCTAACCGAGTACGTGAAAACTTGGTTCAGGAAGCTGCCTGCTGGTAGCGTGGATTCTTTCACGAAGTTATCAACAGATTTTTGCTCGCAGTTCCAAGGGATCAAACCTCATTCGAAGGATCCCATACACCTACAATATGTGATTCAGGAACGAAGTGAAACACTTTGATCGTACGTGGAACGTTTTCACAAAGAAGTCATACAAATTGGAGTTTTCACCGAGAAAGAGACTCTCGCCAATTTCAGGCGGAACCTGTGGGCGGGAAAGCTTTTCCGTTCCTTCGCCAAGAGACCTCCCGAGACTTACCAGGAGGCCTACGATCGGGCTCTTGAGCAGGTCGAGATCGACGAGCAACTCAAAGTCAAGATGGAACACGACGATATGAGAATGGCGAAGCGTCAGAAAAAAGAAGCCCCCAAATCTGAGCCAGCTCAGAAAACTCAGAATAAACCTCCTAATAGGTCGACCTATCGTTTCCCCGCTCCTCAGTACATGCAAGAAAAATATTCAGCAAGACGAACCCCTCCTCGGGTTTCGTCACCTCCTAGGACTGTAGCCCCTGTAATGCGAGGGGAGAAAAGGTATGACTACTACACTCCCCTGAATGCTTCCAGGGAAACGGTCTACCTTTCTATACGAGATAAGGGGCTACTCCAAAAGCCTACTCCCATGAAAGCCCAGTTGACAGGAGGAACCGGTACAAGTACTGCGACTTCTATGAAGACGTGGGCCACAACACTTCAGAGTGTTATAATTTGCACAACCAGATTGAAGCCCTGATGAGAAGGGGATGCTTGATTGAGTTCTTACAGTAGATCAGAGATAACATTCAGATTGGAAGGGAGGTACAAGCCGAGATCCGTGAGGATGCGGAGAAGAGAAAGGGGGAACAGACTAATTTAATGCAACAAATCCAGGTGATACACACCATCAGCGGAGGGCCCACACTAGCTGGCACCTCCAATAATTCCTGAAAAAACCACGCAAGGAATATCCCCCAAGTAGAAAAGAGTCAGGGTGTCTTCAAGGTTAGCCAAAGCCCGATGGAGCCCTCCCAGTCAGCACAGATCGTTTTCACTGAAGCAGATGTCTTTAACACCGTGCAATCTCATGATGATCCCATGGTGATCACGATACAAATTGCCAACTTCCTGGTCCATTGTGTGCTCGTAGATACGGGCAACAGTGTAGATATCCTCTTTAAGGATATTTTGGAAAAATTAAATCTGAAGCAATGGTGTTACAATAGCTGTACAACTCCACTTTATGGGTTCATCGGGGATTCGATCATACCAGTGGGATCGAAAATCGTCCCAGTAATCGTCAGAACCACACCTCTCCAACAGAATGTTATGAAAGACTTTGTTGTGGTTGACACCCCATCGGCCTACAACGCCATCCTATGGAGACCATTCCTGTCCTCCTTGAAGGGAGTCTTGTCTATATACCACAATGTCCTGAAGTTCCCGGTGGGAACTAAGGTGGGGGAGGTACGCGGAGACCAGCAAGCAGCTAGGAAGTGCTACGTAGTGTCTGCCAATCCTACAGCTTTAGCAAAACAGTGCGTAAAGGTCGTAATAATCCAGGAAGATATGGAAACATCAGGATAATCCAGGAAGAAATAGAGCCCTCGGAGCATCTAGAGAGTGAACCCATTATGCCTTATGAGGAGGAACAGAGCAAGGAGTGGGCTAGCGGGCAACCCGTAGATAGACTAGAGGAGATACCCATCAAAAATGATGATCCCTTCAAGGTCGTCAAGGTCGGGGCTACCCTCGAGCCAGAAGTGAAAGAAGGCTTGATTGGTCTTCTCAGAGAATTCAACGACATCTGCACTTGGAGCCACGATGAAATGCCCGGGATCACAGTATCATTGGCCGCCCATCGACTAGCGGTAGATCCAACAGTCAAGCCCGTCAAACAGAAGAGGCGTCACTTCAACGCTGAAAGGAACGCTGCGGTGCAGGAATAAGTAGATAAATTGATCAAGGCAGGGTTTATCAGAGAAATGCGCTATCCCGAGTGGATCGCCAAAGTGGTCATGGTTACGAAGGCGAATGGGAAGTGGCGTATGTATGTCAATTACACCGACCTCAACCGGGCATGTCCAAAAGATAGTTTTCCTTTACCAAAGATAGACCAGCTGGTTGACTCCACGTCTGGAAATAAACTTCTGAGTTTCATGGACGCTTTCTCAGGATACAACCAGACTAAGATGCACCCATCTGACCAAGATAAGACAAGTTTCATTACTGGGCAAGGCCTGTACTGCTATAAGGTAGTGCCATTTGGTTTGAAGAATGCAGGGGATACATACCAGCAGCTGGTTAACAAGCTGTTCAAGCCCGAGATCAGAAGGACGATGGAGGTATGCATCGACGATATGATCACAAAATCACCAACCGCAGAATGGACATCGGGAAGACCTTCGCAAGACCTTTCTTATACTAAGAGAAAACCAGATACGGTTGAACCCCTCCAAGTGTGCCTTCGGGGTAACAGCGGGGAAGTTTCTAGGTTTCATGGTTCATGAGAGAGGCATAGAGGCAAACCTAGAAAGAATCAAAGCTATCTTGGACTTGGAATCCCCCACATCACTCAAACAGGTACAAATTATGACTGGGCGTGTAGCGGCGCTCAACAGGTTTATCTCTCACTCCACCGATATTTGCCTCCCTTTCTTCAAAGCCATCAAACAAGGGGAAAACATGAAATGGAGCCAGGAGAGCGAGCAAGCAAGCTTTCCAAGCCTTGAAAAATTACCTAATAAGCCCACTGTTGTTAGTCAAGCCAGTTCTAGGAGAGGAGCTGCAGATCTACCTAGCCGTCTCAGAAACTGCAGTAAGCGGAGCTTTGGCCAAGGAGTATGGCGACGGGATTCAAAGGCCCTATGTGATTCATGCTTTAACCAAGTCAGAGAAAAATTATATTCTCCTGGAAAAGCTCGCTTATGCTCTGGTGATCTCAGCGAGGAAGCTCTGTCCCTACTTTCAAGCTCATTCAATAGCAGTGGTGACGGACCAACCTCTCCGCCAATTCTTACAAAGACCAGATGTGTCTGGAAGGCTAGTCTTATGGGCCTTAGAGCTCACTCAGTTCGATTTAAAATATAAGCCCCATACCACGATTAAAGCACAGGCCTTGGCAGACTTCGTGGCAGAGTTTTCAACACTCCCAGGTCAAGAGAATCCCGCAGCACCAAATGAGATCCCTGAAAAGACCTCCGAGATCCACAATTGGCTGGAAGGCTGCAAGTCTTAGACCCTCTATACAGATGGAGCATCCGGGCAAACTGGGGGAGGAGCTGGCGTAGTTTTAATAGACCCGGAGGGGACAGAATTCTGTCACTGTTTCAGATTCGAGTTTAAAGCCACAAATAATGAAGCAGAGTACGAAGCCCTCCTAGCCAGGAGGAAGGCAGCCATCGAACTAGAGGCTGATTACCTACAAATCAAGAGTGACTCATTGCTTGTTGTCAATCAGGTGTCCGGGATGTATCAGGCAAATGGAGATAACATGGCTACCTACCTAAAGCTGGCTCAGTTGCTTAAAAATAACTATAAGGAGTTCAAGATCGATCAGGTGCCTCGACACCAAAACCACCGTGCAGATGTTCTAGCTAAGATAGTTGCGAATGGAGGCCAATCCTTACCACTGGGAATTCCCCTCCAAGTGATCTCCCAACCAAGCATAGCCACAAATAAGGAAATATGCTCCCTAGATCGTCAGCCTTGCTGGATGGACCCGATCATTGCCTACCTTCTAGAGGGAAAGCTTCCCAAGGAGCCCAATCAAGCCCGAAGAATTAAAAGACTCTCGGTCCGATATTGCCTGGTAGACGGGTACCTCTACAGAAGGGGTAGATCCATCCCCTTACTTAGATGTTTACATCCTGACAATACTAAATGGGCACTAAGAGAGGTTCACTCTGGGGACTGCGGGAACCATATCAGTGGAGAGGCTCTAGCATATCAAGTGCTTCGTATGGGGTACTACTGGCCGACCATCCACCAAGATGCAAGAAGCTTTGTACAATCTTGCGAGCCATGTCAAAGGACTTCAAACTTGAACCACCAGCCACCTGAGCGACTGTCGTCTCTCAGTTCACCCTACCCCTTCGCCATGTGGGGGATCGATCTAATTGGACTGCTTCCCACCACTCCCGGACAGGTGAAATATGATATCGTGGCTATCGACTATTTCACAAGATGGGTCGAGGCAAGGCCTCTTTCTCGGATATCAGAAAAGAATACGACCAAGTTCATCAAAACCAACGAGGTATGTAGATTCGGGACCCCTCTCATCATTATATCCGATCTGGGCAAGCAGTTCGACAACGCCCGATTTAAAGATTTCTGCAAAGGATTGGGGATTGACCTCAGGCTCATTTCAGTAGCCCATCCTCAGACTAACGGGCTGGTGGAGTCCACCAACAAGACTATCAAGAAGCTTCTGAAGAAGAAACTACAGCAGAAAAAAGGCAAATGGGCCGAAGAGCTGCCCGAAGTCCTCTAGGCATACCGAACTATAAAGAGAACAGCTACCGAGGAGACACCTTACTCCCTGGCTTTCGGAGTTGAAGCGTTCCTCCCGATCGAGCATAAATTAACCTCATTTAGAGTGCAACATTTGAACCCGAAAGTAACGAGGTCAAGCTCCGGGCTAATCTGGACCTCCTAGAAGAGAAACAAAACCGGATAGCGGAGAAAGTGGCAATCTACGAGAGCAAGATCGCTAGATATTTCAACCGAAATGTCAGAGCCCAGAATTTCAAAGAAAGGGATCTGGTGCTTAGGAAAGTGACATTGAATACTCGGAAAAGGTTAGATGGAGTCCTAAGCCCCAATTGGGAAGGGCCATATTTGATAAAGTTAGTTGCTCGCAATGGAGCCTACAAACTCGAAGACATGGATGGACGACCTATCGACCACACTTGGAACGCAGATCACTTGAGGAAATTCTACCCCTGAGCAGGGAGTTTTCAAGCAGATTACCTCCATTTAGGTTTCATTAGAATCCCTGATAAAGATGTACTACATCTCGATCATCAATAAAGTCATTTTTTTTCTTTATCTCCGACTATGTTCAACATTAGTATCTATATATTCGATTGGGAAATTCGATATAGACACCTCAAGGCCAGTGACTAGCTGGGGAAGCCCCCTCACTACCCCTGATGCCTTGGTCGGGCTACCACCCCCAAGAAGGGTCTGAGTGTAAGAGCATAGTTGCCATCTAGATCTTGAGACCAGGAAATAGCTAAACAGCCATCTTGATGCCTTGGTTGGGCTACCACCCCCAAGAAGGGTCTGAGTGTAAGAGCATAGTTACCATCCAGATCTCGAGACCAGGAAATAGCTAAACAACCCTCCTGATGCCTTGGTCGGGCTACCACCCCCAAGAAGGGTCTGAGTGTAAGAGCATAGTTGCCATCCGGATCTCGAGACCAGGAAATAGCTAAACAGCCCTCCTGATGCCTTGGTCGGGCTACCACCCCCAAGAAGGAGCTGAGTGTAAGAGCATAGTTGCCATCCGGATCTCGAGACCGGGAAATAGCTAAACAGCCCTCCTGATGCCTTGGTCGGGCAACCACCCCCAATAAGGGTCTGAATGTAAGAGCATAGTTTCCATCCGGATCTCGAGACTAGGAAATAGTTAAACAACCCTCCTGAAACCTTGGTCGGGCTACCACCCCAAGAAGGTTTTGAATGTAAGAGCTTAGTTGCCACCCAGATCTCGAGACCAGGAAATAGCTAGACAGCTCTCCTAATGCCTCGATCTGGCTACCTCTCCTGAAACGGATTTAAATATAAATATTTGTTTTCGTTTACAGGATCAAGATCATCCTGATAAGAATTCCCTACAAGGCCAGAGTGAAGTATGAACAAATCATCAGAGTAAAGTATGAACAAATCATCATCAAGGATGCAGTTTTGGTTCCTAGTCAGGACAAGGAATAAAACAAGAGTTTCTCAAGCGAGTCAGTTTCTCATTAAAGACAAAGGAGCCTATCCCCCGGTAAGGCTACATCCATCAAGCAGGGAGCCCAACCTCCGAATACGGGCTACAAAAAACAAAACAACTAAACTAATCATGAGTAAAACGGGGTGCCCACCCCTTTTCCAGGCAATCAAGGCCAATCATGAATAGGCATCGTCAAGCTTTGGAGCTCTCTTTATTTCCACTTACTGATCCTCCTCCCTCATGCTGATCCTCGCCATCAACACCCCCCCCCCCCTTCAGGTGGTTGCCCGTCTTGGTTATCCTCGCCAACCATCTCTCCATTCAGAGGCTCTCCTCCATTGATCAGCAGGATCTTCCTCCAGGACTTCGTTAATCACTACCATAACCTCAGGCGGGATAGCCGCATCAAGAAAGGCAGCCATAGACCCCGTCTGGATCCTGTCGACCTCCATCTTTATTATAAAGGGTTCCTCAAATGGGCTCCTTGCTCCTTCCCCAGCTCCTGGCTAATCTCTTTCGGATCGCGAGGACAGAACCTTACTTGAAGATTCCCTAGGACCTGAAGTAGTAAAGATAGGAGGAGGAGGAAATGAAGGATCTACGTAGACGGGCTACTTTCGAGCTCCTGTCTGGCTTGAGGGAACCGCCTCGCCATCATCAGGGAGAGACAACTCAGCAGCCTTAATCATTATCTCTTTTCTATCCCAACAAGCGATGGATGATAGATCAAAAGGAAGGGAGAGAGCCTTTGCAACCTGAAAGGAAGCGTAGAAATATCCATCACTAAAGAAGGTCTCCGCGTCAGCTTGCAGCTTAGTCACCTGAGCAGTCAAATCCTGATTTTCGAGGTCCAACTTCTTAGCCTCAGCTTTCCAAGAATCCCTCTGCTTGGTCCGTCGGGTAGATTGGAGACGTTCTTGATCATAAGACTACTTCATCCTCTCATGATCACAACGAAGCTCGGCCAGCTCGATCTCAATTTTTCCTTGGTTGGAGGTCATCTCTTCTACTAATGTCTGAGCTCGTTTGAGCAATCCCATGGCTTTCTTGGCTTCGGCTTCAACCTTAGTAGCCCGGTCACGAATGAGGCTTACCTGGTGGCCCATGGCTACATTTAACTTGAAGGCCTATAAAATACAAAGCCAGGGTTAGAAATCGAACTAAGCTGGCAGAAGCAGTACGAAGAAAATACAATTACCTCAGCTAAGACAGCAGACCCCTTGGTGAGCAAGACATCCACGGGCATTGAGGCCATCCTGAAGAGCCCACCGCCCGGACAGGATGAGATGAATTTTTCCAGGACTTCATCCTGCCCTGTCCGACCTCAACTGAGGGCGGGAACGGTTAGAAGGAACCCCTGCGACACCCGCTTCAAAGTCCTCCGAAGCTCGGGGGGTTGGAATCGTAGCGGAATCAAGAAGATGAATCGTGGGAGTAGGTACGTTAGTAAGAACAATAGAAGGGGCAGAAGCAGTTGGACCAACAGCTCGGGGAGCCTTACTCAAAGCCCGAAAAGCCAGCGATGCAAGGTTGGCCATCCTAGACTCAGCTGGGGAGGTAGATTGAGCAAGAACAGGTGCTACCCCAGCAAAGGGAAGAGGAGTTCAAGCCTGACTAGATCGTTGGACGTCGTGAGAAGCTGGCTCAACAACAAAAACTGGAGTAAACAAAACAAAAAAGGAAACGTCAGAACTAAGCTAGTCAACAAGATAAAGCAAGACGATTCAGTGACACTTATAAGGAGTAGCATCGGAGATCCGCAGGTATTGATTCACCCTGCGAGGATCGAAGGCTTTAGTGGTTGGGAACTTCAGGTTCAAGTAGTTCCTGGCTAGAATAGCCTTCAAAATAGTTTCAGATTCAGAAGGCAGGAAGTCCCGGTCCCACGATGGTTTGTCACTAAAAGTTGTGGGAACCTCGAACTCATGCCCCCCAAAAAAATCGAGCTTCCCCAGTCACACCTCGCAAGGATCCACTCTTCCTTCCAGGCGGGGTCCTTCTTCGAAGCGCCAGGAATGACGAAGTTGAGCTTGTTCATGGCTTTAGCATAAAACTGACCTCGGGGAGCACCAGATAGGCTCCCGATTTGGAAAAGGTAGGCCAGCTCCTCTGCTCTGGGCTCTCTCGTCACCTTGCTCAGCTGGCATTGTTCCCTCCACAGCACGAGGAAGCCAATTAAATGCCTCCAGAAGCCGGGCGTTAACTGGAGGGGAGCAAGCTGGATGGCGTTGAGAGCTTGCCGAAGGGTAGGATGAAGGGGAAGCCTAACCCTATTCTCGAGAGCTACCACATGAATTGGAAGCACGCCTTTGGAGGGATTGAAGAACTCATAACCTTTGGGAGGTACTGAGATAGAGACGCTGTCGGGAATGTCGTACTTAGACCTCAAATGGTCAATCGCGTTCAGATCAACGTTGGAATCAGGGACAACCCTGAAGTCATAGGAAGGAAGCCTCTCCAAAGGGGGGGCCTGTAGCCAGGACTCGATGCTCGCCCGCGGAGTCGCCGCCAACCTCTTTATCAGAATCTTCATCGGCTAGATCCAGAGGATGGTCGGGATGATTAGAAAACTCGGTCCCAATGGACACGTTCGACCGCCTGACGTTGCAGATTGGGTGGAGAATCATCGCTATCTAAGCTCCTCCTTGCCTGTTTTCCAGGGGACAAGGCTGAAGACCTCTTCGCCGTCAACCATGGAATCAACGGAGTCACGACTAGTTTTCGACATGATAGAATGAAGTCGGTGAGGATGTGGAATGAAGAAAAAGATATGCTTGAGAGAAAGTTTATCTTGGGAAAATTTTAAATTTGAAAGATATGAGGAAGACGTTGAGATAAACAAATATATATAGGTATGAGGGCAGCAGCACGAGCCGTCGAGATTTTCGGTTAAGATCACCTAAAATCTCGGAGACTGCCGTAACTCAGCCGGATTAACTCAGAAATAAATCAATCAGCTCCCGCCACCTCACTCGCGCAGTTAATGCGAAGATTCCCCTAAGATTCGGGTAACGGTAAAGAAGGAAAGATTTCCCAAATAAAATAGAAAATCTGACTCCAACCCCAAACTCGACAACTGATGTTCAAGTCAGAGGGGACTTCTGTTAATAGCAAAATTTTGCTAGGGACCAAAGGGAAATTTTCCACCCTCTTTCCATGCCCGAGGTTATCCATCAGGAGATCATGTTACCCGAAGCCGAGCTATGATACAGCCCCACAGAAATAAGGACGGGCTCCAGAAACACCCAAAGTAGAGCCCGACTCGGTCAGATCGAGCCTGCATCACCGAACCTGAAACTAGGAAACCCCCCCGAAGTCGGGATCACCTCACAACCTCTCCAGAAGCTAGCCTATACCCCGCTGACATAGAGGGGTGTCCGTAGGAGGCCGCATCTAGGTCCAAAAGATCAAGGGATGTCAGACCTAGCTCCCGGCTAGACTAAGCTCCTGAATATCGGAGCTAAGACACTGATCGACCTCACTATCTGATGTACATCACCATAATATACACCATATTCAACGACCCCTATGAGGGATCATGCTAATAAGACATGAAGATACACTGGATCATATCTTAAGATGTTACATACATATATAACAAGTAATAGAGTCCAAACAGGAAACAAATTAATCTCCACCAAGATATTCTCAACTCAGCAGTTAACGCAAAGTCAATGACATTTAAATGAGAAATCCCGTCTGATAAAGAGGGAAGAGATTGAGAAAATCAAGGGGAGAATCAGTTAGTTTAACCTATGAAGACAATGTATAAAAGAAGGACTCAGGCCTTTAGAAATGAGACCACTTTTCGACAGGCATACGACAAGAACCCGACTACACCCTAGAGAAATTGAGAGCAATTTGAGAGAGATCTGTATATCACACACTATTAATAAAGAAACCATTTTTGATCCTCTTTGGTGGATAATAGTACCAATATTCCTTGTCATTTTACTAGGCACTGTCAAACATACATTCAACCTTGGCCACCACTTACGTGGTAGTGGTCTCGAGGGTGTTAACTGAGATTTCTCACCCTGAGCAAATTTTCTGTTAACAATTACGTACGTGTAGAGCAAGTAATAGAGTCTAAAGAGGATCCAAATTGATCTCCACCAAGATATTCTCAACTCGATTATTAACACAAAGTCAATGATGTTTAAATGAGAAATCCCATCCGATAATGAGGGAAGAGATTGAGAAAATCAAGGGGAGAATCACAAAGTTAACCTACCAAAACTATGTATAAATAGGAAGAAAAAATGAACCTCTAAAAGAGACTACTTTTCGACAAGCATACGACAACAACCCTACTACACCCAGAGAAATTGAGAACATTTGAGAGATATTTGTACATGATATACCATTGATAATAAAAGCATTTTCGTTCTCTTTTGATTGTACTAATATTGGTATTTTTTATCATTTGAACAAGCATTGTATAAAGTATATTCGACCTTGGCCATCACCTTCCGTGGTAGTGGTCTTGAGGGTGTTAATTGAGATTTCTCACCCTGAAGCAAATTTTCAGTTAACACTTCCTAATAAATTCTCCTAGTCCAAAAATGCATGTTTGAACATAAATGTGACATGGATTACAAACAAAGTAAGGTTACACACTTATTGAACAAAAATACCATATAAGCATAATGTGCAACCTAGTATTGACCGTGCGTATTTCTAGTGTCGTTTTAAAAGAGCAATCCGTGAACAATATTTGTTAAAACCTCACGAAGCCTAAATTAGTTTGAAAACACAAATATGGTGGCAAGTGGGGTGTCTTCCACAGGGAGCGGAGTTAGCTAAAATTAGTTATTGCTAAAGTAATGTTAATGTATATATATAGTAACGAAACATAAAATGGTGAAAATGTAGATGGTGAATTATCCTATTAATAACACTAAACTAATTATGCAAACTAAGTGGGGGAAAATGGAATGAAGGATATATATAGATGATGGAAACTAAGGAGTTAATGGATACGAAAGTAAATACTAGGCAATGCAACAAACTTATCAATAGCACGGCTATTCAAGGCAACCAACCTAGGATGTATAGAGTCGGTTATTTATCCCTAGAAAGTGACCAACCTAGGATGTATAGTGCAGACAACCTAGTAGGGATTAATCCGTCGAAACCTACCAAACTAGGATGTATAGTATTGTTGGTTCGTCGGATTCTGAAAATGAAGCTCGTCTACCTATTAATGACTCAACCGATTGTAAATGTAGTCAACCTAGGATCTATAGTGATGACTTCTAATCCTCTCACGAGATCCGACCTAGGATGTATAGTGCCGGAAACTTGATCGAGGTTAGATTAAGACCGCGGTTTAAGAGTCAGAATTCATGACGTTCGGTCCATTCATTAGAGCAATAAACAACTAAATATGATGTATATCTAGATGCAATACTCATACATAATACAAAGAAATCTTGCAAAGAGGATGTATCTACACAAGAAATCAATGGTAAACATTCATAACAAGAATAGATCAATGAAAGATAGACATAAATATCAATATAACATCAAGTTTATGTACAAGCCCAATATTCAACTAACTACTCCATCAACCCCTTAGAGGGGATTTAGCTACTCATTACAACTACGAAAATAAGAGAAAGGAAAGAGAAAGAACTCTTGGAGAACATCTCCTTCCTTGAAGTGGCTTCAATCTCCTAACTTCCTTGAAGTTGAGTAGAGAATGTAAGGATGTGAGAGAGATAGAGAGATTCTAGATCTAAGTGTGTAAAACCTCTGAAAAACGGAGTCAAAGGCTGTCTCAAACATTTCCATACTATTCTATTTATATAACATACAAAAATAGGTCACTTAAGCGTTAAAAATCAATCTGGCGCGCGGGGAGTGCGGGTGGAGTGCTGATGAATTACCCGCACTGTACCCGTACTGTATGGGTGGACAACCATCTTCAGCTCTCGGATCTAGAACTAGTGCGGGTGGAGTGCAGTTGGATTACCCGCACTTGACCCACACTTGGAACCGCACTGTAATCGCACTTGAGTCGCACTTCACTATCAGGTGCAAAATCTACCTTCTGTCTTAGGCAACAGTACGGGCAGAGTGCGGTTGGATGACCCGCACTTTACCCGCACTCTAATGTCAGGTGCAACTTCTACTTCTCTGGTTTGGCATTAGTGCGGGTGGAGTGCGGTTGGATGACCCGCACAGTACCTGCCACTTTAACGTCAGGTGCAACTTCATCTTCTCTGGTTTGGCATTAGTGCGGGTGGAGTACGGTTGAATGACCAGCACTATACCCGCACTTTAACTCTTCACTTTGCATCAGGTCCCGGGTGTGAGCATGAGTGCGGCTGGAGTGCGGTTGCGACCCGCACTTGACCCGCACTTTGAGGTGTTTGTGGTCCTTTGTCTTTCATTTTGCCCTTTTTCTACCGGAACCACTGTAACACGCTTCCAAACCCCTTATTGCACCATTTCCTACAATTACGCACAAAACAACCCTTTAGAGATACAAAAACGCACGAAAATAGAACACAAGGTAAGGATTTGAGGGCCTAAATATACTACATATTTGGCCCGATCAAACACCCCCAAACCAAACATTTGCTCATTCTCGAGCAAACATAATCTAAAATAATAAGAAGCCAACAGATTGTAAATCCTAGACACCTAAACAATAATTCAACAATACCGCAAGTCCAATGTGTGATATGATACAAATAGGTGTGATAGAGAGGAGAAAAACATATGCACAAGATCAAGAGCAATTTGGAGACACCCAAGGGAGGCTCGTACCAACACGAATCCCACACCTAAAGGCATTCATGAATTAGGGACAACTAACTCCCATACCTTGAGCATAATTCGCTTCAATTCTAAAACTCACATGGATTCTCTCTTTTCTTTCCTCACAGAGTCTTAAGTTCCACACAAACAAGTATGCAAAGATGATTTTTGCACAAAATTTAAGCAATGAACTATCCTAGGAACGAGTCATCATGCCATGGACTGTGAAAGATCATGCTTCAACCGACATTCCCAAACTAGACTTATATGGATCAAATAGGGCTTTTTCACCGGTTATAGTGTGGCTGTGGGGTTGAATGAGGTTACACAAAGAATATGGACATTTGGAGTTCAAACTCACCAATCATGCTAGAATATATCCCTACACCCACACAATGCTCTTTTATCACTCATATGCAAACCTCTAGGCAATCGTTTACCCCACATTGGTGCCTTCCATGTTGCACTCCGTTTGAACATATCTATCATAACACAATCACAATTACGGCACTTCAAGTACAATTTCTCTTTTAATTTTCTTTTTACAATTTCCCAATCTCAATGTTGTACTCCATTTTGAGTTGTTACAATTTCTCTTTCTTGGGAATTTATGGCACACAACTACAGTTCTTAGCCCTTTCCTTGTATATTTTCAACAATTATTTCATTTTACCCGCTGTTGGACCATTTAGAGCTTAACTCCTTTCATCACCACCATTTCACATCCTAACATGATTAGTACAAGGGTAGGCATGTGTTTAGGCTATTAGGTATATGGTTGAATGTGGTACCAAATAAAAGAGTAAGTGTTTGGCCCCAAACCTGGCTTTGGAGCACACAATATGGTATGTGGTGTATAGGCTATAAAGGTAATTCAATACACATACATTCCCTAATATCACTTCCACAACCATTTAAAAGGGAATGAAAGCATCCATCACGCAATTTACAAAATGATATGCAAGCCTATGGCACAAGAGTTGGTGTGGCTTCATGCGGTGATCTTGTGCCACCCAAAAGTCCATTGGACGGATCACCAACTGATTGGCAAACTCCACATTCTGTGTCACAAAGAACTCATTCCAAGTCACCCCCTGCCTTAGTCTTCCGACCGCCTCAGGATCAACTGGAAGCTCTGTCCTATAGTACTTGTTAATGTCCGCTATAGTCATTCGGACCTCCACCCCTCGGACCAAAACAGAGGAAGTTCGTTGAAAAGTCTCAGGTACCATTCCAGCAAAGAATTCCTCCACCACACTTCTGCAATACATCAGGGGGGGGGGTTGCTAACGAAGGTTTCCTATCCCCTCGTTTCAACCACTTGAGGGATTAAGGTGCCCTCCAGCTCTTCAACTGAAATTCCTCTCTCAACCACAACATCTCGCTCCCTAAAATACTCCAAGCGGTCTGCAAACTCCGGATGTCTGACACATGGTTACGGAACCTGAGGTCCCCTCCTCGTTCTTCGCTTGGAACCCTGACTGCTTTGCCTAGTTGATTGCCTGGTTCTTCCTGACATCTGCACAATAAACAATAGTTGTAAGGGAATACTCACATCAAGGAACCATGAGGTTATGATGAAACAATTGAAAGAACAAAAAATCTGCCAGGCTGATAGAGTGCGGGTGGAGTGGGGTGACTGAACAGCACTGGACCCGCACTTTAACTTGTTTCCCGTTACCTGGCGCATGCAGAAACACAAACAACACCAACACTTTACACTCACAGCAATTCAGTGAATCAAATCACAATAATATGGTCATAACCTATGTATAGAACATTTCACATGCATAATTAGACAACAACTTATCATTTAATCTCATAGATATTCAATAAAGAGTTCAAAAGTTTCGGAATTGAATATGTGATTATGTGAAATCAAGGATTGAGATAATTGAAACCGAAATTCTCCACATTGTTTGTAATTAAAGCATCATACACAATCCCAATAAGCAAGGAAAAGGGCACAAAAATCGTGGCCCATCCTTGAACAATGAAGTTCATGCAAAAAGAGGGAAAAATTGTTGACAAATGGTTCAGAATTCAAGATTAGAGTGATATGTAATGAAATTGGAGGAAGAATTCATACCTTGGTTGCCGAAAATCGAAAACGTGGTACACATGGAATACCTTTCAGTTGAGAGGAGGGAAAAATTTAAAAGTATCTGTTTTGTTTGTTTTTGTGACAAAGTGGAGCCCTAGAGAACGACAGGCAGTATATATACTGCGCGAGCAAAGTGCGGGTGGAGTGCGGGTGACTGACCCGCACTTTACCCGCACTTAATTACCTGATGCCTTCGGAGTGCGGGACGAGTGCGAGTGACTGACCCGCACTATAACCGCACTGGTTCCTGGACTCTGCACTGTAACTGTTTCTACACCAAAACTACACATAACACGTTAACAAGCACTATGATCCAAAAATTGACAAAGACAAAAAACTACCCATCCGAAAAGTAGAAATACTAAAATGAATTCAAAAGTGAGTGCAATGCACTCAAAGTGGGACCCGGTCAACCAAAAGAGGATTGGCAGGAATGGGGAGCACATTCAACTTGGCCACCCAAACCGGTGCCAAACGCCTATGTACTGCATCTCTCCCCACTTTCCTCACTTGTCCAACTAGGTCCTTTCTAACCCATATTTGGTTGACCTTTGTAGGGTTCATCCTAGACCAAACTCTACTTACCTTGAACCTTTGGAAACTAAAGCAATAAGCCTTAGTGTGCCCTTTTTTGGCACAAAAGTAACAAGTAACAGAATGGTTAGGGAAACTCCCTGTTCGGTTGTTGGTGTGGGCCCCTTTTTGGTATCCGTATCTGAGGGATTTGACCTCGTTTTCTGTCCTATCAAGCTGCACGATCAAATCACACTCCTTGAACTTTGCCCTTTTTAACTCATCCTCTTTTGTGTTCAACCATTCTTGCAATTCCCTTACCGCTTTTGCAGACTCCTCAAAACCTAGCTGAAGTTTCCTTGACCTTCTCCCATTATCCTCCTCGAATTCTTTCGAGAGCCTTGCCAACTCTTCTAGGTTCTTGGAGACCAACTCCTCCTTTGTAGCAAGCTCCACCACTTGCTCCTTTAAACCGTTGTTCAATGTTGAGAGGTCATGCAATTTCTTCTTCAACAGTCCATTCTCGGCCTTGAGCAAATAAACCTCTAGTTTGAGCTTCGTGTTGTCTTGCTCAAGCTCACCTAGCTGTTCAAAAATTTCAGTACTTGATTCATCATCTTCAAGTTCAGATTCTTGTCTTTCCTTAATGCAGTCTTGGTTTCCCAGTTCCATCTCTTTCACACCCTCAAAAGCTTGCACAAGGGTGAGCACTCGGCTTCTTTTCTTTCTTGAATTTGGTGCTTCCAAGACCAAACAATCTTCGACTTGGCTTGCTTCGGGGGATTTTACCTTGAAGCTAACACTTTTGCCCCCACAGCTGAAGGAAATGTCCCTAGAATAAATATCGACTACCATACCCGCTGTAGCCATGAATGACCTCCCCAAAAGCAATTTCCAGTCCCTACCACTGGATTCTCCTCGCTTGCAATTCAACACCACAAATTTTACTGGTACCATCAAACCGTGCACATTCACGTAGACTTCCTCCACAATACCAACTAGGGTGATGGAAGAATTGTCAGCCATGATGAGAGTCTGGGAAGTAGGCTTGATTGACTGAATCTTTAACTGTTCATATACCTCCAATGGCATCATATTGATGCTAGCCCCCATATCAAGCACTGCTCCCATCCTTGGTGAGTTCTCAATTCGTACCTCTATGACGAAACTTCCTGGGTCCGAAAGTTTAATGGGGGAGTCTATGCCACTTCCCCTATCTTCATTCTCTGTGACCTCTACCACACTTTTCTCGGTCTCTTCAACTCCCAACTTGGCGACCTCTAACACGTTAACATGCTCATCGGTGCTTGATGCCTTCCCCTTGTTCTTGACCAATGCATCAAAAATTTCTGCCAACTGAGTTTCCATCTTCTTCAGTGACGCTCCATGACTATTTGCCCTCTGATCATTGGACTGCATGTAAGCGGTCATCCGTTGCTCAGAGGCATGCAAGGTGTTCTTGAGGGCTTTTGACCCGATACCAACCGTCTTGATCACTGTGCTCACTATCCCCATTGGTTGTTGTTGTTAGGCCCTCCTTGGTTGTACCTATTGTACCCACGGTTTTGGTACCCTTGATTGTTGTTTCCACCTTGGAAATTGTTGTTGCCACTTTGGTAATTGGTTGCCCCTAGGTGGTTGTTGTTGGACCAAGACAAGTTTGGGTGGTTTCTCAACCCTGGGTTGTACGGATTTGAATACGGGTCATTCCTTGGCCTTGGAAATTCCCCAAGGGCCTGGGCTTGCTCTTCTTGACCAAACTGCCCTTCTCATCCTTCTATCTCCCCCATTACTTGACTCACTCCTTGGGAGGATCCTAGCTTTCCAGTTATAAGCTCCTTGATCGATTGGAGCTCTTTGTTCATTCAGGACATCTGAATTTGAACTTGGGTATCCTGACCCACTTCTATCCTTCCGCCCCTTCTCACGTGTGATGTCCTCTGCTGTGAGTTCTGGACAATCTTCTCCAAGATGTCATATGCCTCAACTGCTCTCTTGTCTGCTATTGTACCTCTGCACGCATTGTCCACTAGCATTTATGTGATCGGTGAAAGTCCACTATAGAAAGAATTAACCTTCAACTCTGGGTGGTATGTATGCGGCGACATTTGTGCTAACAACAAGTTAAACCTCTCACATGCCTCATGGAAAGGCTCACCGTCCTCCTCGACAAAGGATGCTATTTTCAACCTTAGGTCCTTCGCCTTTTATGACGGGAAATACTTGTTGAAAAAGACCTTGCACACCTGACTCCATGTCACCAGTGATCCTGGCCTCAAATACATGTACCATGTCATGGCGGCATCTTTAAGACAGTACTGGAAACACCTGAGGTGGAGCTGCTCTCTTGTCAGCACTGCTTGGCGAGCCATTACCGGAAAGGTTTCTAGGGTGGCTCCATACTATTTCATAAATTGAAGGCAATCCTCGGTAACTCTCCCACTAAAAGATGGTAGGAGGCTAATATGCATAGTCTTCAACTCATACTGCCTTGTCACATCATTAAGTACTATGGCAGTGGGCACATTACCTACAAACGAGAGGGTGTACTCGCCCATGGTGAGACCGAGCTGTTCATCTCCATGTACACTGCCCTTATGCTCTCGAGCCTGCTGCTCATTCTGATTCTGATCGTTTCTGTCTTCCCTATTCTGCCCAGGGTAATCTATAAGGACACCGGCTTCCATGTTTCCCTCTAACTGACCGGCTCTTCTACCCAACTGATTTATGTTGTCGATAACTGGCAACACTGTTCCTCTTAATGATCTTCTTCCGTGCATATACCTAGAATCCTGAAATTTCAACAACAAATAACGCACAACGTAACGAGACACAAATAAGGTAGATTAGAAATAATACTAGACTAACTATTACTCATGCGAAACTAATCAAACTAAACTTGCCGCTCCTCGGTAGCGGCGCCATTTGACCGGACGTATTTCTAGTGTCGTTTTAAAACAGCAATCTGTCAACAATATTTGTTAAAACCTCACGAAGCCTAAATTAGTTTGAAAACACAAATATGGTGGCAAGTAGGGTGTCGTCCACAGGGAGCGGAGTTAGCTAAAATTAGTTATTGCTAAAGTAATGTTAATGTATATATATAATAACGAAACATAAAATGGTGAAAATGTATATGGTGAATTATCCTATTAATAACACTAAACTAATTATGCAAACTAAGTGGGGGATAATGGAATGAAGGATATATATAGATGATGAAAACTAAGGAGTTAATGGATACGAAAGTAAATACTGGGCAATGCAACAAACTTGTCAATAGCACGGCTATTCAAGGCAACCGACCTAGGATGTATAGAGTCGGTTATTTATCCCTAGAAAGTGGCCAACCTAGGATGTATAGTGCAGACAACCTAGTAGGGATTAATCCGTCGAAACCTACCAAACTAGGATGTATAGTGTTGGTGGTTCGTCGGATTCTGAAAATGAAGCTCGTCTACCAATCAATGACTCAACCGATAGTAAATGTAGTCAACCTAGGATGTATAGTGATGACTTCTAATCCTCTCACGAGATCCGACCTAGGATGTATAGTGCCGGAAACTCGATCGAGGTTAGATTAAGACCGCGGTTTAAGAGTCGGAATTCATGACGTTCCGTCCATTCATTAGAGCAATAAACAACTTAATGTGATGTATATCTAAATGCAATACTCATACATAATACAAAGAAATCTTACAAATAGGATGTATCTACACAAGAAATCAATGGTAAACATTCATAACATGAATAGATCAATGAAAGATAGACATGAATATCAATATAACATCAAGTTTATGTACAAGCCTAATATTCAACTAACTACTCCATCAACCCCTTAGAGGGAATTTAGCTACTCATTGCAACTAGGAAAATAAGAGAAAGGAAAGAGAAAGAACTCTTGGAGAACATCTCCTTACTTGAAGTGGCTTCAATCTCCTAACTTCCTTGAAGTTGAGTAGAGAATGTAAGGATGTGAGAGAGAGAGAGAGAGATTCTAGATCTAAGTGTGTAAAACCTCTAAAAAACAGAGTCAAAGGCTGTCTCAAACATTTCCATACTATTCTATTTATATAACATACAAAAATAGGTCACTTAAGCTTCAAAAATCAATTTGGCGCGCGCGGAGTGCGGGTGGAGTGCAGGTGAATTACCCGCACTTTACCCGTACTGTATGGGTGGACAACCATCTTCAGCTCTCGGATCTGGAACTAGTACGGGTGGAGTGCGGTTGGATTACCCGCACTTGACCTGTACTTGGAACCGCACTGTAATCGCACTTGAGTCGCACTTCACTATCAGGTGCAAAATCTACCTTCTGTCTTGAGCAACAGTGCAGGCAGAGTGCGGTTGGATGACCCGTACTTCACCCGCACTCTATTGTCAGGTGCAACTTTTACTTCTCTGGTTTGGCATTAATGCGGGTGGAGTGCGGTTGGATGACCCGTACAGTACCCGCACTTTAATGTCAGGTGCAACTTCAGCTTCTCTGGTTTGGCATTAGTGCGGGTGCAGTGCGGTTGGATGACCCGCACTATACCCGCACTTTAACTCTTCACTTTGCATCAGGTCCCTGGTGTGAGCATGAGTGCGGCTGGAGTGCGGTTGCGACCCGCACTTGACCCTGTACTTTGAGCTGTTTGTGGTCCTTTGTCTTTCATTTTGCCCTTTTTCTACCGGAACCACTGTAACACGCTTCCAAACCCCTCATTACACCATTTCCTACAATTATGCACAAAACAACCCTTTAGAGATACAAAAACGCACGAAAACAGAACACAAGGTAAGGATTTGAGGGCCTAAATATACTACATATTTGGCCCGATCAAGTATCTCAAGCAATTAATAAAGAGGCATAAGGTATATCAAGTTTTTGCACATTTAAAAAAATGCAAGTTTCTCTCTTTGCTTGAGCTCCCCAAATGGGGTCAAATCCAACCAAGTCAATGGGAGGCATGAGCTCCTATAGACCTTCCAAGTCCATTAGACCTAGTTGAGTCTATGGGTGACATGTTAGCACAATAACATGCGGGTTCATCTTTTCTAATCCATTTAGATAACACATTTTCATTCATAGTGGTCATGGTCATCATGTTACTAGAATTCCTAGGATCATTCACTCTAGATTTCCTAGGCACATGCATATTGGTCCTTCTAAGTCTATTCCTCTCCATCATGCTTTCAACCCTACATTTCTTAATGTACCTATCGCAATTTGGCCTAATATGACCATCAAAACCACAAAAATGACAAGTAGGTATAAAAGTAGAAGACATACCATATCCTTGTGAGGTCAATGAAGACTTGTCATGCATTTGATGTTTCCTTTGGTGTTGAGCCGGTTCTCTCCTTCTTTGTTGTTGAACCAGATTGCTATGCTTCCTTGGTTGAATGTTCTTGGCTTTCCTTTTTGGTTGAGGAAGCCTTGGTTGAGGGAAGCTTAGATGTGGAGCTCTTGGATGTTGAGATTGAGCTTCACACTTTGTTGGCATCTTCACTTGGCCACTCTTGGATGACTCTCCAAGATCAATCTTCCTCCTAGGATGTTGAGGAGGTGAAGATTTGCTATTGCCTTGAGCTTGAAGTTGCTTGATCTTATCCTTCTTCAAATCTTGAAGGTACCTCATCTCTTTATCCTTGACAATCTTCAAGGAATTTTCTTTGTTGGCAAGTTCATTCTTCATTGCTTTCATCCTTTGGTGGCAATCTTCAATCTCTTTTTCGTACTTGGACACATCAATCATGTCCGTCTTCGAGGAGTCATCTAGCTTGGTCTTTAGTTGAAGATTTTCTTTTTTCAACAAGCTTCGCTTTCCTTGACTCTTCTCACTTCTTCATTCAAGTGAGTCACCTTGGTTGAAAGCTTGAGACTCTCCGCATTCAACTTTTGAATCTCTCTTTTCTTCTTCAACCTAGAGTCTTCAAAGTACTTGATGAAGTCTTTAAGATCCATACCTTCACAAAAACCTTCATTTGAGTGGGGTGAAGAATACTCATCACTAGAGGCATTACTAGTGTCACTTGTTGTCATATAAACAACATCTCCATGTGTAGCTACATCAATCACACCTCTAGCTACCACTTCATCTATTCCTTTTTCAAGGTCACAAGTCAAGTCACTCTTGCCTTCTTTTTCAACTTCCATATATGAGGCTCCAAAGGCTGTGTAGTTAATTGCAAGTTCTTTATCACCCAAAGAATCTTCTACACTCTCACTATCACTTGAGGAGGTGGCCATCACCTTTCCTTTTCTCTTGACCTTCAAGTTAACACAATCTGTGGAGATATGTCTGAATCCTCCACATTCAAAGCATTGAATGCCTTTTCTTGTATGTTTCTCTTGACTTGGCTCAATCTTCTTGAGGTGGATCTTCTTCTTCAAGTCATTCTTGTAAAGCTTCATAAAATTCTTGAATCTCTTCACCATTAGAGCCATGTCTTCATCCGAGTTATCATCCTCCTTCTCAATCTTAGAGGTCTTCAATGCTATGTTATTTTGCTTCTTCGGTGGTGTAGAAGTAGGAGTCCATCTAGATTCATAGGCTAGCAGCCTTCCAATCACTTCACTCGACTTCATCTTCTTGTAGTCCTTGTTTTCTTAAGGAGTTGTCACCTTGGATTTGAATCTAGAGAGAAGTGACTTCAATATCTTTTGCTTGATCCTCCTATCTGAGTACGGGTCACCTAGTTGATGGCTTTGATTCACAATGTCCATCAACTTCACTAGGAAGTCATTAAAGCACTCATCCTCCTCCATCCTAATTGTCTCAAAGTGTTTATGGAGGACTTGGAGCTTAGAGTCTTTAACCACTTCGGTTCCTTCATGTGCCATCTCTAAGATCTTCCAAGCTTTATGTGCATTTTTGGTGATTTGGATGAGTTTGTACTGATTCTCATCCATTGCACAAAATAAGGCATGCATCGCCTTGTTGTTCCACTTCGAGGCTTTAAACTCTTAGGAACTCCATTGAGACTTGGGCTACTTCCATCTTCGACGATCATGGTTGGTGGTGCATATCAATCTTTAATCACCATCCAAACTCTATCATCTATCGCCAATAGGAAGGACTCCATCTTCCCCTTCCATGAGGAGTAATTATCTCCCTTACGCAGTGGTGGTCTCATACTCGACGTTCCCTCTTTAGTCACCCCAAAATCACTCATACTGTTTGGGTCAATGAATTCAAATGAATGCAACAAACAAAATGTACACAAATGCAAGGCATACAAACAAGAGCAAGGATCACCTAAGTATGTCTAGGAACCTGTTCTGATACCAATTGAAAATACAAACTAAGTCTGTGTCTAATAACCTGGGGGGGGGGGGGGGTGTGAATAGGTTTTAATCAAGTTAATTACCATTTTTTCTTGATTAATCAATATTAAAATTTACCCCATAAACAAACATACAAAATCAAGTATAAAATGCAGAAATTAAATAACACTTGATTTTTACGTGGAAACCCTTCAACAAGGGAAAGACCACGGGCTAACCACTTAGCCACACTGATCCTCAAATCCACTATTGTAATGATGTTTACAACCTAGGTTGACCTCTAGTCACAACATTCTGGGGCACTACCCAACGGGCCTTTATAGTGAATTCTTGATCACTTTGCTTGCCAACCACACCACGGTTGCAAGACTTCACTTGCTTGTGCACTACACCTTGTAGTCAGAAGACTTAACTCTCAAGAAGAGATTGACAACCTATGTGAATATATGAATATTCAAAATGAAATTAATGCTAGGCAATAATAAATGCTTATCTAGGGATTATATGATAGCAATAAAAGCAATCCTAGATATCAATGTCTATATAAATGCTCATAATGACCTAACTAGATATAGATATGCAAGTCTAAAATCTAGTCATCAAACAAAGCCATATCAACACAAGTTATCACATAAAGTATCAAGGACAATAAACACAATTAACAAAAGCAATCAAGAAGTCCTAAACAATAATGTCTAGATGCAAAGCATAGAGACTTAGCTAGAGGGCAAAATGGTCCTAAATTCTAGCTATTAATGAAAATTAACGTCAACCAACATTCAATGTCTCAAACATGTTAGAAACAACATTAAGCAAAGATACATGCATTTAATCAACAAATAAATGTTAATCTTAGGAAAACATGTCATAAGAATGAAATAAGAGATTCTAGGACATGTAGAAATTACCTAGTCAAAGAACACATAAAGACCCATGCTTGGAAGATGCTAGGATGATGTTAAATGCTCATGAGAATGTGTTTGGTTGAGTAAAAATAGGTTCTTGGACCTCTCTCTCCCTCTTTAGGAGTCACTTTCTCTCACTAAGGCTATAAATTTCTAGGCTCTAGGGTTTAATTTTCGTGGCTACAATGAAGAAGTTGAGATTAGGGTGTATTTATAAGGCCCAATAACGAATTGCGTGATAAGACAAAATTGTCCATGTCAGGTGCAATTCGGCGGCCCAATTAGGCAGTTTGTGGCCTCAGAATTTCAATCGCAGAATCATACCAGAACATTTTGGATGAATTTTACGGTTCGATTTGGTGGTTCCCAGCCGCCGAATCCCAACCGCAGAACTGCAGCAGAAAGTTTTGGACACAATCCGCGGTTCAATTCAGTGGTTCCCAGCTGCCGATCAGCGATCGTCGATTCCTAAAATCTGGGGAAATCAGACGGTGAACCTCGCGCTCAGTCAAGCACGCCTTTGTGCATATGTAGACGTTTCAGATCAATCATCGAGAAACGAATTACATCACACAAAAACTGCACTTAGGTCAAAGAATGAAGTGCAACTGTGATTGTGAATAGAATGCACACATGAGCAACAAGGAACATATATATGTCAATAGAAATGCATATAAGAGTGTGTGCAATGTGTAGATGATGCACACATATAAGCAATAAAAGACACAAATTCAAGATGAGAACAACATGCATGAATAGAGTGTGTGTGTGTGTGTGTGTGTGTGTGCAACAAGGTTTCTTCAAAGAAGTTAAGTCAAGTGATATACCTTTGAAGTGTGCTCTTGATCTTGATGTCTTGAGAATGCCTTTGAAGCTTGATCATGCACATTGAAGGCCTAGTCTACCTTTACAAATTAAAACCCCAATGTGGTTTGTCATGAAATAAGCTAATCATAAAATAGAGGTTCTTACAGTGACGGTAGTAGGTGGTGGTGGAGAGGCAATCCATGGAGGAAAAACCTCCATGGATGCCTTTTAAATCTCCTTTCTCTCTTGATTTGGTGAATAAGATTAAATGGAGAGGATTTGTGTATTGAATAGGTAATTCTATGAATGAATGAATGGGTCTTGAAAAAAGAGGTGTATTTATCGGCTTGGGAGGCTAAGGCGTGGTCTGGGCATGAAAAGACAACATGGCCCCTCTAAAAATTGCCTAAAACCTGTCATTTGGCTGTTTCTAGAAGACTCATAACACGTTGTGTGCGGGTAGGCTACCCACCCGCACACTGCATTTTGGCACTCAGTTCGCCGGTAGGTTCGCAGGTCCTTGCGCATCAGTCACTAAAATGGTCATAACTTCCTTTAGAAGACTCGGAATTACAATCTGTAAAAACCGCTGGAAACTAGACTACTAGGCTTTCCGAATATATGTGGATCAAAATATTTTTCTATTTGAGGATGGAGATATGACCCTTTGAAGTTGGATGTTCTGTATGCACTTTATACGATTTCAGCTCTTTTTGCCTCCAAATCTCCTTTTTCCTGAAAATGCCTACATTGACTAGAATAGAGCCATTAGACACCAAAATATGCTAAAAAACAAGCTAAAGGATATGGAATTGAGGCCCAAATTATATAATAATTTTGGCGCGATCAAATACCCCCAAACCAAACCTTTACTCGTCCTCGAGCAAACAAAAAGACACAAGACAAAACAATCCTAACTCTATCTAGAAATTTCCTAACACAAAGAAAACATGCTACAAAGCCAACTATTAGAGAGATAAGCAAAAGAGAGTGGAAGTGAGTAATAGGCACATGCAAAACTTTCTACAATAACTCCAAGGCACCATAAGGGGAAACTCGCACGTCACGAATCCCACACTTTAAACGCCATTGCCTTGGAAACTACTCACTCTCACGCCTCGAGAGTAATTCGCTTCGATTCTAGGTTCTCACATGGGATCTGTATTCTTTTTCCTCTCGGAACCTAGGTTCACATTCATGCAAAATGTATGCAAATGAAGTTATGTATTTGAATCAAATTAATTGCATACATTTATTATAGAATGAAAGATCTTTTAAGTAAACGAGTCTCATGAAAGAATCAAGTGCCATGAACGAGGAAAGAGCATGCCTTAACTAATATTCCCAAACTAGACTTCCTAAAGGATCAGCTAGGTCTTTCCCTTAGTTTGTAATAGGGCCGTGGGGTGTAATGAGGTGAACAAAGATAGGAAATGGAATTCAAAAATCACCAATCATGCTAAGACACTTACATTTCACACCCATACATAGCTCTACTTTACAACTTAAAACACTAGCGTCTAGGCTTAACTTTCATAACATTGTGCAACAATTATGTACTCCACTTTGTGAGCACTTTACATTTAACATTCAAGACTCTTTGTGCATTTTTTTCTTTTCTTTTGTCTTTTCTTTTGCACATTTTACATTTTGACAATTTTTCAGCTCATAAGTGCACATTTTTCGCACTTTTACATTTATGAGCCATTTGCCTTGCACAATTACAAATATTGCCTAAGTACACACTATCTTTACATATTAGAGCCTTTTCTTTTGACTTCCACAACTACACATCCTCACATGATTGACAACAAAGGTAAGGCATGTGTTTAAGCTATATGGCTATATGGTTATGTTGTGGGTATGAAATGAACGGTTAGTGTTTGGCCTCAAAATTAGCAATGGAGCACACATATGGGGACATGGAAATGTGTTTAGGCTATTTTAGTAGTTATGCACACACATTGCCTAGGATCATTTCCAACATTCCATCTAAAAAGGGAATACAATACAAGCTTTCATAAGCAGTCCATATATATGATGTATGTTCTATGATACATGATGATTGTGTGATGTAATGAGATTATTCATGGTGTTTGAATAGTGTTTAAAGATTTGAAAACATTTTCTCTCGTATTTGTACACTTTTGGCTCATGTTTGTGAACTCACAAGGGTATCTCCACTATAGAATAAGGCGCTTGAGCACCGAGTCCCTTCAACTTGGACACTAAAAGATGGGACTAACCTATGAAGTGCAAGCGAGACCCCTAAAATGACTAAGAGCTATGAACAAGCACACTAAGCATACACAAATTCACCACAAACATTATGCTCAAGTTATCTCACCAAGCTAAATTAAGCTCGAAAATTTTGGCAAAGCAGCAAATGTCAAAAATTTTGACCAAAAAAATGACTCAAGACACAAAAGACACACAAGACGACTTAACAAAGGCGTCTACACCCCCAAACCAAAATCCAACATTGTCCTCAATGTTGAAGACAAGAGAGTCCTGCCTAGCGGCGCGCACCTAACTGACACAACACAAACAAACCTAGGCACTAATCAAACACAATCAATGCCCACAAACAAAGACTCAAATAAAGGGTCACAATATAAATAGGAAAAACAATGCAATATATTCAATGAAACACAAAGCACACAGACCCTTCATCATCAATTAACAACAAACATTTCAAAATTGATAGAGTGAGGGCATGACAATCCCCAAACGACACTAAACAATAAGCACACAACCTATAGACAAAGAGCAAGCGTCAAAAAACCCCCAAACCGAATTGGGCTATATATGGCAATTAAAGCTGTACACTCGCATGCAATATTCACTTGAGCCTTCGGCTCATCTATTAAAAATAATAATACATCAATAATAACCCAAAATCAAATATCATCATTCAAAATTGATCTATCATATCAAAAATTTGCCATCCAAACACTATCCACCAAAATCTCCACAAATTATTTACCTAAAGCAATTAAAAACAAAAGCAAGAAAAAGTTCAAAATCTTAAAATGAGCTAAATAAAACAAAACCGAGGTGGTTTGCCTCCCACAAGAGCTCTATTTATCGTCTGGGCAAGACGTTGGCATGGTACTTTGGCTCTCTGAACTCCAAATTGCTGCTTCCCTTTATGTAGACAAGGTTCTCGCTCTTTTTATGAGCACTCTTGGCTTGCTTGTCCCTCTTAGACTCACAAGTTGTCTTTGATTCTTCCCAAGAGATCAAGAAACCTTGCTTCATTGCACAAGCTGCAAAATTGCTTCCTTAAGAAGCTATAGATAATCTACACACTCACAAAACCTATTAGAAAGTTCAGGCAAATAATATTTTTCAAGACATACCATTTTGCCAAACCAAAGCTTGATATACCGTTTATTTAAGAAGAACTACCTTAAACCAATTAAACAAATTGCACCCCAAACCTAGCTCTTCCCATACATATGCATGCACATTATAAAAAATTGAGAGATAAGAACATAGTCTACAAGAGAAAAATAAATTGTACATTCTTAAAACACACAAAAACACAATGCTAAAGAACATCTCAAGATGGACGACAAAATGTCAAAAACAGGTGACTTTAGAATTCAACCTATGTCCGCTCTTCAGTGAATATTTCTAAAAATACTCTATAATACTTGCCCAGCTTTTGGCAAACGAAATTCGACATGCAAATGCACACTTTTCATTTAGAAAACATTTTAAATTTCTGTTAATAGCCAAATTTGGCTAAGGACCAAAGGGTAATTTTCCACCCTCTAAACCTGGATCCATGCCTGAGGTCATCCACCAGGAGACCATGTTACCCGAAGCCGAGCTACGATGCTGCCCCATAAGAATAAGGACGGGTTCCAGAAACACCCGAAATAGATCCCTGGCTCGGTTAGATCGAGCCCGCATCAACGAACTTGAAACCAGGAAATCCCCCCGAAGTCGAGATTACCTCACAATTTCTCTAGAAACTCGCCTATACCTCGCTGATATAGAGGGGTGTCTGTAGGAGGCCGCACCTAGCTTCAAAAGGTCAAGGGAGGCTAGATCTAGCCCCTGGCTAGACGAAACTCCTTAATATCGGGGCTAGGACACTGATCGACCTCACTATCTGATGTACCTCACCATAATACATACCATATTCGACGACCTCTATGGAAGAACATGCTAGACCTGAAGACACACAGGATCACATCTTAAGACGTTACATACGTACAGAACAAGTAATAGAGTCCAAGTAGGAAACAAATTGATCTCCACCAAGATATCCTCAACTTAGCAATTAACTCAAAGTCAGTGACATTTAAACGTAAAAATCTAGTCCGATAAGGAGGGGAGGGATGGAGAAAATCAAGGGGAGAATCAATTAGTTTAACCTATGAAGACATTGTATAAAGAAAGGAATTCGGCCTTCTGAAGAAGAGACTACTTTTCGATAGGCATATGACAAGTAGCCAACTACACCGTAGAGAAAATCGAGAACAATTTGAGAGAGATCTGTATATCATACACTATCAATAAAGAAAATATTTCTTTGATTCTGTTAATAGCCAAAATTGGCTAGGGACCAAAGGGAAATTTTTCACCCTCCAGGCCTGGCTCCGTGCCCGAGATCATCCACCAGGAGACCATGTTACTCGAAGCCGAGCTATGGCGCTGCCTCGTAGAAAAAAGGACGGGCTCTAGAAACATCCAGAATAGAGCCAGGAATGATCAGATCAAGCCTGCGTCACCGAACCTAAAAACAGGAAATCCCCCCCAAAGTCGGGATTACCTCGTAATCTCTCCTGAAGCTCGCCAGTACCTCGCTGACATAGTAAAGTGTCTGCAGAAGGCCGCACCTAGCTTCAAAAGGTCAATGGAGGCTAGATCTAGCTTCTAACTAGACGAAATTCCTTTATATCAGGACTAGAACACTGATCGACCTCACTACCTGATGTATCCCTCCACATTACATGCCATATTCGACAATCCCCACGGGAAAACAGGTTAGACCTAAAGATACACAGGATCGCACTTAAAGACGTTACATACGTATAGAACAAGTAATAGAGTCTGAGTAGGAAACAAATTGATTTCCACCAAGATATCCTCAACTGAGAAATTAACTCAAAGTTAATGACATTTAAAGATAAAAATGCCGTCCGATGAGGAGGGGAGGAATGAGAAAATCAAGGGGGAATCAATGAGTTTAAACCTATGAAGACATTGTATAAAGGGAGGACTTCCTCCTTCTGAAAGAGGTGACTACTATTCGACAGGCACATAACAAGTACCCTAACTACACCCTAGAGAAAAGTGAGATCAATTTGAGAGAGAGAGAGAGATGTATATCACATATTATCAATAGAGGAAGCCTTTTTGATTCTTTTGAATAACTAATAATATCGTTGTTTCCTTGTCATTTCATTAGGCATTAATATATATACACGTTCTACCTTGGTCATCACCTACGTGGTAATGATCTCGAGGGTGCTAACTGAGATTTATTGCCCCGAGCTAAATTTCTGTTAACACTTTCTGGCGCCGTCTGTGGGGAAAAAAGCCTACACCCAGTTAATCAGATCAACTATTTGCATTTACATTTTCGTTGTTTTACAGGAACTATGAGGCTCCGCTCTTCCCAAGGCCAACATGGAGTTTCAGAGCAACCCCCGGCGAGGCCTACGTGAAAAGCCCCAAGAAAGGGGAGAAAGTCAGGATATGGCAGTCAAGCTCCGGTCCAAACAACTAATGTGCGGGCTTCTGGCCACCCTATAGTGAGCCAGGGAGCCAGGCCGCGCTCGACCAACAAGCGGCAGCCTTCGTGGAAACTGTCCGCATCCGCCTGCTCGCTGAAGGCATCACGGTCCAGCCAACCAACCTGAATGATCAAGGAGAGCTGAGCAGGTTGGGAGCTAGGCAGCCTGCCTTCGATCGCCTGGGACCTCCTCTTTTAAAGCCAGTTCGAGACAGGTCTGGGCCTCAACTTTAGATCCGGGATAGGCTGGGACCCATGCCCCCAGTTCCAAAAAGACCTTCACAATATCAACCTAGATGAGTTAAGTCCGCCGCAGATGCTTCGACCCGGGAACAACGAGAGCTATCCCACCTAACTGCATCAAGGAGGAACGCCCGGGCCCTAGAGGAGGAGAGTAGACAAACTTCCCAAATCGATCATATCCATGAAGGGGACCAGATAGAGGTTGCCAGTTCATCAGAGAGACTCTATAGTGAAGAATCGGAGGTCAATTCAAAGAAACCTGGGAACAAGCGACTGAGGGATCAACTGGCAAAGCTACAGAAGGAGGTCCAGCAGATAAGAAAAGGAAAGAATAAGGAGGATAAAAAGGATCCCTTGAGTGAGATGAACACTCCCTTCACTAAGAGGATCCGAGAAGCGGAGCTCCCGCCAAAATTTAAAATGCCAGCAGATAAGTTCTCCGAAACGGAAGATCCTCTAAGCCACCTAAAGAGCTTCATTCAGCAGATGGTAGTCCAGAACACTACCAGAGCAGCTATGTGTAGGATGTTTCCAACAACCCTAACTGACTATGCTAAAACTTGGTTCAGGAAGCTGCCCGCTGGTAGCGTGGACTCTTTCACGAAGTTATCAACAGATTTTTGCTCGCAGTTCCAAGGGGTCAAACCTTGTCCGAAAGATCCCATACACCTCCAATATGTGATTCAGGAACAAAGTGAGACACTTCGATCGTACGTGGAACGTTTTCACAAAAGGTCATACAAATGAGAGTTTTCACCGAGAAAGAAACTCTCGCCAACTTCAGGTGAAACCTATGGGCGGGAAAGCTTTTCCACTCCTTCGCCAAGAGACCTCACGAGACTTACCAGGAGGCCTACAATCAGGCTCTTGAGCAGGTCGAGATCGATGAGCAACTCAAAGTCAAGATGGAACACGACCATATGAGAACGGTGAAGCGTCAGAAAAAAGAAGCCCCCAAATCTGAGCCTACTCAGAAAACTTAGAATAAACCTCCCAATAGGTCAACCTATCGCATCCCCGCTCCTCAACACAAGTAAGAAAAATATCCAGCAAGAAAAACCCCTCATCGGGCTTCGCCACCTCCTAGGACCGTGGCCCCTATAATGCGAGGGGAGAAAGGGTATGACTACTACACTCCTTTGAACGCTTCCAGGGAAACAGTCTACCTTGCTATACGAGACAAGGGGCTACTTCAAAAGCCTGCTCCCTATGAAAGCCCTAGTTGACAAGAGGAACCGGTACAAGTACTGCGACTTCTATGAAGACGTGGGCCATAACACTTCAGAATGTTATAATTTACGCAACCAGATTGAAGCCCTGATAAGTGGGGGGATGGGCAGATGCTTGATTGAGTTTCTACAGCAGATCAGAGATAATATTCGGACTGGAAGGGAGGTACAAACAGAGATCCAGTGAGGATACAGAGAAGAGAAAGAGGGAACAGACTGACTTAATGCAATAGATCCAGGTGATACATACCATTAGTGGAGGTCCCACACTGGCTGGCACTTCCAATAATTCCTGAAAAAATCACGTGAGGACGATTCCCCGCATCGAAGACAGCCAGGGAGTCTTTAAGGTCAGCTAGAGCCCGATAGAGCCCTCCCAGTCAGCACAGATCGTTTTTACTGAAGCAGATGTCTTCAACACTGTGCAACCTCATGATGATCCCATGGTGATCACAATACAGATTGCCAACTGTCTGGTCCATCGCGTGCTCATAGATATGGGTAGCAATGTAGATATCCTCTTCAAGGATACTTTGGAAAAATTAAATCTGAAGCAACAGTGTTACAATAGCTATACAACCCCACTTTATGGGTTCACTGGGGATTTGATCATACCAGTGGGGTCGATGATCCTCCCAATAATCATCAGAACCAACCCTCTCCAACAGAATATTATGACCAACTTTGTTGTGGTTGACACCCCATCGGCCTACAACGCCATCCTAGGGAGACCATTCCTATCCTCCTCGAAGGGAGTCTTGTCTATATACCACAACGTCCTGAAATTCACGGTTGGAACCAAGGTGGGGGACGTACTCAGAGACCAGCAGGCAGCTAGGAAGTGCCATGCAGTGTCTGCCAATCCTACAGCTTTAGTAAAATAGTGCATACAGGTGGCATTAGTCCAGGAGGACATGGAAACATCCCGAATAATCCTGGAAGAGATGGAGCCCGCAGAGCATCCTGAGCATCCATAAAGCGAACCTATTATGCCTTATGAGGAGGAACAGAGCAAGGAGTGGGCCAGCGGACAGCGCGTAGATAGACTAGAAGAGATACCCATCAGAGATGACGATCCCACCAAGGTTGCCAAGGTCGGGGACACCCTTGAACAAGAAATGAAAGAAGGATTAACGAATCTCCTCAGAGAATTCAGCGACATCTTCGCTTGGAGCCATGATGAAATGCCTGGAATCCCGGCATCATTGGCCGCCCATCGACTAGCGGTAGATCAAACAGTCAAGCCCGTCAAACAGAAGAGGCGTCACTTCAACGCTGAGAGGAACGCTGCGGTACAGGAAGAGTTAGATAAATTAATCAAGGCAGGGTTTATCAGAGAAGTACGCTATCTCGAATGGATCGCCAACGTGGTCATGGTTACGAAGGGAAATGGGAAGTGGCGTATGTGCGTCGATTACACCGACCTCAACCGGGCCTGTCCAAAAGACAGTTTTCCTTTACCAAAGATCGACCAACTGGTTGACTCCACGTCCGGAAATAAACTCTTGAGTTTTATGGATGCGTTCTCAGAATACAACCAAATTAAAATGCACCCGGCTGACCAAGATAAAACCAGTTTCATTACTAGGCAGGGCTTGTATTGTTACAAGGTGATGTCGTTCGGTTTGAAGAGCGCGGGGGCTACATACCAGCGGCTGGTTAACAAGCTGTTCAAGCCCGAGATAGGAAGGACGATGGAAGTATACATTGACGACATGATCACAAAGTCACCAACCGCAGAAGGACATCGGGAAGACCTCCGCAAGACCTTTCTCATACTGAGAGAAAACCAGATCTGGTTGAACCCTTCCAAGTGTGTCTTCGGGGTAACAGCGGGGAAGTTTCTAGGCTTCATGGTTCATGAGAGAGGCATATAGGCCAACCCAGAAAAAATCAAAGCTATCTTGGACCTGGAATCCCCAACATCACTCAAACAGGTACAAATTCTGACTGGACGTGTAGCGGCGCTCAACAGGTTTATCTCTCGCTCCACCGATAAATGTCTCCCTTTCTTCAAAGCCATCAAACAAGGGAAAAATATGAAATTAAGCCAGGAGAGCTAGCAAGCCTTCCAAGCCTTAAAAGAATACCTAGCAAGCCTTCCAAGCCTTAAAAGAATACCTAACAAGCCCACCGCAATTCTCGGAGAAGAGCTGCAGATCTACCTGGCCGTCTCAGAAACTGCAATAAGCGGAGCTTTGGCCAATGAGTGTGGCGACGAGTTTCAAAGACCCATATACTATTAGAGTCATGCTTTAACCAAGTCAGAGAGGAATTACCTTCTCCCGGAAAAACTCGCTTATGCTCTAGTGATCTCAGCGAGGAAGCTCCGTCCCTATTTTCAAGCTCACACAATAGCAGTGGTGACGGACCAACCTCTCTGCCAATTCTTACAAAGACCAGACGTGTCCGGAAGGCTAGTCTTATGGGCCCTAGAGCTCACTCAGTTCGATTAAAGTATAAGCCCCAGATCACGATTAAGGCATAGGCTTTAGCTGACTTTGTGGCAGAAGTTTCAGTGCCTCCCAGATCAAGAGAATCCCTCAGCACCAAATGAGACTCCTGAAAAGACATCCGAGATCGACAATTAGCCGGAAGGCTACAAGCCATGGACCCTCTTTATAGATGGAGCATCCGGGCAAGCTAGGGGAGGGGCTGGCATAGTTTTAATAGACCCAGAGGGGACTGAATTCTGTCACTGTTTCAGATTTGAGTTTAAAGCCACCAATAATGAAACAGAGTATGAAGCCCTCCTAGCCGGGATGACGGTAGCCATCAAACTAGAGGCCGATTACCTGCAAATCAAGAGTGACTCATTACTTGTTGTCAATCAGGTGACTGGGTGTACCAGGCAAAGGGAGATAATATGGCTACCTACCTAAAGCTAGCTCAGTTGCTAAAAAATAAGTTTAAGGGGTTTAAGATCGATCAGGTGCCTCGACATCAAAACCATCGCCCAGATGTTCTGGCTAAGATAGTTGCAAATGGAGGCCAATCCTTACCACGGGGAATTCCCCTCCAAGTGATCTCCTAACAAAGCATAACCACAAATAAAGAAGTCTGCTCCCTAGATCGCCAGCCTTGCTGGATGGACCCGATCGCTGCCTACCTCCTTGAGGGAGAGCTCCCCGAAGAGCCTGACCAAGCCCGAAGAATTAAAAGACTCTCGGTCCGATATTGTTTGCTAGACAGGTACCTCTACAGAAGGAGCAGATCTCTCCCTTTACTTAGATGCTTGCATACTGACGATGTTAAATGTGCACTAAGAGAGGTCCACTCTGGGGACTGTTGGAACCACATAGGTGGGCAAGCACTAGCATATCAGGTGCTTCGTATAGGGTACTATTGGCCAACCATCCACCAAGACGCAAGGAGTTTTGTTCAATCTTGCGAGCCATGTCAAAGAACTTCAAACTTGAACCACCAACCACCTAAGCGACTGTCGTCCCTCAGCTCACCTTACCCCTTTGCCATGTAGGGGAATCGACCTAATTGGACCACTTCCTACCGCTCCCAGACAAATGAAACATGCTATCGTGGCTATCGACTACTTCACAAGATGGGTCGAAGCAGGGCCTCTTTCTCGGATATCAGAAAAGAATACAGCCAAGTTCATCAAAACCAACGTTGTATGTAGATTTGAGGACCCCTCTCATCATCATAGCTGACCTGGGGAAGCAGTTTGACAACGCCCGATTCAAAGATTTCTGCAAAGGACTGGGGATCGACCTCAGGCTCGCTTCAGTAGCCCACCCCTATACTAACAGGCTGGTGGAATCCACCAACAAGATTATCAAGAAACTTCTAAAGAAGAAGCTAAAGCAGAAAAAAGGCAAATGGGCCAAAGAACTGCCAGAAGTCCTCTGGGCATACCGGACTACAAAGAGAACAGCTACCGGGGAGACACGTTACTCCCTGGCTTTCGGAGTTGAAGCGGTCCTCCCCATCGAACATAAATTAACCTCGTTTAGGGTACATCACTTTGAGTCCGAAAGTAACGAGGTCAAGCTCTGGGCTAATATGGACCTCCTAGAAGAAAAACAAGACCGGGTAACGGAGAAGGTGGCAATCTACCAAAGCAAGATCGCTAGATATTTCAACCAAAAGGTCAGAGCCCGGAATTTTAAGGAAGGGGATCTGGTGCTTAGGAAAGTGACCCTGAATACTCAGAAAGGTCGGATGGAGTCTTAAGCCCAAATTGGGAGGGCCATAATTAATAAAGCTAGTTGCTCGCAATGGAGCCTACAAACTCGAAGACATGGACGGACGACCCATCGACCACACTTGGAATGCAGATCATTTGAGGAAATTCTACCCTTGAGTAGGGAGTTCTCAAGTAGACTACCCCTCATTTAGGTTTCATTAGAATCCCTAATAAAGATGTACTACATCTCGATCATCAATAAAGTCATTTTTCTCTTTCATCTATATCACCAACTATGTTCAACATTAGTGTCCACACCCTTGAGTGGGAAACTCAACATGAACACTTCGAGACTAGGAAATAGCTAAATAGCCCTCATGATGCCTTGGTCGGGCTACCACCCGAAAGAAGGGTCTGAGGGTAAGAGCATAGTTGCCATCCAGATCTCGAGACCAGGAAATAGCTAAATAGCCCTCCTGATGCCTTGGTCGGGCTACCACCCCCAAGAAGGGTATGAGTGTAAGAGCATAGTTGCCATCCAGATCTCGAGACCAGGAAATAGCTAAATAGCCCTCCTAATGCCTTAGTCGGGCTACCACCCCCAAGAAGGGTCTGAGTGTAAGAGCATAGTTGCCATCCAGATCTCGAGACCAGGAAATAGCTAAATAGCCCTCCTGAGGCCATCCAGATCTCGAGACTAGGAAATAGCTAAATAGCCCTCCTAATGCCTTGGTCGGGCTACCACCCTCAAGAAGGGTCTGAGTGTAAGAGCATAGTTGCCATCCAGATCTCGAGACCAGGAAATAGCTAAATAGCCCTCATGATGCCTTGGTCGGGCTACCACCCCCAAGAAGGGTATGACTGTAAGAGCATAGTTGCCATCAAGATCTTGAGATCAAGAAATAGCTAAATAGCCATCCTGATGCCTTGGTCGGGCTACCACCCCCAAGAAGGGTCTGAGTGTAAGAGTATAGTTGCCATCCAGATCTCGAGACCAGGAAATAGCTAAATAGCCCTCCTGAGGCCATCCAGATCTCGAGACTAGGAAATAGCTAAATAGCCCTCCTAATGCCTTGGTCGGGCTACCACCCTCAAGAAGGGTCTGAGTGTAAGAGCATAGTTGCCATCCAGATCTCGAGACCAGGAAATAGCTAAATAGCCCTCATGATGCCTTGGTCGGGCTACCACCCCCAAGAAGGGTATGACTGTAAGAGCATAGTTGCCATCAAGATCTCGAGATCAGGAAATAGCTAAATAGCCATCCTGATGCCTTGGTCGGGCTACCACCCCCAAGAAGGGTCTGAGTGTAAGAGTATAGTTGCCATCCAGATCTCGAGACCAGGAAATAGCTAAATAGCCCTCCTGATGCCTTAGTTGGGCTACCACCCCCAAGAAGGGTCTGAGGGTAAGAGCATAGTTGCCATCTAGATCTCGAGACCAGGAAATAGCTAAATAGCCCTCCTGATGCCTTGGTTGGGCTACCACCCCCAAGAATAGTCTGAGTGTAAGAGCATAGTTGCCATCCAGATCTCGAGATCAGAAAATAGCTAAATAACCCTTCTGATGCTTCAGTCGGGCTACCACCCCCAAGACGAATTTAAAAACAAATGTTTGTTTTCGTGTGCAGAATTAAGATCATCATAATAAGAATTCCTTACCAAAGTTTTAATGAAGTATGAACAAATTTTTGTTGCGGATGCAATTCTAGTTCCTATTCAAGACCAGGAATGAAACAAGAGTTCTCAAAGCGATTTGATTTCTCATTAAAGATAAGAGGAGCCTATCCCGCGGTAAGGCTACATCCATCCAACGGGGAGCCCAACCCCCGAGCTCGAGCTATAAAAAAAAAGAGGAAAGCTAAACTAAATAAGATTAAAACAAGGTGCCCACCCCCTTTTCCGGGCAATCAAGAAAAGTCATGAACGAGTTGCTTCAAGCTTTGGAACTCTCTTGGTTTTCCTTTGCTGATCCTCCTCCTTCACGCCGATCTTCGCCATCGACCAGGTAGTTGTCCATCTTGGTTGTCATCGCCAACCATCCCTCCATTTAGAGGCTCCACCTAGTTGGTCAGCGGGATCTTCCTCCAGGATTTCATTAATGACTTCCATAACCTCAGGTGGGATAGCCGCATCAAGAAAGGCAGCCATGGACCCCGTCTGGCTCTTGTCGACCTCCATTATATGGGGTTCCTCAGACGTGCTCCTAGCCCCTTCCTTAGCTCCTGACTTGTCCCCCTCGGATCGAGAAGACATAACTTTACTGGAAGACTCCCCGGGACCTGAAGTAGTAAAGGTAAGAGGAGGAAATGGAGGATCTGTCTGGACGGGCTGTTTTCCAGCTCCTGCTTGGCTCGAAGGAACCGCCTCGTCGCCATCAGGGCGAGATATCTCAGCAGCCTTAATCATTATTTCCTTTCTATCCCAGCCGGCAATAGATGACAGGTCAAAGGGAAGAGGGAGAGCTTCTGAGGCCTGAAAGGAAGTGTAAAAGTATCCATCGCTGAAGGAGGTCTCCGCGTCAGCTTGCAGCTTGGTCACCTGAGCAATCAAAGCCTGATTCTCGAGGTCCAACTTTTTGGCCTCAGCTTTCCAAGAATCCCTCTGTTTGGCCCGCCGGGTAGATTGAAGACGCTCTTGATCATAAGATTGCTTCGTCCTCTCATGGTCACAACGAAGCTCAACCATCTCGATCTCAACCTTTCCCTGCTTGGAGGTCATATCTTCCACTAAAGACTGAGCCTGCTTGAGCAATCCCATGGCTTTCTCGGCTTCGGCTTCTACTTTTGCAGCCCGGTCGCGAAGGAGGGCTACTTGCTGGCCCATCGCTACATTAAACTTGAAGGCCTACAAAAGACAGAGCCAGAGTTGGAGACTAAACAAATTAGCAAAAGCAGTATGAAGGAAATGCAATTACCTCAGCTAAGATAGTAGACCCCTTGGTGATCAGGACATCCACGGGCATGGAGGCCATCTTAGAGATCCAACCGCCCTAACAAGACGTGATGAATTGTTCCAGGACTTCGTCCTACCCCGCCGAGCTCGACTGAGGGCGAGAACGGCTGGAAGGAATCCTTGCGACACCCCTTCCAAAATCCTTCGAAGCTTAGGGGGTTGGAAGCGCAGCAGAATCAGAAGGGTGAATTGAGGGGGTATCAACAATAGCGACTACAGCAGAAGGAGTAGAAGCAGTCGGACCAACAGCATGGGGAGCTTTACCCAAAGCCCGGAAAGCCTGTGACGCAAGGTTGGCCATCTTGGACCCAGCTGGGGAAGTAGATGGAGCCAGAACTGGTGCAACCCTAGTAAAGGGAAGAGGAATTCTAGCTTGAGGAGAACGTTGGACGTCACGGGAAGCTGGTTCAACGACAAAAACTGTGAGTAAACAAATCAAAAAGGAAAACGTCAGAACCAAACTAATCAACAAGACAAAGCAAGGCAATTCAATGACACTTACAAGGAGTAGAGTCTGAGATCTGCAGGTATTGGTTCACCCTACGAGGGTCGAAGGCTCCTGCGGTTGGGAACTTCAGGTTCAAGTAGTTCCTGGCTAAAATAGCTTCAGACTCAGAAGGCAGGGAGTCCTGGTCCCACGAGGGTTTATCACTGAAAGCTGTGGGAACCTCGAGCTCATGCCCTCCAATGAAAATCGAGCTCTCTCAGTTATCCCCCGTAAGGATCCATTCTTCCTTCCAGGCGGGGTCCTTCTTCGAAGCGCCGGGAATAACAAAGTTGAGCTTGTTCTTGGCCTTAGCGTAAAACTGACCTCGATGAACGCCAGATAGACTCCCGATTTGGAAAAGATAGGCTAGCTCCTCCGCTCCAGGCTCTCTAGTCACCTTGTTTAGCTGGCATTGTTCCCTCCATAGCACCAGGTAACCGATCAAATGCCTCCAGAAGTCGGGCAGTCAACTAGAGGGGAGCAAGCTGGATGGCAGTTGAGGGCTCGCCGAAGAGTAGGATGGAGGGGGAGCCTAACCCCATTCTCGAGAGCCGCGACATGAATTGGAAGGACGCCCTTAGGGGGGTCGAAGAACTCATAACCCTTGGGAGGTACAGAGATGGAAACGCTGTCGGGAATACCATACTTCGACCTCAAACGGTCAATCACGACCGGATCGACGATGGAATCAGGGATAACCCTGAAATCATAGGGAGGAAAGCCTCTCCAAGGGGGGGCCGAAAGCTGGGACTCGATGTTCCCCCGCGGTGTCGATGCCCACCTCTCTATCGGAGTCGTCGTCGGCTATATCCAAAGGGTGATCAGGATGGTTAGAAAACCCGATCCCAATGGACACATTCCTGTTTGACCGCCGACGTTGCGGGTTGGGAGGGGAATCGTCGCTGTCTAAGCTCCTCCTTGCCCGTTTCCCCGGGGCAAGGCTAAAGACCTCTTCGCCATCAAGTATGGAGTCAACTAAATCATGACTGGTTTTGGACATGGTGAAGTCAGTAAGGATGAAGAATGAAGAAAAAGATAAGCTTGAGAGAAAGGCTATGAGAGAAAGTATATCTTGGGAAAAATTTGAGTTTGAAAGATGTAAGGAAGACATTGAGATAAATAGGTATTTATAGGCAAGAGTGCAGCAGCACGAGCTGTCAAGATCTTCGGTTGAGATCACAAAGAATCTCGGGGACTGCCGTAACGTAACCGGATTAACTGGGAAACAAGCTAGTCAGCTCACGTCATGCCACTTGCGCAGTTAATGAGGAGATCTCCCCAAGATTCTAGGAACGGTAAAGAATCTCGGGGACTGCCGTAACACAACCGGATTAATTCGGAAATAAATTAGTCAGTTCACGCCACGTCACTTACGCAGTTAATGAGAAGATTTCCCCAATATTCTGGTAACGGTAAAAAAGGAAATATTTCCCAAATAAAATAAAAAATCTGACCCTAACCCCAAGCTCGACAACCAGTGTTCAAGTCAGAGGGGATTTCTGTTAATAGCCAAAATTGGCTAGGGACCAAAGGGAAATTTTCTACCCTTCAGGCCTGGCTCCATGCCCGATATCATCCACCAGGAGACCGTGTTACCAGAAGCCAAGCTACGGCACCACCCCGCAGAAACAAGGATGGGCTCCAGAAACATCCGGAATAGAGCCAGGAATGATCAGATCAAGCCCGCGTCACCGAACCTAAAAACAGGAAATCCCCCCCGAAGTCGGGATTACCTCGTAATCTCTCCAGAAGCTCGCCAGTACCTCGCTGACATAGTAAGGTATCCGCAGGAGGCCGCACCTAGCTTCAAAAGGTCAAGGGATGATAGACCTAGCTTCTAACTAGACGAAATTCCTTTATATCAGGACTAGAACACTGATCGACTTCACTACCTGATTTTTCCCGCCACATTACATGCCATATTCGACGATCCCCACGGGAAAACAGGTTAGACCTAAAGATACACAGGATCGCACTTAAAGACGTTACATACGTATAGAACAAGTAATAGAGTCTGAGTAGGAAACAAATTGATTTCCACCAAGATATCCTCAACTGAGCAATTAACTCAAAGTCAATGACATTTAAAGATAAAAATCCCGTCCGATAAGGAGGGGAGGAATGACAAAATCAAGGGGGAATTAATGAGTTTAAACCTATGAAGACATTGTATAAAGGGAGGACTTCCTCCTTCTGAAAGAGGTGACTACTATTCGACAGGCACACAACAAGTACCCAACTACACCCTAGAGAAAAGTGAGATCAATTTGAGAGACAGAGAGATGTATATCACATATTATCAATAGAGGAAGCCTTTTTTGATTCTTTTGAATAGCTAATAATATCGTTGTTTCCTTGTCATTTCATTAGGCATTAATATATATATATATACACGTTCTACCTTGGTCATCACTTACGTGGTAATCATCTCGAGGGTGCTAACTGAGATTTATTGCCCCGAGCTAAATTTCTGTTAACAGATTCTTTCGGGTGGTTAGTAGTATCATTGTTCCTCATCATTTTATTAGGCACAGTTACACATACATTCAACCTTGGCCATCACCTACATGGTAGTGGTCTCGAGGGTGCTAACTGGGATTTCTCGCCCTGAGCAAAATTTTCGTTAACACTTTCTAGCGCCGTCTGTGGGAACACCCTACACCCAGTTAATCAAGCCAACTATTTGCATTTGCATTTTCGTTGTTTTACAAGAACCATGAGGCTCCGCTCTTCCCAAGGCCGATATGGAGTTTCAGAACAACCTTCAGTGAGGCCTACGCGAAAGGTCCCAAGAAAGGGGAAGAAGTCTGGGTATAGCAATCAAGCTCCGGTCCAAACAACTAATGTGCGGGCTTCTGGCCACCCTATAGTGAGCCAGGCCGCGCTCGACCAACAAGCGGCAGCCTTCGTGGAAACCGTCCGCATCCGCCTGCTCGCTGAAGGCATCATAGTCCACCCAACAAACCTGAATGATCAGGGAGAACCGAGCAGGTTCGGAGTAAGGCAGCCTGCCTTCGACCACCTGGGACCTCCTCTTCCAGAGCCAGCTAGAGACAGAACTGGGCCACAACTTTCGATCCGGGATAGGCTGGGACCCATGCCCCCAGTTCTGAAAAGACCTTCACAATATCAACCCAAGCGAGTTAAGTCTGCCGCAGATGCCTTGACCAGGGAGTAAAGAGAGGTACCTCGCCCAACGGAATCAAGGAGGAACACCCGGGCCCAAGAGGAAGAGAGTCGATAAATTTCCCGAGTGGATACTATCCATGAAGGGGACCGGATAGAGGTCGCCAGTTCATCTGAGGAACTTGACAGCGAAGAATCCGAGGTCAATTCAAAGAAACTTAGGAATAAACGACAAAGGGATCAACTGGCAAAGCTACAGAAGGAGGTCCAGCAGATAAGAAAAGGAAAGAATAAGGAGGATAAAAAGGATCCCTTGAGTGAGATGAAAGCTCCCTTCACTAGGAGGATCCAGGAAGCGGAGCTCCCACCAAAATTTAAAATGCCAGCAGATAAGTTCTCCGGAATGGAAGATCCTCTAAGCCACCTAGAGATCTTCGTCCAATAGATGGAGGTCCAGAACACTACTAGAGCAGCTATGTGAAGGATGTTTCCAACGACCTTAACCGACTACGTGAAAACTTAGTTCAGGAAGCTGTCTGCTGGTAGCGTGGATTCTTTCACGAAGTTATCAATAGATTTTTGCTCGTAATTCCAAGGGGTCAAACCTCGTCCGAAGGATCTCATACACCTCCAATATGTGATTCAGGAATGAAGTGAGACACTTCGATCTTACGTGGAACGTTTTCACAAAGAGGTCATACAAATGGAAGTTTTCACCGAGAAAGAGACTCTTGCCAAATTCAGGCGGAACCTGTAGGCGGGAAAGCTTTTTCCGCTCCTTCACCAAGAGACCTCCCGAGACTTACCAGGAGGCCTATGATCGGGCTCTTGAGCAGGTCGAGATCGATGAGCAACTCAAAGTCAAGATGGAACACGACGATATGAGAACGGTGAAGCGTTAGAAAAAAGAAGCCCCCAAATCTGAGCCTACTTAGAAAACTCATAATAAACCTCCCAATAGGTCAACCTATCGCATCCCCGCTCCTCAGAACAGGTAAGAAAAATATCCAGCAAGACGAACCCCTCCTCGGGCTTCACCACCTCCCAAGATCATGGCCCCCGTAATGCGAGGGGAGAAAGGGTATGACTACTACACTCCCTTGAACGCTTCCAGGGAAACGGTCTACCTTACTATACGAGACAAGTGGCTACTCCAAAAGCCTGCTCCCATGAAAGCCCTAGTTGACAGGAGTTATTGGTACAAGTACTGCGACTTCCATGAAGACGTGGGCCACAACACTTCAGAGTATTATAATTTGCGCAACCAGATTGAAGCCCTGATAATGGGAGGATACTTGATTGAGTTTTTACTAGCAGATCAGAGATAACATTCGGACTGGAAGGGAGGTACAAGTCGAGATCCGTGAAGATGCAGAGAAGAGAAAGGGGGTAACAGACTGATTCAATGCAACAAATCCGGGTGATACACACCATCAGCGGAGGGACCATACTGGCTGGCACTTCCAATAATTCTCAAAAAAACTACGCAAGGAAGATTCCCCATATAGAAGAAAGCTAGGGAGTCTTCAAGGTCAACCAAAGCCCGATAGAGTCCTCCCAGTCGGCACATATCGTTTTCACTAAAGCAGATGTCTTTAACACCATGCAACCTCATGATGATCCCATGGTAATCACAATATAGATTGCCAAATGTCTGGTCCATCGCGTGCTCGTGGATACGGGCAGCCGTGTAGATATCCTCTTCAAGGATACTTTGGAAAAATTAAATCTGAAGCAATGGTGTTACAATAGCTGTACAACTCCACTTTATGGGTTCACTGGGGATTCGATCATACCAGTGGGGTCGATGATCCTCCCAGTAATCGTCGAAACCACCGCTCTCCAACAGAATGTTATGACCGACTTTGTTGTGGTTGACACCCCATCGGCCTACAACGCCATCCTAGGGAGACCCTTCCTGTCCTCCTTGAAGGGAGTCTTGTCCGTATACTATAATGTCATGAAGTTCCCGGTGGGAACCAAGGTGGGAGAGGTACGCGGGGACCAGCAAGCAGCTAGGAAGTGCTACGCAGTGTCTGTCAACCCTACAGCTTTAGCAAAACAGTGTGTGCAAATTGCATTAGTACAGGAAGATATGGAAACATCCCGGATAATCCAGGAAGAGATGGAGCCCATGGAGTATCCTGAGCATCTAGAGAGTGGGCCAGCGGGCAACCCGTAGATAGATTAGAGGAGATACCCATCAGAAATGATGATCCCTCCAAGGTTGTCAAGGTCGGGGCCACCCTCGAGCGAGAAGTGAAAGAAAGTTTAATTAATCTTCTCAAAGAATTCAGCGACATCTTCGCTTGGAGCCATAATGAAATGCCTGGGATCCCGACATCATTGGCCGCCCATCGACTAGCGGTAGATCCAATAGTGAAGCCCGTCAAACAGAAGAGGCGTCACTTCAATGCTAAGAGGAACGCTGCGGTGTAGAAAGAGGTAGATAAATTGATCAAGGTAGGGTTTATCAGAGAAATACGCTATCCTGAATGGATCGCCAACGTGGTCATGGTTACGAAGGCGAATGGGAAGTGACGTATGTGTGTCGATTACACCGACCTCAACCGGGCCTGTCCAAAAGACAGTTTTCCTTTACCAAAGATCGACCAGCTGGTTGACTCCACGTTCGGAAATAAACTTCTGAGTTTTATGGATGCATTCTTAGGATACAACCAAATTAAGATGCACCCAGCTGACCAAGATAAAACCAGTTTCATTATTGGGCAGGGCTTGTACTGCTACAAGGTGATGCCATTTGGTTTGAAAAATGCAGGGGGTACGTACCAACGGCTGGTTAACAAGCTGTTCAAGCCCGAGATAGGAAGGAAGATGGAGGTATACATCGACGACATGATCACAAAATCACCAACCGCAGAAGGACATCGGGAAGACCTTCGCAAGACCTTTCTCATACTGAGAGAGAACCAGATGTGGTTGAACCCCTCTAAATGTGCCTTCGGGGTAACAGCAGGGAAGTTTCTAGGTTTCATGGTTCATGAGAGAGGCATAGAGGCCAACCCAGAAAAAATCAAAGCTATCTTGAACCTGGAATCCCCCACATCACTCAAACAGGTACAAATTCTGACGGGTACGTGTAGCAGCGCTTAACAGGTTTATCTCTCGCTCCACTGATAAATGCATCCCTTTCTTCAAAGCCATCAAGCAAGGTAAAAACATGAAATGGAGCCAGGAGAGCGAACAAGCCTTCCAAGCCTTGAAAGAATACCTAACAAGCCCAGTGTTGTTAGTCAAGCCAGTTCCCGGAGAGGAGCTACAGATCTACCTGGCCGTCTCAGAAACTGCAGTAAGCAGAGCTTTGGCCAAGGAATGTGGCGACGGGATTCAAAGGCCCATATATTATATGAGTCATGCTTTAACCAAGTCAGAGAAAAATTATTTTCTCCTGGAAAAGCTCGCTTATGCTCTGGTGATCTCGGCGAGGAAGCTCCGTCCCTATTTTCAAGCTCATTCAATAGCAGTGGTGACAGACCAACCTCTCCGCCAATTCTTACAAAGACCAGATGTGTCCGGAAGGCTAGTCTTATAGGCCCTGGAGCTCACTCAGTTCGATTTAAAGTATAAGCCCTGGACCACGATTAGGGCATAAGCTTTCGCAGACTTCGTGGCAGAATTTTCAAGCGCTCCCAGATCAAGAGAATCCCAGCAGCACCAAATGAGATCCATGAAAAGACCTCCGAGATCGACAATTGGCCGAAAGGCTGCAAGTCCTTGACCCTCTTTACAGATGGAGCATCCTGGCAAGCTGGGGGAGGAGCTGACGTAGTTTTAATAGACCCGGAGGGGACTGAATTTTGTCACTGTTTCAGATTCGAGTTTAAAGCCACCAATAATGAAGCAGAGTATGAAGCCTTCCTAGCGGGGATGAAGGCAGCCATCGAACTAGAGGCCGATTACCTACAAATCAAGAGCGACTCATTGCTTGTTGTCAATCAGATGACTGGGGTGTACCAGGCAAAGGGAGATAATATGGCTGCCAACCTAATGCTAGCTAAGTTGCTAAAAAATAAGTTTAAGGGGTTCAAGATCGATCAAGTGCCTCGACACCAAAACCACGGAGCAGATGTTCTGGCTAAGATAGCTGCAAATGGAGGCCAATCCTTACCACGGGGAATTCCCCTCCAAGTGATCTCCCAACCAAGCATAGCCACAAATAAAGAAATCTGCTCCCTAGATCATCAGCCTTGCTGGCTGGACCCGATCATTGCCTACCTTCTAGAGGGAGAGCTCCCCGAGGAGCCCTATCAAGCCGAAGAATTAAAAGACTCTCGGTTCGATATTGCTTGGTAGACGGGTACCTTTACAGAAGGGGTAGATCCATCCCCTTACTTAGATGTTTGCATCCTGATGATGCTAAATGGGCACTAAGGAAGGTCCACTCTGGGGACTGCGGGAACCACATCTGTGGGGAAGCTCTAGCATCTCAAGTTCTGCGTATGGGGTACTACTGGCCGACCAGTCCACCAAGATGCAAGGAGTTTTGTACAATCTTACAAGCCATGTCAAAGGACTTCGAACTTGAACACCAGCCACCTGAGCGACTGTCATCTCTCAGTTCACCCTACCCCTTTGCCATGTGAGGAATCGACCTAATTGGACCGCTTCCTACTACTCCCGGACTTATGAAATATGCTATCGTGGCTATCGACTATTTCACAAGATGGGTCGAGGCAGGGCCTCTTTCTAGAATATCAGAAAAGAATACGACCAAGTTCATCAAAACCAACGTAGTATGTAGATTCGGGACCCCTCTCATCATTATAGCCGACCTGGGTAAGCAGTTCGATAACGCCCGATTCAAGGACTTCTGCAAAGGATTGGGGATCGACCTCAGGCTCGCTTCAATAGCCCATCCCCAGACTAATGGGCTGGTGGAATCCACCAACAAGACTATCAAGAAACTTCTAAAGAAGAAGTTACAGCAGAAAAAAGGCAAATGGGCCGAAGAGCTGCCAGAAGTCCTCTGGGCATACCGGACTACAAAGAGAACAACTACTAGGGAGACACCTTACTCCATGGCTTTCGGAGTTGAAGCGGTCCTCCCTATCGAGCATAAGTTAACCTCGTTGAGGGTGCAACACTTTGAACCCGAAAGTAACGAGGTTAAGCTCTGGGCTAATCTGGACCTCCTAGAAGAAAAACAAGACCGGGTAGCAGAGAAAAATGGCAATCTATCAGGGCAAGATGGCTAGATATTTCAACCGAAAGGTCAGAGCCCAAAATTTCAAAGAAGGGGATCTGGTGCTTAGGAAAGTGACCCTAAATACTCGGAAAAGGTCAGATGGAGTCTTAAGCCCCAATTGGGAAGGGCCATATTTGATAAAGCTAGTTCCTCGCAATGGAGCCCGCAAACTCGAAGACATAGATGGACGACCCATCGACCACACTTGGAACGCGGATCACTTAAGGAAATTCTACCATTGAGCAGGGAGTTTTTAAGCAGATTATCCCCATTTAGGTTTCTTTAGAATCCCTAATAAAGATGTACTACATCTCGATCATCAATAAAGTCATTTTTTTTTCTTTTTCCTCTTTATCTCCGACTTTGTTAACACTTTCTTACATCCTCGATTGGGAAATTCAACATAGACACCTCAAGACCAGTGATTAGCTGGGGAAGCCCCCTCGCTACCTCCTGATGCCTTGGTCGGGCTACCACCCCCAAGAAGGGTCTGAGTGTAAGAGCACAGTTGCCATCCAGATCTCGAGACTAGGAAATAGCTAAATAGCCTTCATGATGCCTTGGTCAGGCTACCACCCTCAAGAAGGGTCTGAGTGTAAGAGCATAGTTGCCATCCAGATCTCGAGACTAGGAAATAGCTAAACAGCCCTCCTGATGCCTTGGTCGGGCTACCACCCCCAAGAAGGGTCTGAGTGTAAGAGCATAGTTGTCATCCAGATCTCGAGACCAGGAAATAGCTAAACAGCCCTCCTGATGCCTTGGTCGGGCTACCACCCCCAAGCAGGGTCTGAGTGTAAGAGCATAGTTGCCATCCAGATCTCGAGACCAGGAAATAGCTAAACAGCCCTCCTGATGCCTTGGTCGGGCTACCACCCCCCAAGAAGGGTCTGAGTGTAAGAGCATAGTTGCCATCCAGATCTCGAGACCAGGAAATAGCTAAACAACCCTCATGATGCCTTGGTTGGACTATCACCCCAAGAAGGGTTGCCATCCGGACCTCGAGACTAGGAAATAGCTAAACAGCCCTCATGACGCCTCGATCGGGCTACCTCTCCTAAGACGGATTTAAATATAAATATTTATTTTTGTGTGCAGGATCAAGATCATCATAATAAGAATTCCCTACCAAAGTTTGAATGAAGTATGAACAAATTATCAAATACGGATGCAGTTCTAGTTCATAGTCAAGACCAGGAATAAAACAAGAGTTTCTCAAAGCGAATCAGTTTCTCATTACAGACAAGAGGAGCCTATCCCCCGGTAAGGCTACATCTATCCAGCGGGGAACCCCCGAGCATGGGCTAAAAAAAAACAGCTAAACTAATCAAGAGCAAAACGGGCTGCCCACCCCCTTTTTCGGGCAATCAAGACAAATCATAAAAAGACCGCTTCAAGCTTTGGAACTCTCTTGGTTTTCCTCTACTGATCCTCCTCCCTCACGCTGATCCTCGCCATCAACCCCCCCTTCAGGTAGTTGCCCATCTTGGTTATCCTTGCCAACCATCCCTCCATTCAAAGGCTCCTCATGTTGATCAGCAGGATCTTCCTCCGGGACTTTATTAATCACTGCCATAACCTTAAACGGGATAGCCGCATCGAGAAGGGCTGCCATGGACCCCGTCTGGCTCCTATCGACCTCCATCTCCATTACAGGGGGTTCCTCAAACGGGCTCATAGCTCCTTCCCCAGCTCCTGGCTGGCCCCCCTCGGATCGAGAGGACAGAACCTTACTCGAAGACTCCCTAGGACCTGAAGCAGTAAAGACAGGAGGAGGAAATGGAGGATCTACCTGGACGGATCGTTTTCCTGCTCCTGCCTGGCTCGAAGGAACCGCCTCGTCATCATCAGGGCGAGATAACTCAGCAGCCTTGATCATTATCTCCTGTCTATCCCAACCGGCAATGAATGACAGATCAAAGGGAAGAGGGAGAGCCTCAGCGACCTGAAAGGAAGCGTAGAAGTATCCATCGCTAAAGGAGGTCTCCGCGACAGCTTGCAGCTTGGTCACCTGAGCAATCAAAGCCTGATTCTCGAGATCTAACTTCTTAGCCTCAGCTTTCCAAGAATCCCTCACCTGGCCCGCCGGGTAGATTGAAGACGCTCTTGATCATAAGACTGCTTCGTCCTTTCATGATCATAACAAAGCTTAGCCAGCTTAACCTCGATTTTTCCTTGGTTGGAGGTTATCTCTTCAACTAAGGTCTGAGCTTGCTTGAGCAATCCCATGGCTTTCTCGGCTTCGACTTCGGCCTTAGCAGCTCAGTCACGAAGGAGGGTTACCTGGTGGCCCATGGCTACATTAAACTTGAAGGCCGATAAAATACAAAGCCAGGGTTAGAAATTGAACAAGTTGGCAGAAGCAGTATGAAGGAAATACAATTACCTCAGCTAAGACAGCAGACCCCTTGGTGAGCAAGACATCCACGGGCATAGAGGCCATCCTGGAGATCCCAACGCCCGGACAGGACGCGAAGAAATTGTCCGGGACTTCGTCCTACCCCATCGAGCTCGACTGAGGGCGGGAACGGCTAGGAGGAACCCTTGCGACACCCCTTTCAAAGTCCTCCGAAGCTCGGGGGGTTGGAAGCGCAGCGGAATCAGAAGAGCGAATCGAGGGAGTAGCAATTTTAGCGACTACAATAGAAGGGGCAGAAGCAGTTGGACCAACAGCTTGGGGAGCCATACCCAGAGCTCGAAAACCCCGTGACGCAAGGTTAGGCCATCTTAGACCCAGCTGGGGAGGTAGATTGAGCAAGAGCCGGTGCGACCTCAGCAAATGGAAGAGGAGTTTGAGCCAGAGGAGAACGTTGGACGTCGCGGGAAGCTGGCTCAACAACAAAAACTGTGAGTAAACAAATCAAAAAAGGAAAACTTTAGAACCAAGCTAGTCAACAAGACAAGACAAGGCAATTCAGTGAAACTTACGAGGAGTAGCATCTAAGATTCGCAGGAATTGATTCACCCTACGAGGATCGAAGGCTTCAGCGGTTGGGAACTTCAGGTTCAAGTGGTTACTGGCTAGAATAGCCTTCAAAATAGTTTCGGATTCAGAAGGCAGGGAGTCTCGGTCACACGAGGGTTTGTCAGTGAAAGCTATGGGAACCTCGAACTCATGCCCTCCAATGAAAATCGAGTTCGCCCAATCATCCCCTGTAAGGATCCATTCTTCCTTCCAGGCGGGGTCCTTCTTCGAAGAGCCTGGAATAACAAAGTTGAGCTTGTTCTTGGCCTTAGCATAAAACTGACCTCGAGGAGTGCCAGAAAGTCTCCAAATTTGGAAAAGATATGCCAGCTCCTCTGCTCCTGGGCTCTCTTATCACCTTGCTCAGCTGGCATTGTTCCATCAATAGCACGAGGAAGCCAATCAAATGCCTCTAGAAGCCGGGCATCAATTGGAGGGGAGCAAGATGGATGACGTTAAGAGCTGGCCGAAGAGTAGGATGAAGGGGAAGCCTAACCCCATTCTCAAGAGCCGCCACATGAATTGGAAGCACGCCTTTAGGGGGGTTGAAGAACTCATAACCCTTAGGAGGCACTGAGATAGAAACGATGTCGGGAATGCCGTACTTCAACCTCAAACGATCAATCACGATCAGATCAACGATGGAATAAGGGACAACCCTGAAGTCATAAGGAGGGAGCCTCTCCAAAGGGAGGCCGGACTCGATGCTCCCCCGTGGCATCGCTGCCAATCTCTTTATCGGAGTCTTCATCGGCTATATCCAAAGGATGTTCAGGATGGTTAGAAAACCCGGTCCCAATGGACACATTCCTAGTTCGACCGCCGACGTTGCGGATTGGACTGGAGAGTCATCGCTGTCTAAGCTCCCCCTCGCCCGTTTTCCAGGGGCAAGGGTAAAGACCTCTTCGCCGTCAACCATGGAATCTACGGAATCGTGACTGGTTTTCGACATGATGAAGTCGTTGAGGATAAGGAATGAAGAAAAAGATAGGCTTGAGAGAAAGTCTATGAGAGAAAGTCTATCTTGGGAAAAATTTGAAATTTGAGAGATATGAAGAAGACGTTGAGATAAATATATATATATATATATATATATATATATAGGCAAGAGGGCAGCAGCACGAGCTGTCGAGATCTTCGATTTAGATCACAAAGAATCTCGGGGACTGTCGTAACATAACCGGATTAACTTGAAAACTAGTCAGTAAGCTTACGCCACGTCACTTGCGCAGTTAATGAGGAGATTTCCCCAAGATTCTGGTAACCGGTAAAGAATCTCGAGGACTGCCGTAACGCATTCGGATTAATTAGGAAATAAGTCAGTCAGTTCACGCCACATCACCTGCGCAATTAATGAGAAGATTTCCCCAATATTCTGATAATGGTAAAGAAGGAAAGATTTCCCAAAAAAAATAAAAATCTGACCCCAACCTCGAGCTCGACAACCGGTGTTCAAGTCAGAGGGGACTTCTGTTAATAGTCAAATTTGGCTAAGGACCAAAGGGAAATTTTCCACCCTCTAAACCTGGCTCCATGCCCGAGGTCATCTACCAGGAGACCAAGTTACCCGAAGCCGAGCTACGATGCTGCCCCATAAGAATAAGGATGGGCTTCAGAAACACCAGAAATAGAGCCCAGCTCGGTCAGATCGAGCCCGCAACACCGAACCTAAAACCAGGAAATCCCCCCGAAGTCCGGATTACCTCACAATTTCTCCAGAAACTCGCTTATACCTCGCTGATATATAGGGGTGTCCGTAGGAGGCGGCACCTAGCTTCAAAAGGTCAAGGGAGGCTAGATCTAGCCCCTGGCTAGACTCATTAATATCGGGGTTAGGACACTGATCGACCTCACTATCTGATGTACCTCACCATAATACATACCATATTCGACGACCTCTATGAAAGAACATGCTAGATCTGAAGACACACAGGATCACATCTTAAGACGTTACATACGTACAGAACAAGTAATAGAGTCCAAGTAGGAAACAAATTGATCTCCACCAAGATATCCTCAACTTAGCAATTAACTCAAAGTCAATGACATTTAAACATAAAAATCTAGTCCGATAAGGAGGGGAGGGATGGAGAAAATCAAGGAGAGAATCAATTAGTTTAACCTATGAAGACATTGTATAAAGAAAGGACTTCGGCCTTCTGTAGAAGAGACTACTTTTCAACAGGCATAGGACAAGTTCCCAACTACACCCTAGAGAAAATTGAGAACAATTTGAGAGAGATCTGTACATCATACACTATCAATAAAGAAAATATTTCTTTGATTCTTTCGGGTGCTTAGTAGTATCATTGTTCCTCGTCATTTTATTAGGCATAGTTACACATACATTCAACCTTGGCCATCACCTACGTGGTACTGGTCTCGAGGGTGCTAACTGGGATTTCTCGTCCTGAGCAAAATTTTCGTTAACAATTTCAAATTGGAAAAGTGAGTAAACGGACGTCGAAGATGGTTCACGTGCAGATTTTACGTCAAAATAGGGCATCATCCATGACTTTTTGTCGAAGAAACGTTCATAACTTTTGAACCCCTGCCCAGAATTTTACGTTCTTTATATCGTTGGAAGCGTATCAAAAAATAGACGAATGCCACATGCACGAAATAATTTATTTCCTCACCAAAAGGTACAGTTTAATGAAACATTTGTCCTCGAAAGTTACAAAACAGGGAACTTTCGCAAAGGTCAAAGAAAAACATGAAAAAGTAAAATGCAAAATGACTCAAATAATGAATCCACATCCCCAAACATAATCTGAACATTGTCTTCAATATTTATATGACATGAAGTGCATGGACAATGCAAGCAAGATTTGAGAGACAGAGACAAAACACAAAAACTAACAAATAAAATAAACCTAAGATCTAAGCACAATACAAACCCACTCTTAGATCTAAACAAAAATAAAAATCACACAAAAAAAGCATAGCATTTTCATCATGAAGCACATAGGCAGTTTCTACCTTATCATCAACTACTATTCAACAAGCACAATTAATAACATCAAACCCTTCCCAAAGCATTTAAGCACATACATCGGTGCACTCCATTCAACTCACTCACATATACTTCGAAAATATGCACAATACACATAAACATTTAAGCTATGCCCATATAAGTAGGGTAATCTAAAAAGATAGAAATAGTAAGAGGAGTCGATACTAAAGTTCCAATTTTTGGGAAGAAGTTTGCAGAGACACTACCTCTAGCTATGCTCTGTCCTCTTTCCACTAGATGCTCTCCGCTGCACTACTCGTATCCTTGGTTGCATTAACCAGATAGGTCATCTTAGCGCTGCCGTTTTGCTTGGTGAAGTTATTGCATTGCCATAAATGCACTCAATGTTCTCTTGAGTTGTGAGGTCTTGGCTTCGGTGCTCCATTCTGCGATTGTTGGTCACTACTCCAACCTTGATTTGATTGCTCACTAACCTAAAAATTTTCTTTCCTTGCACAAACACAACTCAAACAGCAACAAAAAGCGTATGCTTTAAACAAAAAGAGAAATAATAAACAAACACAAACAACCAACAAAAGAAAACTAACAACATATTTACATTACTACATTATTTTCTAAAACTAGAAACAATTAACGAATAGGACACCTCCCCGGCAGCGGTGCCATTTTGATACTCGCTTTTTGTGTCGTTAACAAATTGCGGATGAAAATAAATATTTATAAAAAGTCTTACGCAATGTTCTCTAAAGTTTAAAAACTAGTAAAGCGGCAAGTGAGGGTATCGTTACAGGGAGGTGTCATTTGTCAATCCTCTCACGTTTTAGTGATTATTGAAAGCAATGTAAATAAGAACATGGTAAGGGTGAGAGTGGTGTGTGAAGTGTAAGCATTTGAGTGTGTGTGAGACAGGAGCATAAAAATCAAGATAAGAAAAATAAGAGAATCTGGAGGGATGAGAATGGTGGTTAAAGTGATAAATATAAAATAGGCGGATATGAGAGAGGCAAGAAAATGTACATAAGAGGTACTTATGACCACCAAAACATTCGTGCCACCTATAATAACTAACCGCAAAGACACTCCTAGCATGGGTTCAACCTAGCCTTAAGTATGACCTCTAGATATGGAAATGTAGAGAGTCATCAGTCCTCTAAAACTACTCACTGAGAGTTTATCGTATGAGCAACTACTAAGGACAACGTTAAGCACAAATATTAGAAAGACAGAATTAGGATCAACCATCAACCGCTGCTCACCTGTCACGTGTAAGCAACTACGAATGGAAGCATTAAGCATAAAATGGGACCCCGACCACTACTAACCTAGAGTGTATCTCACGAGCATCACCCAAGAGTCTCAACCCTCGTTTGCTACTCACCAAGGGTGTATCACACGAGCAACGCTCAAGGGTCACATAAGCATGTAGTTTTATGGAACCGAACCCCACAAAGGCATGGTGTGTGCTCTTCATGAATTCCACCCAAACAACCAAAAAACTCAAATCAATCCACAACATGCATTTCGGATGATCCATCGACATACAAGAAATCATGTGATATTTAATTAATCTACACCTAAATTACATTAATCTACTCCTAATCCCAGTTATGAACACACTTCAATTTCTACCCTACATGAGCATGAATGTAAAGACAAGAGCTATCCTTGAACATGCATCAAGAAGGGTTGTCATGCCTACTTTAACACAAGTCAAGTCTCAAATTACAATGCAATTGAATAGGACATAACTTGAAGAAATCAAATACAAGTCAATCAAATAAATGTAACTAGTGTTAGGTTACATATTTCCCAATTGGGGATACACATTGGATGGTGATGGTAGTATGTGGTGGTGGAGTGGCAATCCATGGAGGAAAAACCTCCATGGATGCCTTTTGAAGCTCCTCTCTCTCTTGATTTGGTGAAGAAGATGAAATGGAGAGGAATTTTGTATTGAACTGGGCAATTCTATGAATGAATGAATAGGTCTTGAAGAAAGTGGTGTATTTATAGGCTTGGGAGGCTAGGGCGTGGTCTGGGCATGAAAAGACAACATGACCCCTCTAAAAATGGCCTAAAACCCGTCATTTGGCTATTTCTATAAGACTCACAACACGTAGTGTGCGGGTAGGCAACCCGCACATTGCATTTTGGCACTCAGTTCGCGGGTCCTAGCGCGTCAATCACTAAAATTGTCATAACTTCCTCTAGAAAACTCATAATCACAATCTGTAAAAACTACTGGAAACCAGATTCTCGGGGCTTTCCGGATATATGTGGTTCAAAATGTGGTTCTATGTAAGAAGGGAGATATAACCCTTTAAAGTTGGATGTTCTGCACTCACTTTTTACAATTTCAACATTTTTTGCCTCCAAATCTCCTTTTTGCCTGAAAATGCTTGCATTGACTGGAATAAAGCCATTAGACACCAAAATACTCTCAAAAACAAGCCAAAGGATATGGAATTGAGGGCAAAAATATATAGCAATTTTAGCGCTATCACCGACCAAGAGCTCAGAAAATCAATTTTTAGAGAGAGGTTAGAGCTCCTAGCTAGTCTCCATAGGATATATTGATCACATATTCTATAGTGCAAATTTTTGCATTTGCATACATTTGATCAGGTTTAGGAAGTCCTTGTAAAAGGCATGAAATCTTGACAAGGATCGGGATGATTTAGATAGTTGAGTAAAGAAGTCTTGGCTAGGATTGGGATGATCTGGATAGTCAAGCAAAAAATCTTTCTAGAGACATGTGATTTGTCTTGGATAAAAAGTAGCTAAGTTGTAAGAACCTCATTTTTATGATTGGTTTATTTCTTGAGAAATCATATTGGGGATGTTTGTGTAACGGGTAACATAGGTTCTCCAAGTGTGGTTTTCTCGAAGACATGCTTCCGGTCATCTCATGAGCTTCAAGAGGTAGTTCACTTGTGCTTAATTCTCTTTGAAGAGGTTTAGTTGCACACACTCACATCTCATGCATTTGTATTGACATGCATTTTTTGTTGCACACACTCACACACTTAAATGCATTTGAGTTGTTATGCATTTATTTCTTATTGCTCATGTGTGCATTCCTTCACAATCACACTTGCACTTCATTTCTAGATTTAAGTGTAGTTTTGTGTAGTGTGTCCGTGCTTGCACGATGGTGTGCTTGTTTTAGCACATTGAGTGACCATTTGAGAAGGTCCCATTCTTCTCTTGTTTTGGTCTTTGGTCATATGGGTTTTTCCATGAGTTTGGGCATTCTTATTGTTGTCCAAATCTGAACTTTGGTCCCTTATTTGACCATAACTCTTTCTACAGTCATCTAAATAATCTTTTGTTAATTGGAGTAGAAAGTAGACTTCCATACCTTTCCAACAGTATATTATACAAAAGGTTTAGATGTCGTTTGGTCATGTTTTGAGCCCCTTGATATTCAGGCCTCTCTGTTGCATGGGTTGTGCATGGATTCCCTACCCGTGCAGTACCCGTGCACTGAGGATGAGTGCCTTCAGGTTTGTGTGATTGTCCGGGTTATGTACGGGTCACTTACCCCTGCAGTTACCCTTGCACTAAGGATGGATATCTTCTCGGATTTGTCTACTGCACGGGTTGTGCACGGGTCCCTTACCCATTCAGTTACCCGTGCACTGGGCATTATATTTCAAAATGATATAGTTTTTTCAGGCTTATTTATATATGCCATCTTCTTCCTCACTTCTTTTTTGGAGAGCTTAAAAACCTCTTTTAGTGAGAGAAAATTACTCCTAGAAAGAGAGAGCTCCAAGAACACATTTTTACTCAACCAAACACATTCCCATGAGCATTTTGCATCATCCTAGCATCTTCCAAGCATGGGTCTTTGTGTATTCTTTGACTAGGTAATTTCTACATGTCCTAGAATCTCTTATTTCATTCTTATGACATGTTTGCCTAGGTTTAGCATTTATTTGTTCATTAAATACATGTCTCTTTGCTTAATATTGTTTCTAACATGTTTGAGACAAGGAATGTTGGTTGAGTTTAGTTTTTATTGATAGCTATAATTTAGGACCATTTTGCCCTCTAATTAAATATCTATGTTTTGCATTTAGATATTGTTGATTAGGACTTTTTGATTGCATTTGTTAATTGTATTTATTGTCCTTACCATTTTGTGTGACAACTTGTGTTGATATTGCTTTGTTTGATGACTAGATTTTAGACTTGCATATCTATATCTAGTTAGGTCTTTATGAGCATTCATATAGACATTGATATATAGGCTTGAACCTATTGCCATCATATAATCCTTAGATAAACATTTAGTGTTGCCTAACATTAATTGCATTTTGAATATTCATATATTCACATAGGTTGTTAATCTCTTTTTAAGAGTTAAGTCTTGTGAACTACACGGTGTAGTGCACAAGCAACTGAAGTCTTGCAACCGTGGTGTGGTGTGCTAGCAAAGTGGTCAAGAATTCACTATAAAGACCCGTTAGGTAGTAATGGTGGGTTAGTGACTGAGAATGGTGTGACTAGAGGTCAACCTAGGTTGTAAACATCATTACAATATTGGATTTGAGGATTAGAGTGGCTAAGTGGTTAGCCCGTGGTTTTTCCCTTGTTGAAGGGTTTCCACGTAAAAATCAAGTGTTATTTAATTTCCGTATTTTATACTTGATTTTGTATGTTTGTTTATGAGGTAAATATTTAATATTGATAAATTAAGAAAAGTTGGTAAGTAACTTGATTAAACCTATTCACCCCCCCTCCCCCCTCTAGGTTAGGTTAGACACATGCTTGTGTTTTATTTTCAATTGGTATCAGAGCGGGTTCCTAGAGATACTTAGGTGATCCTTGCTCTTGATTGTGTGCATTTTTTGTTCTTTGCATTTCATTTGCATTCATTCATTCATTTTACCTAAACACCATGTGTGACAGTGAAACACTTAGAGTGGGTATTGCTACAATGACTCCGATAAGAAGATGACTCTCATGGTTGTGAGATTTAGGAGATTCATGAAATCTCGAAAGAAGGGTGTGACCTCCAAAGTCAAGGAGGAAAAGAAAATGTCAAGGAAAGATGACCCTTGCCTTGAGTGTGGTGGAATTGGCCACATTACCTCCAAGTGTGGTAACTTAAAGTTCAAGAAGAGAGGTGTAAATATGATCGCTACTTAGAGTGATAGCGAAGTTGAAGTTGTTGAAAGAAGTTCCATATGCTCGATTAAGTGTGAGAATAACTACTTTGCCTTTCCGGTCTTCTACCGTGAAGAAGCTCAAACCGTCACCAAATGTTTGTGACTTGAAGGATTCAAGAAGTGTGACTGGAAGAGTGGAGGCCAAAGTGGAGCAAGATTGAGAGAAGCTAGTCTTGAAGATATGACTCTCACAAGCACAAGTGGGAGAAGCTTCAACAGTGTTGATTCGTGCTCTGGATACTCTTGTTATTATGTGGTGGATTATCAAGAGTTGATTGATTCTCTTTAAAAGTCTTTAAGGAGAAGGAAAATGATATCCTTAGATTGGAAAAGGATAATCTTCAAGTACAAACCAAGATGACTCACTTGAATGTTGAAGTGAGATGTGTAAAAGAAAGTGAAGGCAAGTTGAAGATGGAACTTGAAGATGCAAGAAGTACACTTGTTAAGATGACTCTGGGTCCGAAAATGATTGGCATTGAATTGAAGCCAAATGACAAGCAAGTGCTTGTTCTTGTACATAATGAGACCACACCTTCCTTGGGCAAGCCTATATTTGTGAAGGAGATTGCTCCTACTTGTCCACCTCGGTCTCAACACCCTAGGAAAGTTCTTGTTGTGGGTGAATCATCTAAGAGTTCATCGTTGAAGATGCTTCCAAGGAAATAAGCTCAACCTTAGTCTTTGAGGATGCCTCAACCAAAGCTCAATCAACCTTTGGGGCAAGCTAATAGAGTTAATCATGCTCAACCACAAAGGCACCAACATCCGGCTATTGCTCCCAAGAAAAGCCAACTGGTGCACCATCAAAGACAATCTCATCAACATGGCCATGCCTCGTTGAAAGCTAAATGCAATGGTATGAATTCTTCTTTTATACCTACTTGTCATTATTGTGGTATGATTGGTCACATTCGACCAAAGTGCATTAACTACTTTATAATATGTTGAATTGAAAGCATGAGAGAAAAGAAAATGAATCATAGGGCTAATTTGCATGATCCTAGGGAACCTGGAGACTTGAAGATTTTGACCACTAAAATTAAAAAGGTGGAATCTAGGTGGGTTAGAAAGATTGAACCCGATTGCAATCACGATCATATGACACCCTTGGATACTACCAAGTCTAATGGACTTAGTATGTCTAATGGGACTTGTCTCTCACCCTAATACAGTACGAAATTGTCCCCATTCGGGGAGCTCAAGGAAAGAGAGAGAACTTGCATGATTTGCTATGTGCAAAAGTTAATTTATTTTATGCTCTTTTGATAATTGCTTGAGATTCTTGGTTGCACATATATGCTTATATGGTATTTTTTTAATAAGTGTGCACCATTGCTTTTCTTGTAATCCATGTCATATTTTAGTTCAACAATGCATTTTTGGACTAGGAGATTTGATTGGGAAGTACACTTGAATGACCTATAATTTATCTCTATGACATGAGAAATTTTTATGACATGCTTAAAATGATATGCATGAAATGTTTTTGATTTATTAATATGCAAAATATGTGTGAAAGCAAATGAGAAGACTAAAATCAATAAGGATCTAGTATCCATTCAATCAATAAGGATTTTATATCCAAATTAGTCTTCTCTCTCTTCTTAATGGTTAAACAAGACTACTATCATGCAGATATTTATCTGGAAAAATCTAATAGGATCTCTTGATCCAATGTCTTGTTTTTTCTTTAAGGATTGATATAGTTGCTCTCACTCGCAAATATCTTTTGAAAAACTATATCTTATTTGCTTATGACAAAAGGGTACAAGTTATTTGAATTCTTTTGGAAACTCTTTTGATGTTTTCTTTGCCAAATACCATTGCTTGAACTTGAATGCTATATGTCTTGCATGCAAAACAACAATTTCACACATTTTTTTCTTTAAATAAAACTCCTTGAATCTCTCTCAATTATTCAAGTTGCATACAGTTTATATATATGATTATGCCATCATCTTTTGTGCAAATATATCTCTTTGCTAAAGCAACTTGATAGGGAGAGCTTCTTTACCTATCTCATTACAAAAAGGGGGAGAAGTCTTAAGAGATATAGAGGGAGCATTTTTATGCTTTGGGGAGAAGTCTTGGGAGATAGTAACATTTTAGGGGGAGCATTGCACATGCATTACTTTGTATTGCTTTATTGTTTTTGAATGCAAATGCTTGTTTTTATTTGATCACCTCACATGCAATTGTTTTTGGAAAGTGCGTTCTTGCTATTGTGTGTAAGTATGATGATCTACGAAGAGATTGAAGACCTTGTAGACTTAGTTTCTTAGGTATCTCTTGTTGTAACATAGAATTACTTGTTAACCAATAGCTTTGTTTGTGTTTTGTGAGGATTAATTTGTGAGTGGTTGTTTTGTCATGAAATAGCCAAAGGGGGAGATTGTAAGAACCTCATTTTTATGATTGGCTTATTTCATGACAAATCACATTGGGGATGTTTCTGTAATGGGTAGCATAGGTTCTCCAAGTGTGGTTTTCTCGAAGACATGCTTCCGGTCATCTCATGAGCTTCAAGATGTAGTTCACTTGTGCTTAATTCTCTTTGAAGAGGTTTAGTTGCACACACTCACATCTCATGCATTTGTATTGACATGCATTTGTTGTTGCACACACTCACACACTTACATGCATTTGAGTTGTTATGCATTTGTTTCTTATTGCTCATGTGTGCATTCCTTCACAATCACACTTGCACTTCATTTCTAGATTTAAGTGTGGTTTTGTGTAGTGTCCACGCTTGCATGATGGTGTGCTTGTTTTAGCGCGTTGAGTAACCATTTGAGAAGGTCCCATTCTTCTCTTGTTTTGGTATTTGGTCACATGGTTTTTTCCATGAGTTTGGGCATTCTTGTTGTTGTCCAAATCTGACCTTTTGTCACTCATTTGACCATAACTCTTTCTACAATCATCCAAATCATATATTGTTAATTGAAGTAGAAAGTAGACTTCCATACCTTTCCAACGGTATATTATACAAAAGGTTTGGATGTCGTTTGGTCATGTTTTGAGCCCCTTGAAATTCAGGCCTCTCTGTTGCATGGGTTGTGCACGGGTTCCCTACCCGTGCAGTACCCGTGCACTAAGGATGAGTGCCTTTGGGTTTGTGTGATTGCTAGGGTCACTTACCCATGCAGTCACTCGAGCACTAAGGATGGATGTTCTCGGATATGTCTACTGCATGGGTTATGCATGGGTCTATTACTCATGCAGTTACCCGTGCACTAGGAATTATCTTTCAAATCGATGTAGTTTCGTTTAGGGCTTATTTATATATGCCATCTTCTTTCTCACTTCATTTTTGGAGAGCTAAAAAACCCCTTTTAGTGAGAGAAAGTGACTCCTAGAAAGAGAGAGCTTCAACCATTTTTACTCAACCAAACACATTCATATGAGCATTTAGCATCATCCTAGCATCTTCCAAGCTTGGGTCTTTGTGTGTTCTTTAATTGGGTAATTTTTGACAAATACAAATATGGTTAATATGTCTTAAGCTAACCCAGAGAGGGGGGGGGGGGGGGGGGGGGGGGGGGGGGGGGTGAATAGGGAGTGAATAGGTTACAACACCTTTTTCGCTCCCTTGAAACAAACCCAAGTTTGTCCCTCCAAGTAGCTTGTATCACACTTCAAATACTATTACAATCAATATCAACTCAAATAAAGATATGCTTGTTCAAACAAAATCAATATAGACTATAGTATGTATGTGATACAAACTCAAGTTGTAACAAGGCTTTCATACAAAAAGCTCCAACAAATACAAAGGTGATATAATATGATTATTAATTACAAAGATATCAACTAAGAGACATATCAACACATATACAAATATAAGGAGATAGGGATAGAGAAAATCAACACATGATTTTTACTTGGTAAAACCTCCTAAGAGGAAACATTCATGGGTTGATACCACAACCACCGGCAAACAAATTCACTAGTAAGATAAAAAGATACAATCTCTCAAGTGACCACTTCACCTAGAAATCTACCCTGTAATCCTAAACAATGAAAGAGATGCCTACATGCTCAACTATCTAGATCACCCCAATCCTAGTCGAGACTTCCATGCACAAGTTGAAGATCCCCTCTCCAAACATGTGACTTCCACTGCTTAGCTATTAAAATCACCCCGATCTTAGCTAAGTCTTACAATGCTCAACTATCCAAGTCACTTAGACTCGGTCGAGACTTTCTCTTGCACAAGTTGAAGATCCCCTCTCCAAACATGTGACTTCTGTCGCTTAGCTATCCGGATCACCCCAATCCTAGCTAAGTCTTACAATGCACAAACCAAATAATCACTTCTAAGGAATGTAACTTCCAACCTTTTGCAAGGTAAATGATCTAAGTGAGTGCAAATGATGCAAACACACACAATATAGTATATATGATCAATATATCCTATGGAAACTAGAATTGAATCAATATGCACATATCATATGTATTCTAGTTTATAATCCTATAAACAATGCAATCAGACTCAATGATGCATCTACATATGAAATGTGTGGATTAGACACAAAACATGAAGAACTAGATATTTGTCATTAAAAGCACAAATCAATTCTATCTAGATCTTGTAACATGAACAAACAACCTAGAGCATGTGAAACACCTAACACACACCAAAAATCTAGATCATGTTCAATCACATAAAAAATGCTAGAATCAATTTGATAAAATCAAATATACATCTCTAGCAAAATAATAGAGCTAAGATTCTCAAGATAATCAATTAAATCCACTCAAGCCCTAAATCATCAATCATATATGCTATTTCAATAAATCTTCAATTAAAAAGACCTAGCATATAAGAAGACTATCAATCAACAAAATCAAGTCAATAAACACACAAGATAGTCCTAGATTTGAAGCTAGCACAATACAACATCTCAAACATGTGAAAACATAGATTTAGAAAAATCTAACTCAACATGTTAATCAATTGAAGCTCAAACTAGCTCTATTAGTGATCATTTCTCTAATCAATGATAAACATCAAAAATAAATATATATGAGAAGAAAACCCAAGGTAGCTGAAGACTTGAAGATCAAGAACAAAATAGAAATCAATACCTTGCAAGAAAAACGTGCAGCTTCATTTTTGTGATTAGTCCTACCAGTAAACTCCATCTATTGACTCCAAACTCTTATGGAAATGATACAGAACTGATAGACAAAGATTCTCAAATTCGAATCACTCAAAACGGACTCCAAATGAGAAAGTTATTGTGTTTGGAAGTTGAGAAAATTTGGAGAGAAAATTCTGCACTTGTGTTTTTCAATTTTTCTTCGAAATGAAATAAGAGGGAACAAGAGAATTTAAAGGAGAGAATTAAAAAAAAATTTAAAAACCAATGGGAGGCTGCCCGTGGAGGCACATGGGCTCCACGGGACCAGCAGCACTTCCTTCCCGTGGAGGCCACACGCCTCCACGGGGAGGAGGTGCTTGGCACCTCTCATCCCTCTTACGCTCTCCTATTTTCTTCAGCAATATCTTTGGCCTTTGAACTCTGATTTTGAATCCATTTTCTGATTACTAACCGGGACCCCCTCACGCACAAACGTTGTCAAGACAACTTTTACAAAAAATATGAAATTCACCTTGAAAAATAAGAGCGAAAACCATGTACGATAAAATCACGGAAAGTTTTTTAACCACCTAATTTGAACTAAAAATTTAATGAATGAGTAACAAAATTAATTGGTACTCAATGTGGAATTATATAAGATCAAAATCAAGTTCATTAATATATAAGCACAAACCAATAAACACAAGAACACACAAGTATGCTATTTCTTAGAACTAATCCTAGAACATGCAATTTATGCAAATTGTCAATTTTAAGTCTAATGCATGTGCATACATGTATAAGTGTGTGTATTGTGTTAAACCAAATTGTGCACAACCATGCATGGACACATATGAATGCAATGTATGTGTGTGCCTAGGCCTTGCAAGAGGAAAGATATCTCAATATACCTTTAGCTAAGCAATTTAGCTTTGTTCCTCTTGTAGCCACCACTTTGCTTGAATGTTGTCCAATCTTCCTTGAAGCTTGATTATACACAAATCCTAGACAATTAATCAATACAAAGCAAATTTCATTTTGATATAGAATTATGCCAACACAAAAACTCAAGAACTAACAATTTCTACATGTCCTAGAATCTCTTATTTCATTCTTATGACATGTTTGCCTAGGATTAGCATTTATTTGTTGATTCAATGCATGTCTCTTTGCTTAATGTTGTTTCTAACATGTTTGAGACATTGAATGTTGGTTGAGTTAAGTTTTTATTGATAGCTAGAATTTAGGACCATTTCGCCCTCTAGCTGAATATCTATGCTTTGCATTTAGATATTGTTGATTAGAACTTCTTGATTGCATTTGTTAATTGCATTTATTGTCCTTGCCATTTTGTGTGACAACTTATGTTGACATGGCTTTGTTTGATGAATAGATTTTAGACTTGCATATCTATATCTAGTTAGGTCTTTATGGGCATTCATATAGACATTGATATCTAGGATTGAATCTTTGCCATCATATAATCCCTAGATAAGCATTTAGTGTTGCCTAACATTAATTGCATTTTGAATATTCATATATTCACATAGGTTGTTAATCTCTTCTTGAGAGTTAAGTCTTGTGATTAAAGGTGTAGTGCACAAGCAAGTGAAGTCTTGCAACCGTGGTGTGGTTGGCAAGCAAAGTGATCAAGAATTCACTATAAAGGACCATTAGGTAGTAGCGGTGGGTTAGTGATCAAGAATGGTGTGACTAGAGGTCAACATAGGTTGTAAACATCATTACAATAGTGGATTTGAGGATCGGAGTGGCTAAGTGGTTAGCCTTTGGTTTTTCCTTTGTTGAAGGGTATCCACGTAAAAATAAAGTGTTATTTAATTTCTGCATTTTATACTTGACTTTGCATGTTTGTTTAAGGGGTAAATTTTTAAAATTGATAAATCAAAAAAAGTCGGTAATTAACTTGATTAAAACAGATTCACCCCATCCCCCCTCTAGGTCAGGTTAGACACACGCTTGTGTTGTATTTTCACAAGTCATTCATTAGTAGGCATGCGGGTACGATAGAAGGGATATCCAATAGAGAGTGTATCATGTAGATTGGTCACTTTTGAGGGTGTATTTTTATCTAACTAGTGAAAGATGGTTTGCCGGTGGTTATGGATTGAATCTATGGATGTTTCCTCTTCGGCGGTTTTACCACGTAAAAATTAACATGTCAAATATATCTATCCCTATCTATTTTTTATTTGTATACGTGTTTGATTGTATCTTTTTTAGTTCATCATTTCACATATCTCTATAAACAAAATCTCTGTAAAGGTTGAGAAGCAAACACTCTTTTGATCAAAGTTGTATATGTCATTTATCTTTGTAAATTGACTTATTTGTATATAGTCATTCATTCATTGTACTTGTGTATATTGGACATATATATAAATCAAGTGTTTGTTTATTTATGTTTTAGTTTGACCTCTTCTGTACTTGCTCTTGGAATTGGAGAAAACTCCTCCATCTTCGCCTCTTGTTCGCCCCCTTATTCAGCACTACATTGGTAACGGTTCTAGCACCTCCTTATGGTTTGACAATTAGCACTCGAATGGTCCTCTTATTTCGAAATGGAGCCACCGTGTTGTCTATGACTCAGGCCTCCCTATCCACGCAACGATAAGTTCCCTTGTTCATGGCGATTCTTGGAGTTGGCCGGCTGCTATGTCCATTGATCTTTTTGAAATTAGAAGTTGTATGCCTTCCTACAATCCTAACTCTAATGTGAATGATAGAGCTTCGCTAGCTTCCTTCCTCCAATGGTACTTATTCTGCCTCCTCTGCTTTGGCTTCCTCTTAGAACCCCTCATCCGTTTGTTCCTTGGTTTAAGCTTGTTTGGTTCCCCCAAAATATTCCTAGAATGAGTTTTATCCTATGGGTAGCAATTAGAGGTAGGCTCTACTCAGGATCGCATCCATAAATATGACCCTATGGCGGTTACTACTTGTGTTCTTTGCAACATCCACCCGGAGTCTCATGCCCACCTTTTTTTTGAGTGTTTATTCAGTAGAGCCATTTGGACTCAGCTTATGAATATTTGTGGGTCTCCTTGGAATGGCCTTTGTTGGAATGCTTTCATTGACTGGGCTTCCACTCATTGGAGAGGGAATCTCTCCTGCTATTGTTGCTAACAAGCTTTGTCTTGGGGTTGCGGTTTATCATATTTGGAGAGAGCGAAACTGTCGCATTTTCGAAGGCACTCAAAAGACTAGTTTGGTTGTTGCTCGCTCCATTATTGACACCATTCGCTGCCGGCTATCCTCTTTCAATTTAAAGAACCACCCTATCATTGCCTTGAATTGGAATGTCAACTCTAGTTGATTTGCTATCTTGCTCGTTTGTTAGAGCTGTTTTGAGCCTTTGTTTAGCTCTTGATTTGCTTCCTGGGGTATGCCCCTTGTATTTTGTACATTCTTTCTCTCTTTCTATGATACTATTCACTTACCCAAAAAAAATAGTTTGATCTCTTCACTTGCAAATATTAGACTTTAATTGATATGTTTAATTGAATATACTTTTCAATAGTCTATGTGTGCTTTCATTTGTTATTGTGTGGTGATAGAAGCTAACTAGAGGGACAAACTTTTGTTTGTTTTCAAGGGAATGAAAAGAGGTGTAAAAACCTATTCACCCCCCTCTAGTTTAGCTTTAGGCAATTTAACTGTGTTTGTATATTTCATATCCAGAATCTACACAACCTACTTCATATATATTTCTTCCATCAGATGTTGCTCTCTTCAGACTAGAGTCGTGTCTCCTTCTTCGTATAAAAGTCTTTGACTCCAACCCATTCTTTGCTGTTTCATCAAGTGTGTATCTGCCACAGTTGTTTGGATTACTTGGCTGCACATTCTTTCATCTCTGATACCATATTTTCTTAATTTTGTTTTTATTTTTTTTATATCTATACTTAATGTTCTGCATTGTTAGTGATTCATCGTATCAATATTGTTTTATTTTTTATTTTGTCTTCATCATTCTACAGTTTTTAGGTTTAAATGGAAAATAACATCAAGTTACTTTGATAAAAAAAAACCGGTTGTTGCAATTTCTATACTTTAATGGAAATCACATAAAAAACATAACGATTAGCTAAAAAAAATACATTCGACACTATTATAATTATCCGGTTACACATACTATCCTTCGATCAACTTTACTTTATTGCAATTACTCTTATTTTAAAATAATCACAACGTAAGTATTGTAATTGTTGGTGTACATGTTGTGATAATCATATGTTGCTCGTTGTTTTTGTTTTTATTTGTGTAGTAATTGAAACCCATGGAGGGGAAAGTTCGGTTGACACCAATGAAAAATTGAATAAATTTGAAGTGCCCCCAAATATAAACTCTTCTGTTGTTGATTCTGTGCCTAATTCGTCTTAGGATGGAAATTTAAAAGAAACTTGTGGTTTGAGATACAAAGATGTCGTCGTAATGAAATTTGATTCGGTGAAAGACGCATGGGCATTTTATCATGGTTATTCTAAGGCAGTTGGGTTCGGTGTATGATTTTCAAACAAAATCCGTGACAGTGAAGGTGGAATAACCAGTAGAGTATGGGTCTGTGAGAAGGAAGGTTTTCGAGATAAGAAGTACATATGCAATACAAATTCTAAACGCATGCCAAGGCTGCAAACAAGAGTGATTTGCAAAGCTCGTTTCTCTATTGGCTTAGACCATGATACAAACAAGTACATCGCAATGGGATTCGAGGAAACTCATTGCCACAAACTAGCAACGTTTCATGAGGGTGCTTGGGTACAATCTCAAAGAAACATTGACACTAAAGACTTGTCCCAAATTGATGCCATTGCAAAGTTCTGCATAAGACCTTGTTTGACATATGAATACATAGTTAACCAAAAAGGGGGTTACTTCAAAATTGAATTCACACAGAAGGACATGTACAACTGGATTGATGCGAAGAGACGGGATGAAGCTTTTGAAATCGATTCACATACTGCACTTATGTATCTGCAGTCAAAAGCGTATTCTGAAACTAATTTCTACTGCAGGTTCAGCACAAATAAGAAAGATATGCTGGCTAATCTATTTTGGAGGGACTCACATTCTATATTCGAATACCAGTGCTTCAGATATGTTCTTGTTTTTGGATAGCACTTATAAGACAAATACATATGCCAAGCCTTTGGTTCTATTTGTCGGTGTAAACAACCACCGTGCGACTTGTGTATTTGAGTTGCACTATTATCGGATGAGATCGTGCAATCGTACAGATGGGTCCTTAATACTCTTATGGAATCTGTGGGCCACATATATCTCATTTCTATACTGACCGACAGAGACAAAGCAATGTGACAAGCCATCAACGAGATATTTCCAAACTCTCGGCACATGATATGTGGATGGCACATTGCCAAGAATGCATCTACTCACATTTACAATGAGGAGAAGAAATCACCATTTCTATCCTTATTAAATAAGCAACTAACAGAGGACGAATTCGAAGAACTTTGGAACGTGATGTTGGAGCAGCATGGTCTCGAAGAAAATGATTAGTGATCGAGCCAAAAATGTCATACATTTTGGCCCTCATATCATTTCTCTTTGTCTCGTTCTTGGGTATTTTTATGTGTATTTATGGCTCTTTTGGTTGTTATTGCATGCATTAGGTGAAAAGGCATGAAGAATGGCAAAAAAGACTAATTGGTGCACAAATGAGGTGAAGAAGGCAATAGTGCATGGGTAGCGCACCCGTGCAATCACCGGTGCACTGGAAGATGGAATTTGGGAAGATCTCAGTGCACGGGTAATTGCACGGGTATTACCCGTGCAACTACCCGTGCAATCCACTAGACCGGGGAGAGAGTCTCGGGCAAGGATCAACTGCACGGGTCACCTACCGGTGAAACAACCCGTGCACATTGCACAAATTTGAAGGGAAATGAATATTGCACGGGTAACTGCATGGGTCCCTTACCCGTGCTATACCCATGCTATACATGATTCTCAGCTCGCCACATCAGCATTTTGGCCTAATTTTTGAAGGAAATACAAATAGCTTCATATCTGATTTTTCAAAAGGGGGAGAACCACGACCATACACCCATTCACTTCATTCTTTCTCTCTCTAAATCTCAAAAATCCATTCTCTCTCAAATCATCTCAATACCCATCATTATCTTCTTCAAATTGCTACTCAAGAGGACATTGGAGGTGGAATCAAGCTTGAAGATAGAAGGTCTCATACGGGTCTTCTCTATTTCCCTATTTTCTTTCATTTTACTACTTTTGTCATGAGTAGCTAAATCCCACTAAGGGATTGATGTGATTCTTATGTAAATTCTGGGTATTGTAATGAACTCTAATTTTATATATATCAATCTACCAAATATGTTTCATTCAATGTTTTAATTATTTTCAAAGATGATTTGTTTTGATTGTACACTCATCTCTTAACAAGTTGTTTGAGAATCTATTTGAGTAGAGAATTAGATATACATTCTATTTGATTCTCTAATGCTTAATTGAATGGAAGGATTGTACAAGAGTACACTCCTCAAGTGTAATCCCGATTGGCTAATGTCTATCCTTTTCTAATCTTGAATGAGCAATTAATGCTATACACTCTAGGATTGATTGCTTGTGAGAGATTAAGCATTAATTCTATACACTCTAGGATTAGTAACTTTATATGAGATCAATCCCTTATTTTGGTAGATGTACATTCATGAACAATCACTTATGGGTGACCTATGCTATACACTCTAGATTGGAAACTCATAAGTGATATGCAATCAAGCTATACACTCTAGTTTGGTTATATTAGACTAATGCTCATTAATAAGAGTTCATCTTGCCCATAGTTTGCTTAATGAATCCATCAATTACTAAGTCACTTATCATCTATTATCAATTACTATTTTAGCGCATTAGTTAATTTATATTAGCTTGCATTTTAGTTAATTTCCAATCATCAATCATCAATCATTTCATTTAACTCTTGTTTGTAGTTAGCATTAAAATAGGATTTAATCATAACTATCGCTCGATCCCCTTGGAACGATACCCATACTTGCTGCATACTAGTTTTATACTTGTTTGAGCGCATCTTGGGATTTTATAAATTTGTTTTAATATTGCATACCACGGCAAAATGCTTGTTCAAAATGGCGCTGCTGCCGGGGATCGACGTACATAGTTGTGATTAGATTTAGTTTTAGTGTTAGTTTAGTTATTTATTATTTGAGTTTCTTTTACTTTTCTTGTATTTGTTGTTTTGAATTTACAGGTGCATAGGTACATGCACGGGAGAAGTTCTTTGAGAGGTGAATTAGTACCGGGAGTTAACAATATTCATTGGATTGGAAGATTGATCAGACGGTTTGAAAAAAACAACCTTGAAGAAGAGATGGCCGAAGGTAATCCACAGAATACACCAGTTGAGGAACATGGAACAAACGAGGAAGACTTGGGACTCACAATTGGGGAGTATACTCTTCCGTCAGTTGGGGATGAGCAACCAACAGCTATTGTTTTGGATGACACCGCTAGGTTATATAAGTTGAAGGGGATGCATGTGAACTTGTTGCCGACCTTTCATGGGCTTCCATCTGAGGATTGTCTTCAATTCATGAAGGAGTATAGCGCAGTGTTGGAGACATTTCCCACAGTAGTCCGGGACAGAGTATTGACTAGGGCACAACTGCAGATGCATTATTTCCAGTATTGTCCGAAGGACCGTGCCAAAGAGTGGTACGTGGCATTGAGGCCGGGAACGCTCACATCTTGGCCCCATGTTTGTAAAGTGTCTTACAACAAGTTTTTCCTAACTGCAAAGGCAAGAGAATTGAAGATCAAGATCGCCACCTTTAGTGAAGAGGACGGGGAACCATTTCATGAAACATGGGAAAGATTTCATCTTTTGCTTGCTCAAGTTCCACCACATACCTATCTTGAAGAATTGAAGGTAACTTCCTTCTACCAGGGTCTCTCCACTATTACTCAGATGATGGTGGACAATGCTTGTGGGGGTACAATTGCTGACAAGAGAGCTCAAGAGGCATATAAGATCAAGGAGAAGCTAGCCCAAAAATTCACAACAAAGATCCTCAAACATAAGGAGAGGTGGAAAGCTAGAGATTGATGGGAATACATGAATAGCCATAGAGATATCAAGAATGGCTAAGGAAATGCAGTCAGTAAGGGAATATGTTCAAGCCAACAGCTCAGGTGAACCAAATCATAGAGGACACATTGAATGGAGTAGAGGGACAGTTAGAGCATGAAGAAGCCCAGATGTTAGGAGGGTTCCAAAGGCAGAGGAATGATCCCTACTCCAACCAATATAACCCAAGGTGGAGGAATCACCCTAACTTCTCATGAAGCAACAACAACAACAATGCAAACAGCCAAGGGTATCAGAATCAGGGGTATAATAGGTACAATAATCAAGGAGGATCAAGCAACAATTAGTGGGGCAACTCGAGTAATAACCCACAGGGCAACTTCAACACTCAGGCAAATGCTTATCAACCGAAGGTCAGATCACTTGGAGAAGAATTGAGGGACTTTATCAAGGTAACTGATGAGGCTTCAATAGTTATCAGAAACTCCCAAAGTGCAAATGAGAAAATGTTGAAGAACTATATACAGTCAAATGACCAACGAGCGAATAGCATGGATGCCTTTATCAGGAGATTGGAGACTCCAGTTACTCAAATTGCAGAGGCTCTGCACAGGCAGAACAAAGGGAAATCTCTGAGTAATAATGAGCATATTAAGGTGATGAAGGTACTTCTAGAGAAGAGTGAGATGTTGGCCTTAGGTGGGGAATCACAAGACACAAAAATTATTGTTGAGGATTTTATAAAAGAGAAGACAGATGAGTCAGAAGAAACTAGTCCAGTGAAGCTGGAGGATCCTTGTGATTTCATCATTCCAGTCACCATTGGAGAGAAAAAAATGGGAGCGGTGCTCGATATGGGAGCAAGTGTCAACATGATGCCTTTGAAGGTATATAGGCAGTTGAAGCTAAAGTCCATAAGGCCACTCCAATTGAACTCAAGATGGCTGACAACTCTTCAAAGACTTCTTGTGGAGTAGTTGAAGACGTACAATTAGATATTCATGGACTAAAGGTTCCAGTGGACTTCATTGTGTTAGAAGTGAAGGATGATGAATCTCATGAGAGAGAGTGGAAGCTACTTCTAGGAAGTTCATTAATGGCCACAACTGGGATGAAGGTAAATGTGGTTTCAAGGCATTTATCTTACAGTTGTGGTGAGAGCAGGGTTGAATTTTATGTTGACCGACCTGATGAAAGACTTTTTGAAGGATGTTTTGTTTTGGAAGTGCAGAAGGGACGAAAGAAGAAAACTAGAGTTTGTGAAATTGTAAAGGCATTCGAGTTACCGCAGAGATGGAAGTGTTAGGATTATGCTGAATAGCAAGAGTGTAATGATGTATTTGACAATCTTTATCATATTAATAAAGTGATTTCCAGTTTAAAAATTCTTATAGAACTTATAGTTTAATTATTATAATTGTCAAAAGTAAATAAGCATAAGGTCAAAAGACTATGAGAGATGAAGAATTGTTCGTACATCTGGATATGTATGAGGTAGACACAATTCTTTAGTTAGTCTTGAACAATGTTCACAATTTAAGATAAAGGTTGGGTGCCTTTACATTGTTAAAGTTGTAGATTCTTTTGCTAGCATTTGAGTGGGGTCAAATGTGTTATGATGAGTCTAGAATCATCAAAGTGTAGTGCCTTTGGGCAAAAGAATCTAGTGCACTAGGTGCATTAAATAGGATCACAGTGAACGACTATATAGCATAGTTTATCCTCGATAGTTTGGTGGTATTCATTTGTTAATCGATAGAGGACTTCATTTATAGATATGGACATCGTGGCTATATTTATTAAATGTGAATAGAATATCATCATATGTATATTTTGAGGTATTGGATATTAAATCTTAACGTTAAGTTTTCAATAGTGTCTATTGAAACATGGCTTCTGGACAAGTCAAAATATGCAAGTTCAAAAAGTGGTCATATGAGTAAATATGGTAACTATGAGAGCTATAGGCGGTCTATGAGCTCTTGGCGATAACAAATATTCTTTACGAGGATACACTATCTCCAATAAGATTGTCTAGGGTACGAATGAAAAATATTATCTTATTAAATCTTTATTTAAGAGTTCAATTTTAGCTCTTTAGTGGAATGAGCTAAAATTAATAGATCGGATCTAAGTGAATCATTTGTTGATTGTGATTAGGTTATGTCTATTGAAGCTTAAATTAGATAGCCCACCAAGATCCCCAATCCGTACGAACTTGCATGGATCACTTGATATATTTTACCGGACCAATTTCTGGGTCCATCTAGAGTTGTTTTTGGATTTTAGAATCCAAAGTTTTGGAGAGGTATGGTCATGTGTGATCAAGACACGAGGTAACTCTTCAAAAAGGCCTGGAATAGGAGGCCAAGGATGTAAGAATCCTAGGGTGGCCCTAATGGGGTGCGTTTAGCATTCCATTAATACATTAAGAATATAATTTGCACATTTTAATTAAATGGGATGCTAGATTATATTAATGTATTAAATTTAAGGCATGTTGACTTGTTTCTTTTATAATAAGAATAGATCTAGTTCACATGTGGACTTTTTATTAAAGTCCAATGGATTTAATAAAATCAAAAAATAATATATTGGCTTGGGCGGCAAGGGACTATTTATTAGTCTTATATATTGTTTTTATTTTATTATTTAATTAAATGGAAATTAATTAATTAATTAATTATTTGTTTATTTAATTAAAAGTCAAAATCTTTTTTCCTAGTAGGAGATGGTCTCCTAGAGTCATATTATTGTTGGTAATATGATAAGTATCAAATACTATATTTGATAAGTAGATAAATAATAGGAATTTATTTATCTAGTCAAATTAGGAAGTATTTGATTTCTATTAGGAAGTTTTTGATTTAGTCACAATTTAATTATATTCAATAATTGGTTATTGAATAAATACACTATTTGAGTTGGATTAAGAGTCTTGGTGTGGAAAAGAAATCTTTTTTGAAAAATGATTCTTTGTCACCAAGTAAATCCACCTAGAGATAGGATTCTGGACCACCAAGTAAATCCTCTTTAGGAAAGGATTTGTATATCTATATATACACCAATTAATTTCAGGCCAAGCATATAATTTTTGGTTGAAAATTTCGGCCAAGCTAGAGAATTTTGAGAGAAAAAATTCAGCCAACTCATAGATATTGTGTATTGAATTCGGCCAAAGAAAAGAGAAAAGGGGAACGTTATTGTTTTCAATAGTACACTAGTATCCTTTACATCAAAAGGATTTTGTGTACAAAATTGAATCGGGTTCACGCGAGTTTCAATCAAATAGATTGATAATTCACAAGTGACTGAACGTTCTTGGGTTTTCTCTTGGAGGATTATTGTGACTAACAAAGAAGAAGATTTTGTTTTTTCATCCTCAGGTATACAATTAAAGAAAGGGAGCCCACACTCCTAGGTGATTCACGTTCGTGATTGGGTTGGAAGATCTTGCATATCCAATTCGACCCTAGTTCAATCGTCACGAGAAAAAGGTACGATACTTTTAATTATATGTTAATTAATCTAGGGTTTAGGTTCTTTCTTTTAAAGGAATTTTTTTAAAAATATACCACCCAATTTTTTGCTTCCGCAGCGTTTTGAACCCTTTTTCCCTACAGGAAGAAGGGCATCAAGACGACATTGGAGAAAAAGAAGCCTTTAAAAATGGAAGAGGCAATCTTCGATGAGAAAATGCTTGAAGAAATATCTAGAGATTTTGAGCAAGAAAAAGAGAAGAAGTTAGAAGATGAGAACAAAAAACTTTATCAAGAAATCGAACTTCTTAAGGAGAAGAATAAGACTTTGAAGAAGAAAGTGCAAGAACTCTCCGACCACAACAAAAAGATTGAGAAGAAAATTGTAAAGGTGGAGGGTGAAAAGAAGGCTATTTCGCAAGACATAGTTGAGTTAGCTAAGCTCTTAGAGGAGTTTGAAGAAGAATATGCAAAAAAAACTAGGAAGATTTTGATAGAGGTTGAAAAGAAGTCAAATGCTTTGGGCGAGGTGAAGGAAGCGCTCAAGTAGAAGGAGGAGTCCTTGAAGATTGCAAAAGTAAAGGAGTGTGACTACATAGTGGAGTTAGACAAAGTGGAGAAGGAAGTCAAGTCACTCAAGGTCCAACACTCAAAGGGACCTCAAAGCTTCAATCAAACATGGAGTTTTCTTTATACCCTTCCAACTTGTTATTTTTGTTCAAAGAGGGGGGACATTAAGGCCCATTGTTATAAGTTTCAAAGGGTTAAGAACAATTAAAATAGGTCTAGGAGGAACCCAATTGAAGTTAGGAAGATATGGGTTAGAAAGGACCTAGTGGATGAAGTGAGGGATACGGAGAAGGGATTTCTAGTAAGAACTTTGACACCCATATGGGTGGTCAAGAGAAATGGATCCCTTCACTCGGTCAAACCACCTGTGGTTGACCCAAATCCCACCGCACATACTTTACATTGATTAATTCTTAAGTATTGTTGGATGTCACAATTTATTTTCTCATGCATTTTGAGTCACCTTGATTATGAATTATTCTCATGAGCATTTAAAGGTGTAGGTGGTTTTTAATCTAGAGAAAATTTATTGTGAAATCCTTGAGTGATTTAAATAATGGAATTTGATAGTTGAATGTTAGTAATGATAGTTGTTTTTCAGGTGTAAGGAATTCGACCAGGGCACGAAAATTTAAGAAGTGCAAGAAAATATGCAAATGGTTGCAAAAAGGGGAAGTGCACGAGTGGCTTACTCGTGCACTACCCGTGCACTAACCCGTGCACCAGGGAAGGGTGGAGCATGGATTGCAACTGCATGGGTCACTGAACGGTTAACACCCGTGTTACACCCGTGCATAAGAGAGGAATAGTCTGCCTTGAAGGATTAGCACAGGTAACTGCATGGGTAACCTACCCGTGCTATCGCGAGCATCTATATATATCAGGTGTCACTATCGTGGTAGGGCTCACAAAATCAACCTTTTCCTCTCTTGAAACCTAAGGTATTCTGTAAGACCCACGTATTTAATTTCCAGCACTAAGATATGAATTTTCTCTCCCTAAACTTGTTTCTAATTGATAAAGCATGAATTACATCTTCTCTCCTCCTCTCCAACCACTCAAATAGGCATGAAATATAAGTTTTTAACAACCCACAAAAATTTTAAAGTGTGATGCATATTCTTTGATGATTTGCAATGGGTTTGTGTGGTTACTTATGTAGGAATGTGTGAAGGAATTGGTAATGGAATATGACCACTTTGTGTATAAAATTGGACACTCTAGGGTTTGCCTTAGTTGAGTCTATTGAATACCATGAATGTGGATTAAGGGTGCCATAGTATGTGCTAATAGTGTTTGAATGTGTTTTGGGTGAATCACTTGAGTAAATTGGAATGTGTTGAATGCATGAAAGGGTAGTTTATCGAAGAAAAATTGCAGATTTCGGTAACTGCACGGGTAACCTACTCGTGCTATACCTGTGCACTAAAAGGGCAATTCTCAGTTTGACAGTTTGCACGGGTAATTGTACGGGTGCCATACCTGGGCTATACCTAGCACTAAGGCAGTCAAGCCTAAATTTTGCCAATCAAACTATTGATTATCCTTGTTGTTTCTTGGAGCAATATAATTCTAAATGAGTGCTTTCTTTTGCTGATGTCAAGGTAAAACAAAGACCACTGCAAAGAAATATGGAACAAGAGATTAGACAAGCATGCATTGATCTTCCCGTGCTTAATCACTAAATTTTGTAGGTAGCAAGTTGTGGATCTTAGCAACAAAAGGTTTGAGTGGACACAAGCTGATTTGGATATCAGGACATGGCGCACTATGGAGGTAGAACGGGACATGACAAGCAGTAAAAGGAAAACAAGGAGAAGGAAGAGCAAGACTGGTGCAGGTTCAAGTACTCAACAACATGATGACATGGTTATGGATGAAGAACATGAAAAGTACTATCAGAATGGTCCAAGGCCAGAGCCAGCAGTAGGGAGTGATCAAGTACCTTGACAGCAGTTGATATCAGGGATGTCGGGCATTCAGACCTCAATAGACTCATTGAGATCCACATTCACCACAGAGATCAGGGATGCCAAGGATAGCATTGAAGACCAGTGGGAAAATGTGACAGGAATGAGAAGAGATTTGAATATGATTCCATATTAGAGAAGGAAGAAACAGACCACCTATCGAGAGTACACTTCAGGAGGGCCTACCATTGATCCTGACTTACAGGCAGCCTATGGAGGTGTCGTGGAGAGAGCATGAGGAGAGTTTAAAGGCACAGCGGGATCCGAAACAAAAGGGACCAATGGTAGAGGAGGAGTCCTATTCCGATGAGGATTGAACTACATTTTGCTTGCCTTCATTATTAACTTTTATTTGGTATCTTTTAGTTATTTAGGAGTGAATTTCAATACTTTCATTGCATATTTTAATTTGGTAGTTTGTTTAATTTTAGGATAATTTAGTTTGGATGATTGTGGATAGTTTCTATTTGAGAGATATTTTAGTTTGAGATATTTTATGTGGTTGATTAATCTTTGTGGTTAAGAATTGTGCCTAAATGTTAGGTTCTTTATCTCTTGGATTCAACACACCGGCCACTTGCAAGTCTTGGAGGGACGAACAAACCAAGAGTGCTCTTAAAAAGGGCGAGAATCTACTCATGTGTGACCGCAAGATAACAATCACATTGGTTTAATCTTTTCATCTCATACTCATGATTTCATTTTCTTTATCTCTATGTATAGACAGGTGTGGTCATTTGATGATTGAGAATATACTTATTGCTTATATTTGAGAATGAATGTGTGGATAGTTGTGAATGGATGAAAGTTTTTGATCTCTAAGTTTTGCATTTATTGATTTAGTCATTCTTGATTGGATGGGCCGAAGGCCCTTGTGAATATTGCACATGAATTACAGGTTTTCATTTCATATAGCCCAACTCGGTTTGGGGGTTTTGAATTCATGCATATATAGTTGTACAAGAATGAGCATATAGTAGAAATCGGTTTGGGGGTCACTAACCTCATTCCGATAAATTTTGTGAATGAATGCTTGATGTGGTGGAATTATGATTTTAATTGCCATGTGTTCTTAAATGCCTTATTTTATTATGAGCCTATTTTTGAGTCTTTTTGTTTTGTTGGGCATTGATTGTGCATGATTAGTGCCTAGGTTGTTGTGTTTTATGTCTAGTTAAGTGACGCCGCTAGGCCGGGCTCTCTTGTCTTCAACATTAAGGACAATATTAGGTTTTGGTTTAGGGGTGTAGAAGCCTTTCCAGTCGTCTTGTTATTTTAAGTCATTTTTTGTGTCAATTTTTCAAAATTGCTGCTTAGCCAAATTTTTTGAGCTTTAATTAGCTTGGTGAGATAATCTTGAGCAAAGTGTTTATGGTGAATTTGTGTATGTTTTGTGTGCCTGTTCATAGCTTTTAGTCACTTTAGGGGTCTCACTTGCACTTCATAGGTTAGTCACATCTTTTAGTGTCTAAGTTGAGGGGACTCGGTGCTCGAGCGCCTTGTTCTAATATTGGAGACATCCCTTGAGAGATTCACAAACACAAGCCAAAAGTGCACAATTCGAGGGATATGTTTTTCAAATCTTTAAACGCTTTTCAAACACCATGCATAGTCTCATTACACCAAAATCATCTTTTTTTTGTTGTTTTTTTTGGGTAAGTAAATAGTATCATAGAAAGAGAGAAAGAATGTACAAAATACAAGGGGCATACCCCAAGAAGCAAAGCAAGAGCTAAACAAAGGCTCAAAAAAGCTCTAACAAACGAGCAAGACAAGACAAGAGCAAGACAGTAAATCAACTATAGTTGACATTCCAATTCAAGGCAATGATAGGGTGGTTCTTTAAATTGAAAGAGGATAGCCGGCAGCGAATGGTATCAATAATGGAGCGAGCAACAACCAAACTAGTCTTTTGAGTGCCTTCGAAAATGCGACAGTTTCGCTCTTTCCAAATATGATAAACTGCAACCCCAAGACAAAGCTTAAAAGCAACAATAGCAGGAGAGTTCCCTCTCCAATGAGTGGAATCCCAGTCAATGAAAGCATTCCAACAAAGGCCATTCCAAGGAGACCCACAAATATTCATAAGCTGAGTCCAAATGGCTCTACTGAATAAACACTAAAAAAAAAAGGTGGGCATGAGACTCCGGGTGGATGTTGCAAAGAACACAAGTAGTAACCACCATAAGGTCATATTTATGGATGCGATCCTGAGTAGAGCCTGCCTCTAATTGCCACAAATAGGATAAAACTCATTCTAGGAATATTTTGGGGGAACCAAACAAGCTTAAACCAAGGAACAAACGGATGAGGGGTTCTAAGAGCAGCCAAAGCAGAGGAGGCAGAATAAGTACCATTGGAGGAAGGAAGCCAGCGAGCTCTATCATTCACATTAGAGTTAGGATTGTAGGAAGGCATACAACTTCTAATTTCAAAAAGATCAATGGACATAGCAGCCGGCCAACTCCAAGAATCGCCATGAACAAGGGAACTTATCATTGCGTGGATAGGGAGGCCTGAGTCATAGACAACACAGTGGCTCCATTTCGAAATAAGAGGACCATCCGGGTGCCAATTGTCAAACCATAAGGAGGTGCTAGAACCGTTACCAATGTAGTGCTGAATAAGGGGGCGAACAAGAGGCGAAGATGGAGGAGTTTTCTCCAATTCCAAGAGCAAGTACATGGAGTTTTAGCCTCCCAAAGATTAGAGCCCTTAAGGTGGTAGGCTTTGATCCAACAAGACCATAGGTTATTTGTGCCATAACTCAAAATCCAAATATGCCTAATCATTAGAGCTTTGTTCCAAGAGGATAGGTCCTTGATGCCAAGACCCCCTCTTTCTTAGGGAGACAAATATCTGACCAGCATATCTTTGCACCCTTGCTATCGCCTTCAATTCCTCTCCACAAAAAGCTTCTAAATTTCTGCTCAATAATATTCAAAACTTTTTTAGGGAGGCAAAGATAACTAGCCCAAAATACTTGTAAACTAGTCAAAACCGAGACAATAAGTTGCAAGCGACCAGCATAAGAGAGGCCTCGGTTCAACCAAGAATCAAGTCTTCCCGAGACTCTGTCCATAAGGGGGGAGCTATAGCGAAGGCGTAATCTAGAAGAGATGATAGGTATGCTAAGATAACGAATAGGGAGAGAACCAACCGTATAACCAAAAAGGTTGATAAGCTACTGGTTGATGGTATGAGAAACCCCGGAAATGAAGATGTTGCTCTTAGCATGATTAGCATAGAGGCCCGATAACAAGGGGAACTCATCAAGGGCTGCCTTAACAACACGTGCTGATGAAAGAGAGCCATGGCATAACATAATAAGGTCATCGGCAAAACAAAGGTGGGAAAGCGTAATCTTGTCACACCTCCAATGAAACTTGAAACTAGGAGAGTCCTCAATGCGCTTGGCCAGAATTTTTGAAAGAACTTCCATAGCAATAACAAAAGATAGGGGGACATGGGATCTCCTTGGCGAAGGCCTCTCTTTCCGGAAAGAAACCATCAAGCTCCCCATTGATAGCGATAGAGAACTTGGGGGTAGTTAGGCAAGCTTTGATCCACATAATGACTTTAGGAGGGAAGTGAAAGGCAGTAAGGTTTTCAAGTAAGAATCCCCAATCCACCATGTCAAAAGCCTTCATTAAATCGACTTTAAGAGCCAACCTAGGGCAGCTAGCATCTTTGTGGTAGTTCCTCATAAGCTCTTGCACAAGAAGAATGTTATCACCAATACACCTACCAGCCACAAAAGCCGATTGAGAAGGGCTGATTATATCCGGAAGGCAAGGCTTGATCCTATTTGCAATTATCTTGGCAATGATCTTATAGAGTGTGTTGCAACAAGAGATAGGTCTGAAGTCCTTCATCTTATAAGGGTTAGGGACTTTAGAGACCAAAGCAAGGATAGTAGCATTGAGTTCCTTGAGCAATAGACGAGACCTAAAGAACTCTTGGACAGCACTAATGACATCTTCACCAACAATGTCCCATGTTATCTTGAAAAAGTGAGCATTGAAACCATCTGGGCCCGGAGCCTTGTTTGGGTGGAGGGAGAAGCAAACTTCCCGAATCTCGTCATCGGTGACATCTCTACCCATGAAATCAGCTTGCCCATTGGAAATGACCTTATCAATAATATTGCTCAAAGTAGTACCAATTCCATGACTAAAGGGCCTCGAGTAACCAAGAATAGTATGAAAATGACGAATAGCCTCTTTCTTGACCAGAATATCACCTTCAATTAAGGAACCATAATCTCCGGTAATAGTGTGGATCTTGCTTCTATTACGTTTACCATTGATGTCTTTGAAGAAATAAGAGGAGTTGCGGTCACCAGCCTTAAGCCATTGGATTCTAGATTTTTGCCTTAGTAGGTCCTCTTCAGCTTTAAGTGTCGTAGTATAACAGCTTATAAGCTCTTTTTCCCAAATTCTAAGATTAGAATCAATGGGCTGCTGGTCAAGGAGGCGTTGACAATCATCAAGGGCAGCCTTGGCTTCAATCGATTTAATTGTCAAGTCTCTCACCTTGTCATTATTGAGGGTCTTAAGAACCTTCTTCAGATTTTGAAGCTTAGAGCAAAGCTTGTACTGCATGGTGCCATGAACTTGCTCCCGCCAACACCTATCAACCAAGGGGAGGAAATCTGCTCTATCCGTTAGAAAATTGAAAATTTTGAAAGGGCGATTTTTCTTAATACCTTGCAACCCAAGCTTAACCACGGAGGGACAATGATCCGAAATGCTAGGGGGAAGGTAAATCGCTTCAGAATTCTCAAGCTATAGAAGCCAATCATTATTGACAAGAACTCTATCCAATTTCTTAGAGATACAACCGTTGCTTCTCTTGTTGCACCAAGTATGAAGAAAACCTGAGAAACGAAGATCATCGAGCTCCAAAGATTGAAGACAGTCATTGAACTCCTCCATAGCACCCGAAATTCTAGAGCAGCCCCCAATTGACTCACCCACACTCCTAGAGACATTGAAATCACCAAGCACAATCCAAGGAGAACCATGCTGACTTGAACACATACTTTGCCAAAGAGCCTTCCTTAATCTATCATCATTAGAGCCATAAACAAAGGAGATTCGAAACTGGTCATTGGTGTCCAAAATACAAGCATTACAATGGATGATCTGATCGGTTTCACTAATTTTAGTGATAGTGAGAATTCTAGGATCCCAACCAACCCAAATTCTTCCAGGGCTATGACTATTATAATTATCTATCATATCCCAATCTTTGAAAACTGAATTGGCAACAAGAGTTTTCTTGTTAATTCTCACTCTTGTCTCAATTAAACAAACTAGACTGATATTATAGTTGAGCAACAACTTCCTAACTTCTGATTGTTTAGGGGTGGAATTCAGACCCCTAGTGTTCCAACATGCTAGATTAATCATCGAGAGGTTGAAAAGGCGTTACCTTAGCTTGCGAGCTATTAACCTTGTCTTTCTTAGCAGTCTGTTTCTTCTTCTTCTTCTTCTTGCTAGAGGATTCCGTGGGGCTGGAGAGCCCTTTAACAGTGACCCCATCAATGTTTTTTATTTTTGAGTGCCATAGAGAGTGGTCTGGAGAGGCTGTAGTAGGAGAATCAACATCAGTACATTGGTCATTGTACTGGTCCAGAGAGGCCATAGAAGGAGGATCAACATCATTACATTGGTCATTGATCTGGTCATTGCATTGGTTATTGCAGTTATCAACTTCCTCAACAAGAGCTGCAAACTTGTTGGAGGTATCAACAACCCTTTCCATAGAGAGGTCTTGGCATTGGTCAAGGTTAGGTAGGTTGGTAGGACGCCAAGAAGGCTCATTTTCAGTATTACAAGTGGAGATAACTTCATCATCTTTCAAGGAGCCAAACGGAGGAGGTTCCATGCATGCTTGGGGAGAGCAAACCGTGAGAGCATCTCGTTTATTGACTCTCCTCCATTCTTGTTTTAGCTTAGGAGCAGAAACATTTTCAGATTGGGAAAGTGGAGGCTTAAGCTTAGGGAAATTAGTAATAGAGTGGAGAAAAGACTTGCATTCAGTACAAATTTTTGGTTTCCATTGGTATTCCACCAAGATTTCCACGTTTTCTCCAAGTTTTGGGTTTGAACTATCACCCATAAATAGGTCAAAGGAATCAACAAGGTCACAAGAGGCATCAATTTCAATACAAACCCTAGCAAAGGAAATTCTCTTCATGGATTCAGTTAGGCTATCAGCATAGAGGGGCTTACCAACCGCACTAGCAATATGGCTCATCCCTTCTTTATTCCAGTATTCATGGGGAATGTTGAAGAGCTTAACCCAAACCGGAATTTCAGAGTAGGAATCTTTAGATAGAATGAGCCTAGGATGCCATTTTTTAAGGATCACCATCCTTCCAGCAAATAACCAAGGGCCAGCCTCTAACACATTAGAACAAGCTTCATCATCGGAGAACTTAAAGTAGTAGAACCCCTTTTCATTAGCTAGAACTTCCAACAGGCCACGATTGCCCCAAATACGCATGGCTATGTTGTTAACTAGAGAAAATGGTAGCTTTTTCTCAATAAAATAACCCACCAAGCAGTTCTTCCATGCTTTAGAGCCATTCTCTGCAACTTCTAAGGGAAGGGAGACACACTTCCTATTTCCACTATGAAAGGGCTGATAGTATTTAAGATTCATAGGCCTACCAGAGGGGGGATCCATAAGTGGATTATGATGAGTACCTTTCAGCACATTACTATAAGAAATAGGGCTTTTTTCAAAAAATTATGGGAGGCACTTGACCTATAGCATTGCTAGCATCTTTATTCACCAAAGGAGGAGTGATAGAAATACCTTTATTATGGGGTAGCACATAATTGCTTAAAGAGGAGACCTCCTGTAGCTGTACCTTTTGATCTTCAACAATTGCGGCTGGACAATCTTCTCATTTAGAGGCAGGCTTTTCAACCATACCAGCAGACTTTTCAACCATACTAGCAGACTTTTCAGACCTATTACATTGATCCATGGGCCCTTTCATCTTCCTCAATTCGTTCTTGAGATCTGCAGCAAAGCCTGAATCTTCAAGACCTCCATTGTTGCCTAAAATGGCAGCAATAGTTGAGGTTTGTGGGCTGCTTGATAGGACCCCTTTAGCTTCAGCAACAACAGCTCTATTGAGTGTACTAGGACCAGTTCTTGCTTGGTTGAAGGCATTATTTAAAACGAGCTTGGGTATGCTAGAACCATGCCCTCTTTTGGTAGACCCATTGTTGCACTCAATAGAGTCATTAGCATTTAAAATGGAAGAAACACAAGCTGAAGAAACTATGTGGGGGGAGGGTAAAGGACGGTCTTGCAAGCAAGGGGTGGGAGGCAGTACACTAGAAGTGGAAAAAGAAGGTGCTTCCGGGAATGGTGGATTTTCCATGGTAGAACCGGGTGGGAGGACCAAAGAGTAGGGGGTAGAAAGCCTCTTGGAACCAAGGCAAGGAAGAGATAGATGTTTAGGTGAGGGATCCATGGATGGAGAAGAGTCCACCATGAAAACAAGCTAGAAAAAGAAAGCAGCAACAAATTCTAGAGAGAAGGAGGAGCATCTCTCTCTAAAACGAAAATGTTGGTTTTTCTTACACCAAAATCATCATGTGTCATAGAATATGCATCATTAAAGTGGACTGCTTGACTAAAACTTCTATACCCTTGGTAGATGGATTCTTTGAGGTGATATTAGGCAATGTGTGTTTTATCCACTTAAAATGCCAAATACTTCCTATCCAATAATGTGTGTGCTCCCAAGACAAATTTGAAGCCAAACATATTTAGATTTTCTCATTCTACACCAATATTATCCATTACCCAAGCAACCCAAACACTAAGCCAACCCTATCTTGATTGATCTTGTTAAGGCTTAGGAATGAATGTAAAATGTGCTTTCATTGTCAAATTGCGTGTACCTAGGCATATGGATGATGTATTATAAAAAGTTTGTGCAAAAGTCAAAGTCAAGAAAAGAAACAATCAAAAGAAAAGAAAAAAAAAGAAAAAGAAAAGAGAAGCAAATGAAAATAAAAATGAAATTTTTTTTAGAAAAGGAATATGCTTCAATTGCCTTGTTTAATTTGTAAACACTACTCAAAAGGGTAACAAGAGTAGTTAGTGATTGCACTTGGAATTTATGTAAGCCTGGACCCCTTAATGTATACTTGTAGTTAGAAGTGGTGTTGCATGAGAAGTTAAATTTTAAACGTAGAATGTATTGCCTTAACTTGGTTGATTAGTGCATTGTGCCTAAATTCCCATTCTTTCTAATCACCAATCACCTTAGCCCCATTACAACCAAATGGAAAAGACCTAGTTGATCTTAGGGGAAATCTAACTTGGGAATATTAGTCGATGCATGCTCTTTCCACGTGCATGGCACTTGATTCTTTCATAAGACTTAGTCACTAAAAATAGCATTTATTTTATATGAAATGTATGTAACTACTTTGATTCCATTAGATAAACTCTTTTGCATACATATTGCATGAGTGTGAACCTTGGTTCTGAGAGGAAAAATAAGAGAGATCTCATATGAGAATATAGTGTCAAAGCGAATTATGCTTGGGGTGTGAGAGTGAGTACTTCCAAGGCGATGGCGCTTTAAGTGTGGGATTCATGTTGTGAGAGTTTCCCTTGGGGTGCCATTGAGTTATTTAGAACATTTTGCATGAGCCTATTCCTCATTCCCATTATCTCTTGCTTATCTCTCAGTTAATTGGCTTCCAGTGTATTTGATTGAGTCTAGAAATTTTAGATCGAGTCATGTTTGTGTGTCAAATGTTTGTGTATTTGTTTTGTTTTGAGTCTGCTTGAGGATGAGCAAAGGTTTGGTTTGGGGGTATTTGATCGAGCCAAAAATTTCATACATTTTGGCCCTCATATCCTTTCTCTTTGTCTCGTTCTTGGGTATTTTTATATGTATTTATGACTCTTTTGGTTGTTATTGCAGGCATTAGGTGAAAAGATATGAAGAGGGGCAAAAATGACTAATTGGTGCACAAATGAGGTGAAGAAGGCAATAGTGAACGGGTAGCGCACCCCGTGCACCACCTATGCAATCACTCGTGCACCGAAAGATGGAATTTGGGAAGATCTCAATGCACAGGTATTACCCGTACAACTACCCGTGCAATCCACTAGACCAGGGAGAGAGCCTCGGGCAAGGATCAACTGCACGGGTAATGCACGGGTCACTTACCGGTGAAACAACCAGTGCACATTGCACAAATTTGAAGGGAAATGAATATTGCACGGGTAACTGCATGGGTCCCTTACCCGTGCTATACCCATGCTATACATGATTCTCAGCTCGCCACATCAGCATTTTGGCCTAATTTTTGAAGGAAATAGATTTTTCAAAAGGGGGAGAACCATGACCATACACCCATTCACTTCATTCTTTCTCTCTCTAAATCTCAAAAATCCATTCTCTCTCAAATCATCTCAATACCCATCATTATCTTCTTCAAATTGCTACTCAAGAGGACATTGGAGGTGGAATCAAGCTTGAAGATAGAAGGTCTCATATGGTTCTTCTCTATTTCCCTATTTTCGTTCATTTTAATACTTTTGTCATGAGTAGCTGAATCCCACTAAGGGATTGATGTGATTCTTATGTCAATTCTGGGTATTGTAATGAACTCTAATTATATATATATATATATATCAATCTACCAAATATGTTTCATTCAATGTTTTAATTGTTTTCAAAGATGATTTGTTTTGATTGTACACTCCTCTCTAACAAGTTGTTTGAGAATTTATTTGAGTAGAGAATTATATACACACTCTATTTGATTCTCTAATGCTTAATTGAATGGAAGGATTGCACAAGAGTACACTCCTCAAGTGTAATCCCGATTGGCTAATCTCTATCCTTTTCTAATCTTGAATGAGCAATTAATGCTATATACTCTTGGATTGATTGCTTGTGAGAGATTAAGCATTAATTCTATACACTCTAGGATTAGTGACTTTATATGAGATTAATCCCTTATTTTGGTAGATGTACATTCATGAACAATCACTTATGGGTGACCTATGCTATACACTATAGATTGGAAACTCATAAGTGATATACAATCAAGCTATACACTCTAGTTTGGTTATATTTGACTAATGATCATTAATGAGAGTTCATCTTGCCCATAGTTTGCTTAATGAAATCCATCAATTCCTTAGTCATTTATCATCTATTATCTTAGTGCATTAGTTAGTTTATATTAGCTTGCATTTGAGTTAATCTCCAATCATCAATCATCAATCATTTCATTTAACTCTTGTTTGTAGTTAGCATTAAAATAGGATTTAATCATAACTATCGCTCGATCCCTGTGGAACTATACCCATACTTGCTACATACTAGTTTTATACTTGTTTGAGCGCATCTTGGGATTTTATAAATTTGTTTTGATATTGCATACCATGGCAAAATGCTTGTTCAATTGGATGAGTAGGATGTATGAAAAGAAGCATAGGTGGGCGAAAGCATATTTAAGGGCCATTTTTTTACAGTCATGTGCACAACTCAACGATGCAAGGGTATGAACAATTACATGAAGGATTATGTTTGCACCCGTGAGAAATTGTTTGAATTCATCCCTCAACTTGATAGGGCCCTTATGCGGTTAAGAAACAATTTCTTTGGTAATGAATACATTTCTAAGAGTAAGAGTCCAGTAATTATTAGCCACCTGAAGCTATTGGAGGAGCATGCATCTTCCATATACACTTATCAAATTTATCTTGACGTTGCTGAATAGATTATGCATGAATGATATTAGACTTAAATATATTCTCATAATGTTCCTTATTGAGTTCCAAACACTTCAGTTACTCATTCATAAGATTTCGAGTTCCGAGTAGGAAGTTACGAAACTTTCCCTGTGTTTATCGTCCATGGTTTTCTTTCTTGTGTATCAAGTTGATTTTCATATTTTTTTTTGCTGAAGTTTCATAAACGTCCATGTCCATGAGAGAGTACCGGTTTGTAATCTAATAACGAATTGAAAATCGAAGTTTGAAGGCTGGAGAACAGTCGAAGAATACGAGAGGTGCGCGATAGGGAGCAAATTGCCAAACCACCCCCTCTCTCGTGGAGGCGTGTGGCCTCCACCGTAAGGACACCCCTCTGCCCCCATGGAGGCCACATGCCTCCACGGGGAGTTGAGGTGACGTGGTCCTCATTGCCACTCGAGATGGCCTTCTCTCCACATCACTTCCCTCCCATTTCTTTTAAATTTCTCCTCTTCCTCTCATTTCATTTGAAGACATCATTTGTGCAGAATTTTTTCATTGTTTTTTCCTCAACTTCAAACCACCATATCTCACTCATTCCTTATCGAAATTTAGTGATTCTTTTTTTTTCTGGGTAAGTAAATAGTATCATAGAAAGAGAAAAAGAATGTACAAAATACAAGGGGCATACCCTAGGAAGCAAAGCAAGAGCTAAACAAAGGCTCAAAACAGCTCTAACAAACGAGCAAGACAGAAAATCAGAGTTGACATTCTAATTCAAGGCAATGATAGGGTGGTTCTTTAAATTGAAATAGGATAGCCGGCAGCGAATGGTGTCAATAATGGAGTGAGCAACAACCAAACTAGTCTTTTGAGTGCCTTCGAAAATGCGACAGTTTCGCTCTTTCCAAATATGATAAACCTCAACCTCAAGACAAAGCTTAAAAGCAACAATAGCAGGAGAGTTCCCTCTCCAACGAGTGGAAGCCCAGTCAATGAAAGCATTCCAACAAAGGCTATTCCAAGGAGACCCACAAATATTCATAAGCTGAGTCGAAACGGCTTTACTGAATAAACACTCAAAAAAAAGGTGGGCATGAGACTCCGGGTGGGTGTTGCAAAGAACACAAGTAGTAACCGCCATAGGGTCATATTTATGGATGCGATCCCGAGTAGAGAGCCTGCCTCTAATTGCCACCCATAGGATAAAACTCATTCTAGGAATATTTTGGAGGAACCAAACCAGCTTAAACCAAGGAACACATGGATGAGGGGTTCTAAGAGAAGCCAAAGCAGAGGAGGCAGAATAAGTACCATTGGAGGAAGGAAGCCAGCAAGCTCTATCATTCACATTGGAGTTAGGATTGTAGGAAGGCATACGACTTCTAATTTCAAAAAGATCAATGGACACATAGCAGCCGGCCAACTCCAAGAATCGCCATGAACAATGGAACTAACCGTTGCATGGATAGGGAGGCCTGAGTCATAGACAACACGGGGGCTCCATTTCGAAAGAAGAGGACCATCCGGGTGCCAATTGTCAAACCATAAGGAGGTGCTAGAACCGTTACCAATGTAGTGCTGAATAAGGGGGCGAACAAGAGGCGAAGATGGAGGAGTTTTCTCCAATTCCAAGAGCAAGTACATGGAGTTTTAGCCTCCCAAAGATTAGAGCCCTTAAGGTGGTAGGCTTTGATCCAAGAAGACCATAGGTTATTTGTGCCATAACTCAAAATCCAAATATGCCTAATCATGAGAGCTTTGTTCCAAGAGGATAGGTCCTTGATGCCAAGACCTCCCTCTTTCTTAGGGAGACAAATATCTAACCAGCATATCTTTGCACCCTTGCTATCGCCTTCAATTCCTCTCCACAAAAAGCTTCTAAATTTCTGCTCAATAATATTCAAAACTTCTTTAGGGAGGCAAAGATAACTAGCCCAAAATACTTGTAAACTAGTCAAAACCGAGACAATAAGTTGCAAGCGACCAGTATAAGAGAGGCCTCGGTTCAGCCAAGAATCAAGTCTTCCCGAGACTCTGTCCATAAGGGGGGAGCAATCGCGAAGGCGTAATCTAGAAGAGATGATAGGTATGCCAAGATAACGAATGGGGAGAGAACCAACCGTATAACCAAAAAGGTTGATAAGCTGCTGGTGGATGGTATGAGAAACCCCGGAAATGAAGATGTTGCTTTTAGCATGATTAGCATGGAAGCCCGATAATAAGGAGAACTCATCAAGGGCTGCCTTAACAACACTTGCTGATGAAAGAGAGCCATGGCATAACATAATAAGGTCATCGGCAAAACAAAGGTGGGAAAGCTTAATCTTGTCACACCTCCAATGAAACTTGAAACTAGGAGAGTCCTCAATGCGCTTGGCCAGAATTTTTGAAAGAACTTCCATAGCAATAACAAACAGGTAGGGGGACATGGGATCCCCTTGGCGAAGGGCTCTCTTTTCCGGAAAAGAAACCAGCAAGCTCCCCATTGATAGAGATAGAGAACTTGGAGGTAGTTAGGCAAGCTTTGTTCCACATAATGACTTTAGGAGGGAAGTGAAAGGCAACAAGGGTTTCAAGTAAGAATCCCCAATCCACCATGTCAAAAGCCTTCATTAAATCCTCTTTAAGAGCCAACCTAGGGTAGCTAGCATCTTTGTGGTAGTTCCTCATAAGCTCTTGCACAAGAAGAATGTTATCACCAATACACCTACTAGCCACAAAAGCCGATTGTGAAGGGCTGATTATATCCGGAAGGCAAGGCTTGATCCTATTTGCAATTATCTTGGCAATGATCTTATAGAGTGTGTTGCAACAAGAGATAGGTCTGAAGTCCTTCATCTTATAAGGGTTAGGGACTTTAGAGACCAAAGCAAGGATAGTAGCATTGAGTTCCTTGAGCAATAGACGAGACCTAAAGAACTCTTGGACAGCACCAATGACATCTTCACCAACAATGTCCCATGTTATCTTGAAAAAGTGAGCATTGAAACCATCTGGGCCCGGAGCCTTGTTTGGGTGGAGGGAGAAGCAAACTTCCCGAATCTCATCATTGGTGACATCTCTACCCATGAAATCAGCTTTCCCATTGGAAATGACCTTATCAATAATATTGCTCAAAGTAGTACCAATTCCATGACTAACGGGCCTCGAGTAACCAAGAATAGTCTGAGAATGACGAATAGCCTCTTTCTTGACCAGAATATCACCTTCAATCAAGGAACCATCATCTCCGGTAATAGTGTGGATCTTGCTTCTATTACTGCTTACCATTGATGGCTTTGAAGAAATAAAAGGAGTTGCGGTCACCTGCCTTAAGCCATTGGATTCTAGATTTTTGCCTTAGTAGGTCCTCTTCAGCTTTAAGTGTCGTAGTATAACAGCTTATAAGCTCTTTTTTCCCGAATTCTAAGATTAGAATCAAGGGGCTGCTGGTCAAGGAGGCGTTGACAATCATCAAGGGCAGCCTTGGCTTCAATCGATTTAATTGTCAAGTCTCAAAAGGAGAGTTTTCGTCTTGAAGCCCTCTATCTTCTCTAAGCAACTTTGAAGTCATTTGTTCAAGGAGTTTTGGTGTTCTATCATCAAATTTGTGACTGCACATTTTCTCACAAGGTATTTGATTATCTTTTGATTTCAAGCTTTTAAATGTTCAATTACCTTGGGTCTTCTTCTCATTTTTGTAAATGTGGCTTGAAAAAATGTTGCTAAGAGATAGAGCGTCAATTATAAGCTAGATTTGTCAAATAAGAGACTTGATTGTGATCTAGGTTTTCTTAAATCTATGATTTCACATGGTTGGGAGTTGTATTGTGACTAGCTTATATTTTAGGTCTTTTTGTGCTTTAATTTGATTTTATTTTGATGATTGATAGCCTTTTCATGTGCTAGTGTTCTTTTGTTGAATATATTTAGGATTAGCACATTTAATTTTATATTTAAAGCCTATTGAGATTTAATTGATTATTTTGTAAATATGTGCTCTAAATGATTGCTAGAAAATTTCATTGAACATATTTTTTGATTCTAGCATTTTCGGTTTTAGTTCTAAAGTCTTGAATATATGCTTAATGAATATGCTTTATTTCAAGCTTTAGTTGTATGAATAAAATCTAGGATTTAAGTGTATTTTGGTGGTTTACATATTCTAGGCTTTTGTTCTTACGAGGCCTGGCAATGTGTTACGCGTCATTTGGAGATCAGCCTGGAAGAAGTAACGAAACCCACGATAAATTGTTAAGTATGATGGCTCAAGAACCTGATATGCTTAATATTTACAAGGAATTCAAATTTGGCATTGGTGATCTACAAAGCTGTTATCCCTTAGGTCATAAAGAAGGATTCAAACTGTTTATAGACTATGCTAAGATTGTTTTTCCTGAACTAAAATGGGGCAATATTCATCCCAATGGATCAAAGACTATCGCACCTCGCTGAAGTTTGTTTGGTTTGAATTTTTTTTTGGAATACAATATTAACTTCATATTACCGTATTAATCCTTTATTGGAAACGATTGTTAAGGACCTTTTGACATTATTTTTTTTTATGAATGTTTACCATAATTATCAATGAACTTTTTACGTTAATATGACACATCATTTACCATGGATATTTAATGTACACATGGCTCATGATACATGTTGTAAGTTCCTCAGTTTTTGGTTGGCTTATTTCGTTGTCAAAACCACATTGGGATTGATATGTAATGGGTAGCTTAGGCGTTCATGATTGGCAAGCTTCTGGACATCCCAAAATGCTTTAAGAAAGGTATATCACTTGACTTAACTTCTTGAAGAGATTAGTTGCACACACACACTTTCATATGCAGTTCCATACCTCTTGCATATGTGTTCATTTGACTAGGTGTATGTGTGTTTATCACACACTTCATGTATGCTCTTTGTTTTTGCATCTCTATGATTGCATTTGTGTTTCCATGACCTTGAATGCATTTGTGTCCGACCTTTGGTCACTCATTTGGACATAAATATTTCTACAGTTATCCAAATCTTGTTTTGTTTATTGAAGTAGAAAGTAGACTTCCATACCTTTCTAATGGTATATTATTCAAAAGGTTTCGACGTCGTTTGGTCTAGGTTTGAGTCGCTTGTATTTGGAGTTGTTGTGCTTACCAGTGTGTTAGCGACATGCAAGGCCACTTGTGCATGTCGCCTTACAAGTTGCCTCAGAGCACTTCTTTTTTCTCCAGAACAAAAGGCGACTTGTTCAGGTTGCCTTAGATGTCGCCTCACACAACCATGTTTTTCTCTAGTGCATAAGGCGTCATGCAAGGTGACTTATGCATGTTGTCTTAGATGTCGCCTGACACCATGACATGGACTTTTTCATCTTTTCCCTTACAGCTCCTGCTTACCACTATAAATATACCATCTTCTTCCCCATTTCATTTAGAACTCAAAAATTACAAACCCTAGAGAGAGAATTCATTTTAGAGAGAGAAAACTTGAATCCATTGATTTCTAACTCTTCAATCAACTCCAATCCTTTATCATCTTCATCATTCATCATCACATTGACATGGGTCTTCAAATTCTTGACTAGGTAACATCATATTCATCTCCATTTCATATTATTGATGTTATTGACCTAGGATTAGCTTTTATAATATGATTAAAAGCTTGTTTATTATCTATGGTTGATTGTATTGTTGAATGTATGTTGAATACATGTTAAATACATTGTTTGGGATTTTTATTGAATATATGATGAATATTTATGGATGAATTTCATGAATCTCTCTTTGATTGAGTTTATTTATGATTGCTATCATTCTAGGTTGATATAACATCTAGCAAAATCATTTTATGAATTGATTGGGTTTGTTTGTGATAGATTGATTCTAGGGCTGCATCTATTATATTGACTAAATGCATTGTCTCTACCACATTGATATATGTTAATGTTGAATACATTGTAAGTGGTAATATTGATTGATTGTGGTAGATTGTGATAGCTAGAAATTCCATGTCATTTATGCCATCTAGCTAAATCTTGTGATTATTCATTTAGACTTTGATAATTAGAGTTTTTTGACTTGTCATTAAATCTCTAATTAAGCATATAGTATTGTCTAGCATTATATTGCATTATTTAGTATCATTGCATATTCACTTCGACTTGCATTATCTCTTCATTGTGTTAAAGTCTTGTGACTACAAGGTGTAGTGCACAAGCAAGGTCACGATCACTATAAAAGGCTAGCGGGTAGAGATAGTCGAGTTCTTCCGAGAACGGTATGATAGAAGGTCAATATAGGTTGTAATCAATATCTCATATAGTGAATTTTGTGGTTTGGAAGTGGCTAGTAATCTAGCTCGTGAGTTTTGCCCAGTTGGAGGGTTTCTCACGTAAATAACTCATCGTGTTTTTATTGTTTTTCGCATTGTATTATTATTGTTATTTGAATGGTTGATTTATGTTATGCTTTGAGATTAATTTTGATTAAGTCGAAAAGTTGGTAACTATATTGATAACAATCAATTCACCCCCTAGGTTGTATTAGACACACTTTGTGTAATTTCAATTAGTATCAGAGCGGGTTCCTAAACCATATAGGAGATCCTCACTTTTTGTGTGTCTTACATTTGTGTTCATTTTTTTATTTGCATTCATATTCATTCATTGCAACAAACACTATAATTGGAAGTGTGATAAGCTCCGAGGGAGCATCAAGTACTTAGACGGCCTATGCTTCATGGCGTTAACTACTCATCTTGGAGAGGTAAGATGGAATCTCTTCTTTCGACTATCGATGACCGGGTGTGGATGATAATTGAAAATGGATATACTTCCCAATCTGAGACCACATCGGATGGAGAAAAGGTCCTCAAGATTAAATCTGAATGGGATAGTAAAGATTTTGAGGCATCAAAATGGAATAACAAGGCAATGCATGCCATCCGTTGTGCCATGGATGACAATCAATACAAGCTCATCCAAACTACCAAGAATGCCCATGAGGGAACCGATGTAGTGATGGACTCCAAACTTCAAGTGTTTCAAACTCAGTTTGAATTTATCAAGATGCAAGAAAACGAATGCTTCAATGACTTCCAAATCAAGTTGATGGATATTGTCAACCAAAGCCATCAACTTGGGAATCCATACTCCAATAGAAGAATTGTTCAAAAGATCATGAGATCCCTTCCACATCACTTCGAATCAAAGGTAACGGCTATTGAAGAAAATAGTAAATACAAGACTATGAAACCGAGTGAAGTGATTGGAGGACTTCTTGCTTATGAGTCAAGAATTGTCACTAATTCTCCACCAAAGAAGCAAAAGGGAGTTGCTTTGAAGACTTCCAAGATTGATAAGAAAGATGAAGAGTTGGATGAAGACATGGCCTTAATAGTGAAGAACTTCAAAATGATCATGAAATTCGAAAAGAAGGGCATGGGCTTCCAAGGCAAGAATTTCAAGAAGAAAACTTCTTTCAAGAAAGTGGAGCCAAATCAAGAGAAAAATACTAGAAAGGGTATTCAATGTTATGAATGTGGAGGTTTTGGCCATATTGCTCCAGATTGTGGAAATTTGAAGAATAAGAAGAAAGGTAAAGCAATGGCAGCCTCTTGGAGTGATAGTGACGACTTGGAAGATGAAGAAGTATATTCCGATGATGAAGATCACATTGATAACTTCATTACCTTCACAACTTCCCACAAAAGCAATGAATATAGTAGTTAGGTTGATGAAGAATTCCAAGTTGAGGATGAGCTCAACGAGCTCTACAATGAAAGTACTTCATCTTATTCCAATAATGAGGATGTAAGGAAGATGAACTATGAGGACTACATTGAAAAGTTTGAAAGCTTTAGGATAAAGAGCAAAAAGGAGATTCAAAGATTAAAGGAGGAAAACCTTGAGCTTACAACCAAAGTGACTCACTTGAGTGAGGAGTTAATTAGAGCAAAGAAGATTGAAGATAGTTTGAGAGAAGGACTTGCTAAAGAAAGTGAAGCACTTATCAATATCACTTCTAGCATGGAAAAGCTAGATAGAATGCTTAGTGTTGGTGAGACAAGTTCAAATGACAAAAGAGGACTTGGGTTTGAAGATAACAAGGAGACCCTCTCTCTGATCAAGATGGCATTTGTAAAAGAGAAAGGCATAAGTGAACCTCCACTCTCTCAAGATTCTAAGCGAAGGATGGAAACCGGAGGATGTTCCAAAGATACAAATGTGAAGTTGCCTACAAAGAGTCAAGATCAAACTCCACCAACAAAACCTTTGCAGCCACTATTCTGTCAACCGAGATTTCATCATGCTAGAAAGCAAGGTATGCATGCTCAACCGATGCAATACCCAAGGAAAACTCAGTGGTATGGTAAGTCTCTCATGAGACCACAAGGATATGGTATGACTTTTACTTTTATTCCTACATGTCCTTTTTGTGGTGTTATTGGTCATATTAGACCAAATTGCTTTAAATTTATAAAGAAATGTAGGGTTGAAAGCATGATAGAGAGGAATAGGAATAGAAGAGCATATATGCATGTTCCTAGGGAATTTAGAAACATTGAACCGATGACAAATAGGAATGATAATATGTCATCTAGATGGACTAGAAAAAATGAATATTTTTGACATGTTGCTCAAACTGTTTTGAAAGCCAACACTTCAAATACTTGGTATATTGATAGTCGGTGCTCTAGGCACATGATAAGGAAAAAGAGTTTCTTTGATTCTCTTGTTATGAAGGAAGGTGGATTTGTCACTTTTGGTGATGGATCTTAAAAAAAAGTCTTAGGGAAAGGAAACATTTCTATTTCCGATTTACGTTCCATGTCCAATGCTTTATATGTTGATGGCTTGCAAGCCAATCTTGTTAGCATTTCTCATCTTAGTGGCGAAGGACTATCCGTTTTATTTAGCAAAAATGATTGCTCTATCTTGAAATCTAATGGACAAACATTATTGAAAGGTAAGAGATCTAGTGATAATTGTTATTGCCTTGAAGCTAATATCATTGCTTGTAAGTTGTCCAAATATGAGCAGGTTAAGTTGTGGCACCAAAAACTTGGTTACATAAACTACCGAAATTTGAGAATCTTGGGTAAGTACAATGTGGTGTGAGGCCTTCCTGAACTTGGGAAGAAAATTGATGGCATTTGTGGCCCTTGTCAACAAGGAAAGCAAACCAAGAGCATGCACAGAAAGGCAAATATTTGACCACCAAGGATACTTTGGAGCTCTTACACAAGGATCTCATGGGTCCTATGCAAACCGAAAGTCTCGTTGGTAAGAGGTACATTTTTTATATGTTGAAGATTATTCTAGATTTACTTGGACTTACTTTCTTAGAGAAAAATTAGAAGCTTTTGAAAAGTTTAAAATACTTTGTACTAAAATTCAAAATGAGAAGGATTCTCACATTAAAAGCATTAAAAGAATTAGAAGTGACCATGGGAAAGAATTTGAAAATATTTGTTTTGAAAATTATTGTAATAGTCTTGGTATTTCTCATGAGTTTTCGGCTCCTAGGACGCCTCAACAAAATGGGGTTGTCGAAAGGAAAATAGAGTCTTGCAAGAGATGGCACGTGTGATGTTGCTTAGCAAAAAAGTTCCTAGAAATCTTTGGGCCGAAGCCTTCAATACGGCATGTTATATTAGTAATAGAGTTTTCCTAAAGCCCAAAACTAGGCAAACTTCCTATGAATTATGGAAGGATAGAAAGCCGAATGTTAGCTACTTTCACACTTTTGGAAGCAAATGCTACATTTTAAATGACCGTGATCAACTTGGTAAATTTGATGCTAAGAGTGATAAAGGTATATTTATCGGCTATGCCTTAAATAGTAAGGCCTATAAAGTTTTCAATTTGAAGACTCAAAGTGTCATGGAATCATCTAATGTTGTTATTGATGATGATAGGCTTAAGACTTTTGACCATGAGGAGGACGATAATGTTATGGATGACTCTCCCTTAGAGAAAGTCGGTGAGAGTTCAAGTGGTGTGAAGTCAAGTCAAGATGTTGAGGTTATTTAACCTCTTGATAGTATTCTTACTTTGGATTCTCAAGAACCCGCTCCTTGGGTTAGATGTCTTCATGACAATGATGATATCATTGGAGATGTCTTCTCAAGAACCCGCTCCTTGAGATGTCGATTCCAGGCGTCAAATTGCTAACCAAATTAGCTATACTTGTTACACCTCACCTTGCTATGCAAGAAGAGCTAAGCCAATTCGAAAGAAATGATGTTTGGTCTCTTGTTCCAGGACCTAAAAATACTAATATCATAGGCACCAAGTGGGTGTTTAGAAATAAGTTGGATGAAAATGGCAATATTATACGTAACAAGGCTAGACTTGTGGCACAAGGGTATTCTCAAATTGAGAGTATTGATTTTAGGGAGACTTTTGCTCCCGTTGCCCGTCTTAAGTCTATAAGACTACTAGTATCCACTTCTTGTGTTTGCAAGTTTAAATTGTATCAAATGGATATTAAGAGTGCTTTCCTCAATGACTTATTGCAAGATAAAGTGTTTGTTAAGCAACCCAAGGGGTTTGTGGATTCACATCACCCCGGTTATGTCTATTGCTTCAAAAAGGCTTTATATGGGTTGAAGCAAGCACCAAGAGCTTGGTATGAACGTCTCACCCAATTTCTTGTTGACAATGACTACTCTAGGGGTAGTGTTGACAAAACGATTTTTATTAAGGGTAACAAAATGAGCTTTTTATAACTCAAATTTATGTTGATGATATTGTGTTTGGTTTTGCCAACAAGTCTAAATTCCATCAATTTGTTGATGTCCTGTCTCAAGAGTTTGAGATGAGTATGGATGGAGAACCCAATTACTTCCTAGGTTTGCAAATTAGGCAAATGAATGATGGAAATTTTATTTCATAAGCCAAATATACTATGTAAGTTTCTTATGTTTTGATTTGCTCATTTCGTTGACAAATCACACTGGGGGATTTGCTTGTAAGGGTAGATTAGGTCTCATTGTTTGCGATCAAGCTTTGATGACATCCTCATGTTCAAGAGCACATCAAAGGTATATTACTTGTTTAAATCTCTTTGAAGAGATCTAGTTGCACACACATACTTGCATGCATTATATTCTTGTTTACATGTAAATGAATGATGCATTGTATGCCATTTATCACACTCCACACTTGCACATTTTGCACATCTCTTAGTGTGATGAGTTTCCTTGGAAAAGACAATTTCTTCTCATAGCGCGGCCTAGACCGCTTGGCAAGCTATGCTTGCACCGCAGCATACAGTTGCCCAGTTGGAGGGTTTCTCACGTAAATCAATCCTTGTGTTTTTATTGTTTTTCCGCATTTTATTTTTGGATTGATTGATTGCTAATATGGGGTAACCTTATTAAAATTGACTAAGTCAAAAGGTTGGTAATATATCAACTAAAACCTATTCTCCCCTCTCTAGGTTAATGGACACACTTTAGTATTATTTTCAATTGGTATTAGAGCAGGTTCCTGGACATACTTAGGTGATCCTTGCTCTTGTTGTGTCTGTCTTGCATTTTTGCATTTTGTTTGCTGCATACATTAGCATTCATCTCATTCATACCCAAACACTATGAGTGGGAATGGAGGTGGGCATGAAGGAGCCTCTAGCACAAGACCCCCGTTGCTTACCGGGGTGAACTATGCCTCATGGAAAGGCAAGATGGAATCATACATTTTCCAAATATATGACCGAGCATGGATGGCAATAGAAGATAGCTACACTCTTTCAGAAACAACTCTTGATGATAATAGTGTAGTTCCCAAGCCAAAGTCAGAATGGTCATCTCAAGAGTTCGAAGCTTCCAAGTGGAACAACAAGACCATGCATGCCATTCTTTGTGCAATGGATGACAATTAATACAAGTTGATTCAAACAACTAGGATTGCAAAAGAGGCATGGGAGATTCTAGAGACGGCTCACGAAGGAACCGAGGTAGTCAAGGACTCAAAGCTTCAAGTCCTCCAAACACAGTTCGAGCAAATTAGAATGGAGGATCATGAGTGCTTCAACAACTTTCAAGTGAAGTTGATGGACATCGTCAATCAAAGCCATCAACTAGGCGACCCTTACTCGGATAGGAGGATCAAGCAAAAGATCATGAGGCCACTTACTGAAAGGTTCGAGTCTAAGGTGACGGCACTTGAAGAAAATAGTGACTACAAGAACATGAAGCCAAGTGAAGTAATTGGAAGGCTTATAGCTTATGAGTCTAGATGGGCTCCTACACTTACACCTCCCAAGAAGCAAAAGAGCATAGCCTTGAACACCTCTAAAGTAGAGAAAGAGGAGGATGACTCGGATGAGGAGATGGCCCTCATGGTGAAAAGGTTCAAGAAGTTCATCAAATTTGAAAAGAAGGGGTTTGGCTCCAAGGGAAAGGAAGTAAAGAAAAAAACTCATTTCAAGAAGGTTGAACCAAGTCATGACAAGCCCACAAGGAAATGGATCCAATGCTTTGACTGTGGGGGTTTTGGACACATCTCCACGTATTGTGGCAATCTAAAGAACAAGAAGAAAGGAAAAGCCATGGCCGCCACGTGGAGCGATAATGATGACTTGGAAGAGGAAGGAGGATCCTCGGAAGAGGAAGACCATGTTGCAAACTTTATTGCCTTCACATCCTCTCTCTAAAGCAAAGTAGCAATAGATGAGGAAAAGGAAGGGAAACAAAGTGAAGATGACTCAAGTGTAGGTGACTCTTCATCCCACTCAACGAATATGGATGTAGAAGGAATGGACATTGAAGGGTTCATTGAGCATTTTCAAAGCTCAAGATTGAAAATGAGGAAAGAGATTCTAAGGCTAAAGGGAGAGAATCTCAAGCTATCTATGAAGTTACTCACCTAAATCGAGAAGTGAAGATAGCAAAAAAGAATGAGGTATTAATGGAAAATGAGCTTGAAGAAGCAAGAGAGATCATTGCTAAGATGACTTCAAGTACGAAGAAACTTGACCACGTGTTGGGAGTTGGCAAGAGGCCAAGTGATAATAAAGGTCTTGGCTATGAAGATGACAAGGAGATCTCATCCTCAAGCAAGACCGTGTTTGTCAAGAGCTTGGACATCAAAGAGCCACCACCTCCACAACATCCTAGGAAGAAGATTGAACTAAGAGAGTGCTCTAAGGATTCCCAAGTCAAGGTGGCACAAGGGAAACAAGCTCAAGCTCAACCAACAAGGGTTGATTAAGCAAGTTTTCCTCAAACCAAATACCACCAAGCTAAGAAGCAATTCATGCAAGCTCAACCAAGGAAGAAATCTACTCCAACGCAACAACCAAGAAGGAGAGAATAAATTCAACATCAAAGACAAGCTCAAAGGCATGGGAAAGCTCCTTTGTACTCACAAAGGAATGGTATGATCTCCTATTTCATTCTTACATGTCACTTTTGTGGTATTGATGGTCATATTAGACCAAATTGCTTTAAGTATATTGACATGTGTAGAACTAGAAGCATGATTGAACTGAAGTAGGGCTAGAGCCACAATGCATGTTCCTAGGAAACATAGAGCCAATTTGCTTGATCCTAGGAAACCTAGAGCCAATGTGACTAAAACCACTAGGAGAGAGAGCATTTCACCCTAGGTGAATTAGAAGAGATGAATACTTTTGCCATGTGGCTCAAATTGCCTTGAAGGCAAATGCCTCTAACACTTAGTATTTGGATAGTGGGTGCTCTAGGCACATGACGAGGAACAAGAGTTTCTTCGAATCTCTTGTAATGGAGGATGGAGGATTTGTCACCTTTGGTGATGGATCTAGAAAGAAAGTTATATTGAAAAGAACCATTTCCATTCCCGATTTACCCTCATTGTCCAATGCTTTACTTGTTGATGGCTTGCAAGCCAATCTTATAAGCATTTCTCATCTAATTATGATGGACTCTCCGTCTTGTTTAACAAAAATGATTGTTCTATTTTAATGCCAAATGGACAAACCGTGTTAAAAGGAAAGAAATCTAGTGACAATTGCTATTGTCTTGAAGCTAGTGTTATCTCTTGTAATATGTCCAAGTGTGAGGAAGTTGAGTTGTGGCATCACAGACTTGGCCACATGAACTCTTGAGATTTGAGGATCTTAGATAAGTTCAAGGTTGTGCGTGGCCTCCCTAAGCTTAGGAAGAAAGTCGAGGGCATTTGTGAACCTTGTCAACAAGGAAAACAAACCAAATGCATGCACAAGAAAGACAAGTATCTCGCCACTAAGGAGCCGCTAGAGCTTCTACATATGGACCTTATGGGTCCCATGCAAACCGAGAGTCTCGGTGGTAAGAGATACATTTTTGTTTGTGTTGATGATTTATCTAGATTTATATGGACATATTTTCTTAGAGAAAAATCTGAAACATTTGAAAATTTTAAAATGCTTTGCACTAAAATTCAAAATGAAAAGAACTCACACATTAAAAGCATTAAAAGAATTATGAGTGACCATGGGAAGGAATTTAAAAATGCTTGTTTTGAAAGCTATTGTAATATCTTTGGCATTTCCCATGAGTTCTCGGCACCTCGAACTCCTCAACAAAATGGGGTTGTAGAGAGGAATAATAGGGTCCTTCAAGAAATGGCCCGTGTGAAGTTGCTTAGCAACAATGTCCCTAAGAACCTTTGGGCCGAGGCCGTCAATACGGCTTGCTACATAGGAAATAGAGTTTTCCTAAGGCCTTGTACTAGGCAAACCTCATATGAATTGTGGAAGGGTAGGAATCCAAATGTTAGCTACTTCCACTCATTTGGAAGCAAATGCTACATACTTAATGACCGTGATCAACTTGGCAAGTTTGATGCCAAGAGTGATGAGGGAATTTTTATTGGCTATGCCCTTAATAGTAAAGCCTACCGAGTATTCAATTTGAAAACTCATAGTGTCATTGAATCATCTAATGTTGTTATAGATGATTGTAGGCTTAGAATTACTAACCATGATGAGGAGGTTGATGTGGTTCATGATTCTCCGTTGGAGAAATATGGTGAGACTTCTATTGATGTGAAGTCAAATCAAGATGAAGAGGTTTTTCAACCTCTTGATAGAGATTCATCTTTGGACTCCAAAGAACCCGTTCCATGGGTTAGACATCTCCACAACAAGAATGATATTCTTGGAGATGTGAATGAGGGTGTTAGGACTAGGCGTCAAATAGCTAATCAAATTAGCTACACTTGTTACACCTCCCAAATTGAACCCAAAAAAGGTTGATGAAACCTTGAATGGTGAGTTTTGAGTTCTTGCCATGCAAGAAGAGCTAAACCAATTTGAAAGAAATGAGGATTGGACTCTAGTTCTTAGACCCAAGAACACCAATGTCATAGGCGCCAAATGGGTGTATAGGAACAAGTTGGATGAGAATGGAAACATTGTGCGCAACAAGGCTAGACTTGTAGCACAAGGATACTCTCAAATTGAGGGTGTCGACTTTGAGGAGACTTTTGCTCCGATTGCCCATCTTGAGTCCATTTGGCTCCTCTTGTCCATATTATGTGTGCACAAGTTCAAATTGCACCAAATGAATGTTAAGAGTTCCTTCCTCAATGGCTTCTTGCGTGAGGAAGTGTTTGTTGAGCAATCCAAGGGGTTTGTGGATCCTCACCACCCCAATCATGTATATCGCCTCAAGAAGGCTTTATATGGGTTGAAACAAGCATCGAGGGTTTGGTATGAGCGCCTCACTCAATTCCTTGTTGACAATGACTACTCTAGGGGTAGTGTTGACAAGACCTTATTTATCAAGAGTAACAAAGATGAGCTATTTATAGCTCAAATCTATGTTGATGATATTGTGTTTGGCTCCCCAACAAATCCAAAGTTCAAAAATTTGTTGAAGTGATGTCTCATGAATTTGAGATGAGTTTGGTTGGTGAGCTTAATTACTTCTTAGGTTTGCAAATTAAGCAATTGCATGATGGGATATTTATTTCCCAATCTCAGTATGCAAAGAACCTAGTGAAGAAGTTTGGTCTTGAGAATGCCAAATATTGTGACACACCCTATGAGTACCACATTGAAACTAAGCAAAGATGCTTGTGGGAAAAGTGTAGACCAAAGGCTTTATCGTGGGATGATTGGTAGCTTGCTTTACTTGACTGTAAGTAGGCCCGATATTTCCTTTAGTGTGGGTGTGTGTGCTAGGTACCAAGCGGATCCCAAGGAATCTCATCTCTCCTCTGTGAAGAGAATCATTTGATATGTGAATGGGACATCCAACTATGGGATATGGTGCTCTTTTGACACTAATGCTAGCTTAGTTGGCTTTAGTGATGCAAATTGGGCAGGGAATTGTGATGATAGGAAGAGTACATCGGGCGGTGGCTTCTTCCTAGGCAATAACTTGGTCTCATGGTTTTGCAAGAAGCAAAGGTCCATCTCTCTATCCACAGCTGAAGCGGAATACATAGCTGCCGCGAGTGCTTGCACATAACTCCTTTGGATGAAGCAAATGCTTCTTGATTACGGCTTTGATCAAGGTACTCTAACCCTTTATTGTGATAACATGCGTGCAATTAACATTTCAAAGAATTCGGTTCAGCACTCTAGGACAAAGCATAGAGACATTAGGCATCACTTCATTAGAGAGCTAGCTGAAAACAAATGCATTGCACTAAACATATTGGCACAAATGATCAACTAACGGATTTATTCCCAAAGCCCTTAGATTCAACTAGGTTTATGTCACTTAGTAGGTCTATTGAGATTTGTCATATGCCTTGATATGCCTTGGTGATCGACCCCACATGGGGAGCTCAAGCAAATAGAGCAACCTTGCATAGTTGAAATGAGCAAAAAATTGATCAACATTATGCTTCTTTATTAATTGCTTGAGCATTTTGATTGTGCATATATATGACTATATGGCTCTTTATTCAATAAGTGTGTCATTTACTTTGTTTGTAATCCATGTCACATTTATGTTTAAAAGTGCATATTTGGACTAAGAGAATTGGTTGGGAAGTACAATTGAATGACCCTTAATTTATCTCCATGACATGTGAACTTGATTTTGACATGCTTAAATATTATGCATGAGTTATGTGTGTGCAAATGTGTGTGGAAGTAACTTGACAAGGCTAAACTCAATAAGGACATTGTGTCCATGTTATAAATAAGGATGTCTCATCCAATTTAGCTTTGTCTCTTTTCTTGATGATTGAACAAGACAACAACCAATAAGGATTCGATATCCATTCAATGAATAAGGATTTTATATCCATGTCTTGATTCATCATTAAGGATTGACATTATTGCTTGTGTGTGCTACAAGTTTTTAAAGCTATATCTTGTTTAATTATGGCAAAAGGATACAAATTGGTTTGAATTCCTTTGGAAGCTCTTTTGATGTTCACTTTGCCAAATACCATTTGCTTGCACCTTGATGTTGCATGCCTTGCATCCAAAGCAAAAGTTTCACACATTTCTTTTAAATAAAACCTCCTTGATTCTCTCTCAATTAATTGAGTTGCATAAGGTTGTTGTATATGATCATGCACCTATCTTGCAAATAGCTCTATTTGCTAAAGTGACCCGTTTGGGGAAAGCTCCCTTGCTTATCTCGTGACAAAAAGGGGGAGTAGTATGCATTTTAATGGGAGTTGCATATTAAGAGAGATTGTCTTGTTGAGGGGGAGTAACCCATTTAGGGGGAGCTTTGCATTGCACTTCATTGTATGGTTTATTGTGTTCGTAAATGCAAGCACTTGTATTTTTTTTGTTTCACTTGATCACCTCAAATACACTTGTCTTGGAAAGTGTTGTTTCATCGTTTTGTAGGGATGGCCATTCTACAAGAGATCGAAGATTTGAAGACATAGTTTGTAGGCATCTCTTTGTAATGTAGAATAACTTTTGTTTCCCTCTTGTTTTATTTGTTTCTTGTGAGGATGATTTGTGAGTGGTGGTTCTGTTACGAAATAGCCAAAGGGGGAGATTGGAAGTTCCTTATGTTTTGATTGGCTCATTTCGCTGACAATCCACACTGGGGGATTTGCTTGTAAGGGTAGATTAGGTCTCATTGTTCGTGATCAAGCTTTGATGACATCCTCATGTTCAAGAGCACGTGAAAGGTATATTACTTGTTTAACTCTCTTTGAAGAGATAGTTGCACACACACACTTGCCTGCACTATATTCTTGTTTACATGTAATTGAATGATGCATTGTATGCCATTTATCACACTCTACACTTGCACATTTTGCACATCTCTTAGTGTGATGAGTTTGCCTGGAAAAGAGAATTTCTTCTCTTAGAGCGGCCTAGACTACTTGGCAAGCTATGCTTGCACCTCGGCATACAGAGCGGTATACCTCAGTAGGGTCATGCTTCTTGTACCACGTCCTTTGAACTTGCTCGCATAACGGTCCAAGTCGCGGTGTTGTCCAGTACGCCACCATTGCGTATACCGCGACCTATGCAACTTCATGCACAGCAGCCAATACCGCGGTGTTGTCCAGTAGGTGCACTGATGTGTGTACCACGGTCTGGACAACCTGCCTGAGCCGCGGTACCCAGAGCGGTATTGACGGGATGTTGTTCCCTAAGTTTAAAACGATGCAGTTTTGACTAGGGCTCTCTTATATATGTCCTCTCTTCTTCCTTGCTCGTTTTTGTGAGTTCAAGAAGCCATTTTTGGAGAGACCAAGCTTCCTTAAGAGAGAGAAACTCCCAAGAACCCATATTTCCTCAACCAAACATTAATCCATGAGCATCTAGCATCTCACAAGAATCATCTCATCATGGATTCTTCTTGCATCTATTGACTAGGTATTTTGAACAAGCCCTAAATCTCCATAGCAATTTTTGTGTTCTTATGTGCCTAGGTTTAGCTTTAAATGTTGATTTAATGCATGTCTTTATGTTTGATGGTATTTATAACATGCTTGAGTTATTGTTTGTTGGTTGAGAATATATGTTCATTGATAGCTAGCATTTAGGACCATTTTACCCTTCTAGCTAAATCTACTTACTTTGCATTTAGATATTGATATCTAGGATTTGCACTTATTGTCATCTTTAAATTCCTAGATAAGCATCTAGTGTAGCCTAGCATTAATTGCATATTAGAATATTCATATATTCACATAGGTTGCTATATCTCTTCATTTATTGTTAAGCTTTGTGACTAAGTGGACTAGTGCACAAGCTTTTGGTCTAGAATCACTATTAAAGGCCTGTTGGGTAGAGTAAATGGGTTAGTCAAGAATGGTGTGACGAGAGGTCAACCTAGGTTGTAAACCTCCATTCAAATAGTGGATTTGAGGACCGTGTGTGGCTAGAAGGATAGCCCGTGAGTTTTGCCATGTTGGAGGGTTTCTCACGTAAATCAATCCTTGTGTTTTTATTGTTTTTCCACATTTTATTTTTGGATTGATTGATTGCTAATATGGGGTAGCCTTATTAAAATTGACTAAGTCGAAAAGTTGGTAATGTATCAACTAAAACCTATCAACCCCCCTCTAGGTTAATGTACACACGTTAGTATTATTTTCATGCTAAGAATGTAGTGAAGAAGTTTGGTCTTGAAAATGCCAAACTTTGTGACACCCCTATGAGCATCACTTTGAAACTTAGTAAGGATGCTAGTGGAAAAAGTGTTGATCAAAGTTTATATCGTTGTATGATTGGTAGCTTGCTTTACTTGACTGTAAGTAGGCCTGATATAACCTTTAGTGTGGGTGTATGTGCTAGGTACCAAGTAGTTCCTAAGGATTCCTATCTCTCAGCCGTAAAAAGGATCACATGGTTTGTGAATGGAACATCCAACCAAGGGATATGGTACTCTTTTGATACTAATCCTAGTTTAGTAGGTTTTAGTAATGCAGATTGGGTAGGCAATTGTGATGATAGGAAAAGCACACCCGGCAGTTGCTTTTTCCTAGGGAACAATCTCGTATCTTGGTTTTGCAAGAAGCAAAACTCGATCTCTTTATCCACAGCCGAGGCAGAATATATAGCCGCCGGGAGTGCGTGTACACAACTCCTTTGGATGAGACAAATGCTAGTGGATTATGGTTTTGAATTAGGTACTCTTACTCTCTTTTGTGATAACATGAGTGCTATAAACATTTCTAAAAATCATGTACAACATTCTAGGACAAAGCAAATAGATATTCGATATCATTTCATTTGTGAATTAGTTGAAAACAAGAGAATTGTACTTGAGCATGTAGGTACTACTGATCAACTAGCGGATATTTTACCAAACCACTGGACACTATTAGGTTTAGAGGCCGTAGTAAATCTATTGGTCTTTGCATGATGCCTTGATATGTTTGTTTTAGTTTGACCCTATATGGGGAGCTCTAGCAAGAAGATTTTGTTTATTGCTTGAGTATTGTGGTTACCATGAGGTATTATATGTTTACGGTATTTTTATGTTGTTACTCTTTTTGCCTTTGCCTATATCATGACAAAAAGGGGGAGTAGTATTTATGAAAAATACGGAGAGTTTTTTCATTAAGGGGGAGCATTTTATACTTTTGTGAAAATGCTATTCTTTTTGTTCACATCACATACACTTGATTCTTGGAAAGTGTAGTTTGCTACGTTATTGCATGAAGGAATTTGCTTACAAGAGATTGAAGATTTGAAGACTTTATTTGGTTTTGTAACTCTTGTAATATTAAGAAACATTTGTTGCCCATAGCTTAATTTGTGTTTATGTGAGGATTAATTGTCAATGATGATTTTGTTACGAAATAGCCAAATGGGGAGATTGTAAGTTTCTCAATTTATAGTTGGCTTATTTCGTTGTCAAAACCACATTGGGATTGATATGTAATGGGGTAGCTTAGGCGTTCGTGATTGGTGACACGCATTTTGCCGTGGTATGCAATATCAAAACAAATTTATAAAATCCCAAGATGCCCTCAAACAAGTATAAAACTAGTATGCATCAAGTATGGGTATCGTTTCACATGGATCGAGCAATAGTTATGATTAAATCCTACTTTAATGCTAACTACAAAGAAAAATTAAATTAAATGATTGATGAGTGAGGATTGGAGATTACAAACTTGTTGTAAAACACCTTACAAACCTGGGGCCATGATGTCAGTGTACCCGGCCTTAATGCCATGTACCCCTGCTTGGCAAGATCCTTCAGACAATACTGGAAACAACGCATCTGCAGTTGTGCCCTTATCAATACACGATCCTGGACCACTATAGGAAATGTCTCCAACACTGCGCTGTACTCCTTCATGAATTGAAGACAATTTTCAATTGAATGCCCATGAAAGGATGGCAACAAGTTCACATGCATTCCTTTCAACTTATATAGCCCAGCAGTGTCATCCAGAAAAATAGTTGTTGGTTGCTCGTCTCCTACTGTCGGAAGAGTATACTCCCCAATTGTGAGTCCCAAGTCTTCCTCACTTGTTCCTTGTTCCTTGTCCCTCAACTGGTGTATTTTATGGATTTCCTTCAACCATTTCTTCTTCAAGGTTGTTGTTCTCAAATTGTCTGATCAACTATGTATGCCGATCCCCGGCAGCGGTGCCATTTTTGACACGCATTTTGCCGTGGTATGCAATATCAAAACAAATTTATAAAATCCCAAGATGCGCTCAAACAAGTAAAAAACTAGTATGCCGCAAGTATGGGTATCGTTCCATAGGGATCGAGCAATAGTTATGATTAAATCCTACTTTAATGCTAACTACAAACAAAAATTAAATTAAATGATTGATGAGTGATGATTGGAGATTAACTAAAATGCACGCTAAGTGTAAACTAACTAAATGCACTAAGATATTAGGTGATAACAGATGAGAAAAGACTAAGGAATTGATAGATTCATTAAGGCAAATTATGGGCAAGATGAACTCTCATTAATGAGCATTAGTCAAATATAACCAAATTAGAGTGTACAGCTTGATTGTATATCACTTATGGATTTTCAATCTAGAGTGTATAGTATTGGCCACCCATAAATGATTGTTCATGAATGTGCATCTACCAAAATAAGGGGTTAATCTCATATAAGGTCACTAATTCTAGAGTGTATAGAATTAATGCTTAGCCTCTCACAAGCCACCAATCATAGATTGTATAGTATGATTAACCATTCGAGATTAGATAGAAATTGAGATGCAATAATCCGGATTGCACTTGATGAGTGTACTCTTGTGCAATCCTTCCACTCAATTGAGCATTAGAGAGTCAAAAAGAGTGCATATCTAATTCTCTACTCAAATTAATTTCTCAAATAACTTGTTAAGAGAGGAGTGTACAATCAAAACAAATCATCTTTGAAAACAATTAAAACCTTGAATGAAACATATTTGGTAGATTGGTATGTATAAAAATAGATTTCATTACAATACCTACAATTTACATAAGAATCACATCAATCCCTTAATGGGATTTAGCTACTCATGGCAAATGAAAATAAGTGACAAAGAGAAGAGAAATAGAAGGAACTATGAACCTTCTTCCTTCAAGTGTGATTCCACCTCCAATGCCCTCTTGAGTAGCAACAATGATGAGTTTGATGTATGGGTTTTGGTGATTTTAGGAGAAAATGGATTTTGAGATTTAGAGAGAGAAAATGTGAAGTGAATGGGTGTATGGTTGTGTATGAAAAAAATCAGAAAATGATTCCTTATATAGGTCTTCCAAAAATGGGTCTAAATGCTGATGTGGACATCAGATTTCACGCAGTGAGCAGGTTTATGTGCGTGAGTAGGAACCCGCGCAGTGACCCGTACACATTCCCTCTAGCAGCCTCTCTCTTCAGTTCGCTGGTAACTATGTTGGTCCCTACCCGCGCAGTACTAGCGAACTGGGCACTTTGTGAATTTGGGAAGATTTTTCGACTTCTGGTTCATAGGTAAGTTTGCTGGTGAGACCAGAGAAGGTCTAAAACTCGGATTGCGTGGGTAGTGCACGGGTAAGGGTACCCGTGCACACACCACCGCACTTCTCCCTTCTTCAAGCTTCAATTTGCTTGCTCTGCGCCCGAATTCTTCACTTTCTTCACCACGACCGGGATAACACTAAATGCCTGCAAACATAATAAAAAGAGCCCATAAGACACAAAAACATGCTCAAAAACAAGACAAGGAATGAGGAATGAGGAATGAGGAATGAGGGCCTAAATATATAACATTTTTGGCTCGATCAATTGGCAAGCTTCCAGACATCCCAAAATGCTTCAAGAAAGGTATATCACTTAACTTAACTTCTTGAAGAGATTAGTTGGACACAAACACTTTCATATGCATTTCCATACCTCTTGTATATGTGTTCATTTGACTATGTGTATGTGTGTTTATCACACACTTCATGTATGCTCTTTGTTATTGCATCTCTATGATTGCATTTGTGTTTCCATTACCTTGAATGCAGTTGTGTCCGACCTTTTTTCACTCATTTGAACATAAATCTTTCTACATTTATCCAAATCTTGTTTTGTTAATTGGAGTAGAAAGTAGACTTCCATACCTTTCCAACGGTATATTATTCAAAAGGTTTCGATGTCGTTTGGTCTAGGTTTGAGTCGCTTGTATCTGGAGTTGTTGTGCTGACCAGTGTGTTAGGCGACATGCAATGCCACTTGTTCATGATGCCTTAGAAGTTGCCTCAGAGGACTTCTTTTTTATCTAGAACCAAAGGCGACATTCAAGGTGACTTGTTTATGTCGCCTTAGATGTCTCCTCAGACAACCATGTTTTTCTCCAATGCATAAAGCGACATGCAATGCGACTTGTGCATGTCGCCTGACACCATGACAGGGGCTTTTTCGTCTTTTCTCTTGCAGCTCATGTTTTCCACTATAAATATACCATCTTCTTCCCCATTTCATTTAGAACTCACAAATTACAACCCCTAGAGAGAGAATTCATTTTAGAGAGAGAAAGCTTGAATCTATTGATTTCTAACTCTTCAATCAACTCCAATCCTTCATCATCTTCATCATTCATCATCATAATTACATGGGTCTTCAAGTTCTTGACTAGGGAACATCATATTCATATCCATTTAATATAACTGATGTTCTTGACCTAGGATTAGCTTTTATAACATGATTAAAAGCTTGTTTATTATATATTGTTGATTTTATTGTTGAATGTATGTTGAATACATGTTAAATACATTGTTTGAGATTTTTATTGAATATATGATTAATATTTATGGATGAATTTTGTGAGTCTCTCTTTGATTGAGTTTATTCATGATTGCTAGCATTCTAGGTTGATATAACATCTAGCAAAATCATTTTATGAATTGATTGAGTTTGTTTGTGATAGATTGATTCTAGGGTTGCATCTATTATATTGACTAAAGGCATTGTCTCTACCACATTGATATATGTTAATGTTGAATACATTGTGAGTGATAATATTGATTGATTGTGGTAGATTGTGATAGCTAGAAATTCCATGTCATTTATGCCATCTAGCTAAGTCTTGTGATTATTCGTTTAGACTTTGATAATTAAAGTTTATTGACTTGTCATTAAACCTCTAATTAAGCATATAGTAGTGTCTAGCATTATATTGCATTATTTAGTATCATTGCATATTCACTTAGACTTGCATTATCTCTTCACTGAGTTAAAGTCTTGTGACTATAAGTTGTAGTGCACAAGCAAGGTCACGATCACTATAAAAAGCTTATGGGTAGAGATAGTCGAGTTCTTCCAAGAACGGTGTGATAGAAGGTCAACCTAGGTTGTAATCGATATCTCATATAGTGGATTTTGTGGTCCGGAAATGGCTAGTAATCTAGCTCGTGAGTTTTACCCAGTTGGAGAGTTTCTCACGTAAATAATTCATCGTGTTTTTATTGTTTTCCTCATTGTATTATTATTGTTATTTGAATGGTTGATTTATGTTATGTTTTGAGATTAATTTTGATTAAGTCGAAAAGTTGGTAACTATATTGATAACAACCAATTTTCCCCCCAGGTTGTATTAGACACATTTTGTGTAATTTCACTTGTTAATTGCATGAAAACTATTTATATCACATTGTCCTATTAATGCATACCCTTACCATTGTTTTATTATAAAACAAAGCAACATACCATTTTGTTCTCATTCTGAAGTTGTTGCTATTCTCTGGTTAGCAACTTTTTAGAAATATGAACAAAAACGCTCCCGCTCCCAAAAGAGCTAAATTAACCACTCCATCTTCCCCAAATGAAGATAGTAGGGAAGTGTTTCTCCAGAAAATCCGCGTTACGGAGAAAAGGGTTTTCAAATTGGAGGAAGAAAGCAAGGTTCTCGCAGATGAAGTAAGTAGGAGATTTTCTCATGAGGGACTACACAAAGAAGATTTTATGAGAAGGAGAATGGGATAACGTTGATCTCATTAATGTGAGGGATGCACTGGACTGATTGTTCACGTTATTGCAATATTTCCTCTTTTCCTTTGCTTGTTATTTTCATTTTGTTTGTGCAAGCTTTAATTGCTAGTTTATGTACCCGCTTTTGTGTAATCTCTTATTTATTAGTGCGATTATATATTTCAGTTTATGTTTAAGTTTAAATTTTCTTGTTCACCACTCTCCTGTCAGTGGAATAATGCATTTAAAAATATAGATGCAATTTGACAAAAGAAATGAGAAATGTATATGCACATTTCCACCGTAATAATTTAAAGTCAAATATGTTTTGTCTAATAGCTTCTTTATTTGTGTGATTATATAATCCAGTTTAAGTTTAGATTTGCTTGTTCACATCTCTACTGTTTATTAGTAATGTTAAATAACAAATTTTACAAAGTGGAATAACGCGTTTAAAAATATATATGCAATTCATTTTATGACCAATCTCCATATTGTCTACAAAAATAAAAAGTTAATACCCAATGCATGGTCATCTTGGTCAGAACATTATTTAATGATCTTTAAAATGCAACATTTCATTTTCCAATTCTTATCTCATCAGTCGTCAAAAATAAATCAATTCACCTCAATAGTCAATACATCATATACGATGCGACTCTTTGACTAACCAGGACGAAAACATGATAAAATAATAAATAACAATAAAAAAAAATGTGAAGATTACGAATCATAATTAATGCTAGACTTTGAATTGAAAATAAAAAGGATGTGGTCGGTACTATATACTAATAATCGTATTGACATCTAACCAATAAATTAATTTCCAAGGTAACTCAACAGAATAAATGATATTGAATGCTGCGTTCGATGGATGTTTTCCGTTAAACCTCACGGTGTTTAAAGTTTCTCGGTTTTTTTAATAATGATCAATACTATATACTAATAATCGTATTGGCATCTAACCATTAATAAACGTTTTTGATAAATAATTATCTACACCAGATTTTATTTTGTTTAGAAAGTAATAAACGTTTTTATTCATCGGTTTTGGACAAATCCGTATCCAAAATATATAAAACATAAATCCGATCCATGTCCAAGAATTTTATTTATCAGATCAGATCTACTGAATCTATATAATACAGGATCAGATCGGATCTGAATAACAAAAATACCGGTTGGACTTGGATTCCATCCGATACGTTTGACACCCCTAATATTGGTGTATGCACGTAATGAAGCTATTATCTTTGAATTTTTTTTTTCAAAAAATGAAGATATAAATGGTAAAAAGGATGGTCGAATTTAAAAAAGAAAAAAATTAAATAGATTCATTGAAAGTGAAAACAACACAATCATTCAATGGATCCCTAACACTTGACCACTTGTAACAACCAGCTTCATTTTAATAGATTTCTTTTTAACCAGGTTCATTAACCCATTACCAATGCATCTGAGCCACCGTAATCATTTTTCATTTTATGCATGTTTTATTATATTATTATCATTGTTGTGTATTGCAATTTGGTTTTTTTATTTAAGGATTGTGATTTGATTGTTATATATATATATATTAAATATTTTAATGTCTGGATACCATCTTAAAAGTTGAACCCAATCAACCAAATCGTTGATGGAAGCGGTACAGATATGACTTTTGTTTGAAATTCAATATCTTGATAAACAATTTTTTTTTGAATCCATATTTTTTTGTTGGTGTGATCGCACTGTATTGTATACAGCATTTATTTAATTTTTTTTTTCAAAATATATGGTGACCTTTGGTTAAATGCCTCCAAATGAAAACATAATTAAACCAAATCAAGTGATTTGATACATGTTCATATATTTCTACACACCTGTTCAAATGGCACCTTTTAGGGTTCAATATATTAATACCCATGGCTTAAGTTACAATGTACAAATTTTGTAAATTCTCGAATGTTTGCAGAACGTTATGCTTACAAACGATATCGATGGATCATCAAACCGATATTGTTACTGATCAGAAATATTACGAGGCTTTGGAATGTGTTACGCATCATTTGGATATCAGCCTGGAAGAAGTAAACGAAACCCGAGACAAATTGTTAAGTAGGATGGCTCAAGAACCTGAGAGGCTTTATTGTAAGGAATTCAAATTTGGCATTGGTGATCTACATAATTGTTTATTTTATTTTGTTGATGAAGGTTTACCATAATTTTCAATGAACTTTTTACAATAATATGACACATCATTTCCCACATATCATTAATGTACACATGGCACATGATACATGTTAATTGCATGAAAACTATTTATGTCACATTGTCCACTGCAATTAGTTAAAGTCAAATTTGTATTCATTTTATGACTAATCTCCATATTTGTCTAAAAATAAAAATCAATGCCCAATGCATGGTCATCTTGGTAATATTGTTAATGGTAAGTTACTCTTTGTTTTAATATTTTTATAATTTTTAAATCTTTAATTTATATACACCCTTTGAATGAAATCTAAAAGTTAGAATTTTATCTAGCAACCAGACAATCATGTATAGTAACTGGACACTTATTTATGTATTGTCTATGTAATCACACCTTTTGTAATGTTGTTTTGCAATCACCACAAACTATTTGTGATTGGTATATTTATACAGTATTTACTTTTTATTTATTTTAGAATGAGTTGGGTTAATATAGTTCATGAACATTAAAGGTTTTCACAACCAAAAATAAGATAAACATAAAGATTTATTACTCATGAAATGAGTTTAGTAATTGAAAGGACAAAATTACTTTTTTGTATTTTCTATGAACTCATTAACAATTCTTCCCAATCATAACAAATTAACACAGTTTCCAATATTTTAAAAAATAATTTATGAACCGGTTTCACTCTAAACACGTCCTGTCAATTACGTGTACTAACTTGTTATGACATATTTGTAGTTGAATAATAAATTATGTGAATATATATTTTTTTGGGTAAATAAATAGTATCATAGAAAAGAGAAAGAAAGAATGTACATTTACAAGGGGCATACCCCAGGAAGAAGAACAAGAGCAAAAATAAAAGCTCAAAAACAGCTCAAACACACGAGCTAAACAAGAAAGCAAAAGCTAAACAAGGCTCGAACAAGCACCAACCATGACAAACAAATCACCCAATAGAGATATTCCATTTTAAAGCAACTAGAGGCCAATCCTTCAAGTTGATAGATAAGAGCCTGCTTTGAATAGTGTCAATAATGGAACGGGTAATGACTATGCTTGACTTATGAGAACTCCCAAAGATTCTACTGTTCCTTTCTCTCCTAATATAGTAAACAGCCACAGCAAGACAAAGCTTCTTGACAACAATGGAAGGAGATTTCCCTTTCCAACGTTGAGCAGCCCAAGCAATAAATCTAGGCCAGCTATGACCATTCCAAGGTCGGCCACATATATCCTTCAAATGAGACCATATGACTTTTCTATAAGCACACTCAAAGAAAAGGTGGGCATGAGTCTCAGGGGAAGAGGAGCAAAGAACACAAAGAGTACCAACACGAGGATTATAAAGATGAACACGGTCCAACGTTGAAAGTCTCCCTCTAATGGCTAACCAAAGAATGAAGCTCGTCCTTGGAATGTTATGAGAATACCACACAAGCTCAAACCAAGGAACCAAAGGATGAGGAGTCTTGAGACTAGCCATGGTTGAAGCTACAGAATAAATACCATCGAGAGTAGGAAGCCACTTAATACAATCCTCCAAACTAGAATTAGGGTTGTAAGAAGGCATATGGTTCTTGATTTCTAGGAGATCAATCGACATGGAGCAAGGCCAAACCCACTGATCACCGTGAACAATAGAACTGACTTTGGTCTTTGTAGGAAGACCTGAGTCATAAATGACCTTAGAGCTCCATTTTAAACGAATAGGGCCATCGGGATGCCAATTATCAAACCACAAGGAAGTGCCAAACCCATTACCAATGATATGCCGAATCAAGGGGCGCGCAATAGGACGAAGCTTGAGGAGCTTTCTCCAATTCCAAAAGCACGTTTAGGGAGCTTTCACCTCCCAAATACTTCTACCTTTGAGGTGATACGTTTTAATCCAGTTTGTTCAGAGATTATTAGAACCATGCACCAGATTCCAAATATGTCGAATCATTAGAGCTTTATTCCAAGAAATGAGATCCTTGATGCCGAGACCACCCTCATTTTTAGGAAGACAAATATTCGACCAAGCAACTTTTGCCCCTTTACAATTTCCATCAACACCTTTCCACAAAAAGGAGCAAAGTTTCTGCTCAATATTCCTCAGAACCTTTGAAGGGAGACAAAGGTGACTAGCCCAAAAGACTTGGATACTAGACAAAACCGAGATAATAAGTTGCAGCCACCTCGCATAAGAAAGACAACGATTCATCCAAGAAGAAATTATGTTCGAAACTTTATCCAAAAGAGAAGAGCAATCAAGATGACTTAACTTTGAAGAAATGATTGGAATCCCCAAATACCTGATAGGAAGCGAGCCAACATTATAGCCAAAAATGTTGATGAGTTGCTGTCTACTATCATTAAGCACACTCGAAAGAAAAATATTACTCTTGGTTGGATTAGCTTTGAGGCCCGAGAGAGAAGAGAAATCATCAAGAGACATCTTGAGAATAGTACCAGAAGGTGTAGAACCATGACAAAGCATAATAAGATCATCCGCAAATCATAGATGAGAAAGTTTAATCTTTTCACACTTCCAGTGATATTTAAAATGTGGGGAATCTTGAATGTGCTTGGCTAATAACTTAGTGAGAACCTTGGTGCCGGACAACCCTAAACAAACTCCACCGATGTCAAACACACTCACGGACAGCCCACGCACAAGAGAAACAAGCAATCCAGCCCGTCCCACACAAGAACAAGTGAAGATAGATTAACTAATTTTCCAAGGGATACAGATATCACCACCCTTAGTAAACTAGTAGAAAAGGCTCACCACCAAGACTAATCTAAAGGGATACAGAAACACCACCCTCTCAACTAATCAAGGATACAGAACCAACGGAAAACTCACCACTCAATGGAAACCCACCAAAAAGATACAGAGTTGAAGGATAAAATCTCAAAGAGACAATATTCTGAACTTCAATATTCAATAACTTACTTTTTACAAGGATAAAGGCTCATTATATGGCCTAATCATGGAACAACCCTCCATGCATAAGAAAGGGACGAAATTAAAAGATAACAACACAATTCAAGGCATTAGAAACTAAGAAATTAAAGACATTAAAGTTAAACCCTTCAAATCTGTGCATTGTTGACTTCTGACCATTCAGCATAAAACCCTTCATATCTCTCTCTTAGGACCTTCAAATGACTTGCTTCAAAATACGAAATTAAAGATAAGACATTGATCTTTCCAATGACATAAAGCACAACAGCTAACTCTTCCGGAATCAAAAGTTAAGAAGTCTTAAAAATACCCCTACGAGCTGAATCTGATGCTTAACAAACCATAGTGAGAATTTGATATCCCTTTCTGTCTTGATCCGAGGTCGTGCAATGGGACAGTCCCGTGTCAAACCTCCATAGCTATAACAAAGAGATAGGGAGACATATGATCACCTTGACGAAGCCCCTTCTTACTATGAAAGAAACCAGCAAGCTCACCATTTATAGAAATAGAGAATTTAGGAGTTGTGATGCACACTTTAATCCAGTTTATTACCTTCGAAGGAACACGAAAAGTAGCAAGGGTTTCTAACAAGAAGTCCCACTCCACCGTATCAAAAGCTTTCATCAAGTCCACTTTCAAAGAACACTTGGGAGTGCCATCATCTTTATGGTAATTCCTCATAAGCTCTTGGACAAGAAGAATATTATCACCAATCCTTCTTCCGGCCACAAAAGCTGATTGAGGAGGGCTGATAATGTTAGGAAGAATAATCTTAATCCTATTTGTAATGATCTTAGCGATAATCTTGTAGAGAGTATTTCAATATGAGATCAGTCTAAAGTCCATCATTCTAGAAGGATTTGGGACTTTAGGAACCAAAGCTAAGATCGTTGTATTGAGTTCTTTGAGAAGATGACCTGTTCGAAAAAACTCTTGAACAACATTGATTACGTCTCCACCAACTATATCCCACGTCTTTTTAAAGAAATGAGCATTAAAACCATCAGGCCCTGGAGCTTTATTAGGGTCAAGCGAGAAGCAAACATCACGAATCTCTTCATTAGTGACACTCATACACATCAAGTCAGCTTGATCATTTGAAATATGATTATGAATAATAGTTTGAAGTGTACCAGCTCTATTCAATGAGGGAACCGAGCAGCCAAGAATTTTCTGAAAGTGGCGGATAGCTTCATTTTTGATAGGAACATCACCTTCGATCAAAGAACCATCTTCCCTTATAATAGATAGAATTTTATTTCGATTTTGTCTACCATTGATGGCCTTGAAAAAATAGGGAGAATTCCGATCACCAGCATGTAACCATTGGATTCTCGATTTTTGCTTAAGAAAATCTTCTTCAGCTTGAAGAGCCATAGTATGAGAATTAATAATATCCTTTTCTTGCAATCTAAGAGTGTTATCAATAGGGTGGGCATCAAGATGACGTTGACACTCTTCAAGCGCTTCTTTGGCTTCGTTCAATTTGACTGTCACATCACCAACCTGGTTCTTGTTAAGAGATTTTAAAGCCTTTTTAAGAATACAAAGCTTAGAGCAAAGCTTAAATTGCATAGTTCCATGAACTTGTTCCTGCCAACAGCTCTTAACAAGAGGAAGAAATTCTTCCCTCTCCGTTAGAAAATTGAAGAATTTAAACGGGCAATTCTTCCTTCTACCTTGTAAGCCAAGCTTAACCAAAGATGGACTATGATCGGAAATGCTAGGAGGGAGAAAAATGGCTTCTGAATTCATGTACTTACCTATCCAAGCATCATTAACGAGCACCCTATCCAATTTCTTAGAGATACAATCATCATTACTTCTTTTGTTACACCAAGTGTGGAAAAAACCCGAGAACCGCAGGTCGTCCAGTTCAGCAGCTTGTAAGCAATCTTCAAACTCATCCATAGCAACCGATCATCTAGAAGAACCCCCAATAGTATCATGAACCCCTCTAGCAACGTTAAAGTCTCCAAGAACGATCCAAGGGGTACCAGCAGAAAAATTAGCACACATATTCTCCCAAAGTGCTCTCCTAGCTCTATCATCATTAGAACCATAAACAAAAGAGATTCTAAATGTGTCATTATTATCAAGAAGACAAGCATGACAGTGGATAATCTGGTCGGTTTCACAAATTTTGCTCACTTTCAGGATTCTTGGGTCCCAACCAACCCAAATCCTTCCAAGGTTATGACTATTGTAGTTGTCAAGCATGTCCCATTCTTTAAAAACAGATTTGATAACATTGGGTTTATTAATGATTCTCACCCGAGTTTCAACCAAGCAGACCAAACTGAGCTTTGAATCAATCAACATCTTCCTTACCTCCAGTTGTTTAGGGGCAGCATTAAGACCCCTAATGTTCCAACAAGCCATACTAATCGTCTAGAGGTGGTGGGAGACTCCACCTTAGCTATAGAGCTATGAACCTTGCAGGACATAGAGACTTTAGAATTTCGCTTCTTCTTCCTACGACTAGAGGCCTCAGAGGTGCTAGAGAGACCTATAATAGGAATCCCATCAATATTCTTGATCTTGGAATGCCAAAGAGAGATATCGGGAGAAGCCGTGGCAGGAGAATCTTCATTACTATAAGCCTCTTCTTCTTCTTCAATGAGAGCCAAGAACTTGTTGGAGGTATCAACCCCTTCTTCCTTAGAATTAGCAACAATGGTATGGACTTCACTTCCCAAATTCTGAAAAGGAAGACTAGAAATACCCATAATTGGCACATCCTCAGAAATACAAATAGAGATGGGGGTAGGCTGTCCTCCACCATTATTTGAAGGTTCCTCAACCTTTGTACCAACAGAGGAATCCTGAGCAAAATTAAGGTCCCCTGAAAGGATGGAAACCGGAGCTGCACCACGATTGACCTTCACCCACTCTTGCTTCATTTTGGAACCACAGTTCTCGTCAAATCTGCCTTCCACATGCTTTAGACTCGGGCAAGTAGCAGCATTATGACCAAACGATTTGCATTCAGGACAAATCTTTGGTTTCCATTGATATTCAACCAGAATTTCAACACTCTCCCCATTATAGTGCTCATCACCTTCGCCCATAAGTAAATCAAAAGAATCAATTAACTTGCTAGTAGCATCAATTTCGACACAAATTCTTGCATAAGAAATTCTTTTCATTGTTTCAGTTAGACTATCAGCATAAAGAGGCTTCCCAACAGCACTTGCTACATAGCTCAGCCCCTCTTCAGTCCAATATTCATGAGGAATATTGAAAAACTTGACCCATACTGGAACCTTAGAATAAGATTCTTTCGTTAAAACAAGCCGAGAGTGCCATTTCTTAAGAATAATCATTCTTCCAGTAAAAAGCCATGGACCAGCCTCAAGAACTTTAGAGCAAGAGTCATCATCTGAGAACTTGAAAAAATAGAACCCTTTTTCATTAGCTAGCACCTCTAGAAGACCACAATTACCCCAAATCTTCATAGCAATATTGTTAACAAGAGAGAATGGGAGCTTCTTCTCAATAAAATAACCCACCAAGCAATTCTTCCAAGCCTTGCATCCTTCATCAGCAACCTCCATTGGGGGGGCAACACACTTCCTATTTCCCTTGTTAATAGGCTTGTAGAATTTGAGCTTCATGGGCATTCGGTTTAGACCACCTTCATTTTGAGAAGAAAGAACTCTTTGAAGCACATTGCTGTAGCTAACAGGCCTATTTTCTGAAATACTTGGGGGTGATTTCCTAGGTTGACTAATTGCATTGTTGAAGGCTCCATCATCCAAAGGGGAAGTGTCAGAATTTCCTTTCCTTTGCTGCTCCTTGTTTTTCCAAAAAGGAGGAACTCCAACCAGCTGTATCTGCTGAGACTCATCAATTTTAGTAGTACTGACTTGTCCTTTAGAGGCATGCTTTTGTGCATGGCCAAAAAAGGAAAAAAGAGACTTTTGCTTCAGAACTGATTTTTGGGAGTTGTGACTCATCTTCTGCTTCCCTATCACGTTCATGGAGTTATGAAGAACATCCATTGTTGATAAACCTTCATTCTTAGGAGACAAACCAGCTCCATTGCAAATAGCTTTGTCACCAGTTGTATTTCCTTAAGTTTGAGAGTTCAATCCAGCTCCATGGGAATGAGCTTTGTTTGAAATGAGTTTAGACCTGTTAAGGTTATGTCCTCCACCTTTAGACCCATTGTTACTGTTGTTAACAACACTAGCTTCCAAGAGAGAAGGAAAACCAACAAAAGATCCATTGCAGATAGTAAAGGGCGGATTCTCCATGGTAGAACCAGCTGGATGCACCAAAGAGTAGGAGATAGCAGCTGTGTTGAGTGAACTTGGACTAGCTCCACCATTGTTGGGCAAGCTAGAAAGATGCACTCCTTTGGTAGACTCAATATTGCACTTAATAGGAACACTAGATTTTAAAATGGAAATGACACCAGCAGAGGGAACTTTATGAGGGAGGGAGAGAGGTTGGCCTTTCATGGAGGAAATGGGAAGAAGGACACCAGAAGTGGAAGGGGAAAGAAATTCTGAAATCTCTGAAATGGGTGTATTTTCAGTGGTAGACTCCTTTGGAAGGACCATAGAGAAGGAGGAACGAGGTTTGTTAGAGACTAAGCAAGGAAGGGAAGAGTGTTTAGGTGATGAAGCCATGGATGGAGAAGAATCCACCATGGAAACGGGCTGGGAATAGGTCCTTGATGCCAAGACCTCCCTCTATGACTATATGTGAATATATTATTTCTCTATAAATGTGGGTGGTTAACTTTCTTCGTCTGTGGTTAAAGAAAATGGATCTCTGTAAATCCTCACCTCTCTTTTTCAGAACAATCAACAAAGAATTTAACTTCGTCTTATAAAGAAACATCACTTTCCTCTTGTGAACAAACAACAAACCCATCACTTTTCGCTTCTGAACAAACAACAAACCCGTCACTTTTCGCTTCTGAAACATAGCTCAGACTCCTCTGATTGAGGATGTTGTTTGCGATCTACTCATTCAACTGAGTTCTCGTGTGGAAGTAATGAAGGCCAATAACACTGTCCTTTGTACAAGGATGTCTGCGGACACCTCTTGGAAGAAGTTTCGGTACTCTGATTATCACATTCGAGACATGCAAAGACAGTTTACCGCGGTCGTATTGATGGCTTCATCCTTTTCAGAGACTACATGAAGAATATTCAATCTCAAGGGAATAGGGATGAGATTGATCTAATTCAAACAAGGGATATCGTGGATGCATAATTGATGTTTCAGTTCACTTTACCGCGCATGTTGTGTGTTCTCCTTTTTCTTCTTTTATATCTTTGTTTGTTTTTGCGAATTTTGGTTATAGTCACACCTTTTTGTAACATGATTTCTCCAATCACAGACAATATTATGTAAATGGTATGTTTTAAAAATGTTAACTATTTTGAAGCTTGTAAGAGTCACTGCCTTTATATTACTGAAAATATGCCTTTTGTGCACTCTTGGATTAAAAATTTGATCGGCAAACTTTGAAGTTCCCTTACAAAAATCATAATTTCCAGTGTTCAAATTGAATTTCTGGTTGCACAGTTGAATTCGAATTACCGGATATGATATTTATTGTTTTTAAAATCTAGACTCTATTTATCGATTTTAAAATTCAAATGTATATCAATCATTTGATGCAATAAGCTTATGACTATCTTTTTTTCAGAGATTTGCTGATATGAACATTAATGCCTGCATGCAATTTGAAAATGTTGTTACTTTCATTAACATCATGTATGCATTACATTTTCTGTTACTTTTATTAACGTTATATATATGCATTACATTTTCAGTACAATTAGAACAACATAGCTAATGAAACACCAAATAAAATTAAATTAAATAGTGTTATCATTCTTAAGCCACTTCGAATGGACTCAAAATTGGGTGTTATTCCATGTAAACATGTTTTCAGGCTCCACATCATTGCATTTAACACTTTGATTTCTTCCATACCTCTACTGATTTCTTTAGCCCTTTGCCATGTTCGAAAAATTGTTGGATCTGGCTCCCACCAAATAAACAATTTGCATTGTTTACTTTTACAACAATAATACAACTTACTTAGATTGTTTTGCGATTCATAGATTTTAATTGCAGCCATTTTCCCATAATGACATGATTTGTTTTTGAATGTAATCATTCCACCACTAATGTTGCTTGATGTGCTTGAACTTCCTTCCATAGTGGATGATGTATTTGTAAAAGAAATAACTTTGTAAATGTATGTCATAAGGATATATACGATTGTATGTAGTTGTGTGTTTGTAAAGCAAAACGAAACAAATATCTAAATCTGTGCATCTGTGTTGGAGAGGGATATTTTGATAAAGTAAAATATAACCGTTGGGTTTCCAACTGTTTCATTTAGGGACACAAAAATATTTTCATTTGGTTTTGTTAACCTTATCACTAATAGCCCAAATGCATGATCTTTTACTTTAGAACATTGTCACCATCTCTCTCACTTAATAGAGAGACAGAATGATATTATTACTTTCTCCAAACTACAATATAACGGTAATTATTGCCCTGCTATGCGCGTAATTGAATTTGTCAATTAGTGATCCCTTTGTTGCAAAATGCACACTTCCTAGGCCAATCATAAAAATAAACATTAAACTAATCTACATTGAACCAAGTCATGGGTGTAAATTGGCTTTCTCTATAAATGTGGGTGGGCAATTCATTTTCTTCATGACTCCACTTACCTTAATTTTTATTATTTTCCATTTCTCTCTAATTTACAGAATGGATGACCAAAACTCATCACCTTCCCTTGCTGAAGAAACCAAAAATTACTCTTCTTTACAGAAGAAACAAAAAAAGCCATCACCAACCACTACTAAGAAAACAATTGTTTTGTCTCATCAAGTAGTGGAAGATGTTTCTGCTGAACTCATTCGAATTAATTGCCATGTTGGAGTACTGGAGGAAAAATACATGGTTCTGAATGAAAGGTTGTCCACAGACACCTCTTCGAAGATTTTCTGGACTTCTGAATTACACATTCAAGATATTCAACATCATTATAGCGCAGGTCATAGGTTGGCTTCAACTTCTTCAAAGAATAAATTGTTAGGTTTTTGAGTCATGTGTTGGCATAATTCCATATCAAAACAACATTTCCTTTGTATTGATTAGTTGTCTAGGCTTATGGTATTCAAGCCTCAAGGAAGAATGACAACTTATCAAGTTAAGTGAAGTCTTCAAGAGGATCAAGCCTAATTGCATATTGACACGCATCAGTCGTGTATGCAATATCAAAACAAATTTATAAATCCCAAGATGCACTCTAACTATATAAAACGAGTATGTGGCAAGCAAGGGTATCGTTCTTCAGAGATCGAGCTACTGTTATGACTAAATCTAAACTCTAGTACTAAATGCAATAAAAGTATATTGATATGGTTGTTGATTGAGAATTAACTAATATTCAGACTAAATTCCAACTAACTAAAATGCAGCTAAGATATTGGGTGATAATAAATGATAAATGGACTAAGGAATTGATGGATCCATTAAAGTAAACAGCGGGCAAGATGAACTCTCATTAATGAACATTAGCCAAATGTAACCAAACTAGAATGTATAGCTTGGTTTTATATCACTTATGATTTTCCAATCTAGAGTGTATAGTATTGGCCACCCATATGTGATTGTTCATGAATGTGCATCTACCAAAATAAGGGATTAATCTCTTTATAAAATCACCAATCCTAGAGTGTATAGAATTAATGGTTAACCTCTCACAAGCAACCAATCCTAGAGTGTATAGTGTTGATTACTCATTCAAGATTAGATAGAGAGTGAGATGAATAAATCCGGATTTCACTTGAGGAAGGTACTCTTGTTCAATCCTTCCATTCAATTGAGCTAATGAGAATCAAATTCTATGTTGCAGATGTTTGCATTGACATACATTGTGTGCTCATTAACTATTTCTAGTTTCCATAGGATATATTGATCACATATTCTATGTTGTAGATGTTTGAATTGACATACATTGATCACATTAGGAAGTCCTTGTAAAAGGCATGAAGTCTCGACTAGGACAAATGTCTAGATAGTTGAGCAAGGAAGTCTTGGCTAGGACAAATATCTGGATAGTCAAGCAAGGAAGTCTTAGCTAGGACTAAGGTCCGAATAGTTAGGCAATAAGTATTGGCTAGGACAAAGGTCCGGAAAGTCAAGCAAGGGAAACTTTCTAGAGACATATGATGCATCTTGAATAGAAGGTTGGCTATGTCTCTTTCATTAGTAGGCCCGAGGGTTCGGTAGAAGTTATGTCCAAAAGAGTGTCTATATCATGTGTTTATTGGTCATTTTTGAGGATGTACTTTTATCATCTAGTGAAAGATAGTTGGCCGATGGTTGTAGATTCAACCAGTGGATGTTTCCTCTTTGGAGGTTTTACCACGTTAAAAAAAATATCGTGTTAATTCTTTCTATCTCTGACTCTTTATATTTGTGTATGTGTTTGATTGTGAAAGATGTGATATGCAAACATTTAATTTTATCAACATTGTAAATTTCACTTAGGTTATATATATGGTGATTTATTTGTATATAATTCTTCGATTGACAAGTACTTGTAAATATTAGACACACACACATATATATATATATATACACAAGTGCTTTTGGATTTGAGTTTTAGTGAAATTCCTTCACTTGCAAATTGTGGGCATTGATAGATAATATTGATTAAATAAATACTTTAATTGTCTACATGTGCATTTATATGCATAATGCGATGTGATACAAGCTATCTAGAGGGCAATCTTTAGTTTGTTTCAAGGGATTTAAAAAGGCGTAAAAACCTATTCACCTCCCTCCTCTTGGTTAGCTTTAGCCAAATTAATCGTGTTTGTATATTTTCATATATGATGATGGTTCAGCCACATGGAGAATGGGAAAAGCTTAGTCCATTACAAACTCAATCTACTTTGGACAATAGAGTCAGATTGTGCCTCCTTAGGGGTTCCTCTCTGTCCAATGAAGGTGAACGAGATCCCCTCCTATGGCCGTCATACCTATTGCCCCGGTCATAACTCGATTCCCATCCGTGATCTCTTGTAACATCATCATGCGGACTGTGCTGCCTTCTTCTCTAGCTGGCTTGGTCCCCACTCCTCCTGTGATCCTGGTAATCTTGTCGATTGTCACCTTTTTGAGATCGCTCCCTCTTTTCTTGGCGATTCACCTTATTCTTACCAGTTTTCTGCAGAGCGTCGGGAGTTGGGATTACTATCTTAGATCGTATCCTGGGGTCCCGTGCCACTACTGGTGTAGATAACTGGAATGGTGAGGTCAAATTTGCAGTAGCGGTTATATTGATCCCATGTTTAGCGGAGTCCTCGATGACTCTTCGCAGGGATTCCTGAACTTCCCGGAAGGCGTCTGGGGAGATACTGGGAAAGGTATTTTCAGAGGTTGTTACGTCTTGTCTAATGGAAGGTGGAGTTCTCGACGGCGGGTCCCCTCCGATGTTTACTATACCAAAATAGTTGGTATCACGGAGAGTACCAATTTCATGTGTGGACCGACTTCCATCCCTATTTTCTGCCATGTTACTGCTTCACAAGCCTTCGAAGGTTCACACCCCCTCCTTCTAGAGCCAATTGTTGACGGTGATTTTTGGATTATGTAAATTCAATCACACGTCACACAAGGTATGTAGAATTTGCAATTATATAATCAAATCAAGAAGAAATGAAAGAAATCACACAAACAAGTTCTTACGTGGAAAACCCGAAAGGGGAAAAACCACGGTTGCCGACGACGGGGAGAAGGAAAATTCACTATGAATAATATGACTTACACACTCAACCTTACTTGCTCTCTTGAATATCTAATGATTCGTTAACCCTTGTTGGGTATTTTTAAAGTCTATTTATACATGCATAAACCCTAATTCTTTTTGTACAAGTAAAAGAAAGGTGGCAGTGATTTAATAAAACTCCGACTTGTTGGAGTCGTTTCAATCGCATCAGAACTTTGCCTGTTTTGAGTTCTGATAATTCATAAGGAAATCTGTTTCCTTATCAAAGTATGCGTATTGCAACCTTATTTGAAGAGGATTCTTCTTTACGTGTTTAAGTCGTAATAATGTTATTAACATGCTAAGCATCTGAACGAATCTAGACATTGTCCACGTGTCGCTTAGCCGACCGTCTTACAAACCTGATCAGATCTCTTGTACCCCCGACCAAGGATCTTCACTTGATCAAGTAATTATACCTGATCATTCAGGTTTCCCCCGATCGTTGTTTTGATAACCCGATCAATCTAATTACCTTGGTCGGGTATTCCCAACCCGACCATCTATGTTACTCTGATCAGTATTGTAGGGTTATTTTCTGATCATTTTAGGTTGATTCAATTTAGTTGACATTTGTTGGTACGTCACTGGTTGTCCTAATGTAACACGATGTTTATGTTGACTTGTTATCTGTCCAAACTATACCAATAACAGAGGGATTTGAGGAGTTTTCTTCAAGGGTTGTCTCCCTTAAACTCATTTCTTTTTGTATAACTTGCTTTCTTTGATGTAATAACCAATTTGGGAATATTGTAAACCTACACTTATTGCAATATATGTATGATTGTTCTTAAATTTGTTTGGGTTTTGTTCTACTCTTTGTTTATGCATGAATTAATTCTCTTATTGTGATATTCATGTGTGTGGAGAGTCTAAATTGATATGTGTCCATGAATGAGATTAGGAATAGAGTAATTTAATTTAGGAGTACTGTAATTTAGTTTCCCATGATTGTTGATTGATTAATTGATGACTCAAAATACCAAGTTTGAATGATTAGAGAAATTGAGTTTTAGCTCTAGAGAGTGGGAGAAGCTTGGTTGATGCATATTCATGCTAAATTAGGCTTGGTTCAATATTCTTGTTCTTAATGGGTCTTTTTATTAAGGCACAATTGCTCTCCCATGGCTTGGGTTGGGTAATGAATTGATTTTGGGAAAATTCCCAAATCAAGAGAATGAACCCCTAACTTAAATTGAATGGTCTTAATGATATAACAATCACTTTGTTGCACATTGTTGTTGGGTGAACTTGTTTCCATTTTTAGCCATCCTAGGGAGATTGATAAACCCGAATCCTTGACTTAATAGTAAAGGCCACTGAATTCCTCTTGTGTTTGTGTAGTAATATGGATATTTAGTGTGCTTAATGCTTTCACTCGGTTAGCCACCTTGTGAATGACATTTAGGCTGTGTGTTATATATCGCGTGGTTCACATTAACATGCTCAGCGTGGTATCCTTTACATTTGACCAGAAAGTTGAGAGATCACTAGCCTGGTGTGTAGAGATCGTGTATGTGTCCTATAAAACTTAATGGATTCATGCATATCTATGGATGCAATCTCTATGCGCTCGAGAGAGGGTAGAGATAAATTAAGGGGACACGAGCATATAACATACGTGTTGTATGGGTATATCGTATTGTTAATGCTTTCACTTGGTTGCCATCCTGTATTTGGTTAGCCGAATGGATGAATTATTAGCTGTAGTATGGCCCACGCGGTTGCGCGTTACATGCCCAACTAAATGTCTTATGTATATGATCAGAAAGTGAGAGTATCACTAGGCTGTCGTACATGACTCTTTTGTGTGTGCCACGGCACTTAATAAATCCATGCTTTGTGTGCCAATTAAAAGAAGAAAAATGAGAGGTGTGCGACTAGGTAAAAAACAAACAAAAAATATATATTTGTTTTCATGGTGGCCGAATTCCAAGCATAGAAAACAAGAGTGTTTTTCGTAAGTTTCTTCTGCCTCCATTCAAGCTCGTGAAACCCGTGACACGCCCACATGCTGTTGCCAATCACGGGACATAGCCGGGAAGATCTTGTGGTTCAAATCAGGAAACATATCGAAAAAGAAAGAAGGAGCTTTCAAACGCTGGTATGAAATCGTTTCACCTTTTTTGTTGTTTTCGATTATTACTGTACAATTAAGTTTACTTGATGATTGTATAAAAATTTTAAAATCCCCATTCCGTTGTGCAATTCAAAACCTAGAACCTACAATAGCGACCATGGCTTCTGGTCCCAAGGATCAGTTCTACATGAGACCCAACAAACCTTCAAAGTTCACTGTTCCTGGAGCTAGGAAGAAAGACAGTTCATGGCGTAGTGATTGGGTCATCGTTGGAGGGGACTAGGGGAGCTCGTTCCACATTGGGGGGTCCGAATTCTGGGTCCCTACTCAGTTTAGTATGAGAATTGAGTGGGAGAAAGGTAGTATCTTTATCGAGGCAGATGGCATCTAACGAGAGCGTTTTTGTCTTTAGAAAAAGCCCGTCAAAAGTAATTTATAAAAACCTTAAATGCCCTTAAAATTTTACAAACAAGTGCAATGGCAAGTAAGGGTATCGTCCATAGGGATTAGGGGTAGCGATGGCTAGATTAGGATTAATAGTACTAAAATGCATAAAAGTAAAATGTCATGGGTTGTTTGAAAAGGTTAATCTAAAATGCAATTAAGTTAAACTAGACTAAATGCAATGAGGTTAGAATGATATCAGTGAGAACTAAGAAATTAATGGATCCATAAGTGAATAGTGGGCAAATCATGAACTTGCAATAATGATCATTAATCGAATGTAACCAATCAAATCATGTATATGATTGGTTATATGCCACTTATGAGTGTCCAACCCTTCATGTATAGTATTGGCTACCCACAAATGGTTGTGCAATGAATGAATATCTATCAAATAAGGGACTAATCTCTTTGTTTAAATTCACCAACCAATCATGTATGGTGTTGATGCTTAATCTCTCACAAACAACCAATCAAATCATGTATAGGATTAGTTACCCATTTGAGATTAGATAGAGTTGAGATTAATGTAGGATTTCACTCAAGTCATGTACAATTGTTCAATCCTTCCATTCAAATGAGCATAAGATAACCTAGCATCATGTATACCAAATTATCTACTCAAATACATCCTCAAACAATTTGCAAAGAGAGTCGTGTACAATCAAATACAAATCATCCTTGAATTCAATTAAAACAATGAATGAAACATATATGATAGATTGATAGAAAATATAAGGTTCATTACAAGCCCAACATCCACAAGTGTTTCACATCAATCCCCTAGTGGGATATTTAACTACTCATGACAAATACATGTAAATAAATTGGAGAAGAGAGATAGAGAAGACCTATGTTGAGAAACTCCTCCTTTCTTGAAGCTTGATTCCAATCTCCAATGTCCTTGAGTAGATGATGAGGATGATGGTTAGGTTTGGTGAGGTTAGTAGTTAGGGATTAGAAGTGGAAGAAAATTCGTTCTTAGAAGAGGGTGGAAGATTTGAAGTGTGGAAGAGAGTGTTTTCTATAAGAAAATGGTGTATTTATATGCTTGGGAGGTTAGGGCATGATCTGGGCATGAAAAGACATCATTACCCCTATAAAATTGCTTAAAACCCATCATTTTTGGTGCAGGAAAGTGTAGTGAACGGGTATAGCACGGGTAGTGCACGGGTAGGTTATTCGTGCAATTCCTGTGGACAGGGGCGCAACAGTTACTAAAATAGTCATAACTTTCTCTAGACAACTCGGAATCGCAATCCGTAAAAACTAATGGAAACTAGACTCCTAGGGATTTCCGAATATATATAATTCGAAATATGGTTCAATCTGAGGAGGGAGATATGATCTTTGAAGTCGGATGATCTGCACACACATTTTTACAATTTCAGCTCTTTTTCCACCAATTCTCACTTTATGTGTCTTCTGATCTGGGCAATATGCAAGGGTGAATGCATGGGTGATACCCGTACAGTTACCCGTGCACTAAGATTTTCTCCAAATTCTTCTTCTGGTGCACGGGTAATTGCACCATTTGACTTATTTGGATCCCGCTTCTTGATTTTTCACCTAATGCCTGCAATATCAACAAAAGAGCCATAAATACACATAAAAATACCCAAGAACAAGACAAAGAGAAAGGATATGAGGGCCAAAACGTATGACATTTTCGGCTCGATCAAATACCCCCAGACCAAACCTTTGCTCGTCCTCGAGCAAACGCAAAACAAAACAAAGACATAAGACTGAACAAGTGTGACTTGATCTAAAAATTCCTAGACTCAAACAAACAATTCAAACTGCCGCATGTCCAACTGGTGATGAGATGCAAGGATGTGTGATAGAGAGAAGTAGACATATGCAATATAATCAAAAGCAACTCGAAGGCATTAAAGGGAAACTCGCACAACACGAATCCCATATCTAAGAGCGCTCTCGTATCGAGAACTACTCACTCTCACACTTTGAGCGTAATTCGCTTCGACTCTATCCTCACGTGGAGTGTCTCTTTTCTTTCCGCTCTGAGTCTTAAGTTCATACTTAAACAAGGTATGCAAGATGGAATTCATGCATAAAAGTCTAATGCATTGCATACACGTAAATTGACAAATGGATAATGTCTGTGAACTAGCCTAGGAAGGATTCACTTATGCCATGAATGTGGAAGATCATGCTTTAACAAATATTCCCAATCTAGACTCATCATGGATCAAAAAGGACTTTCCCTTGGTTGTAATGGGGCCATGGGGTATAGTTTGGTGAACAAAGAAATAGGGAAATTTTGGAATTCAAAGATCACCAATCATGTTTACACTTACTCACACACACCTCAAACAAAGCTCTACTTAACATTTACACACTTAGCATCTAGGCATTCAATTAAACACACATTTGTGCTACACAATTGTACTCAATTGGTGAGTACTTTATCATTTCATTTCAAGGCTCTTTTCTTTGCCTTTTTGCATTGATATTTTCTTTCTTTTCTTTTTGCTTTTTTTTTTTTGCCTTTTTCTTTCTTTTCATTTTGCACAATAACATTTAACAATTTGACACTTTGGCTCTAAGTGCAATTTTTGGCACTTTTACATTTTCGAGCCACTTCTTGCACAACTTACATAATTGCCTAAATACATGCTATTTCAACATTAGAGCTTACACTTTCATACACCACACACACACACACACACACACACACACACACACACACACAACCCACATGATTGGCAATAAAGGGTTGGTTTGTGTTTGGCTTCCATAAGAAAGGATAAGTGTTTGGCCTCAAAATTGGCCATGGAGCACACACAAGGGACGTAGGAATGTGTTTAGGCTTAATTTAGTAGCTAATTGCACACATATTGCCTAAGATCATTTCCACAACTAGTCTACCAAGGGAATGAATACATCCATCATGCAGTCCACTATATGTATGAGTTGTATGTTCTATGGCATGTGACACATATGACGAGAAGAGTGTTTAAAGAGTAGAAAATTTTTTACACTCAATGCGCTTTTTAAATAGGCTTGTGTTTGTGAACTCACGGGTGTCTCCACTATTAGAACAAGGCACAAGAGCACCGAGTCCCCTCAACTTAAGCACAAAAAGGATGAGACTAGCTCATAACGTGCAAGTGAGACCCTAGAGTGACAACTAGCTACTACACAAGCTCAACATGCATACATACACTCGCCAAAAGCACACTCTCAAAGCATCACAACCAAGCTAATCAAAGCTCGAAAAATTTGGCCAGTGCAACAATTTTGAAAATTTTGGACCAAAAAGATAACAAAAATGACCTAAAAACAAAAAGACGACTCAACAAGGCGTCTACACCCCCAAACCTAAACCCAACATTGTCCTCAATGTTGAAGACAATCGAGCCAGGCCTAGCGGCGCACACCTAACTTGACTCAACACATAACAACCTAGGCACTAATCATGCACAATCAATGCCCAACAAAATAAAAGACTCAAAAATAGGCTCATAATTAAAATAAGGCATTCATGCAATATTGACATTAAAGTACAAATCAACACCAAGCATTTCTTCTAACAAAAATGACGGAGTGGGGGCATGATGACCCCCAAACCGAGTATCACTATATGCATAAAACATATACAACATGTGAGTAATAAAAAACAACCCCCAAACCGAGTGGAGCTATATATATATATATATATGAAACTAAACCTGTATACTCACATATGTATTCCAGGGAGCTTTCGGCTCATCCCATGATTCAAAAATGATAAATCAATAAATGCAAAATTTAGGATCCAAAATTTTATCAATATGCACCAAATATGTCCATCCATCCACATTCACAAAATTGTATCAACAAGCATATTCACATCATTCATTCATTCACCAGTATTCACAATCATTCTATGGAAATAAAAGATAGGAAAATTAAAGTTCAACATTAAGATTAAGATATGAAACCGTTGTGGTTGTTTTCATGCAATCCAATGATTGGATTAGGTTCCCGCCCGTTTTATGAGCACTCTTGGCTTGCTCGTCCCTCCAACACTTGCAAGTGGCCGGTGTGTCAATTCCAAGAGATGAAGAACCTAGCATTAAGCACAATATCTAACAAAAACATACCAACCACACAAATATATCTCAAAAGAGTAACCTCAAAATAAATCACTCTCCACAAATCGCAAAAATATTCAAACTAAACATCATCCACCAAAATTATTAGCAACTAAAAACATAAAAACAAGACAACAAATTTAAAATAGATTCCACAATTCATTTCTCCCCCAAACCTAATTGTTAACAGAAAAATCCACCCGGGGTGAAAATCTCAATCAACGCCCTCGACCCGCTATCCCGGAGGTGGCAGCGGGTGTGGTAGGCACTTCGTACCGTGGTTCTGGTAAGGTGAAAGTGAGATAGATGCCATGGTAGGAGAACAATCATCCCTCTTATCTGGTGCAGTAGGCTGGTACCCGGTCTTGGTACCTAGTTACCTCTCTAGATGCTCTCTATAATCCCCTGATCTGGATAACATACAAGGAGAGGTACTGGAGAGCTAAGACCAGCATGGTTGACACGGGAGTGTCCCATTGCACGACCTCGGTTCAAGACAGAAAGGGATATCAAATTCTCACTATGGTTTGTTAAGCATCAGATTCAGCTCGTAGGGGTATTTTTGAGACTTCTTAACTTTTTATTCCGGAAGATTTAGCTGTTGTGCTTTATGTTATTGGAAAGATCAATGTCTTATCTTTAATTTTGTATTTTGAAGCAAGTCATTTGAAGGTCCTAAGAGAGAGATATGAAGGGTTTTATGCTGAATGGTCAGAAGTCAACAATGCACATATTTGAAGGGTTTAACTTTAATGTCTTTAATTTCTTAGTTTCTAATGCCTTGAATTGTGTTGTTATCTTTTAATTTCGTCCCTTTCCTATGCATGGAGGGTTGTTCCATGATTAGGCCATATATTGAGCCTTTATCCTTGTAAAAAGTAAGTTATTGAATATTGAATTTCAGAATATTGTCTCTTTGAGATTTTATCCTTCAACTCTGTATCTCTTTGGTGGATTTCCATTGAGTGGTGAGTTTTCCTTTGGTTCTGTATCCTTGATTAGTTGAGAGGGTGGTGTTTCTGTATCCCTTTAGATTAGTCTTGGTGGTAAGCCTTTTTCTACTAGTTTACTAAGGGTGGTGATATCTGTATCCCTTGGAAAATTAGTTAATCTATCTTCATTTGTTCTTGTGTGAGACGGGCTGGATTGCTTGTTTCTCTTGTGCGTGGGCTGTCCGTGAGTGCGTTTGACATCGGTGGAGTTTGTTTAGGGCTGTCCGGCATCAGATTGGTATCAGAGCCCATATAGGTTGTTTTGTGTGCCTTTAAACTCGCATCCAACAAGGTTGCTCTTCTTTTTTTTTATTTCAATGGCTGGTCGTCGTCGTATGCCAACTATTGATGAAGAATCAGCTCCTCAAGTGAATCAACGGAATATGATTATGGATGATTAGAGGCAGCAAATCCATCAACTCCAGCAACGTTTGCATCTATATGCGAATCATGACCATGATGAGAATGAAGGATTCGAAGATGATGGTGTTGATGTTAATCCTTTCCATCAAACGCGCAGCCATGTTTCTGATGATAGTACTCCTCCTCATCCACGTGATTTGAGGCATTATGTCTTGAGGGATCGTGAGACACATCATGCTTTCAATGCAAAAATTGAGATTCCAGAATTTGAAGGAAAGTTGCAACTGGATGAGTTCGTAGAGTGGCTGAATACGGTGGATCGTATCTTCGAATACCAAGAAGTTCCAGAACATAGAAAGGTGAGACTTGTTGCAATCAAACTCCGAAAGCATGCCTTCTTTTGGTGGGAGAATCTCAAGAAACAGAGAGAAAGAGAAGGGAGAAGCAAGATTTTGACTTGGATTAAGATGAAAAAGGAATTGACAAGGAAGTATCTACCGGACAATTATCGGCAAGATGTTTTCTTGAAGATTCAGAACTTTAGACAAAAGGATCTTTCGATCGCGGAATATACAGCCGAGTTTGATAATCTCATGTTGAAAGGTGATCTAACGGAACCGGAAGAGCAGACCATTGCACGTTATCTTGGTGGTTTAAATTATGAGATTTCTAATGTGGTGCAACTACAGCCATATTGGAGTCTTAATGATGTGTGTAAGCTTGCTCTTAAAGTGGAGAAGCAACAAAAGGAGATGCGTAGCAGGGGTTCTAAGTATGTTTCAAGAGAAGGCTTTGCTAATAGAGGAAGCACTTCAAGTTCAAAGCCTACTGCCGCAACCAAAACCAACACAAAGTTTTCGACCTCAAAAGGAGAAGGTGTGGTGTCTAAGCAACAACAACACCCTAGTCCTTCTAATACAAATTCTCGCAGGTGTTTCAAGTGTCAAGGGTTTGGCCATATTGCCTCGGAGTGTCCAAATCGCAAGATCGTTTCATTGGTTGAAGAAGACAGTGACGAAGATGACTTAGCAACAGATTTGAAAGAAGATGAGTATGAGAATGAAGAGGTTGCGGAAGATGTGACTTATGGAGATAAGGTGCTTCTCTAGTCATTCAAAGGACTTTGAGCGTGGTTCAAGAAGAGGAAGAGGAAGATTGGGTGAGAAAAAATGTGTTCCACACCAAGTGTACTTCTCATGGCAAGGTGTGTGTTGTGATTGTTGATAGTGGAATCTTTGAGAATGTGGTTTCTACTGTTATGGTGGAGAAGTTGGCCCTCAAAACAGTGCAACATCCTCATCCTTACAAACTCTCGTGGCTTCAAAAGGATAATGAGATAAAAGTAAGTAAACGCTGTCTTATCTCATTTTCTATTGGAAAGAATTATAAAGATGAAGTTTGGTACGATGTAGCTCCTATGGATGCATGTCATTTACTGCTAGGGAGACCATGGCATTATGATAGGCGTGTATTGTATGATGGTTTTAAACACATGTACTCTTTTGTTAAAGATGGTTGTAAGATTGTGTTGGGTCCTAGTAGGCCAGAAGAGGTTCTCAAACCTTCTAAAGGAGAGGGAAATAACTTGCTTACTCAAGTTGATTGTAGGAGAGAGTTAATGCAAGGGAGTGAAGTGTATGTGCTATTTGTGGTGGAAGAAAATGAGGGGAACAATGATCCTCCGCTGATTATGAAGACTATTCTTGAAGAATTCTTTGATGTGGTTCCGGATGAGTTACCACCTGGTTTACCACCATTGAGAGACATTCAACATTGCATTGACTTTGTTCCAGGTGCAACCCTTCCAAATAAAGCAGCCTATCGAATGAGTCCTAAAGAGCATGAAGAGCTGCAACGTCAAGTGGATGAATTGTTAGTCAAGGGAATGGTGAGGGAAAGCATGAGTCCTTGTGCTGTTCCAGCCCTTTTGGTACCAAAGAAAGATGGTGCGTGGCGTATGTGTATTGATAGTAGAGCGGTGAACAAGATTACAGTTGATTATCGCTTCCCGATTCCAAGGCTTGATGATTTACTTGATCAACTTCATGGGGCAGCAATTTTTTCGAAGATTGATTTACAGAGTGGTTACCATCAAATCAGAATGAGACAAGGAGATGAGTGGAAGACAGCCTTCAAGACTAGAGATGGTCTCTATGAGTGGGTGGTGATGCCATTTGGGTTATCTAACGCTCCTAGCACTTTCATGAGATTCATGAACCATATCCTTAAACCTTGTATTGGGCACTTTGTTGTTGTTTACTTTGATGATATTCTGGTGTATAGCAAAGATGAAGGAGAACACTTGAATCATCTTGAGCAGATCTTTCGCATATTAAGGGAGCAAAAGCTTTATGCTAATTTGAAGAAGTGTAAGTTCTTTAGTAGCAGCCTTATTTTCTTAGGCTATGTGGTGTCTAAAGATGGAATCAAGATGGATCCTAACAAGGTGGAAGCAATTCTTAGCTGGTCAGAACCAAAGTCAGTTCATGACATTCGAAGCTTTCATGGACTTGCATCTTTTTATCGACGTTTTATCAAGGGGTTCAGTTCTATTGTGGCTCCTATCACTGAGTGCTTGAAAGGGAGTGGTTATAAGTGGACGGAAGAGGCTAGAAGAAGGTTTGAGTTGATCAAAAGAAAAGTAACCAAAGCTCCAATCCTATCACTTCCAGACTTTGTAAGGGTGTTTGAGGTTGAGTGTGATGCTTCAAATGAGGGTATTGGTGGTGTTCTAAGTCAAGAAGGAAAGCCAATTGCATTCTTTAGTGAGAAGCTGAATGATTCTCGCAAGAAATACTCTACTTATGACAAAGAGTTCTAAGCAATCTATAGAGCTTTGAGTCATTGGAGTCAATACCTTCTTGCTAAACCATTTGTTCTTTATTCAGATCATGCAGCCTTGAAGTTCATTAACAGCCAACACAAGCTCAATCGAAGACATGCGATATGGGTGGAATTTCTTCAAGCTTACAACTTCACAATTAAGCACAAAGCGGGTGTTCAAAATGTGGTGGCTGATGCTTTGAGTAGAAAGCATTCCTTGCTGTCCACAATGGAAGTTAAAGTGGTGGGGTTTGAGATCTTGAAAGAATTATATGCAACTGATCCATACTTTGGTAGCATTTGGCAAGAGTGTGAAAAGGGTCCGTTTGAGCAGTTCTTGAAGCATGATGGGTATTTATTCAAGGCAAATCGTTTGTGTGTGCCTCAATGTTCACTTCGAGAAACCATTATTATGGAAGCTCATGATAGTGGGATAGGTGGTCATTTTGGGAGAGACAAGACTCTTGCTCTTGTGGAAGAAGAGTTTTATTGGCCTAAGATGATGAGAGATGTAGCTAGACATGTGCATCAGTGTAGGGTATGTCATGTGGCGAAGACTCATGGACAAAATACGGGGTTGTACACACTGCTGCCAGTAGCTCATGCTCCTTGGGAAGATGTTAGTTTAGATTTTGTGATGGGTTTACCTAGAACTCAAAGGAACAAAGACTCTATCATGGTGGTTGTTGATCGATTTTTGAAGATGGCTCATTTTGTTCCTTGTAACAAGACTAATGATGCTTCTTATATTTCAGATTTGTACTTCAAAGAGATTGTGAAGCTTCATGGTGTTCCAAAGACAATTGTTTCAGATCGAGATTCAAAGTTTTTGAGTCATTTTTGGCGTACACTTTGGAAGAAGCTTGGTACTAGCCTCAATTTCAGCTCATCTTATCATCCACAATCCGATGGACAAACAGAGGTTGTTAATCGCAGCTTAGGAAATCTTTTGAGGTGTTATGTGGGAAAGAATATTAGACAATGGGACTTGATCTTATCTCAAATCGAGTTTACTTACAATTGCTCAAAAAGCCAAAGCACCAAACATAGTCCGTTTGAGGTGGTGTATGGTAAGAATCCTATCAGCCCTTTGGATTTGGTTCCCATTGGTTCTAACAAAGATTGCAGTGGAGATGCTGATGCTAGAGCTGGTGCAATCAAAAAGTTGCATGCTCAAGTTTGAGAAAACATTGTGAAGCAAAATGAAAAGTACAAGAAGACTAAGAATAAGCATCGCAAGCATGTAGAGTTCAAGGAAGGAGATTTGGTGTGGATTCATCTTAGTAAAGATCGTTTCCTAAAAGGGAAATATGGTAAGCTAAAGCCTAGAGCTGATGGTCCTTTCAAAGTCCTTCAACGCATTGGAGAGAATGCATACAAGATCGAGCTACCAGATTCTTATAGTGTGTCACCAACTTTCAATATAGCTGTTTTGTCTCCTTATCATGGTGATGCTAGCATTTCAGACTTAAGGTCAAGTCTTTTCCAACCTGGGGAGATTGACACGGGAGTATCCCATTGCACGACCTCGATTCAAGACAGAAAGGGATATCAAATTCTCACTATGGTTTGTTAAGCATCAGATTCAGCTCGTAGGGGTATTTTTGAGACTTCTTAACTTTTGATTCCAGAAGAGTTAGCTGTTATGCTTTATGTCATTGGAAAGATCAATGTCTTATCTTTAATTTCGTATTTTGAAGCAAGTCATTTGAAGGTCCTAAGAGAGAGATATGAAGGGTTTTATGCTGAATGGTCAGAAGTCAACAATGCACATATTTGAAGGGTTTAACTTTAATGTCTTTAATTTCTTAGTTTCTAATGCCTTGAATTGTGTTGTTATCTTTTAATTTCGTCCCTTTCCTATGCATGGAGGGTTGTTCCATGATTAGGCAATATATTGAGCCTTTATCATTGTAAAAAGTAAGTTATTGAATATTGAATTTCAGAATATTGTCTCTTTGAGATTTTATCCTTCAACTCTGTATCTCTTTGGTGGATTTCCATTGAGTGGTGAGTTTTCCTTTGGTTCTGTATCCTTGATTAGTTGAGAGGGTGGTGTTTCTATATCCCTTTAGATTAGTCTTGGTGGTGAGCCTTTTTCTACTAGTTTACTATGGGTGGTGATATCTGTATCCCTTGGAAAATTAGTTAATCTATCTTCATTTGTTCTTGTGTGAGACGGGCTGGATTGCTTGTTTCTCTTATGCGTGGGCTATCCGTGAGTGCGTTTGACATCAGTGGAGTTTGTTTAGGGCTGTCCGGCATCAATGGTCGGTGCCTAGCATGCATACATGCATTCATAACAAAGAGATAGATAGGAGAATGACAACTCTTTTAGTAGTGGTGGACTGACCTAGGGGGAAAAAGCATCACGATTGATCACATGCTGAAAAACCCCCAGGCAGTATCCATAAGAAGGGAGAAATACCCTTTTTTATATTTATATATTATGATAGGTGCTCCGAAGAGCTTACATTAATACAAACTGAGTCCTGATAGGTCACAGTTAGAGGGGTACCATTTGGTACCGGTACATTCATGGCGAAAACTGACATACATAGCAGTCGATACAATGTTGGTGTAGAGGGAATTCGGGCATGGTCCCTTTTACACTCCAAGCGATGGCGAACTCATATTCCTAGTGGAGAAGTGGGCGAAATCTGGGATCAAAGACATCTTGGAGATATGGAGATGTAGGAGAGAGCTATTGGAGAATGCTGGAGAGAATGTCAGGGAGTCGAAATGTTGGGGAATCGACCGGAGAAAATGTCTGAACCCCTGAGATGAAGAAATTCGATAGAGCTAGTGGCCAAGTCAGAACCAGAGCTAGTCAACTGTGTTTATTGTTCGAACCTCCTTATTGGAGAGAACTTAGTCATATTTATATGTTCTAATTCTTATTGCCCACTCTACTAATTAATTCGCAATCAAGGAACATTGACCTGGCATTAATGGAGTAGAATATTCTCTCATTAATGGCGTTGGGAATGGCCATTAAAGAGTTGACTGATCTTGTCATTAATGGGGCTGATTATCTCCATTAATAGAGTTGACTGATTCCCTCATTAATGGTGTTGTGAATGGCCATTAATAGAGTTGACTGATTCCCTCATTAATGGCGCTGATTATCTCCATTAATTACCAGAGAGGTCAACTTTCTCTTTTACGTTGCTTGAAGGAGAATTCTGACTCTGTATCCTGGTGGTATGGTACACTGGTGTACCGGAGTGCTTACTGGCGTGGCGATTGTTCTAGCATGCTGGTACCTCTTCCTGGTTCCATTCTTCCTACTTGGCGGGTAGGATACACATTCTGGTTAGATCCTGGACTGATATCGTGCTACTTGGGTACCGGGTAATGGTCGCAGGTACCTATGTACCATGTAGGTGGTATCGTGGTACCTAGGAACCAGGTAGGAGGTATCGTGGTATAGCCTTGCTTGGTACCTGGTAGACTGTGAGACGTGGTACTGACTTCTTCCCGGTTCATGGTGTAGAGCATCCCCGGTATCTAGGTACTGGTCCCGATCTAGGTCCTACCAGGTACCTGCCGGATGGAAAGTTCTTCTTTGGACCTCTGCCAAAAATGACTGTTAACACTAATTTTATCCAAACAATGACAAGCACAAGTCAACCAAATAAAATGGGCAATAATGAGATTAAAAAGACAAAATCAATTGTGCAATCCACATGTGCATCAAAAAATTTCAATTGGATGCACTAGGTGAGGGGCTAGGGTCCTCTAAGGGTAGTTTGACCAAGTTTGGGAATTCCATCTTCTTTTCAACCCAAATAAACTTAGGTGGACTCTTTATCTTTTCCTTTTTCATATTTCTCACTAAGTGTATTTGATCTTTCCTTACCCAAATCTTCTTAACTATAGGAGTATTTTTCCTACTCCTAGCACCTCTCCTTTTAATATTTCTATGCACTGTATAATATTCATTTTTAAAATGCTCTCTTGTTGAACAAAAATAACACACGAGAGAAGAGTTAGGAATTCTCCCTTTCAATTGGTGACTTTGTGGCTTTGAGTGAAGAGTTGTTGAGAAGGCATTCACTGTATGTTCCACTCTTCCCAACTTCGTTATGTAGTCACCTTCTCCCGCCTCGACCATTTTTAGAGCTTCTTCTTTCTTGTTCAGTGCATCCTTGACTTCATCTAGGGCGGTGACCTTCAGCTCAATTTCCATTTGCATTTCCTTTAACTGGCCCTTGCGAAGTTCAAGTATTCTTCCAATCTTGTTCTCTTTACGACTTCTAGCCTCTCAACTTGTTCCTCTAATTCTTTGTTTTCTGTTGGAGACTTAGTCATTTTACTTCTTAAGAGTACTGTTGTCTTTTCTGAGGGATTCCACCTCAAGTATGAGCTTTTTGTTTAGCTCTTGGAGCTTCTCCACCTTTGACGCTTCAAAGTTTTCTTTGCCTTCTAGCTCCTTCTTCAAAAGTTGCACTTTCTTCTCAAGATCCTCCCTGATATCCTCCCTCATATCCTCTTTCTCTCGGGAGACTTCTTCTAATTTCAATTGAAGTGCATCCTTTTCATTCTTCAACAACTCCATTAATGCCATTAAACCTGAAAAATCAAAAACAAAAATACCAAAAGAAGTAAAAAAGAAACAAAAGACTAAAAACATTAAATAAGAAACAAGTAATATTAAAACTAATCTAAGCACTACTACGCTCGCCAATCCCCGGCAACGGCGCCATTTTGACGAGAGCGTTTTTGTCATTAGAAAGTGCCCGCCAAAAGTAATTTATAAAAACCTTAAATGCCCTTAAAATTTTACAAACAAATGCAATGGCAAGTAAGGGTATTGTCCACAGGGATTAGGGGTAGATAAGGATTAATAGTACTAAAATGCATAAAAGTAAAATGTCATGGGTTGTTTGGAAAGGTTAATCTAAAATGCAATTAAGTTAAACTAGACTAAAGGCAATGAGGTAAGAATGATATCAGTGAGAACTAAGGAATTAATGGATCCACAAGTGAATAGTGGGCAAATCATGAACTTGCAATAATGATCATTAATCGAATGTAATCAATCAAATCATGTATATGATTGGTTATATGCCACTTATGAGTGTCCAACCCTTCATGTATAGTATTGGCTACCCACAATGGTTGTACAATGAATGAATATCTATCAAATAAGGGACTAATTTTTTGTTTAAATTCACCAACCCATCATGTATGGTGTTGATGCTTAATCTCTCACAAACAACCAATCAAATCATGTATAGGATTAGTTACCCATTTGAGATTAGATAGAGTTGAGATTAATGTATCCGGATTTCACTCAAGTCATGTACAATTGTTCAATCCTTCCATTCAAATGAGCATAAGATAACCTAGCATCATGTATACCAAATTATCTACTCAAATACATCCTCAAACAATTTGCAAAGAGAGTCGTGTACAATCAAATACAAATCATCCTTGAATTCAATTAAAACAATGAATGAAACATATATGATAGATTGATAGAAAATATAAGGTTCATTACAAGCCCAACATCCACAAGTGTTTCACATCAATCCCCTAGTGGGATATTTAACTACTCATGACAAATACATGTAAATAAATTGGAGAAGAGAGATAGAGAAGACCTATGTTGAGAAACTCCTCCTTTTTTGAAGCTTGATTCCAATCTCCAATGTCCTTGAGTAGATGATGAGGATGATGGTTAGGTTTGGTGAGGTTAGTAGTTAGGGATTAGAAGTGGAAGAAAATTCGTTCTTAGAAGAGGGTGGAAGATTTGAAGTGTGGAAGAGAGTGTTTTCTATAAGAAAATGGTGTATTTATATGGTTGGGAGGTTAGGGCATGATCTGGGCATGAAAAGACATCATTACCCCTCTAAATATTGCTTAAATCCCATCATTTTTGGTGCTGGAAAGTGCAGTGCACGGGTAGTGCACGGGTAGGTTACCCGTGCAGTTACCCGTGCAGTTCCTATGGACAGGAGCGCAATAGTTACTAAAATGGTCATAACTTTCTCTAAACAACTCGGAATCGCAATCCGTAAAAACCAATGGAAACTAGACTCCCGAGGATTTCCGAATATATATAATTCGAAATATGTTTCAATTCAAGGAGGGATATATAATCCTTTGAATTCGGATGATCTGTACACACATTTTTACAATTTCACCTCTTTTCCACCAATTCTCACTTTATGTGTCTTCTGATCTGGGCAATGTGCACGGGTGAATGCACGGGTGATACCCGTGCAGTTACCTATGCACTAAGATCCTCTCCAAATTCTTCTTCTGGTGCACAGGTAATTGCACGGGTGGTGCATGGGTATGCTACCTGTGCAAGCCTTCAATTCCCCCATTTTTGCACCATTTGTCTTCTTTGGATCCTGCTTCTTGATTTCTCACTTAATGCCTCAATATCAACAAAAGAGCCATAAATACTGAAAATACTATATAGCGTGTGTCTACTAACCTAGGGGGGGGGGGGGGGGGGGGAGAGGTGAATAGGTTTTAGTTGATTTATTACCAACTTTTCGACTTAATCAATTTTAATAATCCTACCCCATATTAGCAATCAACCAATCCAATATAAACATGCGGAAAACAATAAAAACACAAGGATTGATTTTCGTGAGAAACCCTCCAACTGGGCAAAACTCACGGGCTATCCTTCTAGCCACAAACGGTCCTCAAATCCAGTATTTGAATGAAAGTTTACAACCTAGGTTGACCTCAAGTCACACCTACTTGGTCACTAACCCTTTCACTCTACCCAATGGGCCTTTTAATAGTGATTCAAGACCACAAGCTTGTGCATTAATCCACTTAGTCACAAAGCTTAACAATCAATGAAGAGATTAAGCAACCTATGTGAGTATATGTGAAAACTCTAATATGCAATTAATGCTAGGCTAAAATAAATGCTTATCTAAGGATTTAAAGATGTCAATGAGTGCAAATCCTAGATATCAATATCTAAATGCAAATGCATGAAGATTTAGCTAGAAGGGTAAAATCGTCCTAAATGCTAACTATCAATGAACAAAGCTCTCAACCAACAAACAACAGCTCAAACATGTTATAAATGCCATTAAACATAAAGATATGCAATAAATTCACATAAAAGAGCTAACCCTAGGCAAACAAGAACATAAATAAATACAAAGAGATTTAGGGCATGTTCAAGTTACCTAGTCAATGAAAGCAAGAAGAATCCATGATGAGATGATGCTTGTAAGATGTTAGATGCACATGGATTTGTGTTTGGTTGAGTAAAGATGAGTTTTTGAGAGTTTCTCTCTCTAAAGGAAGCTTGGCCTCTCAAAAATGGCTTCTTGAACTCACAAAAACGAGCAAGAAAGAAAAGAGAATATATATATATATATATGGGAGCCCTAGTCAAAACTGCATCGTTTTAAACTTAGGGCATAAAATCCCGTCAATACTGCTTGATGGACCACGTCGCAGGCAAGTGTCCAGACCGCGGTACACACAGCAGTGCATCGTCTGGACAACAACGCGGTGTAGGGCGTTGTGCATGCAGGTGCACAGGCGGCGGTATAGGCAACAGTGGCCTACTGGATAACACTGCGACTTGGACCGCTATGCGTGCAAGTGCACAGGAAGCGGTGCAAGAAGCATGACCCTACTAAGGTATACTGCTCTGTATGCCGTGGTGCAAGGATGTCTTGCCAAGCGGTCTAGGCCGCGCTAAGAGAAGAAATTCTCTTTTCGGGGCAAACTCAACACACTAAATGATGTGCAAAAAGTGCAAGTGTGGAGTGTGATAAGTGGCATACAATGCATCATTCAATTACATGAAAATAAGAACATGTTGCATGCAAGTGAGTGTGTGCAACTAGATCTCTTCAAAGAGAGTTAAACAAGTGAGATACCTTTGAAGTGCTCTTGAGAAAGATGATGCCCTTGAAGCTTGATCACACCCAATGAGGCCTAATTTACCCTTACAAAATTAATCCCCAATGTGGTTTGTCAATGAAATAAGCCAATCAAAATATGAGGAACTTACAAATACACATAAAAATACCCAAGAACAAGACAAAGAGAAAGGTTATGAGGGCCAAAACGTATGACATTTTTGGCTCAATCAGCATCTTAAAGAACATCATTGCCCGATCCTACCTGAACCTAAAGTTTACTACCTCTAACCCATTTGAATCTGGTAGAGTAGATCACTATCTCTGAATATCACATGCTTCCCTAGGTATGTGGCATTCCCTTGTTCTTTTGCTTCTCTCCTAACCTGTAAATCTTTGGTTGATTCTAACTTTCCTTTGAATAGTTTATGCAGTGTCTTTACCGATCCAAGAAACAACTCCCCATCCTGAAGGTCATTATCAGTCTTCTTATTTACGTACTTCTCCTGCTATGCCTCCTCCTCGCCCCGATTCTACTCTAGGGACCAGTACCTCATCTGAACCAAACCAGAATGCAGCAGACCCGGTACCATCAAGATCTCCTCATCGTCCTCCTTCCTCAGTTCGCTCCAACCTGGCTGAAATGGCAACCAGGCTTGCCAAAGTTAGGGGCTCTCCTAGCTAGGTACAAAGACTAGCTCTCATCTCTCCTCTGGCTAGATCTTCCCAAGCAGCCCCCTCTCCCTCTTCTGATGTACCCACTGATTGACCTAGCATGGTGGAGAGGGAGAGAATTTTTGATCCTGGTACCGCTCCCACTACTGTTCCCTAAGTTTGAACCAGCTTGCGGTTAAGGGATACTAGTCAGGATGAGGTCCTATCTAGGTTCAAGGCAACGTGCCCTGGAGAAGGCTTGCATGCAATGTCCTCGATGCCTGTTAACTTCTTGATCACCAATGGGTCTGCTCTTCTGGCTGAGGTATGATCTTCCACCATTCCTTCTATCTAGATCAAGTATCAGGAGATACTTAACCTCTTTTGTTGCGTTTTACAGGCTTTCAAATTTTCATTAGCTATGGGCCAATAGATAGCGACTCTCGAGGAGTAGACCAACGCTGTCAAGACGGAGCTTCAAAAGGCCAAGAGAGAGCTAACCAAGACGGTGGGAAGCGTAGTCTTCCTGAACAAGGTTGTGGATGAGGTTGAGGAGATCGCAGGCAAGGCGAAGGTAGACATTGAGCGGATTCAGCATGCTTATGATGTGGATCGGCTAATATCGGCTCGCTGTGCCACTGAGAGAGATACCCTGCTAGAGGAAAAAGAATAATTTGAGAAGGAGAACTAGGCCATGTGCGTTAGCGTGACCGCTTTGGAGGCCAAGGTAGATGTCTCATTTGGAGAGGGGTATCTCTTTGCTGCTCTTCAGGTTGCACAAGCAATTCCCCCCACCCCCCCTTTCGACCTGAGCTCAATCAGTGGATAGGATCGGAGCAAGATAATGGTCAAGGTTGCTCAACTCTCTAATACTGCTCCATCTAAAGCATGACCTTTTCGCACTGCTGGTATCCCTACTGATGAGGATGACCTGGTTCTTATCTCCTCCTTCATGCACGTCAAACTAGATAGAAATATAGCTCGCCGATTCTGGCTGCTGCTAGAGAAATGGCTGAAAAAATGGTCCTAGATCTTCCTACCTCTCAAGATGAGCCAATAAAGGAAGCAGAGGTCCAGACCGATCCAGCAGAGGTGGTAGAGGTCCCAGCTGAAACGGCGGTGCCAGAGAGTGGGGACCTTTCTGCTGATCCACCGATAGCTAAGACAGGGGAGAAGAGAGCCTATACTGTGGGGGATACATGCCAGATGGGTGGACAAAGGCAGGAGGGGAGGTAATCACTGATGATGTGGCATGATGCATTTTCATTTGTTTTTCTTTCTTCATATGTAGCCCTAGAAAAAGGGTTTGGGCTCTCTGATTGTTCAATGAAAGATTTCCTCTTTTCTTTTATATGTAAAATTCCTGATTGACTTTGGTACTAGTACCTTGGTGACATCCTGCATCATGCTTAAGTTGTAGTAAATATTAGGATTATGCTCAATAGCAAGAGTGTAATGATGTATTTGACAATCTTTTTATATTAATAAATTTATTTCTAGTTTAACAAATCTTATAGCATTTATAGTTTAATTATTATAATTGTCAAAAGTAAATAATCATAAGGTCAAAAAACTATGAGAGATGAAGAATTGTTAGTACATCTCGATATGTATGAGGTAGACACAATTCTTTAGTTAGTCTTGAACAATGTTCACAACTTAAGATAAAGGTTGGGCGCCTTTACCTTGTTAAAGTGGTAGATTCTTTTGCTAGCATTTGAGTGGGATCAAATATATTATGATGAGTCTAAAATCATCAAAGTGTAGTGTTTTTGGGCAAAAGAATCTAGTGCACTAGGTGCATTGAATATGATCAAAGTGAAATACTTTATCCAGAGCCGTCAATGGATAAAAGTTTTCACTTGAGGACAATTGGAGAGTCTATCTCAATCCTGAGATAAATGATGGACTTATGGTTACAAGTGTTATCATTTGAGCTATCAATGAGTACGATTATATAGCATAGTCTATCCTCGATAGTTTGGTGTATTAATTTGTTAATCGATAGAGGACTTCATTTACAGATATGGACTTCGTGGCTCCATTTATTAAATGTGAATAGAATATCATCATAAGGATATTTTGAGGTATTGGATATTAAATCTTAACATTAAGTTTTCAATAGTGTCTATTGAAACATGGCTTCTGGACAAGTCAAAATATCCAAGTTCAAAATGTGGTCATATGAGTAAATATGGTAACTAGGAGAGCTATAGGCGATCTACGAGCTCTTGGCGATTACTGATATTCTTCACGAGGATACACTATCTCCAATAAGATTGTCTAGGGTATAAATGAGAAATATTCTATTTTTATTTAAGAGTTCAATTTTAGCTCTTTAGTGGAATGAGATAAAATTAATAGATCGGACCTAAGTGAATCATTTGTTGATTGTGATTAGGTTATGTCTATTGAAGCTTAAATTAGATAGCCCGCCAAGATCCCCAATCCGCACGAACTTGCATGGATCACTTGATATATTCTAACGGACCAATTTCTGGGTCCATCTAGAATTGTTTTTGGATTTCGGAATCCAAAAGTTTTGGAGAGGTGTGGTCATGTGTGATCAAGACACGCGGTAACTCTTCAAAAAGGCCTGGAATGGGCGGCCAATGATGTAGGAATCCTAGGGTGGCCATAATGGGGTGCGTTTAGCATTCCATTAATACATTAAAAATATAATTTGCACATTTTAATTAAATGGGCTACTAGATTATATTAATGTATTAAATTTAAGGCATGTGGACTTGTTTCGTTTATAGTAAGAATAGATCTAGTTCACATGTGGACTTTTTATTAAAGTCCAATGAATTTAATAAAATGGAAAAATAATATATTGCACAAGTATTTACTTGGGCGGCAAGGCTAAATTAATTATTCTAATATATTGTTTTATTTTATTTTATTAATCAAATGGAAATTAATTAATTAATTGTTTGATTAAAAGTCAAAATCTTTTTCTAACTAGGAGAAGGATTCCTAGTGTCATACTATTGTTGGCAGTATGATAAGTATCAAAGACTATATTTGATAAGTAGATAAAAAAAAGTATTTTATTTATCTAATCAAATTTGGAAGTTTTTGATATAGTCACAATATTATATTCAATAATTTATTACTGGATAATACACTCATGAGTTGGAATATTGTTAAAACTCAAAGTTAATAGGAGACTCAGTGAAAAAGTAATCCTACTTGTGTGAGGATTGGACTACAAGGTAGAAATCCTACTTGTGTGAGGATTTGACTAAGGTAAAAGCCCAACTTGAGTGAGGATTGGGCCATCACCTATATATATATATATATTATTATTATTAAATTTGGAATTAATAATGGGAGTTAAAAGAAGATGTTTTTTTTTGGTTTTAGAAATTTTTTATTCTCTTGCTTTTTAATAAAAAAAAACTTCCAACTCGAGAAAGGGGTGTAGAATTCGTCCAAAGAGAAGAAGAATAAGGAGCATTTTATTTTCGATAGTGCACTAGAAGCTTTTACATAAAAAGGCTTTATGCACAAGATCGAATTAGGGTTCACGCGAGTTCTTGATTAAAAAGATTAAGAATTCACAAGTGACCAAGCGTTCTTTCTTTTCTCAAAAAGGATTATTGTGACTAACAAAAGAAAAAGGTTTGTTTTTCCATCATTAGGTTTACAATTCAAAGAAAAGGGAGCCACACTCGTAGGTGATTCACGTTCGTGATTGGATTGGAAGATCTTGCGGATTCAATTCAAAGCAAGCGGATTCAAATCGATGCAAAATCAATTGTCACGTGAAAAAGGTACGATACTTTTACTATATGTTAATTAATTAAGAGTTAAGGTTCTTTCTTTTAAAAGGAAAATTTTTAAAACATACAAACCCAATTTTTCGCTTCCTCCACGTGATTTTCCCTACATTAGATACATAGTCTTGATTTGGAACGCTCTGAAAACTAGTCCCCTAAATGCACCTAACTCAAAAGCATTTGGTAACGGCAATCCCCTTAAGTTGGTGTGGATATATGACCTAAACTGATACCAGAATCGGGATTTCCTGTATTAGGAATCTTGGACCTTAAGCGAACAAATCCTGGTATGCTCTTAAAGTCACTTTAACAACCAGTCTTCACGCATAGGAGAATCATGGTACATGGCATTCTTGTTTCAGGAATCCTGGTACTTAGATGAAAATCCATAGGCGAAACATAGGCGAAACATAGGTGAAACATAAGCGAGACCGAGTACCTAGCATTCCTGTTTTAGGAACCCTGGTACTTGGGCAAAAATCCATAGGTGAAACATAGGCGAATCCGGGTACCTGGCATTCCCATTTCAGGAATCCTGGTACTTAGGCGAAAAGATCATGGTAGGCAACTAAGGCCACTTGTGCACTAGGTCTTTCCTTGGAGAGATTGGGTTCCATCTAAGGCTTCAAGAGTGTCGTATAGGCTCTCTTGGTCTTGAGGATGTGGCGAGCAACCAGGTCTACCAATTCGCATCCTTGGTCTGGTAGGCAACTAAGGCCACTTGTGCACCAAACCCTTCTTGGAAAGGGGTGGGTCTTGTCCATGGCATCATGAGTGCCATGTGGCTCTCCTGGTCTCAAGGCGATCATAGGCGAATTTACCAAAGTGATCATAGGCTAACTACCGAGGCAATCATAGGCAAACTACCAAGGCAATGATAGGACAAAATACAGATAAGCAGAATTTGAAGGAGAAGAAAGAAAACTTCTTTACTGGACAAATTTTGGGCGATACAATCAGGCTTAAGGCGATACAAATCCAAGGTGATGCCGGTTGGAAATCAGTCCTTCTCCCGCAATCTTCAAGGGTAGAACATTTTGAGGTGATCAGTGTTCCAGGTGTGGTCAATGGGACGACCCTCCATGTCCTCCAGCTTGTACGCCCAATTGCGGACTACTATTTTAATCAGGTAGGGGCCTTCCCAGTTCGGGACTAGTACCCCATCAGACCTCTTTTGAGTATTCTGGGTGACTTTTATGAGAACTAAGTCCCCTTCTTTAAAATTCTGGATTCTGACCTTCTTGTTAAAGAACCGGGCGATCCTGCTCTAGTAGACCGCTACTCTCTTTGCTACTCTGTCATGTTTTTCTTCTAGGAGGTTCAGGTTGGCTCTCAACTTGGTCCCATTTCTTTCTAGGTTCAAAGTGTTGAACCCTGAAGGAGGTCACCTTGTGCTCAATTGGCAGGACTGCTTCTACCCTGAAAGTTAACGAGTATGGGGTTTCTCCAGTAGCGGTCCTCTTCGTGGTTCGGTAAGCCCATAGCACATCAGAGAGCTCCTCTGTCCCTTTTTTCTGTTGAAACTTCTTCTTCAGGAGCTTCTTGATAGTTATGTTCGTAGCTTCGACTGGTCTGTTGGTTTGAGGGTACGCTACTGATGCGAAGCAGAGCTCGATTCTCATAAAAGTCCCTGAATCGCGCATTATCGAACTGCTTGCCCGAATCGGTGGTAATAGCCATTAGAGTACCGAATCGGCAAACAACATTCTTCTTGATGAACTTTGAAGCATTCTCTTCAGTTATCCGGGTAAGGAACTCCGCCTTAAACCACCGGGTAAAGTAGTCTATGGCTACTATCGCATGTTTAGCTTGACCAGACGCGGTCGGGAGTGGTCCGATGAGATCTACCCCCCAAATAGCAAATGGATAAGGTGAGCTGATGGAGGAGAGCCGCTCTAGTGGCAAATGACTCAGGTTTGCTGTCTTCTAGCAAAGTTCACAGGATCATGCAAACTGTCTTGGATCATGCAAACTGTCTTGGATCATGGTGTAAAGTGGGTTAATAGTATCCTATGCGGAGTACCTGGTAAGCTAGGGTTTCACCCCCAACATGGTTCCTGCAATCCCTTGAGTGCACTTCCTTGAGTGCCCATCTCGTATCATCGGGGTACAGGCATCTGAGAAGCTGAAGAGATTTTCCCCTTCGGTAGAGGTGACCATCAACAAGGCAATATCAGGTCGCGACCCTTTTGAGCTTGCGTGCTTGATCTGGATCCTCTAGCAGTCTTTCAACCTGGAGGTATTCAACGATAGGATCTATCCAGCAAAGGAGACGGTCCACAGAGTTCACCTCATCACCTTTGGCTATGCTGGATCGGGAAATTAGCTGGAGCAGTACCCTCTTTGGTAGCGCTTGTTCCCCTCTTGCAGCAATCTTGGCTAGGACATCTGCCTGATGATTCTGCTGCCTGGGTATCTGTTTTATCTTTACTCCCTTGAAACGTGCCATGACTTCCTGGACCTTTTCGAGGCACACCACCATATTCTCACCATTGACCTGGTACTACCCTGTTACCTGGTTGACCATCAGCTGGGAGTCACTCTTAACAAGGAGGAAATCTACTCCAAGTTCCTTGACCCTCCTCGAGAATGGTGCATTCATCTCACTAAGGGGATTTTTCTTAGTGTCTCAGTGCTTTCCTTTTCTGAGTTCTTCAATCTCCTTGGCCATTTTGGTCATCTAGTCCCAGAGGCATTCGGATTCACCATCCCTAGACCTAACTTCTGGATCTTTATTGTCTGACCCTTCTTATTCCGCAGATGCTCCATCATGGTCCTCTCCTCGAGAGTGGTTTCCTCAGGAACTCCTTCTTGGCCTAGAGCTACCACCAATGGCGAACCGCAACTGTCTCTCCCTTGCTACCAGTCTGACGAGGGGTAGATGTTCCCTAGGTGGGATCTCGATCGCGGATCTCACCCATCAAGGTTTGAAATTCATAGGATGGTATGGAACTGGAGGCGGTGGCCCGAGTCTATCGAAGGTCGGTATTCGGGTACCTGGTCTGGTGGCATCACCCCTGGTTTTGGGTACCTTGAATTGAGGAGCGATTCCTTTCGGGATCATTCAAAGATGGATACTTTCCATGAATGCTACAACCTGCTGTTCCTGGATGGCTTGGCCCGCTCCCAAAGCAGCTGGAGCATGGGGCGTGGATCGCGCATTCGATGGTGGGACCGGTGCTGGGTAGGGGTGCTTCGATCCCTTTGCTCGCTTCTGAATCCTCTGAGTCGAAGCAAGTGACTGGTGCCCCGATGGGTCAGGTTGTCCTCGAGAGGATCGGAGCCTCATACTGGCAGGCTACGAAGTAGAGCTAACAGGTTTATTTGTACATGGTATGGAAATTGTTCCTATAGACGGTGCCAAAACGTGTTAACCGAAAAATTGTTGGGGGTCGAATTTCGATCAATACCCTCGAACTGCAACCTGGGAGATCACAGCGGGGTAGGTTCCACTAGGTACCCAGGGTTTTATACGAATAAAACAACAAAAGGAGCAGTATGCAGAAGGAAAACAAATAATATGAATTATATTATTGATGATTCAAGTCACTGATACAATATGTGTTGAATTTTCACTCTCTCTCTCTCTCTCTCACTCTCTATACACAGTAGGCGATGGCGAACTCATGCAATTCTATAAGTGGAAATCTCACAATAGGCGATGGCGAGCTTTCTTTCTGATGTTTTTTTTTCTCAAATTATGGATTTCGGATCCGTTTCTTCATCCTTCATCGTCATACTTATGGTCTCCAATTCATCCGGTCAATCCCTAAAAATCTAGTCAATTGATCTGCAATTATCAGAAACCTTATTTTGGCGTTGATTGGTGTTGATTGAAGCTGTAAGTCAGCACGGGAATTGTTCCATTAAATTATGTTGTAGTTTCCGTTATATTAAACTCTGATTAGGTTGACTACCTTGTCCAATTTATGGTGCTTTAAAAAGGGTGAGAGGTAAACTTCCTTTTTTGCCTTGTTGGAGACGAAAGCAGGCTTCGTTCCTTCAGATATGGTATTTTCCTAGGTTCCTGGGTGTACTGGTCCACTCTTGTTAGGGCGGTTTCCTTCTTAGCATGCTGGTACATTCTCAATGTCATTCTCTATGCTGGGTGGATGGGACATGCTCATTGGAACGGTCCAGGATAGGTATTGCAGTGTTTGGATACCAGGTAACTAGTGTCGTGGTACCGATACTCTTTGGTACTAGGGAAATGGCGTGTTGTGGCACCGAGACTCTCTATATATCATGGCTTCAGTGTTTCTCTATACTGGGGAACCGGGACACTTCCGATCCAAGTCCTACCAGGAGTTAGCCCGACGGAAAATTCTTCTTTGGACCCCTACCAAAAAGCCTGTTAACAATAAGTAAAGAAAGTTGATGACATTTAATGAAACTCTAACTTGTTGGAGTCGTGATTATCTTCTTTTATATTCTACTTCTCTTGCGTATCAAACACATTAGATCTATTTCCCTAATCTGGATTCTGATATCCTTAAAGGAGTTTATTTCCTTATTGAAGTGTGCTTCGAGACACCTTGTTTAAGTAAGACTCTTTCTCTTTGTATTTGAATCGTGGTTGCATTGAATTTAGCATTGTCCTTGTGTCGCTCAACCGACCGTCTACTAGAACCGACCAAAACTCACTCTCCCCGACCGGTTACTTAACCACGACCAGATATATTGACCTGGCCATCTTAGTGGTCCTCACCGGATCACCTTCACCCGATCGATCTATCTACCTTAATTGAGTTATTTCTACCCAATCATTTGGGCAACCCCGACCTGGTCTCATGGAGTCATCTTTGGTCAACTTAGGTTGGTTTAGTCTGGTTGATTGTTGGTAACATGGTATCTATGACTACCGTGAATCATGGTGATCATGTTGACCAGTCATCCTTCCAGATTTTACCAATAACAAAAATAAAATGTCTTTAATTTTTTTTTATAAAAAAATTAAGTGCTAAGAAGGGTTTGTCTTTAGAAAAGAAGTGTAAAAAAATGGATTGTAATTAAGGAGAAAATATCTTAAAAGATTATAAGGGCATTTCCTGCAACTGTTTTTTAGCCCGTTTTCGTTTTTGTTTTTCAAAAATGATTTTGAATTCGTATTCGTTAACCGTTTTTCATTTTGTTTTAAAAAAAATCACAAAATGAAAAACAAAATCAGTGTTCAAATTGAAAAAGATGGAAAATACATATAACATGTTTTCCATTTTGTTTTTCATTTTTAAAAAAAACAGATCAACAATCAAGTATTTTTCTTCTTCTTCTTCTTCTTCTTCTTTCGTCTTCCTTCAATTCTTCGTATTCTTCCTTCTTCTTCTTCTCTTCTTTCTTCTTCCTATTCTTCTTCTTCGTCTCTTATCAGCGAGCAATAGTGTGAGTTGAGTGATTAAGCGAAACTCGTTTATTTTTTTAGTCCATCACCAGATCTGTTACGCTCTCAATTCTTTCTTTGTGAAGTCTAGTTTTTTTGTCTGAAAAAAGCAAAATCATGATTCCGTTGACTTCAACAGGCCAGATCTCCATTTCATATTACAACTCTACTTTCTCATTCAATAGCGGATCCACTCTCATGTCTTTTTTTATTTTTTTTTATTTTTTTTATTTTTAAAAGATTTAAAGCATTTTCGGACAATTTGTATTTGATAAAAATTTTATAATTTATAATTTATAATTTGTAATTAATGTGATTTTCTTTAAAAAATTAATGATAAATAAAATGTTTAACCAAATTGTTTTTAGGTTATAATATGAAATAAAAAATTCCGACTTAGTTGATAATTATTTAGGATGAATTATTATCAAAATTTGGTATTTTTCGGTTAATCTACCGGACGCATTTTTAGTGTTTTTATTTTTAGAATACAGCTTTCAGCATAACTTACTAGACAAGTTTTCAGATTTCAAAATTGAAACCAAAAACACTGTTTTCATTTTTGTTTTTCTTTTCGAAAAGCGGCAAATGAAAAACGCTTACACGATTAAAGTACACAAGAAATATGAGAACATTTCCTGTTTTAGCCTTCAAATTAGTTTACAATTTTTAATTTATCAAACCTCAATAAATTATTTTTTGTCCACTCTAGTCAGTAACTTGACCAAAATGTCCATAACTTATGTTTTAACTTCCCTCCCTCCCACAAGTTTTTCTCTCTTCTCTTTTTCTCTTTATTTCTCTAAGTGTTAATAAGTATTATTTTAAAAAAAATTGATAAAACTTTGTTCTCCTCGTCGTGAGGGTTTGAACAACATATTATGAACGTAAATCCAATAATGTTTTCCCTTTCAAAAGGACATGCTAAAAATAAAAATAAAAAATAAAAAACGATTACCGCGGAAAACACATTAATGATTATACACTAAGGGGTGTAGGAGTCAAAAAATAAATAGCACTATTTGGGGTCGGTGTTGTGCAAATATCACCACATGACTAATTTATGTTTAAAAGGCACCAATTTAGGTGACAAGACAAAAATACCCTTAAAAAGTCACTTTCCTCTTGTCGTTTTAGCGAAACAGTAGAGATAGAGAGAGAGAGAGAGAGAGAGAGAGAGAGAAACAGAGAGAGAGAGAAACGTATCGTCCGCAAACGCATCGTCTTGAAAATTTGACGGCAAAGAAACCGTTGGTTGCACTACAGTCCTGAAGTCGACATTTCAGACAAGATTGCAATTTATAGTGGTAAGTAGTTTTAATTTTTGTTCTTCCTTAGTTTATGGTCCCTTTCTATAATCGAAGGCAAGAAATAAAATGATGGAGAAGAAACAAAAGGGACCGGGAGATATAGAAGAACATTGTTTTATTAAATAACACTATAACAAAGTTACACAGCATACACTCTTCTCTCGTTTTTACTCTTTTACACAGGGTGGTGGTGGAGAAAGCGTTTATGTCGATAAGTGGATATGTCTTTCCAATGTTCGTCAATGGACTCTCACTGGCTTCAGAGAATTTCAGAGGAAATTCTACCGGAAATTAGTCTCTTTGTCTTTGGCGATAAAAGAAAACACTCGAGAGTCCCCCTTCTTTACCCTTCAAAGCTGTATATATAGTTCTCCAAAGAATCTCCTCAAAATCCCGTTGTATTGATGAGGATTACTGAGAGTTCTTTTTTAGGCATTGAAAGGCATTTGTGTGGTGCTGAAGGCGTGAGATTTGATCCCGTTAATCTCTGTCGAATTCAAGTTCTGATTTAGTTGACCATTAGGTCTTATTAATGGCGCTTTATTTTTGCGATGGAGTCAACTTTTCTTCTTCGTGGAGCTTGGAGGGAAACTCTGATTCTGAATTTTTTGTAGATCGAGGTGCTGGTATACCAGTCTGATGGAGCTTGTTCTACTTCTTGATGGAATGGTGCTTCTGTCGTCACGATCATTCACGTATTGCTTGGCAGGTAAGTTATCTGCCTTGGAGAGGATCCGAATATATATCCAGGTACTAGGTACCGGGTGGAAGTCGAGGCAGTACCAAGGAAGGTATCGAGGTATCAGGGGCCTTGATTGAGGTCGAGGTGCTTGCGGGGTGCTGGGCGTGCAAGTTATCATCGTATCGGTCTTAAGTTGGTATTAGGAGCTTAAGTAGGGCGAAGTACATGCCTTCGTTAACTCGCAGAGCTGATGTCTCATCTAGATTGATAGGTAGTCGAGGTCCTGGCCTCATCAAGTATCGGCTCCATCTAAGTAGTGGTACCGATCTCACTGGTCACCTGGAACATCAGGATGACTTCCTAGGTAGGTCTTTGTCGGAAAATTCTCCTTTGGTCCCTTGCCAGAAAACACTATTAACAGAAGTCCCCCCTGACTTGAACACCGATACCAGATCGGGGTTTGAGTCAGGATGGATAGCACATGGAGAATTTTTCACAACTGTCTTATAGGAGGGAATCTTCTCTTTGCACGCTGATTTAAACGAGTCTTCCACGTGGCTGACCAGGGTAGGCCAAATTCAAAATAGGAAATTTTTTGGGGGCGCACCTTTCTCGAAACCGTTCCCTTCATGTCTCCAATTGTCCCACGACATTGATTACCTTCTCTGACCGTTACAAGTAACTATCTCTATATAAACCACGCTTCTTCACATTGTGCTCACTTAGGCAAACTTTCCCGAACAAGAGTTTCAAGAGACAAAACCTAGTGTTAACAGGTTTTTCTGGTAAGGGACCAAAGGAGAATTTTCCAAACAGAGACATATCCAGGAAGATTCATCCAGATACTCCAAGAGACCTGCAAGATCGGTACCATCACCTAGATAGAGTCGATACCCGACGAGGTTGGAACCTCGACTATCCACCTATCTATATAGGATATCAACTCCGAAAGCATTTATCTCGCCCTACTTGAAGCTCTTGATACTAGTTCAAGACCAGTACGATGATAGCTTGTGCGCCCAGCACCCCGCAAGCATCTCGACGTTGATCAAGGTACCAGGTACCTCGATACCTACCTCGGCACCACCTCGATATCTACCTTGGTGCCACCCCGACTCCCGCCTGGTACTTAGTATGCTTATCCAGAGCTCCTTCAAGGCAAGTATCCTACCGTCCCAGGCAATACGATAGGGTACACGAAGACACAAGCACCATTCCAGCAGGAGGCAGAACAAGCTCATCAAAATGAGGTACCAGCACTACCCTCCGTCAGAACTTAAAGTCAGAATTTCCCTCCAAGCTCCACGAAGAAGGAAAGTCGATTCCATTGCCATCAAGCTCCACGAAGAAGGAAAGTTGAATCCATCGCCATCAAGCTCCACGAAGAAGGAAAGTTGACTCCATCGCCAAAATAAAGCGCCATTAATGACCCAATGGTCGACCGAATCAGAATTTGAATTCATCATTGATTAATGGGATCTAATCCCGCGCCTTTAGCTCCACGCAAATGCCTTTCAATGCTTAAAATAGGACTCTCTAAAATCTTCATTAAGACAACCGGATTTTGGGGAGATTCTGGAGAGTACTATATAGACGACATTGAAGGGTAAAGGAGAGAGGGATTTTTCGAGTATTCTTGATCGCCACAACCAGAGAGATCCCCGGAGATTTTCGGAAGCTAGTGAGAGTCCATTGACAATCACTGGAGGAAAAATATCTACTTATCGACAAGAACATTTTCTCCATCTCCATCCTGTGTAAAAGAGTGAAAATAGAGAGAAATATGCATGTATACATATTGTAATCCAACCGTAGTGACTGACTGAATAAAACAATGTTTATTTTACATTCCCAGGTCCCTTTGTGTTCTTTCTCCATTCTTTGATCTATCGATCTCAATCATACAAAAAAGAGGGACCCCGGTACCGAAGGTACCTACCTCGCTGCTGCTATCGGTAGTGTGTGAGGGTGTTAACTGAGATTTTCATCCCGAGTGAATTTTTCCGTTAACACTTTCTGGCGCCGTCTGTGGGGAACACCACACCTTTAAAAGAAAACCTGTGTGTCTCGTTTTTCTTACCAGCTTATCAGAATGAAGCTCCGATCCTCTCAGGATCATCCTGACCCGTCAGGACATCAGTCAAACGCTTCAACCCGTAAGGGTCAGAAGCCGAAGAAGGGGGGCAAGGGTCGCAAACCCGCCTCAAAGCCGTCAGCTGCCGCGCGGGCTACCCCCAAGGTACCTACTACTCCAGCAACTGAACCTGCCAACCTAGACCAATAGGTCGCGGCCTTTATAGAGAGCATTCGCCTCCGAATGGTCACCGAAGGCAGTACCAGTCAGCCTGCGGTACCAAATCCCAGGGGTGATGCCAATCAGAAGGGTACCAGGATACCTCCCTTCGATAAGTTGGGACCACCACCTCCCGTACCTGTCCATGATAGACTCGGGTGCATGCCCCCAATACCATTGGTCCATGATAGACTCGGACCAGCACCCATGGTTCTAAGGAGTTCTACAGATTATCAACCTCTGACGCGCTAGATCAGCCATTGATCTCCCACCTAGGGAAAGTCGCCATCTGGTCCAACCAGAAGCTTCTTCTAGATAGCCTCAAAAGGAAACAACCAGGAGGCGCCCTCGTTCAATGGCAGGAGGCAGCAACAGGGGTGTCGGAGAAGACCCTCCCCATGGAGAGAAGCGGGATGAAACCTCTATGACATCGGAGGGATCTGACGACCGAGATTTTGAGGTAGAATCAGGAAATTATGGCAACAAACGTATCCGGGACCAGTTCGCCAGAATGGCAAAGGAGATCCAAGAGCTGAAGAAGGGTAAACACCGGGAAAATCGAAAAGATCCTTTAGGAGAGATGAATGCTCCTTTCTCTAGAAGGATCAAGGAGGCAGAACTATCTCCCAAATTTAAGATGCCAGCCGATAAATTTTCTGGAACCGAGGATCCCCTGAGCTATCCAGAAAGCTTTGTTCACCAGATGGAGGTCCAGAATGCTACCCGGGCCGCCATGTGCAGAATGTTCCCTACCACGCTGACTAACTGTGCCAAGACATGGTTCAGGAAACTATTGGCGGAGAGCGTTGATTCATTAACCAGGTTGACTACTGACTTCTGTGCTCAGTTTCAGAGCATCAAACCTCGCCCTAAGGATCCCATTCATCTCCAATATATGATCCAGGAGCGGGGTGAAACGTTCAGAGCCTACGTAGAGAGGTTTCACAAGGAAGTGATCCAGATAGGGGTCTTAGCGGAAAATGAGACTTTGGCCAATTTCAGAAGGAACATATGGCCAGGCAGGCTGTTCAGATCTTTCACCAAACATCCCCTGGAGACTTACCAGGAAGCCTACAACAGAGCTCTAGAGCAGATTGAAATAGACGAACAGCTCCGAGTCAAAATGGAGCATGATGATATGAGAATTGCCAAGCGCCAGAAGAGGGAGGCGCTCAAGCCAGCACCAGTTCAGAAAAGTCAGAACAGACCTCCTAACTAATCTACATATCGGTCGCCACACTACCAGCCCCCGCGAAACTAGTATGCTGTCAGGCGAACTCCGCCCAGAGCTACACCTCTACCTAAGGAAGTAGCCCCGGTCGACAGAGATGAAAGAGGGTACTCCTACTATACCCCCTTGAATGCATCCCGCGAGACAATCTACCTCGCCATCCTACAATAAGGGACTGCTCAGAAAGCCAGGTCTAATGAAGGTACTAGCTGATCAGCGGAACCGCTACAAGTATTGTGACTTCCACGAGGATGTATGCCATAATACCTCGGAGTGCTATAGTTAACGGAACCAGATTGAAGCCTTGGTCAGGGGAGGCTGCTTGGAGGAATTCCTCTAATAAGTGCGCGACAACATACGCACTGGAAAGGAGGTGCATGCCGATATCAAAGTGTATGAAGAAGGAAGGAAAGCAAAAGGGAAGGATCTGATGGAGCAGATCCACATTATCAATACCATCAGTGGAGGTCTCACCCTGGTAGGAACTTCTAACAATGCTCGAAAGAACCACGCCAGGAAAATTCCTAGAGTAGAAGCAAGCTAGAGTGTCTTCAAAGTTACTAGGGGGTCACCTCAGTCTTCTCATACTGCACAAATCGTCTTCACAGAAGAGGGCGTATTCAACACCGTCCAGCCTCATAATGACCCCATGGTCATTACTGTGCAAATAGCCAACAACTTGGTACATCGTGTCTTGATTGACACAGGTAGCAGCAGTCGATATTCTCTTCAAAAGTGCTTTGGAGCAATTCAACCTGAAGAGACCTTGCTACAACAGCTGCACTACCCCATTGTACGGGTTCATAGGGGACTCGTTGATTCCCACCGGGTCTATGATCCTACCAGTTATAGTAGGGACAGTGCCACTCTAGCAGAACCTGATGACGGATTTCGTTGTAGTAGACACCTCGTCCGCCTACAATGCTATCTTGGGAAGACCCTACCTGTCTGCTCTCAAAGGAGTCTTGTCGATATACCATAACGTCCTGAAATTTCCAGTAGAAGACAAGGTGGGTGAAGTGAGAGGAGATCAACAGGTTACACGCAAGTGTTATACAGTATCTACCAATCCAGCCGCGCAGGCTAAGCAATGCGTGCAGGTAACCATCAATCAAGATCACCAGTTCTCAGAAGAAGATTTTGAAGGCGAAACTGGACTCTGTTGAAATGTAATCCACGTCGGAACTCCCTGACGTAGAAATCAGGGGAGAAGAAGAGAAGGGATGGGCCAGTGGCCATCCTGCAGAAGAGTTAGAAAAGGTACCTATTAGGGAGGGCGATCCTTCCAAGGTTGTCAGGATAGGTTCAACATTGATAAAGCTCCTGTGAGAATACAATGACATCTTTGCATGGAGTCATCAGGAGATGCCGAGAATACCCGTTACCTTAGCAACACATAGGTTAGCGGTGGATCCCACCTTCAAGCTAGTCAAGCAGAAGAGAAGGCATTTCAACCAAGCAAGAAATGATGTGGTGCAAGAGGAGGATACACAAGCTACTAAAGGCAGAGTTCATCAGGGAGTCTCGGTACCTCGAATGGATTGCCAACGTAGTCATGGTGACCAAAGCGAACAGGAAATGGCGCATATGTGTTGACTACAAAGATCTCAACCGCGTCTGCCCGAAGGATAGCTTCCCGCTACCGAAAATCGACCAACTGGTAGATTCAACCGCAGGCAACAAGCTCATAAGCTTTATGGACGCCTTATCAGGATACAACCAGATCCTGATGCACCCAGCTGACCTAGGATAAAACCAGTTTCATAACCGGGCAAGGCCTGTACTGCTACAGAGTCATGCCCTTCGGGCTCAAGAACGCTGGGGCAACCTACCAGCGCCTGGTCAACCACTTATTCATGGGACTGATAGGAAAGTCAATGGAGGTATGTATCGATGATATGATCACAAAGTCTCAGATAGCTGAACATCACCAAGACCACCTCTGCCAGACTTTCCAGATAGTCAGGGAAAATCAGATGCGCCTAAATCCGGCTAAATGCGCCTGAATCCGGCTAAATGCGCCTTCGGGGTTACAGCCGGGAAATTTCTCTGATTCATGGTCCATGAGAGAGGGATTGAAGCTAATCCCGAAAAGATCAAAGCCATCCTGGATCTTGAATCTCCCACCTTACTCAGATAAGTGCAAGGTTTGACTGGGCGAATCACAGCCCTGAACCGTTTCATATCACGATCCACTAACAAGTGCATCATGTTCTTCAAGGCAATCAAATAGGGGAAGAACATGAAATGGGACCAAGGCAGTGAGCAAGCTTTCCAGTCGTTAAAGAAGTACCTCACTAGCCCGCCCTTGCTAGCTAGCCATGTACCAGGAGAAGAACTACAGTTATACCTGGCAGTGTATGAAACCTGTCGCCAGCGGAGCATTGGTGAAAGAGTGCGGGGATGGAGCCCAGCGCCCTGTCTACTATGTGAGCCATGCCCTAACCAAGTCAGAAAAGAACTACGTTCTTCTGGAGAAGCTGGCATTTGCACTGGTAGTAGTAGCAAGGAAGCTCCGCCCTTATTTCCTTGCTCACACCATCGTGGTAGTCACTGATCAACCTTTGCGACAATTTCTTCAAAGGCCGGATGTATCGGGAAGACTCGTGCTGTGGGCCCTCGAGCTTACCTAGTTTGACATCAAATACAAAGCCAGGACTATCATCAAAGCCAGGACTATCATCAAGGCCCAGGCTTTGGCAGATTTCGTAGTAGAATTCAGTGCGATCCCCGATCAAGATGCTACCCCGAGCCTGATTCGAGCTCCTCCGAAGGAACAAGAGCCTGCAGATTGGCCTACCAATCGAAACATTTGGATCCTGTATACCGATGGAGCATCGAATCAGGCAGGAAGTGGGGGTGGGGTCATTCTAACTGACCCTGGAGAAAGTTGAATGCTGCCACTGTTTCAGATTCGGGTTTAACACCACCAATAACGAGGCTGAGTACGAGGCCTTGTTAGTAGGGATGAGAACAACAGTAGAGCTGGGAGCTGATTACCTCCTTGCCAAATGTGATTCGCAATTGGTAGTCCACCAAATAACTGGTTTATACTAGGCCAAGGGGGATAACATGGTCGCCTACCTCGAAAAAGTGCAAGAATTGTTGCCTCGCTTCAAGGGTTTCAGGATCGAGCAGGTACCTAGGCAGCAGAATCATCGAGCTGACGTCCTGGCTAAGATAGTTGCCAATGGAGGACAAGCACTGCCAAAAAGAGTTCCGCTCCAGATAATCATTGTATCAAGCATCTCTAAAGGCATGGAAGTCAACCCCATGGAGCGATTTCCATGCTGGATGGATCCTATCGCAGATTACCTTCAATCAGAAAAGCTCTCTGAAAACCCTGATCAAGCTCGCAAGATCAAGAGAACCTTGGTCCAATACTGCTTGATATAGAGGCACCTTTACCACAGAGGTAGGTCACTCCCCTTGCTCAGATGCCTACATCCTGAGGATGCGAATTGGGCATTAAGGGAAGTGCACTCGGAAGACTGTGGAAATCATATCGGAGGAGAAGCATTGGCTTACCAGGTGCTACGCATGGGATATTTCTGGCCGACCTTATACCATAATACAAGACAGTTCGTACAGTCTTGTTAACCATGTCAGAAAATGGCCAACCTGCATCACCTACCTCTAGAACGGTTATCAACCATCAGCTCGCCGTATCCGTTTGCATTCTGGGGAGTGGACCTAATTGGACCTTTCCCAACCTGCGCCAGGTCAGCAGAAGCATGCAATTGTGGCTATTGATTACTTCACCAGGTGGATGGAAGTAGAACCTCTCTCCAAAATTACTGAAGCAAATACAACAGAGTTCATCAAGAAAAATGTGGTTTGCCGATTCGGGACTCCGATGGTCATCATCACGGATCTGGGTAAGCAGTTCGACAACGCCAGATTCTGGGAATTCTGTGGAAGTTTGGGGATTGAACTCCGCTTCACGTCCGTGGCACACCCCCAGACTAATGGCCTAGTAGAGGCCACAAACAAAACTATCAAGAGGCTCCTCAAGAAAAAACTTCAGCAGAAGAAAGGAAGATGGGCTGATGAACTCCCGGACGTACTATGGGCATATCGCACCACCAAAAGTACCACTACCGGAGAAACCCCCTACTCACTAGCTTTCGGGGTAGAAGCCGTCCTTCCTAAAGAGCATAAGCTCGTCTCCTTCCGGGTGCAGCATTTTGACCCCGATGGAAATGAGGACAAGCTGAGGGCTAGCCTGGACCTTCTAGAGGAGAAGCAGGACAGGATAGCTAAAATAGTAGCAGTTTACCAGAACCGGATTGGTTGTTACTTTAATAAGAAAGTGAGAATTCGAAGCTTTAAAGAAGGGGGTCTAGTGCTCAGAAAGGTTACCCAGAATACTCGGAAGAGGTCAGACGGAGTACTATCACCTAATTGGGAAGGTCCTTACATAATCAAAATGGTGATCCAGGGTGGGGCCTACAAGTTGAATGATATGGACGAAAATCCAGTAGACCACGCTTGGAATGCTGATCACCTCAAGAGGTTCTACCCATTAGTCCTGCAATGCAAATCGGCCTGGATTACTCCTAAACGACTATTAGAAGATGTTAGTAATTATGAGTACTTGTATTCATTTTTCTTTGGTCATCAATAAAGAAGATTTTGTTCTTCATCTGTTCCTGCCTACATTTTTCTACATCTACCTGCTTTATGTCGCCAATTGAATCCCCTATGATTGTCGCTTTAAGACCAGGAGAGCTACATAGCACTCCTAATGCCCTAGACCGGGTAGATCCCTTCAGGAGGATCGCCATAAATATGGGAAAGCTACATATCACTCCTGATGCCCTAGATCAGATTAGTCCATCTAGGAGGATCGCCTCAAGACCAGAAAGGACCATATGGCCTTCCTACTACCCTGGCCGGGTACCACCCCCCGCTAGGAAGGATCCAGTACGTAAGAGTATAGTTGCCCGATGGATCAGACCTTGGTCGGGCACCACCCCCCGCTAAGAAGGATCTGGATAGTAAGAGCATAGTTGCCAGCCAGATCAAGGCCTTAGCCGGGTACCACCCCTCGCTAAGAAATACCAGGTGCTAAAGTGACCATAGTTGCCTACCTGGATCTTGCTGCCAGTGATTATTAGCCATTGTTTTTGCCAGAGTACCACGATTCCTACAAACAGGAATGCAAGGTACCCAGATATGATCGCCTCAAGACCAGAAAGGACCATATGGCCTTCCTGCTGCCCTGATCGGGTACCAACCCCCGCTAGGAAGGATCCAGTACGTAAGAGCATAGTTGCTCGATGGATTAGACCTTGGCCGGGCACCACCCCCTGCTAAGAAGGATCTGGATAGTAAGAGCATAGTTGCCAGCCAGATCAAGGCCTTTGCAGGGTACCACCCCTCACTAAGAAAGACCAGGTGCTAAAGTGGCCTTAGTTGCCTATCTGGATCTTGCTGCCAGTGATTATTCGCCATTGTGTTTGCCAGAGTACCGCAATTCCTTCAAACGGGAATGCGAGGTACCCTTTTCTGCCATTGTTTTTGCCAGAGTGCCAAGACTCCTAAAGTAGAAAGGCGAGGTACCTGAGATTCGCCAAGTTTTGTTCCCCAAGGCACCAAAGCTCCTACAAACGGAGATGCGAGGTGCCCAGTTTCGCCAGAATATTCACCTGGAGACCTAGGTTCCATGAATCAGGAAAACTAGGTACTTAATCATTCGACAAAGTTTCTAGTTTCGCCAGATTACTCGCCATGTTACCAAGATTCCTAGAATGGGAATGCAAGGTACCTAGAGTGCGAGGATTGTCCACCGAGATGCTCACCATCATCAAGGAACCAAGATTCCTGGAGAAGAAAGTACAAGGATCTCCAGTACCCATATTACTTTCGGTTAGAATTTCTACGAGGCTATCAAAGGTCCCCAAGGTTCTTTGACGAGGTTTGTGCTGGGGACTAGTGCTCGAAGTGATGCTACAATCAGGAAATGTACGACAGGATTCAATCAGCAGATGTGAATGAGAACATATTTTTCCTTTCATTGATCAAATCAGGATCAAAAAGAGGATGGATCGCCAAATCTACACCTAGGTGTCAGGATTCATTCGAAGACAAGCATCTATGCAATCAAAATCACATTGGGGATCTCACTCCAGATTAAAGCGAGGTTCGATCAAGAGTTTTAATGGCTACACATATGCGAAGCTAAGGGAAAAACCAAAAAAGTTCTCATTTCTGAAAATGGGGAGCCCATTCCCCGATCACGGGCTACAAAAAAAATATAAAAAATAATAATAATGAATGAGGGATCAAGCTGGATCAAGCATCCCTCTGCTCCTGAGTGGCCGCCTCCTCGCCAGCTTCACCAGTTATGGTTTTTTCTTCTTCAATACCAGATGGAGCCCCGTCTGCTTCCTGGGCATCTACATCAACCAGAATTTCCATTGGAGACAGATCTGATTGAAGCTCCCCTGCTGCTACTCGATCAAAGTCTCCTCCAACTTCCTTGATCAGAGCCGCCTGACCTTCCTTTTCCTGGGCAGGGTCAGAAGATGAGATAGGTAGGGCAGCTCCTCCATCGTCAGTAGTAAGACTGATCCCTTACCTTCTTGACAGACTCTGATGGAAGAACAGAAGAAGCAGGAACCCCTCCTCCAGCTTGAACCGCACCAACCTCATAATCCTTCAAACTGGGAGCTGCTCCAGCACTACTTGGTGGAAGAAGAGAGATAGAGCTCTGGTCTGCCCCTCCAACCACTCCACTGGTTCCAGCAACCCGGGATGGTCCAGCCACATCAGAAGGTGCTGCCCCAGCCAGTTCAGCAGCATTTGCCATGATCTCCTCCCGGTTCCATCCAGAGATGTCACCAGATCAAACGGAGGAGGGAGAGCTAGAGCCACCTGGTAGCCAGCAAAAAAGTAACCGTCCCCGAAGGCGGTGTCTACCTGAGCATCTAGACTGGCCACGCTACCCCGAAGGGACTGGATTTCTTTCTCCAGCTCCAATATTCTCTCATTTGCAACATCCCTCTCCTCCTTGCGGTGAAGGGACCTGAGTTTCTCCATATCCAGAGCATGCTGCATCCTCTCCCTGTCAACCTTCACCCGTCAGCTTCCTTTTGGGTATTTTCTAGTGACTGATTCAGAGCTTCCATTCCACGAGCAGCCTTAGCGAGCTCCTCCTTAGACTTCTCCAGCTAGGTAGTGGCATCTCTGACTTGCTCCAAAAGAGGGCCGACCTGTTGGCTCATGGCCACATTGAAGCTAAAAAGCCTAACAAAAACAATGCACTTGTCAGAATATTCTCGATCTTTTACCGGGATAGAGGACTAAAGTAAGACAGCTTACCTCAGCTAGAAGGGCAAATCCCCTTCTGATCAGAAGCTCAGTGGGCATGGCGGTCATGGCATCTAGACCCCCACCTGGGCAAGAGGCAACGAAGTGGGCCAACACTTCATCCTGGCTACTGTCCTTTGACCCCGACCGCACCTTATCTTGAGGTACGACCCGCCTCTTCATAGCAGGGTCTGAACTTTTCTTGACCGGTTTAGGCTGACCAGTCGCTATAACGGGAGAAGCTAAGGAAGCTGAGGCACCAGCATCAATGGCAGCTGCAACATTGACTGGTCTGAGGGGCGAAACATCTTGCACCCGGCAGGAAGCACCTCGATACCTCCCTAGTTTGGCCGTAAAGGCCTCCAGCGACCTACCCGAGGTAGGAAGACGGGGAGCCGGTGATCCTGATACCCCGATAGGGATCCTATCAGAGCCAGCAGGTACACCAACCCCTGCATCAAGATCAGAACTGGCTGGAAGCCTAACAGAGGAAGTTGGAGGAGAGTCAACAGTACCGCCGGCTTAGTGGGTCTCCACCTCAAGAACCGATGGAGATACTGCTGAAACTACCAAAACAACACAAGTTAATATCAACAAAGCTAATGAAGTAATACGGCGAAAGGAAAATCAGAAAGATGTTTACCAGGAAGTGCGTCGGAAACTGCGGAGGGAATACTCCACCCTCCCTACATCGAAGGCATCCAAGGCAGGGTACTACAGGTTAACATAGTTCCTGGCCATGATGGCCTTTAAGATCTTCTCTGACTCAGTGGAGAGCTTACCCTTCTCCAATAGGGGTTTCCCACCTAAAGTAAGTAGGAACCTCGAACTCGGTCCCTCCGATGTAAACCGAGCTGCCCCATCCGCCCTTGACGACGACCCATTCCTCCCTCTAGGAGGTATCCTTCTTCGTGGTTTCTGGTACCACGAATTTCAAGTTGTTCTTTGCCCGAACATAGAACTGTCCCTTCAGACCCGGGGCATTGGCAGCAATTTGAAACATATATCCGAGTTCGTCAGCTCCCGGTTTCCGATAGATGTTATCTCTCGTAAAATGCTCCCTCCATAAAACCAAGAACCCCACCAGTTGTCTCCAAAACCCTGGTGTTAGCTGAAGAGGGGCAAGCTGCAAAGCTTACAGTGCCCTACGTAGGGCGGGGTGGAGAGGTAGCCTAACTCCACTATCGAAGGCCATTGTATGAATTGGAAGCTCTCCGGGGTTGAGAGTATACACATCATACCCTTTTGGAGGTATAGCGAACGTAATATCCTTAGGGATTTTGAAGTCCCTCAGCAAGCGTGCCACGGTGTCCAAGGTACTGGACAATCAGGGATGCACCTGTATTCATAGGGGAGGGCAAGTACCCTTCTAGCGGTGTCAGTAACTTCACCGGCCCGGCTCCTACCAATCCCGATGGCACCTGCTTCTTCACTAGACTCCTGGTTGACATCAACCGGAGTCTCGGGATTGTTCGAGAAGCCCGTCCCGGTTGCGATGTTCCGGTTGGAACGACGACGTTGAAAGGGAATGTCGTCCCCGCTGTCGCTGCTATCGTGAGCCCTTTTCCTGGGGGCAAGACTCCCGTCAGCCACCGTGTCACCATCAAACAGCTGCTCAATGATATCGCCACCAGGTGAAGACATAATGACAGTTTCAGAGTTTGATTTCTAGAGAAAAGGGGGAAGTTGAAGGTTGAGGCTAAGTTTTCTTTACTGCTAGAAAATCTCAATTAGGAAGTTTGCTTAATATGAATCACTTGCGAAGGCACCAGAGTTTATATAGGGATGATTGTTTATAACGGGCAGAAAAGGTAATTAATGTCGCGGTAAAATCGGTGACGTGGAGGGATCGGTTTTGAGAAACGTGCGCCCCCAAAATATTTTCCTTTTTTGAATTCGGCCTACCCTGATCAGCCACGTGGAATTTAAATAAGCGTGCAAAGAGAAGATTCCATCCTATGAGACGTTACGAAAAATTCTCCAAGCACTATCTATCCTGACTCCAACCCCAACCTGATACTGGTGTTCAAGTCAAGGGGGACTTCTGTTAACAGGTTTTTCTGGTAAGGGACCAAAGGAGAATTTTCCAAACAGATACCTATCAAGGAAGATTCATCCAGATACTCCAAGAGACCTGCATGATCGGTACCATCACCTAGATGGAGTCGATACCGACGAGGTTGGAACCTCGACTATCCATCTATCTATAAAGGATATCAACTCCAAAAGCATGTATCTCGCCTTACTGAAGCTCCTGATACCAGTTCAAGACCAGTACGATGATAGCTTGCACGCCCAGCACCCCGCAAGCATCTCGACGTTGATCAAGGTACCAGGTACCTCGATACCTACCTCGGTACCACCTCGATATCTACCTTGGTGCCACCACTGACTCCTACCTGGTACTTAGTATGCTTATCCAGAGCTCCTTCAAGGTAAGTATCCTACCCCCAGGCAATACGATAGTGTACACGAAGACACAAGCACCATTCCAGCAAGAGGCAGAACAAGTTCATCAAAATGAGGTACCAGCACTACCCTCCGTCAGAACTTAAGGTCAGAATTTCCCTCGAAACTCCATGAAGAAGGAAAGTCGATTCCATCGCCATCAAGCTCCACGAAGAAGGAAAGTTGACTCAATTGCCATCAAGCTCTATAAAGAAGGAAAGTTGACTCCATCGCCAAAATAAAGCGCCATTAATGACTCAATTGTTGACCGAATCAGAATTTGAATTCACCATTGATTAATGGGATCTAATCCCGCGCCTTCAGCTCCATGCAAATGCCTTTCAACGCTTAAAATAGGACTCTCTATAATCTTCATTAAGACAACCGGATTTTGGGGAGATTCTGGAGAGTACTATATAGACGGCATTGAAGGGTAAATGAGAGAGGGATTTTTTAAGTATTCTTGATCGCCACAACCAGAGAGATCTCGGGAGATTCCTGGAAGCCAGTGAGAGTTCATTGACAATCACTGGAGGAAAAATATCTACTTATCAACACGAACGTTTTCTCCATTCTCCATCCTGTGTAAAAGAGTGAAAATAGAGAGAAATATGCATATATACATATTGTAATCCAACCGTAGTGATTGACTGAATAAAACAGTGTTTATTTTACATTCCCCGGTCCCTTTGTGTTCTTTCTCCATTCTTTGATCTATCGATCTCAATCATACAAAAAAGAGGGACCTCGGTACCGAAGGTACCTACCTCGCTGCTGCTACCGATAGTAAGTGGGGGTATTAACTGAGATTTTCATCCCGAGTGAATTTTTCTGTTAACACCTAGCTTCCTTTTCGTCAAGCTTTCAACTTTCCCTTTTTCGAGAATTAAACCTCGAATCTGTGAACATGTCTTCATCGGGAGGCGACAATATTGAGTAGCTGTTTGATGGCAACGCGGCGGCCAGCGGGAGCCTCACCCCTATAAAAAGGGCACATGTCGATAGCGACAGTGGGGACGACGTTCCATTTCAACGTCGACGTTCCAACCGGAATGCTGCAATCGGGACGGGCTTTCCCGATGCTCCGGTTGATGTCGATCGGGAGTCGAGTGGAGAAACAGGAGCCGCTGGGTTTGGTGGGGAGAAGGCCGGCGAGGTCAAGGACTCCATGGGAAGGATGCTCGCTCTTCTCTATGAGTACATATGCATCCCTGATTCAACCATTACTTCAGAAACCATCAAGCGCTTGTGGAGGGATTTCGAGGTCCCTAAAGATATCACGATCATTATACCTCATAAAGGGTATGATGTATATACCCCTAATCCTAGGGCAGCTTTTGATAGTGGAGTCAGGCTACCTCTCCACCCTACCTTGCATAGGGCATTGTATGCTCTGCAGCTTGCCCCTATTCAGCTAACGCCAAGGTTCTGGAGGCACTTGGTAGGGTTCTTGGTACTGTGGAGAGAGTAGTTTGATAGAGATAACATTGGCTGCGAGTCGGGGCCAAGCGAGCTTAGGTACGTGTTCCAGATTGCTGAAAACATCCTGGGTCCAAAGGGGCAATTTTATGCTCGAGCCAAGAATAACCTGCAGTTTGTAGTGCCAGGGGCCACAAAGAAGGACACCTCTTAGAAGGAGGAGTGGGTCATCATCAGAGGCGAGTGGGGTAATTCAGTCCACATTGGAGGAATTGAGTTCAAGGTTCCTACTTGCTTTAGCGGGAAACCCGCGTTGGAGAAGAGCAAACTCTCTGCTGAGTCAGAGAAAATACTGAAGGCCATCATGGCTCGAAATTATGTTAATCTGCAGTATCCTACATCTAATGCTTTCGATGCAGGGAGGGTGGAATACTACCTTTGAGTCTCCATTGCACAACCAGGTAAACACGTTTCTGTCTTTGCTTTCGTTGTATTACTTTATTCATTCTGTGGATATTGACTCTAGCTATCCTTGCAGTTTCAGCAGTATCCACATCGGTTCCTGAGGTGGAGCTCAACCAAGCTGGTGGTACCGTTGATTCTCCTCCTCCAACTTCCCCTGTCAGGCTTCCAGCTAGTTCTGATCTTGATGCAGGGGTTGTCATATCTGCTGATCTGGTAAGACCCCAGTCGAGGTATCTAGATCACCGGCTCCCCCTCCTCCAATCTCGGCTAGGTCGCTGGATGCTTTTACAGCCAGTGTGGGGAGGTACCGAGGTACTCATCGTCGGGTGCAGCATACGTCACCCATCGAGCCAGTTAATGTTACAGTTGCTATTGATGTTGATGCTTCAACCCCCTCTGCCTCCCCCGTTGTGGCAACTGGTCGCTCTAACCCAGTCGAGAAAAGTTATGATCCTGCTATGGCTAGCTGGGGGGACCTCGGGATAGGCCGTGATTGAGGTCAAAGGATAGCAGCCAGGATGAAGTCTTGGCCCACTTTGTTGCTTCCTACCCAGATGGGAGCTTGGATGTCATGACGGCCATGCCCACTGAACTTCTACTTCGAAGGGGATCTGCTCTTCTGGCTGAGGTAAGCTGTCTCATTTTAGTCTTCTATCCCAGTTAAGTATTGGAGATATTCTTACTAATGTTTTGTTCTTGGCAGACATTTAAGTTTAGTGCGGTACTGAGTCAGCAGGTCGGCTCCCTCTTGTAGCAACTTGAAGGTGCTACTACCGAACTGGAGAAATCCAAGGAGGAGCTTGCCAAGGCTGCTAGAGGCATGGAAGCTTTGAATCAGTCTCTGAAGAATGCTACGAAGGAAGCGGACGAAGCAAAGGTTGATAGGGAGATAATGCAGTTTGCTTTGGATACCGAGATACTCAGATCCCTTCACCGCAAGGAGGAGAGGGATATCGCTAAGGGAAGATTAACGGAGCTGGAGAGAGAAGATCAGTCCCTTCGCGACAGTGTAGCCAGCCTGGATGCTCAAGTAGACACTGCCTTCGGGGATGGCTACTTTTTTGCTGGCTACCAGGTGGCTTTAGCCTTCCCTCCTCCATTTGACCTGAGTGTCATCGCGGGGTGGAACCGAGAGGAGATTATGGCAAATGAAAATACTACTCAAGCGTGTGTCTAACAACCTAGAGGGAGGGGGGTGAATTAGTTGGTAATCGATTATTACCAACTTTTTTGATTAGTCAAAATTAATCACAATTAACCCAAACAATCAAACAATAAAAATCAAGTAAAGTGCGGAAATATAAAGAACACTTGATTTTTATGTGGAAACCCTCCAAACGGGAAAAACCACGGGACTAGCCATGCTAGCCACTTGAGCCACAGAAATCCACTATATGAAAAGAAAGTTACACCCTCAAGTGATACTCGGACTCTCACTCTCGATAACCTTAGGCTATGGACACTACCACTCGCCACTCTTGGTTCAATCCCTAGTGATATCCCCCGATACACTACTCTTGGCGTGAGCACCTCCTAATCTACCCCACGGGCCTTTTACAATGGCTCTTGGCAACCAATGCTTGCCAACCAACCTTTGGTTGCAAGACTTCAATGCTTGTGCAACTTCACCTCGAAGCCACAAGACTTTGAATCAATGAAGAGTATGAAATGTCTATGTGACCATGTGAAATGATGCTCAATGCAATTTATGCTAGACTACACAAATTGCTCAACTAGGAGTTTGTAGAAACAAATCCAAGTTGTCAAATGTCTAAATGCAAAGCATAAAGACTTAGCTAGATGTTATCAATAACAACCATCCTAGCTATCACAAACAATCACAATGAATCAAAAAATATGCTCACAATGTATTCAACATAAACTTAGCATATATTCATGTGATTGAGACAAGACATTTAATCATTCACTAAATGCAAGTCTTAGACAAAAGTCTATCAGCAAACAAACTCAATTAGATCTGTAGAGAATTTCCAACAAACTAATTGTTACACAAAATATGCATAAACATTCAATAAGCTTAACTAGTTGATTAAGAATCAATATTTCAACCTAGTTATCAATGAATCACAAATAAATGTTTATGACCTAGCTTTTAGGCAAAAAAGACCTAATCAATTTAGCAATCACAATACAAGCCCAATCATGTTATCGAGACTCATAAATATACAATAAAGTAGAGTCTAGGTATTTAATCATGTGCAATAAATACATAATCCAGAGTAAGAAGAACAATAAATGATATTCAAGGAAGTTCTTGCTTACCTAGTCATGAAACAATGAAGACCCATCCTCAAATGATGTGGAATGATGCAAGAATGAGATGGGTTTTGGGTTTGGAGAGTCAAGGAACAAAGCTTGAAGCTTTCTCTCTCTAGGGGAGCTCTTTCTCTCACTAGGAATGTAAATTTCAGAGCTCTAGGTCTGATTGGGGAAGAAGATGATGTATTTATATGATCCAAGTGAAGCCACATCATTTTGGATAAGGATAAACTAATTTCTGGCGTCAAAAGGCGACTTGTCAGGCGACATGCACAAGTGGCCTTGCATGTCGCCTAACACACTGGACAGCACAACAGCTCTGGTTTTGAGCGACCCAAAACAAAACCAAAAGATATCGAAACCTTTCAAATAATATACCGTTGGAAAGGTATGTAAAGTATACTTTCTACTCCAATTTACAGAATGAGGTTTTGATGTCCGTAGAAAGAGTTATGGTCATTTAAGTGACCAAAGGTCAAAACCGGATAACAGCAGAGATGCTCTGTTTCAGTGGTCTTTTTGGAGACTTCAAAACCAAACCAAACGGTCATAAAATATTACGAATAATATACCGTTAGAAAGGTATGGAAGTCTTCTTTCTACTCCAATTAACAAAACAAGATTTAGATAAATGTAGAAAGAGTTATGGTTAAAAGAGTGACCAAAGGTCAGAATTGGTCAATAACAAAATTCCCACAATCATGGTGTAAAACCATGTAACCAAATAACAATCCAAGAGAGCACAAATGGAGCCTCTCTATAGTCACAAATCGCGCTAAGACTCAAGTACACCAACGTGCAAGCGCGGACACAACACAAGCACACCATCGTGCGAGTGAGGACGTTTCCGAACATAAACGGAAAACGTAAAACGAAACAACCACACGTAAAGACAAACAAAGATGTGCTCGTGTGAGTTGTGTAACGGATGCACACATATACACAATAAATAACACAAATGCAAGATGAACAAGATATGCATGAAGTGTGTGTGTGCACCTAAACTCTTCAAGTGACAAAGTCAAGTGAGTATACCTTTTGCTCTTGAAGTCATGGAGATGCTCGGAAGCTTGCTGACAAGGACCTAAGCTACCCATTACACAATCATCCCCAATGTGGTGTGGTTTGTCATGAAATAAGCCAATCATAAAATCGAGGTCCTTACAGCAAAGACTGTTGAACTTGCTAGGGGCAGCACCCTCCGATGTGGCTGGATCTTCCCAGGTTGCTAGAGTAAGCGGAGTGGTAGGAGGTGAAGATCAGAGTTCTATCTCCCTTCCTCCACCAAGTAATGTAGGAGCAGATCCCAATCTAAAGGCTCCTAAAGCTGGGGTGGCTCAAGTTGAAGGGGGGGTTTCTGCCCCTTCTGCTTCTCCGCTAAAGTTTGCCAAGGAGGTAAGGGATCAGCTTGCTACTGATGATGGAGAATCTACCCTGCCTATCTAATCTTCTGACCCTACCTAGGTAGTGAAGGGCCAGACTGTTTCGACCAAGGAAGTTGGAGGAAATTCTGACCAAGCAACAACAGGGGAGCTTTAGGGCGATCTGTCTCAGGTGGAGCTTCTGGTTACGGTGGGTATCCAGGAAGCAGGCGGGGTTTCATCTGGCACTGAAAAGGGAGGAGCTCTAACTGGCGGACCTGGAGAGAAGATAGCCAATCAGGAGCAGGAGGGTGCATGATCCATTTTGATCCTGTACCCAATTATACCCAATCAACTTTATCTTCTTGTAGCCCGTGATCGGGGGATGGGCTCCCCAATTTTAGTAATGAAACTGTTTCTTTTCTTTTTCCCCGAGCTTTATGCATGTGTATTTATTTGGTTTAACCTCACCTTAATCTAAAGTAGAGTCCTTTATGCAATTTCGATTCCATAAATACTTGTCCTCGGATGAATCCTAGTACTTGGGTGTAGACTCGGTGATCCATCCTCTATTGGGCCCTAATTTAGTGTAGTTGATAACGTGATCGGTCCGAGAGGGGTACCAAGGCATCAACCGGATATGGATCGCGGTACCAGGTAATCGAGATTGCCACAGTCCATGCTATCTTCGTGGTTACCCTGATCAAAAAGCTTCTTTATTTTATTTTATTTCCCGTGTGGGAATTTTTGGTTTGAGCTGTATATTCAAATGTTCTTCCACATATCAGTCCAAGACAGGTTCGATTGTCTTAAACATTAAACTTCGGAGGGGGCACGCTTTACGAAGCTGTCCTTTCCCATACATCGAACGTTGTGTGCCATTAATGACCTTATCCTCTCGTTCCCGATATCCGATCTCTCCTTCTATAAATACTCTACCTGCTGACAGTTCCTCATACTACCTCTTTACTCTTTTAGTGGAGCAACAAATTCCAGCAGACCGATCAATGATCCTCGTGTTAGTTGACACTGTGGGATGAGGAGGAGATGTAAGTTCTATGACTAGCAGGATGCTTGGTATTGTGGAGGGAGCTGTGCGAGATGGATTTAATTACCAAGGAATCATAACTGGTTGTGGTCCCATGGATCGAGAGAAGCGGTGGATCACGATGCTGCACCCTTGCCAATGGTGTAGAAATTACCTAGGCAAGCCACAGCTTCGTATCCAGTTGCATCTAGAATATGGAGGGCTTCAAGGTCGCCCCCTACGTTTGATGACTCCAACACGGCCTATGTTCCTACCTTCGGGGTCATGGCAGGATCGTCGACATCTGTCTTGGAGGAAAATAAAGTAGCTAGGTTGGCAGATCAAGGAAGTAGGCAAGAAGTTGAAGACGAAGCTGGCATTTCCGGACTTTCAGCTTAATTTCTTGTTATTTTCTTTCTTGTTTCTTATATGTAGCTTGAAATAATGGTTGGGTTCCCTGATTTGATCAGCGGAGATACCCTCGTTTCTCTCTTGTATGTATCCTGAAATAAAGGGCTGGGTTCCCTGATTTGATCAATGAAGAAAAACCCATTTTCCTCTATATCTGTCGACTGAATTATGCCGCATGCTTATGACTGTAATATAAACTCGAGCAATAGTCCCTAGCACAAAACATGATTTAATCAATTATCGATAACTCCAGGATTCTGAGAACAGAAGTAGAGAAACGGCGGGAGACTGGTACCATGATATCATCGAAGAATCTCAGAACCCTTTGCCTGAGGCTTAATGTGGCTCATCGTTGTCAGTGATCATTGTATGCAGGCGAGTCAAGGTATCGGGCATTCCATTTTGAGGAACCTTGGTAGCTTGGCAGAGATTTAGTTGAAAGAATTCTGGGTACCGGAGATCCTCATTCTTCTAAGGATCCTGGCACTTTAGCGGAAAAATCTGTAAAATCTGGGTACCTCGCATTCCAGTTCTAGGAATCTTGGTTCCTTGATGAGGGTGAACGAACTAGGTGAATAATCTTGCAATCTAGGTACCTTGCATTCCTATTTTAGGAATCTTGGTACCATGGCGAATATTCTGGCGAAACTAGATACCTTGTATTTCCGTTCTAAGAATATTGGTATCGTGGCGAATGAACCTGGTGAATCTGGGTACCTCGCATTCCTGTTTGCATGGATCTTGGTACCTCGACGAATAACCTGGTACCTAGCCTTCCTTTTTCAAGGAACCTAGGTCTCTAGGTGAATATTTTGGCGAAACTGGGCACCTCGCATTCCCGTTTGTAGGAATTTTGATGCCTTGGCGAACAAATTTGGCGAATCAGGGTATCTCACATTCCTGCTCTAGAAGTCTTGGTACAGTGGCGAACATGATGGAGAATGTGTTGGCAACAAGATCCTGGTAGGCTACTAAGGCCATGTTAGCACCAGGTCTTTCTCAGCGGGCGGTAGTACCCGACCAAGGCCTTTATCTGGCAGGCGACTATGCCCTTACTAACCAGACTCTTCCTAGCGAGGGGTGGCACCCAGCCAAGGCAGCAGGAAGGCCATACGGTCATTTATGGTCTTGAGGCGATCATTGGCAAAAATAAGGCGATCATACTGGCAACAAGGCCTTGATCTGGCTGGCAACTATTCACTTATTATCCAGACCCTTCTCAGTGGGGGGGTGGTGCCCGGTAGAGGTCTGATCCATCGAGCAACTATGCTCTTACATACCGGATCCTTCCTAGCAGGGGGTGGTGCCCGGCCAGGGCATCAGGAAAGCCATGCTGCTTATCCTGGTCTCAAGGAGATCCTCCTAGAGGGATTAATCCAGTCCATGGCATTAGAAGTGTTGTGTAGCTCTTCTTGTTTTAAGGCGATCCTCCTGGAGGTTTTTATCCGGTCAAGGGCATCAGGAGTGCTACGTAGCTCTTCTGGTCTTAAGGCGATGATCATGGCGGATTCAATTGGAGACATAAATCAGATAGATATAGATAAATGTAGACAAAAGTAGATGGAGAAAGAAACCTTCTTTATTGATGATCAAAAAAGAGAATAAAAGCACTCATGATTACTAACATCTTCTAACATTCATTTCGGGATGACCCTAGCTGATTTCCACTGCATGACTTATGGGTAAAACCTCTTGAGGTGATCTGCATTCCAAGTGTGGTCTACAGGATGTCCATCATGTCGTCCAACTTGTAGGCCCCAACTTGTAGTCCCCACCTTGGATCACCATTCTGATTAGGTAGGGACCTTCCCAATTAGGTGACAGTACCCCGTCCGAACTCTTCCAGGTATTCTGAGTAACCTTCCTGAGAACCAAGTCCCTTCTTTCAAGCTTCAGGCTCTTACTCTCCTGTTGAAGTAACGAGCAACCCGGTTCTGGTAAACTGCTACCCTTTCTGTAACCTTGTCCTATTTCTCCTCTCGGAGGTCCAGGTTGGCCCTCAGCTTGTCTTCATTCCCATCGGGGTTGAAATGTTGAACCCGGAAAAAAGTGAACTTATGCTCGATAGAAGGACAGCTTCTACCCCGAAAGCTAGTGAGTAGGGGGTCTCTCCAGTAGTAGTCCTTTTATGGTACGGTAAGCCCATAGCAAGTCTGGGAGTTCATCTGCCCATCTCCCTTTCTTCTGTTGAAGCTTCTTCTTCAGGAGCCTCTTGATAGTCTTATTTGTGGCCTCTACCAGGCCATTAGTCTGAAGGTGTGCCACAGATGCAAAGCGAAGCTCAATCCCTTGATTCTCGCAGAATTCCCGGAATGTGGCATTATCAAATTGCTTACCAAGATCCGTGATGATGACCATCAAGGTTCCAAACCGGCAAACTACATTTTTCTTGATGAATTCTGTCGTATTTGCTTCAGTAATTCTGGAGAAGGGTTCCGCTTCCACCCACCTGGTGAAATAATCAATAGCCACGATCGCATGCTTCTACTGACCAGGCGCGGTTGGGAGAGGTCCAATCAGATCTACTCCTAGAAGGCAAACGGATACAGGCGAGCTGATGGTAAATAATCGTTCTGGAGGTAGGTGATGCAAGTTGGTCGTTTTCTGACATGGTTCACAAGACTGCATGAACTGCCTTGCATCATGGTGCAAGGTTGGCCAAAAATATCCCATGCGTAGCACCTGGAAAGCTAGTGCTTCTCCCCCGGCATGATTTCCACTGTCCCTTGAATGTACTTCTCTCAATGCCCAGTTCGCATCATCGGGATATAGGCATCTAAGCAAGGGGAGTGACCTACCTCTGCGGTAAAGGTGCCCATCTACCAAGCAGTAACGGACCGAGGTTCTCTTGACCTTACGAGCTTGATCAGGGTTTTCAGAGAGCTTTCCAGACTGAAGATAATCCACGATGGGATTCATCCAGCATGGAAGTCGTTCCACGGGGTTGACTTCCTTGCCTTCAGCTATGCTTGATGTAGTGATTATCTGGAGCAGGTACTCCTTTCGGCAGTGCTTGTCCTCCACTTACAGCTATCTTGGCTAGGACGTCAGCTCGATGATTCTGCTGCCTTAGGTATCTGCTCGATCCTGAAACCTTTGAAGTGGGGCAACAGCTCTTGGACTTTTTCGAGGTAGGTTGCATTGTTATCCCCTTTGGCCTGGTATACACTTGTTATTTGACTAACTACCAGTTGCAAGTCACATTTGGCAAGGAGGTAATCAGCCCCTAGCTCTACTGCTGTTCTCATTCCTGCTAACAAGGCTTCATATTCAACTTTATTGTTGGTGGTGCTAAACTCGAATCTGAAACAATGACAACACTCAATTTTTTCTGGGTCGGTTTGAATGATCCCATATCCGCTTCCTGTTTGATTGGATGCCCTATCGGTATATAAGATCCAGATGTCTTAATTGGTAGGCCAATCTGCAGGCTCTTACTCTTTCTGAGGAGCTTGATTCAAGCTAGGGGTAGCACCCTGATCGGGGATTGCACTGAATTCTACCACGAAATCCACCAAAGCCTGGGCCTTGATGGTAGTCATGGCTTTATACTTGATGTCGAACTGGGTGAGCTCGAGGGCCCACAACATAAGTCTTCCCGATACGTCCGGCCTTTGGAGAAATTGACACAGAGGTTGATCAGTGACTACTACGATTGTGTGAGCAACGAAATAAGGGCGGAGCTTCCTGGCAGTAACTACCAATACGAAGGGGAGCTTCTCCAAGAGAGTGTAGTTCTTTTCTGATTTGGTTAGGGCACGGCTCACATAGTAGATAGGGCGCTGGACCCCATCTCCGTATTCTTTTACCAATGCTCCGCTGACAGCGGTTTCAGATACTGCCAGGTATAACTGTAATTCTTCTCCTGGTACCAGGCTAGCTAGTAGGGGTGGGCTAGCGAGGTACCTCTTCAATGATTGGAAAGCTAGCTCGATGTCTCGGTTCCATTTCATGTTCTTCCCTTGTTTGATTGCCTTGAAGAAAGGGATACACTTGTCAGTGAATCGTGATATGAAGCGGTTCAGTGCTGCAATTCGCCTAGTCAAACCTTGCACTTGTTTGAGTAAGGTGGGAGACTTAAGATCTATGATGGCTTTGATCTTCTTAGGATTAGCTTCAATCCCTCTCTCATGGACCATGAATCCAAGAAATTTCCCGGCTGTAACTCTGAAGGCGCATTTAGCAGAATTCAACCGCATCTGATTTTTTCTGACTATCTTGAAAGTTTGGCGGAGGTGGTCCTGGTGATGTTCAGCTACCTGAGACTTCATGATCATATCATCGATGTATACCTCCATTGACTTTCCTATTAGTCCCCTGAATAAATGGTTGACCAAGCGCTGGTAGATAGCCCCAGCGTTTTTGAGCCCTAAGGGCATGACCCTGTAGCTGTACATGCCTTGCTCGGTTATGAAACTGGTTTTATCCTGGTCAGCTGGATGCATCATAATATAGTTATATCTTGAGAAGGTGTTCATAAAGCTTAGTAGCTTGTTACCCAGCGGTTGAATCTACCAGTTAGTCGATTTTTGGTAGCGGGAAACTATCTTTCGGGCAAGCGCAGTTGAGATCTGTGTAGTCAACGCACATGTGCCACTTCCCATTTGCTTTGGTCACCATGACTATATTGGCAATCCATTCAGGGTACCGAGACTCCCTGGTGAATTCTGCCTTTAGTAATTTATTCACCTCCTCTTGTACAGCAGCATTTCTTGCTTGGTTGAAATGCCTTCTCTTCTGTTTAACTGGCTTGAAGGTGGGATCTACCACTAACCTATGAGCTACTAAGGTAACGGGTATCCCTGGCATCTCCTCATGACTCCATGCAAAGATGTCATTATATTCTTGTAAGAGCTTTATCAGATCCTCCTTTACCTCTGCCTTCAATGTTGAACCTATCCTGACTACCTTGGAAAGATCATCCTTCCTGATAGGTATCTCTTCTAAATCTTCTGCAGTATGGCCACTGGCCTATCCCTTCTCTTCCTCCTCCCTGATCTCTGTATCGGGGAGTTCTGGCGTGGATCCCTTTCCAACTGAGTTCGTTTCACCTTCAAAATCTTCCTCCGAGAACTGTTGACCTTGATTAATGGTTATCTGCACACACTGTTTGGCCAGTGCTGCTGGGTTGGTAGATACTGCATAGCACTTGGGTGCAGCCTGCTGATACCATCGTACTTCGCCCACCTTATCTTCTACTGGGAATTTCAGGACTTTATGGTATATTGACAGGACCCCTTTGAGGGCAGACAAGTAGGGTCTTCCCAGGATAGCGTTGTAGGTGGACGGGGTGTCTACTACAACGAAGTCTGTCATCAATTTCTGCTAGGAGTGGCACTGTCCCTACTATCACTAGTAGGATCATAGATCCGGTGGGAATCAGCGAGTCTCCTGTGAACTTGTATAATGAGGTAGTGCAGTTGTTGCAACAAGGTCTCTTTAGGTTGAATTGCTCCAAAGCACTCTTGAAGAGAATATCAACCCTGCTACCTATGTCAATCAAGACACGATACACCAAGTTGTTGGCTATTTGCACAGTGATTACAATGGGATCATCATGGGGCTACACGGTGTTGTATACGTCCTCTTCTGTGAAGATGATCTGTGCAGCAGGAGGAGACCGAGGTGATCCTCTAGTAACCTTGAAAACATTTTGGCCCGCTTCTATTCTGGGAACTTTCCTGGCGTGGTTCTTTCGAGCATTGTTGGAGGTTCCTACTAGGGTGGGACCCCCACTAATGGTGTTAACAATGTGGATCTGCTCCATTAGATCCTTCCCTTTTGCTTTCCTTCCTTCTTCAAATACTTTAATATCTGCCTGTACCTCCTTCCCGGTGCGTATGTTGTCGCGTACTTATTGGAGGAATTCCTCCAAGCAACCTTCCCTAACCAGGGCTTCAATCTGGTTCCGCAAACTATAGCATTCCAAGGTATTATGACCTACATCCTTATAGAAGTCACAATACTTGTAGCGGTTTCGCTGATCGACTGGTGCCTTTATTGGACCCGGCTTCCTGAGCAGTCCTTTGCCACTGAATGGCGAGGTAAATAGTCTCACGAGATGAGTTTAGGGGGGTGTAGTAGGAGTACCATTTTTCCTCTCTATCTACCTGTGCTACCTCCTTGGGTGGAGGTATGGCTCTAGGCGAAGTCCGCCGAACAGGGTACCGTTTCCGCGGAGGCTGGTAGGGTGGCGACATGTACGTAGATTTGTTGGGAGGTTTGTTCTGATTTTTATGAACTGGTGCAGGCTTAGGCGCCTCTTTCTTTTGGCTCTTGGCAGTTCTCATATCATCGTGCTCCATCTTAACTCAGAGCTGTTCATCTATTTCAACCTGCTATAGAGCTCTATCGCAGGCCTCCTGGTAAGTCTCCGAGGGATGCTTGGCGAAGGATCTGAACAGCCTGCCTGCCCATAGGTTTCTTCTGAAATTGGCCAAGGTTTCCTTCTCTGCGAAGACCCTCATCTGGATTACCTCTTTGTGGAATCTCTCCACGTAGGCTCTTGGATCACGTATTGGAGGTGAATGGGATCCTCAAGGTGAGGTTTGATGCCCTGAAACTGAGCACAGAAGTCAGTAGTCAACTTGGTGAATTAGTCAACGCTCTCCGCTGGTAGCTTCCTGAACCATGTCTTAGCATAGTCCGTTAGCGTGGTTGGGAACATTCTGCACATGGCGGCCCTGGTAGCATTTTGGACTTCCATTTGGTGAATAAAACTTTCTAGATGGCTTAGGGGATCCTCGGTTCCAGAATATTTGTCGGTTGGCATATTGAATTTGGGAGGTAGTTCTGCCTCATTGATCCTTCTAGAGAATGGAGCATTCATCTCTCCCAAAGGGGTCTTTCCGATTTTCCCGGTGCTTGCCCTTCTTCAACTCCTGGATTTCTTTCGCCATTCTGGCAACCTGGTCCCGGAGACGTTTGTTGCCATCATTCCCAGTTTCCACTTTAGAATCTCTGTCGTCAGGCCCTTCTGATGTTGCAGAAGCTTCATCCTGATTCTCTCCCTTGGGAGGGTCTTCTCCGGCGCCCTTGTTGCTACCTCCTTCCATTGAAAGAGGGCGTCCCCTAGTCGCTTCTTGTTGAGGCTGTCTAGAAAAAACTTATGGCTGGACCAGATGGTGGCGCTCTTTAGGCGGAAGATTGATGCGGATCTCGCACAACGGGGTTGATAACCTGTAGGTTGCCCTAGAACTGGGGGCATGGGCCCGAGTCTGTCATGGTCCTATGGTACTGGGGGCATGGGCCCGAGTCTATCATGAACCGATACGGGATGTGGTGGTCCTAACCTGTCGAAGGGAGGTACCCTGGTACCTTGCCGATTGGCATCTCCCCAAGGATATGGTACAGCGGGATGACTTGTACTACTTTCAGCAACCATTCGGAGGTGAATGCTTTCTATAAAGGTCGCGACCTGCTGGACTAGATTGGTAGGTCCAGCTGCCGGGGTAGTAGGTACCTGGGGGGTAACCTGTACGGTAGTTGATGGTTTCGAGGCGGGTTTGCGACCCTTTCCCCCTTTCTTCGGCTTCAGGACCCTTTCGGGTTGAAGCGTTTGACTGGTGTCTCGACGGATCAGAATGATCCTGAGAGGATCAAAGCTTCATTTCGATGGTATAGCAAGAAAATGAGGCACATTGGCTTTCTTTTGAGGGTGTTGTGTTCCCACGGACGGCGCCAAAAAGTGTTAACGGAAAAATCCACTCGGGGAGTAAAATTTCAGTTAGCACCCTCGTCCACTACCAGTAGCAGTAGCAGGATAGGTACCTTCGGTACATGAGTCCTTTTCTATAATCGAAGGCAAGAAATAAAATGATGGAGAAGAAACAAAAGGGGCCATGAGATATAGAAGAACATTGTTTTATTAAATAACACAATAACAAAGTTACAAAGCATACACTCTTCTCTCGTTTCTTCACTCTTTTACACAGGGTGGTGGTGGAGAAAGCGTTTATGTCGAAAAATGGATATGTCCTTTCCAATGTTCGTCAATGGACTCTCACTGGCTTCAAAGAATTTCAGAGGAAATTCTACCGAAAATTAGTCTCTTTGTCTTTGGCGATAAAAAAAACACTCAAGAGTCCCCCTCATTTACCCTTCAAAGCCATGTATATAGTTCTCCAAAGAATCTCCTCAAAATCCGGTTGTATTGATGAGCATTATTGAGAGTTCTTTTTTAGGCATTGAAAGGCATTTGTGTGGGGCTGAAGACGTGAGATTTGATCCCGTTAATCTCTGTCGAATTCAAGTTCTGATTTGGTTGACCATTAGGTCTTATTAATGGCGCTTTATTTTTGTGATGGAGTCAACTTTTCTTCTTCGTGGAGCTTGGAGGGAAACTCTGATTCTGAATTTTTGGTAGATCGAGGTGCTGGTATACCAGTCTGATGGAGCTTGTTCTACTTCTTGATGGAGTGTTGCTTGTGTCGTCACGATCATTCTCGTATTGCTTGGTAGGTAAGGTATCTGCCTTGGAGGGGCTCCGAATATATATCCAGGTACTAGGTACCAGGTGGAAGTCGAGGCAGTACCAAGGACAGGTATCGAGGTACCAGGGGCCTTGACTGAGGTCGAGGTGCTTGCGGGGTGCTAGGCGTGCAAGTTATCATCATACCGGTCTTAAGTTGGTATTTGGAGCTTCAATAGGGCGAAGTACATGCCTTCGTTAACTAGCAAAGCTGATGTCCTATCTAGATAGATAGGTAGTCGAGGTCCTGACCTCATCAAGTATTGGCTCCATCTAAGTAGTGGTACCGATCTCACTAGTCACCTAGAATATCAGGATGATTCTTCCTATGTAGGTCTTTGTCAGAAAATTCTCCTTTGGTTCCTTGCCAGAAAACCCTGTTAACAGAAAACATTTGGTATAAGACGATGAAGATCTGGGTTTCCGAGACTTTTAAAAGTGGGTCGAGCCTTATCTAAAACTTTTCCGAGCCTTATTTAACACTGTCCGAGCCTTTTTAAAATTTCTCCGAGCTTTTTTGGTTAGGTTTTAAATTATTAAAAATTTGTGATGATATGGGTTTTCGAGACTTTAAACACTGTCTCCGAGGCTTATTTCACGCTTTTCGAGCCTTTTCAATAGTTCTCCGAGCTTTTTTGGTTAGGTTTTAAAATATGAAAAATTTGTGATGATAGGGTTTCTGAGACTTTTAAACACTGTATCTGAGCCTCTTCAATAGTTCTTCGAGCATTTTTGGATAGGTTTTAAAATATGAAAAATTTGTGATGATAGGGTTTCTGAGACTTTTAACACTGTATCTGAGCCTTATTTAACGCTTTCTGAGCCTTTTCAACAGTTCTCCGAGCTTTTTTGGTTAGGTTTTAAAATATGAAAAATTTGTGATTATAGAGTTTTCGAGACTTTTAACACTATATCTGAGCCTTATTTAACGTTTTCCGAGCCTTTTCAATTGTTCTCCGAGCTTTTTTGGTTAGGTTTTAAATTACGAAAAATTTGTGATGATAGGGTTTCTGAGACTTTTAACACTGTATCCGAGCCTTATTTAAGGGTTTCCAAGCCTTATTTAACAATGTATCCGAGCCTTATTTAACGTTTTTCGAGCCTTTTGGTATAATGCCCGAGCCTTTTACTTAACTCCCTGAGCCTTATACTTAACTCCTCGAGCCTTTTACTTTACTGCCTCAGACTTTTACTTTATTGCCCAAGACTTTTACACTTTACTAATGCTTTATGCTTTATTTCTGTGACCAATGCAGATGAGTAATCAGCTAAAGGATTTCCTTAAAACTCTAGTGGGTGAATGGTATGATGCAAAAATAACTCGGCATGACCATTTCAACGACCTTCAAGATATCGACGACGCATTGAACAGGGTACCTGAAGATCTCGCGATAAAAGATCGACCTCGGTATACTGAGTCTTGTTTCGGCCATTTCCTTCTGATGCGTCGGGAGATGCAGTTTTTGGCTGGCATAGTCCATTGGCTGCTTATGCGCGAGTTGCATCACGATGGGCCGGAGGATGAGATGAGATTTATGTTAGGTCATCATTCAGTCCGGTTCTCTAAGGTTGAGTTCTGTCTCATAACCGGATTGAAGTTCGGAGTGATTCCCGACACGACGACGTATCAGACGGTACAGAACGGGATACATGAGCGGTATTTTGAAGGTCGAGAGGAGGTGGAGTATGAACACCTTAAGGTTGTTCTGCTTCGTGGTATTTTTGACCAACAGTACGATGCGGTGAAGTTGTGCCTCTTGTATATGCTGAACTGGATATTGATGGGGGTGGACAAGAGAGAGACAGTTCCAGTATGGCAGTTCAAGCTAGTCGAGGATTTGGAGGCTTTTGATGCGTTCCCGTGGGGTGCACATGTTTATAGGCAGTCCATTTATGGTTTCAAGCATGCATTAGACGGTCGTCGTGAGCGGTTTGAGAGAAGGCAGCAAGCAAAGGGCGCCGACATACACACTAAGGAGACGTACAACATACATGGTCTAGCTCACGCACTCCTGGTAAGAATTTAGAATGTCAATATGTACTAACTGTTAAATGTTTTTATAAATGTATTGGATTCTTATCGTACTTTTTGTTTACGCAGATTTATGCATTTGAGGTTATCCCAGAGCTTGGGACAAAATTTGGGACCCGCAGGGAGGTTGACTTGTCTCCCCGTATTCTGAAATGGAAGTTGATTAACCGACCATGGCGGGACAAGCTGGCAAAGATTTTCAAAGCAAGGGTAAGTATATATTGTCTTAATGTTTATACTTATTAGTATGTATACAATTACAATGGTCTAACTACGATTCAGATGTTTGTGACGACTGCATTGGTGCCGATGGAAGCTGCAAGGGCTGAACGGTACTATGAGGGCATAGACGAGGGAGGCAGTCTGTATACTGGCGAACAGGGCAGAGTTCACGTTGCGGTACCTGATACCGAGGGTTTTGAACCGGAGGCAGGCGGTGGGACTCCGGTGACCAGTAATTTAACAACATTTCTATTGCATTATTTAATTCCAATAAAGTGAACGGTTTTAGTTCTGACAATTTTGAAATCCTTTCAGGAGCCCTAGGAACGTAAACTCGATGAAGTGATGGATGTCATCCGTGGTTTACATGAGGATCTCCGAAGGAGTAATGAGGACCAAGATCAGAAGCATAATGAGTTGGTGGACATGATCCGAGCACTTCAGGGTTCGATGTCGCAATCGCAGTCCCAGACATAGGATAGGGATCGTCCACTGGATGGTGATGGTCCACAGGATAGGAATGGTCCGCCTCCAGGGGATGGTCTAAGCGGATGGGGATGGTCCACTGGTTTGGGATGGTCCACCTTCAGATTACCGAGAGCTTAGTCATCACGAGGGGACAAACCCGGAGACCAGGCATGATCAGTAGAGACCTCCACTAGTCGCAGTACACCCATCATTGGAGCACACCCCTATAGTCGATCCACCGGGACAGAGTCCCTTACCACAGCTTGCCCCTACAGTCGAGGCCACCAATAGATCCTCTAGGACACAATACGTCCTTCGCAGAGCACCCATTCGATCGGTCTGAGTGGTCACACCTCCAGTCGATCCCAGGGGACGGAGTTCGTCTTCTCTTCACACACCTCTAGGCAATCCCCTAAGATAGAGTTCGTCCTCTCTTCACACACCTCCAGGTGATCCCCGGGGACAGAGTTCATCCTCTCTTTGCACAACTCCAGGCGATCACCGGGGACAGAGTTCGTCCTCTCATCGTCCACCTCCAGTCGATCCCCGGGGACAAGGTCCCTCCCCTCAGCGTCATGTGCGGATTCGCAAGCGAGGTTGGCAGTTGCTGAGCCCATACACTGACCCCTGTCGACCAAAAAGATCAAGGACACTGCCAGCTGCATCAGTACATAGTTTCAAGCCCCATGCATTAGTAGATGGTGACCAGCTTGCGGCTTACAAAGCCTACAAGCGGAACACGATGGGGGAATTGTAAGTATAATCTATATTTAGTTTTATGAAACATCTAAGTAAATCTGGTTGGTTATCTAACTTGTTAAACAATTATGCAGACGTGATGTAGATCTACATGAGGCAGTTGGTGTGACATAGTTCCAGCGATTTCAAACCAACTTCATGGACTTGGAGGATAGGGTATGTTCATTCTACCATACTTGGAAGAATACATGTATTATTTGTCCAACTTCAGTTACGGTTCCATCCTAATAATATATATTGTTGGAATTGCCAGCATATCGACGCGTACTGTAATATTCTGCAGAAGCTCCAGCGAGCATACCCCAAAGTCTACGGCCAGAGGATCAACATACTGGATTCCCAGTTCTATGTAAGTATTTTTATTGTACGGTTTCCGATTGTGCATTACTTTGTCTCATACATCTGTTACCTAACGTGTTGGAAAATTTTCTTTGTACAATCATTGTTACATATTCAGTGGAGTAGAATTATGCCTACTGGGGTCAGCAGCAAACCCCCAAAGGGTTGGTCTGTGCTGAAGTACCAGTGGTGCGATGATGACCTTATGGTGGTGCATGGATTGACACCGTTAGGAACCCGGCCATGACACGAAGTTGACTGGGTCAGTGTTTAATTGGCATGGTTTAAATTTCAATATGTTACGTAAAATTTGTATGGAAAAATATGAAAACGCAGCGGAAGCGAGACTAAAAAAATTAGTATAGTTTAAAATTTTTCCAATATTTGAACCTTAACCCTTTAATTAATTAAACATACATATATTCAAAAGATATCATACCTCTTGTCGCGTAATCTGATTAACTTAGCGTCGATGGTAATCCGTAAGATCTTCCAATCCGATCACGAACGTGAATCACCTAGGAGCGTGGTCTCCCTATTCTTTGAATTTCGTACCTAAGAATGGAAAAACGAAATCTTCTTTCCTGATCGTTAATCACAAAAACTCCAAGAGCCTAGAACGATCGTTCCGGTCACTTTTAAATTCACAATCGTTATGATTGAAACTCGCTGTGAACCTAAATCGAAAGTGTGCACAAAACCTTTTTATGTAAAGGCTTGCAAGTGCACTATCGAATTTAGAACTATCTTTCTCTCTTCCTCTTGGCCGAATTTTCACTATGTTCTAGAGTTTGAATTTTTTTTTATTCAAAAGCAAGAGAATAAAAAAAAAATTCTCTCAAAAAAAAAGCTTTCTTTTTCTATCACTATTAATTCCAAAATTAATAATATATATAGGTATACAAATCCTTTCCTAAAGAGGATTTACTTGGTGGGCAAGAATCCTATCTCTAGGTGTATTTACTTGGTGACAAAGAATCCTTTTTCAAAAAAAGATTTCTTTTCCACACCAAGACTCATAATCAAACTCAAATAGTGTATTTGTGATTATATTAAAGACTTTCTAATTTGATTAGATAAATAAATTCTTTATTTATCTACTTACCAAATTAAGTCTTTTATATTTATTATACTACTATAATAGTATACTACTAGGAAACATAATTCCTAGTCAGAAAAATATTTTGATTTTAAATAAAATAATTAATTAATTTCCATTTAATCAAACAATAAAATAAAATAATATTTTAGGCTATTATTATAGCCTTACCGCCCACACACAAAAAATATGGGCCAAATATTATTTTCTTATTTTATTTAATCTATTCAGGCTTTAAATAAAAGCCCACATGTGAACCAGACCCATTCTTACTAAAAGAAACAAGCCCACATGCCTCTCATTAATATATTAATATAATTTGAGCAGCTCATTAAATAAATAATGTGCAAATTATATTCTTAATATATTAAACTACAATTCTTGATAGACCCATAAATTAGTTCGGTAGAATATATCAAGTGATCCATGCAAGTCCGTGTGGATTGGAGATCTTGGCTGACTATCTAAATTTAAGCTTCAATAGACATACCATAATCACAATCAACAAATGATTCACTAGGTCCGATCTATTAATTTTAGCTCATTCCACTAAAGAGCTAAAATTGAACTCTTAAATAAAGATAGAATAAGAAGATATTTCTCATTCATACCCTAGACAATCTTACTGGAGATAGTGTATCCTCGTGTATAGTATCAGTAATCACCAAGAGCTCATAGACCACCTATAGCTCTCATAGTTACCAGGTTTACTCAAATGACCACGTTTTTAACTTGGATATTTTGACTTGTCCAGAAACCATGTTTTCAATAGACATTATCGAAAACTCAATGTTGAGATTTTATATCCAATACCTCAAAATATCCATATGATAATATTATACTCTCATTCAATAAATTGAGCCACGATGTTCATATTTATAAATGAAGTCATCTATCGATTAACAAATGAATACCACCAAGCTATCGAGGATAGACTATGTTATATAATCGTACTCATTGATAGCTCAAATGATAACACTTACATCATAAGTCCATCATTTATCTCATGATTAAGATAGACTCTCTGATTGTCCTCATAGTGAAAAGACTTGTATCTACTGACTGTTCTAGATAAAATATTTCATTGTGATCCTGTTCAATGCACCCAGTGCATTAGATTCTTTTACTCGAAGACCCTTTCTATGATTTTAGACTCATCATAACTCATTTGATCGAACTCAAATGCCAGCAAAAGAATTCTACAACTTTATCAAGATAAAGGTGTCCAACCTTAATTTAAGTTGTGAACGTTTATTCAAGACTAACTAAAGAATTGTGTCTACCTCATACATATCCAGATGTACGAACAATTCTTCCTTTCTCATAGTCTTTTGACCTTATGATTATTTACTTTGACAATTATCATTATAAATGCTATAAGATTTTGTAAAACCAAAAATCACTTTATTAATATGAAAAGATTGTCAATTACAATATTACACTCTTGCTATTGAGCATAATCCTAACAATCTCCCACTTGTGCTATAGCAAGTGTGTCATATCTCTCATTCCCATGTTCTCTAGGTGCCCATCGAAACTTTTCTGAGGTAGAGCATTTGTGAAGGGATCCGCTAGATTTTCTGCTGACGCGATTTTGGTAATTGTCATGTCACCCCTATGCACAATCTCCCTTAAAAGATGATACTTCCTTTCAATGTGTTTAGCCTCTCTTATGACTTCTTGGTTCTCTCGAATTAGCCACTGCTCCACTGTTGTCATAGTAAATAGTGATCTGATTATTCGCATTAGGAACTATTTCCAAGTCAATCAAGAATTGGCGGAGCCAAACAGCCTCTTTGGCAGCTTCACATGCAGCAATATACTCAGCTTCCATGGTGGAATCAGCAATACAGGATTGCTTGATACTCCTCCATATGATTGCTCCTTCTCCTATAGTAAACACAGATCCTGATGTGAATTTTCTGAAGTCAGAATCCGACTGGAAATCAGAATCTGTATACCCAATGGGAATTAAATCCCCTTCAGAGTATACAAGCATATAATCTCTTGTTCTCTTGAGATACTTGAAAATATGCTTGACTGCCGTCCAGTGATCAGGACCAGGTTTCGATTGAAACCTGCTAACTATGCCAACATCAAAACAAATGTCTGGTCTAGTGCAGAACATTGCATACATGAGACTTCCAACTGCCGAGGCATATGGAACTCTACTCATGAATTGCTCTTCATACTGATTCTTAGGAACTTGTTCCTTAAAAAGTTTGATTCCATGTCTGAAAGGTAACATACCTTTCTTGGAATCCTGCATGGAAAACCTAGACAATATTTTGTCTATGTATGAAGCCTGGGATAATGCAATTGTTTTATTCTTTTTATCCCTTATTACTTGGATACCTAGAATAAAACTAGTTTCTCCTAAGTCCTTCATATCAAATTGTTTTGATAACCATTCTTTTACTGATGTCAATAGACCTACATCGTTTCCAATGAGTAGTATATCATCAACATAAAGAATTAGGAAAACCAACTTGTCGCCCTTTATCCTTTTATATACACAAGGTTCGTCAGGATTTTGAATAATTCCAAAACCTTTCACAGCTTGATCGAACCTTATGTTCCAGGATCTGGATGCTTGTTTTATTCCATATATGGATTTCTGCAACTTGCATACCTTTTCCATTTGGCCCTTTTCAATGAATCCTTCTGGTTGCATCATATAGATGTTTTCGTCAAGATTTCCATTAAGGAAAGCTGTATTGACGTCCATTTGCCAAATCTCTAGATCTAAAGATGCTGCAATGGATAAGAGTATCCTAATGGATTTAAGCATGGCCACAGGAGAGAAGGTTTCCTCGTAATCGATACCTTCTTTCTGTGTGTAACCTTTAGCTACCAATCTAGCTTTAAAAGTTTCCACCTTTCCATCCATACCTCCTTTCCTCTTGTACACCCACTTGCACCCAATGGGTTTTATCCCTTTAGGCAAGTCTACAAGGGACCAGACTTTGTTATCGAACATGGATTCAATCTCAGATTGCATTGCCTTTGGCCAATGACGACAATCAACATCCTTCATTTCTTCCTTATAAGTGTAGGGATCATCGTTGTGTGGGAGATTCTCCACTGATTCTCCCAGACCGATGTATCTCTCGGGTTGTTTATTGACCCTCCCACTACGACGAGGAATGGTAGGTTGTTGATTTTGTGTTGGAGTGGAACTTACAATTGGGCTAGGTTGTAAAACCTCTTGTGGAATTGTATCTCCTGACATCTCATTCTGGACAATTCTACTTTTGGACACAAAATTATGCATATAGTCCTTTTCTAGAAATGAAGCATTTGTTGAAACAAATACTTTTAGATCTGAAGGACTATAGAAATAATATCCTTTAGTTCCTTTTGGATACCCCACAAATATACATGTTTCCGAATGGGACTCTATCTTTTATGTCTTTCCTTTTAACACATGTGCATGACAACCAAATATCCTCAAGTGTTGTAAACTAGGCTTTCGCCTAGTCCACAACTCATATGGTGTTTCATGAACCGACTTAGGATGGTACAGCGTTTAGAATGTATATTGCAGTTTGTAGAGCATATCCCCAAAAAGAAATAGGAAGCGTTGCATAACTCAACATTGACCAAACCATGTCTAATAGAGTTATATTTCTCCTTTCTGCCACCCCATTTTGTTGAGGTGTACCTGGTGCAGAAAACTAAGAAACCTCCCATTATCAATAAGATATTGCTGAAACTCACCAGATAGATATTCTCCACCACGATCAGATCTCAAGATTTTTATGTGTTTCTCAAGTTAATTTTCTACTTCAGCCTTGAATGCTTTGAACATGTCAAAAGCATCCGACTTATGTCTCATAAGATACAGATAGCCAAATCTCGAGTAATCATCTGTGAAGGTGATGAAGTACTCATATCCACCTCTAGCCTAAATGCTCATAAGACCACATACATCAGTGTGTATTAATCCTAAACATTCAGTGGCTCTTGCACCTTTGGTTGTGAACGGCCTTTTGGTCATTTTACCTTCCAAACAAGATTCACAAGCTGGTAGATCATCAACCTTTAAGTCACTTAAAGGTCTGTCACATACCAATCTTTTAATCCTATTAAGGTTAATATGACCTAGGCGTAAATGCCAAAGGTAGGTTTCATCTTTTGATAATTTTACTCTTTTATGATTAGGTTCCGTTAATTCTGTGTCTAACGAGTGAGAGATATTTCTATGTAAAAAGAATATACCATTTTCCAATGTACCTTTGCAAACAATTTTGTCATTCTTACTACTAATAAAAGCTTTATTAAAAGTAACCAAATATCCAAATTTATTTAAACAAGAAACTGAAATTAAATTCATCTTGAATTGAGGTACATAAAAATAGTCTACTAAATCTAAATGCCTACTAGAATCTAAAATAACTCTAATATCTCCCACTACACTTGCAGACACTAACGTTCCATTGCCCAAGCGCAAATTGATTTCATCTTTATCCAGCATTCTCCTTTCTTGGAACCCCTGTAAAGAATAACAAACATGATTAGTGACTCCAGAGTCTATGATCCAAGAATCTGTAGAATCTACATGAAAACATGTTTCAAGATAATTAATATTACCTTCTTCCTTCTTATTCTGAGACTTTGGGCAATTTCTTTTCCAATGTCCCTTTTCACCACAAAGGAAGCATTTCCCTTTGATCTTGGTTACTTTCTTGGTTTCCTTCTTGGTAGGCCCAAGTTGTTTTTTCTTCTGTTGTTTCTTGACCTTCTGACGGGTCTTAACAGTAGCAACTTTACCAACCGAATGAATCTCTTGACTTTTGTTTTTCACAAGGATCTTTTCAGCGCTTTGAACATCTTACATCAGGCCTTGCAAGGTGTATTCCTTATTGTTCAAGGTGTAGTCCAACTTGAACTGATCAAAGGAATCCGATAGTGAGTTGACAATCATGTCAATTTTCGTCTCACCATCTATCTCAGCATCGTTTAGTTCTACAACATTGAGATGTGCTATGACTTTCATCATATGATCTTTCACAGCCTGTCTAAGTTTCATCCTAAGATTCATAAAAGCAGTCACTGCCTCTCTCTTAGTCGACCTAGACCTCATAGCAAACATCTCTTCCAAAGACATCATTATATCAGCAGCAGACTCCATTCCTCCATGCTGCTGTTGCAACACATCGGAGATAGTGGCCATAATGTAACATTTGGCCATATCATCTGAAGTCTTCCATTGCTCATACTCATCTCGTTGCAAAATATTATATTCATTATTAGGCAGGGGTGGTTTAGGAGTAGTCAGAACAAACTTATGTTTTTCACTTTGCAGCAACAACCCAATTGTCCTTTTCCATGTGACATAATTATCTCCAGTTAAAGTGTTATCTTTCAGGATTTTCATAAGTGATGGAGTCATGATTTCTGAATAAAACAAATCAAGTGATAAATAATTGACGACATAGAACAAATCAAGCAAATTAATTGACAAAAACCCGTGGTTCCAACGTGTTAAACACATATTGTATCATAAAATCATGATTTTAAGCAAAACAAAAGGTCAAAAATTAGAAGTTAATTTTTGGTTTCTATCTCTAGTTTTCGTGTTTCTCTCTCATCAGTTTTTGTAATGGCATAGGTTTTAGCTTGAGAGCATTTTTCTCCCAAAAAATTTTTAGCTAAAAAATGAAAAATTTTCAGTAATGATTACTAAAGTTGAAAACAAAAGTTGAACCAGTACCTCTTACTTTAAGAGGTCGTTTGGTACGGTGTAATCTTTATTGTTACTGATTTTGAATTTTTTTTAAACCTAGAAAAGTGAAACCAATATAATCACTTTACCCTCTATCCTATTCCTATCGTAGGATCCACACTCAATTAAAAAAAAAAAACAAAAAACAAATCATGCGAGCATGTAGCCACCACCACCACCTCCTACCCTTCAACTACCACCACCACCGCAGTCGCCGCCACAACCACCCATAGCACAGTTTGTCGCCCTCTCCGTTCAAGGTCCTCTGCCATCGTTCCCTCCTCCCGCTTCCTTCAGTTTTGTCGTCGTTCTCTCCTCCCACTTCCTCCAGTTCCCCAGCTGTTCTCTCATCATGCTCCCTTCATTGGAGAAGTTCGATCTCTTCCAATCAAGTGAAATCTAAAATAGAGGAGATCTGTAATTTTATCCTTTTAAAAAAAACTATATTTTTAGAGAAGAGAGATGAGAGAAAATAGGTTTTTTTTAGATAGAAGATGGAGAGGTGTTTAGTAGTTCAGGTGAAGTTGTGAAGAAGACGGTGACTCCTTTTTAATTTTGATTTAATATTTTTCTAATTCCAATTATATCATTATGATATTTTAGTATTAGTTTTTTTATTATTTAAATATTAATAGCTTTTTCAGTTTTTTAATGATTCTCATATGCAACCAAACACAGTTATCTGATATTCCTAAAAATCTGATTCAATATTACAATGCACAATCAAATACAAATATACAGATTTCCAGGAATCACATTACTGTGTTTAACTTTCTCAGGAATCATAAAACTTTGATTAACCAATACCAAACGGACCCTAAGAGAAATCAGACCCTTAAACCTAAAGATCATTGAATTGCACAAACATCTCTCAAATTTCGTTTACCAAATGGTTGACAAATTGAAAGTTAACGGTGGAACCAAAATCGTAATGGTCTACATCGCTTCTCCACAATTTCAAAATTACTTTAAAATTTTAAATAAAAACTGATATAAAAATTTATTATTTATAAAAAATGGTGGCTTCATTTTCCTGGTGAAGATAGTCGGATCTTCACCTGCTTTCGTTCTCCTCACCTGTGGAGGGGACAAATCTCCTCCATTGGCTAGCGAGACTCTCACGTGTGGAAGAGGTTTTTAATTTTTTAATTTTCATTATTTTAATATTTTATGAAATAAAATAAAATGTTATAAATATTTTTTTATAATAGGATATGGATAAATGTGACTTTTAAAATCGAAGGCCATGGCTAAATCTGACTTTTTGAAGGTAAAGGGTGGTCAACAATGAGTCCTAACTGTGGTCAACGAAATCCAGGGAGATTTGGGCAATTAAAGAAAATCTTTGTCCCAGGGTCTAATTTCACCTATAGTCAAGGGCATTAATACAATTTTCCCATCTTCAAAACTGAAAAAAGCAATGTCCATGTGAGAGTAGGTTGAATTTGCATGCAGCGATTCCCATGCAACCGAAAGTACTAAGTGGGTTTGTTTACAAAACCACAAACAACGACAAAACAACTTTCATTAAACTAATCATAAAAAAATCAATCGTTTGACTTCAATAATTTTATAAAACCAACAAAATATGAAGCAAGCATGTTCCTCTTCAACACCATCCCACTTCCGCATTTCCTGGATCCTTCACTTTGATGGGTTGCTGTTTATGAGATAAAAAGAAAAAAAAAATGGAGGGGATAATAATGAGGCAAGGGAGGTCTCTGGCCGAGACTCCAACCTACTCTGTTGCTTCGGTCGTCACTGTCCTGGTTTTCGTTTGTTTCTTTTTTCAACGAGCTATTTACAGATTTGGAAAGGTTTGTTTGCTTCCTCAGAAAATGTGGGAATTCTATTAATTATTTATTACTATTATTTTGGACCCACATTTAGTTTGGAGTCTGGAGAAAGTGGGAAGTAGTCATGTAGCAGATTTGTATTAAGACTTGTTTGGTTACTAAGAAAATGTGCAAAAATTAAATAACTCTGGGTCTACGAACTACAATCTTCTTCATTATTATATTTTCCATCTTGTTGTGTCTAATAATTATGGAACTTCTTATTGATTTTGCTTACTCAGAGAACTGTTTGATTAATGTCATTTAAGTGTTAAACAAGTAGGGGCCCTGTTTGGTTGGTGGGAAAATCAAATTAATGTTCTTTTTCTCATTCGGGACCCACCCACATGGTTAGCATAGTTGAGATGAGTTTCAAAAGTGGGATTTTGTTGCTGAGAAAATGTAGGAAAGTTGTGTTCACAATCTCGGCAAAGATGGATTTTTGCTTCTGACTTCAGAATTTTTCAATTACTTGGGACCTGTATAGTTATTTGGGCTTAGTTGAAACCGGTTTTAAGTTAATGAGTTGAGACCTGCAAAGCTATTTGGCTTCATTCAGATTGGTGCCAAGAGATTGAAATAGAATTTTGGTGTTAAATGCTTTATTTGTTGCATGAGAAACTGCGGGGAAATTGAATATATTATTGATCTTTTTCTTCTTTATTGGGAATCTATAGAGCTGGTTGGCTTGGAAAATGATGGTGAAATTTTGCACTGTTGAGATTTTCTGGTTAGAAGTTCAAAAAATAATAGCTTGACTTAGTTCAGTGAACTCTGTTAATATGTGAAAACTATAATAGTGTGTGATTCTTTGTCTTACGTTGTTTTCTGTTTCTGGTAAAATGAGAAAAGCACTGGAATATATACAAGGAAAAATGTGTTCAATTGTGGAGAAAAATTTCTGATTTTGTGTTTGTTTTATGTAGCGGTTGAAGAGAACCAAGAGGAAGGCTCTGTTTGCTTCTTTGGAGAAGATTAAGGAAGGTGAGTTGTGATTTAGCTAGTCTGTTCTTTGATTCTTGTGTTTTCTTGTTAGTCTTTCTCTCTCATTCATGAAGCATTGTGCAGCTATGAAATTAGCTATTAGAAGGGAAATATGGATATGTCATTTTGGTTTTGATTTGTGTGATTTTTGCTCTATTTTCTTTCTTACTGTTAGAACTGATGCTGCTTGGACTTATATCTTTGTTGTTGGCGCAATGGGCACGAGGGATATCTGAGATTTGTGTGAATTCATCTCTTTTCAGCAGTAAATTCTATATCTGCTCCGAAAAGGACTATGGCATCAACCAGAATTCCTTGTCTGAAAGTTCATTCTCTTTTTCGAATGAGTCTGATATTCCCCCAAAAGGAATAAACTTTCAAACATCTCATCAATGTGGTGAAGTAAGTTTCTTCTCTTACCATATGAACTTTGTTACGTGTTATGCTGCGTGACATAGCTGCTATAACGTTTCTTTTTAATTGAAGGGTCGTGAACCATTTGTTTCGTTAGAGGGTCTTGAGCAGCTTCACCGATTTTTGTTTGTTCTTGGTATCACTCATGTTCTATATAGTTGCTTGGCAGTTGGTCTGTCCATGAGCAAGGTACACTCACCTCTCCGATTCCTTATGCTGATTTATTATTGGTTTCTGAGTCAATTAATCTTTAACTCCTCCCAAATTCTTGTTTACCATTGGAGCTTATCAACATTAGCATGTCTGTCTTTTTAAACCTCTTTAAGAGGTTATTTCTACACTTCATGAAACAAACCATATTACAAACATTTGTTGTTTAAATTGACTTATACATACTGTTAATTTAATTGGATGTATTACATTTTTGTTATATACATATATACTATTGATGTGGAAAACCCAAAATATAAGAATGAATGTATTTGTAATAAATTGTTTATAGTCAAATTCACTTTTCTTATGAATTATAATTGGCTCAATTAGAGTCAGGCTTGTTCCAAAGGCTATGTTTCTTCAACTCAGTACTCATGGAAGTTCATTTCAAGCAATTGAGGACCGAGATTGCCTACTTGTGGATTCATTTGTAGCCTATGTTGTATTATTGTTTGGTCCTTACTTACATTGATATTTGAGTTACTGTCATATATACGATAATGTTATACTTTTATTTTCGCATTTGATGCTGCCTTAAATCAATGCAAAGGTGTAACTTTTTGTCTTCACATTCCTTTGTAGATATATAGTTGGCGGAAATGGGAAAACCAAGCAAGGTTGGCTGATATAGAATTGCAAGGTACATTACATTGAACTTGTATAACTGACATGCATGTTTCAATTAGTAACGCGTTTGGCCACTTTTCTTGGTCAATATGCTTCTGTAATCAAAGGCCATCTTAATAAGCATTGGTGTTGTTCAAGAATGCAAGGTTTTAGACAGTATAGCTTTCAGAGAATTTTTTATTGTAGTTGTAAGCACGTTTTGTGTTTATATTTGCAAAGGAATTTAAAGCAGAGAAGGTTTAAGGTGTTTCAGAGATTTTGAATATGTATCTAACTTCTATTGTTGAAAGCAAAGCTGTGTTTTGTGTATGGTTAATGCAGAAGAAAACATATTACATGAAAATTCTTCTGCGGTGCATATAAATCAATAGTAGTTACACAAAATGTAGAAGTTAAATCACATACTATTCAGAAAAGTAACAAACGGTGTAACTTTTAGAAGCAGTTACCGCCTCTAGCAGCAAAGACTGTGGCTAGTGTGCTTGGCCTTTTGGTACAATATTCGTCTTTACTTATTTTGATGTTTCCAGTTTATCAACTATATTAACTTTACAAATCTGATTTTATTTCACAGCAAAGAGAACCAAAGTGATGCGACGGCAGACCACGTTTGTATTCCATCACACATCTCATCCATGGAGTAGGAGTCCGATTCTGATATGGATGGTAAATTTCCTGACCTTAACATGTCATTTCTTTGCATTATTTGGTGAATCTTTTTTTTTCTTTCTCACTGCTTTGCTTTCTTGTAGGATATTGCATTGCGCTTTAAGATATTACACATGAAGATGTATGTTATTGTAGTGAGTATTCCTAGACAAGAGCAATATTATGTAGCGTGTGCTGAGGATTGATAGTGACCGATTAGTTTTCATAACATACTTTTACGTTAAATTGAAAGAGGATATGTTTAGAAATTTTATTTAAGAATCATATAAGGCCTACAATTACATTTTTGTTTCTTTAATTGAAGTAAGGCTTATTAAACACTCTCTGCAACCTTGGACATAACTATGCACTACGCACCGACAGTTACATTTTTGTTTCTTTAATGTCTGAACCTGTCAGTTTTGGGGGTTCATTTAGGACATGATAGATACAAAATACTTGCTGTAGCCCTTCTTCAGTTTTGAATGGTGCATACATCAAACCATGTGGTGTGACCAACCAATCACATTTTTTGCTCATGCCAAATGGGCATGACATGATTTGTGCGAACACATTATGCCCATCCCAGTCAAGTTTTTTCCCCTTAAGACACCATTGTTGCCTTATTGTGCCAGGAAGATGTACCCTTTCTTGACTGAACTGTTGGAAGCAAGGCTGAAATTGCTTGGAGTCAACTTAATTACTTTGGAAAAAGCTGAAGAGTTATGAACAGGAATTGGATAGTTGGATAGTGGATGTGTTAATTCTTTCACAAATAAGATTGTTAGAACATTGAACGAATTATTGGCTGGTTTTCTCCCTGAGACGACTGATAATGGTGTTCTTTAGGAGTCAAGGCTTCTCTTGGAAGTTCATAACCAAAAAGCAAGGGCAATTTTGGGTTCTGAAATTGTTCATTTGTTACCTAATTTAGCATATAATTTTACCTGCCTCCAGACACATTGTTTGGAAGAGTTTCTGCTTTCAATGTTAGAAAATTGATCAATTAACTGTGAGAATTAGGACCATTATTCTGCTGAAGGAAGTTTTATTTTCCCTTTCATCAATTTTTTAATGTGCGGCAGTCTGCTTTTTGAAATAGATTAGGTGAGAGCATCTTCAATGTCCTTAGTATTAACATCAGAAATGCCTTGAGCTCCTGGGATCTGTATCATAACTTGATGCTATGGAACTCATGTCCTTGAACCCACTTAATGCTCCAGGAAAGCTGTTAATGGTTATGTAATTTATCTTAATTCATCAATAACACTTCTCACTCTAGCTCAAAAATAAAACAAAATGTAAGTATACATCTGCGGTTGAATTTGTGGTTTGATATGGTGTCCGAGTAATGCGAGGTAAAATTTTCTGCTGATATTGTGCAGCTTTGCTTTCTACGACAATTTAAGAGCTCTGTGCGGAAGTCGGACTACTTGGCACTGCGCTTAGGTTTCCTCACGGTGGGTATCTTATTCTTAGTGATGCATCATGATGTGCTGTTTTTCTGTTTAAAGTAGTTGCTGATACCACCAGATCCATTATCTTTCTCATAATCATATGTTGATTCTTTCTTATTTCCTTGACATCTAAGACTCTTGAAGGAACCTTTTCCATGTGTTTAACTAAGCTGAAAGAATATGACTGCCTGATTTTTCATTTTAGATGAATAAAACCAACTCTCTACTACAATTTGACCTAGCAATATTTGGCCACATGAGGATTAACTAAAGGGGACATTTTTGCAGAAAGTATTAATTGAATATGCTCGCATGCATAGTACTGATCTTCATGCTGGCTTATACAATTATAGTACTGAAATTTTGTCATATATTATTATTCTTTCAACTTTTCAGAAGCACAAACTACCACTTTCTTACAATTTCCATAACTATATGGTTCGAAGCATGGAAGACGAATTTCAAGGCATCCTGGGAATCAGGTATGCACTCATCCAAACTGAGATGATTGTCTCATCTTTTCTTTTTATGTTTCCCTATACTTTGTTGATAAAAGATATCAAATCTGTTGTAAGTGTGCATAGCAAATCCATTTGTGGTATATGGTTCCATCAGGCAAATGGAGGAGAGGACCTCTACTTTATTAAAAGGAAAGGGTAGAAAGTAATGTCACTTGTAGGACAAATTTAAAGTTTGAAAAAGTTACATATTCCTAAGAGCATGCTGCAAGGTTATACCTAGTTTTTTTTTTTTTTTAATTTATATATCCTTATTTAACATATTTTGCATGTAGATTCTTCTCAAGAGAGGAGAAGTAAAGTGAGTTTATACTAAAAATATTTCAATTTTGCAGCTGGCCACTTTGGGGTTATGCCATAGTGTGCATCTTCATAAATATTCATGGTAAATTGTTGTTTATTGATAAATCAAATGTTAATAATTTGTCATTCTTTTAAACTTTATTCCATGGGACGATGAAATGTTTTTCTTTTTTTTGTTACAGGACTAAATGTTTATTTCTGGCTATCTTTTATCCCTGCCATTGTAGGTATACTCAGTCTTGCTGTCATTTTTATCCAAACAAAAAGATCTTTCATATTGATATACTTTTGTGCATGATTTTACATGCCAAAGCTTGTCATGTTGGTTGGGACAAAGCTTGAGCATGTTGTCTCCTCTATGGCCCTTGAGATTATGGAACAGACTGGCCCACCTATTGGGACGCAAGTAAAGCCCCGCGATGATTTATTCTGGTTTAGAAAACCTGAGATTTTGTTACGGTTGATACAATTTATTATTTTTCAGGTGATTGGTCCATATCTACTTTCATTCATATCCAGTATTCATCCATATTTGATCTCAGCCCTGAACTGCTGATTATCTTTCTTGTTCATGCAGAATGCCTTTGAGATGGCAACATTTCTATGGTCATTGGTAGTTAAATCCTCTCTCTCTCTCTTCCTCCTGACACTGGTAGCCTGTAAATTCTTTATGGTCTGAGTGTTGCATGCACCTTTACAGGAAGAATATACGAAAATACAATGATCAAAATGCCTGATGCAAATTCAATGTGTACTTGACAAGATGTATCTAATCTGTTTATCAACCTTCATTTAACACAATTATCAAAATTCTGGTACAATTTAAAGTTCTTATAACCATGTCTAGGCATTGACTTTTCAACCTTTTATCAAACAGATATATTAGCATCAATGCATATGAATTGTAATCCCGAATCCCTATATAATCTGTTTATGCAACTTGTTTCCTTAAAATTGATGAACAGATTCCTGTTGTCCATAAGTTCTTACCTGTGTAAGTACCTTCATATTGCACCTGTGCGTATATGCGTGTGTGTATTTTGTTTTAAATCAGTCAGCTCATTTAAAAAATTATGTTTAAGAATCCTAGAACCCCTATCATCAAGGAGTTGTAAGTTTACGGATACACTTGTATTTTTTGCTGATTTGTCTTTTAAATTTCATAGTCGTTGATGCTGATTTGGCTTACCAATATTCATTATCCTCTTGTTGGTTAGTATTTTGCAAAGAAAGAATAAAGAAGAAAAGTTGCATTTTATTATTCACAATCACATGTCATGATCACCCTAGATTTCTATGGTGTAGATCTGATATAAGTCAAATATTTTAAAATATAATATTTTTGCAGCCTATAAAGGACTTTAAAAAGTGATGAAAATTATTTTATTATATGATCAGTATTCAGTTTATAAGTTATGTACTCTATTTGTAGTTTTAAATAATGCAGATGTAATGAGCTCATTTTTTTTTTTTGTGTTTAGTGGGGACTTAAGGAGAGATCTTGCTTCATGAAAAACCACTACATGATTACTGTCCGGCTGGCATCTGGGTATGCTTCTTTCTCAACTATGTACTTCCATTGTGATATTCTCAAGTTATGCATATATGGTGTATTTCTATAATATACAAAGCCAGTGAAATAATATAATGTTTTCTATCTGGAGACTGGAGTTATAGTTATCAGATGCTTGAAAATTGGTATTCATTATTCAATGTCTTGGTCGTCCACCTGGTTTATTTTGTCAATGCTTCATTTTAATTTTTCTCCTTCAGAACTGTCATTCATACTTGTTTTAGCAATTTCAATGCACTATGATCTCAAATAAAGTTAGCAATATCAAAACTATCGAAGGTTGGTGTCTGATAAACAAGAGCAATCAATCGTGTGTTAAAATAATTTTATCATCCTTTTTCCCGGAAAGTACTTTGTCGTAGCAAGCCATCTAAGATTGGCAAACTATGCTTGAAATCACAAGTGTTTTACAGGTTTCGTAGATATTGTTACATATTGATCAATCTGCGTGTAATAAATACCTTATGATATTCGAATTTATCATGATTGTGTAGAGAGAGTTTGTAATAATACACAATGTCATTCTGTCAACCAAAAAAATTTGATTTAATGGCTATCTAACATTATACAGAGCCTAATGATCCCCTGTTCAAGTCCTAAAACCTCCCCTAAGAAACCAGAACACAAAACACACCTGTGTTGACTGCCTAAAAAACATGAGATGGTCCACACATAACGCATCCTATGTGTCCACTGGCTTTTTAATTTCAAAAAGTTTAGACTTGCGATGTGATTTCTTGGTAGTCTGTTGATGAGATCTTTAATTACACATTCTAAAAGAAAGTACAAATTTATAGATTTTAGTAATCATCTTATATTTTGAAATATGCAGGGTTCTTGTTCAGTTCTGGTGCAGCTATAGCACAGTGCCTCTCAATGTGATCGTTACTCAGGTATGTTTTTTAAAAAACTGTACAAATAAGTTGATGTAAATATCCTTGGTGATGCTTTGAATCCATCAAGCTGTTTGAACTTTATACACAATCGTGTGCATTTTCTGTTAGGTCCATTCTAGTGATGAACCTTGTAGCTCCTCATCTTTTATGTATCGATAGAGGTTTTCACCGTTTGATAGATTACCCTTCGACGTTTGCAGATGGGATCCCGGTTTAAGAAAACATTGGTTTCTGAGAGTGTGAGAGACTCACTCCATAGTTGGTGTAAGAGAGTAAAGGAGAGGTCAAAACACGATTCGTTGCACTCACATACTACAAGATCAGTATGTTCACTTGATAGAACAACAATTGATGAAAGATATGAAATTACAGTAGCGTCGGGCACTTTATCTAGGAGCTCCTCCATGGAGTCACTAAATCAGGTAACCATAACATCAACTGAACAAGCAGAGCCGATTCTTCATGCTTTGGACCGGCCCCAAGCTGAACTCTCATTTAGAGTGGAAGAGTATTTATCTGACACTCTAAACAATAGTGTATCTCAACCTCCCATTAGTGGTGAAGATTTTGAAGAAGGTAATTCAGGCAGTGGAGAAGAGAAGGTTGAGACTCTTTATGATTTGTTTAGGAAGACCTGAAACATTATCCTTTCTGGGTTCATATGATTTTTGGACTTTGCTTCATTTTGTAGCATAAAATGGAATTGAGTTTTTTTTTTTAAATCTTTGGAAAAAGAGGAGGGGGAACATTCTGCAAACTCATAATTTCATTGATTTGGATATTCAAGGCTTGACTAACATTCATATGGATTATATAGTTAAGGTTATCTTAAACTTTTGGCCGTCATAATTGAATAAAAACAAATTTTACACAAATTATTATACGTCGAAAGAAATTTTGATTGATTCCACCACAGCACAATGTAATTTGATGGTTAAAGACGTTTGTTGTGGTGGCATGTCAAAGGAAAAAAAAATTTGATTTCATTCCAACTTTATAGTTTAACAGTAATTTAAAACGTTAAGGGCAACTCTCAAGGTGTGCCGTGGCCTAATCATGCAACCATTTAAAGGATTCATTAAATAAAGGGATATAATCATTTTCCCTCCTGTAGTTTGTCTAATCATGCAATCTGTTTTATTTTCAATTATGTTTTTTAAAATAGTTTTATTAGTTTTTATTTTTTTTTTTAAAAACACTTAGTGGTATCATTAGGGGAATAAAATATGTGTTCAAGGGTAATATAGTCATTTAATTGATTTTTTAACGGTCAAAGATTTTGACTAACAGAATTCAAAATGGTTAGGGGGTAAAATGTCTAATATTTTGGTTTTCAAGGGGGAAAATGGTCATTATTGAAACTAGAGGGGTAACATGTCTAATATTTTGGTTTTCAAAGGGGAAAATGACCATTACTGAAACTAGAGGGGCAAAGTGTCTAATATGGTAAACTACAGGCGGGAAAATGATTATCCCTTAAATAAACACTAAAAATAAGAGCTAAGAAAAAAAAAAGGTTTTAATCATTTTAAATCTTTTTAGTGATGCTTAAAAACATTGACGGTTGTTGCACCATAAGCATTCTCGACTACAAAATTTTCTTATCCACAACCATTTCCAAAATCTCAAAAGAAGAAAAATGGACCTCTCTTTCCTAATCTTAACCAAGATTCAATAACTCACATTTCATGGAGTGATTCACATAAAAAGGAGCAAAAAATATCAAATATTAATGAATCAGAATTCAGAAACATAAACGGTTCATATTCTTCTTGTTATAAACAAACAATTAATTAAGATACCCAAAAACAAGATATTATTAAGCTACAAGCCTACAACAACTTGATTTGCAAATATCCCTGTCATTTAAGAAACACATGCAACAACTGCAATAATAATACAAATAAGAAACAAGAGTGAAGAGAGAGATACAGAAGATATAGTTAAAAGCAAGTAAATTAACCAGTGAGCTCCTCTTCCTTGTGAGTTTGAATAGTAACAGGTCCCTGAGGAAAAGCAACACAGGTGAGGACCCAACCACCATCAATTTGGTCATCTTCAAGGAAGCTCTGGTCAGACTGGTCAACTGAACCATTAACAACTTTGCCAGCACAAGAAGAGCAAGAACCAGCCCTGCATGAGTAAGGCAAGTCAATACCCTCTTCTTCAGCTTGGTCAAGAATGTAGACATCATCTGGGCAGTCAAATTCACGCACTCCTTCAGGAGTCACCAGCGTCACTTTGTGTGTGGCCATGGCCTTTACACGCCCACCACGGTTGGTGTTTGATTTCAACCCAAAAAGGGCTTGGCTCATCTTGGGGTTCAGGGCTCTCATGCCGCTGCTCACTGCAGGCTGCCGCCTGATGAAGGAGGAGCTAGCCATGGCACTGGAGAGAGTAGCCATTTTTGTTTGTTGTTGATGTGGTTGGTTTGAGAGATTGAGAATTACCTAAAGAGAGATGGAGGTTGATAATAGGGTGGCTTGTGGAGAAAATGTGGTTACAAGTGTGTTTGGGGTTGGATTCTGTGGCATGGAAGCCTATCTGCCACGTGGCATGCTCTTGTGGATAGCTTTATCTTTTTCATTATCACCATAACCATACACACACACTTCATCCTTCTATTGGTGAATGTGGTTGACACAATCCTCACATCCCCATTACATTATTATTTTTTATTTTTTTTTACCCATGTCCATAACCATACGACTCATGAAATTCTCTCATGAGTTTATAACCTTTTAATAAATATAAGAAAAGTTTTATTTTTATTTTTTTATATAGAAAAACATGAGCCACTAAAATATATTGAACTCTTCAGATTGAGAGTGGAAATCACAGGCAGAAATTGTAAACATAAAATGTCCAATCATCATGATTCATGAGCTTCTAGATAGCTCCCGCTCAAGTCTCAACTGATGAGCAAACTAGAACCACTTGTAATGAACCACACCACAGATTTACTGACAATTTTCACAACCTCTTCAGGCTTCGATGATATTCCATCCACTTATCACCCGGCAAGTACCCAATTTATTCTTCTTTCCAAATGCTTTTGTTTTGATGTGTTGATGGAAAATACATAATAATAACAAATCTAAGCCATTACCCACATCATGACATCTTTCAAATTGATAGCAGATTAAGCACTTTTAATGCAACAGTGACCCAGATTGGCATTTAGATGTGAGAATTTTAGCAAACTCACGTTGAAAGATTCAAAAATGCACTTGTTTCAATTGGTATGATGCGCATAATTATAGAACACAAAAAATTCGTTTCTTCAAACTCCTCCCCTGATCAAAAAATATGCAAAACCAAGCAAATTCAAGGGGAAATTAGATAAATGAATCCTTACATGATGGGGGCACCTATATGTAATGTAAAGAGGGAAGAAAGGAAAAAGAAAAAGAAAAGGAAAAAGAAAATATAGAAAATAAAATGACAGCTGTCCCTAGTATTTTTTCTAGCTTCCCACATTATAGAAACAATATCTGATTTCTACATTAAGGCTTTCACTTGCAGCCGGGGAAAAAAATTAGAAAAATCTCAGGGCTTTCTCTTTTCATAAAGAGAAAGAATACATCCCCCATCCTCAATCCCTGTGATTCTCATCTATGGATGTTGACAGGTTCCCCATACACGACCCGAGACTTCCTTCAAAAATCATCTTATTTCTCTCAACCAAAATGCTCGGGGAAGCACTACTGGGTCTATTTTTCTCCACTAACCTTCTAGTCACACTTGATGTTTCTGTAGATCCTCCTCACAAATAAATTTGACCCGAGATAACCGACAGCTCCTGCACATTTAAAAACAATAATCAACCCAATGACAAGCAGAAAAGATAAATAATAGTGAATATCGGTCAGGAGGTGATTGCATCTCACTACTCTGCTCACTAATCTAATAACCAATTGCATTACCATAATAAGCACACAAAAACCATCATCACTTCTCACCTTTTCATTTAATTAACTTCAAATATCTGGAAACTCAATTGGCACCAAGACAGCCAAACACTAGACATTTTAAGTTTTAACTTCATGCAAAATATTAACTACTTATGGTTGATGGATTTATCCCCCAAAGTGATGTATTTAACCACATCAAAAGTTCGACTACATTAGACCAGTTCCCAAAAAATTTCAATATCTCAAAAAAGTTTAAATATAACTTCTAATATGATTTGAAAGTAGTTTCTTTTTCTTTTTTTGAACAAATTTGAAAGTAGTTTCTGATTCACCGATAAGATCAATAATGAGACCCTCAGAAATTAAAATATAAATATATATATATATACATATATCTCATTCAAAAAGTTAGAACAAGAAAAACTAAATACCTTAATGCAACAGAACACATCTGTTAAAAAGCTATCATCAAAAAGTAAAAACATAGGAATACATCATTAAAGATAAACTCACCGCAGAGGATTCCTAAACCAAGACAAAACATCAAAGTGTATCCAAAATAGAAGCTGGTCTGGAAGAAGCCAGACATCTTTGTCTTCACGTAGTAGTAATATATTGAGTACAAGTACACATAGACAGCTGTTGAGGCAGCAGAGAAAAATGATGTCCACTGCCAGTGGTAGTTCTCAGCGTTTAATAGGAAATATGTTCCCACAATTGTCACACAAACAGTCACGATAATGAGAATCAAAAAGACCAACAGCATAAAGCCATAGACATAGTAGACCTGTCAAGCACAAAGGAAAAATGGATACTTTAAGTAGGACATGATGTCAAATTGCATAATGAGCACTCAATAAAATTCACTAAAGAGAAAATGTCTAACCATCCACTCTGTATAATCATAATAGGAGAATTGCCATGATTCACACATAAATATAAATGAGATTCCGTTGTTTGAGAAAATCCATAAACTCTCTTCTGAACAACTTATCACCATCATAACGCAAGTATTTAAAAAGTAAGAGGGGTAGTGCCAATTAAGTAAAACAAGAAAAACTAAAAATCATGAGCCACAAATTACCAGTCAATAAAGAAAAACAACTAAAGAGAGCTGGACATGATGACCATTCTTCCAAAAGAACTCCCAAACCAACCAGAAGTGGTGCCAATATAATAAACATATTAATTTCAACTACTGGACATATTTTAACACACAGAAGATTAAAGTAATAAAATTCACCTTGTAATTCCAAAAGGATGTGAAAACAAAATACATCTCAATGAATATGCTGCCAAAAGGTAACAGCCCTCCCATCATTGAGACCACAGAGGGAGTGAGATACCATTTCTTTTCAGGAATTGGACGAGGAATAGTCTTCACACGACATGGATTGTTTGGAGCACCACTCCAGTTTCTTCCGACCACTGTACCAAGAAGGGCCAGAGGGAAAGAAATGAATGCCCAAATTACAAAGACAACCACCATTGTACCAAAGGGAATAGCCGCTAGAGATCCGTAGAATATGGCAATCGTGTTCAAGACAAACCCAATCCCAAAGCACATGAATGGAAAAAGAGATGCTGTGAGGATCATTGACTTTATCCAACTTTTGCCTGGCAAAACAAGACAACCAAATTATTAAAAAAAAGGTAAACATGAAAAAACAATTAAGGTAATTAGCAAACTATTGGATTAAAACATACCCCCATGGCGTGAGTACATCCCACCGCTAACATAGCCAGAAATAAATGATGTAAGAGCATAACACACGATAAACGTGGTCACAATTGCTCCTCTCCTGCACCACATAATTTGGATTCAAGAATTTACTATGAAAGCAAAATTGTTTTTGACTGAGGTACAAACTATACATTCTGCAAAAGCTTTTTCTTAAAAAGGAGGGGGTGATTGGGGGGGAGAACGGTCAAATAGGATGCTAAACTCTTTTCAAAAATAATAAAAACAATTGTTTTCTTTAATAAGAGTACATCAGATGCTAATAAACTTAGCATGACAAAAGATATAGAAAGTATTCAAGGAGAGAAAGATCAGTATACAATACAACAGACAAAAAAAAAAACCATTGTGCTCTTCAAGATTAAAATGATATAACTATCATCAAAGAAATCACAGGGTCTAATATATCTCAGTGGTAAGTTCTAAACATACCCGACATACAACGTTCCCACGATTGCCATAAGAATAACAAGGAGAACAAGCATTGCGAGCTGTGCACCTGTGCCAACAACAGCTGAAATGACAACCAAATGGCGAGGTGGCCGGAAAACATCCCCATGAACAAGTTTCCAACCAGACTCTTCACTCACATCTCTTTCCTGCATACAGTGTCATAATAATCAGAACATTGGGAACATAAAATGTTAAGACATATAATCTATTACCTCTTCCTTTAAAATATATTAAAAATATATATAAAAAATAAAAAGGCTATCAAACAAGAACTTTAGTAGATATATGTAGTGAAGGGAATGTTACCAAAGTCTCCAGATCATCATCTTCCCGGGCATATTTGGCATAGTCATTTCTAAGAGTCCTCATCAATATCATTGACACCAAACCAGTGAGGAAGATAACCATCATGAATGAATTGAAAATGGAGAACCAATGGATCTGTGTATTGCAATATGCATTAACAACTAATAAATTTAAAGAAAATTAAGGAGCAGAACTAAGCTTAGATCACAACAAATTGCGAGTGAAAGAAACAGAAAATCCTTAATTTTTTTTACCTGATGCTCAAAGAAAGGGTAGTCCAAATAAACATCAAAACGACGAGCAAAAGTGACATTAGTTGAAATCCATTTGACAGAGTATGTCATGTCAATTGTCCTCCCAACTTCCAAAGGCTTTGGGCTCTCTTGAGTGAGATTAACATGTATAATCTGCAAAAATAGAAGTAATTTTAATAACGGATTTGGAACAACAAGCCATAAAAGTCTTGCAGAAACTTAGGAACCACAGACCTGATCTTTATTGTATTTAACAATTATATTCTTATGTGTGTAGAGGACGTGTTTGCCATTATCACTGTTCTTATCAGGATGCAGATCACCGACAAAGCCTATAAGAACAACGAGCTAAGTAGTTAAGCACAAGCTATTACATTCTCTAAGGATCATAAAAACTAATAAAAGATTTCTTGATTGCATACCCCATAATGGCAGATCATCTGAATTTGCAGCAGCACAATGGACACCAAAGAACAAGATACCAGTACGGAGCAAAAGTTGAGGATTAAACATTCAACAAAGTAAAGCATATATAATTAAGCTCACAGAAAAAAAAACTGCATCTCTAGATCTATAAACGTTATTAATCAATAAATCAAAATATATACACACTGATTTACCATCATCAAGAAATTGGATTGGTGACCAATCTAACAAAGAAAGGAATTGTCATGTTTTGCACACTAGACTAAGTAAATTTTATTTTGTAACAAACAAAACCAATATACGCCCAATCCTAGCTTCAACCAGAGTCAAATTCTAGGTTGGCATCAAGAAGTTAATTACTAGGTAAATTAATTACAGTGCGTGTAAATCAATTGAAACACTAAATTCACATTTAATACTCTTCCATGTACCAGCTAAAATGTAATAGCATAAAAAGGAGTGAGGTCATGCTTACCAAAGGTGACACAAATTATTGTATTGATAGCAAAGACATATATTATACTCATATCCAGCCATCATGTGAACAGATGCATCGGTGTATTAGTAAGTTAATAACATCTAGTTCTTGCATATTCTATGAAATTCATTCGTAAATCTGCTTTTTTTTATTTATTTACAACCTCTTCCTACTTGCATCTCTCCAGAGTAGCTAAACTTATACTAAACCAAAAACAATTATGAAAAGAATTGCAAATTATGTTTTCAGTGTTCTGGATCTCATGGCATATACTTAAGCATACGAGTCCCAAATATCTAAAAGCAAATGACTATTTAGTCCTATGTATTAACAAGAATAATAAGAACATAATCAGAACATACCCATGAAAAATTCAAACCAATAACTGTTCTCAATTGCATCTTTGAAATGTTTGACCCTTGCTTCGTCAAGTTCCAGTTGACATATGGTAACTTTGTCCACATTCTCTGTAAAGAAAAAAGTTCAGGATACATGCAACCATAATTATTGGAGAATGCAAAATTAGAAATACAGGAAGTTTACATACTTCCGAACTTTATGTCAATCGAACTGTCAATAAGTTCATTCCCACCCAGGACCTCGCCAAGACCACCCCATTTGTGAGCAGGATTGCCAGATGGATGGCAGAATGGTAGGCTGTAATAGTTGTAAGTTTCTTGTGGGTTGTTATAAGGGCCAACTTTATTTACCCAAAGGGTAACTGGATCATCTTGTTGATACTGCAAAACAATAAAATAGTTTTAGAGAATGAATATACAAGAAACAGAGACAAGACAGATCATAATTATAAATCATTAGAAGAAATGCAACAACAATTTATGCTAGTTGTGTGAAGCTCAAATTTTGACATTGTAGCAACTCCTCTGTAAACAAAATAAAAATCTAAGAACAAAATTTTAATGTGGAACAAGCTTCAGTCAAAATGATATAGAAATATGTTTCCTCATAGAAAAAGTGATAAGATTTGCAAATTCAGACTCCTAAAGTCCTCCATAACAGCAGAAAGTCAATGAAGAATTAACTTTGCTCTTCAGCATCCATTTAGTATGGTGCATGCATATAGGACGATATAATTAAGTGAGAATTAACTAGGTTTGGAAAAATAGATACACTGGTTAAATTTTCTCCTGCTATAGGAATAATAAGAGGACTGGGATCCGACACAATGAACCAAATGCAGGAAGCTTGATTCATGAAATATTACCAAACTATATCGCAAAGCCAACTTATCAAACAACATCAAAATAATATATTAATTTGTTAAGAAATTCACATAATAGAGATGTGAAATTCATAAACACAAATATTTGAAATTCAAGGAATTTACTGAGGGAATATCCAATAAAATCCATACTCCACATTATTAACCACAGAATCAAAGAAAATGAAATTGAAATACTCAGCTCATTAGATTTGAATAGATATGTACAGAATGAGACAAGTTAATGATACTCAACTTAAAACATTTACGATGTCTGGTGTCTAATAGGTCATTCGAATCACAATTTCTTAACATCAATTAAACCAAGTAATGTATCCCATATCTCCATCCAATCACGAATATGCCTATTATATATTATTAATGTCTAAATGCTTCCTTAAAAAAATACATATATACTTCATATTTACTAACAATTGCCTGTAAAGTCAAGTACATTGATACTAGTAGTGGGTTAATGGTATCAACCCAACCCAAAATATTAGAAAGATTAGCAAAGATAAAAAAAATAAAAAAAATAAATAATTGACTCTAGAAATTTTCTCCAAAAAGAAGACTTCTGACTCACTAAATGACTTTCAACACTGAAATGAAGAAAAAAAATAAGAATTGGGACGTCACCAGAAATGTTCACAGCATATATCATTTCAACCTCCAGAAGAAAGAAAAATTAAACATTAAAGGCTCATACATGAATTAGAAGTACATCATACCATCTAAAGCTTCAGATAAGCATATTCTTTGTGACATAGGATCGAATCCTTTGTCACCAATTTAGGTTACTTAGCGACTCCCCAATCACTACCTAAGATCAATTTGATCAAATACTAATTAAATATAATAGCCAACACACTACCAAAAAACAAACTAACAGAGTTCAAGCTCTTTTGACAACACAGAGATTGATCAAATACTAACAAAATTAGTACAACTGCTACCACACCCATTGTACTTATCTCTTTGGATCAAGCTCCATCTTTGATCATATGACGACATATGACCCATCTATATGTTGTAAACCCATCTATATGTTGTAAATCTGATGATTCTGATCCAATTTCAAAATTCCGGACATTAGCTAATTAGATGTGGCAGTTCCACATTTGAGCATCTACAATTAACTGAATCCACAATTAGCAAGATCCAAGGCCTATGTCCAATCAGCTAAGTCCACATTTGGCAGTAAAGTATACAAAAAAACCCATTAACTACATGGGCACAGATCGCATTTCTTGAGTGCCAAGGTTGAAGCATTGTTAGAATTCCAACATTATAACAGACAGGTTATATAGTTCTCGGCAGACAATTCAGCTGGCGTAATAAATCAATAAATAAGTCAAAAACTGTACACATACATACAATTATCATGTCAGCATATAAAAGTTACATGTCACGCTTTGAACTAGTTAAATAGAACTAAGATCTATGACACTTGCACAAGTATACACAACAATGAAAAACCTGCTCAAGATCTAGGCCTCGTAGTGCGAAATCGCAACAATTTTCACATTCAGAACAAATCAAGCTTTCTTAAATTGAAGCAAAATCATCGAATCTAGGAAATCGAAAACAGATCTGAGTCGAAATTCGCAAGTAAATGAGACGAAAACGATGAGATCTACGAGGGAGTGGGGGTTTTGAGTAGAGAGATTATACCTTGTGATCTGACTCGGAGGCGAGAGAAGGAGAGAGGAGGAGGAGGAGGAGGAGGAAAGCGAAGGAGAGAGATCGGAAGGCGGAGGACATGACGATGGCCCGGCGAGGAGAGTGGGAACAGACGGTCGTGATTTTGTTGTGATGACGATGATGAATCGCGAATCGTGATTGGTGATTTGGAGCGAGAGTTTTATTCACCACATGCACCAACAACCGAAGCAGCTGTTTCAGATTTAGCGACTTTTGTTGTGTTTAAACTTTAAAGCCAGCCACTGTATATTTTTACGTTGAAAATTGAAATGAATTATAGTCAACCCAAAAAAAAAAAAAACAATAAGCAATAACGGCATCCAGGCCCATTTTGATGGTTGGGCCCATACTCGACTAGATTCTACTTGATTGTTGGGCTTTCATCCAAACTAAATTTGGGCTTCGCTCCACTTCGCTATTATTATACTTTTCCTATTAAATCATGTAATTAAGATTACAGTAGCTTATGAGGCCAATTTGAATTTATATATAGGTTTTTGATGTGTAAAATCGTGTTATAAAATACTCACTCGCAAGTGCACGAATCGTGAAGATAAGTACAGTAGCAAATAAGGATCGTTCCCACGAGGAAAAGAGATTTATTGATTGAAAACTAATTTTAATTAAAGTTCAACTAAGAGTAACCAAATATTTGTTTGAGATTTGAATTAATCTAAAATAAATTAAGAAAGCAATTAAAAAGAATGGTGTTTGTGATCAATGGAAAGAAAACACTAAGTCATCAATGATCCCCAATTATGAACACTAAATGTATAGAATTAATTTGTAAACAAGATTCAATCAATTCTAGGGTTCATTCTTTGTCTATAATGTGACTATTACCGTTCGGTCGCGGGCTGAGTCACATGCTTCCAACCGTTATTCACCCTATGGTCAAGGTGTGAACAATAATCGGAAACTCATTAAGTGCAAGAAATAAGAACCAAATTCTACTACTTTGCCTTGGTCAGACTAAAGATAAAATTTATTCATTCAAAAGATCATTAATTAAGATTAAGTTTGGTCAACAATAACCCTAATTCTCAGATAGTCTTAACCCTAAAATCATGCCAAATAATGAATCCCTTTGGTCAAGGTGTGAATAAATATTAAAACTAATGAGCATTAAGCAATTAAGCACAATAAATAAATCAAGAATTGAATTGATGAAATAATAATTAACTACACATGAGCATTCACAAAAGGTTCACATTGATTCACTAGTTATGAGATTAGTTACACATCATGAAAATAAAAAGAGAAGAGAAAGAAAAGATAAAACCCATTAAGATCTTCAATGATGAATTCTTCTTCGTCTTCAAATCTTCAATATGTAAAGATTTTTAAGAAAATTGTGTGGTTGTTCTAGGAAGAATGAAAGAGAGGTGGTTTTTTTTTTACTCTCCTTTTCTTAAAAGAATAAGAAATATTTATATGTTCTCCAAAAATAGGGTTAGGCATGTCGCATGACGCCGGTTCGGTTCGAACCGGCGAACCGAACCTGGAACCGGCGTCAGAAAACCGGAACCGAACTGCAAAAAAGGGTTCCAGTTCTGAGAACCGGACCGGACCGGTTCCGGTGGCCGGAACCGGCTGGTTCCTGTCTAATTTTTTTTTAAAAAAAAAATTTTAAACCAGTTGGAGGGCCCAACGGTGACTTTTTTTTTCTTTTTTTTCTTTTTTTTTCATTCTATAAATACCACCCCCTCCCATCATTTTTTTCTCATCCCAATTTCCTCAATTCTCTCTAATTCTCTATAATTCTCAATTTTCAATTCTCCAATCTCCACACTCCTCTCCAAGATCAAGAGTCCAAGTTTCCAATTTATATTATTTGCAATTACTAAGTTTGTAAGTTTCCAATTTATTTTATTTACAATTTATCTTATTTCCAATTTATTTTATTTACAATTTATTTTATTTCAAATTTATTTTATTTACAATTAGTCAATTACTAAGTTCTCAATTTCATTTATTAACAATTTATTTTATTTGCAATTACTAAGTTTCCAAATTACAATTTATTTTATTTGCAATTTATCTTATTTCCAATTTATTTTATTTGCAATTTATTTTATTTACAAATTGCAATTACTAACTACTAAGTTTCTAATTTTCTTCCAAATTTATTTCCAACCATTTAATCATTTATTTTTATTATTTTTTTAACATTTTTTGTTCAAGAAATTTTACAATTCAATTTTTAAAATGGCAAGTGGAAGTGGTGACGGTCCCGGACGTTCCATTTCTATGAAAGGTAAGAGTCGTATGACCGATAATCTTAGTCATGACGACCTTGCCTATCACGAGTATTTACAACATTAAGTTTATGCCGAAGGCCTATGCCTAAATTTCCCTCAATCTCATCCCTCTCGAAGAATTTATGAACCCGATCCCAATGCCACCCCCCATTTGACAAGCCAATCAGAAAACATGCATAATCTTGGCCATGATGGGGCCGATGGGCTTGATGATCCTAACCCCTCTCCAGATTTTGATTTTAATCCACGTATAGAGGAAAAGTTACCAAAGCAGGTCAAATCTGATCTCTTCGTACTCCATATGAAGAAAGTTACACAAGAAGATGGAAACATTATAGTCATTTGCAATTACTGCAAAAAAGTATTTAAATGGCATAAATCTAGAGGATATGGCACATATCGGAAGCATATAACGAATGCATATCCAGACGCACAGGCCAGATCGAGTTCACAAGCTCAAATTTCTAGGTACGCTACCCCTAACCAACAATTATATAAATATAGTGATGCAAAAAATAGAGAAGAATTAGCTAGAATGGTTGCAGTAGAACACTTATCATTTAGTTTTGGTGAAAATGTTGGTTTTAATAAATATTGTCAACGGGCATTAAATCCTACTGCATGTCGTGTTCCTAGAACCACGCTCACAGAAACACTTGAAAAGATTTATGAAAAAGAAAAGGAAATATTGACAAATTTTTTTGAACAATATAGTGGTCGTGTTTCCATATGTGCCGACATATGGAGTGACCATTGGCGAATGCATTCATACATAGGTGTCACTTGCCATTATATGGATAATGCATGGACTATCCAAAAAAGAATTCTTACATTTAGAGTTTTTGATGATAAACACACTGCTGCTAATATTTTTAGACAGCTTAGAATAATTTTTGCAGAGTATAAAATTAATAACAAAATTTTTGCAATTGGTTTTGATAATGCTTCTAGCAATACCGCTGCTATTCCTGCTTTAATTGAATTATGCAAACCTTATCTTGGTGGTAAATTTTTTCATCAAAGATGTGCATGCCATGTTTTCAATTTATGTGTTCAAAAAGGATTGAAAACCCTTGAACAATTTATTCAACCTATTAAAGATGCCCTCTATTTTTTATGGAAACATCCTACTGTAATGAAAGCATGGGCAGCAACAAAATGGTAGGCGTGTCATTAGATTTCCTCGTGATGTTCCAACACGTTGGAATTCTACTTATAAATTGCTTGCTAGAAGTTATGAATATAGGGATTTATTAGTTACTGTTAACAGTCATTTTTGGCAGGGGTCCAAAGAAGAATTTTTCATCCGGCAGGTACCTGGTAGGACCTAGATCGGGACCGATACTTAGATACCGGGGATGATGTACACCATGAACCGGAAAGAAGTCAGTACCCCATCTCACAGTCTACCAGGTACCAAGCAAGGCTATACCACGATACCTCCTACCTGGGTTCCTAGGTACCACGATACCTCCTACTTGGTACCTAGGTACCGCGACATCTACCTGGTACCCAAGTACCGCGATATCAGTCCAGGATCTAACCAGAATGTATATCCTACCCGCCAAGTAAGAAGAATGGAATCAGGAAGAGGTACTAACATGCTAGAACAAGCGCCACGCCAGCGAGCACTCCGGTACACCAGTGTACCATACCACCGGGATACAGAGTCAGAATTCTCCTTCAAGCAACGTAAAAGATAAAGTTGACCTCTCTGGTAATTCATGGAGATAATCAACACCATTAACGAGGGAATCAGTCAACTCCATTAATGGCCATTCACAGCGCCATTAATGAGGGAGTCAACTTCATTAATGAAGATAATCTGACTCCATTAATGAGAAGATATTCAACTCCATTAATGAGAAAATATTCAACTCCATCAATGAGAAGATATTCAACTCTATCAATGAGAAGATATTCAACTCCATCAATGAGAAGATATTCAACTCCATTAATGAGAAGATATTCAACTCATTAATGTCGATAAACTAATGGAGTGGGCAACAAGGATGAATAGATATATATATATATAACAAGTCACTCTCCAAGAAAAGGGTCGATTCCTCAATATTTCTCCAGTCGGACATTTCTCCAACATGAGGTTCGAACATCTCGCCAACAGGTTACAAAACATTATCGCTGGCCCGACATTCTCTCCAACATTCTCCAACAGCCCCCCTACATCTCCATATCTCCAAGATATCTCCGATCCCAGATTTCGCCCACTTTTCCACTAGGAATATGAGTTCACCATCGATTGGAGTGTAAAAAGGACCCTGCCCGAATTCCCTCTACACCACCATTGTATCGACTGCTATGTATGTCAGTTTTTGCCATTAATGTACCGGTACCAAATGGTACCCCTCTAACTGTGACCTACCAGGACTCAGTTTGTATTAATGTAAGCTCTCCGGAGCACCTCTCGAGATATATAAATATAAAGAAGAGTCTTTTTCCCTTCTAATGGATACTGCCTGGGGGTTTTTCAGCATGTGATCAATCGTGATGCTTTTTCCCCCTAGGTCAGTCCACCACTACTAAAAGAGTTGTCATTCTCTCATCTATCTCCTTGTTATGAATGCATGAATGTGAGCTAGGTACTAACCCCGCTGATCCTAGCTCTCATGTACCCCACCTTGCACATTATCTTGGTCGAGGGAATTATGGAGGGCTTCTAGAGAGGTGACCATGTACTAGGATCAGATACTAGGACCGGATACTAGCCTACTGCACCATATGGGCGAGATGATTGTTCTCCTACTTACCTTACCTTACCTTACCTCTCTTGCGGTATCTACCCTGTTTGAGGACGTTGATCGATCAAATACCTCTCTTTCACTCTTACCAGAATCATGGTACAAAGTACCTACCCACCCGCTGCGACCTCCGGGGTAGCAGGTCGAGAGTGTTAATTGAGATTTCGCTTCCCGAGTAATTTTTCTGTTAACAGCTACTTTTATTCAATATCATGTTAGTCACATTAATCTTTATCAAAGTCATTGGGATGTTTGTAGCAATGTTTGTAGTTTGTTAAAAGTTTTTTATACTGCTACTAACAATTTATCTAGTATTTATTATCCTACAACTAATTTATTTATTATTGAGAGTCTTAATATTGCTGGTGCATTTGCTCATTGTGAATCCGACTTATAATTACATGAGTCTGCTACTGCTATGAAGAAAAAATGGTTAGAATATTATAAGGAGTTTCCAAATATTTATTTGATTGCTATATGTTTTGATCCACGTTGTAGACTAGAAAGTTTGCCTGATTATCTATCTGCTTATTATGAACAAGGTTTAAAAATACAGTATGATGTTTATATGTGTTGTGCTAGGGTTAAGAAATTATTATATGATTTATATGATGAATATCTTAGAGTTTATGGTCCATCACTAAACATAGATGGTCCACAAACTCAAAATGTATCTCGTTCCTCACCATCCTCTGGATTTATTAGTTTAGGGTATATCTTTTATCCAAAAAAATCAAAAACTTACGAGGTTCTTCTTCATCAAGCTCCACCACATATTCCGAGCTTGAATCTTATCTAAGTACCTCTTTTGAGTTCATAGAAGACATTGAAGTTAAACAATTTGATATCCTACACTGGTGGAATGAGCATGAAAGGTACTTTCCAATCTTGGCTATGATAGCCAAAAATATTTTTTCAACACCAGTTTCTACAGTGGCGGTGGAACAACAGTTCAGAGCCGGTGGGAATATTTTAGACCCAACACGTTCCCTTATGAGTCCGAAATCACTTCAGATGCAAGCTTGTGTCGAAGATTGAACGAAGGCACAATATCGACAACAAGAAATCGATCAGGAGGAAACAGTACGATTTCTTTAAAGATGACGAACGGACTGAAAGCCGAACTAATGATCAAGGTAATGATTAGTCTCTACTCTCCACGCCATCTCCAAAGTCCAACTTGCAATAAAAGGTAAGAGAACTACGCAGCCTTTGATTCCTCTAAACCCTTAAGAGGATACGTAGGCAACTTAATTGTGGTAAAAATTAAGTGCAAGACCAATTTTACATTTTTAAGATTTATTTTAATTAAAATTTTTAATTTGTCATTTATTTATTTTATTTTATTTCACGGGTAAATAACCCAATAAAATATATTTTCAAATTACAATTTTACACAGCTAATATAATAATGTTGTTATGATATAAGATTTAAAAAAAAAAAAAACCAGAACCGCCGGTTCAAAACCGGAACCTGCCCGGAACCAAAACCAGAACCGGCGTCGAGTCTAATTAGGGCTTCAAGATCTCCTCCAAAAATAAAGAATACGCACGACCGCTCTCCATACCGCTTGGCGGACACATGCCTAGACCGCGGTCTGGGCAGCAATGTACCTAATGATCTTTAGCGCTCTGTGTACCGCATCTGAGGAAATGCTTGGCAAGCAGTATGTACCGCGGTTAACAAAGAATTGCCTACTGAACTTTACCGCTAGATAGACAGCGACTGATGCATTGCATGGTGAGCGACCTCCACAGCAGTAATTGACAAATTTGCCCTTTTTTCTTCACATTTAAGCTCTTTTCCTTGAAAATACCTTCAAACACTTCATCTAAGGAATGTGACCTACACATGCTCAATAAATACATAAAATATCTAATTTCACTCAAGAACAAAGCACAAATAATAGGAAATAGGGACCTAAAACATGTATAGAAATATACCGATCAGTTTTCCTATCGGTACACACCAATAGAATGAAGAAAAAACATTACAAGCGATTATTTACTGAAAATCCCGACACAAGCGATCATATACTGAAAAACCCCTAAACAGTACATAAAAACTATATAGATAAGAAAAGAAAATAACAAATAGTAACAAAGGCCAAACCAGCCATAAAAAACCAAGGGAAAAGAAAAACCCCACCAGACTAGAGACACACAAGTTACAAAAGAAAAATCTGAAAACATCAAGAAAAACGAAACGATTTCTGACCCATGCAGTCATTTCCCACTAGCAAATAACAGAATGGAGGGGTGGAGAACCATCAAAGAGTCAACCTCCAATCCTAAAGCATGCTTGGAAATAAACTTGGCAATGGGTCGTGTTATTGCGAATTCATGTCGTTTCGTGTTTGAGTCGTGTTAAAATTGTTCCACCCGAATATGACCCGTTAGCTTAATGGGTTGAAATATACAAACCTGAAACCATTTGTTAAATTAATGGGTAACCCGGCCTGGTCAGTTGCAAAATATTATATTTGAGATTTATTAAAAAGTCGAAAATAAATAGTACTGAAGCATAATCAAATCATGTAATTAAGTTCACCAACAATCTTTCGAAAACATATAATTTTTTTTATTTAAAAAGTCCAAAATAAAAAACTTGAAACTGAAATCTTCCATTAATCTTCCTCTTTAATCTTCAATATGTTCCGATTGGGAATCTCAATTCTCATTTAGACCTAAAAGGTTAAATTACTTGTGTTAGATGTTCACACCTAACATACTCGATATTCAATGTGCATAAATATTTAATTTTACACTAAAAAATTTACTTATTAATTAGGATGATATATTGTTTATATAACAAATATATGTATATATATATATATATATATATATTTAAGAGAATATATTTTGTAAATATATATATATGTATATATATACAAATATCATATACCTTTAGAAAAATTTGTCAAGAAACAAGTTGGTTTTAGAATATCAAATAAATTTAAAGTCTTGAAGTTATGAAGTTACGTTGCATGAAATTGTGGTAATACAAAATGCATGTAAGAAAACATACCTAGTTGAATTTACTATGATCGAATTGACGGTAACTGATTTCAAGAAAGTTGAAGAGAGTTTTAGGGTTAGGGTTATAATATTACAATATAATTAATTTATAGTTTTAGACTTTATAATTTAGAAATTGATAAAATTTAGAAATTTTTCCTCTTTAAATAAAATATATTCTTTCAAAAAGTTTTTAATTAGTAAAATATATTCTAACCATAATTTTAGAGATATATTTTTTTAATAAATTCCATAACTTGACTATACAGAGATTTCTGTAACAACTTTCATATACATATTAAAAAAAATTAATCAACCGAGAATAAACAGCCTTGCATGAAACCCGCCTATCCCGAGACTGAGCCCAAACCTAAAAATTTGTAACCGAAGAAATTGTGATCCTATCAATCCAAAAACAAAGGTATAGAAAACCCGCCCGAAAACAATCGTCCAGAACACATCTACCATCCTGGATAAAATCAGAAACTCTTGACTTGAGAGAACTCACTAAATAATTTGGAATCATCCAATAAAGATTAAAATAATAATAATAATAGATTTCGTGTTTTACTGTACAAAGTCAACCTCAAAAACTTCATTCTTTTCATCCCTAGCCGGGTTCTCATAATATTATTTTCTCTCTAGGTCATGTTTGGTTCGCAGAACATGAAATAGAGACGGAGATAGATAATCTTATTTGGGGGACCAATGGAGTAAAATACAATATTTTGGGGGTCAAAGTAAAACCTTAAATTAAAATATTATTCAGTTTTTTAATATTCAAAATTATTATTTTTAATTATTTGAATTTTTTTTAAAATTTTAATTACTTATTATTTGAATAGAATAATATTTATTAGAAAAATAAAAAATACCACATAAAAAAAATACTTTAACAAAAATTGGGTCGATCGGGTCAGTTGGGATCGGAGCCACCTCCCCGTAAATTCTCCAACCTCAAAAGTCTTCAATAGTTGGTTTGTTTAGGAATCGGGGTCGGGATTTGTAGTGCTGGCCCAAACCCACCCTATTGACATTCCTATCAATAATTTATTTCTCCATTGTTCATTCATGGATCAAAATTGTATTTCCATATAATAAAAATAGTTTTAATTTTGAATAGAATTTTATGATTTATGATGAATTAGGATATGTCATATGGGATAGAGATTAACTTTATATATATATATATATATAATGGTGTACTAAGCACCACTACATGTTGTTTATCTATAAACTTGTTGAGCATGTTACCATTTAATCCTATGTAATTTAAATTTCATCTTTATTAATTGTTCCATACGTAAAACAATCATTTCTATTCAAATTTAAAAAACAATCAATGCAGCTGACAATAAATGCGTTTCAAATTTAAAATTAAGTATGTTCCAGTTATTCGATTTGCATTTAGACTGTGTGATAACACTCGATATGAGAAAACATCATTTGGAATGTGTGATAATTGAAAGAATAAAAGGGGTGGTGAATCTAATGTCCAACAAAGTAAGAGGATTGATAGAGCTTTGGGTACAGGCTTACAACCCCCTTGTCCGAGTGTCTAAGTTTGAGATTTTTAATTTTTTTTGTCAGATAAGAGAAGTCTTTTTTTTTTTAAAGAAATAAATGACAATAGTACCACATCATTCATATCAACAACAATAGTATATATGGAAAAAAAAACAGAATTGTAATCTAGAAACTTGATTTCTTGTTGTGCTTTTTATATATCCAACATGCATTTCTGTTAAAAAAAATGATTTTAAAAAACCTTATTAAAGTCAGACTAGCCAGGACTCAAAGGGTTTTAACTCGTCAAGAGACAAGCCCAAGAACCCCGAGACCTAGAGCCCATCGTTACTTCCATAGGTTCATATGCTAGGCTCAATTGGGAGGCATATTGTTCATTGTATAGGTATTACTTTACTACTTATAAACCTTTTAAATCCCTTTTCTTTTTTCGATATGGGATTCGCATTACACCCTCTACAACAAGTGATATTTAGATAATTACGTTGTGATTGTATTAAGGTATTTGCGATCACAAAATATATTTTAAGTTAAAAATCATTATTAAAGTCAAACTAGCCCAGGCCTCAAAGGGCTCTAGCTCGTCAAGAGACAAGCCCAAGAACCCTAAGACCTAAAGCCCACCGTTACTTCAATAGGTTCATATGCTAGGCCCAGTTGGGAGGCCTATTGTTTATTATGTAGGCATTACTTTACTACTTATAAACCTTTTTAATCTCTTTTCTTTTTTCGATGTGGGATTCACATCACACAAATTTTCAATAAAACTATTCCACCCTCTACAACGAGTGATATTTACATAATTTAGTTGTGTTGTACTAAAATATTTGCGATCACATAAAATATTTGAAGTTAAAATAATCTTATTAAAGCTTTAATAGGTTCATATGCTAGGTCGAATTGGGAGGCCTGTTGTTCATTGTATAGGCATTACTTTACTACTTATAAACCTTTTTAATCCATTTTCTTTTTTCGATGTGGGATTCACATTACACAAATTTTCAATAAAACCATTCCACCCTCTACAACGAGTGATATTTACATAATTTAGTTGTGATTGTAATAAACTATTTGCGATCACATAAAATATTTGAAGTTAAAATAACCTTATCAAAGTCAGACTAGCTCGTCAAGAGACAAGCCCAAGAACCCTAAGACCCAAAGCCCATCGTTTCTCTTTACGATTATACTGGTTCCGTAGTGATTATATAAATTAATAGTCAATCACATAAACTATGAATTACAGATTCTGATTGAAACTATTACAGAAATGGTTGTCATGCATTGATAAATGTAAATTTGTTTATATCTACTCTCGTAGATGTAATTATACATGTTAAGTTGTGATTGTAAGAATATATATATATATATATATATATATATATACAAACACACAACATATATAATATGTATTCTAATTGACATTTTTACAGAAAATGTAGTCATACATTTATCAATACAAATCTTCGTATATCAATACACTTTAAAATATGATTATATATCTTAAATTATAACTCTAAAACAGATATTTCATCACAAAAAATATATAATATGGATTGTTATTATAATTTATACATAAAATATTGTCAAGCATTTATCAATGCAAATATTATGTATCGAATACATTTTACTTATGAGTACACATTTTACAATGTGATTTTATTAAAAAATATATGCAATTTCACAAAGATATAATATAAATTCAAATTGATATTTTTACAGAAAAGGTTGTCATGCATTTATGAATACAAATCTCTGTATATCAATACTCTATATAATATGATTATATTGTTTAAGTAGTGATTATATAAATATATATGCAATCATAGAAGATATGAAATTGAAACTGTTATTGAATTGTCTTGCATTTAGCAATGCAATTATGTTTATATCGACTTTTTTAGCTGAATTATTCGTATTATATTGTGACTGTAATGAAATATATGTAATCACACAACATATATAATATGTATTCTAATTGATATATTTACAGAAAAGGTTGTCATGCATTTATCAAAACAAATCTTCGTATATTAAAATATAATTATATATCTTAAACTGTAATTCCAAAATAGACTTTCGATCGCGAAACATATATAATATTGATTGTTATTGTAATTCATATAGAAAGTGTTGTCACAAAACATATAATATGGATTAAATGCATTAAATTAGGGAAGACAATTGTTTTCAATTGTAGTTTTATTGAACATATTACAATCAGATCATATAAATAAAGTCGTGACTGCAATAATATTTATGGATTCTAACTTGCATGCATAGAACCTATCCCACCAACGTGTGTCGTAACCAACCAACGGTATGCTATGCAGCTCAGTAGTGTGCGTAACAAACTGTTGGTGGGATACGACAAACACATTAACCAACGATTCTTGATACAATGAATAAATTCTGACCACAAACAATATTTAATATGGATTCTAACTGATGCATATAACCTATCTCACCAACGTGTGTGTTGTAACCAACCAACGGTGTGTTATGTAGCTCAATAGTGTGCGTAATAGACTGTTTGTGGGATACGACAAACACATTAATCGGCGATTGATGTGTAAAATCGTGTTATAAAATACTCACTCGCAAGTGCACGAATCGTGAAGACAAGCACAGTGACAAGTAATGATCGTTCCCACGAGGAAAAGAAATTTATTAATTAAAACTAATTCTACTTAAAGTTAAATTAAAGTAACCAAAAGATTTGTTGTTTGATTGATTAAACTAAAACTAAATTAAATTAATGTAAAGAAAACAATTAAAGAGAATATGGTTGTGATCAAGAGAAAGTAAACACGATGTCATCAATGATCCCCAATTATGAACACTCAATGTATGGAATTAATTTGTAAACAAGATTCAATCAATTCTAGGGTTCATTCTTTGTCTTTGATGTGACTATTACCGTATGGTCATGGGATGAGTCACGTGTTCCCAACCACTATTCACCATTGGTCTATGGTGTGAACAGTGATCGGAAACCCTTTTAAGCGCAAGAATTAAGAACCAAATTCTATACTTTGCTTGGCCTATGCTAAAGATAAAATTCATTCATTCAAAAGAGCATTAATCAAGATCAGGTTTGGTCTATACTCTAACCCTAATTCTCAGATAGTCTTAACCCTAAAATCATGCCAAATAGTTATTCACCCTTGGTCTATGGTGTGAATAAATATTAAAACTAATGAGGATTAAGCAATTAAGAACAATGAATAAATCAAGAAGTGAATTGATGAAATAATAATTAATCCATAAATGAGCATTCACAAAAGGTTCACATTGATTCCCTAGTTATGGGATTAGTTACACATCATGAAAATAAAAAGAGAAGAGAAAGAAAAGATAAAATCCATTAAGATCTTCAATGATGAATTCTCCTTCGTCTTCGAATCTTCAATATGTAAAGATGTTTAAGAAAATTGTGTGGTTGTTCTAGGAAGAATAAAAGAAAGGTAGTTTTTCTCCCTCTCCCTTCTTAGAAGAATAAGAAATATTTATATGTTCTCCAAAAATTAGGGCTTCAAGATCTCCGCCAAAAACAAGGAATACGCACGACCGCTCTCCATACTGCTTGGCGGACTCATGCCTGGACCGCGGTCTGTGCAGCAATGTACTTACTGATCTCCAACACTCTATGGACCGCGTCTGAGGGACTTCTTGTCAAGCGGTATGTACCGCGGTTAACAAAGGAGTGCATACTGAACTTCACCTCTAGATAGACAGCGACTGATGCATTGTATGGCGAGCGACCTCAACAGCGGTAATTGATAGATTTGCCGCTTTTTTTCACTTTTAGACTCATTTTCTTAGAAAAATCAATGAACACCTCTTCTAAGGAAATGTGACCTACACATGCTCAACAAACACATAAAATAACTAATTTTACTCAAGAACAAAGCATAAATAATAGGAAAAGGAGACCTAAAACATGTATAGAAATAGACCGATCAAATACCCCCAAACCTATCTTTTGCTAGTCCTCGAGCAAAACTAGAATAAAAACAAAAACTAAAAAGAAACCTAAAAAACCTAAAAACAAAAATTCTCAACTAAGCCATTTTTGTAGGGAACACGATAGCATTGAGCGTATGCTACAAGCCTTTAAACTCCTAGGTACGACACCTATAAACCTATAAACTTATCCTGCAAATACCGGTCGTCCAAAATATATTTGAAAAGTGCCCATATTGAAACAATGCATGCAAAAGCCAATAAGTAAAGACTAAAATTAAGTCACGAAACTGAATGCATTGCTCAATTTTAATGAAAAGCCCCTACTCAAAACGTTCAAGTTTCAAAGTTGCCTTCATTAGATGCCATAGATGTAATTCGCCTCGACTCTAATTCTCACAGGATGTCACTCATTAATTCACACAGAACCTAGGCAAATACACTCATCAAGCATATGCAATAGAAATTATGTACAAGAAAATTCCAAGTATTGATTACATATGAATTTATAATCGAAAAAACTGCTCAAATGTATGCAAAAGATCTCAAGAAAAGAATCAAGCATTATGAACAAGATAATCACATGAGTTATTTCTACTTTCATAGTAAGGACCAGTAGATCAGTTAGACTTTCATTAAGGTTGTAATGGGGCCATTGGGTGAAGGTTAAGAAAGAATGGGAAAATTGGAATTCAAGAACCTAGGACCACACCATGATAATCTTCAATTGCTCTTCCGGCTTCACATAAATCTGCGTACTCTTCATTGAATTCATTGTAAACGAATATTTTCACTCATCTCTGTCCAAATCTTCAAAAGTCACCATTTCCTTCTTAACAAAACTCCTCTTGAGTTGATACAACTTTGCAATTTAATTGTCTTAATTGCACTCATTAAAAATTTATTCTCTGATTCTCTTCAACTTTAATTTTTTTTTTAAATAATAAATAACTTGAGAATCAGAGAATTACATTAGAAATTCATAATTATCAAACTTACACTTTTGGATTGAATGCAACTCTTCCTTCAATGGCCTTCGACTAAAATATACACAAGCAGAACCTATCGCGTCTTCTTCACTTCCTCAAAGCATGATCCCAAGTTATAAGGTATAGCTATAAAATTGGCTTATTGGGTTATAGTATATGTGGTGAAGAAAGAAAATGCTTATTCAGTGTTTGGCTTCAAACAGGGCTATGGAGTACACACAAAAGGTAGGAAATATTTAAGGCCTTTTAAATGGTTCATACACACATAGTCTAATCATCTCTTCCACTGGTTTGACTTAGTCAAGATCAAAATAAACATGTGAAATCTTTTATTGATGAAAGTTCTATAATGCTCAATGTACAACCTATAGAGATCAAATCTAATGCTAAGAACCTACTGAGTGTTTAGGAGTAGAAACAAAATCCCTCATAATGTATCATTTATGTACGTTTTTTAGCTTGGTGAACTCACATGGGTAGTCTCTACTATTAATCATGACAATCCAACTAAGCATCCTATCCACTATCACGTCAAGAGCATGTCATAAATTTTGAAAAATGCAATGCAATACTCTAAGTGGCAAGACGTTAGTGTAAACTCAGTGAGTAATGCATATTATCTCGGGGCACAATTCAAAGTATCTTATCATGGATTCACAAGAAAACAGACTCTAAAAAACAAAATTTTAATTTTGACCCCCAAAATACACCCCCAAACCTAAATTCAGCATTGTCCCAATGGTGACAAGAAATAACAACAGGGTGAAAAACAGAACATAATCCTAAAATACAGAAAACATAATGGAAACAAGAATATCCAATCAAGAAAATAAACAACAAAATCCGAAAAGAAACAAAAAGAAAACAAGAAAAATGAAGATAAGAAAAATGCATATCCTCTCTACGATCTGCCATCCTCATCTGAAAGATGCAGAACCTCAGTTCCCTGATCCGAATCTGGGTCACGCTGCTCCTCATCAGGATAATGCATCACATGGGTTCTATCTCCGACATCCGGCTGATAAAATCCGGAACCACCTCCTGCATAAAAATCTACTCCGGAAGCAGAAGTCTGGAAAGGCGCACCACTCCCGCTAGCCACAGAAAATCGGCTAACCATCGAACACACCTCCTCTATACTCATCTGAACACCATCAAAGCGCTGGTTCATTCGTCCCTCAAACTCTCCTAAGCGCGAGTCCATATGGTCCTTCAAAGCCTGCAAGAAAGAATCAAAATGACCAGAATCTGGCTGTGCATGTCCTGGCTGTGCACCCGGAATAGGTGATGCAGCATAAATCTGCAGCTGCTTCTCTATCTCAGCATCATGAGCCGCCTGAGCCTCTCGTGCCTCACGCTCTTCACAGCGACGTCGTCTCTCTCTGTACGGTCCAATAGTGGGAAGTCCTCGAGAATGTGGCAGATTATTCCAATGAGTAATGAAAATACTACTCTAACGTGTGTCTACAACCTAGAGGGGGGGGGGGGGGGGAATGGGTTGTTAATCAATTATTACCAACTTTTTTGATTAGTCAATATTAAACATATAACCCAATTAAATCAAACAAACAAAATCAAGTAAAAGTGCGGAAATATAAAGAACACTTGATTTTTACGTGGAAACCCTCCAAACGGGGAAAACCACGGAACTAGCCATGCTAGCCACTTGAGCCACATAAATCCACTATATGAAAAGAAAGTTACACCCTCAAGTGATACTCGGACTCTCACTCTCGATAACCTCAGGCTATGGACACTACCATTCGCCACTCTTGGTTCAATCCCTAGTGATATCCCCCAATACACTACTCTTGGCGTGAGCACCTCCTAATCTACCCCACGGGCCTTTTACAGTGGCTCTTGGCAACCAATGCTTGTGCAACTTCACCCCGAAGCCATAAGACTTTGACTCAAGAAGAGCATAGGGTCTAAGTGAACAATCAATGAATGCTCAACACAATATATGTTAGACCAAACATACAATGCTTAACTAGATGTAGATAATGCAATACAACATCCTAGTTATCAAATAATGCCTACATGTACACACATGAGGTCTCAATTAGTTGTAGAGAAATTCTAACAACCTAATTGTCAATTAAATTCACATAAACATTCATAAACTTGACTAGATGCATAAAGTCAACCTAATCATCAATTAAGCATACATGAACATTTATGGATTAGCTAATTAGGCATATATGACCTAATAATGCAAGCTATCACAAACAAACACAATCAAATATTCATGAACATTAACTAGTTGATTAAAACACAATTTCTCAACCTAGTTATCAATTAATCACACATGAATATTTATGACCTAGCTTTTAGGCAAAAATGACCTAATCAATTAAGCTATCACAAACAAACCCAATCATGTTATAAAGACTCATAAATATATGCAATAAGTAGAGTCTAGGTATTTAATCAAGCAATAAATACCTAATCTAGAGTAAGAAGAACAATTAATGATATTCAAAGAAGTTCTTGCTTACCTAGTCATGAAACAATGAAGACCCATGCTCAAATGATGATGAAAAATGCAATATGGAGATGGGTTTTGGGTTTGGAGAGTCAAAGATGCTTTCTTGAAGCTTTCTCTCTCTAAGAGCTCTAACCTCTCTCTAAAAGTGATTTTCTAAGCTCTTAGTCGGCCAAGAAGAGAAGAGGAAGAATATATATGAAGCCCTAGTAAAAACTATGTCGTTTTGAACTTGGAAAACAAAATCCCGTCAAAACCGCTCTACATACGGCGGTACATACAGTAGTGCACCGTTTGGACAACACCGCGGTTGGGACCGCTGTGCGTGCAAGTGCACAGGTCGCGGTCCACGTCGCGCATGACGCACTGGAGAATACTGCTCCATGCGCCGCGGTGCAAGCAGAGCCTGCCGAGCGGTCTAGGCCGCGCTAAAGGGAAAAATCCCTTTTTAACACTCAAGAAAAATGTCTATCTTACATGAATGTTGTGGAAGGGTGAAGTGAGTGAGATGCACACAATGAAGCACAATTAACATGTCAAACATGTTTATCAAATGAGATACAATGCAAGATATGATATCTAATGCAAGCTGGTGAGTGTGTTTGAAAAGGATGCACACACATATAAATAATAAGGAACACAAATGCAAGATAAACAAAACATGCATGAATTTTGTGTGCACCTAAACTCTTCAAGAGACAAAGTCAAGTGAGTATACCTTTTGCTCTTGAAATCATGGAGATGTTTGGAAGCTTGCCAACACGGACCTAAGCTACCCATTACACAATCATCCCCAATGTGGTGTGGTTAGTCATGAAATAAGTCAATCATAAAATCGAGGTCCTTACAAGTAAGACCCATCACAGTTGGTGTCTGTTCCTCTAAACCAGTGTCCACATCAATACCCACATTCTGACAAAAGGCGGTAATCAAACAAGGAAAAACCATGGAAATGGTATCATCGGACCCACTCTGACAAATATCCCGAAATATAACTCGACCAATATCGATTGGTCGGCTTGATACCAAGCGATGCAACAATCTAGCTGGTTCATAAAATAACTCTGTTCGATGTCAAGTCGGCATCAATGAATATGAACTGAAAATGTTCCAAAAGGCTGCATCAACCCGAAGATCACGCTGATACAGTTTAACCATCTGGTTCCACTCCTCTCGACCATCCATCCGGAGAACAGCAGCTAATCTTCCCTTGTACTGATCAACCTCCTCTATCCATTCAATCCCACGGCCAGTATTAACCCGAACCTCCGGAGCAGCAAAGTATTAAGAAATAGCTTCCGGAGTAATGTGAACAGCCACACCCTGAACCAAAACAGCTCCACCAGTCAGAAATCTCTCTGGAATCATACTGGCATAAAACTCAGCCACCACTCTCTTATTCGGCCATGGAGGCCGTTCAACATATCTTGCCCAGTGGCGAGTAGCCACCATCCCAAGGACAAGAGTATCTGCCAGACTGGAAACATCTATGCCCTTCTCAATTATCCATGGCATGTCTTGATATTTAGACGAACGGCTTCTGAATTCTTTGTTTTGAGCCAAACGCGGTGTAGCCTGTTGCTTTCCTTTCGCAGAAGCACTAATCCTGGGTCGCTTGGCCAAAGTTGTGTTTCTCATCTGATCAAGAACAAACAAACAAAGAAGTTAAGCCAAAAATTCTGTAAAAACCGACAGCAATTCGACTCAATGAGCTCATTGCCTTTTCCTCATCATCAAACAGAATATCAACACAATTTACTATAAAAAATTAAGCAAATAAATTCTCATAAGTTAGTAAAATTGCAAATTTCGTAATTCCCATGTTAATGCAAACGAAATCCATATATTGAAGACATAATATGGAATCACTTCAATTCAATTCTTCTCTCTCTAATTCATCTCATGGATTTTGAAATTAATGAAAATCAAACCAAATCAATATTCAACAAACACATTTTGTTAATAGCCAAAATTGGCTAAGATCCAAAGGGAAATTTTCCACCGTCCAGACCAGGCTCCATGCCCGAAAGTTTCCACCAGGAGACCATTCTACCCAACCCAAAGCCGAGCTACGATACTGTCCCGCAGGAACAAGGACAGGATCCAGAAACATCCGGAATAGAGCCCGGAATGGTTAGATCAAGCCCGCGACACCAAATCCTCCTGAAGTCGAGGTTACCTCGTAATTCCTTTAGAAGCTCGCTTATACCTCGATGATACAGGGAGGTGTCCATAGAAGGTCGCACCTAGCTTTGAAAAGTCAAGGGAAGCCAGACCTAGCTCCTAGCTAGATGAAGCTTCTCAATATCGGGGCCGGGACAATGATCGACCTCACTAACTAATGCACCACACCTTAATACATTCTACGACCCCTATGGGAATCATGCTAGACCCGAAGATACACAGTATCGCATCTATAGACATTATACACGTGCAGAATAAGTAATAGAATCTAAATGGGAAACAAATTGATTTCCACCGAGATATCCTCAACTAAGCAATTAACTCAAAGTCAACGACATTTAAAGGTAAAAATCCCGTCCGATAAGGGGGGGAGGGATGAGAAAATCAAGGGGAAATCAATGAGTTTAACCCTATGAAGACACTGTATAAAGGAGGGACTTCCTACTTCGAAAAGAGGAGACTACTATTCGACAGGTATACAACAAACACCCAATGATCACCTAGAAAAAAGTGAGAGCAATTCGAAAGAGAGATAGAGAAATGTATATCATATGTTATCAATAAAGAGAGATTTTTATTCCTTTTGAGTACCTAACGAAATTGTTATCTCCATATCATTTCATTAGACATTGCTTGATACACATATATATTCTACCATTGGTCATCACCTACGTGGTAATGATCTTGAAGGGTGCTAACTGAGATTTGTTGCCCAGAGCAAAATTTCTGTTAACACTTTCTGGCGCCGTCTGTAGGAACAGCCCTACACCTAATTAATCAACTTTTTGCATTTACATTTTCATTGTTTTACAGGAACTATGAGGCTTTGCTCTTCCCAAGGCCAACATAGAGTTTCGAAGCAACCCTCGGTGAGGCCTACGCGAAAGGCCCCAAGAAAGGGGAGAAAATCTGGATATGGCAGTCAAGCTCCGGTCCAAACAACTAATGCGTGGGCTTCCGGCCACCCTATAGTGAGCCAGGCCGCGCTCGACCAGCAAGCGGCAGCCTTCGTAGAAACTGTCCGCATCCGCCTGCTCGCTGAAGGCATCACAATCCAGTCAACCAACTTGAATGATCAAGAAGAGCCGAGCAGGCTCGGAGCTAGGACAGCCTGCTTTCGATCGCCTAGGACCTCCTCTTCCAGAGCCAGCTCGAGGTAGGTCGGGGCCTCAACTTTCGATCTGGGATAGGCTGGGACCCATGCCCCCAGTTCCAAAAAGACCTTCACAATATCAACCCAGGCGAGTAAAATCTGCCGTAGATGCTTTTACCTGGAAGAAACGAGAGCCATCCCATCCAACCGCATCAAGGAGAACCGCCCGGGCCCAAGAAGAGGAGAGTAGACAAACTTCCCAAATGGATCCTATCCATGAGGCGAACCGGATAGAGGTTGCCAGTTCATCAGAAAGGCTCGATAGTGAGGAATCTGAGGTCAATTCAAAGAAACCCGGGAACAAGCGACTGAGAGATCAGCTGGCAAAGCTACAGAAGGAGGTCCAGTAGATAAGAAAAGGAAAGAATAAGGAGGATAAAAAGGATCCCTTGAGCGAGATGAACGCTCCCTTCATTAGGAGGATCTGGGAAGTGGAGCTCCCACCAAAATTCAAAATGCCAGCAGATAAGTTCTCCAGAACGGAAGATCCTCTAAGCCACCTAGAGAGCTTCGTTCAACAGATGGAGGTCCAGAACACTACCAGAGCAGCTATGTGCAGGATATTTCCAACGACCCTAACCGATTACGTGAAAACCTGGTTCAGGAAGCTGCCTGTTGGCAGCGTGGATTCTTTCATGAAATTATCAACAGATTTTTGCTCGCAGTTCCAAGGGGTCAAACCTCATCTGAAAGATCCCATACACCTCCAATATATGATTCAGGAACGGAGTGAGACACTTCGGTCATACATGGAACGCTTTCACAAGGAGATCATACAAATAGGAGTTTTCACCGAGAAAGAAACTCTCGCCAACTTCAGGCGGAACCTATGGGCGGGAAAGCTTTTCCGTTCCTTCGCCAAGAGACCTCCCAAGACTTACCAGGAGGCCTATAACCGGGCTCTTGAGTAGGTCGAGATCGGCGAACAACTCAAAGTCAAGATGGAACACAACGACATGAGAACGGCAAAAGCGTTTGAAAAAAGAAGCCCCTAAATTTGAGCCAGTTCAGAAAACTCAGAATAAACTTCTCAACAGGTCGACCTATCGCATCCCTGCTCCTCAACACAGGCAAGAAAAATATCCAGCAAGACGAACCCCTCCCCGGGCATCGCCACCTCCTAGGACCGTGGCCCCCGTAATACAAGGGGAGAAAGGGTATGACTACTACACCCCTTTGAACGCTTCCAGGGAAACGGTCTACCTTGCTATACGAGATAAAGGGCTACTCCAAAAGCCCGCTCCCATGAAGGCCCCAGCAGACAGGAGAAACTGGTACAAGTACTGCGACTTCCACGAAGACGTGGGCCACAACACTTCAGAGTGCTATAATTTGCGCAACCAGATTGAAGCCCTGATAAGGGGGGGATGCTTGATTGAATTCTTACAACAAATTAGAGATAACATTCTGACTGGAAGGGAGGTACAAGCTGAAATCCGTAAGGACGCAGAAAAAAGGAAGGGGGAACAGGCTGACTTAATGCAACAGATCCAGGTGATACACACCATCAGCGGAGGTCCTACACTGGCTAGCATCTCCAATAACTCCCGGAAAAATCACGCGAGGAAGATTCCCCGTATCGAAGAAAGCCGGGGGATCTTCAAAGTCAGCCAGAGCCTGATAGAGCCCTCCTAGTCAGCGCAGATCGTTTTCACTGAAGCATATGTATTTAACACCGTGCAACCTCATGATGATCCCATGGTAATCACAATACAGATCGCCAACTGTCTGGTCCATTGCGTGCTTGTGGATACAGGTAGCAGTGTAGATATCCTCTTCAAGGATACCTTGGAAAAATTAAACCTGAAGCAACGTTGTTACAACAGCTGTACCACCCCACTTTACGGGTTCATTGGAGATTCGATCATACCGGTGGGTCGATGATCCTCCCAGTAATCATCGGAATCACCCCTCTTCAACAGAATGTTATGACCGACTTTGTTGTGGTCGACACCCCATTCTCCTACAACGCCATCCTAGGGAGACCATTCCTCTCCTCCTTGAAGGGAGTCTTGTCCATATACCACAATGTCCTAAAATTCCCGATTGGAACCAAGGTAGGAGAGATACACGGGGACCAGCAGGCAGCCAGGAAATGCTACGCAGTGTCTGCCAATCCTACAGCCCTAGCAAAATAGTGTGTACATGTGGCATTAGTCCAGGAAGACATGGAAACATCCTGGATAGTCCAAGAGGAGAAGGAGCCCGCGGAACATCCTAAGCATCCGGAAAGCGAACCTATTATGCCTTATGAGGAGGAACGGAGTAAGGAGTGGGCCAGTGGGCAGCCCGTAGATAAAATAGAAAAGATACCCATCAGAAATGATGACCCCTCCAAGGTTGTCAAGGTCGGGGCCACCCTTGAACCAGAAGTGAAAAAAAGGACTAATTGATCTTCTTAGGGAGTTCAGCGACATCTTCGCTTGGAACCATGATGAAATGCCTGGAATCCCGGCGTCATTGGCCACCGATCGACTAGCGGTAGATCCAACAGTCAAGCCCGTCAAGCAGAAGAGGCGTCACTTCAACGCTGATAGGAACGCTGCCGTGCAGGAAGAGGTAGATAAATTGATCAAAACAAGGTTTATCAGAGAAGTCCGCTATCCCTAATGGATCGCCAACGTGGTCATGGTTACGAAGGCGAATGGGAAGTGGCGTATGTGTGTCGATTACACCGACCTCAACCGGGCTTGTCCAAAAGACAGTTTTCCTTTACCAAAGATCGACCAGCTGGTTGACTCCACGTCCGGAAATAAACTTTTGAGTTTTATGGACGCATTCTCAGGATACAACCAAATTAAAATGCACCCGGCTGACTAGGATAAAACCAGTTTCATTACTGGGCAGGGTTTGTACTGCTACAAGGTGATGCCGTTTGGTTTGAAGAATGCGGGGGCTACATACCAACGGCTGGTTAACAAACTGTTCAAGCCCGAGATAGGAAGGACGATGGAGGTATACATTGACGACATGATCATGAAATCCCTAACCGTAAAAGGATATCGGGAAGACCTTCGCAAAACTTTCCTTATACTGAGGGAAAACCAGATGCGGTTGAACCCTTCCAAATGTGCCTTTGGCGTGACAGCGGGGAAGTTTCTGGGCTCATGGTTCATGAGAGAGGCATAGAAGCCAACTCAGAAAAAATCAAAGCTATCTTGGACCTGGAATCCCCAACCTCACTCAAACAGGTACAGATTCTGACTGGACGTGTAGCGGCGCTCAACAGGTTTATCTCTCGCTCCACCGATAAATGTCTCCCTTTCTTCAAAGCCATCAAACAAGGGAGAAACATGAAGTGGAACCAGGAGAGCGAACGGGCTTTCCAGGCTTTGAAAGAATACCTAACAAGCCCGCCGTTGTTAGTCAAGCCAGTTCTCGGAGATGAGTTACAGATCTACCTGGCCGTATCAGAAACTGCAGTAAGCGGGGCTATGACCAAGGAGTGTGGCGATGGTTTTCAAAGACCCATATACTACGTGAGTCATGCTTTGACCAAATCAGAAAGGAATTACATCCTCCTGGAAAAGCTCGCTTATGCTCTGGTGATCTCAGTGAGGAAGCTCCGTCCCTATTTTCAAGCTCACACAATAGCAGTGGTGACAGACCAATCTCTCTGCCAATTCTTACAAAGACCAGACGTGTCTGAAAGGCTAGTCTTATGGGCCCTAGAGCTCACTCAGTTCGATTTAAAGTACAAGCCCCGGACCACGATTAAGGCACAGGCTTTGGCCGACTTCGTGGTAGAATTTTCAGCGATCCCAGATCAAAAGGATCCCTCAATACCAAATGAGATCTTTGAAAAGACATCTGAGGTTGACAATTGGCTGGAAGGCTGCAAGCTATGGACCCTCTTTACAGATGGAGCATCCGGGCAAGCTGGGGGAGGAGCTGGCATAGTTTTAATAGATCCGGAGGGGACTGAATTCTGTCACTGTTTCAGATTCGAGTGTAAAGCCACCAATAATGAAGCAGAGTATGAAGCCCTCCTAGCTGGGATGAAGGTAGCCATCGAACTAAAGGCCGATTACCTGAAAATCAAGAGCGAATCATTGCTTGTTGTCAATCAGGTGACTGAGATGTATCAGGCAAAGGGAGATAATATGGTTGCTTATCTAAAGCTAGCCCAGTTGCTAAAAAATAAGTTTAAGGGGTTCAAGATCGATCAGGTACCTCGATACCAAAACCATCGCGCAGATGTTATGGCTAAAATAGCGGTGAACGGAGGCCAATCCCTACCCCGAGGAATTCCCCTCCAAGTGATCACCCAACCAAGCATAGCCACAAATAGAGAAATCTGATCCCTGGATCGCCTGCCTTGCTGGATGGACCCGATTGTTGCCTACCTCCTTGAAGGAGAGCTTCCTGAAGAGCCCGACCAAGCCCGAAGAATTAAAAGACTCTCAGTTTGATACTGTATGGCTGATGGGTACCTCTACAGAAGAGGTAGATCCCTCCCCTTACTTAGGTGCTTACATCCTGATGACGCTAAATGGGCATTGAGAGAGGTCCACTCTGGGGACTGTGGGAACCACATAGGTGGGAAAGCTCTATGTCACATGGCCAATTTCTGCCTAGAATTTTCACCTGTGTTGCGCTGAACTCTCAGCCCAGCCAGCAATCCTTTCTACAACAGTCCTACACAATCTGTTGTCTATAATCAGTGTTTCCCAAACATCCCAAACAACTCATGCCACCAAGCCAATTCGTTGTTTACAAGCACTGTACTCGTTTCACACTTCACACAAGCACACAACCTGTTAATTCTCACAGCATACACAAAACAATGCACACCTACAAGAACAAAGTGTTTACAGGAACCAATCCCAACCCAATCATTCCATTAACAATTAGGAATAGCAATACAATGCCTAGTAGGATATCACACACTGATTCTCTGCCCAAAATTACCCAGCATTCTGAGTATATATGTGATACAACAATAATACAGGAAGTAACTGCAAGTAACTGTCAAGAAATTGCCTAGTAACTGTCAAGTAACTGCTTCCCTTTACAGCCAACATATTTTACACATGTGTAATTAACCATCAGATCACATCTGATCACACATGTATCCCAAATATGTTTGCCCACACATATGTCTCCACACGTGTGCCTTAGATGCACATGTTAATCGTATGCTCATTCATAGTCACCAATCTGCCTTACTCATGCCAAGCTTGTTTTCCCATCCAAGCTTGTTTCTGCACGCCAAGCTTGTTCCTTACACACAGCGCCCCAGTCACTGATTATGCCAAGCTTGTTTCTGAACCAAGCATTCCATCGCTGTCCATACCAAGCACATTCTGACTATGCCAAGCTTGTTTTGCCAACCAAGCTTGTTTCTCGCACGCCAAGATTGTTTAACCACGCCAAGCTTGTTTTGACCCAGCAACGCCCCTCGCGCTGCTTTATGCATCTGACTTAGCCCACTGCCTTTATTGTTGCCCACTGTTAGCCAATCCAAGCTAACTTCCAGCACACGTGCTGCCACAAAGCTAAGTTCCCCCAACTTGCCTTGTTTTGGCCTGATGACACCCACACCAAGCCATCTGCATATCAGCCCATGCTCAATTCTAGGGTTGTAACAAACCACCCCCACTTGAAGAAGTTGACGCCCTTGTCGGCTGCCTCTCCAAGTATCATTGGATCAAGTCTTCAAACTGCCACAAGGTTGCACTTCTTTCCCAAGTAGCATCTGCCTCATTTTCTCCTTTCCACTGAATCAAGTAATCAGTCCTCCTATTCCAATTACTTTCCCCCACTGTCCGATGATCTAACACTTTCTGAACTGCTTTGTCAAACTCCTTCCTAACCTTTGGAGGAGCCCTCTTTGTTTATACCCTACTCTGATGTTCGCCATCTTCATGGTAAGGTTTCAAAAAACTAACATGGAAGGTAGGATGAATCTTTAACCTGTCAGGTAAAGCCAGTCTATACGCCACATTTCCCACTCTTTCTTTGATTATAAAAGGCCCATCGTACCTTTGAATCAACCCTCTGTGGAATCTTCTATCTGTAATCTTCTTCCAGATCTGTGGAGTCAACTTTAGTAACACCTTGTCACCTGCAGAAAACTCCAATGCACGCCTATGTTGATCGGCATACTTTTTCATACGTCTAGCAGCTTTAGCTAGGCTCTCTATAGCCCCCTCAATCAATTCAGTTTTGTCCCGTGCAAATCTGTAAGCTGCTGGACATAAGCCTTGATCCCTTTGTTGTGCCACTTCCAACAGAGTTAGGGGCTGAAACCCCATACATAGCTCTGCTGGACTCCTGCCTGTTGAAGAAGACTTATGCAGATTGTAGCAAAACTGCGCCACATCCAATAAATCCAACCAGTTTCGTTGACTAGCAGTCACATAATGTCTCAAATACTCTTCCACCAGAGCATTTATTCTTTCTGTCTGACCATCCGTTTGAGGATGGTTTGCTGTAGAGAACTTCAACTCTGATCCCATCAAGTTAAAAGGTAGGTCCAGAACTTTCCTGTAAACCGAGTATCTCTATCGCTCACTATATCAGCCGGCACCCCAAAATGCTTCACAACATTCTTGAAAAATAACTCTGCTGCTTTCTCAGCTGAACAAGCATTCGGTGCTGCAATAAAGACTGCATACTTGGAAAATCTGTCAACTACCACCAGAACCGATCTCATACCATTCACATCAGGAAAACCCCCAATAAAATCCATGGAAACTGAAACCCATGGTTTTTCAACTATAGGTAAAAGTTGCAACAGTCCTGCCTGTTTCCTCCTTTCTGTTTTGTCAAGTTGACAAACCAAACATGTTCTGACATACATCTCCACATCTTCAAACATTTTGGGCCAATAATAGCTTCTGGACAGCAAAGCTATCATCCTTTCGACCCCTGGATGTCCCGCCCACTGCGGATCATGCGTTTCTTTCAACAACTCCTGTTTCAATCCACCACCACTAGGAACATACAACCTGCCACCTTTGGCCTATAATAGATTGTCTTCAATCCAGTACCTTCGTACTAAGCCTTCTGCCACCTCCCTCCTCAGTTTGGTGTAAGCAGAATCACCCTCAGCTTGCTGTTTCAACCTGTCAAGAAAATTAGATTGTAAGGTAGCAAGAGCAGAAACATACCCTTGTACCTCCTTCTTACTTAAAGCATCAGCAACTTGATTCTCACGACCAGGCCTATGCACCCACATAAAATCAAACTCAGCTAGGTACTCCTGCCATCTTGCTTGTTTTGGAGTCAGCTTCTTTTGTGTCTTGAAGTATGTATTGGCTACATTATCAGTCACCACTGTGAACTTTGTACCCAGCAAATAATGTCTCCATGTATTAAGACAGTGAATCACTGCTGCCATCTCCTTCTCATGAGCAGAGTACCTCTATTCTGATTCTTTCAATTTTCTGCTCTCGAATGCAATAGGATGCCCTTCCTGTACAAGAACACCCCCCAAGGCTCTGTCAGATTCATCAGTATGCACCTCGAAAGGCTTATCAAACTGTGGTAGACTCAACACAAGTTCAGATGAGACTGCCATCTTCAATTTGTCAAACGCAATCTGGCACTTCTCAGTCCACATCCACCGTTTATCTTTCTTCAAAAGATCTGTTAGGGAACTCGCCTTCTTCAAATACCCCTCTACAAACTGTCGGTAATAATTTGCAAGGCCTAGAAAAGACCTAAGATCTGCAACTTTCGAAGAAATGGGCCAGTCTAGGATGGCTTCAACCTTCTTCTTGTCCATCCTGATTTTTCCCCTACCAACCCAATGTCCCAAGAACATAATTTCTTACCGACAAAACTCACACTTTTCCTTCTTTACAAACAGTTTATTCTCCCTTAGTCTAGAGAACACCTTCCTCAAATGAGCCACATGCTCAACTAAGGTCTCACTGTATATCACAATGTCATCTAGATATACAACAACAAACTTATCTAGGAACTCATATAAGACATCATTCATCAAATTACAAAACGTGGCAGGTGCATTTGTTAAGCCAAAAGGCATGACTAGAAACTGAAATGAGCCATACCTCGCTGATACAGGGAGGTGTCCATAGAAGGTCGCTACCTAGCTTCGAAAAGTCAAGGAAAGCCAGACCTAGCTCCTAGCTGGATGAAGCTTCTCAATATCGGGGCCAGGACAATGATTGACCTCACTAACTGATGCACCACACCTTAATACATTCTACGACCCCTATGGGAATCATGCTAGACCCGAAGATACACAGTATCGCATCTATAGACATTATACACGTGCAGAACAAGTAATAGAATCTAAATGGGAAACAAATTGATTTCCACCAAGATATCCTCAACTGAGCAATTAACTCAAAGTCAACGACATTTAAAGGTAAAAATCCCGTCCGATAAGGGGGGGGGGGGGGGGGAGGGATGAGAAAATCAAGGGGAAATTAATGAGTTTAACCCTATGAAGACACTGTATAAAGAAGGGACTTCCTCCTTCGAAAAGAGGAGACTACTATTCGACAGGCATACAACAAACACCCAACGATCACCCAGAAAAAAAGTGAGAGCAATTCGAAAGAGAGATAGAGAAATGTATATCATATGTTATCAATAAAGAGAGATTTTTATTCCGTTTGAGTACCTAACGAAATTGTTATCTCCATATCATTTCATTAGACATTGCTTGATACACATATATATTCTACCATTGGTCATCACCTACGTGGTAATGATCTTGAGGGTGCTAACTGAGATTTGTTGCCCCGAGCAAGATTTATGTTAACACATTTATATGTAAAAAATGCAATTAACTCAAAACCCATTGATTATATATGTATGAGAACTTCAAAATCCATAGAAATCACAATAAAACATCTCATTTAATCCTATTTGCACTCAATGTAGCAAAAGAATTCAAAAGAAAATCATAAGAGAGAGAGACATACCTTTACTTGAATGAGAAGAAACAAATCCGGGAAGAATATAGATGAAATATGGGAAGAAGAGAAGAAAAGAGAGGGAAGAGAAGAGGAGAGACGAGCACAACTTCTGTGGGAATTTTGAAATCCCACTGAGATGCGCTGCGCTTTATAAGAGCACAAAATTGTGCCCTACCGCGGTCCAGGTCACTTACCTGCGTCGCGGTCCATGTGGCGGTGATGCCTAAATGTTTCCTTCTGACCCTGTAAAACGCACCGTTTTATTTAATGTAGCTCATGATAGACAGCTTACCTGGACAGCGGTACCCCAAGCGGTACATTCCAGTACTGATACGCTTTGTAGCATGCGGTACGGACAGGCTGTCCATGGCACGATACAACCAGCGGTACATATCAGAATGCACACGCTCGCCAGACCGTGATGTAGTTATATGCCTACAGAGCGGTATAAGAGGCGGTAAACTTCAGAAGGCGCATGTTATTAATACCGCGGTGCAGGCAATGTGCGTAGGAAGTAGTATATAGAGCGATACAGATTTTTCCTTCTTTCCAGACCTGTCCTGTTCAGCTCAAATATGCACACAGTAAATAGAATCAATTCTAACTTAAAAATTAAACCTTAGAGATACCCCCAAACCTAGATTCAACATTATCCTTCAATAAAATTCAACACAAATAATATGGCAATGCTCAATTCAAATTAACAAGTACTCGAGACACATACTATTTGACGACAAAATTAAAAGTAAATGAAAAGAAATTACCTGGGTGGGTTGCCTCCCACCAATCACTTTATTTAACATCTAGGCGAGACATGTGAGAGCACTACGGCTCTTTGAACACGATCCATTCAATGGCACGAATTTCATTTGATGGGCTCAAATAAGGTTTCAACCTATGGCCATTGACTTTAAACAATCCTCCGCTCTTTAAATTCTAAATCTCTACTGCTCCATTAGGAAAAACTTGAGTAGCACATAATGGCCCCATCCATTTCGATTTCAGCTTTCCTAGAAACAACCTCAAATGCGATTGATACAAAAGGACTAACATCCCAGGATGAAATTCTTTCCGATGAATATTCTTATCATGCTGTTCTTTAGTCCTCTCTTTGTATATCTTTGCATTCTCATAGGCATTGTTCCGAAATTCTTCAAACTCATTCATTTGCAAACTCCTCTCTTCTCCAGCTTTATCTAAATTGAAATTCAACTTCTTCAGGGCCCAGTAGGCATTATGTTCCAATTCCACTGGCAGGTGACATTCCTTCCCAAAAACTATCCTGTAAGGACTCATTCCAATCGGAGTCTTGTAAGCAGTTCTATATGCCCACAAGGCATCATTAAGCTTGAGCGACCAATTCTTTCGGTTTGGTTGTACTGTTTTCTCTAAGATCTGCTTACTTTGCCGGTTGCTTACTTCGACCTGTCCTGATGTCTGAGGATGATATGGAGTTGCCACATTGTGTTTGACACTATACTTTTTCATTAACGAGGCAAAAACCTTGTTACAAAAGTGTCTCCCTCCGTCACTTATGATTGCACGAGGAGTCCCAAACCTGGTAAAAATATTATCCTTGACAAACTTCACCACCACTTGGCTATCATTCGTCTTGGTTGCGATTGCTTCAATCCATTTTGAAACATAGTCCACAGCAACTAAGATGTAATTGTATCCGTACGAGGATGGGAAAGGTCCCATGAAGTCAATGCCCCATACGTCGAATATTTCCACAGCCAACTGGTGTGATAATGGCATCTCGTCCCTCTTTCCAATGTTTCCTATACTCTAGCACCTGTCACAAGAAACACAAAAATCATGAGAATCTTTAAATAATGAGGTCCAAAAGAAACCTGATTGAAGAACTTTTTAAGCAGTCTTTTCAGCACTAAAGAGCCCTCCACAATGAAGATTGTGGCAGAATTTCAGCACATCTTGCTGCTCTTCTTCAGGGATACATCGCCGAATGATTTGATCGGCACCAAATTTGAACAGGTATGGCTCGTCCCAAAAATATTGCTTGGTGATGAAGAGAAATCTTTTCTTTGCCTGCGAGCTCATCTCAAGTGGTATGATTCCATTTGCGAGATAATTCACAATGTCCGCATACCACAGATCTTTGCCTACTACCTTCAGAAGTTGCTCATTTGGAAAGTTCTCATTAATGGGTAAGTTCTCAGTGTGCTCTTTTATTTCATCATCTTCTACTAATCGAGAGAGATGATCCGCCACCACATTCTCGCTTCCCTTTTTGTCCCTAATTTCCAAATCAAATTCTTGCAGTAAAAGGATCCACCGGAGTAATCTCGGTTTCTCTTCCTTTTTAGTTAGCAAATACTTTAATGCAACATGATCAGAATAAACAATTACCTTAGATCCTATCAAATATGATCGAAATTTTTCTAAAGCACTAACAACAACAATCAATTCTTTTTCTGTGGTGGAGTAATTTAATTGTGCATCATTCAAAGTATGACTAGTGTAGTAAATAACATGAGGCAAGTTTATCTACTCGCTATCCTAAAACAGCTCCAACAGCATAGTCAGATGCATCACACATTAATTCAAAAGGAAGGGACCAATTAGGAGGCATGATTATAGGAGTAGATGTCAATTTACTTTTCGGAGATTCAAAAGCATGTAAGAAATCATCATCAAACACAAAAGCAATATCCTTGGTCAAGAGATTACATAGGGGACGACTAATTTTTGAAAAATCTTTAATAAAACGCCTATAAAAACCTGCATGACCAAGAAAACTCCTCACACCCTTCACCGAAGTGGGAGGTGGAAGTTTTGCAATTCCCTCAATTTTAGCTCTATCTACTTCTATGCCCTTTTCAGAAATAACATGCCCTAAAACTATTCCAGATTTAACCATAAAATGGCTTTTCTCCTAACTAAGTGTCAAATTAGTCTCAGTGCATCTTTTCAGAACAAGAGTTAAGTTATCAAGGCAATGGTCAAACTGAATTTCCAAAAATAGAAAAATCATCCATAAATACCTCGATAAACTTCTCTAGCATGTCGGAGAAAATTGACATCATGCATCTCTGGAAAGTGGCAGGAGCGTTGCACAACCCGTAAGGCATTCTTCGATATGCAAAGGTGCCAAAGGGGCATGTGAACGTTGTCTTCTCTTGGTCCTCTAGAGCAATGGCAATCTGATTGTATCATGAAAATCCATCTAGGAAGCAATAGTAAGCATGTCCCACTAGGCACTCAAGCATCTGGTCAATGAACAGCAAAGGAAAGTGATCCTTTTTGGTTGTCGTGTTGAGCTTGCGGTAATCTATGCACGCTCTCCATCCCGTTGTCTTCCTTGTTGGAATCAACTCATTATTCTCATTGGCAACAATAGTGATTCCGGACTTCTTTGGTACCACATGGACCGGACTCACCCACTTACTGTCAGATATTAGGGTATATAATACCCACCTTGAGTAGTTTCAAGATTTATTCCCGTACAACTTCTTTCATGTTTGGATTAAGCCTTCTTTGAGTCTCTCTGGAGGACTTTGCATCATCTTCTAATAAGATCTTGTGCATGCAAATGGAAGGGCTTATTCCCTTAATATCCGTTATAGTCCATCCAATTGCAGCTTTGAGCACCGTAAGTAACTTCTCTTCTTTTTCCTCATCTAGGTCAGAAGCTATGATCACTAGAAGAGTCTCATTCTCTCCTAAAAAAACATATTTGAGAGTAGAAGGAAGTTGTTTGAGTTCTAATGCAGGGGGGAACTTGTAGATGGTACTAAAGACTTGTTGATTACTTCTTCAATTTCAGCACTTACTTCTTCAATATCAACATTGTCTTATATACCCTCTTCTTGTTGTTCTTCTTCATCATCCTCGAAGACGTCTTTCACCTAGTCAAGTAATTCATCGAGGCTTTCATTTGATAAATCCTCTTGGATTGCAGAATTAACCACCTCAACTGAGCAATAATCGACCGAATAGCCATCGTCGGCTGCCTCTGGCAATTTCAATGATTCAAAGACCTTGAACTCTACAGTCTCATCTAACACATTCATTGTTAGCTTTCCATTCTGTGCATCAATAAAGGTCTTTGCAGTCGCCATGAAAGGTCTTCCCAATAGAATTGGCTTGCTACCTCTTTCCTTGGCTCCCCCATCTATGTCAAGTATCACAAAATCAGTAGGAATAATGAGATTGTCTACCTTGGACCAGGACGTCTTCAACATAACCTCTTGGGTATCTGACTGAACCATCCGCTAACAACAATGACATGGTTGTCTTCTTTAGATCATTCAACCCCAATTGCTTATAGATTTTGTAGGGCATCAAATTGATGCTAGCTCCCAGATCTAACATTGCTCTCTCCAAGGTGGTACCTCCAATAGTAATGTTGATGCAGAAACTTCAGAGATCTTGGAGTTTTGGTGGCAGAGACTTTTGAAGGACAGCATTGGCACTTTCGACCATGAATTCCTGATGATTCTCTAGAAACCTCGGCTTGTAAGTATGAAGACTCTTGAAGAATTTTGCATAGGCTGGCATCTTCTGGATCATCTCCAATAGAGGCAAATTGACATTGACCTTTAACAGGATGTCATATATATCTTTGTATGATTTTTCCAACTTTCTCTTTTGCAATCTTCCTGGGAATGGAACCAGAGGAACATATGGATTTGGTGATTTATGTAGAAGTGGTGTTTTCTTTGATTTTTCCACCACTATCTCTTCTTCTTTTTCTGGTACCATGTTTGCTTCTGAAGGACCTGAAACATCAGTAGATTTATTAGAAAGTTCAGCAGGTTTATTATTAATTAGTTCATTACCATTCCTGAGAACTGTCATGGCCTTTGCTTGTTCAGTATGGCTGGGAAATTTTCCTAGTTCGCTCTTTTGCTTAGCTTCAGCCATTTGTCCAATTTGCGTCTCCAGCTTTCGCAATGACGCATCAATGTTTTGGAATCTCACATTATGATCTTGTTGAGAGTCTTGCCACCGTTTGTCATTTTGATTCATTCTCTAATCCATATTCTGTATGAATTGCTTCATTATATCTTCCAGTGACGAGTTCTTAGATTGATATTCAGGAATCTGGGCACCGGCATTGTATTGTCTCTGACCATAATTGTTATTGTTTCCCCATTGATTTCTGGTACTTTGATTATTGCTCCATGAGAAATTTGGATGATTTCTCTACCCCGGATTGTAAGTATTTGAGAACGGATCATTCCGTGGTCTAGAATTGAAATTATTCATGGCTTGAACTTCTTCCTGTTCATTAGGTCCAGTACCTCTTGCTTGATAAGCTTCCATGCCAAACCTTGGTTGTTCACATCCCATGTATCGATTTTCTCTCATTTGTCCCACCTGGTTTACAAGTAATTCGATGGACTTTTGCATTTGTGACATTTGCATTGAGTTCCCGGTATTAGCATCTACTTCATAGATTCCCTTCCTTCTCCTAGAACTCTTTTGATGAGCATTACTAGCTAATTTTTCAAAGATCGATTGCAACTCTTCCGGCGTCTTATCAGTCATGGATCCTCCACAAGCATTATTCACCAAAACTGTTGAAACGTCATTCAGTCCATCATAGAACCATTGACAAAGTTGGTGGGTATGGTACCCGTGCTGAGGACAATCAAAAAGAAGCATTTTGTAACGCTCCCAGGCTTTATAGAATGTTTCTTGGTCCCCTTGGAAGAAATTAGTAATCTTGGCCCTTATCTCACTGGTTTTCTGAGGAGAATAGAATTGGTCAGTAAGCTTCTCTACTACCTCATCCCATGTTGTCAGTGAGGCTGGAGGCAGGGTCAACAACCAAGTCTTCGCTTTGTCCTTCAAAGCATGTGGAATACACCTCATACGCAGCTGGTTTTCTATCACCCTATTGTTTGGAAAGGCTTGAATTGCTGCATAGAATTCTCTGAGGAATTTGAGCACATCTTCATTCGGTAGACCATGAAAAGCTGGCAGCAAATTATAGTGGAAACTCTTCAGCTCATAGTTTCTTGCTGCCTCATCTAGTGCGTTGCACAAAGGATGATTGTCAACAATAGGCCTGCTATAATCTTTCATAGTTTTGATAGGTACAGCTGGTACGGCTGGTGGATCTGGAACCTGTTGGATGTTGTAATTTCCATCGTCTGCCATAGCTTTTTGTCCAATACGATCAATGTTGTCGTTTAAAGGTAGTAATTCTCCTTGCAGTGATCTTCTACCTTGCATTCACCGTTGAAACCCTGTAACCAAAGACATACTCACAGTAAACTACGAAAATAAAGTAAAAATAAAAACTAAAAATCTAAAAATTAATGACACGACTACGTAAACTAGACTAAATCTATTAACTAAAACTAAAACTAGAAATAACCAATAAATTCAACTATTCCCCGGCAGCGGCGCCGAAAACTTGATGTGTAAAATCGTGTTATAAAATACTCACTCGCAAGTGCACGAATCGTGAAGATAAGCACAGTGACAAGTAAGGATCGTTCCCACGAGGAAAAGAAATTTATTAATTAAAACTAATTCTACTTAAAGTTAAATTAAAGTAACCAATAGATTTGTTGTTTGATTGATTAAACTAAAACTAAATTAAATTAATCTAAAGAAAACAATTAAAGAGAATATGGTTGTGATCAAGAGAAAGTAAACACTATGTCATCAATGATCCCCAATTATGAACACTCAATGTATGTAATTAATTTGTAAACAAGATTCAATCAATTCTAGGGTCATTCTTTGTCTTTAATGTGACTATTACCGTATGGTCATGGGATGAGTCACGTGTTCCCAACCACTATTAACCCTTGGTCTATGGTGTAAACAGTGATCGGAAACCCTTTAAGCGCAAGAATTAAGAACCAAATTCTATACTTTGCTTGGCCTATGCTAAAGATAAAATTCAATCATTCAAAAGAGCATTAATCAAGATTAGGTTTGGTCTATACTCTAACCCTAATTCTCAGATAGTCTTAACCCTAAAATCATGCCAAATAGTTATTCACCCTTGGTCTATGGTGTGAATAAATATTAAAACTAATGAGGATTAAGCAATTAAGAACAATGAATAAATCAATATTTGAATTGATGAAATAATGATTAATCCATATATGAGCATTCACAAAAGGTTCACATTGATTCCCTAGTTATGGGATTAGTTACACATCATAAAAATAAAAAGAGAAGAGAAAGAAAAGATAAAACCCATTAAGATCTTCAATGATGAATTCTCCTTCGTCTTCGAATCTTCAATATGTAAAGATGTTTAAGAAAATTGTGTGGTTGTTCTAGGAAGAATAAAAGAAAGGTACCTTTTCTCCCTCTCCTTTCTTAGAAGAATAAGAAATATTTATATGTTCTCTAAAAATTAGGGCTTCAAGATCTCCGCCAAAAACAAGGAATACGCACAACCGCTCTCCATACCGCTTGGCGGACTCATGCCTGGACCGCGGTCTATGCAGCAATGTACCTAATGATCTCCAACGCTCCGTGGACCGCGTCTGAGGGACTTCTTGTCAAGCGGTATATACCGCGGTTAATAAAGGAGTGCCTATTGAACTTCACCGCTAGATAGACAACGACTGATGCATTATATGGCGAGTGACCTCCATATCGGTAATTGACAGATTTGCCGTTTTTTTTCACTTTTAGACTCCTTTTCCTTGGAAAAATCAATGAACACCTCTTCTAAGGAAATGTGACCTACACATGCTTAACAAACACATAAAATACCTAATTTTACTCAAGAACAAAGCATAAATAATAGGAAAAGGGGACCTAAAACATGTATAGAAATAGACCGATCAGTGATTAAGACACACACAAAATTTCTAAGTGTCTATGAAATTATGTTTAATGCGTTATAAAGAACATATATTTTACTGAAATGTCAACAATTATTAACTGAATCACAAAACATATACAATGTCGATATGTTATAATTAAAAAACAATAAACGAGAATTTAAACCAAGACCAAACAACAATTATCATCATACAAGAATAAACGACAATAAAACATAAATCTGGAGAGCAAAAATTATCCATCGAAACATGTTCAAGCAAACATATTTTTACATTTTAAAAAAAGCATGTAGAAGGTAATCATGTTCATATTGAACCATTGCAATCAAATTTAACATTAACCATTGAACAAACAGGTACTATCACTATAAACCATTCATCAAACACATTGCAGATCAAAGAAGAAGTAATAGATAAATTTTCGTTAGAGAGTTAGGGGTTTTGACAATATAGTTATGTGTTCAGTGTTTGCAAGAACACGAATTATCACATTAAACCATTCAACAAACACATGCAGAGATTACGAAACCAATCAAAACACCTTCAAACGTGTTAGTACAAAAGCCTGCAAAAACCTAAAAAAAGAAAAATATAAATATTGATGCTGAAATATAAACATTTACAAAGATCAGACAGTGTGATTTTCATAAACTTCTTAGGTCTGTGAATCTGAACACATAAGCCTTTCGTTAATAGAAGAATAGATGCGTGATGGACATTGTTTGGTGAAAGGAACAACATCGGTGTGATGAAAAGAGTTTTATTTAGGGTTTCAAATTGTGAATCCAAGACAGAGAGAGGGAGGCTAAATGTCTTTTGAAGTTAAAAAAAGAAGAAAAATGAAATTATATTTCGGCTTTGCATTGGAAATTGTTTTAATAATAAATTTCAGGTTGTGCATGTATTACATATGGCTTTGTTTTAAATTCGGATCTACCCATGTCAACTAATATGATCAATAGAAAGAAAATATTTAAAAAATTTGAATATGAAGAGTTTGAAGTAAAGAGATCTTTAATCTATATCAATGATTACAATCTAACTTATTGAAAAATTAAATATCAACCAGCAAACAAAATTTTTATTGAAGAACGTAAGCGGTGTGGATATGCCTGTATCCAAATTGGCCAATCTTATTAAAATATAAATAAAACAAAATTAAAACCAGAAGCTACATCCTTAAATTCTTGGGAAGCTCTAAACTCTTCACATATTTTATACCCTAAATCAATGTCCTGCATAATTCATATGCACAAACCTAAATAATTAAAAAAACCCTGTTATATTTGTTCGTTGGTAAGTGTAAACAACATTTCGTTTCTGTTATATACTTGTATTATAAGCTCCTTTCAAATTGATCACAGCTGTTGGTTTGTTTAATCTAATGATCATAACTTGATCCTAGTTGCAATAAATGATTATCATTAATCTTACTAACATCTAAATATCAACCAGCCTACAAAATTAGCATGGATAAACGTAAGAGATATCAAATAGCCAGCCACCCTAAACGTAATGATTAATGATTGGTGATTACTATATTCTAATAACACATTCCATGTACTTTATCTCCGTCCCAATTACTATATTCTAAACCAGGAGTACAAAATCCTTCAGATTTTTTAATTCTCTAAATTCTTCATACTTTGGAAGCCCTTACACAATGTCCTCCAATGAAGAAATCCTAGGTTTTAGGCAAACTTTGTGCAGCCCTGTAAAGTTTAGTCAAGTTGTGGACAATCTGACTGCAGAACATAGAGAATGCATGGATGATATGGGATTCAAGGTCTTAATGAACATTAGTTGTGTTCAATTATATTATCCTTTATGCGATATGATGCTTAAATCCATACAACCTATACAAGATAAATGGATCCCAATAAGGATGTGAAATTCCTTTAATGTTACAGTGTCAAATATACCTAGAAGGGGGGGGGTGGGGGTTGAATAGGTATATCTTCAAATTTCTTACAATTTCTTTTTCTTCACAAAATATACAATTTTACAAGCAAGCTTTAACAAGTATGTTGATTCAACAAGACAATATGAATTCAATAAAGCAATGAAGGAATCAACACAAATTCAAAGCAATAAAAAATAATAAAAACAAAAATTAACACAAGGTGTTTTTACGTGGTAAAACCTCAAAAGATGAAACATCCACGGGTTGATACCACAACCACCGGCAAAAGCAATTCACTATGACAAATAGGCGTTACACACTCAAGAAGCAATCAACATAAGATTTACTCTCTAAGCTATTAACACCTACTTTACCCTTGGGCCTAGTGAACTTACTACGCCAACTTGCTCAACTATCTGGATCACCTCAATCCTAGTCGAGACTTCCATGCACAAGTTGAAGATCTCCTCTCCAAACATGTGATTTCCACTGCTTAGCTATCCGGACCACCCCGATCCTGGCCAAGTCTTACAATGCTCAACTATCCAAGTCATTCCGACTGTAGTCGAGACTTCCGCTTGTACAAATTGAAGATCCCATCTCCAAAGTGTGACTTCCAATACTCAAGTTAAAGCTTCACTCACTTAAACAAGAGACTTCCAACCTCTTAACTAGGCAAATGATCTAAGTGAATGCAAATGATGCAAACACAAGCAAATAGAGCAAGTTGATCAAACACACTTTATGAAGAATTAATATATGCACAAACAAGCTCACAATCAAATGTAACTAATTCTTATGAACATGTGATAGGAAATCTAGATTAATCATTCCAGCTCATTCACAAAAATATCTAGAAACCTAAACCTGTTAATCAAAGCTAGTATAACAAGTTTTCAATGAAAATCACACAACTAACTTTGAAATCAAGTGAACAAGTTAACACTTAAAGTATTTAATATATTCAACAAACAAAATCCAAAAATCAAGAACTAGGTTATGAGAAATCAAAATCACAATCAAGAAATTCTAGTTCTTAAAACATGTGATCAAATCTAGAAATCATCAATTAAGATCAAATACACAAAATAGATTCTAGATTTAAACCCATGTTCTTCAAGATTAGCAAAAATGATATTCAATCAAAAGAATGAAATAACCTTGAAACTTAATCAAACAAATCCTAAAAGTGGAATCAAATTATTCTAAACATTTCTTTTAACTCATATAGAAGAATCATTAAGAAGATCATGAAAGAAAAATGAAATAGAACTGATTCACTTACAAACAGTGACACTCGAACTGAAATCAGATCATCTCAAAATATTTATGCATTGTTTGACTCTGAAAATGAATGGGATTCGTTCCTTTCTTCAAGACCAACAATTTCTACTTTTGAATCACTTAAATCGGAGTTGATTTGAGAGAGTTGTGGTGTTTGGAAGTTGAGAAAGTTAGAGAGAAAATTTCAGCTCAATTTTTCCACCACCACTTCTATTTGAAAATGAGAGGGAAAGTGCCATTTAAAGGAGAGGGAAAGAGAGGCAATTTGGCCAACCAATAGGGGGAAGCCACCTCTGCTTTCCGTGGAGGTGCGTGGCCTCCACGGGGGCTGAAGGAAGCCCTTCCCGTGGAGGCCACGCGCATCCACGGGGGGAGTTGCTTGGCTCCCATATTTTGCCTTTTAAACTCCCCTCGCGCATTGTTTTGTTCTTCGACCGTTCTCCGACCTTCGAACTCCGAATTTGAATCTGTTTTTTGATTACGAACCGAGAATCCCTCATGAAAAATAGACATCGAGAAAACTTTCTCAAAAAATATAGGATTCAACTTGAAAAACAAGGATGAAAACCATGTACGATAAAACCACGAAAAGTTTCTTAACTTCCTAGTTTGAACTTGAAACTTAATGAATGAGTAACCGAAATGACCAAAACTCAATGAAGCATAATATAAGCTCAAATTCAAGTTCAATGATATAAAAACACAAAAAAATCAACACAAGAACACACAAGTATGCTATTTCCAAGATATAGTCCTAGAACATGCAATTTATGCAAATTGTCAACTTTAAGTCTAATGTATGTGCATACATGTATAAGTGTGTGTATTGTGTTATACCAAATTTTGCACAACTATGCAGGGACACATATGAATGTGATGTATGTGTGTGCCTTTAAATTTAGCACAACGATGTAGGGACACAAATGTAATGAAATGTGTGTGTGTTCACTAACGTCTTACAAGAGGAAGAAAGATCTCAATACCTTAGTATTTTAGCAAGTACTTTTCCTGCATGAACCACCTAAGCAACTAAACATTACAAAGAAATATATTTTTGTTATGGAATCAAGCCAACACAAATCTAAAACCTAACAGAATGTCAGATTTTTCTAAGGTGATGGGCTTGCCAGACGACATCGATGAAGTCTACTGTGACTCAGAAGAGTTTGATGAAACTTGTATTCAAATGAAAGCACTTCTGTAAAGTATTACTATTAAGGATAAGATTACACTATATTCCTTGCAGATAAAAGTACAAAATATGAAGGCCGCAGATGATGATTTCAAGATTTCATTTGTTTTGTTTACTATTTCAATACTTTTATGCCCACCCACATCACCTATTGTTGACGAATCATTGCTGACCTAACTGAAGAATCCCAAATTAATCAGACACAAGAAATGGGCAACATTTTCGTTTCAATATCTAATGGAAGGTGTGAGGTGTGAGGTGTAAGCCATAGAGTCGCGCAGTGGAATGAAATTTTAACTTAAAAAAAAATATTTAAGCGACTTTTATTAACCAATATGATATATAAGAATAAACAACAGTAAGATTCGTAATTATACCTCAAGACTAACTTATTCGTTCTTTCACTACTTGATTTTGCTTTTCGATTTGTACCATCGAATCTTCCTCGCTATCTCCCAGGTTCCGGCAACTGCGTATGGGCACGTCACGGGCTTCAGAAGGTTGAATGGAGGTATAAGAAACACACAAAAAACAACTCTTGTTTTCTATGTGTGGAGTTCGGCCACAACCACTAGAAAAAATTTAAAAAAAAAACTTTTTTTCTTTCGTTTTAAAATATCTTGGCCGTACCCCCTTTCCTGTTTTGTTTTGTTATTTATTTATTTTATTTTATTATGTTTCAACGTGTATCTCAATTCATTAATTGAGTGTTTCATATAAACTAAGATACCATCCACTTGACTTGAGAAGATAGAATTAGTTTTTTTTTTATATAAATATCATATATTCAAAAAAACAAAAATACCTTTAAAATCAAGATAGGGTTACAAGTGACCTAGATTAAATAGGATTCTAAATCCTATTTAATTCAATGTTATCACTGTGACTTGAACCCATGACCTGCTAAAGATTAAATAACCAATATTATTTTATATCTTTGCTTTGGTCTTGGTTTGAACCTTGGACTTCCATAAAATAATTAATTCAATTAAATAATCACATTATTTAATAGAATTAATTATTAATTCATTAAATAAATAATCACATCATTTAATTAATTGCCTGAATAAAATTCTTGTTACTTTTGTAACATAATTAATTGGACCATCAAATTAATTAACCGAGACCTTTGTTACCATCAACGTTCCGGGCTAGCAACGGACCTAATGGACACACAGTCTTGAGCTCCAATAATCCTTAGAAAAATTAATTAAACTATTTAATTAATATTTTATGATTATTAACCTCAGAGTTACTCCACTAAAAACTAGAGGCTACACTCTCGTAACTGTAGATGTTTTTACACAAACCAAAAACTCAGTGTCCATCGATATAGCTATTACATATGGTATGATCCTCCACAAGTAGTTCATAATTAGAGTTTGGTCATAAAGTCTGATATACCTCTCTAATTATATCTTTTCCATTAAGCACCATTGATTCTCTAATGAACAATTATATCCTTCATTCCTTTACGGAAGAAGGAGAGCACTCTTAATTGTTCAAGCCTCGAATCAACCCTTAAGGGAACTACTTCTCTATTTCTAGCAAGAAGAAGTAGATTCCACTATTGTGTATAGACCTTCCCAGCCACAAGCCAAACCGCGATTCCAAGATACAGAGATATTGATCGGGAATGCTACTCCGACCTCACCTATAGTAAATCAAAAACCACGATCTAACTTGAAGGAGATAGTAAGACACTCAGGATTAAGATCACCCATATACATCTATCATTTGGCAATATATATGAATCTTCCCATGTAACAGATATTAGTGAGAGATTCATATAGATCGTGGCTCAGTCCTATATGATCACATCATATAAGGTGCATCTATTCTCATATCACTATACGATTAGTTTAGGATAAGACCACCATACATTACGGAATGGACCGCAGACAAATAAAGATCACGAATAAGGTACCCAACTTTATTTGTTCTCTACGGACTCTTTAGATTGCACGTCTCAAACTAAATTCATCTGTATATGACACTTATATACTCAGTTTGAGATTACATCCGGCAATCTTGGATGTTAAGCAAATTTGATATAAAAGTATGAAACATATAAATTGAATGAAAAAACTACTTCTTTTATTTATAATTTATCATTATTTACATATTGCAAGCTTTAGGGCAAAAACCCCAACAATCTCCCACTTGCACTAAAGCAGGTGAGACATATCTCGTAATCTTGTAACCTCTAGGTGACCTTCAAACACTTTAGCCATTAAGGTCTTCATAAATGGATCAGCATGATTGTCCTGCAACGCTATCTTGGTCATGGCGACATCTCCTAGTCTGCACTATCTCCTTGATGATATGATACTTCCACTCTATATGCTTCCCTATTTTGTGGCTTCTTGGTTCTTTGGAATTAGCCACAACACCACGATTATAACAATAAAGTGTGATGGGCTTATCCAGATCTGGAACAACTTCCAGATCACTCAAGAACTTACAAAGCCATACAGCCTCCTTATCTACTTCACAAGTTGCTACATATTCGGCTTTCATGGTGTAATCTGCAATACATGATTGCTTGACACTCCTCCACACTATGGCTCCACCACCAAGGGTGAATAATGACCCAGACATGGATTTTCTAAAATCTCTATCTGACTGAAAGTCACAATCTATATATGCCTAACGAGATCATATCTTGTCCTGAATATACTAGCATATTGTTTCTCGTTCTCTGAAGATACTTGAGAATAGTCTTTACTGCAACCCAATGATCTAATCCTGGGTTGGAGTGAAACCTGCTGGCTAGTCATACTGCAAAGTAGATGTCTAGTCTCGTGCATAACATAGCATACATGAGACTACCTACTGCTGATACACAGGGAACTTGTCTCATATCCTCAACCTCTTAAGGTGTCTTAGGATACTGTTCCTTAGACAAGTGAACTCTATGCCTGGAAGGTAAATAACCTTTTATTGGAGTTCTGCATCATGAATAGCACAAGAATCTTATCGATGTACGATGCTTGAGACTAATGCCAAAGGTTATTCTTACAATCCCTTATCAATTGGATCCCTAGAACATAACTCGCATCTCCCAAATCTTTCATTTGGAATTGGCTTGCCAACTAGCCCTTTACTTCCGGTAATACCCCAACATCATTCCTATTGAGTAGGGTATCATCTACGTATATGACTAAGAAAATTATCTTCTTGTCAATGATCTGCTTGTAAACACAAGGCTCATCGACATTTTGATAACATTATCAAACCTGATGTTCCAAGATCTAGATGTTTGCTTAAGTCCACAAATGGACCTTTGAAGCTTGTAAACCTTTTGCTCTTGATCCTGGGACACGAATCCCTCTGGCTGCATCATGTATATGCTTTCATCAAGATCGCCATTCAAAAATTAATTCTTTACGTCCATTTGCCAAATTTCATAATCGAGATAGGCAGTAATGGATAAGAGAATCCGAATAGACTTAAACATAGCTACTGGCAAGAAGGTCTCTTCATAGTTGACCCCCTCTTTTTTCGGTATAACTCTTTACCACTAGCCTTGCTTTGAAGGTTTCTACCCTCCAATATACTCCTCTCTTTCTCTTATAGATCCACTTACATCCAATGGGTTTATCCCATCTGGTAAGTCTACAAGTTCCCAAACTGAGTTGGAATACATGGACTCCATCTCGAGATTCATGGCTTTAAGCCAATCCTCTTTGCCAGAATCTTCCATTGCATGTTTAAATGACAATGGATCATCCACACTATCTTCTGAGATGACAGCATGTGCCTCCCCAATACGTAAATAGCGATCAAGTTGTCGTACAACCCTCCCACTACGCTTAGATGGTAGTGTGGTTTGACTAGGAACCGTTTAACTCTCAGACGTTGGTGGAACAACAACTCTTATTGATTGAGCACTTGGTCGTACCAGCCTCTAACTCATTTATCACAATCTTACTTCGAGTTTTATGATCATTCATATAGTTCTCCTCAAGAAACGTTGCATTTGTCGATACAAACACTTGTTCTCTTTAGAACTATAGAAGTATCCACATTTAGTCTCTTTGGAATAACCTACAAATAACCAGACTATAGATTTATGGTCTAGCTTTCTGGTTCTGTTCTTTAGTACATGTACTAGACACCCCCATATGCGGAAATATCGTAAACTAACTTTACGACCATTCCATAACTTTAGGGGAGTCTTAGGAACAGATTTGGTTGGGACTATATTCAAAATGTAGGACGTTGTTTGTAGTGCATATCCCCAAAAAGAGTTTGGTAATGATGAGAAACTAATCATAGATCTCACCATTTCCATTAGGGTTCTGTTTCTCCTTTGTACAACACCATTCTGCTGTGGTGTTTTAGGAGCTGTGAGTTAGGACACAATCCCATGATCAACCAAGTAGTCTTCAAACTCTTGGTCAAGATACTCACCTCCACGATCTGATATTAGAGCATTGATTGTCTTGCCCAATTGGTTCTCAACTTTAGCTCGGAATTCTTTGAACTTTTCAAAAGTTTCAGACTTCAGTTGCATTAGGTAGACATATCTGTATCTTAAGTATTCATCTATAAAGGTGACATGATACTTATAACCACCATTTCTTTAACATTCATTGGTCCGCAGACGTCTGAATGTATAAGCTCTTGTGGTTTCGTAGCTCCAAGCCACTTTCCGGTAAAAGGTCTCTTGGTCATTTTACCTTCTAAACAGGATTCACAGACAGGTAAGGTGCCAACCTTTAACTGATTTAAGGGTCCGCTTTTTACTAGTCTATTTATCATGTCAAGGTTGATATGGCCAAGTCTTAGATGTCATATATATGTTTCATAATTAGGAGAAACTTTTTGTCGTTTTGTTTTAGGTTTTTCAACTTTAAACATTTCAGCATTGAGCAATGTTGTATGTATTAACGACCTTAATACATACAAGTTGTTTTCAATTAAACTTCAGCATATATTAATTCCATTTCTAGAAACAACAACTAATTTATTATTAAAAGAAATAGAATAAAATTGTTCCAACAACTTAGATACCAAAATAAGGTTTCTGGTAAATCCAAGAATAAAATAAACAATGTTTAAAACAATAAAACAACTATTAAAATGTAGTCTAACTACTCCCACTGCTCTTGCTGACATGACATTCCCCGACCCAACGCGCAGCGAGAAGGCCCCCTCCTCTAGTTCCGTCCAAGAATCAGTCCACCGCAAAGAAGAACAAACATGGTTAGTAGCCCCTGAATCTACTATCCAAAGTGAAGAATCATCTTCCATTAAACATGATTCAATGACAAGTAAATCATAGCAATCTTATGATCAAGAGCGTCTTCAATCTACCCGGCGGGCCAGACAGAGGGATTCTTGGAAAGCTGAGGCTAAAAACTCGGACCTCGAGAATCAGGCTTTGATTGCTCAGGTGACTAAGCTGCAAGCTGACGCGGAGACCTCTTTCAGCGATGGATACTTCTACGCTTCCTTTTAGGCCGCAGAAGCTCTCCCTCTTCCTTTTGATCTGTCATCTATTACCGGCTGGGATAGACAGGAAATAATGATTAAGGCTGCTAAGTTATCTCACCCTAATGGTGACTAGGCGGTTCCTTCGAGCCTGACAGGAGCTGGAAAACAACCCGTCCAGACAGATCCTCCATTTCCTCCTCCTATCCTTACTACTTTAGGTCCCGGGGAGTCTTCCAGTAAGGTTCTGTCTTCTCGATCCGAGGGGGGCTAGTCAGAAGCTGGGGAAGGAGCTGGGAGCCTATCTGAGGAACCTCTATAATGGAGATGGAGGTCGATAGGAGCCAGACAGGGTCCATGGCTGCCCTTCTTGATGCGGCTATCCCGTCTGAGGTCATGGAAGTGATTAATGAAGTTTTGGAGGAAGATCCTGCTGACCAACAGGTGGAACCTCTAAATGGAGGGATGGTTGGCGAGGATAACCAAGATGGACAACTACCTGAAGGGGGGGTCGATGGCGAGGATCGGAGTGAAGGAGGAGGATTGGCAAAGGAAAACCAAGAGAGTTCCAAAGCTTGAAGCAGTTCGTTCATGACTTGTCTTGATTGCCCGGAAAAGAGGGTGGGCACCTCGTTTTGCTCTTAGGTAGTTTAGTTTTCCCTTTTTTTTTCTTTTTTTTAAATAGCTTGAGCTCGGGGATTGGGCTCCCCGTTGGATAGATGTAGCCTTACCGGGGGATAGGCTCTTCTTATCTTTAATGAGAAATCAACTCGTTTTGAGAACTCTTGTTTCATTCCTGGTCTTGAATAGGAACCAGAATTGCATCCGCAATGACAATTTGTTCATACTTCATTAAAACTTTGGTAGGGAATTCTTATTATGATGATCTTGATCCTGCACACGAAAACAAATATTTGTTTTTAAATCCGTCTTAGGAGAGGTAGCCCGATTGAGGCATTAGGAAGGGTGTTCAGCTATTTCCTGGTCTCGAGATCTGGATGGCAACTATGCTTTTACACTCAGACCCTTCTTGGGGGTGGTAGCCCGACCAAGGCATCAGGAGGCTATTTAGCTATTTCCTGGTCTCGAGATCTGGATGGCAACTATGCTTTTACACTCAGACCCTTCTTGGGGGTGGTAGCCCGACCAAGGCATTAGGAGGGCTATTCAGCTATTTCCTGGTCTCGAGATCTGGATGGCAACTATGCTCTTACACTCAGATCTTTCTTGGGGGTGGTAGCCCGACCAAGGCATCAGGAGGGCTATTTAGCTATTTCCTGGCATCGAGATCTGGATGGCAACTATGCTCTTACACACAGACCCTTCTTGGGGGTGGTAGCCCGACCAAGGCATCAGGAGGGCTATTTAGCTATTTCCTGGTCTCGAGATCTGGATGGCAACTATGCTCTTATACCCAGACCCTTCTTAGGGGTGGTAACCCGACCAAGGCATCACGAGGTAGCGAGGGGGCTTCCCCGGCTAATCACTGGTCTTGAAGTGTCCATGTTGAATTTTCCACTCAAGGATGTAGACACTAATGTTTAACATAGTTGGAGATAAAGATGAAAAAAATGACTTTATTGGGGATTTTAATGAAACCTTAATGGGGGTAGTTTGCTTGAAAAACTCCCTGCTCAAGGGTAGAATTTCCTCAAGTGATCTGCATTCTAAGTGTGGTCGATAGGTCATCCGTCCATGTCTTCGAGTTTGTAGGCTCCATTGCGAGCAACTAGCTTTATCAAATATGGCCCTTCCCAATTGGGGCTTAAGACTCCATCCGACCTTTTCCGAGTATTCAGGGTCACTTTCCTAAGCACCAGATCCCCTTCTTTGAAACTTTAGGTTCTGACCTTTCAATTGAAATATCTAGCGATCTTGCTTTGGTAGATTGCCACTTTCTCCTCTACCCGGTCTTGTTTCTCTTCTAGGAGGTCCAGATTAGCCCGGAGCCTGACCTCGTTACTTTCGGGCTCAAAGTGCTGTACCCTGAACGAGGTTAATTTATGCTTGATGAGGAGGACCACTTCAACTCCGAAAGCTAGGGAGTTAGGTGTCTCCTCGGTAGCTGTTCTTTTTGTAGTCCGGTATGCTCAGAGGACTTCTGGCAGTTATTCAGCCCATTTGCCTTTTTTCTACTGTAGCTTCTTCTTTAGAAGTTTCTTAATAGTCTTGTTGGTGGATTCCACCAGCCCGTTAGTATGGGGATGGGCTACTGAAGCGAGCCTGAGGTCGATCCCCAATCCTTTGTAGAAATCTTTGAATCAGGCGTTGTCGAAATGCTTCCCCAGGTCAGCTATAATGATGAGAGGGGTCCCGAATCTACATACCACATTGGTTTTGATGAACTTGGTCGTATTCTTTTCTGATATTCGAGAAAGAGGCCCTGCCTCGACCCATCTTGTGAAGTAGTCGATAGCCACGATAACATGTTTCATTTGTCCGGGAGTGGTATGGAGTGGTCCAATTAGGTCGATTCCCCACATGGCAAAGGGGTAAGGTGAATTGAGGGACGACAGTCGCTCAGGTGGCTGGTGGTTCAAGTTTGAAGTTCTTTGACATGGCTCACAAGATTGAACAAAACTTATTGCTTCTTGGTGGATGGTCGGTCAATAGTACCCCATACGAAGCACCTGATATGCTAGAGCTTCCCCACCTATGTGGTTCCCACAGTCCCCAGAGTGGACCTCTCTTAGTGCCCATTTAGCATCATCAAGATGCAAGCATCTAAGTAAGGGGAGGGACCTGCCCCTTCTGTAGAGGTACCCGCATACCAAACAATATCGGACCGAGAGTGTTTTAATTCTTCGGGCTTGGTAGGGCTCTTCGGGGAGCTCTCCCTCAAGGAGGTAGGCAGCGATCAGGTCCATCCAGCAAGGCTGGCGATCTTGGGAGCATATTTCTTTATTTGTGGCTATGCTTGGTTGGGAGATCACCTGGAGGGGAATTCCCCGTGGTAAGGATTGGCCTCCATTTGCAGCTATCTTAGCCAGAACATCTGCGCGGTGGTTTTGGTGTCGAGGCAACTGAGCCAGCTTTAGGTAGGTAGCCATGTTATCTCCCTTTGCCTGGTATACCCCAGTCACCTGATTGACAACAAGCAATGAGTTGCTCTTGATTTGCAGGTAATCGGCCTCTAGTTTGATGCCTACCTTCATCCCGGCTAGGAGGGCTTCGTACTCTGCTTTATTATTGGTGGCTTTAAACTCGAATCTGAAACAGTGGCAGAATTCAGTCCCATCCGGGTCTATAAAAACTATGCCAGCCCCTCCCCCAGCTTGCCCGGATGCTCCATCTGTAAAGAGGGTCCTTGGCTTACAGCGTTCCGGCCAATTGTCGATCTCGGATTTCTTTCCAGGAGTCTCATTTGGTGCTGAGGGATTCTCTTGATCTGGGAGCGCTGAAAATTCTGCCACGAAGTCAGCCAATGCCTGTGCCTTAATTGTGGTCCGGGGCGTATACTTTAAATCGAACTGAGTGAGCTCTAGGGCCCATAAGACTAGCCTTCCGGACACGTCTGGTCTTTATAAGAATTGGCGGAGAGGTTGGTCCTTCACCACTGCTATTGTGTGAGCTTGAAAATAGGGACGGAGCTTCCTCGTTGAGATCACCAGAGCATAAGCGAGCTTTTCCAGGAGAATGTAATTCCTCTCAGACTTGGTTAAAGCATGACTCATATAGTATATGGGTCTTTGAAAACCATCGCCACACTCCTTGGCCAAAGCTCCGCTTAATGCAGTTTCTGAGATGGCCAGGTAGATCTGCAGCTCTTCTCCGAGAAATGGCTTGACTAATAACGGTAGGCTTGTTAGGTATTCTTTCAAGGCTTGAAAGGCTTGCTCGCTCTCCTGGCTCCACTTCATGTTTTTCCCTTGTTTGATGGCTTTGAAGAAAGGGAGACATTTATCGGTGGAGCGAGAGATAAACCTGTTGAGCGCCGCTACACGTCTAGTCAGAATTTATACCTGTTTGAGTGATATTGGGGATTCCAGGTCCAAGATAGCTTTGATTTTTTTTGGGTTGGCCTCTATGCCTCTCTCACGAACCATGAAGCCTAGAAACTTCCCCGCTGTTACCCCAACGTCACACTTGGAGGGGTTCAACCGCATCTGGTTTTCTCTCAGTATGAGAAAGGTCTTGCGAAGGTCTTCCCGATGTCCTTCTGCGGTTGGTGATTTTGTAATCATGTCGTCGATGTATACTTCCATCGTTCTTCCTATCTCGGGCTTGAATAGCTTGTTAACCAGCCGCTGGTATGTAGCCCCTGCGTTCTTCAAACCAAACGGCATCACCTTGTAACAATACAAGCCCTGCCTAATAATGAAGCTGGTTTTATCTTGGTCAGCCGGGTGCATTTTAATCTGGTTGTATCCTGAGAACGCGTCCATAAAACTCAAGAGTTTATTCCTGGACGTGGAGTCAACCAGCTGGTCGATCTTTGGTAAAGGAAAACTATCTTTTGGACAGGCCCGGTTGAGGTCGATGTAATCGACACACATACGCCACTTCCTATTCGCCTTTGTAACCATAACCACGTTAGCGATCCATTCGGGATAGCGTACTTCTCTGATAAACCCTGTTTTGATTAATTTATCTACCTCTGCTTGTACCACAGCGTTCCTCTCAGCGTTGAAGTGATGCCTCTTCTGTTTGACGGGCTTGACTGTTTGATCTACCGCTAATCGATGGGCGGCCAATGATGCCGGGATTCTAGGCATTTCATCATGGCTCCAAGTGAAGATGTCGCTGAATTCTCTGAGAAGATTAATTAAACCTTCTTTCACTTCTGGTTCAAGGGTGGCCCCGACCTTGACAACCTTGGAGGGATCGTCATCTCCGATGGGTATCTTTTCTAGTATATCTACTGGATATCCGCTGGCCCACTCCTTGTTCCGTTCCTCTTCATAAGGCATAATAGGTTCTTTTTATGGATGCTCATGATGCTCTGCGGCTCCATCTCTTCCTGGATTATTCGGGATGTTTCCATGTCTTCCTGGACTAATGCCACCTGTACGTATTGTTTTGCTAGAGCTATAGGATTGGCAGGCACTGCGTAGCATCTCCTAGCTGCCTGCTGGTCTCCGCGTACTTCTCCTACCTTAGTTCCAACCGGGAACTTCAGGACATTGTGGTATATGGACAAGACTCCTTTTAAGGAGGATATGGTCTCCCTAGAATGGTCTCCCTAGAATGGCGTTGTAGGCCTATGGGGTGTCAACCATAACAAAGTCGGTCATAACATTCTGTTGGAGATGGGTGATTCCGATAATCACTGTGAGGATCATCGACCCCACTGGTGTGATCGAATCTCCAGTGAACCCATAAAGTGGAGTTGTACAGCTATTGTAACAACATTGCTTCAGGTTTAATTTTTCCAAAGTATCATTGAAGAGGATATCTACACTGCTACCTGTATCTATGAGCACGCGATGGACCAGACAGTTGGCAATCTGTATTGTGATTACCATGGGATCATCATGAGGTTGCACGGTGTTGAAGACATCTGCTTCAGTGAAAACAATCTGTACCGACCGGGAGGACTCTATCGGGCATTTGGTTGACCTTGAAGACCCCTTGGCTTTCTTCTATGCTAGGAATCTTCCTTGCATGGTTTTTTCAGGGAATTATTTGAAGTGCCAGCCAGTGTGGGCCCTCCGCTGATGGTGTGTATCACCTGGATTTGTTGCATTAAGTCAGTCTGTTCCCCCTTTCTCTTCTCCGCATCCTCAAGGATCTTGGCTTGTACCTCTCTTCCAGTCCGAATATTATCTCTGACCTGCTGTAGAAACTCAATCAAGCATCCCCCCTTATCAGGGCTTCAATCTGGTTGCGTAAATTATAACACTCTGAAGTGTTATGGCCCACGTCTTCATGGAAGTCGCAGTACTTGTACCGATTCCTCCTGTCAGCTTGGGCTTTCATGGGAGCAGGCTTTTGGAGTAGCCCCTTGTCTCGTATAGCAAGGTAAACCGTTTCCCTGGAAGCGTTCAAAGGAGTGTAGTAGTCATAACCTTTCTCCCCTCGTATTACGGGGGCCCAGGTCCTAAGAGGTGGCGAAGCCCGAGGAGGGGTTCGTCTTACTGGATATTTTTCTTGCCTGTGCTAAGGAGCGGGAATGCGATAGGTCGACCTATTGGGAGGTTTATTCTGAGCTTTCTGAGCTGGCTCAAATTTGGGGGCTTCTTTTTTCAGACGCTTCACCGTTCTCATGTCGTCGTGTTCCATCTTGACTTTGAGTTGCTCGTCGATCTTGACCTGCTCAAGAGCCCAATCGTAGGCCTCCTGGTAAGTCTCGGGAGGTCTCTTGGCGAAGGAACGGAAAAGCTTTCCCGCCCATAGGTTTCGCCTGAAGTTGGCGAGAGTTTCTTTCTCGGCGAAAACTCCCATTTGTATGACCTCTTTGTGAAAACGTTCCACGTACGATCGAAGTGTCTCACTTCATTCCTGAATCATATATTGGAGGTGTATGAGATCTTTCGGACAAGGTTTGCCCCTTGGAACTGCTAGAAATTTGTTGATAACTTCGTGAAAGAGTCCACGTTACCAGCTGGCAGCTTTCTGAACCAATTTTTAGCATAGTCAGTTAGGGTCATTGGAAACATCCTACACATAGCTGCTCTGGTAGTGCTCTGGACATCCATCTGTTGAACGAAGCTCTCCAGGTGGCTTAGAGGATCTTTCTTTCCAGAGAACTTATCTGCTGGCATTTTAAATTTTAGTGGGAGCTCCGCTTCTCGGATCCTCCTAGTGAAAGGAGCGTTCATCTCACTTAAGGGATCCTTTTTATCCTCCTTATTCTTTCCTTTTCTTATCTGCTGGACCTCTTTCTGTAGCTTTGCCAGCTGATCCCTCAGTCGCTTGTTCCCAGGTTTCTTTGAATTGACCTCAGGATTCTTCGCTATCAAGTCTCTCTAATGAACTGGCAACGTCTATCAGGTCCCCTTCATGGACAAGATCCATTTGGGAAGTTTGTCTACTCTCCTCCTTTTGGGCCCGGGTGTTCCTCCTTGATGCAGTTGGGTGGGATAGCTCTCGTTGCTCCCGGGTCAAAGCATCTGTGGCGGACTTAACTCGCCTGGGTTGATATTGTGGAGGTCCTTTCGGAACTGGGGGCATGGGTCCCAGCCTATCCCGGATTGAAAGTTGGGGCCTATACCTATCTCGAGCTGGCTCTGGAAAAGGAGGTCCCAGGCGATCGAAGGCAGGCTCCCTAGCTTTGAACCTGCTCGGCTCTCCCTGATCATTCAGGTTGGTTGGCTGGACCGTGATTCCTTCAGCGAGCAGGCAGATGCAGACGGTTTCCACGAAGGCTGCCGCTTGTTGGTCGAGCGCGGCCTGGCTCACTATAGGGTGGCTAGAAGCACGCGCATTAGTTGTTTGGACCGAAACTTGACTGCCATATCCTGATTTTCTCACCTTTCTAGGAGCCTTTCATGTAGGCCTCGCCGGGGGTTGCTCCGAAACTCCATGTTGACCTTGGGAAGAGCGAAGCCTCATAGTTCCACGTAAAACAATGAAAATGTAAATGTAAATGCAAATAGTTGATCTGATTAACTGGGTGTAGGTTTTATTTCCCCACAGATGGCGCCAGAAAGTGTTAACGGAAATTTAGCTCGGCGTAATAAATCTCAGTTAGCACCCTCGAGATCATTACCACGTAGGTGATGACCAAGGTAGAACGTATGTATATATCAATGCTTAATGAAATGACAAGGAAACAACGATATTATTAGCTACTCAAAAGAATCAAAAAAAGGCTTCCTCTATTGATAATATATGATATACATCTCTCTCTCTCTCTCTCTCTCTCAAATTGATCTCACTTTTCTCTAGGGTGTAGTTGGATACTTGTTGTGTGCCTGTCGAATAGTAGTCTCCTTTTTTCAGAGGGAGGAAGTCCCGCCTTTATACAATGTCTTCGTAGGTTAAACTAATTGATTCTTCCCTTCAGTTTCTCCATCTCTCCCCTCCTTATCTGACGGGATTTTCATTTTAAATGTTATTGACTTTGAGTTAATTGCTGAATTGTGGATATCTTGGCGGAGATCAATTTGTTTCCTACTTGGACTCTATTATTTGTTCTGTACGCATGTAATGTCTTAAGATATGATCCTGTGTGTCTTCAGGTCTAGCATGTTCTCCCGTAAGGATCGTCAAATATGGCATGTAATGTGGCGGGGTACATCAGGTAGTGAGGTCGATCAGTGTTCTAGCCATGATATAAAGGAATTTCGTCTAATCAGAAGCTAGGTCTATCCTCCCTTGACCTTTTGAAGCTAGGTATGGCCTCCTGCGGACACCACACTATGTTAGCGAGGTACTGGCGAGCTTTTGGAGAAGTTACGAGGTAATCCCGACTTCGGGGGGGGGGGGGGGGGGATTTCCTGTTTTCAGGTTCGGTGACGCGGGCTTGATCTGATCATTCTTGGCTCTATTCCGGATGTTTCTGGAGCCCGTCCTTGTTCCTTGGGGGCGGTGCCGTAGCTCGGCTTTGGGTAACATGGTCTCCTAGTGGATGATCTCGGGCATGGAGCCAGGCCTGGAGGGTGGAAAATTTCCCTTTGGTCCTTAGCCAATTTTGGCTATTAACATCTGGCAATCTTGGATGTTAAGTACACATGATATAAATGTATAAGACAGATTTATAGAATGAAAAAACTACTTCTTTTTTTAATGTTTCTTTCACATTTACAAATTACAAGCTTTAGTGCATAAATCCCAACAAAATGCTCATAAATACCTAACTAGATAAAGATATGAGAATCTAAAATCTAGTCATCAAACAAATGCCAATCAACAAAAGTTGTCATTAAACATGGCAAGGACAATAAATGCAATCAATAAGTCCTAATCAACAATGTCTAAATGCAAGGCATAAAGACTTAGCTAGAGGGCAAAATAGTCCTAAATGCTAGCTATCAATGAAATGCTAATCTCAACCAATAAACAAAAACACAAACATACTCAAAACATGCTTAATCAAATAGACATGAAATTAATCAACAAAGTAATTGTTAATCCTAAGCAAAGATGAACAAATATGCAAACAATAGGTTCTAAGACATGTTCAACTTACAAGGATGTGAAAGCATGAAGACCCATGAGAAGATGATGCTTGAAAGATGTTAATACACATGAGGTTTATATTTTGTTGAGTAAAAATCAACTCTTGGAGCTCTCTCTCTTTAGGAGTTAATCTCTCTCACTAAAAATGTGTTCTTGAAGCTCTTAAAACGAAGTGAGGAAGAAGAAAATATATATATATATATATATATATATATATATATAACAACCACCCTAGATGAAGTGACGCCGTTTTGGAAAAGTTGAAATAAAAGGCATAAGAAACAGCGTAGTGCAGAAAATGTCATCGTTGACAAGAAACCTCCTAAGAAGAAAAGATCCAAAACTAAAAAGAAATTGAAGGACAAGGTATCTCTACAAACTCCCACTAATTCTGCTTAAGTTCCAGAAGGTACAATCTCATATTTCATTCCTATTTGTTATTTTTGCAATATTATAGGTCATATCAAGCCCAAGTGCTATAAATGCATCTAGAGATAAAGAGATTGAACTTCATTTTAAGCATGCTAGGGCTTTAGATGTTGAAAAACATGATGTGGTTACAAAGCATGTTAAGAATGTTTGGAATAAGAAGAAAGCCAACCGTGTTAATCTTGATAAAGCATGTGTTGCTAATGTTGAAAAGAAGAGTATCAATGATATTCTTGTGGACCAAGTTGTAGAAGGTATTTACTCAAAATTCAACATTGTTGTCAAGAAAGATGTTTGTGTTAAGAAAGATGATACTCTTGTGGACCAAGCCAACAGTGTTTGTGTAAGCTCACCCACGACCAAATGGGTTAAGAGTAAGTGCTCTTACCATTAGTGTAAATTGCACATGTGAGTTAGTTTTAAGATTAGTGTCAAGTTGTGAAGAACTTAACTTACTAGCTTTGTCTCTCTATAACTTGACATAAACTTAGCTATCTCACAATTTGTTATGATAGTCTAAATCCATTGATTAACTTTAGAGAGGTTGCTTTATTGAAATCTATACAGTGACGATATTGTTAGGACTTTTAGAGATTTTTCTATATATGTGTTTTTGAGTTGAAATGGTATGCTTTTTTTCTCTTTGGATGACACACCAACAACTTGTTGTCATGAGGACAAACAAGCCAAGAGAGCTCATAAAAAGGGCAAAGGTGTTGCATTTGATGAAAAAGGCTTGCTAAGGTATTTCCATATCCTAGTGCTTGCTTACTTGGATTTTCATCTTTCAATTCACTATATGTACTACATCATGAAGCATGTCATATTAGTGAACTAGTATAGTGTTTTTATGGTTCTGATTGACATTTACTTTTTAAAGATCTTTTAGTGATATTGTTCACATTGATCTTGATCATGATGTGTGAATTATATGTTTGAATGATGAGGGGCAAGGTTTTGAAAAATATGAGCCTTCATATTCTTTGAAAGCTACTCTCTTGAGAAGTAATGATCTTAAGTAAATCTCTTTGTATTGCTTTTAGATCATGTGCTTGTCAGCCATAAAACTTAGTTTTTCAAAAAATGCACTTTGCATCTCTTGTATGTTTTGTTAAGTAAGATGAGTTTGAATATATGTAAGTTGTGGATACACCTTGAAGTCCTATGACTAGTACATTGAAGAAGACCTGTGGTTATTATCCATTTTACTTCAGCAATTACATAGAACTCAACAAACACCTTCATGAAAAGGGCTACACACCTTTGTTGTGCAACCGCCCAATGTAGGAAAGGACTACACCATTGTGATGAGTGAAAGCCGTCATGAAGAGTATATGTTTATGTTGGAAAAATCAAATAAGTGTTGAAAACAATCAATAAAAAAAATCTTTGATTGAAAGCCTAAATAAAAAATGGCTTAAAGGAGTACAGTTGAAAATCAAAATTGCTTGGTTTGTCAAATAGAAATGGGATGACAAGCCACATGCACACACACGCTCATATGTTGAAATCTATTCTCTTAAAAGCAAAAATTCCAGATGATAATCGATTTGACCTTTTATGGAAAAGCTTAAGATGAATAGATGTTAATATGGTTTGCATGTTGATTATCAAATTACTTCTTTACATATGCTTGAAGCAAATTTTACATACATATTTTGTTTATAAGTATGTTGATATTCTAGCAATTTTAGAAGTATTATGTGAGAGATAGAAAATCTTAGTGTATCTCTCATAGTTTGTGGAGCTTATTTTGTTGAATTTCTTTAAATTGCTTGCATGTGTGATTGTGTGGATTTCATGGTGAACAATATACTATCTTGATCCTAGATAGAGCACTTATCAAGGGGGAGCATAGTATGCAAAGCTTTGTTCTCTTTTATGACATGTTCACATGTTTCAAGTTTATATTTGTTGGCATATTCTTTGGTTGATATGATGAATCTTGTAGATGCTATTTCTCATTCCTTCATTTGCAGTGATGATTCTTTGTATTACCATATGCCTTTGTATTTTTGATAACTAACTTGCTTTGATTGTTTCCACTCACGGTTGTTTTTGTGTTTTTAGTGATTCTCTACATAAGATCATGGGAAGAAACAAGACTACCGAGATTAGTAATCCTTTTAAACCCATAGAAAAACCCAAATCTACTTTATCTACCTGTAAGAAATTCAAATCCAATAGGTTGAATCATTTGGGTGTTATGGGAACCAAAAAATTGTTCCAAGAAAGAGGTATAAATTTGTCCATCGGATTATAGTTGATAGAAATTGGGGTACATTGGTTAATATGCTTGGAATGGTCAATGATAGCTTGGTTAGAGAATTCTACCATGAGTACAAGTATAGTACTACCAATATAGATACTTCGATGGATGTTAGAGAAACTATCTTTAGAGTTAACTCAGATAATATCAATAAATTCCTTGGGTTATCCATTGATATTGAGTCGGACTTTCCTGATGTTGAAATTAGTGAGAATCTCATTATGATGGGTAGAACTCTATGTGATGTTAATGATTTTGAGTGGGGTAATCGTGCTTTCATTAGCCAAAGTGAGTTGACTAAGGTTAGTGCCTTTTGACATCTTTTTATTTGTACAAATCTTGTGAAATCTTCTAATTCTACCGAGCTAAACAAGGAGAAGAATAAGATTGTGTATGCTTTAGTGACTAACAAACCCATAAGCCTTGGAGAAGTTCTTATAAAACATATTGATATTGATGCTTGTTCATCTAGGTTGGACAAGAAGTTGGCACTCCCGGGGTTTATTGCTCATTTGTGTTTGTCTCTAGGTATGAAGAAACATGAGGAAGATGTGCTACTACAGCCCTTAGAGAAGTTTAGTGATAAACGTGTGACTTTTATGTCATACAAAGACAAGGGTAAGTCTCGTGATACTTTTGGGCTCTTTAGTGAATCTCTAGATTCAAGCATTGTATTTAGCACAAATTGTCTTCCGGAATGGGCTACACAATTGTAGGATGAGGTTGAGAAGTCAAGAATGAAGATTGAAAAATCACAAAGGAAGATCAAAGAACTAAATGCTAAGGTAGTTCAACAAGATGCTAGGATCAAAGAATTGGAAGAAAGTATCTCCTCAAGCAAAAGAACTACTCTAAAGCATTATGTGAGATCGACCAATCGCACAAAGTTCCTTGGTGACACAAGTGACTAGTAGAATGATCATGAGGTACATTTCATTTTTATTTTTCCTTCTGGCTTCATATCATGTCAAAAAGGGGGAGAAATATGTGATATCTCTTTTATCTTACTTATTTCCAATCTTTATTTTATGTTTCATTTTATGTTTCATTTGGAATCTTGAACTTTTGTGGCATTTAATAATTTGCATTGAACTTGGTTAGAATATTTTGGATTAGCATGTATTAAAGGGGAGTATACATGATCCATCTGAACTTTAAATGCTTTATTCTTGCCAAAATGTACATTGCCATATGTGTTGTCTCTTATATATACATTGTGCTTCAAGTTGACTTTAGGTGATAACAATAGAGGATCAAGAAGAAGTTCAAGACTTGTTGAAGATTAGTCTAGGAATGTGTAACTCTTGGTAACTCATTGTGACGAATCTTCTACAAGTAGTCTAGAAATGTGTAACTCTTGTTTCACACACTTGATATTGAATGCACATGCATTAGATTTAAACTGACAAATTTTGTAAACTGGATGTTCTAGGACTATATCTAGGAAATGGCATTCTTGTGTTTTTTTTGGTTATGTTTTATGGACAGACTTGAATTTAATCTTATATTATTCTTTATTGAGTTCCGGTCATTTCGGTTACTCATTCATTAGTTTTCAAGTTCCGAGTAAAAAGTTATGAAACTTTCCTGCCACTTACCATGCATTGTCTTCGTCTTAGTGTATCGAGTCGAATTCTTATTTTCTGGTCACAGTTTCATAGTCGTCCATGTGCATGAGAGATCGAGTCCCAATTCATAATCCAAAAATGGATTCGAATTTGGAGTCTAGAGGCCGGAGAACTGTCAAATAACGTGAAGGGGGCGCGAGGTAGGAAGCAAATGGCCAAACACCATTTGCCACCCATCCCCGAGGAGGCGCGTGACCATTGACACGCATTTTACCGTTGTATGCAATATCAATTCAAATTTATAGAATCCCAAGATGTGCTCAAACAAGTATAAAACTAGTATGCATCAAGTATGGGTATCGTTCCACAGGAATCGAGCGATAGCTATGATTAAATCCTACTTTAGTGCTAACTACTAACAAGAATTAAATGAAATGATTGATGATTGATGATTGAAGATTAACTAAAATGCAAGCTAAATATAAACTAACTAAATGCACTAAGATAGTGGGTGGTAATAGATGATAAATGACTAAGGAATTGATGGATTCATTAAGGCAAACTATGGGCAAGATGAACTCTCATTAATGAACATTAGTCAAATATAACCAAACTAGAGTGTATAGCTTGATTGTATATCACTTATGAGTTTCCAATCTAGAGTGTATAATATTGGCCACCCATAAATGATTGTTCATGAATGTGCATCTAACAAAATAAGGGATTAATCTCATATAAAGTCACTAATTCTAGAGTGTATAGATATAATGCTTAATCTCTCACAAGCAACCAATCCTAGAGTGTATAGTATGATTACCCATTCAAGATTAGATTGAATTTGAGATTTAATAATCCAGATTACACTTGAGTAGTGTATTCTTGCGCAATCCTTCCATTCAATTAAGCTTTAGAGAATCAAATAGAGTGTATATCTAATTCTCTACTCAAATAATTCATTAAACAACTTGTTAAGAAAGGAGTGTACAATCAAAACAAATTATCTTTGAAATCAATTAGAACATTGAATGAAACATATTTGTAGATTGATATATATATATATATATATATAGTTCATTACAATACCTACAATTAACATAAGAATCACATCAACCCCTTAGTGGGGATTTAGCTACTCATATCAAATGAAAATAAATGACAAAAAGGAGAGAAATAGAAGGGACCCATGTAGAACCTTCTTCCTTCAAGCTCAAATCCACCTCCAATGACCTTTTGGAGTAGCAATTGATGAAGATAAAGATGGGTTTTGGATAATTTGGGAGATAATGGATTTTTAGATTTAGAGAGAGAAAATGTGAATGGAATAGGTGTATGCTCCTGCTTTGAAAAATCAAATGTGGTTCCTTATATACCCTCTTCAAAAATAGGTTAGAATGCTGATATGGCTCTAACTGATGATCGTATAGCACAGGTACATCACGGGTAAGGTACCCATGCAGTACCCGTGCAATGTTTATTTTCCTTCCTGATTTGTGCAATGTGCACAGGTAAGTGACCCGTGCCGTACTGGTGCAGTTGGTTCTTGCACGAGGCTCTGCTCCCTAGTCTAGTGGGTTGCACGGGTAATACCCGTGCACTGAGGTCTACTCCAATTTCATCTTCCGGTGCAAGGGTTGATGCACGGGTAGTGCACAAGTGTGCTACCTGTGCAGTTTGACCTACTTCACCACATTTTTGCACCATTTGTCCTTTTTGCCCCTCTTCATACCTTTTTACTTAATACCTACAATCACAACCAAAAGAGCCATAAATACACATAAAAATACCCTAAGAACGAGACAAAGAGAAAGGATATGAGAGACAAAATGTATAACATTTTTGGCTCGATCAACCATCTCGGGGAGGAGGGCCTCTTGCCCCCGAGATGGCCACACGCCTCCTCCGGGAGCTGAGGTGGCACGTGGCCATTCGTTGCCTTTTTCCCTCTCTTTTAAATTTCTCTTTCCCTTACTCATTTCATTTTAAGAAGAAAATTTGAAAAAATTAAGTGCATAATTTTCTCTCCAACTTTCTCATCTTTCAAACACCATATCTCTCTCATTTCTTATCCGATTTGAGTGATTCAAGTTGGAGAATCTTTGTATTGAAGTTTCCTACCTTCTCCAAGTTATTTTGCAGCCATTTGTTCAAGTTTATTGGTTGTTCTACACTCAAAACCGAAACTGCACGAGATTACAATGTATTGATCTATTCTTTGTGTTTTGATCTTCAAAGTCTTCAATTACATTGGGTTTTGTTCTTCTATATGTATGTGTTACTTGGACAAATGCATTTGAGAAGTAGAGCTTTAATTATAGGCTAATATTGTCTAATTAGAGACTTGAATGTGAACTAGTGTTTCTTGAAATCTAGGTTTTCACATGTTTGTGAGTTGTATTATGATTACCTTATTATATAGGGCTATTTGTTCTTTGATTGACTTTATCTTCATGATTGATAGCCTTATCATGTGCTAGGACTCATTAGTTGAATATATCTAGGATTAGCACATTTGATTTCATATTTATAGCTAATTAGGATTGGCTCATTGGCACTGATGTGCCGTAAACTCTCCAAAAATTTGCACTATACCCCCTATACTTTTATTTTCGACACTAAACCCCCTGAACTCTCGTTTTATTGGCAGAAGCCAACTATAGATGCCCTCTCACAAGGGGCAATAAACTCAAGTGTTTGCCATCTAAACGAAGGTTCAGGGGTTTAGTGCTGAAAAAAAATGTAGGGGGTATAGTGCAAATTTTTGGAGAGTTTAGGGGGCATCAGTACCAATTAGACTTAGGATTTAATTGATTTGTGCATAAATACCTTCACTAAATATTTGCTAGAATATTCATTGATCATATCCTTTGAATCTAGCATGTTAATGTTTGTTACTAAAACCTTGAATGTGTGCTTAATGCATATGTGTTAACAGAAAATTTGCTAAGGGTGAGAAATCTCAATTAACACCCTCGAGACCACTACTACGTAAGTGGTGGCCAAGGTTGAATGTATGTTTGACAGTGCTTAGTAAAATGACAAGAAATATTGGTACTATTTGTTAGGATAATGCTCAATGGCAAGAGTGTAATATTGTAATTGACAATCTTCTCATATAAATAAAGTATATTCTGATTCTTACAATTACTTATAGCATTTATTATTATAATTGTCAAGGTAAATAATCATAAGGTCAAAAGACTATGAGACATGAAGAATTGTTCATACATCCGGATATGTATGAGGTAGACATAATTCTTTAGTTAATCTTGAATAACGTTCCACAACTTAAGTTAAAGGTTGGGCACCTCTATCTTGTTCAAGTTGTAGAATTCTTTTACTAGCATTTGAGTGGGATCAAATGAATATGATGAGTCTAAAATCATCGAAAGGTTTTCGAGTAAAAGAATCTAGTGCACTAGGTGAATTGAACTGGATCATAATGAAATACTTTATCTAGAACCGTCACTAGATATAAGTCTTTTCATTAAAGAGGACAATCGGAGAGTCTATCTTAATCCTGAGATAAATGATGGACTTATGGTTGCAAGTGTTATCATTAGAGCTATCAATGAGTACGATTATATAGCATAGTCTATCCTCGATAGTTTGGTGGTATACATTTGTTAATCGATAGAGGACTTCATTTATAGATACGGACATCGTGGCTCCATTTATTAAATGAGAGTATAATATCATCATATGGATGTTTTGAGGTATTGGATATTAAATTTCAACGTTGAGTTTTCAATAATGATTATTGAAAACATGGCTTCTGGACAAGTCAAAGTATCCAAGTTCGACATGTGGTCATATGAGGAAATATGGTAACTTGGAGCTCTTGGCGATTACTGATATTATTCACGAGGATACACCATCTCCTATAAGATTGTCTAGGGTATGAATGAGAAACATCTCCTTATTCTATCTTTATTTAAGAGTTCAATTTTAGCTATTTAGTGGAGTGAGTTAAAATTAATAGATTGGACCTAAGTGAATCATTTGTTGATTGTGATTAGGTTGTGTCTATTGAAGCTTAAATTTAGATAGCCCGCCATGATCCCCAATCCACAAGTATTTGCATGGATCACTTGATATATTCTACCGGGCCGATATTAAGGGTCCATCTAGAATTGTTTTTAATATATCAAGAATATAATATGTCTATTATTTAATTAATGGGCTGCACTATTATATTAATATATTAAAAGGAGACATGTGAGCTTGTTTCCTTTAGTAAGAATGGGTCTGGTTCACATGTGGGCTTTTATTTAAAGTCCAATGGATTAAATGAAATAAGAAAATAATATATGGCCCATTTATATAAGTGGGGCGGCAAGGTGTATATATTAACCTAATATATTATTTTGTTTCATTGTTTTAATTAAATAAGAATTAGTTAATTTATTAATTAAATAAGAATTAGTTAATTTATTAATTAATTGTTTAATTAAGAAACAGATCTTTTTCTGATCAGGAAATATATTTCCTAAAGTTATACTATTGGTAGTAGTATATTAAAAGTAAAACACTTGTTTGATAAGAAAATAAATAATTAATTTTATTTATTTAATCAAATAAGAAGTCTTTTTATTTAGTCAATAAAAGAATAAAAATATCTATGAGTTGGATTAGGTTTTAAAGTCTAAAGGTTGATGGAAATTAGGGTGCAACACAAACTCTTTTTGGTATGTGATTTGCGGCAACCCTAGTCCATTTAGAGGAAGATTTCGGTAATCCTAAATAGAAGAGGAAGCAAAATTTCGGCCACCTATATAATACTACATATAGAATTCGGCCACAATAGTTGATTGAATGATTCAATTTTTCTTCTTCTTCTCAATTCATAGAAAAGGATAATTTTTAATCTACTAAACATAAAAGAGAGAAGAGATTATTCTTTGATAGTACACTGATTGCTTGTTCATCAATAAGCTTGTGTGTACAACATTGAATTAGGTTCACGCGAGTTTCGATCATTAGATTGAGAACTCAAAAGTGACCGGAATAATCTTTGTCTTCTTTTGATTGTTTTGTGACTAACAAAAGAAAAAGAAAACTTTGTTCATCCATTCTCAGGTTTGCAATTCAAAGAAAAAGGGAGACCACGCTCCTAGGTGATTCACGTACGTGTTCGGATTGGAAGATCTCACGGTACTGTTCACGATTACTGTTCACGGCGGGGGTACTGTTCACTATCACTGCTCACGCGGGTACTGTTCATGCGGGTACTGTTCACGGGCATCAGAAAAGATTTTGCTGATTACCAATCAACGTAAGTCAATCGGATCACACGTCAAGAGGTATTTAACTCTAACCGTATATATTTGAGTTTAATTAATTAAAAGGTTAAGGTTCAACTTTGAGAAAAAGTTTAAAAACATACGAAATCTATTTTTCGTTTCTTCTGCTGCGTTTTATATCGATTTTTCCCTACAATTGGTATCAGAGCCTTGGTTGTACCTTTTAATTAATTAACGTATATATACGTGAATCTATTTCTTTTTTGTTCTGATTATACATGTTTTAGAAAGAGATGGCACTCTAGGTATTCGCATATATAATTACATGTTGAATGTATGGATTTATATATGTTTTATAAAGTGAATTGTTATTGCTCGATTTTGGTCCTAGAATTTCAATGTAATTTTTGTTTCGGATTTGTAACAAGAAGGGTGGTCTATTATCGCCATAATTCCTTCTTGGTAGTTGCTAGGGTTTTTTTTTTGTATGTAAAATAAGTGTAGTATTTTTTTTTTGTAATCAGGTGCAGTATTTTTTTTTTTGTAAATCTTACTACAGTAAAATAAAAATAAATTGCTATAGTAATTTATTCTTAATATGATGTAATGTATTCGGGTATTGAAAATTCGAAGACACGAAGAAAAACGAAGCAACCGGAACCGAGAACGAGCACCGTGCGCACCCTAGGACTGGATTGGGCTGCGCATGGCAAGCCCAATCCTTAGTGGGCTGCGCACGGCAGCCTTGTGTGGCCTTATGGGCTGCGCAAGGCAGCCCCTTTGTGGGGTTGTGGGCTGTGCACGTCCATGGGAGGAGGCCGAGGGATGAGCGTATGGTTGATGGCCACCTGAAGATCTTGTATTCCTAACAATAGTAATTTACTTGCTTTTCTAGGATGGGCCAAAATTTTTGCTATTTAATTTTTGCTTAAATATTACAATATTTGTTGTTGTATGATAACATAACATTTTAGAATAGGAGTGCCACTCATATATCTCTTTTGGTATGAACATGCATTGAATGATTTAGATATCTAATTGGCATCTAGATAACTTGGTAAAAATCATTCTTTGGGATTTAATCACACACCTTAAATAATTGAGTGGGAGAAGGTGTGCAAGAACGCCTATGGCCTCCAAGATTAGTTGAGTTTTATTATTTTTGGTAATCCCCCCAAGGGGCGTCCATAAATGGAATTTAACAATATACTTCCTTACAAGGATAGACTAGACAATTGACTTAAACGAAATCTACTCCCCAAGGAGGGATTTTCGTGAGAGAAAATTGAGGGTCGATATCTTGGTAACACACTCAATGTAATTTTATTAATATCCTCCCAAGAGTTCTTGTTAATAAAAATTACAAGGCTAAAATTGAAAACGCTGGTTGTTATGTTAACAATTAGGTGGGACCTAGTCTAACTAGTAAATAGTGCGAACTCCCAAAGGGGGCGTAATATTTATGGGTGTTGGATCACCGTTGAATTTTTATGATTGAATTATTTATTTTAATTCAAGATAAATTTTTAAAAGTGCTATTATCATGATTATTTACTTATATATGTTTTTGTTTTAATCAGAAATCATGACCCCATCACTTATGAACATCCTGAAAGATAACACCTTAACTGGAGATAACTACGTAACATGGAAAAGGAAAATTGGGTTGTTGCTGCAAAGTGAAAAACATAAGTTTGTTCTGACCACTCATAAACCACCCTTCCTAATAATGAATCTAATGTGATGCAAAGAGATGAGTATGAGCAGTGGAAGACTTCTGATGATATGGCAAAATGTTACATTATGGCCACTATCTCCGACGTGTTGCAACAGCAACATGAAGGAATGGAGTCCGCTGCTGATATAATGATGTCTCTAGAGGAAATGTTTGTTATGAGGTCTAGGACGACTAAGAGAGAGGCAGTGACTGCTTTTATGAATCTTAGGATGAAACCTGGACAATCTGTGAAAGATCACATGATGAAAGTCATAGCACATCTCAATATTGCTGAACTAAATGGTGCTGAGATTGATGGTGAGACCAAAATTGATATGGTAGTTAACTCACTGTCAGATTCCTTTGATCAGTTCAAGTTGGACTACACCTTGAACAAAAAGGAATACACCTTGTAGGGCCTGATGCAAGATGTTCAAAGCGCTGAAAAGATCCTTGTGAAAAACAAAGGTCAAGAGATTCATTTGGTTGGTAAAGTTGCTACTGTTAAGACCCGTAAGAAGGTCAAGAAACAACAGAAGAAAAAGCAACTTGGGCCTACCTAAGAAGGAAACCAAGAAAGTAACCAAGATCAAATGGAAATGCTTTCTTTGTGGTGAAAAGGGCATTGGAAAAGAGATTGCCCAAAGTCCCAGAAAAAGAAGGGAGAAGGTAATGTTAATTATCTAGAAACATGTTTTCTGGCAGATTCTACTGATTCTTGGATCATAGACTCTGGAGCCACTAATCATGTTTGTTATTCCTTGCAGGGGTTCCCAGAAAGGAGAAGGCTGAATAAAAACGAAATCAATTTGCGCTTGGGCAACGGAACATTAGTGTCTGCAAGTGCAGTGGGAGATATTAGAGTTATTTTAGATTCTAGTAGGAATTTAGATTTAATAGACGTTTATTATGTACCTCAATTCAAGAGGAATTTAATTTCAGTTTCTTGTTTAAATAAGTTTGGATATTCGGTTACTTTTAATAAAACTTTTATTATTAGTAAGAATGACAAAGTTGTTTGCAAAGGTACATTGGAAAACGGTTTATTCTTTTTGCATAGAAATATCTCTCACTCGTTAGACACAGAAATAACGGAACCTAATCATAAAAGAGTAAAATTATCAAAAGATGAAACCTATCTTTGGCATTTACGCCTAGGTCACATTAACCTTAATAGGATTAAAAGATTGGTATGTGAGGGACCTTTAAGTTACTTAAAGGTTGATGATCTACCAACTTGTGAATCTTGTTTGGAAGGTAAAATGACCAAAAGGCCGTTCAATACCAAAGGTGCAAGAGCCACTGAATGTTTAGGACTAGTACACACTGATATATGTGGTCCTATGAGCATTCAAGCTAGAGGTGGATATGAGTACTTCATCACCTTCACAGATGATTACTCAAGATTTGGTTATGTGTATCTCATGAGACATAAGTCGGATGCATTTGATATGTTCAAAGCATTCAAAGCTGAAGTAGAAAATCAGCTTTAGAAACATATAAAAATCTTGAGATCTGATCGTGGTGGAGAATATCTATCTGGAGAGTTTTAGCAATATCTTATTGATAATGGGATAGTTTCTCAGCTTTCTGCACCAGGTACACCTCAACAAAATGGGGTAGCAGAAAGGAGAAATAGGACTCTTTTAGAGATGGTTAGATCAATGTTAAGTTATTCAACACTTCCTATTTGTTTTTGGGGATATGCTTTACAAACATCAATATATATTCTAAACGATGTACCATCTAAATCTGTCCCTAAAACCCCATATGAAATGTGGACTGGGCGAAAGCCTAGTTTACAACACATGAGGATATTTGGTTGTCCTGCACATGTGTTGAAAGGAAAGACAGAAAAGATGGAGTCCAGTTCGGAAACATGTATATTTGTGGGGTATCCAAAAGGAACTAAAAGATATTATTTCTATAGTCCTTCTGATCTAAAAGTATTTGTTTCAACAAATGCTTCATTGCTAGAAAAGGATGTTATGATTATGCTCAATGGCAAGAGTGTAATATTGTAATTGACAATCTTCTCATATTAATAAAGTGAATTCTGATTCTTACAATTACTTATAGCATTTATTATTATAATTGTCAAGGTAAATAATCATAAGGTCAAAAGACTATGAGACATGAAGAATTGTTCATGCATCTGGATATGTATGAGGTAGACACAATTCTTTAGTTAGTCTTGAATAACGTTCACAACTTAAGTTAAAGGTTGGGCACCTCTATCTTGTTAAAGTTGTAGAATTCTTTTACTAGCATTTGAGTGGGATCAAATGAATATGATGAGTCTAAAATCATCGAAAGGTTTTCGAGTAAAAGAATCTAGTGCACTAGGTGCATTGAACTGGATCACAATGAAATACTTTATCTAGAACCGTCACTAGATATAAGTCTTTTCATTAAAGAAGACAATCAGAGAGTCTATCTTAATCCTGAGATAAATGATGGACTTATGGTTGCAAGTGTTATCATTAGAGGAGTACGATTATATAGCATAGTCTATCCTCGATAGTTTGGTGCTATACATTTGTTAATCGATAGAGGACTTCATTTATAGATATGGACATCGTGGCTCCATTTATTAAATGAGAGTATAATATCATCATATGGATGTTTTGAGGTATTGGATATTAAATCTCAACGTTGAGTTTTCAATAATGATTATTGAAAACATGGCTTCTGGACAAGTCAAAGTATCCAAGTTCGAAATGTGGTCATATGAGGAAATATGGTAACTTGGAGAGCTATAGGCGGTCTATGAGCTCTTAGCGATTACTGATATTATTCACGAGGATACACCATCTCCTATAAGATTGTCTAGGGTATGAATGAGAAACATCTCCTTATTCTATCTTTATTTAAGAGTTCAATTTTAGCTATTTAGTGGAATGAGTTAAAATTAATAGATTGGACCTAAGTGAATCATTTGTTGATTGTGATTAGGTTGTGTCTATTGAAGCTTAAATTTAGATAGCCCGCCAAGATCCCCAATCCACACGTATTTGCATGGATCACTTGATATATTCTACCATGCCGATTTAAGGGTCCATCTAGAATTGTTTTTAATATATCAAGAATATAATATGTCTATTATTTAATTAATGGGCTGCACTATTATATTAATATATTAAAAGGAGACATGTGGGCTTGTTTCTTTTAGTAAGAATGGGTCTGGTTCACATGTGGGCTTTTATTTAAAGTCCAATGGATTAAATGAAATAAGAAAATAATATATGACCCATTTATATAAGTGGGGCGAGGTGTATATATTAACCTTATATATTATTTTGTTTCATTGTTTTAATTAAATAAGAATTAGTTAATTTATTAATTAAGAAACAAATCTTTTTCTGATCAGGAAATAAATTTCATAAAGTTATACTATTGGTAGTAGTATATTAAAAGTAAAACACTTGTTTGATAAGAAAATAAATAATTAATTTTATTTATTTAATCAAATAAGAAGTCTTTTTATTTAGTCAATAAAAGAATAAAAATATCTATGAGTTGGATTAGGTTTTGAAGTAAAAAGGTTGATGGAAATTAGGGTGCAACACAAACTCTTTTTGGTATGTGATTTGCGGCAACCCTAGTCCATTTAGAGGAAGATTTCGGCAATCCTAAATAGAAGAGGAAGCAAAATTTCGGCCACCTATATAATACCACATATAGAATTCTGCCAAGATAGTTGATTGAATGATTCAATTTGTCTTCTTCTTCTCAATTCATAGAAAATGATAATTTTTATTCTACTAAACATAAAAGAGAGAAGAGATTATTCTTTGATAGTACACTGATTGCTTGTTCATCAATAAGCTTGTGTGTACAACATCGAATTAGGTTTACGCGAGTTTCGATCATTAGATTGAGAACTCAAAAGTGACCGGAATAATTTTTGTCTTCTTTTGATTGTTTTGTGACTAACAAAAGAAAAAGAAAACTTTGATCATCCATTCTCAAGTTTGCAATTCAAAGAAAAAGGGAGACCACGCTCATAGGTGATTCACGTACGTGTACGGATTGGAAGATCTCATGGTACTATTCACGATCACTGTTTACGGGGGAAGGGGGGGGTGGGGGTTACTGTTCACGATCACTGTTCACGAGGGTACTGTTCATGATCACTGTTCATGCGGGTACTGTTCATGCGGGTACTGTTCACAATCACTGTTCACGCGTGTACTGTTCACGGGCATCGGAAAAGATTTTACGGATTACCAATCGACGTAAGTCAATCGGATCACGCGACAAGAGGTATTTAACTCTAACCGTATATATTTGAGTTTAATTAATTAAAAGGTTAAGGTTCAACTTTGAGAAAAATTTTAAAACCATACGAAATCTATTTTTCATTTCTTCCGCTGCGTTTTATATCGATTTTTCCCTACAAAGAACTATATGAATAATTTTGTGCCCAAAAGTAGAATTGTCATGAATGAGATGTCAGGAGATACAATTCCACAAGAGGTTTCACAACCCAGCCCAATTGTAAGTTCCACTCCTACACAAGATCAACAACCTACCATTCCTCGTCGTAGTGGGAGGGTTAGAACACAACCCGAAAGATACATCGGTCTAGGAGAATCTGTTGAGAATCTCCTGGACGACGATGATCCCTACACGTACAAGGAAGCTATGAAGGATGTTGATTGTCGTCATTGGCAAAAGGCAATGCAATCCGAGATTGAATCAATGTTCAATAACAAAGTCTGGTCCCTTGTAGACTTGCCTAAAGGGATAAAACCCATTGGGTGGAAGTGGGTATACAAGAGGAAAAGAGGTATGGATGGTAAGGTGGAAACCTTTAAAGCTAGACTAGTAGCTAAAGGTTATACATAGAAAGAAGGTATCGATTATGAGGAAACCTTCTCACCTGTGGCCATGCTTAAATCCATTAGGATACTCTTATCCATTGCAGCATCTCTAGACCTAGAGATTTGGCAAATGGACGTCAAGACAACTTTCCTTAATGGAAGTCTTGACGAGAGCATCTACATGATGCAACCAGAGGGATTCATTGAAAAAGGCCAAGAAGAAAGAGTATGCAAGTTGCAAAAGTCCATATATGGACTAAAGCAAACATCGAGATCCTGGAACATAAGGTTCGATCAAGCTATAAAGGGTTTTAGATTTATTCAAAACCCTGACGAACCTTGTGTATACAAGAGGATCAAAGGCGACAAGATGGTTTTCCTCATTCTTTATGTTGATGATATACTACTCATTGGAAACGATGTAGGTGTATTGACATCAGTGAAAGAATGGTTAGCAAAACAATTTGATATGAAGGACTTAGGAGAAGCAAGTTATATTCTTGGTATCCAAGTAATAAGGGATAGAAAGAATAGAACGATTGTATTATCCCAAGCTTCATACATTGATAAAATCTTGTCTAGATTTACCATGCAAGATTCCAAGAAAGGTATGTTACCTTTTAGACATGGAATCAAACCTTCTAAGGGTCAAACACCTAAGAGTGTGCATGAAGAGCAATTCATGAGTAGAGTTCCATATGCCTCGGCAGTTGGAAGTCTCATGTATGCAATGCTCTGTACTAGACCAGATATTTGTTTTGCTGTTGGCATAGTTAGCAGGTTTCAATCGAAACCTGGTCCTGATCATTGGACGGCAGTCAAGCATATTTTCAAGTATCTCAAGAGAACTAGAGATTATATGCTTGTATACTCTGGAGGGGATTTAATTCCCGTTGGGTATACAGATTCTGATTTCTAGTCAGATTCTGACTCTAGAAAATCCACATCAGGATCTGTGTTTACCATTGGAGGAGGAGCAGTCATATGGAGGAGTATCAAGCAATCTTGTATTGCTGATTCCACCATGGAAGCTGAGTATGTTGCTGCATGCGAAGCTGCCAAAGAGGCTGTTTGGCTCCGCCAATTCTTGATTGACTTAGAAGTGGTTCCTAGTGCAAATAAGCAGATCACTATACACTGTGACAACAGTGGTGCAGTGGCTAATTCGAAAGAACCAAGAAGTCATAAGAGAGGTAAACACATTGAAAGGAAGTATCACATTTTGAGGGAAATTGTTCATAGGGCAGACGTGACGATCACCAAAATCGCGTCAGCAGAAAATCTAGCGGATCCCTTCACAAAGGCTCTACCTCAGAAGAGCTTTGATGGACATCTAGAGAACATGGGAATGAGAGATATGACACACTTGTTATCGAGCAAGTGGGAGATTGTTAGGATTATGTTCAATGGCAAGAGTGTAATATTGTAATTGACAATCTTCTCATATTAATAAAGTGAATTCTGATTCTTACAATTACTTATAGCATTTATTATTATAATTGTCAAGGTAAATAATCATACTGGTCAAAAGACTATGAGACATGAAGAATTGTTCATACATCCGGATATGTATGAGGTAGACACAATTCTTTAGTTAGTCTTGAATAACTGTTCACAACTTAAGTTAAAGGTTGGGCACCTCTATCTTGTTAAAGTTGTAGAATTCTTTTACTAGCATTTGAGTGGGATCAAATGAATATGATGAGTCTAAAATCATCGAAAGGTTTTCGAGTAAAAGAATCTAGTGCACTAGGTGCATTGAACTGGATCACAATGAAATACTTTATCTAGAACCGTCACTAGATATAAGTCTTTTCATTAAAGAAGACAATCAGAGAGTCTATCTTAATCCTAAGATAAATGATGGACTTATGGTTGCAAGTGTTATCATTAGAGCTATCAATGAGTACGATTATATAGCATAGTCTATCATCGATAGTTTGGTGGTATACATTTGTTAATCGATAGAGGACTTCATTTATAGATATGGACATCGTGGCTCCATTTATTAAATGAGAGTATAATATCATCATATGGATGTTTTGAGGTATTGGATATTAAATCTCAACGTTAAGTTTTCAATAATGATTATTGAAAACATGGCTTCTGGACAAGTCCAAGTATCCAAGTTTGAAATGTGGTCATATGAGGAAATATGGTAACTTGGAGAGCTATAGGCGGTCTATAAGCTCTTGGCGATTACTGATATTATTCACGAGGATACACCATCTCCTATAAGATTGTCTAGGGTATGAATGAGAAACATCTCCTTATTCTATCTTTATTTAAGAGTTCAATTTTAGCTCTTTAGTGGAATGAGTTAAAATTAATAGATTGGACCTAAGTGAATCATTTGTTGATTGTGATTATGTTGTGTCTATTGAAGCTTAAATTTAGATAGCCCGCCAAGATCCCCAATCCACACGTATTTGCATAGATCACTTGATATATTCTACCGGGCCGATTTAAGGGTCCATCTAGAATTGTTTTTAATATATCAAGAATATAATATGTCTATTATTTAATTAATGGGCTGCACTATTATATTAATATATTAAAAGGAGACATGTTGGCTTGTTTCTTTTAGTAAGAATGGGTCATGTTCACATTTGAGCTTTTATTTAAAGTCCAATGGATTAAATGAAATAAGAAAATAATATATGGCTCATTTATATAAGTGGGGCGGCAAGGTGTATATATTAACCTAATATATTATTTTGTTTCATTGTTTTAATTAAATAAGAATTAGTTAATTTATTAATTAATTGTTTAATTAAGAAACAAATCTTTTTCTGATCAGGAAATATATTTCCTAAAGTTATACTATTGGTAGTAGTATATTAAAAGTAAAAGACTTGTTTGATAAGAAAATAAATAATTAATTTTATTTATTTAATCAAATAAGAAGTCTTTTTATTTAGTCAATAAAAGAATAAAAATATCTATGAGTTGGATTAGGTTTTGAAGTCTAAAGGTTGATGGAAATTAGGGTGCAACACAAACTCTTTTTGGTATGTGATTTGCGGCAACCCTAGTCCATTTAGAGGAAGATTTCGGCAATCCTAAATAGAAGAGGAAGCAAAATTTCGGCCACCTATATAATACCACATATAGAATTCTGCCAAGATAGTTGATTGAATGATTCAATTTGTCCTCTTCTTCTCAATTCATAGAAAAGGATAATTTTTATTCTACTAAACATGAAAGAGAGAAGAGATTATTCTTTGATAGTACACTGATTGCTTGTTCATCAATAAGCTTGTGTGTACAACATCGAATTAGGTTTACGCGAGTTTCGATCATTAGAGTGAGAACTCAAAAGTGACCGGAATAATTTTTGTCTTCTTTTGATTGTTTTGTGACTAACAAAAGAAAAAGAAAACTTTGATCATCCATTCTCAAGTTTGCAATTCAAAGAAAAAGGGAGACCACGCTCCTAGGTGATTCACGTACGTGTTCGGATTGGAAGATCTCACGGTACTATTCACTATCACTGTTCACGAGGGGTACTGTTCACGATCACTGTTCACGCGGGTATTGTTCACGCGGGTACTGTTCACGGGCATCGGAAAAGATTTTACGGATTACCAATCGACGTAAGTCAATCGGATCACGCGTCAAGAGGTATTTAACTCTAACCGTATATATTTGAGTTTAATTAATTAAAAGGTTAAGGTTCAACTTTGAGAAAAATTTTAAAACCATACGAAATCTATTTTTCGTTTCTTCTGCTGCGTTTTATATCGATTTTTCCCTACACTATTATCCACCAAAGAGAATCAAATATGCTTTCTTTATTAATAGTGTGTGATATACATATCTCTCTCAAATTGCTCTCAATTTCTCTAGGGTGTAGTCCGGTTCTTGTCGTATGCCTGTCGAAAAGTAGATCCTCTTTCTAAAGCCGAAGGCCGAAGTCCTCCTTTTATACATTGTCTTCATAGGTTAAACTAACTGATTCTCCCATTGATTTTCTCAATCCCTTCCCTCCTTATTTGACGAGATTTCTCATTTAAATGTCATTGACTTTGCGTTAATTGCTGAGTTGAGAATATCTTGGTGGAGATTAATTTGTTTCCTATTTGGACTCTATTACTTGTTCTATACGTATGTAATATCTCAAGATATGATCTAGTGCATCTTCATGTCTTAGTAGCATGATCCCTCATAGGGGTCGTTGAATATGGTATATATTGCCTTGTATGGTGAGGTATATCAGATAGTGAGGTCGATCAGTGTCTTAGCCCCGATATTCAGGAGCTTAGTCTAGCCAGGAGCTAGGTCTGACCTCCCTTGATCTTTTGGAGCTATATGTGGCCTCCTACGGACACCCCTCTATGTCAACGGGGTATAGGCGAGCTTCTGGAGAGGTTGCGAGGCAATCCCAACTTCGGGGGGGTTTCCTGGTTTCAGGTTTGGTGATGCGGGCTCGATCTGATCCAGCCGGGCTCTACTCCGGGTGTTTCTAGAGCCCGTCCTTATTTCTGTAGGGCGGTATAGTAGCTCGGCTTCGGGTAACGTGGTCTCCTGGTGGATAACCTCGGGCTTAGAGCCAGACTAAGAGGGTGGAAAATTTCCCTTTGGTCCCTAGCCAAATTTGGCTATTAACAATATGATTGATTCAAGTTTTAGTTATATGAATGATTCTAGGAATTAAATGTGTTTTAGGTGTTTCACATGTTCTAGGTTTTTGTTCATGTATAAGATCTAGACAATCTTGTTTTGTGAACTTTGTTGCCTATGTCTAAATCTTCATGAAGTGTACCTAATCCATACATTTCATATGTTCATGCATCATTTTGTATGGTGTCATTTTTGGATTATAAACTAGAAAAATATACTTTGTGTGCTCATTGATTATTTCTAGTTCCCATAGGATGTATTGATCATATATTCTGAAATTACACAACATGTGTCTAAATACAACCTAGAGGGGGGGGGGGGGGGGGGGGGGGGGGGTGTGATTTGGTTGTTATCTATTAGTTACCAACTTTTTGCCTTAATCAAATTATTCGCAAAGCGTAACCAACATTGTCAAACGTACATCAACAATAATCATGTGCGGAAAACAATAAAGACACGATTAGTTGATTTACGTGAGAAACCAACAACTTGGCAAAACTCACGGGCTAGCTTATTAGCCACTCCGATCCGTCAAATATGCTATATGAAATATCAATTACAACCTAGGTTGACCTTCTATCAAACCATTCTTGGAAGAACTCGACTATCTCTACTCGCAAGCCTTTTATAGTGATCAAGACCTTGATTGTGCACTACCCATTGTAGTCACAAGTCTTTAACTCAATGAAGAGATTAAATCATGTCTATATGAATATGCAATGTTACTCAAGATGCAATATAATGTTAGACAACACTATATGCTTAATTAGAGATTTAATGACAAGTAAATAAATTCTAATTATCAAGGTCTAGATGAATAATCACAAAGACCTAGCTATATGGCATGTAAACACTTGGAATTCTAGCTATCAAAAATCAACAACAATCAATCAATATAATCACTCATAATATATTCATGCGGTAGACTTAATGCATTTAATCATCCAATAAATGCAAAACCTAGAATCAATTATCACAAACAAACCCAATCATTCAATGAAAAGATTTAGCCAGACGTTATAAGAACTTAGATTACTAACTATCACAAATTAACTCAATCAAAGAGGGAATCACGAAATTCCTCAATCACTATTCATCATATGTTCAACAAAAATACTTAACAAATATTTAACATATAGTCAACTTGAATTCAACTATATAATCATCAAGATATAATAATCAAGCATTTAATCAAGTAATAAATGCTAAACCTAGGTCAAGAACACCAATATATGAAATAGAGATGAAAATGATGTTACCTAGTCTAGAACTTGAGGATCCATGTCATATAGATGATGAATGATGAAGATGATGTATGGTTTATGGTGTTTGGTGAGTTATAAGCTCAAGCTTAGAAGCTTTCTCTCTCTAAAAATGAATTATCTCTCTAGGGTTTATATTTTCTGAGTTCTAGGTTGAAAGAATGAAGATGATGATGTATTTATAGAAGCCAAATGAAGCTATGTCGTATTGGGAAAGAATTTACAAAAAACTGGGCATTCATGGCAACTAGCATGGTGACTAGATTTGGTCGCCATGCAACTCACCAAGATTTCTGGTCACACAACAGAAGTTGTGGCCACTGCTGAGGCGAGTGGATTTGGTCGCCATGCAACTCGCCAAGAGTTCTGGTCAGTAACTTGAATTTTTGAGTGACTCAAAACATGACCAAACGACATCGAAATCTTTTGAATAATATACCGTTGGAAGGTATGGATGTCTACTTTCTAGTCCTTTTTACAGAATGAGGTTTTGAAGTCTATAAAAAGAGTTATGATCATTTGAGTGACTAAATGTCAGCATTGGACAAAAACAAAGGTACCTTGTTTTAGTGGTCACTTTGGAGATTTCAAAACCAATCCAAATGGTCATGAAATATTACAAATAATATACCATTGGAAAGTTATGGGTGTTTAGTTTGTTCTAAAATTTTCAAAACACAAATTGGATTTTTGTATAAAATATTATGGTCACAAGACCATACAAATGTTAGTTTAAAAAAACACTTAAATCATTGAAAACCAATCTTTCGAACCTTGACACATTACTCCAAATCACCAAAACAAATCTAACATAATGCACACAACAAGATATCACATGATGAAATGGAGTGCATGATCACAGAGGCAATAATGCAAGATGAACAAAACATGCATGAGTTGTGTGTGTGTGTGTGTGTGTGCATCTAATCTCTTCAAAGAGGTTGAGTACGAGTGATTACCTTCTTGAAGTCCGGAAGCTTGCCAATGATGAACACTTAAGCTACCCGCTACATCATAATCCCAATGTGGTTTTGACAAACAAATAAGCGAACAAAAACTGAGGATCTTAAATATTCTATGTTGCATGTGTTTGCATCATTTGCATTACACTTAGATTCATTTGCCTTGCAAAACATGGAAGTCTTGGTTGGGAGTGTGAGGCTCCTGATAGTTAAGCAAGAAGTCATGGCTAGGGTTGGGGCGATCCGAATAGCTATAGAAGGGAGACATTTTAGAGGCAAGAGTGCCTTGGATAGAAAGTAGACTATATTATTGGTAGACCCAGGAAATTGAGTTGACATAGAGTCCAATAGAGACTGTGTAATTTGAAGATCACTCTGTTAATAGCCAAAATTGGTTAAGGACCAAAGGGAAATTTTCCACCCTCCAGGCCTGGCTCCATGCCCGAGATCATCCACCAGGAGACCATGTTACCCAAAGCCGAACTATGGTACCACCTCCAAGGAACAAGGACGGGCTCCATAAACATCCGGAATAGAGCCAGGAATGATCAGATCAAGCCCGCGTCACCGAACCTGAAGACAGGAAATCCTTCCCCCCCCCAGAAGTCGGGATTACCGCGTAACTTCTCCAGAAGCTCACAAGTACCTCACTGACATAGTAAGGTGTCCGTAGGAGGCTGCACCTAGCTTCAAAAGGTCAAGGGAGGATAGACCTAGCTTATGATTAGACGAAATTCCTTTATATCAGGGCTAGAACACTGATCGACCTCACTACCTGATGTACCCCGCCACATTACATGCCATATTCGACGATCCCTTCGGGAGAACATGCTAGACCTGAAGACACACATGATCATATCTTAAGACATTACATGCGTACAGAACAAATAATAGAGTCAAAGTAGGAAACAAATTGATCTCCGCCAAGATATCCACGATTCAGCAATTAACTCAAAGTCAATAACATTTAAAATGAAAATCCCGTCCGATAAGGAGGGGAGAGATGGAGAAACTCAAGGGAAGAATCAATTAGTTTAACCTACGAAGACATTGTATAAATGAGGGACTTCCTCCTTTTGAAAAGAGGAGACTACTATTCGACAGGCACACAACAAGTACCCAACTGCACCCTAGAGAAAAGTGAGATCAATTTGAGAGAGAGAGAGAGAGAGAGAGAGATGTATATCACATATTATCAATAGAGGAAACCTTTTTTGATTCTTTTGAGTAGCTAATAATATAGTTGTTTCCTTGTCATTTCATTAGGCATTGTTATATATATACGTTCTACCTTGGTCATCACCTACGTGGTAATGATCTCGAGGGTGCTAACTGAGATTTATTGTCCTGAGCTAAATTTTCGTTAACACTTTCTGGCACCAACTGTGGGAAAATAAAACCTACACCCAATTAATCAGATCAACTATTTGCATTTACATTTTCGTTGTTTTACATGAACTATGAGGCTCCGCTCTTCCCAAGGTCAACATGGAGTTTCAGAGCAACCCCCGGCGAGGCCTAAGCGAAAGGCCCCTAAGAAAGGGGATAAAATCAGGATATGGCAGTCAAGCTCCGGTCCAAACAACTAATGCATGGGCTTCTGGCCACCCTATAGTGAGCCAGGCCGTGATCGACCAACAAGCGGCAGCCTTCGTGGAAACCGTCCTCATCCTCCTTCTCGCTGAAGGTATCACGGTCCAGCCAACCAACCTAAATGATTAGGGAGAGCCTGAGCAGGTTCGGAGCTAGGCAGCCTGCCTTCGATCGCCTGGGACCTCCTCTTCCAGAGCTAGCTCGAGACAGGTCTGGGCCCCAACTTTTGATCCGGGATAGGGTGGGACCCATGCCCCCAGTTCCGAAAAGACCTTCACAATATCAACCCAGGAGAGTTAAGTCCGCCGCAGATGCTTTGACCCGGGTGCAACAAGAGCTATCCCACCCAACTGCATCAAGGAGGAACGCCCGGGCCTAAGAGGAGGAGAGTAAACAAACTTCCCAAATGGATCTTGTCCATGAAGGGACCAGATAGATATTGCAAGTTCATCAGAGAGACTCGATAGTGAAGAATCCGAGGTCAATTTAAAGAAACCTGGGAACAAGCGACTGAGGGATCAGCTGGCAAAGCTACAGAAGGAGGTCCAGCATATAAGAAAAGGAAAGAATAAGGAGGATAAAAAGGATCCCTTGAGTGAGATGAGCACTCCCTTCACTAGGAGGATCCGAGAAGCGGAGCTCCCACCAAAATTTAAAATGCCAGCAGATAAGTTCTTCGAAACGGAAGATCCTCTAAGCCACCTAGAGAGCTTCGTTCAACAGATGGAGGTCCAGAACACTACCAAAGCGGCTATGTGTAGGATGTTTGCAACGACCCTAACCGACTACGCTAAAACTTGGTTCAGGAAGCTGCCCGCTGGTAGCGTGGACTCTTTCACGAAGTTATCAACAGATTTTTGATCGTAGTTCCAAAGGGTCAAACCTCATCCGAAAGATCCCATACACCTCCAATATGTGATTCAGGAATGAAGTGAGAGACTTTGATCCGTACGTGGAACGTTTTCATAAAAAGGTCATACAAATGAGAGTTTTCACCGAGAAAGAAACTCTAGCCAACTTCAGGCGAAACCTATGGGCGGGAAAGCTTTTCCGCTCCTTTGCCAAGAGACCTCCAAAGACTTACCAGGAGGCTTACTATCGGGCTCTTGAGCAGGTCGAGATCGACGAGCAACTCAAAGTCAAGATGGAACACGACGACATGAGAACGGCGAAGCGTTTGAAAAAAGAAGCCCCCAAATTTGAGCCAGCTCAGAAAGCTCAGAATAAACTTCCCAATATGTCGACCTATCACATTCCCACTCCTCAGCACAGGTAAGAAAAATATCCAACAAGACGACCCCTCCTCGGGCTTCGCCACCTCCTAGGACCGTGGCCCCCGTAATGCGAGGGGAGAAATGGTATGACTACTACACTCCTTTGAACGCTTCCAGGGAAACGGTCTACCTTGCTATACAAGACAAGGGGCTACTCCAAAAGCCTGCTCCCATGAAAGCCCCAGTTGACAGGAGGAACCGGTACAAGTACTGTGACTTCCATGAAGACGTGGGCCATAACACTTCAGAGTGTTATAATTTGCGCAACCAAATTGAAGCCCTGATAAGGGGGGATGCTTGATTGAGTTTCTACAGCAGGTCAGAGATAATATTCGGACTGGAAGGGAGGTACAAGCCGAGATCCGTGAGGATGCGAAGAAGAGAAAGGGGGAACTAGACTGACTTAATGTAACAAATCCAGGTGATACACACCATCAGCGGAGGGCCCACACTGGCTGGCACTTCAAATAATTCCCGAAAAAAACCATGCAAGGAAGATTCCTCGCATAGAAGAAAGCCAAGGGGTCTTCAAGGTCAACCAAAGCCCGATAGAGTCCTCCCGGTCGGCACAGATTGTTTTCACTGAAGCAGATGTCTTCAACACCGTGCAACCTCATGATGATCCCATGGTAATCACAATACAGATTGCCAACTGTCTGGTCCATCGCGTGCTTATAGATACATGTAGCAGTGTAGATATCCTCTTCAAGGATCCTTTGAAAAAATTAAACCTGAAGCAATGTTGTTACAATAGCTGTACAACTCCACTTTATGGTTTCACTGGAGATTCGATCATACCAGTGGGGTCGATGATCCTCCCAGTGATTATCGGAATCACCCCTCTCCAACAGAATGTTATGACCAACTTTGTTGTGGTTGACACCCCATCGGCCTACAATGCCATCCTAAGGAGACCATTCTTGTCCTCCTTGAAGGGAGTCTTGTCCATATACCACAATGTCTTGAAGTTCTCGGTTGGAACTAAGGTAGGAGAAGTACGCGGAGACCAGCAGACAGCTAGGAGATGCTACGCAGTGTCTGCCAATCCTACAGCTCTAGCCAAAACAATACGTACAGGTGGCATTAGTCCAGGAAGACATGGAAACATCCCGGATGATCCAGGAAGAGATGGAGCCCGCAGAGCATCCTGAGCATCCAGAAAGTGAACCTATTATGCCTTATGAGGAGGAACAGAGCAAGGAGTGGGTCAGTGGACAGCCAGTAGATAGACAAGAAGAGATACCCATCAGAGATGACGATCCCTCCAAGGTTGTCAAGGTCGGGGCCACCCTTGAACCAGAAGTGAAAGAAGGTTTAATTAATCTTCTCAGAGAATTCAGTGACATCTTCGCTTGGAGCCATGATGAAATACCTGGAATCCCGGTGTCATTGGCCGTCCACCGACTAGCGGTAGATCCAACAGTCAAGCCCGTCAAGCAGAAGAGGCGTCACTTCAACGCTGATAGGAATGCTACGGTACATGAAGATGTTGATAAATTGATCAAGGCAGGGTTTGTCAGAGAAGTACGCTACCCCGAATGGATCGCCAACGTGGTCATGGTCACGAAGGCGAATGGGACGTGGCGTATGTGTGTCGATTACACCGACCTCAACCGGGCCTGTCCAAAAGACAGTTTTCCTTTACCAAAGATCGACCACCTGGTTGACTCTACGACCAGAAATAAACTCTTGAGTTTTATGGACGCGTTCTCAGGATACAACCAAATTAAAATCCACCCGGCTGACCAAGATAAAACCAGTTTCATTACTGGGCAGGGCTTGTATTGTTACAAGGTGATGCCATTTGGTTTGAAGAACGCAGGGGCTACATACCAGCGGCTGGTTAACAAGCTGTTCAAGCCAGAGATAGGAAGGACGATAGAAGTATACATCGATGACATGATCACAAAATCACCAACCGTAAAAGGACATCTGGAAGACCTTCGCAAGACCTTTCTCATACTGAGAGAAAACCAGATGCGGTTGAACCCCTCCAAGTGTGCCTTCAGGGTAACAGCGAGGAAGTTTCTAGGCTTCATGGTTCATGAGAGAGGCATAGAGGCCAACCCAGAAATAATCAAAGCTATCTTGGACCTAAAATCCCCAACATCACCCAAACATGTACAAATTCTGACTAGACGTGTAGCGACGCTCAACAGGTTTATCTCTCGCTCCACCGATAAATGTCTCCCTTTCTTCAAAGCCATCAAACAAGGGAAAGACATGAAGTGGAGCCAGGAGAGCGAGCAAGCCTTTCAAGCCTTGAAAGAATACCTAACAAGCCCACCGTTATTAGTCAAGCCAGTTCTCGGAGAAGAGCTGCAGATCTACCTGGCCATCTCAGAAACTGCATTAAGCGGAGCTTTGGCCAAGGAGTGTGGTGATGGTTTTCAAAGACCCATATACTATGTGAGTCATGCTTTAACCAAGTCAGAGATGAATTACATTCTCCTGGAAAAGCTCGCTTATGCTCTGGTGATCTCAGCGAGGAAGCTCCGTCCCTATTTTCAAGCTCACACAATAGCAGTGGTCACGGACCAACCTCTCCACCAATTCTTACAAAGACCAGACGTGTTCGGAAGGCTAGTCTTATGGGCCCTAAAGCTCACTCAGTTCGATTTAAAGTATAAGCCCCAGACCACGATTAAGGCACAGGCTTTGGCTGACTTCGTGGAAGAATTTTCAGCGCTCCCAGATCAAGAGAATCCCTTAACACCAAATGAGACTCCTGAAAAGACATCCGAGATCGACAATTGGCCGAAAGTCTGCAAGCCATGGACCCTCTTCACAGATGGAGCATCCGGGCAAGCTGGGGGAGGGGCTGGCATAGTTTTAATAGACCCAGAGGGGACTGAATTCTGCCACTGTTTCAGATTCGAGTTTAAAGCCACCAATAATGAAGCAGAGTACGAAGCCCTCCTAGCCGGGATGTCGGTAGCCATCAAACTAGAGGCCGATTACCTGTAAATCAAGAGCGACTCATTGCTTGTTGTCAATCAGGTGACTGGGGTGTACCAGGCAAAGGGAGATAACATGGCTGCCTACATAAAGCTAGCTTAGTTGCTAAAAAATAAGTTTAAAGGGTTTAAGATAGATCAGGTGCCTCGACACCAAAACCACCACGCAGATGTTCTGGCTAAGATAGCTGCAAATGGAGGCCAATCCTTACCACGGGGAATTCCCCTTCAAGTGATCTCCCAACCAAGTATAGCCACAAATAAAGAAATCTGCTCCCTAGATCGCCAGCCTTGCTGGATGGACCCGATTGCTGTTGCCTACCTCCTTAAGGGAGAGCTCCCCGAAGAGCCCGACCAAGCCCGAAGAATTAAAAGACTCTCGGTCCGATATTGTTTGGCAGATGGGTACCTCTACAGAAGGGGCAGATCCCTCCCCTTACTTAGATGCTTGCGACCTGATGATACTAAATGGGCACTAAGAGAGGTCCACTTTGGGGACTGTAGGAACCACATAGGTGGGGAAGCTCTACCATATCAGGTACTTCGTATGGGGTACTATTGGCTGCCCTCCACCAAGACACAATGAGTTTTGTTCAATCTTGCGAGCCATGTCAAAGAACTTCAAACTTGAACCACCAGCCACCTGACGATTGTCGTCCCTCAATTCACCTTACCCCTTTGCCATCTGGGGAATCGACCTAATTGGACCACTCCCTACCGCTCCCGATAAATGAAACATGCTATTGTGGCTATCGACGACTTCACAAGATGGGTTGAGGTAGGGCCTCTTTCTCGGATATCAGAAAAGAATATGACCAAGTTCATCAAAACCTACGTGATTATGTAGATTCGGGACCCCTCTCATCATTATGGCTAACCTGGGGAAGCAGTTCGACAATGCCCGATTCAAAGATTTTTGCAAAGGATTGGGGATCGACCTCAGGCTCGCTTCAGTAGCCCATCCCCAGACTAACGGGCTGGTGGAATCCACCAACAAGACTATCAAGAAACTTCTAAAGAAGAAGCTACAGTAGAAAAAAGGCAAATGGGCTGAAGAATTGCCAAAAGTCCTCTGGGCATACCGGACTACAAAGAGATCAGCTACCGGGGAGACACCTTACTCCCTGGCTTTCGGAGTTGAAGTGGTCCTCCCCATCGAGCATAAATTAACCTCGTTCAGGGTACATCACTTTGAGCCCGAAAGTAATGAGGTCAAGCTCCGGGCTAATCTGGACCTCCTAGAAGAGAAACAAGACCGGGTAGTAGAGAAAGTGGCAATCTACCAAAGCAAGATAGCTAGATATTTCAACCAAAAGGTCAGAGCCCAGAATTTCAAAGAAGGGGATCTGGTGCTTAGGAAAGTGACCCTGAATACTCGAAAAGGTCGAATGGAGTCTTAAGCCCCAATTGGGAAGGGCCATATTTGATAAAGCTAGTTGCTCGCAATGGAGCCTACAAACCCGAAGACATGGACGGACGACCCATCGACCACACTTGGAATGCAGATCACTTGAGGAAATTCTATCCTTGAGCCGGGAGTTTTTCAAGCAGACTACCCCCATTTAGGTTTCATTAGAATCCCTAATAAAGATATACTACATCTCGGTCATCAATAAAGTCATTTTTCTTTTTCATCTTTATCTCCAACTATGTTCAACATTAGTGTCTACATCCTTGAATGGGAAATTCAACAAGGGCACTTCAAGACCAGTGATTAGCCGGGGAAGACCCCTCGCTACCTCCTAATGCCTTGGTCGGGTTACCACCCCCCAAGAAGGGTCTAAGTGTAAGAGCATAGTTGCCATCCAGATCTCGAGACCAGGAAATAGCTAAATAGCCCTCCTGATGCCTTGGTCGGGCTACCACCCCTAAGAAGGGTCTAAGTGTAAGGGCATAGTTGCCATCCAGATCTCGACACCAGGAAATAGCTAAATAGCCCTCCTGATGCCTTGGTCGGGCTACCACCCCCAAGAAGGGTCTGAGTGTAAGAGCATAGTTGTCATCCAGATCTCGAGACCAGGAAATAGCTAAATAGCTAAATAGCCCTCTTGATGCCTTGGTCAGGCTACCACCCCCAAGAAGGGTCTGAGTGTAAGAACGTAGTTGCCATCCAGATTTCGAGACCAAAAAATAGCTAAAATAGCCCTCCTGATGCCTTGGTTGGGCTACCACCCCCAATGAGGGTCTGAGTGTAAGAGCATAGTTGCCATCCAGATCTCGAGACTAGAAAATAGCTAAAATAGCCCTCATGATGCCTTGATCGGGCTGCCACCCCCAAGAAGGGTCTGAGTGTAAGAGCATAGTTGCCATCCAGATCTCGAGACGAGGAAATAGCTGAACAGCCTTCCTGATGCCTCAATCGGGCTACCTTTCCTAAGACGGATTTAAAAACAAATATTTGTTTTCATGTGCATGATCAAGATCATCATAATAAGAATTCCTACCAAAGTTTTAATGAAGTATAAACAAATTGTCGTTGCAGATGCAATTCTGGTTCTTTTTCAAGACCAGGAATGAAACAAGAGTTCTCAAAGCGAGTTGATTTCTCATTAAAGATAAGAGGAGCCTGTCCCCCAGTAAGGCTACATCTATCCAACAGGGAGCCCAACCCCCGAGCTCAGGCTATAAAAAAAGAGAGAAAGCTAAACTAAATAAGAGCAAAACGAGGTGCCCACCCCCTTTTCCGGGCAATCAAGACAAGTCATGAACGAACTGCTTCAAGCTTTGGAACTCTCTTGGTTTTCCTTTGTCGATCCTCCTCCTTCACGCCAATCCTCGCCATCGACCCCCCCTTCAGGTAGTTGTCCATCTTGGTTATCCTCGCCAACCATCCCTCAATTTAGAGGCTCCACATGTTTGTCAGTAGGATCTTCTTCCAGGACTTCATTAATCACTTCTATAACCTCAGGCGGGATAGCCGCATCAAGAAGGGCAGCCATAGACCCCGTCTGGCTCCTGTCGACCTCCATCTTCATTATAGAGGGTTCCTCTGACGAGCTCCCAGCCCTCTCCCCAGCTCCTGACTGGTCCCCCTCGGATCGAGAAGACAGAACCTTACTAGAAGACTCCCCGGGACCTGAAGTAGTAAAAGTAGAAGGAGGAAATGGAGGATCTGTCTGGACAGGCAATTTTCTAGCTCCTGCTTGGCTCGAAGAACCGCCTCGTCGCCATCAGAGCGAGATAGCTCAGCAGCCTTAATCATTATTTCCTGTCTATCCCAGCCGGCAATAGATGACAGGTCTAAGGGAAGAGGGAGGGCTTCTGCGGCCTGAAAGGAAGCGTAGAAGTATCCATCGCTAAAGGAGGTCTCCGCGTCAGCTTGCAGCTTGGTCACCTGAGCAATCAAAGCCTGATTCTAGAGGTCCAACTTTTTAGCCTCAGCTTTCCAAGAATCCCTCTGTCTTGCCCGTCGGGTAGATTGAAGACGCTCTTGATCATAAGATTGCTTCATACTCTCATGGTCACAACGAAAGCTCAACCATCTCGATCTCAACCTTTCCCTGGTTGGAGGTAATCTCTTCCACTAAAGACTGAGCCTGCTTGAGCAATCCCATGGCTTTCTCGACTTTGGCTTCGGCTTTTGCAGCCCGGTCGCGAGGGAGGGCTACATGCTGGCCCATCGCTACATTAAACTTGAAGGTCTACAAAAGACAAAGCTAGAGTTAGAGATTGAACAAATTAGCAGAAGCAGTATGAGGGAAATGCAATTATCTCAGCTAAGATAGCAGACCCCATGGTGATCACGACATCCACTGGCATGGAGGCCTATTCTGGAGAACCCACCGCCCAGAAAAGACGCGATGAATTATTCCAGGACTTTGTCCTGCCTCGTCGAGCTCGACTGAGGGGGGGAACGGCTGGAAGGAATCCTTGCGACACCCCTTCCAAAATCCTCCGAAAGCTTGGGGAGTTGGGAGCACAGTGATATCAGAAGGGTGAATCGAGGGGGTAGCAACTTTAGCGACTACAACAGAAGGGGCAGAAGCAGTCGGACCAATAGCCTGGGGATCTTTACCCAAATCCCGGAAAGCCCGCGACGCAAGGTTGGCCATCTTGGACCCACTTGGGGAGGTAGATGGAGCAAGAGCTGGTGCGACCCCAGTAAAGGGAAAAGGAATTCCAGCTTGAGAGAACGTTGGACGTCGCAGGAAGCTGGTTCAATGACAAAAACTGTAAGTAAACAAATCAAAAAGGAAAATGTCATAACCAAGGTAATCAACAAGACAAGGCAATGGCAATTCAATAACACTTACGAGGAGTAGCGTCTGAGATCCGCAGGTATTGGTTCACCCTACGAGGATTGAAGGCTTCAGCGGTTGGGAACTTCAGGTTCAAGTAGTTCCTGGCTAAAATAGCCTTCAAAATAGCTTCAGATTCAGAGGGCATGGAGTCCCGGTCCCATGAGGGTTTGTCACTGAAAGCTGTGGGAACCTCGAACTCATGCCCTCCAATGAAAATCGAGCTCCCCCAATCATCCCCCACAAGGATCCATTCTTCCTTCCAAGCGGGGTCCTTCTTCGAAGCGCCGGGAATAACAAAGTTGAGCTTGTTCTTGGCCTTAGCATAAAACTGACCTCGAGGAGTGCCAGATAGACTCCCGATTTGGAAAAGATAGGCTAGCTCCTCCGCTCCAGGCTCTCTCTTCACCTTGTTTAGCTGGCATTGTTCCCTCTATAGCATGAGGAAACCGATCAAATGCCTCTAGAAGCCGGGCGTCATATGGAGGGGAGCAAGTGGGATGGCGTTGAGGGCTCGCCGAAGAGTAGGATGAAGGGGAATCCTAACCCCATTCTCGAGAGCCGTGACATGAATTTGTAGGATGCCCTTAGGGGGGTCGAAGAACTCATAACCCTTGAGAGGTACAGAGATGGAAACGCTGTTGGGAATACCATACTTCAACCTCAAACGGTCAATCACGACCGGATCAATGATGGAATCAGGGATAACCCTGAAATCATAGGGAGGAAGCCTCTCCAAGGGGGGGCCGAAAGCTGGGACTCGATGCTCCCCCGCGGTGTCGACACCCACCTCTCTATCGGAGTCATCATCGGCTATATCCAAAGGGTAGGTTAGGATGGTTAGAAAACCTGGTCCCAATGGACACATTCCTGTTCGACAGCCGACGCTGCGGGTTAGGCGGGGAATCGTCGCTGTCTAAGCTCCTCCGTGCCCGTTTCCTCTGAGCAAGGCTAAAGACCTCATCGCTGTCAACTATGGAATCAACTGAATCATGACTGGTTTTCGACATGATAAAGTCAGTAAGGATGAAGAATGAAGAAAAAGATAAGCTTGAGAGAAAGTATATCTTGGGAAAAATTTGAGTTTGAGAGATATGAGGAGGATGTTGAGATAAACAAGTATATATAGGCAAGAGGGCAGCAGGACGAGCTGTCGAGATCTTTGGTTAGATCACAAAGAATCTTGGGGACTGCCATAACGCAACCGGATTAATTCGAAAATAAATTAGTCAGTTCACGCCACGTCACTTACGTAGTTAATGAGAAGATTTCCCTAATATTTTGGTAACGGTAAAGAAGGAAAGATTTCCTAAATAAAATAAAAAATCTGACCCCAATCCCAAGCTCGACAACCGGTGTTCAAGTCAGAGGGGACTTCTGTTAATAGCCAAAATTGGCTAAGGACCAAAGGGAAATTTTCTACCCTCCAAGCCTGGCTCCATGCCCGAGATCATCCACCAGGAGACCATGTTACCCAAAGCCGAGCTACGGTACCGCCCCATAAGAAAAAAGGACAGGCTCCATAAACATCCGGAATAGAGCCAGGAATGATCAGATCAAGCCCGCGTCACCGAACCTGAAGACTGGAAATCCCCCCCCCCCTCCCCGAAGTCAGGATTACCTCGTAACTTCTCCAGAAGCTCACAAGTACCTCACTGACATAGTAAGGTGTCCGCAGAAGACCGCACCTAGCTTCAAAAGGTCAAGGGAAGATAAACCTAGATTCTGATTAGAAGAAATTCCTTTATATCAAGGCTAGAACACTGATCGACCTCACTACCTGATGTACCCCGCCACATTACATGCCATATTCGACGATCCCTACGGGAGAACATGCTAGACCTGAAGACACACAGGATCATATCTTAAGACATTACATGCGTACAGAAAAAATAATAAAGTCCAAGTAGTTAATAAATTGATCCCCGCCAAGATATCCACAATTCAGTAATTAACTCAAAGTCAATAACATTTAAAATGAAAATCTTGTTCGATAAGGAGGGGAGAGATGGAGAAACTTAAGGGAGAAATCAATTAGTTTAACCTACGAAGACATTGTGTTAACAGAAATTTTGCTCGAGACGAGAAATCTCAGTTAACACCCTCGAGACCACTACCACGTAGGTGGTGGCCAAGATTGATCGTATGTGTAACAATGTCTTATAAAATGACAAGGAATAATGATACAATTCACCACCCAAAAGAAAGCAAAAATATTTTCTTATTGAACGTGTATGGTATATAAATTTCTCTCAAATTGCTCTGAATTCTCTCTAGGGTATGGTTGAGTACTTGTTGTATGCATGTCGAATAGTTGTCTCCCTTTCTGAAGGAGGAAGTCCCTTCTTTATACAATGTATTCATAGGTGTCAACTCATTGATTTCCCCTTGATTTTCTCATCCCCCTCTTATCGGACGGGAATTTTTCCCTTTAAATATAGTTGACTTTGAGTTAATTGCTCCGTTAAGGGTATCTTGGAAATCAATTTGTTTCCCATTCAAACTCTATTAATTGTTCTGCACATGTATAATATCTGTGGGCGTGATGCTGTGTATCTCTGGGTCTGGCATGATTCCCATGGGGATCGCTGAATGTATCATGGTGTGGTGCATCAACTAGTGAGGTTGATCAGTGTTCCGACCTCGATATCTGAGAAGTTTCATCCAGCTAGGAGCCAGATCTGACTTCCCTTGACCTTTTCGAAGCTAGGTGCGGCTTCCTAGGGACATTCTCCTGTGTCAGCGAGGTATAGGTGAGTCTCTGGAGCAATTGCGAGGTGACCTCGACTTCGGGGAATTTCTAGTTTTGGTGATGTAGGCTAGATCTGATCGTTCTGGGCTCTATCCTGGATGTTTCCGAAGCCCATCCTTGTTCCTGCGGGGTGGTATCGTAGCTCGGCTCTGGATAAAATGGTCTCCTGGTGGAAACTCTCGGGTATGGAGCCAGGTCTGGGAGGTGGAAAATTTTCCTTTGGTCCTTAGCCAATTTTGGCTATTAACAGAAGTCCCCTCTGACTTGAACACCAGACGTCGGGCTTGGGGTTGGGGTCAGATTTTTACTTTATTTGGGAAATCTTCCCCTTTTTACCTGTTACTGAAATATTGGGGAAATCTCCTCATTAGAGTGACGTGATGCGAACAGACTAATTTATCTCCGAATTAATCTGATTGCGTTGTGGCAGTCCCCGAGATTTTTTACCGTTACCAGAATCTTGAGGAGATCTCTATCTTAACTGCGTAAGTGATGTGGCGTGAGATGATTAGCATGCTTCTGAGTTAATCCGGTTACGTTACTGGTAGTCCTCGAGATTCTTTACCGTTACCAAAGGGAGGATCACGATAGCTCGTGTTGTTGCCCTCCTGCCTATATATATATATATTTTTCTCCTCGTCTTCCTCACATCTCTCGAACTAAAATTTTTGCTGAGAAATATTTTCTCTCATAGCCTTTCCTCCAAGCTTGCCTTTTTCTTCATTCTTCATCCTTATTAGCTTTTACTATGTCAAAAACCTAGTCGCGATTCAGTTGACTCCATAGTTGACGGCGAGGAGGTCGTCAGTCTTACTCTAGGGAAACGGGTTAGGAGGAGTTCTGACAGCGACGATTCCCCGCCCATCCCTTAACGTCGTCGGTCAAGTAGGAATGTATCCATTGGGAATGGGTTCTCCAACCATCCTGACCATCCTTTGGATATCGTCAATGAAGATTCCGATAAAGAAGTGGGCGGTGACACCGCGGGAGAACATCGGGTCTCGGTTCCTAGTCCTCTTTTGGAGAGGCTCCCTCCTTATGATTTCTGGGTTGTCCCAGATTCCATCGTCGACCAGGTCTCGATTGACTGCTTGAGGTCGAAGTTTGGCATCCCCGACAGCGTATCCATCTCGGTGCCTCCTAAAAATTACGAGTTTTTCAACCCCCCTAAATGCGTGCTTCCGATTCATGTGGCAGCTCTCGAGAATGGGGTCAGGCTTCCCCTTCATCCGACTCTTCAGCGGGCTCTTAACGCCATCCAGCTCGCTCCCCTCCAGTTGACGCCTGGCTTCTGGAGGCATCTGATTGGTTTCCTTGTACTATGGAGGGAACAATGTCAGTTGAGTAAGGTGACGAGTGAGCCTGGTGCAGAGGAGCTGGCCTATCTCTTCCAGATTGGGAGCCTGTCTAGCGCTCCTCGAGGCCAGTTCTATGCCAAGGCCAAGAACAAGCTCAACTTCATTATTCCTGGTGCTTCGAAGAAGGACCCCGCTTGGAAAGAAGAATGGATCCTTACGGGGGATGACTGGGGGATCTCGATTTTCATTGGAGGGCATGAATTCGAGGTTCCCATGGCTTTCAGTGACAAACCCTCACAGGACCGGGACTCCTTGCCTTCTGAGTCCAAAGCCATCTTGAAGGCTATTTTAGCCCGAAATTATTTGAACCTGAAGTTCCCTACTGCTGAAGCCTTTGATCCTCGTAGGGTGAACAAATACTTGCGGATCTCAGACGTTACTTCTCGTAAGTGTCATTGAGTTGCTTTACCTTATTACTCAGCTTGGTTCTAACATTTTCCTTTTTAATCTGCTTATTCACAGTTTTTATCGTTGAACCGGCCACCCGCCACATCTCACGCTCTCCTCAAGGTAGAGTTTCTCTTCCCTCCACTGAGGTCGAACCTGCTCTTGCTTCATCTATCTCTCCGGTGGGTCCAAGATTGCCACTCTTGCTTCGCGGGCTTTCCGATCTTTGGGTAAAGCTCCCCAGGTGGTTGGTCCGGCTGCTTCTGTCCCTTCTGCTGTGGTCGCTAAAGTTGCTACCCCCTCGACTCAACCTCCTGATTCCGCTGCACTTCCAATAACCAAAGCTTCGGAGGTTTCTGGGAAAGGTGTCGCGAGGGTTCCTTCCAGCCGCTCCTGGCCTCAGTCGAGCTCGGCAGGGCGGGATGAAGTCCTAGAACAATTCATAGCGTCTTGTCCTGGCGGTGGGATCCCCTAAGATGGCTTCCATGCCTGTGGACGTCCTTATTACCAAAGGGTCTGCTATTTTAGCTGAGGTAATTATATTTCCTTCATGCTACTCTTGTTGTTAATTCGTTCAGTTTCTAACTCTGGTTCTGTATTTTGTAGGCCTTCAAGTTTAATGTTGCGATGGGCCAGCAGGTAGCCCTCCTCTGCGACCGGGCTGCAAAAGTCGAAGCCAAAGCCGAGAAAGCCAGGGAATTGCTCAAGCAGGCTCAATCTTTAGTGGAAGAGATGACTTCCAACCAGGGAAAGGTCAAGGTCGAGATGGCTGAGCTTCGCTGCGATCATGAGAGGATGAAGCAATCTTATGATCAGGAGCGTCTTCAATCTCTCCGGCGGGCTAGACAGCGGGATTCCTGAAGATCTGAGGCTAAAAAGTTGGACCTCGAGAATTAGTCTCTGATTACTCAGGTGACCAAGCTGCAAGCTGACGCGGAGACCTCCTTCAGCGACATATATTTCTATGCTTCCTTTCAGGCCGCGGAAGCTCTTCCTCCTCCCTTTGATTTGTCATCTATTACCGACAGGGATAGACAGGAAATAATGCTCAAGGCTACTGAGCTATCTCGCCCTGAAGGCGACCGAGGTGGTTCCTTCGAGCCAAGCAGAAGTTGGGAAACAGCCCGCCGCCCAGACAGATCCTCCACTCCCTCTTCCTACCTTTACTACCTCAGGTCCTGGGGAGTCTTCCAATAAAGTGTTGTCCTCTCGATCCGAGGAGGACCGGTCGGGAGCTGGTGAAGAGGTTAGGAGCCCATCTGAGGATCTTCCTTTAACAGAGACGGAGGTCGGCAGGAGCCAGACGGGGTCCATGGCTGCCCTTCTTGATGCGGCTATCCCGCCTGAGGTTATGGACGTGATTAATGAGGAAGATCCTGCTGATCAACAGATGGAGCCTCTAAATGGAGGAGCGGTCGGCGAGGATAACCAAGATGGACAGCTATCTGTAGAGGGGGTTGATGGCGAAGATCAGTAAGAAGGAGGAGGGCCAGCGGAGGAGAGCCAAGAGAGTCCCAAAGCTTGAAGCAGTTCATTATGACTTGTTTTTGATTGCCCAGAAAAAGGGTGGGGCACCCCGTTCTGCCCTTATTAGCTTTATCTTTTTTTTTTTCTTTTTTATAGCCCGAGCTCGGAGGTTGGGCTCCCCGTTTGGTGGATGTAGCCTTATCGGGGGATAGGCTCCCCTTATCCTTAATGAGAAATCGAATTGCTTTTGAGAACTCTTGTTTCATTTTTGGTCTTGAATAGGAACCATAGTGGCATCTGTAGTAACAATTAAGACTCGTGTAGGGAATTATGATGATTTTGATCCTGCACACGAAAACAAACATTTTATTTATTTGTTTATTTTTTTGGGCGATAGCCCGACCAAGGCATCAAGAGGGCTACTTAGCTATTTCCTGGTCTTCGAGATCTGGTGGGCAACTATGCTCTTACACTCAGACCCTTTTTGGGGTGGTAGCCCGACCAAGGCATTAGGAGGGCTACTGAGCTATTTCCTGGTCTCGAGATCTGGAGGGCAACTATGCTCTTACACTCAGACCCTTCTTGGGGGTGGTAGCCCGACCAAGGCATCATGAGGGCTATTGAGCTATTTCCTGGTCTCGAAATCTGGAGGGCAACTATGCTCTTACACTCAGACCCTTCTAGGGGGTGGTAGCCAGACCAAGGCATCAGGAGGGCTATTTAGCTATTTCCTGGTCTCGAGATCTGGAGGGCAACTATGCTCTTACACTCAGACCCTTCTTGGGGGTGGTAGCCCGACCAAGGCATCATGAGGGCTATTGAACTATTTCCTGGCCTCAAAGTGTTTATGTTGAGTTTCCCACACAAGGGTATAGTCACTAATGTTGAACATAGTTGGAGACAAAGATGGAAGAGAAAAGGAAAATGACTTTATTGATGATCGAGATGTAGTACATCTTTATTAGGGTCTGTAATGAAAACTAAATAGGGGTAGTCTGCTTGAGAATTTCCTTCAAGGGTAGAATTTCCTCAAATGATCTGCATTCCAAGTGTGGTCGATGGATCGTCTGTCCATGTCTTCAAGTTTATAAGCTCCATTGCGAACAACTAGCTTTATCAAATATGGCCCTTCCCAATTGGGACTTAAGACTCCATCCGACCTTTTTCGAGTGTTCAGGGTCACTTTCCTAAGCACCGGATCCTCTTCTTTGAATTCTCGGGCTCTGACCTTTTGGTTGAAGTATCTAGCGATCTTGCTCTGGTAGATCGCTACTTTCTCTGCTACCCAGTCTTATTTTTCTTCTAAGAGGTCTAGATTAGCTCGGAGCTTGACTTCGTTACTTTCGGGCTCAAAGTGTTGTACCCTGAACGAGGTCAATTTATGCTCGATGGGGATGACTGCTTCAACCTCGAAAGCCAGGGAGTAAGGTGTCTCCCCGGTAGCTGTTCTCTTTGTAGTCCGGTATGCCCAGAGGACTTCTGGCAGCTCTTCGGCCCATTTACCCTTCTTCTGCTGTAGCTTCTTCTTCAGACGTTTCTTGATAGTCTTGTTGGTGGATTCTACCAGCCCGTTAGTCTGGGGATGAGCCACTGAAGCGAGCCTGAGGTCGATCCCCAATCCCTTGCAGAAGTCTTTGAACCGGGCATTGTCGAATTGCTTCCCTTGGTCAGCTATAATGATGAGAGGGGTCCCAAATCTGCATATCACGTTAGTCTTGATGAACTTGGTTGTATTCTTTTCTGATATTCGAGAAAGAGGCCCTGCCTCGACCCATCTTGTGAAGTAGTCTATAGCCACGATAACATGTTTCATTTGTCTGGGAGCGGTAAAAAGTGGCCCAATTAGGTCGATTCCCCACATGGCAAATGGGTAAGGTGAACTGAGGGACGACAGTCGTTCGGGTGGCTGGTGGTTCAAGCTTGAAGTTCTTTGACAAGGCTTGCAAGATTGCACAAAACTCTTTGAGTCTTGGTAGATGGTCGGCCAATAGTACCTCATACGAAGCACCTGATAGGCTAGAGCTTCCCCACCTATGTGGTTCCCACAGTCCCCAGAGTGGACCTCTCTCAATGCCCACTTAGCATCATCGGGATGCAAGCACCTAAGTAAGGGGAGGGATCTGCCCCTCCTATAGAGGTGCCCGTCCACCATACAGTATCGGACTGAGAGTCTCTTAATTCTTCGGGCTTGGTCGGGCCCTTCGGGAAGCTCTCCTTCAAAGAGGTAGGCGACAATTGGGTCCATCTAGCAAGGCAAGCGATCCAGGGAGCAAATTTCTCCATTTGTGGCTATGCTTGGTTAGGTGATCACTTGGAGGGGAATTCCCCGTGGTAGGGATTGGCCTCCGTTCGCCGCTATTTTAGCCAGAACATCTGCGCGATGGTTTTGGTGTCGAGGCACCTAATCGATCTTGAGCCCCTTAAATTTTCTTTTTAGCAGCTGAGCTAGCTTTCGGTAGGCAGCCATATTATATCCCTTTGCCTGGTAGACCCCAGTCACCTGGTTTACAACAAGCAATGAATAGCTCTTGATTTGTAGGTAATCGGCCTTTAGTTCAATGGCTACCTTCATCCCGGCTAGGAGGGCTTCATACTCCGCTTCATTATTGGTAGCTTTAAACTCGAATCTGAAACAGTGAGAGAATTCAGTCCCTTCTGGATCTATTAAAACTATGCCAGCTCCTCCCCCGGCTTGCCCGGACGCTCCATTTGTAAAGAGGGTCCATGGCTTGCAGCCTTCCGGCCAATTGTCGACCTCGGATATCTTCTCAGGGATCTCATTTGATACTGATGGATCATCTTGATCTGGGATCGCTGAAAATTCTGCCACGAAGTCGGCCAAAGCCTGTGCCTTAATCGTAGTCCGGGGCTTATACTTTAGGTCGAACTGAGTGAGCTCTAGGGCCCATAAGACTAGCCTTTCCAGACACGTCTGGTCTTTACAAGAATTGGTGGAAGGGTTGGTCCGTCACCACTGCTATTGTGTAAGCTTGAAAATAGGGACGGAGCTTCCTCGTTGAGATCACTAGAGCATAAGCAAGCTTTTCCAGGAGAATGTAATTCCTTTCTGATTTGGTCAAAGCATGACTCACATAGTATATGGGTCTTTGAAAACCGTCTCCACACTCCTTGGCCAAAGCCCCGCTTACTGCAGTTTCTGATACGGCCAGGTAGATCTGCAACTCATCTCCGAGAACCGGCTTGACTAACAATGGGGGGCTTGTTAGGTATTCTTTCAAAGCTTGAAAACCCGTTCGCTCTCCTGGCTCCACTTCATGTTTTTCCCTTGTTTGATGGCTTTGAAGAAAGGGAGACATTTATCGGTGGAGCGAGAAAAAAACCTGTTAAGTGCCGCCACCCGTCCTGTCAGAATCTGTACTTGCTTGAGTGAGGTTGGGGATTCCAGGTCCAAGATAGCTTTGATTTTTTCTAGGGTTGGCTTCTATGCCTCTCTCATGAACCATGAAGCCCAGAAACTTCCCCGCCGTTACCCCAAAGGCACATTTGGAGGGGTTCAAACGCATCTAGTTTTCCCTCAGTATGAGGAAGGTTTTGCGAAGGTCTTCCTGATGTCATTTTGCGGTTGGGGATTTCGTGACCATGTCGTCGATATATACTTCAATCGTCATTCCTATCTCGGGCTTGAACAGTTTGTTAACCAGCCGCTGGTATGTGGCCCCCGCATTCTTCAAACCAAATGGCATCACCTTGTAGCAGTATAAGCCCTGCCCAGTAATGAAACTGGTTTTATCTTGGTCAGCCGGGTGCATTTTAATTTGGTTGTATCCTGAGAATGCGTCCATAAAACTCAAAAGTTTATTTCCGGACGTGGAGTCAATCAGCTGGTCGATCTTTGGTAAAGGAAAACTGTTTTTCAGACAAGCCCGGTTGAGGTCGGTGTAATCGACACACATACGCCACTTCCCATTCACCTTCGTAAGCATGATCACGTTGGCGATCCATTCGGGGTAACGTACTTCTCTGATGAACCCTGCTTTGATCAATTTATCAATCTCTTCCTGCACCACAACGTTCCTATCAGCGTTGAAGTGACGCCTCTTCTGCTTGACGGGCTTGACTATTGGATCTACCTTTAGTCGGTGGGCGGCCACTGATGCCGGGATTCTAGGCATTTCATCATGGTTCCAAGCTAAGATGTCGCTGAACGCTGAACTCCCTGAGAAGGTCAATTAGTCCTCTTTTTACTTCTGGATCAAGGGTGGCCCCGACCTTGAAGACCTTGGATGGATCGTCATTTCTGATGGGTATCTCTTCTAGTTTATCTACGGGCTGCCCGCTGGCCCATTCCTTACTCCGTTCTTCCTCGTAAGGCATAATAGGTTCGCTCTCCGGATGCCCAGGATGTTCTACGGGCTCCTTCTCCTCCTGGATTATCCGGGATGTATTCATGTCTTCCTGGATTAATGTCACCTGTACACACTATTTCGCTAGGGCTGTAGGATTGGCAGATACTGCGTAGCATTTCCTGGCTGCCTGATGGTCCCCGCGTACCTCTTCTACTTTGGTTCCAACCAGGAATTTCAGGACGTTGTGGTATATGGACAAGACTCCCTTCAAGGAGGACAGGAAAGGTCCCCCTAGGATGGCGTTGTAGGCCGATGGGGTGTCCACCACAACAAAGTCGGTCATAACATTCTGTTGGAGATGGGTGATTCCGATGATTACTGGGAGGATCATCGACCCCACTGGTATGATCGAATCTCCAGTGAACCCGTAAAGCGGAGTCGTACAGCTGTTGTAACAACGTTGCTTCAGGTTTAATTTTTCCAGGGTATCCTTGAAGAGGATATCTACACTGCTACCTGTATCCACGAGCACGCGATGGACCAGACAGTTGGCGATCTGTATCGTGATTACCATGGGATCATTATGAGGTTGCACAGTGTTGAAGACATCTGCTTCGGTGAAAACGATCTGCGCTGACTAGGACGGCTCTGTCGGGCTCTGGCTGAATTCGAAGATCCCCCGGCTTTCTCCGATACGGGGAATCTTTCTTGCATGATTTTTCGGGAGTTATTGGAAACGCCAGCCAGTGTAGTTACTCCGCTGATAGTGTGTATCACCTGGATCTGTAACATTAAGTCAGCCTGTTCCCCTTTCCTCTTTTCTGTGTCTTCACGGATTTCAGCTTGTACCTCTCTTCCAGTCCTAATGTTATCTCTGACATGTTGTAAGAACTCAATCAAGCATCCTCCCCTTATCAGGGCTTCAATCTGGTTGCGCAAATTATAGCACTCTGAGGTGTTGTGGCCCACGTCTTTATGGAAGTCGCAGTACTTGTACCGATTTCTCCTGCCAGCTAGGGCCTTCATGGGAGCGGGCTTTTGGAGCAACCCTTTATCTCGTATAGCAAGGTAGACTGTTTCCCTGGAAGCATTCAAAGAGGTGTAGTAAAAATACCCTTTTTCCTTTTGCATTACTGGAGCCACTGTCCAAGGAGGCGGCGAAGCCCGGGGAGGGGTTCGTTTTGCTGGATATCTTTCTTGCCTATGCAGAGGAGCAGGGATGCGATAGGTCGACATGTTGGGAGGTTTATTCTAAGTTTTCTGTACTGGCTCAAATTTGGGGGTTTCTTTCTTCAGACGCTTTGCCGTTCTCATGTCGTCGTGTTCCATCTTGACCTTGAGTTGTTCATCGATCTCGACCTGCTTAAGAGCCCGGTCGTAGGCCTTCTGGTAAGTCTCGAGAGGTCTCTTGGCGAAGGAACGGAAAAGCTTTCCTGCCCATAGGTTTCGCCTGAAGTTGGCGAGGGTTTCTTTTTCGGTGAAAACTCCCATTTGTATGACCTCCTTGTGAAATCGTTCCACGTACGACCGAAGAGTCTTACTCCGTTCCTGAATCACATATTGGAGGTGTATGAGATCTTTCGGACGAGGTTTGACCCCTTGGAATTGCGAGCAAAAATCTGTTGATAATTTCGTGAAAGAATCCACGCTGCTAACGGGCAGTTTTCTGAACCAGGTTTTCACTTAGTCGGTTAGGGTCATTGGAAACATTCTACACATAGCTGCTCTGGTAATGTTCTGGACCTCCATCTGTTGAACGAAGCTCTCTAGGTAGCTTAGAGGATCTTCCGTTCTGGAGAACTTATCTGCTGGCATTTTGAATTTTGGGGGGAGCTCCGCCTCCCTGGATCCTCATAGTGAAGGGAGCGTTCATCTCGCTCAAGGGATCCTTTTTGTCCTCCTTATTCTTTCACTTTCTTATCTGTTGGACCTCTTTTTGTAGCTTTGCCAACTGATCCCTCAGTCGCTTGTTCCCAGGTCTCTTTGAGTTAACCTCAGATTCTTCACTGTCGAGTCTTTCCGATGAACTGGCAATTTCTATCCGGTCCTCCTCCTGGATAGGATCCACTCGGGGAGTTTGTCTACTTTCCTCCTCTAGGGCCCGGGCGGTCCTCCAAGATATAGTTGGATGAGATAGCTCTCGTGGCTTCCGGGTAAAAGCATCCGCGGCAGACTTAACTAGCCTGGGTTGATATTGTGAAGGTCTTTTCAGAACTGGGGTATGGGTCCCAGCCTATCCCGGATCGAACGTTAGGGCCCTGACCTATCTTGAGCCGGCTCTGGAAGAAGAGGTCCCAGGCGATCGAAAGCAGGTGGCCTAGCTTCGAGCCTGCTCGGCTCTCCTGATCATTCAGGTTGGTTGGCTAGATTGTGATGCCTTTAGCGAGTAGGCGGACGCGGATGGATTCTACTAAAGCCGCCGCTTGTTGGTCGAGCGCGGTCTGGCTCATTATAGCGTGGCCAGAAGCCCGCGCATTGGTTGTTTGGACCGGAGCTTGACTACCATATCCAGACTTTCTTCCCTTTCTTAGGGCCTTTCGTGTTAGCCTCACCAGAGGTTGCTCCGAAACTCTATGTTGGCCTTGGGAGGAGCGAAGCCTCATAGTCCCTGTAAATGGTTAATTGGGTGTAAGGTTTTTTCCCACAGACGGCGCCAGAAAGTGTTAACGGAAATTTTGCTCAAGACGAGAAATCTCAGTTAACACCCTCGAGACCACTACCACGTAGGTGGTGGCCAAGATTGATCGTACGTGTAACAATGTCTTATAAAATGACAAGGAATAATGATACAATTCACCACCCAAAAGAAAGCAAAAATATTTTCTTATTGAACGTGTATGGTATATAAATTTCTCTCAAATTGCTCTGAATTCTCTCTAGGGTATGGTTGAGTACTTGTTGTATGCCTGTCGAATAGTAGTCTCCCTTTCTGAAGGAGGAAGTCCATTCTTTATACAATGTCTTCATAGGTGTCAACCAATTGATTTCCCCTTGATTTTCTCATCCCCCTCTTATCGGACGGGAATTTTTCCCTTTAAATGTAGTTGACTTTGAGTTAATTGCTCCGTTGAGGGTATCTTGGAAATCAATTTGTTTCCCATTCAAACTCTATTAATTGTTCTGCTCGTGTATAATATCTGTGGGCGTGATGCTGTGTATCTCTGGGTCTGGCATGATTCCCATGGGGATCCCTGAATGTATCATGGTGTGGTGCATCAACTAGTGAGGTCGATCAGTGTTCCGACCTCGATATCTGAGAAGTTTCATCCAGCTAGGAGTCAGATCTGGCTTCCCTTGACCTTTTCGAAGCTAGGTGCGGCTTCCCCTGACCTTTCGAAGCTAGGTGCGGCTTCCTAGGGACATTCTGCTGTGTCAGCGAGGTATAGGTGAGTCTTTGGAGCAATTGTGAGGTGACCTCGACTTCGGGGAATTTCTAGTTTTGGTGATGCGGGTTAGATCTGATCGTTCCGGGCTCTATCTCGGATGTTTCTGGAGCCCGTCCTTGTTCCTGCGGGGTGGTATCGTAGCTCGGCTCTGGATAGAATGGTCTTCTGATGGAAACTCTCGGGTATGGAGCCAGGTTTGGGAGGTGGAAAATTTTCCTTTGGTCCTTAGCCAATTTTTGGTATTAACACATTGTATAAAGGAGGGACTTCCTCCTTCTGAAAAGAGGAGACTACTATTCGACAGGCACACAACAAGTACCCAACTGCACTCTAGAGAAAAGTGAGATCAATTTGAGAGAGAGAGAGAGATGTATATCACATATTATCAATAGAGGAAACCATTTTGATTCTTTTGAGTAGCTAATAATATCGTTGTTTTCTTGTCATTTCATTAGGCATTGTTATATATATACGTCTACCTTGGTCATCACCTACGTGGTAATGATCTCGAGGGTGCTAACTGAGATTTATTGCCCCGAGCTAAATTTCCGTTAACACACTCTTTAGGAATTTCCAACCTCTCAATGGTGTTGTGTAGAAGTGGAGTCTAATAGAGAGTGTATCATTTGTTGATCACTCTTGAGGAATTCTCAATCTACCAATGGGGATTGGGTAGATGTAGAGTCCAATAGGGAGTGTGTCATTTGTTGCTCATTTTTGAGGAATTTCTTATCTATTTTACAATAATAAAAGTACCCGATGGTTGTATTCAACTCATGGATGATTCCTCTTCGAAGGTTTTACCACGTAAAAATGATGTGTCAAATGTCTCTATCTCTATCTCTTTATACTTGTACGTATGATCAATATATCTTATTTAAGATCTTCATTTCTTCACATCTTTGTAAACAAGATTTTGTAGAGTAAGAGATGCACATATTATTTGTTGAATTAACATTTGTCTCTTGTATCTTTGTAAGTGTTTGAACATTGTATCTTGTGATATTCTATATCAAGTTCTAAAGTTCCACTTAGTGAATTTACATTGTAATATTCAAAGTACAACGTGTGGAATTTGCTTTGCATTGAACATTTTTGTTTATAAGATACATTGTTTCTTGTTATATGTTTTATAGACTAAGGGTGGTGAATTGAGCATACATGTGTTAATTGTTTTCTCATAATAATCATGTTAAACGTTAATTTGTATGCTCACCAAGGTTTTTGACAAAAGTCTTGAAAGAGTTTTAAAAAATAAAGTGTCAGCCTATTCACCCGCCCTCTAGGTTGTTTAGCATAACCTTGTAGGTATTTTCAAGTGGTATCAGAGTGAGTCACTTAAAGTATATAGTGTGATTCGGGACCTACAAGGTTATTTACTAACCATGGATAACAACCTTTAGTCTTTAATTGTTTGTAATGGTTGTCTTTTGTTGATTGGAAAAATTGTGAAAAAGGTTCTTATTGTTTTACATTTCATTTGTCTACTAACAATTTTGTTGATAAGCTTGAAAACAATGTTAGTGACAAAAGCAAACAAAAAGAAGTTTTCCTGGAGGATAATCAAGCTAGACATGATCACTTGACTTTGCAACTCAATGAAGAGGATTGCAAATCAAAGTCCACCAACTTCAACTTGATTGCAAGAGTTCAAGCTCTTGACAAGGAAAGAGATGAAGCGTTAAAGGAAGTTGAAGTGAATAATAAAGTGATCAAATGTCTAGAAAAGAAGATGGTTGAAGATGTTCTTGTTTTGGATATTTTAATGAGTGATTTTGCTAATAATTTATTTTTCTTGAAGGAAACGATCAAAGGCAAGGATGAGGAGTTGGCAATCATAAAGGCCAAAGAGTTTGGTAATATTCATGGAGATTCAAGTGACTTAAGCTTTATAGATGAGCAAGTGGAGTCTCATACAACTAAAGGCAAGTCACTAAGGAACAAAAGGATTTCAAAGGCCAAGTCTTCCAAGGTCAAGTGCAAAATCAAGAAGAGTAAAAAGCCTTCACCATCGGTACACTCTCACCTAAATAGTAACTTCTAAAAATTTATTTCGGTTTGCCATTTTTGCAATGTTGCCATGAGTATATTAGACAATGCAAACTAGGGAATGAGATGCATGCTAGTGAAATGAGAAAATCTTCTATGAATGTTTCTTGCAAGATGACACTTTGAATTTTGTGCATGTTAATGATAATCATGTGAAGAAAATTGTCAAGAAGATTTGGGTGAAAATGAGTGTTTCACATGATCATATGCCTACTCTTGACAATATCTTTGTTGATGGCAATAATGATGTGTTTAACATGAGAAATATATTTAAAGAGAAGATAGTTGATGATTTATCTTCTAGATATAATATTGCCATAAGAAATGATCATGATAGTTTATGTGTTTGTGCATCTAAGACCAAATGGTTCAAGGGTGAGGGCTCTTACCATTAGTGTAAGTTGCACACATTAGTTAGCTTTAAAATTAGTGTCTATTTTTGAGTAACTTAGCTAGCTAGCTTTGTTTCACTATGACTTTGTCATGAACATAGCTATCTCACAAATATCACTATAATTGTCAAAATTCATTGATTAACTTTAGAGAAGTTTAATTCTTCAAATCTATATGATGATGAATTACGTTAAGACTTTTAGAGAAAGTCATTTTTATATGTGTTGAGTTGAAATGTTAAGTCTTTATTCTCTTGGGATGACACACTAACAACTTGTTGTTATGAGGACAAATAAGCCAAGAAAGCACATAAAAAGAGCAAAGGCGTTGCATTTGATGAAAAAGGTTTGCTATGGTATTTCCATATCCTAGTGCTTGCTTACTTGGATTTTCATCTCTCAACTCACTATTTGTACTACATCATGAAGCATGTCATATTAGAGAACTAGTATAGTGTTCTTATGGTTCTCATTGACATTTACTATTTTAAGATCTTTTAGTGATATTGTTCACATTGATCTTGATCATGATGTGTGAATTATATGTTTGAATGATGAGTGGCATGGTTTTGAAAAATATGAACTTTATATTCTTTGAAAGCTACTCTCTTGAGAAGTAATGATCTTAAGTAAGTCTCTTTGTATTGCTTTTAGATCATGTGCTTGTAAGCCATAAAACTTGGTTTTTCAAAAATGCATTTTGCTTCTCTTGTATGTTTTGTTAAGTAAGTTGAGTTTGAATATATGTCAGTTTTGGATACACCTTGAAGTCCTATGACTAGTACATTAAAGATGACCTATGGTCAGTATCCATTTTGCTTCGGCAATTACATAGAACTCAATGAGTACCTTCATGAAAAGGGCTACACATATTGGTTGTGTAGCCACCCAATATAGGATAGGACTACACCATTATGATGAGAGAAAACCATCATGAAGAGTATATGTTTATGTTAGAAAAATCAAAGAAGTGTTGAAAATAATCAATAAAAAATCTTTGATTCAAAGCCTAAATAAAAAAAATTGGCTTAGAAGGGTATGGTTGAAAATCAAAATTGCTCGGATTGTGAAATAGAAATGGGATGATGAGCCACATGCACACACACGCTCATATGTTGAAATCTATTCTCTTAAAAGCAAAAATTCTGGATGATAATTGGTTTGACCTTTTAAGGAAAAGTTTAAGATGAATAGATGTAGATATGGTTTGCATGTTGATTATCAAATTAATTTTGTACATATACTTGAAGCAAAATTCACACACACACTTTGTTTATAAGTAGGTTGATATTCTAGCAATTTTAGAAGAATTATGAGAGAGATTGAAAATCTTAGTATATCTCTCATAGTTTGTGGAGTTTATATTGCTGAATTTCTTTAAATTGCTTGAATGTGTGACTGTGTGGATTTCATGGTGAACAATATGATATCTTGATCCTAGATAGAGCACTTAACAAGGGGAAGCATAGTATGCTAAACTTTGTTCTTTTTTATGATATGTTCTCATATTTCAAGTTGATATTTGTTGGCATATTCTTTTATTGATATGATGAATCTTGTAGACGCTATTTCATATTTCTTGATTTGCATGATAATTCTTTGTATTACTATATGCCTTTGTATTTTGATGACTAACTTGCTTTGATTGTTTCCACTCATGGTTGTTTTTATGTGTTTAGTGATTCTCTACACAAGGTCATGGGAAGAAACAAGGCTACCGTGATTCGTAATACTCCTAAACCCATAGACAAACCCAAATCTTCTTCATCTACCTCTAAGATATCCAAATCCAATAGGTTGAATCCTTTGGGTGTTATAGGAACCAAAAAATTGTTGCAAGAAAGAGGTATAGATTTGTGTAAGTGTAGAGGCTCCTATGTCCATCGGATTGTAGTTGATAGAAATTGTGGTACATGGGTTAATATGCTTGGAATGGTCAATGATAGCTTGGTTAGAGAATTCTACCGTGAGTACAAGCATAGTACTACCAATGTAGATGATTTGATTGATGTGGGAGATATTTAGAGTTAACTCGGAGAATATCAATAAATTCCTCGGGTTATCCAATGATATTGAGTCAGACTTTCTTGATGTTGAAATTAGTGAGAATCTCAATGTGATGGGTAGAACTCTATGTGATGATAATGATTTTGAGTAGGGTAATCGTGCTTTCATTAGCCAAAGTGAGTTAACTAAGGTTAGTGCCTTTTGGCATCTTTTTATTTGTACAAATCCTGTGGGATTTTCTAATTCTACCTAGCTTAACAAGGAGAAGATCAAGATTGTGTATGCCTTAGTGACTAACAAACCCATAAACCTTGGAGAAGTTCTTATAAAACATATTGATATTACGGCTTGTTCAACTAGATTGGACAAGAAGTTGGCACTCCTAGGGTTTATTACTCATTTGTGTTTAGCTTTAGGTGTGAAGAAACATGAGGAAGATGTGCTACTACCTCCCTTAGAGAAGTTTAGTGATAAACGTATGATTTTTATGTCATACAAAGACAATGGTAGGTTTTGTGATACTTTTGGGCTCTTTAATGAATCTCAAGATTCAAGCCTTGTATTTAGCACAAATTGTCTTCCAGAATGGGCTACCCAACTGAAGGCTGCGGTTGAGAAGGCAAGAATGAAGATTGAAGAATCACAAAGGAACATCGAAGAACTATATGTTAAGGTAGTTCAACAAGATGCTAGGATTAAAGAATTGGAAGAAAGTATCTCCTCAAGCAAAAGAACTACTTTAAAGCATTATGTGAGATCGACTAATTGCACAAAGTTCTTTGGTGACACAAGTGGCTAGTAGAATGATCATGAGGTACATTTCATTTTTTTTCCTTTTGGCTTTCGTATCATGTCAAAAAGGGGGAGAAATATGTGATATATCTTATAGCTTACTTAGTTTCAGTCATTAAGTTTTAATCTTTGTTTTATGTTTCATTTGGAGACTTGAACTTTTGTGGCATGTAATAATTTGTATTGAACTTGGTTAGAATATTTTGGATTAGCATGTATTAAGGGGGAGTATACATGATTCCATTTGAACTTTAAATGCTTTATTCTTGCCAAAATGTACATTGCCATATGTGTTGTCTCTTGTATATACATTGTGCTTCAAGTTGATTTTAGGTGATAACAAGAGAGGATCAAGAAGAAGTTCAAGACTTGTTGAAGATTAGTCTAGGAATGTGTAACTCATTGTGACCAATCTTCTTTGTAATTGTTTTAGTTTATGTACAAGGGTTTTGACATGGAATTTGCCAAAGGGGGATATTGTTAGGTTTTTGAGTCATGTTGGCATTAATTCCTTATCAAAACAATGTTTTACTTGTATTAATTAGTTGTCTTAGATTGATGATGATTCAAGCTTCAAAAAAGATTCGGCAACTTATCAAGCAATATTGAGTCTTCAAAGAGGAATATGCTTCATTTCTCAACAAAGGTATATTCTAACTTCATTCCTCTTACAAGGCTTAGGCACACACGCACATTGCATCCATGTGTGTCCCTGCATCGTTGTGCTCAATTGGTATAACACATTCACACACTTGTTGAAGTATGCACATGAATTAGATTTAATTTGACAACTTTTGTAAAATTACATGTTCTAGGACTATCTCTAGGAAATTGCATACTTGTGTGTTCTTGTATTTGTTTGTTTATGTTTTATTGAATTCGGACTTTAATTTTATCTTACTTAATTTTTTATTGAGTTCTGGTCATTTCGGTTACTCATTCATTAGTTTTCAAGTTCCGAGTAAAAAGTTACGAAACTTTCTGGTCACTTACCATGCATTGTCTTCGTCTTCGAGTATCGAGTCGAATTCTTATTTTCTTGTCAAAATTTCATAGTCATCCATGTGCATGAGAGAGTCCCAGTTTGTAATCCTAAAACGGATTCAAATTCGGAGTTCGAAGGCCAGAGAACGGTAGAAAAACGGAAAGGAGCGCGAGGGAGGAAGCAAATGGCCAAAGGTCATTTGCCACCCATCCCCAAGGAGGCTTGTGGCCATCTCGGGGATGAGGTGATCGTGCCTAAATTGTTGTATATTTCGGCCCTCATTCCTATTCCTTTGTCTCGTTCTTGTGTGTATTTTCTAAATATTTTATGTCTAATAGGCTCATAAGTGCTAATTGCAGGCAATAGATGTAATTCTGGGTTTGGAAGCTTGTTGCAGTGATTCCGGTAGAAAAAGGGCGAAAGTAAAGGCAAAAGAGCACAAACAGCTCTATAGTGCTGGGTCCGGTGCGGGTCGCAACCGCACTCCAGCCGCACTCATGTTCATAGCCGGGACAGGATGCAGTAAAGAGATAAAGTGCAGGTCATCCAACCGCACTCCACCCGCACTTGCACCGAGAACAGAAGAGCAGAATTGCACCTGATGTTAGAGTGCAGGTACTGTGCAGGTCATCAAACCGCACTCCACCCGCACTTTCACCAAGAACAGAAAAGCAGAATTATACCTAACATTAGAGTGCGGGTGCTGTGCGGGTCACCAAACCGCACTCAACCCGCACTTGCACCAAGAACAGAAGGTAGATTTTGCACCTGACAGTACAATGCGACTCAAGTGCGACTACAGTGCGGGTCAAGTGCGAGTCAAGTGCGGGTAATCCAACCGCACTCCACCCGCACTATTGCCTAGATCAGAGACCTGAAGATGAAGAAAACTCTTACAGTGTGGGTAATTCACCCGCACTCCACCGGCACTATTCGCGCGACAGTTTCTGGTTTCATGCTTAAGTGACCTATTTTCCCATCCTCTATAAATAGAAAAGGATGGGAACGAACCAAAATATAACCATACCTCCCAACACTTGTATTCTAAGCTAGTAACACATCTCCCTCTCATCCAAACCATCTCTACTCAATCAAAGGCAACTAGGAGACTTGGATTCAAGCTTCAAGGAAGGAGATCAATCTTCTAGGGTTATCTCTACTCTCTCTCTTAGTTTATTTGTTTGTAATAGAACATGAGTAGCTAAAATACCCCACTATGGGGTTGATGTTATTTGTTTGATGGATATTTTGGGCTTTGTAAATAAACTCTATGTGTTATATTTATTCTATCTCTATATTTCATTCCATTGCTTGTATTGATTTCATTATTGATTTGCTTGGATACACCCTCTTTGCATGTTGATTTGGATTACTTGAGTAGACAATTAGGTTTTCTAATGCTCCATTGAATGGAAGAATTTCCGAAAATCCGGCTCTATAACCATGCTCTTAATCTAATATCGAATTAGTGGCTTTCACTATACATCCTAGGTTAGCCACTTGTGAGAGAATTAGAAGCCTCCACTATACACCCTAGGTTGGCTACTTTAGTGATTTTACGAGAACTAACCTTCGAGTAGAATTCGGTTGATAACCTCGAGCCTCATCCAATCCCAACCGGGTGGCCTTCACTATACATCCTAGGTCGGCCACTTGTGAGGGAATTGGAAGCCATCACTATACACCCTAGGATGGCTACATTAGTAATAGGTTGAGCCATAGCTAGATAGATGAGCATTCATAGAACAAGTCCCAATTGAGTAACTAGCCACTGTTGGTTGCTTAAGAGGGATTAATCGCTAGTATGAGGTCTTCGTTATACATCCTAGGTTGACCTCTTGCTAGAGATATATACCAACACTATACACCCTAGGTTGGTTACATTTGTCAAAACGTACTTAATTGAGAGTTTGTTGCAATTGCCCCAATATTCACTTACGAGTCCGATCAACTCCATAGTTCCATCATCATTCATTCATCCCTCCATTGTCATCCCATTTATTTGCTTTCATAGTTTAGTTTATATTGTATCTTTATTCACTATCACTTTACTTTTATGCTTGCTAGTTCTATTAATCCTAATCTTATCACCGCTACCCCGATCTCAGTGGACGACACCCGTGCTTGCCGCTTTGCTTGTATTTATACTTGTGAACACATCGCATAGGTTTTATAAATTGTTTTGACGGACGGTTTTCTGACGGCAAAAACCTTCTCATCATAAGGGCCTCCTGCCCCCGAGATGGCCACACGCCCCCTCGGAGAGCTGAGGTGGCACGTGGCCATTGGCTACCCAACTCCCTCTCTTTCCCTCTCTTTTAAATATCTCCCTCCTTTTCATTTTCGAATTGAAGAAGATGTAGTGCAGAAAAATTTCCAATTTTTTCTATTAACTTTGAATCACCACTTCTCTCTCATTTCTTATCTGATTTGAGTGATTCAAGTTGGAAAAGTTTTGTCTTGAAGTCCTCTATCATCTCCAAGCAACCTTGAAGTCTTTTGCTCAAGTATTTTGGTGGTTCTACACCAGTTTCATGACTGCACGAGAATTAACATGGTAGTTGATTATCTTTTGTGATTTGCACTATTAAATGTTCAATTACATTGGGTCTTCTTCCTATTTTCGACTATGTGAGTTGTGAAAAATGTTGATGAGTGACTAAACTTTAATTATATGCTAGATTTGTCTAATTAGAGACTTGATTGTGATCTAGGTTTACTTAAATCTAGTTTTTCACATGTTTGTGAGTTGTATTGTGAGTAGCTTATCATCTATGGTTATTTGTGCTTTGATTGACTTTATTTTCATGATCAATAGCCATTTCATGTGCTAGGACTCTTTAGTTAAATATATCTAGGATTAGCACATTTGATTTTATATTTAGAGCCTATTATGATTTACACTACAAGAAAAAAGGCTATTGGGACGCTTTTTTTTTTTTCCGTCCCAATAGCTCGAAATTCATCCCTATAGACCTATTGGGATGAAATAAATTCGTCCCAAAATCTGTCACGTCAGGTGGGTCGCAATAACCTCTTTGGGACGAAAATTCAAATTCGTCCCTAAAGAGTGCCTATTGGGACGAAACAAAAATATATTAAAAAATTCATCATTTTGGGATGAAATCTAAATTTCATCCTAACAAATACACTATTGGGACGATTTATTTCGTCCCTATAGATATTCTGTTGGGACGAAATAAATCGTCCCAATAGATGTACTATTGGGACAATAGTATTTCGTCCCTATAGAGGAAGAGTGAAAAAAAGTCAACTTTTTGAACTCATGACATATCAGCGAGCCACTGACTACCACCACCTTACACCTGGCCACAAACTAGCACACCCCATCCATAATATCCCCTCCACCAACATGTTTGTTGGGTCTTGAACTCATGACTCCAGCGTGAGTGGTAGCCTTTACCATCGGACCAAATGTTTTAATTTGTTATAGTTTGCACAATATTTATATATAATCTATAAGGTTGTTAAATTTCCATTGATTATTTTAAATCAAACTCTTATTGGAAAAAAACAATTGTTTGATCAATTTAAATTTTATTCGTGGAATAAAATTTAAAAAATAAAATTTAAATTTCAATGATGGTTATGCACACCCCTTCCACACCTAGTGGTTAAATTTCGAGTCATAACATACTAAAGTGAGAGTTGTAGTTCATATATAACCTCTCCCAAATAGTGGGAGCAGTATTCTGGGCCGTGCTTGTATAGTCTAATTAATCTCGTCAGGTCCCGGAAGTAGTTGTATTTAAAAAAAATGATAGACATATTATAAAATTTTAATTTCTATTGGGACGATTATTTTCGTCCTTCTGCATTCGATGGTGTAGAGCTCAAAAAATTACACTACACAACTTCAACTTTGATAAATAATGCAAAACTATTTATATAAATGTAAATATGTTATTAAATTTATTTTTTTATTAAAATTAAAATTGTATTGAACAAATTTTTTAAAAATTATTACTAGATAATTTAAATTGATTCTAGTAATCTTTATAATTATTTTGTATGATATACAAATGGCTATTAAAAAACAATTATTAGATAATATTTTATTAAACTATTAGATCAATGGTTACAAGAATGAATCAGGAATGAAACTCCCACTTTAGTAGAGAATTCTCCCCACATTTGCGATTTAATGAGTAAATTCATTCCATATTACGTCGCTTCAAGTGGGTCACAATAGGTTCTTTGGGACGAATATGTTTGGAACCCTATCGTCCCACTACCCACCCACCCCCATCTCACTCTCAGCACAACCATCCAATCACAATCGAGCCTCATTTAATGTTTAGCGTTGAACCACTCTCATGAAACTGAAGCAAAACTTATCCATTTTGCTACTGTTTCGAATTTATTAATTAAAGCATACTATTTTTATATAACCTCTATATGCTATTAAATTTTTATTATAGATTAATTCTAATAATTTCTTTTCTTGTCAAAAAATGTTATTGTTGCATTGAATTAAACTATTTTTTTCAAATCATATATTGTCAGATGAAAGAGTTCATCATTAATCGTACACATAATAGAGAGATATTCTTTGATTTTTCAATTTAATCAACTAATGTAATATTTGAATTCCTATCACAAAGGGAAGGATAAATGTACAACAACTTTTCTAAATAATAGTTATGCATTTTAGATTTTTATTTATTATATTTATAAATATATATATATATATATAATTTTTCGTAATTTATTGAATTAATCTATAGTAATTAATATAAAAAAGTGAAGCAAATTTAATTATGATCTTTGTCTCTTAGGAAAAACTTAAGAAAATAAAGATAAAAAATGAAAAATTTAATCCCGATAAATCATTATCAGCAATAAATATTATATTTGTCTTAATAAAATAAACCTCTATAATTTCTTTTTTATTTCTTTTCTTTCCAAAAAAAATATCAAACTTTTTAGGGACAAATAATTTTTGTCCAAATAGACATCCTATTGGGATGAATGATTTATTTCGTCCCAATACATATCCTATTGGGACAAATTATTTTCGAATTGGTTCCTAAAAGTCTGGTTATTTTTACACTTTTTAGGGACGAATAATTATTTTCATCACAATAGACATTCTAGTGGGACGAATTTTTTCGTCCCTAAAGATTTCTTTAGGTTTGAAATTTTTAGGGACGAATATGTTATTGCGTCCCAATAGACATTCTATTGAGACGAATTAAATTCGTCCCAATAAATTTCGTCCCTATAGTCCAATTTTCTTGTAGTCTTGATTGATTATTTTTTGAATATATGCTCTAAATGATTGCTAGAGATTTGTTTGATCATATCTTTTGTTTCTAGCATTTTTGTTTTAGTTCTAAAGTCTTGGATATATGCTTCATGAACATGTTTATTTCAAGCTTTAGTGACATGAATAAAATATAGGATTAAAGTGTGTTTTTGGAGATTTGGCATGCTATAGGTAGACATGACGCCGGTTCGGTTTCGAACCGGTGAACCGAACCGGAACCGTCCAAAAAAAATCGGAACCGGCACTGGATTTTCCAGTTCTTAATTTTCAGGAACCGCCCGGTTCGAACCGGACTGGAACCGGCTGTTCCGGTTCCGGTTCCGGTTCGAACCGGCAGTTCCAATATATATATATATATTTTAACCCACTACCCTACCCATTTACCCAATACCCACTACCCTACCCACTTACCCACCTACCCACCACCCACCAACGCCCACTTTCTTTCTCTCTTTCACACTCTCTCTTTCTTCTTTATTTTTTTCTCACTTTTCTCAGATCTCTCTCTCTCTCTCTCTCTCTCTCTCTCTCTCTCTCTCTCTCTCTTTCTCTCTTTCATTCTTCTACTCACGACGCCGACGAGCCGATCTCCACGCCGTCCGCCGGTACGCTGATCCCTTCATCTCGTCGCCGATCTCCTCTTCATTCCGATCTCTTCTTTCTTTATTTCTCTCTATCTCTCTTTGATTTCGATCTCTACCCTTTGATGGATGTTTGGTTTGTATGTGTTTGGGTTACTGGTTTGATTGATTGTGTTTGAGCTTATTGGGGCATGGTATGGAGCCTGGTCTCCAGATTTTTGAAGCCCCTTCATTGGATGTTTGGTTGATTTTCCAGGATGACTAGAAAGGATGTGCTTCCTCTATATCTTGTCCTTTTCCCCCTCATCTTTAGTTTTCTTCTTGGGCTGATTGCCCTCATTTGTACCAAAAAGTGTTTAAGGAATAAATATTGGGAATTTAGGGTAGGATTATTTAAAAAAAAAAACTGATTCTGATCCGGCGGAACCGTCAGAACTGGACTGGAACCGGAATCGGAACCGGAGCCGGCGTCATGTCTAGCTATAGGTTTGTGTTCAAGTAAAACAATCTTGTTTTGTGAACTTTGTTGCCTATGTCTAGATCTTCATGGAGTGTACCTAATCCATACATTTCATATGTTCATGCATCATTTTGTGTGGTATCATTTTTGGATTATAAACTAGAAAAATATACTTTGTATGCTTATAGATTATTTCTAGTTTCCATAGGATGTATTGATCATATATTCTATGTTGCTTGTGTTTGCATCATTTGCATTACAGTTAGATCATTTGCCTTGTAAAATGTTGAAGTCTTGGCTAGAAGTGTGAGGCTCCAATTAGTCAAGCAAGAAGTCTTGACTAGGGTCGGGAGGATCCAGATAGTTAAGCAAGAAGTCATGGCTAGGGTCGAGTAGATTTGGATAGTAATTCAAGGGAGACTTTCTATAGGCAAGAGTGTCTTGGATAGAAAGTAGACTATATTACTGGTAGACCCAGAATATTGAGTTGACATGGAGTCCAATAGAGAGTGTGTCATTTGTTGATCACTCTGTATAAATTTCCAACCTTTCAATGGTGTTGTGTAGACGTGGAGTCCAAAAGAGAGTGTGTCATTTGTTGATCACTCTTGAGGAATTTACAATCTACCAATAGGGATTGGGTAGATGTAGACTCCAATAGGGAGTGTGTCATTTGTTGCTCACTTTTGAGGAATTTCTTATCTACTTTCTAATAATAAAAGTACGCGATGGTTGTATTCAACCTGTGGATGTTTCCTCTTCGGAGGTTTTACCACGTAAAAATGATGTGTCATATGTCTCTATCTCTATCTCTTTATACTTGTACGTATGATCAATATATCTTGTTTAAGATCTTCATTTCTTCACATCTTTGTAAACAAGATTTTTGTAGAGAAAGAGATGCACACATTATTTGTTGAATCAACATTTGTCTCTTATATCTTTGTAAGTGTTTGAACATTGTATCTTGTGATATTCTATATCAAGTTGTAAAGTTCCACTTAGTGAATTTACATTGTAATATTCAAAGTACAACTTGTGGAATTTGCTTTGCATTGAACATATTTGTTTATAAGATACATTGTTTCTTGTTATATTTTTTGTAGACTAAGGGTGGTGAATTGAGCATACATGTGTTAATTGTTTTCTCATAACAATCATGTTAAAGGTTAATTTGTATGCTCACCAAGGTTTTTGACAAAAGTCTCGAAAGAGTTTTAAAAAATGGAGTGTCAACCTATTCAATGCCCCCTCCCCCCATTAGGTTGTTTAGTATAACTTTGTAGGTATTTTCAACGTCCCATTAGATGTTCTATTAGGACGAACAAAATTCTTCCCAATAAATTTCGTCCTTATAGCTCAATTTTCTTGTAGTGTCCTAAGTGTCATACTTTGGACCATAATTCGTTCAATGTTCCATGAAATATATTTTATACTTCTTAACTTAGTTTGGATCACAATAAAGAATTTATTCCACCATAGATGACCAAATGGCTTAAGTGACGTCCTATAAACATACATCATTTCATAATCATGAACCGATGACTTCTGAAACTTCAACAATACGTCATTACAATTAATCTTGATGTCATCACCAACCAATACACCAGCTAGATCTCTACAATTTGCACTATTCTTTTGTAGGAATGTGACAGACCTGTCCAAAATCATTAACGTTTAGTTCCAAAGGTAGATAATCATATAACAACTTAGGACGTGATGCGATTTTAGTAGTAGAAAGACTAACCACATTGTTCCGATTAATCTAATAAATTTTTAAAACTCAGTTGGTGTTACTATTTCATAAGTCCTTTCAGCTTCTTTCACATTATTATTGAACTGAAACGATTGTAACGACTAATCCCATGACAACGAGGTCCACCAGAAATAACATCAATATTTGCAACAAAAAAAAAGGCAATATGTTTGCCCTATATCCTCTTGTCATGAATTCTTTCACTTTCCCTTGGCAATTTCTAAGGCCATTGATAGACTCCCAAGTTTCATACTTAAAGAACCTCTTTTTTATGATTGGCTTATTTCATGAAAAACCACATTTAGGGATTTTTTTTTTGTAATAGGCAGCTTAGGCTTTCGATGGCAAGCTTCCAAACATCTCTGTGACTTCAAGAGCAAGTGCGAAAGGTAAATCACTTGACATGACTCTTGAAAAGAATTAGTTGCACACACACACACTACTCATGCATGTCTTGTTCATCTTGCATTTTTGTTTCCTTGATTGTGTGCATGCATTTGATAATTGGTTATTTGGAGTAATGTGTCTAGTTTTGAAATATTAGTTTTTCAATGGTTCAAATGTTTTCAAAACTAACCTTTGCATGGTCTTGTGACCATAATGTTTTATATCATGTTTCAAAATGAGTTTTGAAGATTTCTATACAAACTAGACACCCATACATTTCCAACGGTATATTATTCGTAATATTTCATGACCGTTTGGATTGGTTTTGAAATCTCCAAAGTGACCACTAAAACAAGGCATCTATGATGTTATCCAAATCTGACATTTGGTCACTTAAATGACCATAACTCTTTTCACGGATATTGAAACCTCATTCCATAAAAAGAAGTAGAAATTAGACATCTATATGTTTCCAACGATATATTATTGGATAAATTTCGATGTCGTTTGATCATGTTTTGAGTCGCTCGAATATCGAGCTGATGTGCTATCGTGTGCGATTCTAGTAAGTGGGGGATGTTCAGGTGCTCTACATAGAGCGTTCGTACAATGGATTTTTCCAGTAGGTGGGGGCTATTTAGGGGCTCTACATAGAGTGATCATACATTGACTTTTTCCAATAGGTGGGGGTTGTACAGTCGCCCTACTTACAGCCACCGTACAACGACTTTTACTTAGAATTTTGTAAAACTTTTTAAAACGTTGTAGTTTCAATATGTTTGAGTCTTCATGTGTTGGTTGAGATTAGCATTTCATTGATAGCTATCATTTAGGACTATTTTGCCCTCTAGCTAAGTCTTTATGTCTTGCATTTAGACTTTGTTGATTAGGACTTATTGATTGCATTTGATGATTGCATTTATTGTCCTTGCCATGTTTAATGACAACTCTTATTGATTGGCTTTTGTTTGATGACTACATTTTAGAGTTGCATATCTTCATCTAGTTAAGTCTTTATGCTTTCATATAGACACATTGATATCTAGGATTGCATTTATTGCCATAATTTAATCTCTAGGTAAGCATTTAGTGTTGCCTAACATTAATTGCATTTAGAATATTTTTACATATTCACTTAAGTAGTGGTGGGTTAGTGACCGAAAATTGTGTGAATAGATGTCAACCCAGGTTATAAACATAACTACATATAGTGGATTTGAGGACCATGTGTGGCTAGAAGGATAGCACGTGAGTTTTGCCCAGTTGGAGGGTTTTTCACATAAATCAATCGACGTGTTATTTATTGTTTTCCGTACTTTAAATTGTCGATTGATTTCTTATTTTATTTGGGTAATTTTTAATATTGACTAATCAAGAAAAGTTGGCAATTAACTTGAATAAAACCTATTCACCCCCCCCCCCCCCCCCCCCCTCCTTAGGTTAGTTTTGACACACCTTATTGTATTTTCAATTTTGGTATCAAAGCGGGTTCCTAGACATACTTAGGTGATCCTTCCTCTTGATTTGTGTGTCTTGTACTCCTGCACTTTGTTTGCATACATTGACCCAAACACTATAAGTGAATTCGGGGAGAGCAAATAAAGAGCGTCGAGGGTAAGACCACCATTGCTCAAAGGGGAAATTTACTCCTCATGGAAGAGGAAGATGGAGTCCTTCCTATCAGCAATAGATGATAGAGTTTGGATGGTGATTGAAGATGGATACACACCACCTACCATGACTGCAGAAGATGGAAGTAGTGTGCCCAAACCCCAAAGCTCAATGAAGTATCGAAGAATTTGAAGCTTTGAAGTGGAACAACAAGGCAATGCATGCCTTGTTTAGTGCAATGGATGAGAATCAATGCAAACTCATCTAAACCACCAAAAAATGCACATGAAGCTTGGAAGATCTTAGAGACGACACATGAGGGAACCGAGGTGGTTGAGGATTCCAAGCTTCAAGTCCTCTAAGCACAATTTAAGATGATCAAGATAGAGAAGCACGAGTGCTTTAATGACTTCCAAGTGAAGTTGATGGACATCGTGAATCAAAGCCATCAACTATGTGACATGTACTCAGATAGATGGTTCACGCAAAAGATTATGAGGTCACTTCCCGCTAGATTCGAATCCAAGGTGACGACACTTGAAGAAAATAGTGATTACAAGAAGATGAAGTCGAGTGAAGTGATTAGAAGGCTTCTAGCCTATGAATCTATATGGGCTCCTACAACTACATCTCTCAAGAAGAAAAAGAGAATAGCCTTGAAGACTTCAAAGATTGAGAATGAGGAGGATGACTCAGATAAGGAAATGACTCTAATGGTGAAGAGATTCAAGAAATTCTTGAAGCTACAAAAGAGTGGTTATGGCTCTAAGGAAAATAACTTCAAGAAGAAGAACAAGTTCAAGAAAGGTGAGCCAAATCAAGAAAAGCCTTCAAGAAAAGGCATCAAATGCTTTGAATGTGGAGTATTTAAGCATATCTCCACGGAGTGTGGCAACTTGAAGGTCAAAGAGAAAAGGAAAGGCGATGGTCGCCTCATCGAGTGATAATGGAAGTGAAGAAGATTCCTTTAGCGATGAAGAACTTGTAATTAACTACATGGCATTTGGAGCCTCCCATGTGGAAGATGTTGTAGAAGGCAAAAATGCCTTGAATTGTGACTTTGAAGAAGGGATAGATGAAGTAGTAGCCAGATGAGTGATTGATGTGGCTACACATAGGGAAGTTATTGGCACAACAATAAGTGACCAAGGCAAAAGTCTTGATGAGGAAGTTGACTCACTTGAGGAGAGGCAAAGTGAGAAAAGTGCATCATCCTCAAGTGTAGGAAATGACTTTAGTGATGAGAGGTCTTCATCTCACTCTAGAGGAATTGGTGAAGGTACGGACCTTGAAGACTTCATCAGGTACTTTGAAGACTTTAGGTTGCAGAAGTAAATAGAGATTTGAAAATTGAAGGAGGAGAATCTCAAGCTTTCAACTAAGGTGACCCACTTGAATGAAGAAGTGAAGAGAGTCAAGGAAAGTTAAGAGTTGTTGAAGAAGGAAAACCTTCAACTAAAGGCCAAGTTAGATGACTCCATGAAGATGGATATAGTTGATGTGTCCAAATATGAGAATGAGATTGAAGATTGTCACCAAAGGATGAAGGACAATGAAAGATGAACTTGCCAACAAAGACAATTCCTTGAAGATTGTCAAGGATAAAAAGATGAGGTACCTTGAAGATTTGAAGAAGGCTAAGATCAAGCAACCTTAAGCTCAAGGTAAAAGTAAAGCTTTACCTCCACAACATCCTAGGAGGAAGATTGGTCTTAGAGATTCATCCAAGAGTGGCCAAATGAAGATGTCAACAAAGAGTGAAGCTCATCCTCAACATCCAAAAACTTCACATCCAAGCTTCCCTCAACCAATGGTTCCTTAACCAAGAAGGCAAGCCATGCAAGCTTAACCAAGGAGGCATCCCAATCCGGATCAACAACAAACAAGGAGAGAACCGAATCAACACCAATGACCTCACAAGGATACTGTATGACTCATCACTTTATACCTACTTGTCACTTTCGTGGTGTTGATGGGCGTATTAGGCCAACTGCCATATGTATATTAAGAAATGTAGGGGTTGAGAGCATGATGAAGGGGAATAGACATGGAAGAGCCAATATGCATGTGCCTAGGAAATCTAGAGTCATTGATCCTAGGAAATCTAGTAACATGTTGACTATGACCATTGATTGCGCCAAAATTGTTATATATTTTGGCTTTTAATTCCATATCCTTTAACTTGTTTTTGAACGTATTTTGGTGTCTAATAGCTATATTCTAGTCAATGCAGGCATTTTCAGGCAAAAAGGAGATTTTGAGGCAAAAGGGCTAAAATCGTAAAAAGTGATTACATAACATCTAACTTTGAAGGGTCATATCTCCCTCCTTATATCGAACCACATTTCAATCCACATATATTCGAAAATCCCCAGGAGTCTAGTTTCTAGGGGGTTTTACAAATTACGATTCCGAGTCTTCTAAAGGAAGTTATGACCATTTTAGTGACTGATGCACAGGGACCCGTGAACCTACCCACGAAATGAGTGCCAAAATGCAGTGTGCAGGTAGCCTACCAGCACACTACCCGCACACTGCATGTTATGTGTCTTCCGGGAACAGCTAAATGACGAGTTTTAGGCAATTTTTAGAGGTGTGTAAGGACCTCGATTTTATGATTGGCTTATTTCATGACAAACCACCACATTGGGGATGATTGTGTAATGGGCAGCTTAGGTCCGTATTGGCAAGCTTCCAAGCATCTCCATGACTTCAAGAGCAAAAGGTATATTCACTTGACTTTGTCTCTTGAAGAGTTTAGGTGCACACACACACTTCATGCATGTTTTGTTTATCTTGCATTTGTGTTCTTTATTGTTTGTATAAGTGTGCATCCTTTTCTAAAACACTCACTAGCTTACATTAGATATCATATCTTGCATTGTATCTTAGTTGATAACATGTTTGACATGTTAATTGTGCTTCATTGTGTGCATCCCACTCTCTTCACACTTGCACAACATTCATGTAAGATTGACTTTTGTCTTGAGTGTTAAAAGGGATTTTTCCCTTTGGCGCGGCCTAGACCGCTCGGCAGGCTTTGCTTGCACCGCGGCGCACGGAGCGGTATTCTCCAGTGCGTCATGCGCGACGTGGACCGCGACCTGTGCACTTGCACGCACAGCGGTCCCAACCACGGTGTAGTCCAGACGGTGCACTGCTGTATGTACCGCGGTCTGGATACTTACCTGTGCCGCGGTCTAGCAAGCGGTTTTGACGGGATTCTGGTTCCCAAGTTCAAAACGATGTAGTTTGATCTAGGGCTTCATATATATTCTTCCTCTTCTCTTCTTGGCCGACCAAGAGCTCAAAAATTCATTTCTAGAGAGAGGTTAGAGCTCCTAGAGAGAGAAAGCTTCAAGAAAGCTTCTTTGACTCTCCAAACCCAAAACCCATCTCCATATTGCATCATTCAACATCATTTGAGCATGGGTCTTCATTGTTTCATGACTAGGTAAGCAAGAACTTCTTTGAATATCATTTATTGTTCTTCTTACTCTAGATTAGGTATTTATTGCATGATTAAATACCTAGACTCTACTCTATTGCATATTTATGAGTCTTGATAACATGATTGGGTTTGTATTTTGATAGCTTAATTGATTAGGTCATTTTTGCCTAAAAGCTAGGTCATAAATATTCATGTGTGATTAATTGATAACTAGGTTGAGAAATTGTGTTTTAATCAACTAGTTAATGTTCATGAATATTTGATTGTGTTTGTTTGTGATAGCTTGCATTATTAGGTCATATATGCCTAAATAGCTAATCCATAAATATTCATGTATGCTTAATTGATGATTAGGTTGACTTTGTGCATCTAATCAAGTTTATGAATGTTTATGTGAATTTAATTGACAATTAGGTTGTTAGAATTTCTCTACAACTAATTGAGACCTCATGTGTGTACATGTAGGCATTATTTGATAACTAGGATGTTGTATTGCATTATCTACATCTAGTTAAGCATTGTATGTTTGGTCTAACATATATTGTGTTGAGCATTCATTGATTGTTCACTTAGACTCTATACTCTTCATTGAGTCAAAGTCTTGTGGCTTCGGGGTGAAGTTGCACAAGCATTGTAGTCTTGCAACCAAGTTGTGGTTGGCAAGCATTGTTCAAGAATCCATTGTAAAAGGCCTGCGGGTAGAGTAGGAGGTGCTCACGCCAATAGTAGTGTATCAGTGGATATCACTAGGGATTGAACCAAGAGTGGTGAGTGGTAGTGTCCATAGCCTGAGGTTATCTAGAGTGAGAGTCCGAGTATCACTTGAGGGTGTAACATTTTACTCATATAGTGGATTTGAGGATCGTGTGTGGCTAGAAGGATAGCCCGTGGTTTTTCCCTTGTTGAAGGGTTTCCACGTAAAAATCAAGTGTTATTTATTATTCCGCACTTTACACTTGATTTTGTATGTTTGTTTATGTTGGGTTATATTATTAATATTGACTAATCGAAAAGTTGGTAATAATCGATTAACAACCCCCCCCCCTCTAGGTTGTTAGACACACATTAAGAGTGTATTTTCAAGGTGCAATGTTGTCCTTTCATAAGCAGACCATGCCCTAGCCTCCCAAGCCTATAAATACACCACTTTCTTCAAGACCCATGATTCATTCATTCAATTATCCATTCAATATAAAAACCCTCTCCAAACATCTTCTTTACCAAATCAAGAGAGAGAGGAGCTTCAATAGGCATCCATAGAGGTTTTCCTCCTCTCCACCACCACCATCTACTATCTTGAAGAGGATTCAAGAGGAAAGAGCACCCTACCTTGTCTATGAGGAAGAGGAGCTTCAATGGAGCTTGGAGACCCGAGATGACAATTGGGCCCCTCTCCGAGCTTAGGGATCCGATATTGACACCTTGGGTTCCTTCTTTTACTCTTCTCTAGTATTTTCTTTATTTGATGTGTATCCTCATGAGGGAAATATGTAAACCCTAACACTAGTTCCATTTATATGATTGACTTGTATTTGATTTCTTCTTGTATTATCCCATTCAATTGCACTTAATTGATTCATGACTTGTATTAAGTAGGATTGACAACCCAACTCTTGATGCATGTTTAGGGATAGCCTTTGTCTTTACATTCATGACATGTAGAGTAGAAATTGATGTGTGTTTATGATTGAGATTAGGAGTAGATTAACATAAATTAGGAGTAGATTAATTAAGCATCCCATGATTGCTCATATGTTGATGGATTATTCGAAATGCATGTTTTGGATTGATTTGAGTACTATTGGTTATTTGGGTGGAATTCATGAAGAGCACATACCATGCCTTTGTGGGCTTCAGTTCTTGAACCTACGCGTTTTATGCGACCCTAGGGAGTTGCTCATATGATACACTCTCGGTGAGTAGCAATTGAGGGTTGCAACTCTTGGCCATTGCTCGTGCGATACACTCTCAGCGAGTAGTGGTCGAGGGTTCATTTATGCTTAATGCTTCCATAGGTTGTTGCTTACAAGTGACAGGTGAGTAGTGACTGATGGTCGATCCTTTGATTTGATCCTTTTATATTTGTGCTTAAACGCGGTCCTTAGTAGTTTGCTCATGTGATACACTCTCGGTGAGTAGCGATTGAGGACTAGTCAACTCTTCCGTTTCCATTTCTAGAGGTCGTACTTAAGGCTAGGTTGAACATATACTCGGAGTGTCTTTGCGGTTAGTTATTTTAGGTGGCGCGAATGTTTTAGGTGGTCATGAGTACCTATTGTGTTCATTTTCTTGCATCTCTCCTATCCGTCTATTTTATATTTATCACTTTAACCACCATTCGTATCCCTCCAGATTCTCTTATTTTTCTTATCTTTATTTTTATGCTCTTGTCTTACACACACAACATGTTACACTTCACAAACACCACTCTCACCCTTGCCATGTTCTTATTTACATTGCTTTCAATAATCACTAAAATATGAGATGATCGACGGATGACACCTCCTTGTGGACGATACCCTTGTTTGTCGTTGTACTTGTTTTGAAAACATTATAGCACATTATTAGGACTTCTTATAAATATCTTTTTGAATTCGCGAGTTGCTGACGACACAAAAAACGAGTATCAACCTCTAGGAATGAAAATGTGTCACCTAAGTGGATTAGAAAAGATGAACCCGCATGCTATTATGCCAACTTGTCGCGGAATAAAAAAGACAAATGGTGCAAAAATGTGGTAAAGAAGGCCATAGTGCACGGGCAGCACACTCGTGCACTACCCATGCACGGGGAGAAGATTTCTAAGGACACCAAAGTGCACTGGTAATTGCACGGGTATTACCCGTGCACAACCCGTGCACATTGCCGAGACTTGAAGACACAAAAAGTGAGATTTTGTGAGAAAATGGCCGAATTGTAAAAAAAAAAAGTGTGTGCAGATCATCCAACTTCAAAGGATCATACCTTACTCCTCGGATTGAACCATGTTTCGAATTACATATATTCGGAAAGCCGATCCCCTGTAGGGACGCCATTTTGATACTTACTTTTTATGTCGTTACCAAATTGCGGGTCAAAAAAATATATTTATAAAAAAAGTCCTACCCAATATGCTCTAAAGTTTTGAAAACTTAGTAAAGCGGTAAGCGAGGGTATCGTCCACATGGAGGTGCCATCAGTCGATTGTCTCTCATTTTAGTAATTATTGAAAGCAATGTAAATAAGAATTTGGCAAGGGTGAGAGTGGCGTGTGTGAGGTGTAAAATGTTGTGTGTAGGAACGAGAGCAATGAAAAGAAACAAATAAAGAAAACATAAGAGAACATGGAGAGATGAGAAAGGTGATTAAAGTGATAAATTTAAAATGGCGGATAGGAGAGATGCAAGTAAGTGGATATATATGGTACTCATGACCACCCAAAACATTCGCGCCACCTAGAATAACTGACATGCAAAGACACTCATATATTGGGTTCAACTTAGCCTTAAGTACGACCTCTAGATATGGAATATGAGAGTCGTCTAGTCCTCTAAAGCTACTTACCGAGGATGTATCGCATGAGCAACTACTAAGGACCGCATTTAAGCACAAATATAAAAGAGATAAACATAAGATCAACCACCGATTGCTACTCACCTATCACGTCTAAGCAACAACCAATAGAGGCATTAAGCATAAATGGACCCTCGACAACTACTCGTCGAGAGTGTATCACACGAGCAATGACCAAGAGTCGCGACCCGAGTGTTACTCGCCGAGAGTGTATCGTACGAGCAATGCTCAAGAGTAGCATAAGCATGTAGGTTTATAGAACCGAAACCCACAAATGGAGAGTGTATGCTCTTCATGAGTTCCACCCAAACAAACAAAAACACTCAAGTCAATCCAAAAGTGCATTTGAATAATCCATCGACATATGAGCAATCATGGGTTGCTTAATTAATCTACTCCTAAGTTACATTAATCTACTCCTAATCCCAATCATACACACACATCAATTTCTACTCTACATGCCAAGTATGTAAAGACAAGAGTTATCCCTAAACATGCATCAAGAGTTGGGTTGTCAATCCTACTTAATACAAGTCAAGAATTAATTAACTGCAATTGAATGGGACAATACAAGAAGAAATCAATTACAAGTCAATCAAATAAATGGAACTAGTTTTTGGGTTTACATATTTTCCAAATGGGGATACACATCAAAGAAGAAAATAATAAGAGAAGAGTAAAAAGAAGAAACCCAATTGTCATCTGAAGTCTCTATCCTCCATTGAAGCTCATTCTCCTCATAGACAAGAAAGGATGGCTCTTTCCTCTTGAATCCTCCTCAAAGATGGATGGGTAATGGTAGAATATGGTGGTGAAGAGGCATTCCATGGAGGAAAACCTCTATGGATGCTTTTGGAAACTTCTCTCTCTCTCTCTTGATTTAGTGAAGAAGATGAAGTGTTGAGAGGATTTGGTGTTTAGATTTTTGTGGGTTGAGAGTTGATGGGTCTTGTGAAGAAAATTGTGTATTTATAGGCTTGGGAGGTTAGGGCATGATTTAGGCATGAAAGGACAACAATACCCCTCTAAAATGGCCCAAAAACCCGACATTCAATGCTGGAAAGTGCAGTTGCACGGGTAGTGCACGGGTGGTACCCGTGCAGTACCCGTGCTACCACCCGTGCACTACCTGTGCATAGCAGTGCAAAAGTCACTAAAATGGCCATAACGTCCACTAGAAGACACGGAGTCGTAATCCGTAAAAACCACTAGAAACTAGACTCCCGGGGCTTTCTGAATATATATAATCCAAAACATGGTTCAATCTGAGCAGGGAGATATGACCCTCCGTAGTTGGATGTACTGCACACGCTTTTCACAATTTCAGCCTATTGTTCTATCAAATCCCATTTTTTGCTAATTTTTGCCTCCCAAACTCCTTTTTATTTGAAAATGCCTGCATTAACTAGAATAGAGCCATTAGACACCAAAACACACTCGAAAACTAGTTAAAGGATATGGAATTGAGGGCCAAAATATAGCATAATTTTGGCACGATCACATCTCTACTATCCGCCAATTATATATTTATCACTTTAACCACCATTCTCATCCCTCCAGATTATTTTATTTTTCTTATCTTTATTTTTATGCTCTTGTCTTACACACACACACACACACAACATGTTACACTTCACACACACCACTCTCACCCTTGCCATGTTCTTATTTACAAATCTTTCAATAATCAATAAAATATGAGACGATCGACGGATGACACCTCCATGTGGACGATACCCTTGCTTGTCGTTGTACTTGTTTTGAAAACATTATAGTACATTGCAAGGACTTCTTATAAATAACTTTTTGAATTCACAATTTGCTGACGACACAAAAAGTGAGTATCAACCACTAGGAATGAAATGTGTCACCTAAGTGGATTAGAAAAGATGAACCTGCATGCTATTATGCTCACATGTCTCCGATAGATACAACTAGGTTTAGGATTATGCTCAATAGCAAGAGTGTAATAATGTATTTGACAATCTTTTCATACTAATAAAGTGATTTCTAGTTTAATAGTTTAACAAATCTTATAGCATTTATAGTTTAATTATTATAATTGTCAAAAGTAAATAATTGTAAGGTCAAAAGACTATGAGAAATGAAGAATTATTCGCACATCTGGATATGTATGAGGTAGACACAATTCTTTAGTTAGTCTTGAACAATATTCACAACTTAAGATAAAGATTGGGCGCATTTACCTTGTTAAAGTTGTAGATTCTTTTGCTAGCATTTGTATGGGAACAAATGTGTTATGATGAGTCTAAAATCATCAAAGTGTAGTGTCTTTGGGCAAGAGAATCTAGTGCACTAGGTGCATTGAATAGATCACATTGAAATACTTTATCCAGAACCGTCAGTGGATAAAAGTTTTCACTTGAGCACAATCGGAGAGTCTATCTCAATCTTGAGACAAATGATGGACTTATAGTTACAAGTGTTATCATTTGAGCTGTCAATGAGTACGATTGTATAGCATAGTCTATCCTCGACGGTTTGGTGGTATTCATTTATTAATCGATAGAGGACTTCATTTATAGATATGGACATCGTGGCTCAATTTATTAAATGTGAGTTGAATATCATCATATGGATATTTTGAGGTATTGGATATTAAATCTTAACGTTAAGTTTTCAATAGTGTCTATTGAAACATGGCTTCTGGACAAGTCAAAATATCCAAGTTCAAAATGTGGTCATATGAGTAAATATGGTAACTAGGATAGCTATATGGGATCTATGAGCTCTTGGCGATTACTGGTATTTTTCACGAGGATACACTATCTCCAATAAGGTTGTCTAGGGTACGAATGAGAAATATTAACTTGTTATATCTTTATTTAAGAGTTCAATTTTAGCTCTTTAGTGGAATGAGCTAAAATTAATAGATTGAACCTAAGTGAATCATTTATTGATTGTAATTAGGTTATGTCTATTGAAGCTTAAATTTAGATAGCCCGCCAAGATCCCCAATCCGCACGAACTTGCATGGATCACTTGATATATTCTACCAAACCAATTTATGGTTCCATCTAGAATTGTTTTTGGATTTCATAATCCAAAAGTCTTGGAGAGATGTGGTCATATGTGATCAAGACGTGGTAACTCTTCAGATACCTGGAATGGGCGGCCATGGATGTAGGAATCCTTGGGCGGCCCTAATGGGGTGCATTTAGCATTTTATTAATACATTAAAAATATTATTTGCACATTTTAATTAAATTGGCTGTTAAATTTTATTAATTTATTAATTTAAGGCATGTAGACTTGTTTCTTTTATAGCAAGAATGTGTATGGTTAACATATGGACTATTTATTAAAGTCCAATGGATTTAATAAAATGTAAAAACAATATATTACACATATATATATATATACTTGGGCGGCAAGGCTAATAATACTGTTAACGGAAAAATTCACTCGGGATGAAAATATCAGTTAACACCCTCGCCCACTACCGGTAGCAGTAGCGGGGTAGGTACCCTGGGTACCAGGGTCCCTTTCTATAATCAGGAGCAAGAGACCAAGTGATGGAGAAAGAACACTAGGGACCGGAGAATGTAAAAGAACATTGTTTTATTTAATAAATCACTATAAGAGGATTACAATCAGTATACACACAATCTTCTCTCTATTTTCAATCTTTTACACAGGATGGAGATGGAGACAACGTTCATGTCGATAAGTAGATATTTTCCTCCAGTGATTGTCAATGGACTCTCACTGGCTTCGGGAAATTTTTTGAAATAATTCTCCCAGAGTCTCTTTTGTTTTCGTGATCAAGAATCCTTCAAGCCTCTCTCATTTGTCTTTCAATACCGTATATGTAGTATTCTCCCCAAATCCTCTTGAAATCTGGTCGTCATAATGAAGATCATTGAGAATCCTATTTTAGGCGTTGAAAGGCATTTGAATGGAGCTGAAGGCGCGGGATTTGATCCCGTTAATCAATGGCGAATTAAAATTCTGATTCGGTTGACCATTGGGTCATTAATGGCGTTTTATTTTGGCGATGGACTCAACTTTCCTTCTTCGTTGGAGCTTGGTGGCGATGGAGTATAACGCTAGTACCTCATTTTAATGAGCTTGTTCTGCATCTTACTGGAAGGGTGCTTGTGTCTTCATGCTTCCTATCGTGTTGCTTGGAAGGTAGTATACTTGCCTTGGAAGAGCTCCGGATAGGCACACTAAGTACCAGATGGGAGTCGGGGTGACACCAAGGCAAATATCGGGGTAGTACCAAGGTGGTATCGAGGTAGGTATCGAGGTACCAAGCGCCTTGATTGATGTCAAGATCCTTGCGGGATGCAAGTTATCATCGTACTAGTCTCGAGCTGGTATTAGGAGCTTTAGTAGAGCGAGGTACAAGCTTTCGGAGCCGATGTCCTATCTAGATAGACGTATAGTCGAGGTTCCAACCTCGTTGGATATCGGTCCGATCTAGGTGGTGGTACCGATCTTACTGGCTTCCTGGAGTATCTGGATGAGTCTTCCTGGGTAGTTCCCTGTTGGAAAATTCTCCCTTGGTCCCTTGCCAGAAAAATCTGTTAACAGAAGTCCCCCCTGACTTGAACACCGGTATCAAGTTGGGGTTGGAGTCAGGATAGATAGCACTTGGAGAATTTTTTGCAACGTCTCATAGAAGGGAATCTTCTCTTTGCAAGCTGATTTAAATGAAAATTCCACGTGGGTGACCAGGGTAGGCCGAATTCAAAAAAAGAAATTTTTTGGGGGCACACGTTTCTCGAAATCGTTCCCTCCATATCACCGATTTTAGCGTGACATTGATTACCTTTTCTGCCCGTTACAAGTAGCCATCTCTATATAAACTCTGGTGCTTCACATTAGGTTCATTCAAGCAAAAACTTTCTGATTAAGAGTTTCCAGCAAAAAGAAACCCTAGCTTCAATCTTCAACTTCCCTATTCTTTCTTAAGAAATTAGATTTCGAGGCTGTCATCATATCTTCACCTGATGGCGATAGTATCGAGCGATTATTTGACGGTGATGCGGTGGCTAGCAGGAGCCTTACCCCTAGAAAAAGGGCACGCGATAGTAGCGACAGCGGGGACGACGTTCCCATTCAAAGTCGTTCCAATCGAAACATTGCAATCGGGTCGGGCTTGGTGAATAATCCTGAGACTCCGGTTGATGTCGACCAGGAGTCGAGTGAAGAAGCAGGTGCTGTCGGGATTGGTGGGAACCAGGCTGGTGAAGTTACTGATACCGTGGGAAGGGTACTTGCCCTCCCCTATGAATATAGGTGCATCCCTGATTCGTCCATTACCTTGGACACTGTGGCGCGCTTGCGGAGGGATTTCAAAATCCCTAAGGATATCAAGATCGATATACCTCCAAAAGGGTATGTCGTATATATACACCCAATCCTAGTGAGCTCCCAATTCATACGGCGGCCTTTGACAGTGGGGTCAGGCTACCTCTTCATCCTACCTTGCGTAGGGCATTGTATGCTCTGCAGCTTGCCCCTCTTCAGCTGACGCTAGGGTTTTGGAGGCACCTGGTGGGTTTTCTGGTGTTGTGGAGAGAGTAATGCGACAGGGACAAAACTGACAAGGAGCCGGGGCCGACCAGCTCGGGGACGTGTTCCAGATTGCTGCCAACGCCCCAGGTCCGAAAGGGAAATTTTATGCTCGTGCTAAAAACAATATGCAGTTTGTGGTGTCAGGGGCCATGAAGAAAGACAATTCCTAGAAGGAGGAATGGGTCATCGTCGGAGGCGAATGGGGCAATTCAGTACACATTGGAGGAACCGAATTCAAGGTTCCTACTGGCTTTAGTGGGAAGCCCGCTTGGAGAAGAGCAGACTCTCTGCCGAGTCAGAGAGAATCTTGAAGGCCATTATGGCCCGCAACTACACCAATCCGAGGTATCCTGCTACAGATACCTTCGAAGTAGGAAGGGTGGAGTTCTACCTTCGTATCTCCAGTGCTCTTCCAGGTAATAAGCTTTCTTGATTATGCTTCTGTTATCTTATTGACTCTGGTTGTCTTGGTAGTTTCAGCAGTGTCCCATTCGGTTCCTAAGGGAGATCTCAACTAGGCTGGTGCTGATGACTCACTGCCAACTTCTTCCATCAGGCTCCCAGCCAGTTCTGATTTCGATACAGGGGCTGGCGTATCTGCTGGATCGGGTAGGACGCCGGTCGGGTCATCGGGATCATCAGCTCCCCCTCCTCTACCTCGGCTAGGTCGTTGGATGCTTTTACAGCTAGAGTGGGGAGGTACTGAGGTGCTTCCCGTCGGGTGCAGGATATGTCGCCCAACAAAACAGTCGGAGCTGCAGCTGTTACTGATGCTGGTGCTTAAGCTCCTCCGGCCTCGCCCGTCGTGGTAATCGACCGAGATAACTTGGTCGAGAAGAGTTCTGGCCCTACTGCTGCTAAGCGGGTGGTACCTCGGGATAAGTCGCTATCGAGGTCCAGGGGACAGCAACCGGGACGAAGTCTTGGCCCGTTTCGTCGATTCCTGCATAGGTGGGAGTCTGGATGTTATGACAACTGAGCTTTTGATCAGAAGGGGATCTGCCCTTTTGGCTGAGGTAAGCTGTTTAACTTTAATCTTCTATCCAGGTAGTTGGTTGGAAATATCCTGACAAGTGTTTTATTCTTGGCAGGCCTTCAAATTCAATATGGCGTTAAGCCAGTAGGTCGGTTCCCACTTTGAGCGAGCTAAAGGCGCTACCACCGAGCTGGAGAAAACCAAGGGGGAACTCGATAAGGCTTCCAGAGGCATGGTAGCTTTGAACAAGTCTTTGAACAGCTCGAAGAAAGAAGCAGACAAAGCAAAAGCCGATCGGGAGCAGATACAATTTGACTACGACATCGAGAGGCTCAGGTCCATCCACCGCAGGGAGGAGAGGGAGATTTCAAAGGAAAGAATAGTGCAGCTAGAGAAAGAGGTTCAGTCCCTTCGCGATCATGTGGCTGATTTGGATGCTCAAGTGGACACTGCCTTTGGGGACGGCTACTTCTTCGCAGGCTACCAAATGGCGTTAGCTTTCCCTCCTCCGTTTGACTTAGGAGTTATTGCGGGATGGAACACGGAGGAAATCATGGCGAAAGCTGCTGAACTCTCTGGAGCAGCACCTTCTGATGTGGCCAGAACTTCTCAGGTTACTGGAGCCAGTGGAGTGGTAGGAGGTGAAGGCCAGAGTTCTGTCTCCCTTCCTCCCCCTAGCCAGGTTGCAGGAGATCCCAGTTTGATGGCCCCTGCAGTTGGAGCGGCTCAAGCTGAAGGAGGGGTTTCTGCCCCTTCTGTTTTTCTGTCAGAGCTCACCGAGGCTGTAAGGGATCTGTCTGATGTTGATGGTGGAGAATCTGCCCTGCCTACCCCATCTTTTGATCCTGCCCAGGTAGTGGAAGGTCAGGCTGTTTCGATCAAGGAAGTCTGAGAAAATTCTGATTAGGTTGCTGTATGGGGAGCCTCTGATTGCGGGAGGTACCCAGGAGGCAGGCGAGGCTCCATCCAGTAACGAAGAAGAAAAATCCATAATTGGTGAAGCCGGTGAGAAGACGGCCACTCAGGAGCAGGATGATGCATGATCTAGCTTGATCCCTCATTCAGTAGTACACTTCCAGTCTTATTTTTTTTTTATTTTTTTTGTAGCCCGTGATCGGGGAATGGGCTCCCCAGTTTTAGAAATGAGAACCTTCTGGTTTTTTTCCTTAGCTTAACATATGTGCAGTTTAAACTCTTGATCGAATCTCGTCTTAATCTAAAATGAGATCCCCAATGCGATTTCGATTTCATAGATGCTCGTCCTCGGATGAATCCTGATACCTAGGTATAGATTTGGCAATCCATCCTTCATTTGATCCTGATTTGATCAATGAAAGGAAAAATCCATTCTCATCCACATCTGCTGACTGAATTCTGTTGCACATTTTCTGATTGTAGCATCACTTAGAGCACCAATCCCCAGCATAAATCTGACTTAATCAATACTTGGTAATGCACAGAACCTGATAAAAAAAGAAGTATATAGAGAAACTGCGGGTGATCGGTACCATGGTACCTCGTCAAAGAACCTTGGGGCCCTTTGATAGCCTCGTAAAAACTTATTCGAAAGTAATCTGGGTACTGGAGATCTTCATACTTTCTGTTCCAAGAATCTTGGTTCCTTGATGATGGTGAGCATACCGGTGGACACTCTAGCACTCTAGGTACCACACATTCCCATTCTAGGATCCTCGGCAATATGGCGAGTAGTCTGGCGAAACTAGAATCCTTGTCGAATGATTGAGTACCTAGCTTTCCTGTTTCATGGAACCTAGGTCTCCAAGTGAGTATTCTGGCGAAACTGGGCACCTCGCACCTCCGTTTGTAGGAGCTTTGGTGCCTTGGCGAACAAATTTGATGAATCTCGGTACCTCGCCTTCCTTCCGTAGGAATCTTGGTACCTTGGCAAAACTAATGGCGAGAATATACTGGTAGCAAGATTCAGGTAGGCGATTAAGGCCACTTTAGCACCTGGTCTTTCTTAGCGGGGGGTGGTACCCGGCCAAGGCAGCAGGAAGGCCGTACGGTCCTTTCTAGTCTTGAGGCGATCATACTTGGGTACCTCGCATTCGTGTTTGCAGGAATCTTGGTACTTTGGCTAAAACAATGGCGAAATAATATTGGCAGCAAGATCTAGGTAGGCGACTAAGGCCACTTTAGCACCTGGTCTTTCTTAGCGGGGGGTGGTACCCGACCAAGGGATCTGGTTGGCAACTATGCTCTTACTATCCAGATTCTTCTTAGCGGGTGGTGGTGCCCGGCTAAGGTCTAATCCATCGGGCAACTATGCTCTTACGTACTGGATCCTTCCTAGCAGGGGGTGGTGCCCGCCCAGAGCAACAGGAATGTCGTACGGTCCTTTCTGGTCTTGAGGCGATCATACTTGGGTACATCGCATTCCTGCTTGCAGGAATCTTGGTACTCTGGAGAAAACAATGGCGAAATAATACTGGCAGCAAGATCCAGGTAGGAGACTAAGGCCACTTTAGCACCTGGTCTTTCTTAGCGGGGGGTGGTACCCGGCCAAGGCCTTAATCTGGCTGGTAACTATACTCTTACTATCCATATCCTTCTTAGCGGGGGGTGGTGCCCAGCCAAGGTCTAATCCATCGGGCAACTATGCTCTTACGTACTGGATCCTTCCTAGCGGGGGGTGATGCCCGGCCAGGGCAATAGGAGTGCCATGTGGCTTTTCCTAGTCTCGGGGAGATCCTTATAGATGGATTAATCCGATCTAGGGCATCATGAGTGCTGTGTAGCTTTCCTGGATTCATGGCGAGCCTCCTGGAGGGATCTACCCGGTCTAGGGTATTAGGAGTGCTATGTAGCTCTCCTGATCTTAAAGCAACAATCATGGCGGATTCAATTGGCGACATAAACCAGATAGATGTAGACAAATGTAGACAAGGAAAGATGGAGAACGAAATCTTCTTTATTGATGACCAAAGAAAAATGAATACAAGTACTCATGATTATTAACATCTTCTAACATTCGTTTCGGGGTAATCCTGGCCGATTTCCATTGCATGACTTATGGGTAGAACCTCTTGAGATGGTTAGTATTCCAAGTGTGGTCTACTGGATGTCCGTCCATGTCATCCAACTTGTAGGCCCCACCCTAGATCACCATTTTGATTAGGTAAGGACCTGCCCAATTAGGTGACAGTACTCCGTACGACCACTTTCGGGTATTTTGAGTAACCTTTCTGAGCACCAGATCCCTTTCTTTGAAGCTTCAGATTCTCACTTTCTTGTTGAAGTAATGAGCAATCCGGTTCTGGTAGACTGCTACTCTTGCTGCTATCTTGTCTTGCTTCTCCTCTAGGAGGTCCAGGCTGGCCCTCAGTTTGTCTTCATTTCCATCGGGGTCAAAATGCTGTACCCGGAAAGAGACGAGCTTATGTTCTATAGGAAGGACAGCTTCTACCCCAAAAGCTAGTGAGTAGGGGGTTTCTCCTGTAACGGTCCTTTGGTGGTACGGTAAGCCCATAACAGATCCAGGAGTTTATCAGCCCATCTTCCTTTCTTCTGCTGAAGCTTTTTCTTCAGGAGCCTCTTGATAGTTTTATTTGTGGCCTCTACTAGGCCATTAGTCTGTAGGTGTGCTACAGATGCGAAGCGAAGTTCAATCCCCATACTCCCGTAGAATTCCCGGAATCTGGCGATATCGAACTGCTTACCCAGATCTGTGATGATGACCATCGGAGTCCCAAACCGGCAAACCACATTTTTCTTGATGAACTCCGTTGTATTTGCTTCAGTAATTCTGGAGAGGGGTTCTGCTTCCACCCACCTAGTGAAGTAGTCAATAGCCACGATCGCATGTTTCTGCTGACCCGGCGCGATTGGGAGAGGTCCAATTAGATCTATTCCCCAGAATGCAAATGGATACGGCGAGCTGATGGTTGATAACCGTTTTGGAGGTAGGTGATGCAGGTTGGCCATTTTCTGGCATGGTTCACATGACTGTACGAACTGCCTCACATCATGGTGTAAGGTCGCCTAGAAATATCCCATACTGTAGCACCTGGTAAGCCAATGCTTCTCCTCCGATATGATTTCCACTAGTCTCCCGAGTGCACTTCCCTCAATGCCCAATTTGCATCCTCAAGATGTAGGCACCTAAGCAAGGGGAGTGACCTACCTCTGCGGTAAAGGTGCCCATCTACCAAGCAGTATCAGACTGAGGTTCTCTTAAACTTGCGAGCTTGATCGGGGTTTTCAGGGAGCTTCTCTAACTGAAGGTAATCCGCGATAGGGTCCATCCAGCATGGAAGCCGTTCCACGGGGTTGACTTCCTTACCTTCAGAGATGCTTGACACAGTGATTATCTGGAGCGGAACTCCTTTCGGCAGCGATTGTCCTCCGTTTGCAGCTATCTTGGCTAGGACGTCAGTTCGATGATTCTGCTGCCTAGGTACCTGCTCGATCCTGAAACTTTTAAAGCGGGGTAACAAGCCCTGCACTTTTTCGAGGTAGGCTGCCATGTTATCCCCTTTTGCCTGGTATAGACCAGTTACTTGATTAACTACCAGTTGCAAATCACATTTGGCAGGGAGGTAATCAGCTCCTAGCTCTGCTGCTATTCTCATTCCTACTAACAAAGCCTCATACTCAGCCTCGTTATTGGTGGTGTTAAACCCGAATCTTAAACAGTGGCAGCATTCGAATATCTCTGGGTCGGTTAAGATGATCCCACCCTCACTTCCTGCCTGATTCGATGCTCCATCGGTATACAAGATCCAGATTTTTCGATCGGTAGGCCAATCTCCAGGCTCTCGTTCCTTCGGGGGAGCTTGATTCAGGCTCAGGGTAGCATCTTGATCGGGAATCGCACTGAATTCTACCACGAAATCTGCCAAAGCCTAAGCTTTAATGGTAGTCCTTGCTTTGTATTTGATGTCGAACTGGGCTAAGCTCAAGGGCCCACAGCACGAGTCTTCCCGATACATCTGGCCTTTGAAGAAATTGTCTCAGAGGTTGATCAGTGACTACCAGGATTGTGTGAGCAAGGAAATAAGAGCGGAGCTTCCTGGCTGCTACCACCAATGCAAAGGCGAGCTTCTCCAGTAGAATGTAGTTCTTTTCTGATTTGGTTAGAGCGCTGCTCATATAGTAGACAAAAAGATGGGCTCCATCTCCGCACTCTTTCACCAATGCTCCGCTGACGGCGGTTTCAGACACTACTAGGTATAACTGTAATTCTTCTCCTGGTACCGGGCTAGCTAGCAGGGGTGGGCTAGCGAGGTACCTCTTTAATGACTGGAAATCTAGCTCACTGCTTTGATCCCATTTCATGTTCTTCCCTTGTTTGATTGCCTTGAAGAACGGGATACACTTGTCAGTAGACCGTGATATGAAACGATTCAGGGCTGCGATTCGCCCAGTCAAACCTTGCACTTGTCTGAGTGAGGTGGGAGATTCAAGATCTAGGATGGACTTTGATCTTTTCGGGATTAGCTTTGATCCCTCTCTCGTGGACCATGAATCCGAGAAATTTCCCGGCTGTAACTCCGAAGGAGCATTTAGCAGGATTTAAGCTCATCTGATTCTCTCTAACATTTTGGAAAGTCTGGCGGAGGTGGTCTTGCTGATGTTCAGCTACCTGAGACTTCGTGATCATATTGTCAATGTATACCTCCATTGACTTTCCTATCAATCCCCTGAATAAGCAGTTGACCAGGCGTTGGTAGGTAGCCCCAGTGTTTTTGAGTCCGAAGGGCATGACTCTGTAGCAGTACAGGCCTTGCCTAGTTATGAAACTGGTTTTATCCTGGTCTGTTGGGTGCATCATGATCTGGTTGTATCCTGAGAAGGCGTCCATAAAGCTTAGGAGTTTGTTGCCCACGGTTGAATCTACCAGTTGGTCGATTTTCAGTAGCGGGAAGCTTTCTTTCGGGCAGGTGCGGTTGAGATCTGTGTAGTCAACGCACATGCGCCACTTCCCGTTTGCTTTGGTTACCATGACTACGTTGGCAATCCATTCAGGGTACCGAGACTCCCTAATGAATTCTGCCTTTAGTAGTTTGTTTACCTCTTCTTGCACCGCAGCATTTCTCGCTTGGTTGAAATGCCTTCTCTTCTGCTTGACTGGCTTGAAGGTGGGATCCACCGCTAACCTGTGTGTTGCTAAGATAGCGGGTATCCCTGGTATCTCCTCATGACTCCATGCAAAGATGTCATTAAATTCTCTTAGGAGCTTTATCAGAGCCTCATTTACCTCTGTCTTCAATATTGAACCTATCTTGATTACCTTGGAAGGATCGCCCTCCCTGATAGGTACCTCTTCTAACTCTTCTACATGATGGCCACTGGACCGTCCCTTCTCTTCTTCTCCCCTGATTTCTTCGTCGGGCAGTTTCGGCGTGGATTCCATTTCAACGGATTCCGTTTCACCTTCAAAATCTTCTTCTGACAACTGGTGATCTTGATTAATGGTTATTTGCATACATTGCTTGGCCAACACTGCTGGGTTGGTTGACACTGCATAGCACTTACGAGCAGCTTACTGATCCCTCCGTATTTCACCCATTTTGTCTCCCACTAGGAATTTAGGACGTTATGGCATATTGACAGGACCCCTTTGAGGGCAGACAAGTAGCGCCTTCCGAGTATAGCGTTGTAGGCGGATGGGGTATCTACCACAACGAAGTCTGTCATTAGGTTCTGCTGGAGTGGCGCTGTTCCCACTGTCACTAGTAGGATCATAGACCCGGTGGGAATCAACGAGTCCTTGTGAACCCATACAATGGGGTAGTGCAGCTGTTGTAGCAAGGTCTTTTTAGATTGAATTGCTCCAAAGAACTTTTGAAGAGGATATCAACGTTGCTAGCTGTGTCAGTCAAGACACGATGGACCAAGTTGTTGGCTAGTTTGAACAGTGATGACCATGGGATCATCATGATGCTGGACGGTGTTGAATACGTCCTCTTCTATGAAGACGATTTGTGCAGTAGGAAAAAACTGAGGTGACCCCCTAGTAACTTTGAAGACACTCTGGCCTGCTTCCATTTTGAGAGCTTTCCTGGCGTGGTTCTTTCGAGCATTGTTAGAAGTTCCTGCCAGGGTGGGACCTCCACTGATAGTATTGACAATGTGGATCTGCTCCATCAGATCCTTCCTTTTTGCTTTCCTTCCTTCTTCATATGCTTTGATATCAGCCTGTACCTCCTTTCCAGTACGTATGTTGTCGCGCACTTGTTGGAGGAGTTCCTCTAAGCAGCCTCCCCTGACCAAGGCTTCAATCTAATTCCGCAGACTATAGCACTCTGAGGTATTATAGCCTACATCCTCGTGGAAGTCACAATACTTGTAGCGGTTCCGCTGATTAGCTAGTACCTTTATTGGACCTGGCTTCCTGAGCAATCCCTTATAGCGGATGGCAAGGTAGATAGTCTCACGAGATGCATTCAAGGGGGTATAGTGGGAGTACCCTCTTTCATCTTTATCGACATGGGCTACTTCTTTGGATGGAGGTGTGGCTCTGGGCGGAGTCCGCCTGACAGGGAACCAGTTCCACGGGGGCTGGTAGTGCGGCAACCGATAGTAGATTTGTTAGGAGGTCTGTTCTGACTTTTCTGAACTGGTGCCGGCTTGAGCGCCTCCCTCTTCTGGCGCTTGGCAATTCTCATATCATCATGCTCCATTTTGACTCGGAGTTGTTTATCTATTTCAACCTGCTCTAGAGCTCTGTTGTAGGCTTCCTAGGTAAGTCTCCGGGGGATGCTTGGTGAAGGATCTGAACAGCCTGCCTGCCCATAGGTTCCTTCTGAAATTGGCCAAGGTCTCCTTTTCCACAAAGACCCCCATCTGGATCACTTCCTTGTGGAATCTCTCTACATAAGCTCTGAGCGTTTCAACCCGCTCCTAGATCACATATTGGAAGTGAATGGGATTCCTGGGGCGAGGCCTGATGCCCTGAAACTGAACACAGAAGTCAGTAGTCAACCTGATGAATGAATCAATGCTCCCTGCTGGTAGCTTCCTGAACCATGTTTTGGCATGGTCAGTCAGAGTGGTAGGGAACATTCTGCACATGGCGACCCTGCTAGCATTCTGGACCTCCATCTGGTGAACAAAGCTTTCTAGATGGCTCAGGGGATCCTCGGTCCCAGAAAATTTATCGGTTGGCATCTTGAATTTGAGAGGTAGTTCTGCCTCCTTAATCCTCCTAGAGAAGGGAGCATTCATCTCTCCGAAAGGATCTTTCTGGTTTTCCTAGTGTTTACCCTTCTTCAGCTCCTGGATCTCCTTTGCCATTCTGGCGACCTGGTCCTGGATACGTTTGTTATCATCATTCTTTGATTCCACCTTAGAATCTCTATCGTCAGACCTCTCCAATGTTGCAGAAGTTTCATCCTCCTTCTCTCCATGGGGAGGGTCTTCTCCGACGCCTCTGTTGCTACCTCTTGCCACTGAACAAGGGCACCTCCTGGTCACCTCCTGTTGAGGCTGTCTAGAAGAAGCTCCTAGTTGGACCAGATGGCGGCGCTCCCTAGGCGGGAGATCGATGGTGGATCTAGCGCGTCGGGGTTGATTACTTGTAAGATTCTCTAGAAACGGGGGCATGAGCCCAAGTCTATCATGGACCGAAGGTACTGGGGGCATGTGCCCGAGTCTATCATGGACAGGTACGGGAGGTAGTGGTCCTAACCGATCGAAAGGAGGTACCCTGGCACCTTACGGATTGGTATCTCCCCTGGGATCTAGTACTGCAAGCTGACTGTATTTCTTTCGGCGACCATTCAGAGGTGAATACTCTCTATAAAGGCCGCGACTTGTTGGTCTAGATTGGCAGGTCCAGATGCTGGGTAGCAGGTACCTGAGGGGTAATCCGCGCGGTAGCCAACGGCTTCGAGGCGGGTTTGTGACCCTTTCCCCGCTTCTTGGGCTTCTGACTCTTTCGGGTTGAAGCGTTTGACTCATGTCCTGACGGGTCAGGATGATCCTGAGAGGATCGGAGCTTCATTCTGATAATCTAGCAAGAAAACGAGACACACAGGCTTTCTTTTGAAGGTGTGGTGTTTCCCACAAATGGCGCCAAAAAGTGTTAACGGAAAAATTCACTCGGGATAAAAATATCAGTTAACACCCTCGCCCACTACCTGTAGCAGTAGCGGGGTAGGTACCCTCGGTACCGAGGGTCCCTTTCTATAATCAGGAGCAAGAGATCAAGTGATGGAGAAAGAACACTAGGGACCGGAGAATGTAAAAGAACACTATTTTATTTAATAAATCACTATAAGAGGATTACAATCAGTATACACACAATCTTCTCTCTATTTTCACTCTTTTACATAGGATGGAGATGGGGACAGCGTTCGTGTCGATAAGTAGATATTTTCCTCCAGTGATTGTCAATGGACTCTCACTGGCTTCAGGGAATTTTTTTGAAATAATTCTCCCGGAGTCTCTCTTGTTATCGTGATCAAGAATCCTTCAAGCCTCTCTCATTTGTCTTTCAATACCGTATATGTAGTATTCTCCCCAAATCCTCTTGAAATCCGATCGTCATAATGAAGATCATTGAGAATCCTATTTTAGGCGTTGAAAGGCATTTGACTGGAGCTGAAGGCGCGGGATTAGATCCCGTTAATCAATGGTGAATTAAAATTCTGATTCGGTTGACCATTGGGTCATTGATGGCGCTTTATTTTGGCGATGGATTCAACTTTCCTTCTTCGTTGGAGCTTGGTGGCGATGGGGTATAACGCTGGTACCTCATTTTAATGAGCTTGTTCTGTGTCATGCTGGAAGGGTGCTTGTGTCTTCATGCTTCCTATCGTATTGCTTGGAAGGTAGGATACTTGCCTTGGAAGAGCTCCGGATAGGCACACTAAGTACCAGATGGGAGTCGGGGTGACACCAAGGCAAATATCGGGGTAGTACCAAGGTGGTATCGAAGTACTAGGCGCCTTGATTGATGTCGAGATCCTTGCGGGATGCAAGTTATCATCGTACTGGTCTCGAGCTGGTATTAGGAGCTTTAGTAGAGCGAGGTACAAGCTTTCGGAGCTGATGTCCTATCTAGATAGGCGTATAGTCGAGGTTCCAACCTCGTTGGATATCGGTCCCATCTAGGTGGTGGTACCGATCTCGCTGGCTTCCTGGAGTATCTGGATGAGTCTTCCTGGGTAGGTCCCTGTTGGAAAATTCTCCCTTGGTCCCTTGCCAGAAAAATCTGTTAACAGATACTATTATAAGTAGTTTACTAGGAGAATGACTCTTAGTGTCATAAGTATTGATAGTAGTTGTTAACGGAAATTTTACTCAGGGTGAGAAATCTCAATTAACACCCTCAAAACCATTACCACGGAAGTGGTGGTCAAGGTAGAATGTATTCTAGTCAGTGCTAGTTAAAAATGACAAAAAATACTATTATCAATACCATCAAAAGAGAATGAACCAAAGAGAATGTTAACGGAAATTTTGGCTCGGGATGAGAAATCCCAGTTAACGCCCTCAAGACCACTACCACGTAGGTGGTGGCCAAAATTCTTTATATATGTAACAGTGATTTATAATTTGACAAGTAGGCAAGAATGTTTTTATTTAGCATGCAGGGTACACGAATACAAAGATTCTTCTCTCTTTTCTCTCAAATCTCTATGGGAAATGGTCGATTGTTAGTCGTATGCCTGTCGAATAGTAGTCTCCTCTTTTCATTTCATTTCTTTTCTATTTATACATGGTTTGTAGGTCAACAGACTGATTCTCCCTTGATTGTCTCAGTGATTGTCTCAGTCTCTTCCTTATCGGGCGGGATTTCTTGCGTTAATATCATTTGACTTTTAGATTGACGCCCGAATTGAGAGTATCGTGGTGGAGATCAGTTTGTTTCCTTTTTGGATTTCATTACTTGTTCTGCATGTAGATAAGGCTTGCAGGTATGATTTAATGCATTCCTCGTATCCTTTCAGTATGATCCTTATAGAAGTCGCAAGGACATGACGATATGGTGTGATGCATCAACCAGGGAGGTTGTTTAGTATTTCAACCCTGATGTCTGAGAAGTTTCATCTAGTTTGGAGCCAGATCTGGCTTCTCTTGACTTTTTCGAAGCTAGATGTGACCTCGACTGACATTTTTGAAGCTAGGTGTGGCTTTCGACTGACCTCGCGGTCTTCTAGGGACATTGTTCTGTGTCAATCGAGGTACAGACGAGTTTCTTGAGCATTTGCGAGATGACCTTGACTTCGCGGAGCTTCTAGTTTTGATGGTGCGGGCTAAGTCTGATCATTTCGGGCTCTATCCCGGATGTTTCCGGAGCTCGCCCTTGTTCCTAGGGTGGTATCGCAGTTCGGCCCTAGATAGAGAGGTCTCCTGGTGGAAGCTCTCGGGTCCGGGCTTTATCCCAGATGTTTTTGGAGCCCGCCCTTGTGCCTGGGGTGGTATCGTAGCTTGGCTCTGGATATAGAGGTCTTCAGGTGAAACTTTCAGGTATGGAACCAGGTCTAGGAAGTGGAAAATTTCCCTTTGGTCCTTAGCCAATTTTGGCTATTAACAGAAGTCCCCTCTGACTTGAACACCAGACGTCGAGCTCGGGGTTGAGGTCAGATTCTCACTTTATTTGGGAAATCTTCCTCTTTTTACCGTTACCGAAATTTTGGGAAATTTTGGGAAATTTCTTCATTTGAGTGACGTGTTGTGAACCGACTATTTTATCTTCGAATTAATCTGATCATGTTACGGCAGTCCCCGAGATTTTTTACTGTTACCAGGATCTTGGGGAGATCTTCCTCTTAACTGCGTAAATGATGTGGCATGAGATGATTAGCCCGCTTTCGAGTTTAATCCGTTTACGTTACCCGAGTCGATTTTTTACCGTTACCAAACGAGTATCATGGTAACTTGAGTTGTTGTCCCTCCTGCCTATATATGCCTGTTTTCCTCCTCATCTTCCTCACATCTTCTCGAGCTAAAAGAACCTTTTGTTGAGAAATATTTCCACAGTTTTTCCTCCAAGCTTGCTTCTTTCTTCATTCTTCGTCTTCTATTCTTTCTTCATTCTTCGTCTTCTATAATGTTGAAAAACAGTCGTGATTCAAATGATTCCATATTCGACGGCGAGGAGGTCGTCAGTCTTAGTCTGGGGAAGCGGGCTAGGAGGAGTTCTGACGGTGATGATTCCCCGCCCACCTCACAACGTCGGTGATCCAGTAAGAATGTATCTATCGGGACTGGGTTCTCCAATCATCCCGACCACCCTTTAGATATCATCGATGATGATTCTGACAAAGAAACGGCTGGTGGCGCTGCGGGGGAGCGTCTGGTCTATGCTCCTGGTCTCCTTGGGGAGAGGCTCCCTCCCTACGATTTCCGGGTTATCCCAGATTCCACCGTTGACCCGGCGTCGATCGACCGCTTGAGGTCAAAGTTTGGCATCCCCGACAGTGTATCCATCTCGGTGCCTCCCAAGAACTTCGAGTTTTTCAACCCCCCTAAAGGCGTGCTTCCGATCCATATGGCCGCTCTTGAGAACGGGGTCAGGCTTCCCCTCCACCCGACCCTTCGGCGGGCTCTAAACGCCATCCAGCTCGCTCCCCTTCAGTTAACGCCGGGCGTCTGGAGGCATTTGATCGGTTTCCTTGTGTTATGGAGGGAACAATGCCAGATGAGTAAAGTGACGAGGGAGCCAGGTGCAGAGAAGCTGGCTTATCTTCTTCAGATTGGGAGCTTGTCTAGGGCTCCTCGGGGTCAGTTCTACGCCAAGGCCAAGAATAAGCTCAATTTCATCGTTCCTGGTGCTTCGAAGAAGGATCCCACGTGGAAAGAAGAATGGATCCTGGCGGGGGATAACTGGGGGAGCTCGATTTTCATCTGAGGGCATGAATTCGAGGTTCCTACGGCTTTCGATGACAAGCCCTCCTGGGATCAGGGATTCCCTACCTGCCGAGTCCGAAGCCGTCTTAAAGGTCATTCTAGCCTGGAATTACCTGAATTCGAAGTTCCCTACCGCTGAAGCTTTTGACCCTCGTAGGGTGAACAAATATCTACGGATTTCAGACGATATTCCTCGTAAGTATCCTTATGTTGCTTCGTCTTATTACTTAGCTTGGTTCTAACATTTTCTTCTTTAATCTGCTTATTCACAGTTTTTGTCATAGGAGCCAGCCACCCGACACATCTCACGCTCTCCTCAAGGTGGAGCTTCTCTTCCCTCCTCTGGGGTCGAACCTGCCCTGGCTTCTTCTGTCTCTCTGGCTGGGTCAAAGATGGCCACTCTGGCCTCGCGGACTTTCCGGGCTTTGGGCAAAGCTCCCCAGGTGGTTGGCCCGGCTGTTTCTACCCCATCGGCCGTGGCTGCTAAAGTCGCTACCCCTTTGACTCAAACACCTGATTCTGCGGCGCTTCCAACAACCAAAGCCTCGGAGGTTTCTGGGAAAGATGTAGCGAGGGCTCCTTCCAGCCGCTTCCGGCCTCAGTCGAGCTCGACAGGGCGGGACAAGGTCTTGGAGCAGTTCATAGCGTTCTGTCCAGGTGGCGGGATCTCCAAGATGGCTTCTATGCCTGTGGATGTCTTTATAACCAAGGGGTCTGCTATCTTAGCTGAGGTAATTGTATTTCTTTCACGCTATTTTTGTTAACTCGTTCAGTTTCTAACTCGGGTTTTATATTTGTTGGCCTTTAAGGTCAATGTCGTGATGGGCCAGCAGGTAGCCCTTCTCCGTGATCGGGCGACAAAAGCCGAAGCTGAAGCCGAGAAGGCCGAGGAACTGTTCAAGCAGGCTCGGTCTCTAGTTGAAGAGGTGACTTCCAGCCAAGGAAAAATTGAGCTCGAGATGGCTGAGCTTCGCTGCGATCATGAGAGGATGAAGCAATCTTTCGATCAGGAGCGTCTTCAATCTCTCCGGCTGGCTAGGCAGCCAGACTCCTGGAGATCTGAGGCTAAGAAGCTGGACCTTGAGAACCGGTCTCTGATTACTCAGGTGGCTAAGCTGCAAGCTGATGCGGAGACCTCCTTCAGCGATGGGTATTTTTATGCTTCCTTTCAGGCCGCGGAAGTTCTTCCTCCTCCTTTTGATTTGTCTTCTATTGCGGGCTGGGACAGACAGGAAATAATGCTCAAAGCTGCCCAGTTATCTCGTCCTGAAGGCGACAAGGTGGTCCCTTCTAGCCCGGTAGGAACTGGGAAGCAGCCCACTCAGTCAGATCCCTCCTTCCATCTTCCTTCCTTTATCCCCTAAGGTCCTGGGGAATCTTCCAGCAAAGTGATGTCCTCTCAATCCAAGAAGGACCAATCGGGAGCTGGTGAAGAGGTTAGGAGCCCATCTGATGATCCAGCTTTAACAGAGATGGAGGTCGACAGGAGCCAGATGGGGCCCTTGGCTGCTCTTCTCGACGCGGCTATTCCTCCTGAAGTTATGGATGTAATCAATGAAGTTTTGGAGGAAGATCCAGCTGATCATCTGATAGAGCCTCTAAATGGAGGAGCGATCGGCGAGGATAACCTAGATGGACAGCTACCTGTTGAAGGGGTTGATGCTGAGGATCAGCAGGAAGGAGGAGGGCCAGCGGAGGGGAGCCATGATAGCCCCAAAGCTTGAAGCGGATGACTTGTTTCTGATTGCCCGGAAAAGGGGGTGGGCACCCTGCTTTGCCATTGTCAGTTTTTTATTTTTCCTTCTTCTTTTTGTAGCCCGAATTCGGGGGTTGGGCTTCCTATTTGGATGTAGCCTTATCGGGGGATAGGCTCCCCTTGCCCTTAATGATAAATTGACGTGCCTTTTTGAGAACTTTATTCTGCTTCTGGTCTTGAATGGTATCCAGAGTAGCATCTGTAGCATCAATTAAGATTCGTGTAGGCAATTATGATGATTTTGATCCTGCACACAAAAGCAAACATTATATATATGGGGCGATAACCTAACCAAGACATCGGAATGCTACTTAGCTATTTCCTAGTCTTTGAGATCTGGCGGGCAACTATGCCTTTACACTCAGATCCTTCTTGGGGGTGGTAGCCAGACCAAGGCATCAGGAGGGCTATCGAGCTATTTCCTGGTCTCGAAATCTGGAGGGCAACTATGCTCTTACACTCAGATCCTTCTTGGGGGTGGTAGCCCGACCAAGGCATCATGAGGGTTATCGAGCTATTTCCTGGTCTCGAGATCTGGAAGGCAACTATGCTCTTACACTCAGATCCTTCTTGGGGGTGGTAGCCCGACCAAGGCATCAGGAGGGCTATCGAGCTATTTCCTGGTCTCGAGATCTGGAAGGCAACTATGCTCTTACACTTAGATCCTTCTTGGGGGTGGTAGCCCGACCAAGGCATCAGGAGGGCTATCGAGCTATCTCCTGGTTTCGAGAGGTTTATGTCGAATTCCCATACAAGGGTATAGTCTCTAACGTTGAACATAGTTGGAGACAAAGATGGAAGAGAAAAGGAAAATGACTTTATTGATGATGGAGATGTAGTACATCTTTATTAGGACCTGTAATGAAAACTAAGTGGGGATAGTCTGCTTGAGAACTCTTTTCAAGGGTAGAATTTCTTCAAATGATCTGCATTCCAAGTGTGGTTGATGGGTCGTCCGTCCATGTCTTCGAGTTTATAAGCTCCATTGCGAACAACTAGCTTTATCAAATATGGCCCTTCCTAATTTGGACTTAAGACTCCATCCGACCTTTTCCGAGTATTCAGTGTTACTTTCCTAAGTACCATATCCCCTTCCTTGAATTTCTCTGCTCTAACCTTTTGGTTGAAGTATCTAGCGATCCTGCTCTGGTAGATTGCTACTTTCTCTGCTACTCGGTCTTGTTTTTCTTCTAAGAGGTCTAGACTAGCCCGGAGCTTGACTTCGTTACTTTCGGACTCAAAGTGCTGTACCCTGAACTAGGTCAATCTATGCTCGATGGGGAGGACTGCTTCAACCCCGAAGGCCAGGGAGTAAGGTGTTTCTCCAGTAGATGTTCTTTTTGTAGTCCGGTATGCCCAAAGGACTTCTGGTAGCTCTTCGGCCCATTTACCTTTCCTCTGCTGAAGCTTCTTTTTCAGAAGTTTCTTGATTGTCTTGTTGGTGGATTCTACCAGCCCGTTAGTCTGGGGATGAGCCACTGAAGCGAGCCTGAGGTCGATCCCCAATCCCTTGCAGAAGTCTTTGAATCGGGCATTGTCGAATTGCTTTCCTAGGTCGGCTATAATGATGAGAGGGGTCCCGAACCTGCATATTACGTTAGTCTTGATGAACTTGGTTGTATTCTTTTCTGATATTCGAGCAAGAGGTCCTGCCTCAACCCATCTTGTGAAGTAGTCGATAGCCACGATAGCATGTTTCATCTGTCCAGGAGCGGTAAGAAGTGGCCCAATTAGGTCGATTCCCCACATGGCAAAGGGGTAAGGTGAGCTGAGGGACGACAGTCGCTCGGGTGGCTAGTGGCTCAAGTTTGAGGTTCTTTGACAAGGTTCGCAGGATTGCACAAAACTCTTTGCATCTTGATGGATGGTCGGCCAGTAGTACCCAATACGAAGCACCTGATAGGCTAGAGCTTCCCCACCTATGTGGTTCCCACAGTCCCCTGAGTGAACCTCTCTCAATGCCCACTTAGCATCATCGGGATGCAAGCACCTAAGTAAGGGGAGGGATCTGCCCCTCCTGTAGAGGTATCCGTCCACCATACAATATCGAACTGAGAGTCTCTTAACTCTTCGGGCTTGGTCGGGCTCTTTAGGAAGCTCTCCTTCAAGGAGGTACGCAACAATTGGGTCCATCCAGCAAGGTAGGCAATCTAGGGAACAAATTTCTCCATTTGTGGCTATGCTTGGCTGGGTGATCACTTGGAGGGGAATTCCCCTTGGCAGGGATTGGCCTCCGTTCGCCGCTATTTTAGCCAGAACATCTGCTCGATGGTTTTGGTATCGAGGCACCTGATCGATCTTGAGTCCCTTAAATTTGCTTTTCAGCAGCCGAGCTAGATTTAAGTAGGCAACCATATTATCTCCCTTTGCCTGGTAGACCCCAGTCACCTGGTTTACAACAAGCAACGAATCAGCTCTTGATATGCAGGTAGTCGGCCTTTAGTTCGATGGCTACCTTCATCCCAGCTAGGAGGGCTTCATATTCCGCTTCGTTGTTGGTAGCTTTAAATTCGAACATGAAACAGTGACAGAATTCAGTCCCCTCCGGATCTATCAAAACTATGCCAACTCCTCCCCCAGCTCGTCCGGATGCTCCGTCTGAAAAGAGGATCCATGGCTTGCAGCCCTCCAGGCCAATTTTTGACCTCGGATATCTTCTCAAGGACCTCGTTTGATACTGAGGGATCAATTGGGTCTGGGATCACTGAGAATTCTGCCACGAAGTCGGCTAAAGCCTATGCCTTAATCGTAGTCCGGGGCTTATACTTTAAGTCGAACTGAGTGAGCTCTAGTGCCCATAAAACTAGCCTTCCTGACATATCTGGTCTTTGCAAGAATTGACGGAGGGGTTGGTCTATCACCACTGCTATTGTGTGAGCTTGAAAATAGGGACGGAGTTTCCTCGCTGAGATCACCAGAGCATAAGCGAGCTTCTCCAGAAGAACGTAGTTCCTTTCTGATTTGGTCAAGGCATGACTCACATAGTATATGGGTCTTTGAAAACCGTCGCTACAATCCTTGGCCAAAGCCCCGCTTACTGCAGTTTCTGATACAGCCAGGTAAATCTGCAGCTCATCTCCGAGAACCGGCTTGACTAACAAAGGGGGGCTTGTTAGGTACTCCTTCAAAGCTTGAAACGCCTGCTCGCTTTCCTGGCTCCATTTCATGTTCTTTCCTTGTTTGATGGCCTTGAAGAAAGGGAGACATTTATCAGTGGAGCGAGAGATAAACCTGTTGAGTGCTGCCACCCGTCTAGTCAGAATTTGTACTTGCTTGAGCGAGGTCGGGGATTCCAAGTCCAGGATAACTTTGATTTTTTATGGGTTGGCTTCTATACCTCTCTCATGAACCATGAAGCCCAGAAACTTTCCTGCCGTTACCCCAAAAGCACATTTGGAGGGGTTCAAACGCATCTGGTTTTCCCTCAGTATGAGGAAGGTTTTGCGAAGGTCTTCTTGATGTCCCTTTGTGGTTGGGGATTTCGTGATCATGTCGTCGATATATACTTCCATCGTCCTTCCTATCTCGGGCTTGAACAGTTTGTTAACCAGCCGCTGGTATGTGGCCCCCGCATTCTTCAAACCAAACGGCATCACCTTGTAGCAGTATAAGCCCTGCCCAGTAATGAAACTGGTTTTATCTTGGTCAGCTGGGTGCATTTTAATTTGGTTGTATCCTGAGAATGCGTCCATAAAACTCAAAAGTTTATTTCCGGATGTGGAGTCAACCAGCTGGTCGATCTTTGGCAAAAGAAAACTGTCTTTCGGACAAGCCCGGTTGAGGTCGGTGTAGTCGACACACATACGCCATTTCTCATTCGCCTTCGTGACCATGATCATGTTGGCGATCCATTCAGGGTAACGTACTTCTCTGACGAACCCCGCTTTGATCAATTTATCAACTTCTTCCTGCACCGCCGCGCTCCTATCAGTGTTGAAATGACGCCTCTTCTGCTTGACGGGCTTGACTGTTGGATCTACTGCTAGCCGGTGGGTGGCCAATGATGCCAGGATTCCATGCATTTCATTAAGGTTCTAGGCGAAGATGTCGCTGAATTCCCTAAGAAGATCACCCAGTCCTCTTTTCACTTCTGGATCAAGGGTGGCTCTGACCTTGACGACCTTGGAGGGATCGTCATTCCTGACGGATATCTCTTCTAGTTTGTCCACGGGCTGTCCGCTGGCCCATTCCTTACTCCGTTCTTCCTCGTAGGGCATGATAGGTTCCTCCTCCGGATGCCCAGGATGTTATGCGGGCTCCTTCTCCTCCTGGATTATCCGGGATGTATCCATGTCTTCCTGGATTACTGTCACATGTACACACATACACACTGCTTCGCTAAGGCTGTAGGATTGGCAGATACTGCGTAGCATTTCCTGGCTGCCTGCTGGTCTCCGCGTACCTCTCCTACCTTGGTTCCAACCGGGAATTTCAAGACGTTGTGGTATATGGACAAGACTCCCTTTAAGGAGGACAGGAACGGTCTCCCTAAGATGGCGTTGTAGGCCGATGGGGTGTCCACCACAACAAAGTCGGTCATTACATTCTGTTGGAGCAGGGGTGACCCCGATGATTACTGGGAGGATCATTGACCCCACTGGTATGATCGAGTCCCCAGTGAAACCGTAAAGTGGAGTGGTACAGCTGTTGTAGCAATGTTGCTTTAGGTTCAGTTTTTCCAGGGTTTCCTTGAAGAGGATATCTACACTGCTACCCGTATCCACGAGCACGCGATGGACTAGACAGTTGGCTGATCTGTATCGTGATGACCATGGGATCATCATGAGGTTGCACAGTGTTGAAGACATCTGCTTCGGTGAATACGATCTGAGCTGACTGGGAGGGCTCTGTCGGGCTCTGGCTGACTTCGAAGATCCCCCTGCTCTCTCCAAGGCTGGGAACCTTTCTAGCGTGGTTTTTTCGGGAGTTATTGGACACGCCGGCCAATGTAGGACCTCCGCTGATAGTGTGTATCACCTGGATCTGTTGCATTAAGTCAGCCTGCTCCCCTTTCCTCTTTTCTGCGTCCTCGCGGATTTCAGCTTGCACCTCCCTTTCAGTTCTGATATTATCTCTGACCTGTTGTAGGAATTCAATCAGGCATCCTCCCCTTATCGAGGCCTCAGTCTGGTTGCGCAAGTTATAGCACTCCGAAGTGTTGTGGCCCACGTCTTCGTGAAAGTCGCAGTACTTGTACCGGTTTCTCCTGTCAGCTGGGGCCTTCATGGGAGCGGGCTTTTGGAGCAATCCTTTATCCCGTATGGAAAGATAGACTGTTTCCCTGGAAGCATTCAAAGGAGTATAGTGGTCATACCCTTTTTCCCCTTGCATTATTAGAGCCACGGTCCTGGGAGGCGACGAAGCCCGGGGAGGGGTTCGTTTTGCTGGATATCTTTCTTGCCTATGCGGAGGTGCAGGGGGGCGATAGGTCGACCTATTAGGGGGTTTATTCTGAGCTCTCTGTACCGGCTCAAATTTGGGGGCTTCTTTCTTCAGACACTTTGCCGTTCTCATGTCGTCATGTTCTATCTTAACCTTGAGTTGTTCGTCGATCTCGACCTGCTCAAGAGCCCGGTCATAGGCCTTCTGGTATGTCTCGGGAGGTCTCTTCACGAAAGAACGGAAAAGCTTTCCTGCCCAGAGGTTTCGTCTGAAGTTAGCGAGGGTTTCTTTTTCTGTGAAAACTCCCATTTGTATGACCTCCTTGTGAAATCGCTCTACATACGATCGAAGAGTTTCACTCCGCTCCTGGATCACATATTGGAGGTGTATGGGATCTTTCGGACGAGGTTTAACTCCTTGGAATTGTGAGCAAAAATCGGTTGACAGCTTTGTGAAAGAATCCACGCTACCTACGGGCAGTTTCCTGAACCAGGTTTTCGCATAGTCAGTCAGGGTTGTTGGAAACATTCTGCACATAGCTGCTCTGGTAGTGTTCTGGACTTCCATCTGTTGAACGAAGCTCTCTAGATGGCTTAGAGGATCCTCCATTCCAAGAGAACTTATCCGCTAGCATTTTGAATTTTGGGGGGAGCTCTGCTTCCCAGATCCTCCTAGTTATGGGAGCATTCATCTCGCTCAGGGGATTCTTTTTGTCCTCCTTGCTTTTTCCCTTCCTTATCTGCTGGACCTCTTTTTGTAGCTTGGCCAGCTCATCCCTTAGTCGCTTGTTCCCGGGTCTCTTCGAGTTAACCTCAGATTCCTCACTGTCGAATCTTTCTGATGAACTGGCAATTTCTATCCGGTCCTCCTCATGGACATGATCCACTCGGGGAGTTTGTCTACTTTCCTCCTCTAGGGCCCGGGTTGTTCTCCTAGATGTAGTTGGATGAGATAGCCCTGGCGGCCTCCGGGTAAAAACATCTGCGGCAGACTTAACTAGCCGGGGTTAATATTGTGAAAGTCTTTTAGGAGATGGGGGCATAGGGTCCCAGCCTATCCCTGATCGAACGTTGGGGCCCTGATCTATCTCGAGCCGGCTTGGGAGGAGGAGGGCTTAGGCGATCGAAAGCAGGTGGTCTAGCTCCGAGCCTGCTCGGCTCTCCCTGATCATTCAGGTTGGTTGGCTGGATTGTGATGCCTTCAGCGAGGAGGCGGACGTGGATGGATTCTACGAAGGCCGCCGCTTGTTGGTCGAGCGCTGCCTGGCTCACTATGGGGTGGCCAGTAGCCAGCGTATTGGTTGTCTGGATCAGAGCTTGACTACTATATCCAGACTTTCTCCCCCTTCCTGAGGCTTTTCAGGTTGGCCTCGCCGGAGACTGCTCTGGGACTCTGTGTTAGCCTTGGGAGGAGCGGAGCCTCATAGTTCCTGTAAAACAATGAAAATATAAATGCAAACGATCGGTTAATCGGGTGTAGGAAAAGTTCCCATAGACGGCGCCAGAAAGTGTTAACGGAAATTTTGCTCGGGATGAGAAATCCCAGTTAACGCCTTCAAGACCACTACCATGTAGGTGGTGGCCAAAATTCTTTATATATGTAACAGTGATTTATAAAATGACAAGTAGGCAAGAATGTTTTTATTTAGCATGCAAGGTACACGAATACAAAGATTCTTCTCTCTTTTCTCTCAAATCTCTCTGGGAAATGGTCGATTGTTAGTCGTATGCCTGTCGAATAGTAGTCTCCTCTTTTCATTTCTTTTCTTTTCTATTTATACATGGTTTGTAGGTCAACAGACTGATTCTCCCTTGATTGTCTCAGTGATTGTCTCAGTCTCTTCCTTATCGGGCGGGATTTCTTGTGTTAATATCATTTGACTTTTAGATTGACGCCCGAATTGAGAGTATCGTGGTGGAGATCAGTTTGTTTCCTTTTTAGATTTCATTACTTGTTCTGCATGTAGATAACTGCTTCCAGGTATGATTTAATGCATTCCTCGTATCCTTTCAGTATGATCTTTATAGAAGTCGCGGGACATGACGATATGGTGTGATGCATCAACCAGGGAGGTTGTTTAGTATTTCGACCCTGATGTTTGAGAAGTTTCATCCAGCTTGGAGCTAGATCTGGCTTCTCTTAACTTTTTTGAGGCTAGATGTGGGCTCGACTGACCTTTTTGAAGCTAGGTGTGGCTTCGACTGACCTCGTGGCCTTCTAGGGACATTCTTCTGTGTCAATCGAGGTACAGACGAGTTTCTTGAGCATTTGCGAGATGACCTTGACTTCGGGGAGCTTCTAGTTTTGATGATCTAAGTCCGATCATTCCGGGCTCTATCCCGGATGTTTCCGGAGCCCGCCCTTGTTCCTGGGGTGGTATGGCAGTTCAGGTCCTGGATAGAGAGGTCTCCTGGTGGAAGCTCTCGAGTCCGGGCTTTATCCCAGATGTTTCTGGAGCCCGCCCTTGTGCCTGGGGTGGTATCGTAGCTTGGCTCTGGATAGAGAGGTCTTCAGGTGAAACTTTCGGGTATGGAACCAGGTCTAGGAAGTGGAAAATTTCCCTTTGGTCCTTAGCCAATTTTGGCTATTAACAGAGAACAAAAATGTTTTCTTTATTCTTATCAATGGTGTATCGTTTACAAATATCTCTCAATCGCTCTCAATCTCTCTAGGGTGTAGTAAGGTTGTTGTCGTATGCCTATCGAAAAGTAGTCCTCTTTTTCTTCTTCTTTTTCTCTCCATTTATACGTAGTTTTGTAGGTTAAATCAACTGATTCTCCCCTTGATTTTCTCAGTCTCTCCCCTCCTTATCGGGCTGGATTCCTCGGTTTAAATGTCATTGACTTTGAGTTAATAACTGAATGGAGAATATCATGGGGAAGATCAGTTTTTTTCCTCTTTGGACTCTAATACTTGTTCTGCACGTACGCAATGTTTCCAGATATGATCCCGTTTATCTTTGTATCTTCATAGCATGATCCTTCATAGGGGTCATTGAATATGGTATGTATGGCAAGGTAGATCAGATAGCGAGGTAGATTAGTGTCTTGGTTCTGATATTCAGAAGGTTAATCTAGCCAAGAGCTCGATCTGACCTCCCTTGATTTCTCGGAGCTTGATGCGACCCCCCTGCGGATACTCCTCTATGACAGCAGGGTTTAGGAGAGCTTCTAGAGAGGTTGCGAGGTAATCTCGACCTCTGGGAGCTTCCTGATTTCAGGTTTGGTGAAACGGGCTAGATCTGATCGCATCGGGCTCTACTCCGGGTGTTTCTGGAGCTTGCATTTATTTCTGTGGGGTGGTACTGTAGCTCGACTTTGGGAAGCGTGGTCTCCTGGTGGATGACCTCGGGCCTAGAGTCAGACTAGGAGGGTGAAAAATTTCCCTTTGGTCCCTAGCCAAATTTGGCTATTAACAGAAGTCCCCTCTGACTTGAACACCGGTGATTGAGTTTGGGGTTGGAGTTAGATTTCCTGTTTTATTTGGGGAATTTTTCCTTCTTTACCGTTACAAGGACCTTGGGGGAAATCTTCCCATTAATTGCACAAGTGACGTGGCGAGAGCTGACCGGTTTATTCCTAAATTAATCAGGCTGCGTTAGGGCAGTTCCCGCGATTCGAGGCTATCTTAACCGAAGATATCGACGGCCCATGATGCTGCTCTATTGCCTATTTATACTTGGTTACTCCAACGCATTCCTCATACCTTTCAAATTTCAAATTTTCATAAGGAAAAACCTTTTTTTGAGCATATTTCTTTTCTTGTTCTTCATCCTCTCAGACTTCATTCCATTATGTCTAAAGCCAGTCACGACTCCATTGACTCCATTGTCGACGGCGAGGAAGTCATCAGCCTTGCCCACGGAAAGCGGGCACGAAGTAGCCTAGATAGCGATGATTCTCTGCCAAATCCGCAACGTCGGCGTTCGAACATGAACGTGTCTATTGGGATCGGGTTTTCTAATCATCCTGATCATCCTATGGAGATAGTCGATGAATATTCTAATAGAGAAGTCGATGGTGACGCCGTGGGGGAACGTCGAGTCCCGGTTACTGGTCCCTTTTTGAAGTGGCTTCCTCCATATGACTTCAGGGTGGTCCATGACTCTACCGTTGATCCGAACTCGATTGATCGTTTGAGGTCTAAGTACGGCATTCCATACAGTATTTCTATCTCAATTCCTCCCAAAGGCTATGAGTTTTTCAATCCCTCCAATGGCGAGCTTCCGATTCATGTGGCGGCTCTTGAGAATGGGGTCAGGTTTCCTCTTCATTCTACCTTTCGACGAGCTCTCAACGCCATCTAGCTCGCCCCTCTCCAGTTGATGCCTGGATTCTGGAGGCATTTGATTGGCTTCCTCGTGCTTTAGAGGGAACAATGCCAACTGAGCAATGTGACGAGGGAGCCCGGAGCAGAGGAGCTGGCCTACCTTTTTCAAATCGGGAGCCTCTCCGGGGCTCCCCGAGGTCAGTTATATACGAAAGCCAAGAACAAGCTCAACTTTATCATTCTCGGGGCTTCGAAGAAAGATCTTGCCTGGAAAGAAGAGTGGATCTTAGCAGGGGGCGACTGGGGGAGCTCGATTTTTATTGGGGGCCATGAGTTCGAGGTCCCCACAGTTTTCAGCGACAAACCATCGTGGGACCGGGATTCCCTGCCATTTGAGTCTGAAGCTTGTTTTGAAGGCTATTCTAGCCAGGAACTACTTGAACCTGAAGTACCCAACCGCAGAAGCCTTCGATCCCCGCGGGGTGAATCAATATCTACGGATCTCTGATACTATTCCTCATAAGTAATACTGAATCGTCTTGCTTTGTCTTATTGACCAGCTCAATTCTGATGTTCCCCTTTTGTTTCGTTTACTTATAGTTTTTGTTGTTAAGCTAGCTTCTCGCGAAGCTCAGCAGCTTTGGCAAGCTCGCACTCCTCCCCTATCCATCAGACTGAGAAGCTCAGCAGCTTTGGCAAGCTCGCACTCCTCCCCTATCCATCAGACTGAAGCGGTGGGCTTCTCCTGCCACCTCGGAGAAGGAAAGGCTTATTGTTTCGGTCGGGATTACGCCTGCTCCTACTCAATCGCCCTCCACGATGAAATCCAAGATGGGTACCTTTGCGTCGTGGGCTTCCAAAGCGATAAACAGAGGGGCTTCCGTTTCTCGGGTAACTGGTGTTACTACTCATGCTTCTTCCGCTCCCTCTGCTGCTACTGTTGCCCTATCTGCTCATGTTAATAGCCAAAACTGGCTAAGGACCAAAGGAAAATTTTCCACCTTCCAGACCTGGCTCCATGCCCAAAAGTTCCAGTCAGGAAACCATTCTACCCAAAGCCGAGCTACGATACCACCCTGCAGGAACAAGGACGGGGTCTGGAAACATCCAGGATAGAGCCCGGAACGATCAGATATAGCCTGCATCACCAAAACTGAAAACATTTTCTTCCCCGAAGCCGAGGTCACCTCACAATTCCTCCAGAAACTCACCTATACCTCGCTGATACAGAGGGATATCCCTAGGAAGCCGCACCTAGCTCTGAAAGGTCAGGGGAAGCCACACCTAGCTTCGAAAGGTCAAGGGAAGCTAGATCTGGCTCATAGCTGGACGAAACTTCTCAGATATCAAGGTCGAAACACTGATCAACCTCATTAGTTGATGCACCACACCATGATATATTCAAGCGACCCTTATGGAAATCATGCCAGACCCGAAGATATACAGTATCACATCCACAGATATTATACACGTGCAGAACAAGTAATAGAGTTTGAATGGTAAACAAATTGATTTCCAAGATATCCTCAACGGAGCAATTAACTCAAAGTCAACTACATTTAAAGGTAAAAATCTCGTCCGATAAAAGGGGGATGATACAATTAAGGGGAAATGAATGAGTTCAACCTATGAAGACATTGTATAAATGAGGGACTTCCTCCTTCAGAAAGATGAGACTACTATTCGACAGGCATACGACAAAGACCCGACCATACCCTAGAGAGAATTGAGAGCAATTTGAGAGAAATTTGTATACCATACATGTTCAATAAAGAAAATATTTTTTGCTTTCTTTTGGGTGACAAATTGTATCAGTATTACTTGTCATTTTGAAAAGCATTGTTACACATACGATCAATCTTGGCCACCACCTACGTGGTAGTGGTCTCGAGGGTATTAACTGAGGTTTCTCGTCTCGAGCAAAATTTCAGCTAACACTTTCTGGCGTTGTTTGTGGGAAAGGGCCTTACACCCTAATTAATCAATTACTTGCATTTACATATTTTGTTTTACAGGAACTATGAGGCTCTGCTCTTCCCAAGGCCAACATAGAGTTTTGGAGCAACCTCCGGTGAGGCTAACACAAAAGGCCTCAAGAAGGGGAGAAAATCTGGATATGGTAGTCAAGTTCCGGTCCAAACAACCAATGCACGGGCTTCTGGCCACCCTATAGTGAGCCTGGCCGCGCTCGACCAACAAGCGGCAGCCTTCGTAGAAACCATCCGCGTCCGCCTGCTCACTGAAGGCATCACAATCCAGCCAACCAACCTGAATGATCAGGGAGAACCGAGTAGGCCACCTGCTTTCGATCGCCTGGGACCTGCTTTCGATCGCCGGAGTTAGGCCACCTGCTTTCGATCGCCTGGGACCTCCTCTTCCAGAACCGACTCGAGAGAGGTCAGGGCCCCAACGTTCGATCCGGGATAGGCTGGGAACCATGCCCCCAGTTCCGGAAAGACCTTCACAATATCAACCCAGGCGAGTTAAGTCTGTCGCGGATGCTTTTACCCCAAAGCCATGAGAGCTATCTCATCTGACTACATCTAGGAGGACCGCTCGGGCCCTAGAGGAGGAAAGTAGACAAACCCCCCGAATGGATCCTATCCATGAGGAGGACCAGATAGACATTGCCATTTCATCAGAAAGACTCGACAGTGAAGAATCTGAGGTTAACTCGAAGAGACTTGGGAACAAGCGACTGAGGGATCAGCTGGCAAAGCTACAAAAAGAGGTCCAGCAGATAAGAAAGGGAAAGAATAAGGAGGACAAAAAGGATCCCCTGAGCGAGATGAACGCTCCCTTCACTAGGAGGATCCGGGAAGCGGAGCTCCCTCTAAAATTCAAAATGCCTAGCAGATAAGTTCTCCGGAATGGAAGATCCTCTAAGCCACCTAGAGAGTTTCGTTCAACAGATGGAGGTCCAGAACACTACCAGAGCAGCTATGTGCAGAATGTTTCCAACGACCCTAACCGACTATACGAAAACCTGGTTCAGGAAACTGCCTGTTGGCAGCGTGGATTCTTTCACGAAATTATCAACAGATTTTTGCTCGCAATTCCAAGGGGTCAAACCTCATCCGAAAGATCCTATACACCTCCAATATGTGATTCAGGAATGGAGTGAGACCCTTCGGTCGTACGTGGAACGTTTTCACAAGGAGGTCATACAAATGAGAGTTTTCACCGAAAAAGAAACCCTCACCAACTTCAGATGAAACCTATGGGCGGAAAAGCTCTTCCATTCCTTCGCCAAGAGACCTCCCGAGACCTACCAGAAGGCCTACGACCAGGCTCTTGAGCAGGACGAGATCGATGAACAACTCAAGGTCAAGATGGAACACGACAACATGAGAACGGCAAAGCTTCTGAAAAAAGAAGCCCCCAAATTTAAGCCAGTACAAAAAACTCAGAATAAACCTCCCAACAGGTCGACCTACCGCATCCCTGCTCCTCAGAATAGGCTAGAAAGATATCCAGCAAAATGAACCCCTCCCCGGGCTTCACCAACTCCCAGGACCGTGGCTCCCATAATGCAAGGGGAAAAAGGGTATGACTACTACACCCCTTTGAATGCTTCTAGGGATACGGTCTACCTTGCTATACGAGATAAAGGGTTGCTCCAAAAGCCCGCTCCAATGAAGGCCCCAGCTGACAGGAGAAACCGGTACAAGTACTACGACTTCCACGAAGACGTGGGCCACAACACCTCAGAGTGCTATAATTTACGCAACCAGATTGAAGCCCTGATAAGGGAGGGATGCTTGATTGAGTTCTTACAACAGGTCAGAGATAACATTCGGACTAGAAGGGAGGTACAAGCTCAAATCCAGTGAAGACGCAGAAAAGAGGAAAGGGGAACAGGCTGACTTAATGCAACAGATCCAGGTGATACACACTATCAGCGGAGGTTCTACACTGGCTAGCGTTTCCAATAACTTCCAAAAAAACCACGCAAGAAAGATTCCCCGCATCAGAGAAAGCCGGAGGATCTTCGAAGTCAGCTAGAGCCCGACAGAGCCCTCCCAGTCAGCGTAAATCGTTTTCACTGAAGCAGATGTCTTCAACACCGTGCAATCTCATGATGATCCCATGGTAATCACGATACATATCGCCAACTGTCTGGTCCATCGCATGCTCGTGGATATAGGTAGCAGTGTAGATATCCTCTTCAAGGATACCCTGGAAAAATTAAACCTGAAGCAACATTGTTACAACAGCTGTACCACTCCGCTTTATGGGTTCACTGGGGATTCGATCATACCAGTGGAGTCGATGATCCTCCCAGTAATCATCGGAATCACTCCTCTCCAACAGAATGTTATGACCAATTTTGTTGTGGTTGACACCCCATCGGCCTACAACGCCATCCTAGGGAAACCTTTCCTGTCCTCCTTGAAGGGAGTCTTGTCCACATACCACAATGTCCTGAAATTCCCGGTTGGAACCAAAGTAGGAGAGGTACGCGAGGACCAGCAGGCAGCCAGGAAATGCTACGCAGTATCTGCCAATCCTACAGTCATAGCAAAATAGTGTGTACATGTGACATTAATCCAGGAAGACATGGATACATCCCGGATAATCCAGGAAGAGAAGGAGCCCGCTGAACATCCTGGGCATCCGGAGAGCGAACCTATTATGACTTACGAGGAAGAACGGAGTAAGGAGTGGGCCAGCGGGCAGCCCGTAGATAAACTAGAAGAGATACCCATCAGAAATGACGATCCATCCAAGGTCGTTAAGGTCGGGGCCACCCTTGATCCAGAAGTGAAAAGAGGACTAATTGACATTCTCAGGGAGTTCAATGACATCTTCATTTGGAACCATGCTGAAATGCCTGGACTCCCGGCTTCATTGGCCGCCCACCGACTAGCGGTAGATCCAACAGTCAAGCCCGTCAAGCAGAAGAGGCGTCACTTCAACACTGATAGGAATGCTGCGGTACAGGAAGAGGTTGATAAATTGATCAAGGCAGGGTTTGTCAAAGAAGTACGCTACCCCGAATGGATCGCCAACGTGGTCATGGTCACGAAGGCGAATGGGAAGTGGCGTATGTGTGTCGATTACACCGACCTCAACCGGGCTTGTCCAAAAGACAGTTTTCCTTTACCAAAGATTGACCAGCTGGTTGACTCCACGTCCGGAAATAAACTTTTGAGTTTTATGGACGCATTCTCATGATACAACAAAATTAAAATGCACCCGGCTGACCAAAATAAAACCAGTTTCATTACTGGGCAGGGCTTATACTGCTACAAGGTGATGCCGTTTGGTTTGAAGAATGCGGGGGCTACATACCAGCGGCTGGTTAACAAACTGTTCAAGCCCGAGATAGGAAGGACGATGGAAGTATATATCGACTGACATGATCACGAAATCCCCAACCGCAAAAGGACATCAGGAAGACCTTCGCAAAACCTTCCTCATACTGAGGGAAAACCAGATGCGGTTGAACCCCTCCAAATATGCCTTTGGGGTAACAGCGGGGAAGTTTCTAGGCTTCATGGTTCATGAGAGAGGCATAGAAGCAAACCCAGAAAAAATCAAGGCTATCTTGGACCTGGAATCTCCAACCTCACTCAAGCAAGTACAGATTTTGACTGGACGCGTGGCGGCACTCAACAGGTTTATTTCTCGCTCCACCGATAAATGTCTCCCTTTCTTCAAAGCCATCAAACAAGGGAAAAACATGAAGTGGAGCCAGGAGAGCGAACGGGCTTTCCAAGCTTTGAAAGAGTACCTAACAAGCCCCCCATTGTTAGTCAAGCCGGTTCACAGAGATGAGTTGCAGATCTACCTGGCCGTATCAGAAACTGCAATAAGCGGGGCTTTGGCCAAGGAGTGTAGCGACGGTTTTCAAAGACCCATATACTATGTGAGTCATGTTTTGACCAAATCAGAAAGGAATTACATTCTCCTGGAAAAGCTCGCTTATGCTCTGGTAATCTCAGCGAGGAAGCTCCGTCCCTATTTTCAAGCTCACACAATAGCAGTGGTGATGGACCAACCCCTCCGCCAATTCCTACAAAGACCAGACGTATCTGGAAGGCTAGTCTTATGGGCCCTAGAGTTCACTCAGTTCGATTTAAAGTATAAGCCCCGGACTACAATTAAGGCACAGGCTTTGGCCGACTTCGTGGCAGAATTTTCAGCAATCCCAGATCAAGATGACCCCTCAGTATCAAATGAGGTCCCTGAAAGGATATCCAAGGTCGACAATTGGTCGGAAGGCTGCAGGCCATAGACCCTCTTTACAGATGGAGCGTCTGGGCAAGTCGGGGGAGGAGATGGCATAGTTTTAATAGATCCAGAAGGGACTGAATTTTGTCACTGTTTTAGATTCGAGTTTAAAGCTACCAATAATGAAGCGGAGTATGAAGCCCTCCTAGCCGGGATGAAGGTAGCCATCGAACTAAAGGCCGATTACCTACAAATCAAGAGCGATTCATTGCTTGTTGTAAATCAGGTGACTGGGGTGTACCAAGCAAAGGGAGATAATATGGCTGCCTACCTAAAGCTAGCTCAGCTGCTAAAAAGTAAATTTAAGGGGCTCAAGATAGATCAGGTGCCTCGACACCAAAACAATCGCGCAGATGTTCTGGCTAAAATAGCGGCGAACGGAGGCCAATCCCTACCACGGGGAATTCCCTTCCAAGTGATCACCCAACCCAGCACAGCTACAAATGGAGAAATCTGCTCCCTGGATCGCCTGCCTTGCTGGATGGACCCAATTGTTGCCTACATCCTTGAAGGAGAGCTTCCCGAAGGGCCCGACCAAGCTCAAAGAATTAAAAGGCTCTCAGTCTGATACTGTATGGTGGACAAGTACCTCTACAGGAGGGGCAGATCCCTCCCCTTACTTAGGTGCTTGCATCCCGATGATGCTAAATGGGCATTGAGAGAGGTCCACTCTGGGGACTGTGGAAACCACATAGGTGGGGAAGCTCTAGCCTATCAGGTGCTTCGTATGGGGTACTATTGGCTGACCATCCACCAAGACACAAAGAGTTTTGTGCAATCTTGCGAGCCTTGTCAAAAAACTTCAAACTTGAACCACCCGCCACCCGAGCGACTGTCGTCCCTCAGTTCACCTTACCCCTTTGCCATGTGAGGAATCGACCTAATCGGGCCACTCCCGACCGCTCCCAGACAGATGAAACATGCTATCGTGGCTATCGACTACTTCACAAGATGGGTCGAGGCAGGACCTCTTTCTCGGATATCAGAAAAGAAAACGATCAAGTTCATCAAGACCAACGTGGTATGCAGATTTGGGACCTCTGTCATCATTATAGCTGACCTAGGGAAGCAGTTCGACAACGCCCGGTTCAAAGACTTCTGCAAGGGATTGGGGATCGACCTCAGGCTCGCTTCAGTGGCTCATCCTCAGACTAACAGGCTGGTAGAATCCACCAACAAGACTATCAAGAAACTCCTAAAGAAAAAGCTACAGCAGAGGAAAGGTAAATGGGCCGAAGAGCTACTGGAAGTCCTCTGGCATACCGGACTACAAAGAGAATAGCTATCGGCGAGACACCTTACTCCCTAGCTTTCGGGGTTGAAGCAGTCCTCCCCATCGAGCATAAATTGACCTCATTCAGGGTACATCACTTTGAGCCCGAAAGTAACGAAGTCAAGCTCCGGGCTAATCTAGACCTCTTAGAAGAAAAATAAGACCGGGTAGTAGAGAAAGTAGCAATATACCAGAACAAGATCGCTAGATACTTCAACCAAAAGGTCAGAGCCCTGGAATTTCAAAGAAGGGGATCTGGTACTTAGGAAAGTGCCCTGAACACTCGGAAAAGGTCGGATGGAGTCTTAAGTCCCAATTGGGAAGGGCCATATTTGATAAAGCTAGTTGTTCGCAATGGAGCTTATAAACTCGAAGACATGGATGGACGATCCATCGACCACACTTGGAATGCAGATCATTTGAGGAAATTCTACCCTTGAGAAGGAAATTCTCAAGCAGACTACCCCCTTTTAGTTTTCATTACGTACCCTAATGAAGATGTACTACATCTCGATCATCAATAAAGCCATTTTCTTTTTTCTCTTCTGTCTTTATCTCCAACATTAGTAACTACACCCTTATGTGGGAAACTCAACATAAACACTTCAAGGCCAGGAAATAGTTCAATAGCCCTCCTGATGCCTTGGTCAGGCTACCACCCCCAAGAAGGGTCTAAGTGTAAGAGCATAATTGCCTTCCAGATCTCGAGACAAGGAAATAGCTCAATAGCCCTCATAATGCCTTGGTCAGGCTACCACCCCCAAGAAGGGTCTGAGTATAAGAGCATAGTTGCCTTCCAGAGCTCGAGACAAGGAAATAGCTAAATAGCCCTCCTGATGCCTTGGTTGGGCTACCGCCCCCAAGATAAAAGAAAATAAATAAATAAATAAAATGTTTGTTTTCGTTTGCAGGATCAAGATCATCATAATTCCTACCCAAGTTTTAATTGCTACTATGGATGCAACTCTGGTTCCCATTCAAGACCAGAAGTGAAACAAGAATTCTCAAAGCAATTCGATTTTGATTTAAAGATAAATGGAGCCTATCCCCCGGTAAGGCTACATCTGTCCAACGGGGAGCCCAACCCCCGAGCTCGGGCTAAATAAAAAAAAGGTAAAGAAAGCTAATAAAGGCAAAACGAGGATGCCCTACCCCCTTTTTTCCGGGCAATAAAAAAAACCATGAACGAACTGCATCAAGCTTTAGGACTCTCTCGGTTCTCCTCCGCCGGTCCTTCTCTTTCTTGCTGATCTTCGCCATCGCCCCCCTTTCAGTTAGCTCTCCATCTTGGTTATCTCGCCGACAGCCCCTTCATTTAGAGGCTCCATCTGCTGATCAGCAGGATCATCCTCCAGGACTTCATTAATCATGTCCATAACCTCAGGCGGGATAACCGTATCAAGAAGGGCAGCCATGGACCCCTGTCTGGCTTCTGTCGACCTCCATCTCTATTAAGGGAGGCTCCTCAGACAGGCTTCCTAACCTCTTCACCAGCTCCCGACTGGTCCTCTTCGGATCGAGAGGACAAAACTTTACTGGAAGATTCCCCGGGACCTGAGGTAGTAAAGGTAGGAGGAGGGAATGGAGGATCTGTCTGGGCGGATTGTTTTCCAGCTCCTGCTCGGCTCGAAGGAACCATCTCGCCGCTTTCAGGGCGAGATAACTCGGCAGCCTTAAGCATTATTTCCTATCTATCCCAGCCGGCAATAGATGACAAATCAAAGGGAGGAGGAAGAGCTTCTGCGGCCTAAAAGGAAGCGTAGAAATATCCATCGCTGAAGGAGGTCTCCGCGTCAGCTTGCAGCTTGGTCACCTGAGTAATCAGAGACTGATTCTCGAGGTCCAACTTTTTAGCCTCCGACCTCCTAGGAATCCCTCTGTCTAGCCCGCCGGAGAGATTGAAGATGCTCCTGATCATAAGATTGCTTCATCCTCTCATGGTCACAGTGAAGCTCAGCCATCTCGACCTCAACCTTTCCTTGGTTAGAAGTCATCTCGTCCACTAAAGACTGAGCCAGCTTTAGCAATTCCCTAGCTTTCTCGGCTTCAGTTTCGGCTTTTGCAGCCCGGTCGCGGAGGAGAGCTACCTGCTAGCCCATCGCTACATTAAAATTGAAGGCCTACAAAGGACAGAACCCGAGTTAGAAACTGAACAAATTAACAAGAGTAGCACAAAGGAAATACAATTACCTCAGCTAAAACATCAGACCCCTTGGTAATCAGGACGTCCACAGGCATGGAAGCCATCCTGGAGATCCCACCGCCCGGACAAGACGCGATGAATTGTTCCAGGACTTCATCCTGCCCTGCCGAGCTCGACTGAGGCCGGGAACGGCTGGAAGGAACCCTTGCGACACCCTTCCTAGAAACCTCCGAAGCTTTGGTTGTTGGAAGCGCAGCGAAATCTGGAGGTTGAGTCGAAGGGGGTAGCAACTTTAGCGACCTCAGCAGAAGGGACAGAAGCAATCGGACCGACAACCTGGGGAGCTTTACCCAAAGCCCGGAAAGCACGAGAAGCAAGAGTGGCCATCTTGGACCCAACTGGAGAAATAGACGAAGCAAGAGCAGTTTCGACCTCAGTGGAGGGAAGAGGAACTCTACCTTGAGGAGAGCGTGAGACGTGGCAGGTAGCCGGTTCAATGACAGAAACTATGAATGAGCAAATTAAAAAGGAAATGTTAGAACCAAGCTGAATAATAAGGCAAGGCAAGGCAACTCAATGACACTTACGAGGAGTAGCCTCTGAGATCTGCAAGTATTGGTTCACCCTACGAGGATCGAAGGCTTCAGCAGTAGGGAACTTCAGGTTCAAATAATTTCGGGCTAAAATAGCCTTCAAGATGGCTTCAGACTCAGAAGGCAAGGAGTCCCGATCCCACGAGGGTTTATCACTGAAGGCCGTGGGAACCTCGAATTCATGCCCTCAAATGAAAATCGAGCTACCCCAGTCCTTCCTCGTCAGGATCCATTCTTCTTTCCAAGCGGGGTCCTTCTTCGAAGCACCAGGAATGATGAAATTGAGCTTGTTCTTGGCCTTAGCATAGAACTGGCCTCGAGGAGCGCCAGACAGACTCCCAATCTGGAAAAAATAGGCCAACTCCTCTACACCCGGCTCCCTCGTCACCTTGCTCAACTGACATTGTTCCCTCCATAGTACAAGGAAACCAATCAGATGCCTCCAGAAGCCAGGAGTCAACTAGAGGGGAGCGAGCTGGATGGCGTTAAGAGCCCGCCTAAGAGTCGGATGAAGGGGAAGCCTGACCCTATTCTAGAGAGCTGCCTCATGAATCGGAAGCACACCTTCCGGGGGGTTGAAGAACTCGTAATTTTTGGGAGGCACAGAGATGGATACGCTATCAGGGATGCCAAACTTTGACCTCAAGCGATCAATCGAGACCGGATCGACGCTGGAATCTAGGACAACCCAAAAATCATAAGGAGGGAGCCTTTCCAAAAGGGGGCCAAAAGCCGAGACCCGATGTTCTCCCGCGGCATCACCGCCCACTTCTTTGTCGAAATCTTCGTTGGCGATATCCAAAGGATGGTCGGGATGGTTCGAGAACCCAGTCCCAATGGATACATTCCAACTTGACCGCCGACGTTGCGGGTTAGGCGGGGAATCGTCGCCGTCTGAACTTCTCCTAGCCCGTTTCCCCAGAGCAAGACTGACGACCTCCTCGCCGTCAGCTATGGAGTCAACTGAATCGCGACTGGTTTTCGACATAGTAAAAGTTAATAAGGATGAAGAATGAAGAAAAAGGCAAGCTTGGAAAAAAGGTTGTGAGAGAAAATATTTCTTAGCAAAAAAAATTTAGTTTGATAGATGTGAGGAAGACGTGGAGATAAATAGATATATATATATATATATATATATATATAGGCAAGAGGGCAACAGCGCGAGCTATCGAGATCCTCGGGTGGTAACGGTAAAGAATCTCAGGAACTACCGTAACGTAACCGATTAACTCAAAACAGGCTAATCAGCTCACGCCACGCCACGTCACTTACGCAGTTAAGAGGGAGATCTCCCCAAGATTCTGGTAATGGTAAAAAATCTTAGGGACTGCCGTAACGCAGTCAGATTTATTCGGAGATAAATTAGTTCACATCACGTCGCTTTAATAAGGAGATTTCCCCTATATTCTGGTATCGGTAAAAAAGGGAAGATTTCCCAAATAAAGTGAAAATCTGACCCCAACCCCAAGCTCGACGTCTGGTGTTCAAGTCGGATGGGACTTCTGTTAATAGCCAAAACTGGCTAAGGACCAAAGGAAAATTTTCCACCTTCCAGACCTGGCTCCATGCCCGAAAGTTCCCACCAGGAAACCATTCTACCCAAAGCCGAGCTACGATACCACCCCATAGGAACAAGGACGGGCTCCGGAAATATCCGGGATAGAGCCCGGAACGATCAGATATAGCTTAATAGCCAAAACTGGCTAAGGACCAAAGGAAACCTTTCCACCTTCCAGACCTAGCTCCATGCCCGAAAGTTCCCGCAAGGAAACCATTCTACTCAAAGCCGAGCTACGATACCACCCCGCGGGAACAAGGACGGGCTTCGGAAACATCCGGGATAGAGCCCAAAACGATCAGATATAACCCGCATCACCAAAACTGAAAACACTTTCTTCCCCGAAGCCGAGGTCACCTAACAATTCCTCCAGAAACTTACCTATACCTCACTGATACAGTGGGATATCCCTAGGAAGCCGCACCTAGCTCCGAAAGGCCAGGGGAAGCCACAGCTAGCTTCGAAAGGTCAAGGGAAGCCAGATCTGGCTCTTAGCTGGACGAAACTTCTCAGATATCAAGGTCGAAACACTGATCGACCTCATTAGTTGATGCACCACACCATGATACATTCAGCGACCCTTATAGAAATCATGCCAGACCCGAAGATATACAGTATCACATCCACAGATATTATACACGTGCAGAACAAGTAATAGAATTTGAATGGGAAACAAATTGATTTCCAAGATATCCTCAACGGAGCAATTAACTCAAAGTCAACTACATTTAAAGGTAAAAATCCCGTCTGATAAAAGGGGGATGAGAAAATGAAGGGGAAATGAATGAGTTCAACCTATGAAGACATTGTATAAAGGAGGGACTTCCTCCTTCAGAAAGAGGAGACTATTATTCGACAGGCATATGACAAAGACCCGACCATACCCTAGAGAGAATTGAGAGCAATTTGAGAGAAATTTGTATATCGTACATGTTCAATAAAGAAAATATTATTTGCTTTCTTTTGGGTGACAAATTGTATCAGTATTACTTATCATTTTGAAAAGCATTGTTACACATACGATCAATCTTGGCCACCACCTACGTGGTAGTGGTCTTGAGGGTGTTAACTGAGGTTTCTCGTCTCGAGCAAAATTTCCGTTAACAGCTCATCTAGCTGATGCCGCTGCGATCCCAACCCCCCGAGCTTCGGAAGGACTTTGAAGCGGGTGTCGCAAGGATTCCCCCTAGTCGCTCTCGCTCTCAGTTGAGCTCGCTCTCAGTCGAGCTTGACGGGGCAGAACGAGGTCTTGGAACAATTCATCGCATCCTACCAGGGTGGCGGGCTCTCTAGGATGGCCTCGATGCCCGTTAATGTCTTGCTCACCAAGGGGTATGCTGTCTTAGCTGAGGTAATTGTTCTTTCTCTGTTCTACTTCTGAGACTGCCAACTTAATCGGTTTCTAACCTTGGCTTTGTATCTCATAGGCCTTCAAGTTTAACGTGGCTATGGGCCACCAGGTAGCCCTCCTTCATGATCGGCCTGCCAAAGCTAAAGCCGAAGCTGAGAGAGCCATGGGTTTACTCAAGCGGGCTCAAACTTTAGTGGAAGAGATGACCTTCATTCAAGGAAAGATGGAGACCGAGCTGGCAGAGCTTCACTATGATTATGAGAGGACGAAGCTGTCCTTTGATCAAGAAATTCTCCAGTCTACCTGGAGGGCTAAGCAGAGGGACTCTTGGAAAACCGAAGCAAAGAGGTTGGACCTCAAGAATCAGGATTTGATTGCTCAGGTGGCCAAGCTGCAAGCTGATGCGTAGACCTCCTTTAGTGATGGATATTTCTATACTTCCCTTCAGGTTGCAGAGGCTCTCCCTCTTCCCTTTGATCTATCCTCCATCGCCGGTTAGGATAGAGAGGAGATAATGACCAAAGCTGCTGAACTATCTCACCCTGAAGATGGCGAAGCAGTTCCTCCTAGCCAGGTAGGTACTGGAAAGCAGCCTGTCAAGGCAGACCCTCCTCTTCCTCCTCCAGTCTTTATTACTTCAGGTTCTAGGGAGTCTTCAAGTAAGGTTCTGCATGCGCAGTCCAAAGGAGATCACCCAAAAGCTGAGGAAGGAACAAGGAGCCTGCTTAGGGGATCCTCTGGAACAGAATTGGAGGTTGACAGGAGCCAGACGGGGTCCATGGCTGCTCTTCTCGATACGGCCATCCTTCTTGAGGTCATGGAAGTGATTAACAAAGTCTTGGAGGAGGATCCAGCTGATCAGCAGGAGGAACATCTGGAGGGAGTGACAGCTAGCGAGGGTAACCAAGACGGCCAACCACCTGAAGGAGGAGTCGATGGCGGGGATCGGCATGAGGGAAGAGGAGTAGCAAGGGGAAATCAATAGGGTTCTGAAGCTACCGGTTCATGATTTGCCTTAATTGCCCAGAAAAGGGGGTGAGCACCCCGCTTTACTCATGATTAGTTTAGTCAATCTTTTCTCTTTTTCATGTAGCCCAGAACTGGGGTTTGGGCTCACTGTTTGATGACATGTAGCCTTTACCACGGAATAGGCTCCCTTACGGTTAATAAAAGTTTAGTTATGATTTCCTTCGCATTTGTTTTGACTGTTCCCGATAACGAGCTTCCATTTTGATGTAGAACTCCTTGCTTTATTTCTGATCCTGACCACGAGTCAAACCTGCATCTTTGATGATGATTCGTTCATGAAAATACACTAAGAGTGATAAAACTAACCTAGAGGGGGGGTGAATAGGTTTTAGTTAAATTAAATGCCATCTTTTTGATTAATCAAAATTAAACAACACAGCCCCTAATCTCTATCACAATCAATCATTGCCATAATAAAAGTGCGGAATAAACAAAAAGACACAATGATATGATTTACGTGAGAAACCCTTCAACTGGGTAAAAACTCACGGGCCTAATCGCCAATTGAACCCTCAAATCCACTATTTGCATAAACGATTACAACCTAGATTGACCACATTACACCTAATCGGTTACTAATCCATCCTTGCTACCCGCAGGCCTTTAATAGTGATTTTAGGCTCTTGCTTGTATACCACTCAAGGCAAATACAAGACTTAACTCTTAAATGAAGAGATATGAAACCTAAAGTGAATATGATGATATTCTAAATGCACAAAATGCAAGGTCAACACATTTAATGCTTATCTAGTCATGTATGAATGCTTCAAACAATCCTAGATATCATGTTGCTATATGACACACATATAACTTAGCTATATGAAATCAAAGCATTCCTAGATGCAATAGCTATCACAATACAACAACCCAAACATCAACAAAAATCTCTATTTATAATGAAAAATTATAATCTAGATGCATAAGAGACATAAAAGAGATTTCTTGTTAAGCAAGAACACAAAGATAGATGAGAGTGGTGTTCTACTTACCAAGTAAGCTATGTTGATGAAGACCCATGCTTAGAAACATCCTAGATGAAGCTAGATGATGATAGAACCATGAAAGAATGATGGGTGATTGGGTTTTGGACAATAAAAATGGTTTCTTGCAACCCTTTCTTGCAAGACACTCTTGAGCTCTAAAAGGAATGAAAGAGAATGAATTCTGAAGCTCTTAAGAGGCAAGGAAGAGGAAAGGGCATATATATAACAAGCCCTAGACGAAATGACACCGTTTTGAAAACAGTAACAAAAACCCATCATTACCGCTGTGCGTACTGCGTCTCGGGCAAGTTGTCCAGACCGCGGTACACGTAGCAGTGTGCCTACTGGACAACAACGCGGTTTAGACCGCTGTGCGTGCAGTGCACAGGCCGCGGTCAAAGTATCAGGAGCCTACTGAAGTTTACCGTGTCACAGACCGCTGGGCGTACTTGTGTACAGGACGCGGTCCAGGCAGCATGAGCCGACTGATGAATACCGCTCTGTATGCCGCGGTGCAAGCAGTGCTTGCCAAGCGGTCTAGGCCGCAGGTACTAAAACAAGCCCTATTTTCTAGGCAGACTCAACACACAAAGTGATGTGCAATATGTGCAAGTGTGGAGTATGATAAGTGACATACAATACATCATCCAATTGTATGTAAACAAGAATATAATGCATGCAAGTGAGTGTGTGCAGCCATATCCCTTCAAGTAAAAGTAGAGTCAAGTAATCTACCTTTCTTGAAGTACTTGGAGTCAATTGGAAGATCTTCAATTCCTAATCTACCCTTTTACAAAGATTAACCCCAAATGTGATTTTGTCAACGAAATAAGCCAATCATAAAGTGAGGCACTTACAATCTCCCCCTTTGGCTATTTCGTGACAAAACCACCACTCACAAAGCAACCTCACAAAAGTAACAAATTGGTCAACAAAAGTTTCTACATTACAATAAAGCCTATAGTCTAAGTCTTGAACATCTTCAAGTCAAACCAAAGCCTGCAGAACCATCCAACCTACACAAAATCAACAAAACAAACAAGGATACCTTCCAAGATCAAGTGTGTGTGAGGTGCTTTCAATAACCATAACCAACTACAAACAACATCATTTGCAATAGCCTTAACAAAATACAATCAAATAATGTAATCATGCAATGCAATGCAATACTCCCCCTACATGATAGCTCTCAACTCCCCCTAAACAAGATACTGCTAGTCCACTAAAGCTCACAACTCTTCTCCCCCTTTTTGTCATGAGATAGGCAAAGGGAGTACCCCTCAATGGGTAAGCATTTGGCAAGGAGAGCTTAAAGCACAAAACATATGCAAGTTCATATAAGCAACTTTATGCAACTCAATTAAGTAGGAGAGAATCAAGGAGTTTTATTTGATGAAAATGTGTGACACGATGCTTTGCAAGCAAGACATGTTGCATTCAAGTTCAAAAACAATGGTATTTGGCAAAGCAAACAACAAAGGTTTCCAAAAGAATTCAAACAAATGTTCACCCTTTGTCATGATTTCAAGCAATGATATAGATTGGTTATAAGAAAGTCAGTTTAAAGAGCAACTATATCAAACTTTATAAGCGAAACAAGACATGAGTGATTTTTTGCACCCTATTTGATTTTTTCGGGTAAGCTACCCGTATGATAGTAGCCTTGTTTAACTAATAAAGAGAGAGAGAAGACTAAATTTGGATGAGACATCCTTATTTGTTGAATAGACTCATGGTCCTTAATTAGTTTAGTCTTCTCATTTGCTGATGCATACAGTTTTGCATTCATGTTTAAGCAATAAAAAATACGTCTTCATGCATATCAACTTAAAGCATGTCATTAATAAAGAAAACATCATGTCATGGAGATCAATTATAGGTCATTCAAATTGTACTTCCAAAGAAAATCTCCTAGTCCAAAAATGCATGTTTGAACATAAATATAACATGGATTGCAAGAAAAGCAATTTTCACACTTATTAAGAAAATAACATAATCATATGCACAACCGATCATCTCAAGCAATTAATGAAGGAGCATAAAATATATCAATGAAGCACAATGCACTTTCATGCCAATTTGCTCTCTTTGCTTGAGCTCCCCATATGGAGTCAAGACATACCATTTTAAGCCAAATCAAATCCCAATAGACTTACTAAGGTTGCCAAACCTAATGGTGTCTAAGGGCTTTGTAAATAAGTCCGCTAGTTGGTCATTAGTTCCCACATGCTCCAATGCAATAGTTTTGCTCTCAACTAGCTCTCTAATGAAATGATGTCTAATGTCAATGTGTTTTGTCCTAGAATATTGGACGGGATTCTTAGAAATGTTTATGGCACTCATGTTGTCACAAAACAAGGTGAGAGTGCCTTGCTCTAAGCCATAGTCGGCTAGCATTTGCTTCATCCACAACAATTGGGTACAAGCACTACCGGCGGCTATGTATTCTGCCTCGGCCGTGGATAGGGAAATTGAGTTTTGCTTCTTGCAAAACCAAGACACCAAGTTTTTGCCTAGAAAGAAACAACCACCCGATGTACTCTTCCTATCATCACAATTCCCCGCCCAATCGGCATCACTAAATCCAACAAGATTTGGATTAGTGTCAAAGGAGTACCATATCCCATGATTGGAGGTACCATTCACAAATTGAATGATCCTCTTCACCGCAACAAGGTGAGATTCTTTGGGATTGGCTTAGTACCTAGCACAAACACCCACACTAAAGGAGATATCGGGCCTACTTGCGGTCAAATATAGCAAACTACCTATCATGCCACGATACAATCTTTGATCAACACTCTTACCACTAGCATCCTTGCTTAGCTTTAAAGTGGTACTCATGGGTGTGTCACAATGTTTGGCATTGTCAAGACCAAGCTTCTTCACTAGGCTTTTGGCATACTTAGCTTGGGATATGAAAATCCCATCATGCATTTGCTTAATTTGAAAGCCTATGAAGTAATTTAGTTCACCAACCATGCTCATTTCAAATTCAAGAGACATGACATCAACAAATTGTCTCACTTTTGACTCATTGGTTGAACCAAAAACAATATCATCAACATAAATTTGAGCTATGAATAGCTTATCTTTGTTGCACTTGATGAACAAAGTCTTGTCAACAATACCTCTTGAGTAGCCATTGTCAACAAGATAAAGAGTGAGGCGCTCATACCAAGCCCTCGGTGCTTGTTTCAACCCATAAAGTGCCTTTTTGAGGCGATAGACATGATTGGGGTGGTGTGGATCCACAAACCCCTTGGGTTGTTCAAAAAACACTTCCTCATGCAATAAGCCATTGAGGAAGGCACTCTTAACATCCATTTGATGTAGTTTGAACTTATACACACAAGAAATGGACAAGAGAAGCCTTATAGACTCAAGACGGGCAACGGGAGCAAAAGTCTCCTCAAAGTCAATACCCTCAATTTGAGAGTATCCTTGTGCCACAAGCCTAGCCTTGTTGCGCACAATGTTGCCATCCTCATCCGACTTGTTCCTATACACCCATTTGGTGCCTATGACATTAGTGTCCTTGGGTCTAGGAACTAGAGTCCAAACCTCATTTCTTTCAAATTGGTTTAGCTCTTCTTGCATGGCAAGAACCCAAAACTCATCATTCAAGACTTCATCAACCTTTTTAGGTTCAACTTGAGAGGTGTAACAAGTATAGCTAATTTGATTAGCTATTTGACGCCTAGTCCTAACACCCTCATTCACATCTCCAAGAATGTCATTCTTGTTGTGGAGATGTCTAACCCATGGAGCGGGTTCTTTAGAGTCCAAAAAAAAAGGATCTCTATCAAGAGGTTGATCATCCTCTTCACTATGATTTGACTTCACATCACTTAGTGTCTCACCACACTCCTTCAAAGGAAGGTCACCATTCTCACAAACATCCTCCTCATGGTCAACATTTTTGGGCCTGCAATCATCAATGACTACATTTGATGATTCCATGACACTTCAAGTTTTTAGATTGAAAACTCTATAGGTCTTGCTATTGAGTGCATATCCAATGAAAATACCCTCATCACTCTTGGCATCAAACTTGCCAAGTTGATCACGGTCATTAAGAATATAGCACTTACTTCCAAAGATATGGAAATAGCTAACATTGGGTTTTCTTCCCTTCCATAACTCATAGGATGTTTGTTTGGTCCCGGGTCTAAGGAAAACTCTATTCCCTATATAACAAGCCGTATTAACGGCTTCGGCCTATAAATTCCTAGGAACCTTGTTGCTAAGCAACATCACCCGAGCCATCTCTTGTAAAACCCTATTCTTCCTTTCCACAACTCCATTTTGTTGGGGAGTTCTAGGAGCCGAGAATTCATGGGAAATACCTAGACCATTACAGAAACTCTCAAAGCTACTATTCTCAAATTCTTTCCCATGATCACTTCTAATTCTCTTAATGCTCCTAATGTCAGAATTTTTCTCATTTTGAATTTTGACACATAGCATTTTGAATTTCTCAAAAGCCTCGGACTTCTCTCTAAGGAAGTAAGTCCATATGAACCTAGAGAAGTCATCAACCACTACAAGGATATACCTTTTACCACCTAGACTCTCGGTTTGCATAGGACCCATGAGGTCCATATGAAGGAGTTCCAATGGCTCATTGGTACACAGGAATTTTCCTTTCTTGTGCACACTTTTAGTTTGCTTCCTTTGTTGACAAGGTCCACAAACTCCCTCAAACCTCTTCCCAAGCTTGGGAAGGCCTCTCACAACATTCAACCTCTCAAGGACTTTCAAGTCACCATAATTCATGTGGCCAAATCTTTGATGCCATAACTCAACTTGCTCACAACTAGTCAAGTTACAAGAGATGTTACTAGACTCAAGACAATAACAATTGTCACTTGATCTCTTGCCTTTTAGAAGCACTTGCCTATTTTCCTTAAGAATAGAGCAATCAACTTTGCCAAACATAACCGAAAGCCCTTCATCACTTAAATGTGATATACTAATGAGATTGGCTTGTAAGCCATCTACATATAGAGCATTGAGCAAGGAGGGCAAACCGGGAATAGATATATTACCTTTCCCTATGACCTTTTTCTGTGAACCATCACCAAAGGTGACAAATCCACCATCCTCCATCACAAGAGTCTCAAATAAACTCTTGTTTCCGGTCATGCGTCTAGAACACCCACTATCAAGGTACCAAGTGTTGGAGGCCTTGGCTTTCAAAGCCACTTAAGCCACATAGCAAAAATATTCATTTTTTCTAGTCCACCTAGGAGCAACATTATCAATCCTAGGAGCCTTTATTTCATTTGCTCTAAGTTCCCTAGGTGCATGCTTTTTGGCTCTTCTTAGCATATTTTTCTCAATCATGTTCTCAAATCTACACAATTTGATATACTTAAAGCAATTAGGCCTTATATGACCTTCAATACCACAATAATGACAAGTAGGAGTAAAGTAGGAATTCATACCATAGCCTTGTGCAACCATTTGAGGTTTCCTTCTCCTTTGAGTAGTCCTTTGATGTTGAACAAACTCTCTCCTTTGTGGTTGAGCCAAAGTAGCATGTTTTCCTTGTTGACCATATATGATCCTTGATTGTGGAGGAGGTATCCTTTCATGTGGAGGTCTTGATTGAAATGCTCTAAATTGTTGTGGTTCAGCCCTTGTTGGAATCTTAGCTTGAGCATGTTTTGAGGATTCTCCAATTTCAATCCTTCTTGTGACTTGTTATGGGACTTTGACTTCTTCAACTTCTTGAGTCTTGACAAAAGTAGTCTTTTTCAAAGATGTAGTACTCACATCTTCCTCATATCCCAAACCCCTCTTATCACTAGGGCTCTTTCCAATTGATAGCATCTTGTCAAGCTTCTCGGTTCTGGAGGTCATCTTGGCAATTACTCATTTTGCCTCTTCAAGCTCCTTCCTTAAGCATTCTTCATTTTTCTTGACCACAACAAGTTCCAACTTCAAGCTTTCTTCCCTTTCTCTTGTTCTTTTCACTTCTTCACTCAAGTGAATCATCTTGGAGGTCAATTCAAGGTTCTTCATTTTCAACTCTTGAATATCTTTTTTTTTCTTAGCTCTAGAACTTTTGAAGTATTCCATGAAGTCTTCATAGTCCATCTCCTTATCAAATTCATGCTTGGATTCGGATGAAGTACTCCCATTACTTGAGTCATCTTCTTCTTCTTCTAGCTTGTCCTTCTCCTCTTCTTGGTCACTCATAACTTCCTTGCTGTTGTGAGATGATGAGAAGGCATTGAAGTTTGCAACTTGGTCTTCATCATCCGAAGACTTTTCTTCCTCCTCTAAGTCTTCACTATCACTCCAAGTAGCCGCCATCGCCTTTCCTTTCTTCTTCTTCTTTAAGTTGGCACATTCGGGGGCAATGTGACCATACCCACTACACTCATAGCATTGAATACTCTTCTTAGAGTCCTTCTCTTCACTTTTCTCCACTTTTTTAAAAGGAGTCTTCTTCTTCACAAATTTTCCCTTGGAGCCCATCCCTTTCTTCTCAAACTTCATGAATTGCTTGAACCTCTTCACCATAAGAGCCATTTCTTCATCCGAATCTTCTTCCTCTCTTTCTTCCTTGGAGGTCTTCAATGCAATGCCCTTTTGCTTCTTTTGAGGTGTTGTTAAAGTAGTGCTCTTCTTGACTCAAAAGCCATCAACTTGCCTTATCTCACTCGGCTTCATCTTCTTATATTCGCTATTCTCCTCAATAGCGGTCACTTTTGCATCAAATCTCTCTAGCAGAGACCTCATAATTTTTTGGTTTATCCTTTTATCCGTATATGGATCGCCTAATTGATGACTTTGGTTGACGATATCCATTAGCTTTACTTGGAAGTCATTGAAGCACTAGTGATCTTCCATCTTCAAGGACTCAAATTAAGTTTGAAGGACTTGTAGATTGGAGTCTTTCACTATATCGGTTCCTTCATGTGCCATCTCCAATATTGTCCATGCTTCATATGCATTCCTTGTGGTTTGGATTAGCTTGTGTTGATTTTCATCCACTGCACACAAGATTGCATGCATGGCCTTGTTGTTTCATTCGGAGGCTTCAAAATCTTTAGTATCCCATTCCGATTTAGGCTTAGGCACGATGCTTTCATCTTCGAGAGTCTTGGTAGGTGATGTGTAACCATCCTCAATCACCATCCAAACTCGATCGTCAATTTGGCATAGGTAGTGTTAATAGCCAAAATTGGCTAAGGACCAAAGGAAAATTTTCCACCTCCCAGACCTGGTTTCATACCCGAGAGTTTCCACCAGAAGACTTCTTTATCCAGAGTCGAACTACGATATCGCCCTAGGAACAAGGACGGGCTCCGGAAACATCCGGGATAGAGCCTGGAACGATCAGATCTAGCCCGCATCACCAAAACTAGAAGCTCCCCGAAGTCGAGGACACCTCGCAAACGCTTCAGAGACTCGCCTGTACCTCGATTAACACAGAAGAATGTCCCTAGAAGGCCGCACCTAGCTTCGAAAGGTCAGGGGAAGCCACACCTAGCTTCGAAAGGGTCAAGGGAAGCCAGACCTGGCTCCAAGCTGGATGAAAGAAGGCCGCACCTAGCCTCGAAAGGTCAGAGAAAGCCATGCCTAGCTTCTAAAGGGTCATGGGAAGCCAGATCTGGCTCCAAGCTGGATGAAACTTCTCAGGTATCAAGGTCAGAACACTAACCAACCTCACTGGTTGGTGCACCACACCATGCCATATTCAACGACCTCTATAAACGATCATGCTGAAAGGATACGAGGGATACACTGAATCATATCTTGAAACATTACCTATATGCAGAACAAGTAATAGAATCCAAAAAGGAAATAAGCTGATCTCCACCACGATACTCTCAATTCGGCAAAGTCAATGACATTAAAACAAGAAATCCCGCCAGATAAGGACGGGAGAGACTGAGAAAATCAAGGGGAGAATCAGTCTGTTTGACCTATAAACTATGTATAAATAGAAAAGAAAGAAAGTGAAAAAGAGGAGACTACTATTCGACAGGGACACGACAAACAATCAACCATTCCCTAGAGAGAGTTGAGAGCAAAGATAAAAGAATTTCTGTATTTGTATACCATGCACGTTCAATAAAATATTCTTGCTTTCTTGTCATTTTATAAATCATTGCTACACATACAATAAATCTTGGCCACCACCTACGTGGTAGTGGTCTTGAGGGTGTTAACTGAGATTTCTCACCTTGAGCAAAATTTCCGTTAACACTTTCTGGTGCCGTCTGTGGGAATTTACCCTACACCCAATTAACCAATTATTTGCATTTACATTTCATTTGTTTTACAGGAACTATGAGGCTCCACTCCTTCAAGGCCAGCATAGAGTCCCGGAGCAACCTCCGGCGAGGCTAACACGAAAAGCCCCAAGAAAGGGGAGAAAGTCTGGAAATAGTAGTCAAGCTCCGATCCAGACAACCAATACGCGGGCTACTGGCCACCCTATAGTAAGCCAGGCAGCACTCGACCAACAAGCGGTGGCCTTCGTAGAATCCATCCGCGTCTGCCTTCTCGCTGAAGGAATCACGATCCAGCCAACCAACCTGAATGATCAGGGAGAGCCGAGCAGGCTCGGAGCTAGACCACCTGCTTTCGATCGCCTGAGATCTCATCTTCAAGAGCCGGTTCGAGATAGATCAGGGCCCCAACGTTCGATCCGGGATAGGCTGGGACCCATGCCCCCAGTTTCGAAAAGACTTTCACAATAACAACCTAGGCTAGTTAAGTCTGCCGTGGATGCTTTTACCCGGAAGCCACGAGGGCTATCTCATCCAACTACATCCAGGAGAACTGCCCGGGCCCTAGAGGGGGAAAGTAGACAAACTCCCTGAGTGGATCATGTCCAGGAGGAGGACCCGATAAAAATTGCCAGTTCATCAGAAAGATTCAACAGTGAGGAATCTGAGGTTAACTCGAATAAGACCTGGGAATAAGCGACTGAGGGATCAGCTGGCAAAGCTACAAAAAGAGGTCCGGCAGATAAGGAAGGGAAAGAATAAAGAGGACAAAAAGGATCCCCTGAGCGAGATGAACGCTCCCTTCACTAGGAGGATCCGGGAAGCAGAGCTCCCCCCAAAATTCAAAATGCCAGCAGATAACTTCTCTGGAACGGAAGATCCTCTAAGCCACCTAGAGAGCTTCGTTCAACAGATGGAGGTTCAGAACACTACCAGAGCAGCTATGTGCAGAATGTTTCCAACGACCTTGACCGACTACACGAAAACCTGGTTCAGGAAACTGCCCGTTGGTAGCGTGGATTCTTTCACGAAATTATCAACAGATTTTTGCTCACAATTCCAAGGAGTCAAACCTCGGGGGAAAGATCCCATACACCTCCAATATGTGATCCAGGAATGGAGTGAAACTCTTCGATCGTACGTAGAGCGATTTCACAAGGAGGTCATACAAATGGGAGTCTTCACTGAAAAAGAAACCCTCACCAGCTTCAGGCGAAATCTATGGGCAGGAAAGCTTTTTCGTTCCTTCGCCAAGAGACCTCCCGAGACTTACCAGGAGGCCTACGACTAGGCTCTTGAGCAGGTCGAGATCGAAAAATAACTCAAGGTCAAGATGGAACACGACGACATGAGAACGGCGAAGCGTTTGAAGAAAGAAGCCCCCAAATTTGAGCCAACACAGAAAACTCAGAATAAACCTCCCAACAGGTTGACCTATCGCCTCCCTGCTCCTCTGCATAGGCCAGAAAGATATCAAGCAAAACGAACCCCTCCCCGGGCTTCACCGCCTCCTAAGACCGTGGCTCCAGTAATACAGGGGGAAAAAGGGTATGACTACTACACCCCTTTGAATGCTTCCAGGGAAACAGTCTACCTTTGAAAAGGGTTGCTCCAAAAGCCCGCTCCCATGAAGGCCCCAGCTGACAGGAGAAACGAGTACAAGTACTGCGACTTCCACGAAGATGTGGGCCACAACACCTCAGAGTGCTATAATTTGCACAACCAGATTGAAGCCCTGATAAGGGGAGGATGCTTGATTGAGTTCTTGCAACATGTCAGAGATAATATCAGGACTGGGAGGGAGGTACAAGCCGAAATCCGTGAGGACGCGGAAAAGAGGAAAGGGGAGCAGGCTGACTTAATGCAACAGATCCAGGTGATACACACTATCAGCGGAGGTCCTACACTGGCTGGAGTTTCCAATAATTCCCGGAAAAACCACGCAACAAAGGTTCCCCGCATCGGAGAAAGCCGAGGGATCTTCGAAGTCAGCTAGAGCCCGACAGAGCCCTCCCAATCAGCACAGATCGTATTCACTGAAGCAGATGTCTTCAACACTGTGCAACCTCATGATGATCCTATGGTAATCACTATACAAATCGCCAACTGTCTGGTCCATCGCGTGCTCGTGGATACAGGTAGCAGTGTAGATATCCTCTTCAAGGATACCCTGGAAAAATTGAACCTGAAGCAACGTTGTTACAACAGCTGTACCACTCCGCTTTACGGTTTCACTGGGGACTCGATCATACCAGTGGGGTCAATGATCCTCTCAGTAATCATCGGGATCACCCTACTCCAACATAATGTTATGACCGACTTTGTTGTGGTGGACACCCCATCGGCCTACAACGCCATCCTAGGGAGACCTTTCCTGTCCTCCTTGAAGGGAGTCTTGTCCATTTACCACAACGTCCTGAAATTCCCGGTTGGAACCAAAGTAGGAGAGGTACGCTGAGACCAGCAGGCAGCCAGGAAATGCTACGCAGTATCTGCCAATCCTACAGCCTTAGCGAAACATTGTGTACAGGTGACATTAGACCAGGAAGACATGGATACGTCCCGGATAATCTAGGAGGAGAAGGAGCCCGCGGAGCATCCTGGGCATCCAGAGAGAGAACCTATCATGCCCTACGAGGAAGAACGGAGTAAGGAATGGGCCAGCGGGCAGCCCGTAGATAAACTTGAAGAGATACCTATCAGGAATGACGATCCCTCCAAGGTCGTCAAGGTCGGAGCAACCCTTGATCTAGAAGTAAAAAGAGGGCTGATTGACCTTCTCAGGGAATTCAGCGACATCTTCGCCTGGAACCATGATGAAATGCCTGGAATCCCGGTATCGTTGGCCACCCACCGACTAGCAGTAGATCCAACAGTCAAGCCCGTCAAGCAGAAGAGGCATCACTTCAATGCTGATAGGAACGCGGCAGTGCAGGAAGAGTGATAAATTGATCAAAGCAGGGTTCGTCAGAGAGGTGCGTTACCCCGAATGGATCGCCAACGTGGTCATGGTCACGAAGGCGAATAGGAAATGGCATATGTGTGTCGATTACACCGACCTCAACCGGGCTTGTCCAAAAGACAGTTTTCCTTTACCAAAGATCGACCGGCTGGTTGACTCCACATCCGGAAATAAACTTTTGAGTTTTATGGACGCATTCGCAGGATACAACCAAATTAAAATGCACTCGGCTGACCAAGACAAGACCGGTTTCATTACTGGATAGGGCTTATACTGCTACAAGGTGATGCCGTTTGGTTTGAAGAATGCGGGGGCCACATACCAGCGGCTGGTTAACAAGCTGTTCAAGCCCGAGATAGGAAGGACGATGGAAGTGTACATCGATGACATGATCACGAAATCCCCAACCACAAAGGGACATCAGGAAGACCTTCGCAAAACCTTCCTCATACTGAGGGAAAACCAGATGCGTTTGAACCCCTCCAAATGTGCCTTTGGGGTAACGACAGGGAAGTTTCTGGGCTTCATGGTTCATGAGAGAGGTATAGAAGCCAACCCAGAAAAAATCAAAGCTATCTTGGACCTGGAATCCCGGACCTCGCTCAAGCAAGTACAGATTCTGACTGGACGGATGGCGGCACTCAACAGGTTTATCTCTCGCTCCACCGATAAATGTCTCCCCTTCTTCAAGGCCATCAAACAAGGGAAGAACATGAAATGGAGCTAGGAGAGAGAACAGGCGTTTCAAGCTTTAAAAAAGTACCGAACAAGCCCCCCATTATTAGTCAAGCCGGTTCTCGGAGATGAGTTACAGATCTACCTGGCCGTATCAGAAACTGCAGTAAACGGGGCTTTGGCCAAGGATTGTAGCGACGGTTTTCAAAGACCCATATACTTTGTGAGTCATGCTTTGACCAAATCAGAAAGGAATTACATTCTCCTGGAGAAGCTCGCTTATGCTCTGGTGATCTCAGCGAGGAAACTCCATCCCTATTTTCAGGCTCACACAATAGCAGTGGTGACAGACCAACCCCTCCGCCAATTCTTGCAAAGACCAGACGTGTCAGGGAGGCTAGTCTTATAGGCACTAGAGCTCACTCAGTTTGACCTAAAGTATAAGCCCCGGACTACGATTAAGGCACAGGCTTTGGCCGACTTCGTGGCAGAATTCTCAGCGATCCCAGATCCAGATGATCCCTCAGTATCAAACGAGCTCCCTAAGAAGATATCCGAGGTCGAGAATTGGCTTGAAGGCTGCAAGCCATGGATCCTCTTTTCAGATGGAGCATTCGGGGGAGCCGGGGGAGGAGCTGGCATAGTTTTAATAGATCCGGAGGGGACTGAATTCTGTCACTATTTCAGATTCGAGTTTAAAGCTACCAACAACGAAACGGAATATGAAGCCCTCCTAGCCAGGATGAAGGTAGCCATTAAACTAAAGGCCGACTACCTGTAGATCAAGAGCGATTCATTGCTCGTTGTAAACCAGGTAACAGGGGTCTACCAGGCAAAGGGAGATAATATGGCTACCTACCTAAATCTAGCTCGGCTGCTAAAAAGCAAATTTAAGGGACTCAAGATGGATCAGGTGCCTCGACACCAATACCATCGCACAGATGTTCTGGCTAAAATAGCGGCGAACGGAGGCCAATCCCTACAAAGGGGAATTCCCCTCCAAGTAATCACCCAGCCAAGCATAGCCACAAATGGAGAAATTTGTTCCCTGGATCGCCTGCCTTGCTGGATGGACCCAATTGTCGCTTACCTCCTTGAAGGAGAGCTTCCCGAAGAGCCCGACCAAGCCCGAAGAATTAAGAGACTCTCGGTTCGATACTGTATGGTGGACGGATACCTCTACAGGAGGGGCAGATCCCTCCCCTTACTTAGGTGCTTGCATCCCGATGATGCTAAGTGGGCACTAAGAGAGGTCCACTCTAGGGACTGTGGGAACCACATAGGTGGGGAAGCTCTAGCCTATCAGGTGCTTCGTATGGGGTACTATTGGCCGACCATCCACCAAGACGCAAAGAGTTTTATGCAATCCTGCGAACCTTGTCAAAGAACTTCAAATTTGAACCACCAGCCACCCGAGCGACTTTCGTCCCTCAGTTTACCTTACCCATTTGCCATGTGGGGAATCGACCTAATTGAGCCACTTCCTACCGCTCTTGGACAGATGAAACATGCTATCGTGGCTATCGACTACTTCACCAGATGGGTCGAGGTAGGACCTCTTTCTCGAATATCAGAAAAGAATACAACCAAGTTCATCAAGACTAACTTGGTATGCAGATTCGGGACCCCTCTCATCATTATAGCCGACCTAGGAAAGCAATTCGACAACGCCCGGTTCAAAGATTTCTGCAAGGGATTGGGGATCGACCTCAGACTCGCTTCTGTTGCTCATCCCCAGACAAACGGGCTGGTAGAATCCACCAACAAGACTATTAAGAAACTTCTGAAAAAGAAGCTACAGCAGAAGAAAGGCAAGTGGGCCGAAGAGCTACCAAAGGTCCTCTGGGCATACCGGACTACAAAAAGAACAGCTACCGGAGAGACACCTTACTCCCTGGCTTTCGGGGTTGAAGCAGTCCTCCCCATCGAGCATAAGTTGACCTCATTTAGGGTACAGCACTTTGAGCCCGAAAGCAACGAAGTCAAGCTCCGGGCTAATCTAGACCTCTTAGAAGAAAAACAAGACCGGGTAGCAGAGAAAGTAGCGATCTACCAGAGCAAGATCGCTAGATACTTCAACCAAAAGGTTAGAGCCCGAAAATTCCAATAAGGGGATCTGGTACTTAGGAAGGTGACCCTGAACACTCGGAAAAGGTCGGATGGAGTCTTAAGTCCAAATTGGGAAGGGCCATATTTGGTAAAGCTAGTTGTTCGCAATGGAGCTTTTAAACTCGAAGACATGGACGGACGATCCATCAACCACACTTGGAATGCAGATCATTTGAAGAAATTATACCCTTGAAAGGAGCTCTCAAGCAGACTACCCCCACTTAGTTTTCATTACAGATCCTAATAAAGATGTACTACATCTCGATCATCAATAAAGTCATTTTCCTTTTCTCTTCCATCTTTGTCTCCAACTATGTTCAACATTAGTGACTATACCCTTGTATGGGAATTCGACATAAACCTCTCGAGACCAGGAAATAGCTCGATAGCCCTCCTGATGCCTTGGTCGGGCTACCACCCCCAAGAAGGATCTGAGTGTAAGAGCATAGTTGCCCTCCAGATCTCTAGACCAGGAAATAGCTCGATAGCCCTTCTGATGCCTTGGTCGGGCTACCACCCCCAAGAAGGATCTGAGTATAAAAGCATAGTTGCCCTCCAGATCTCGAGACCAGGAAATAGCTGAGTAGCCCTCCTGATGCCTTGGTCGGGCTACCACCCCCAAGAAGAATCTAAGTGTAAGAGCATAGTTGCCCTCCAGATCTCGAGACCAGGAAATAGCTGGATAGCCCTCCTGATGCCTTGGTCGGGCTACCACCCCAAAGAAGGATCTGAGTGTAAGAGCATAATTGCCCTCCAGATCTCGAGACCAGGAAATAGCTCGATAGCCCTCCTGATGCCTTGGTCGGGCTACCACCCCCAAGAAGGATCTGAGTGTAAGAGCATAGTTGCCCTTCAGATTTCAAAGACTAGGAAATAGCTACGTAGCCCTCCTGATGTCTTGGTTGGGCTATCACCCAAAAATAATAATAATAATAATAATAATAATATATATATACGTATATATATAATGTTTGCTTTCGTGTGCAGGATCAAAATCATCATAATTCCCTACACGAATCTTAATTGTTGCTACTGATGCTACTCTGGATCCCATTCAAGACAAGAAATAAAATAAAAAGTTCTCAAAAGAGCGCTTCGATTTATCATTAAGGACAAGGAGAGCCTACCCCCCGATAAGGCTACATCCAAATGAGGAGCCCAACCCCCGAACTCGGGCTACAAAAAGAAGAAGAAAAATGAAAAACTGATAAGGGCAAAACGGGGTGCCCACCCCCTTTTCCGGGCTCTATCAGAAACAAGTCATGATGAAACGCTTTAAACTTTGGGACTCTCATGGCTCCCCTCCACTGGCACTCCTTCCTCTTGCTGATCCTCGCCATCAACTCCCTCTACAGATAGCGTCCATCTTTGTTATCCTCACCGACCGCTCCTCCATCTAGAGCCTCCATCGGTTGATCAGCTGGATCTTCCTCCAAAACCTCATTAATTACGTCCATAACCTCAGGAGGGATAGCCGCGTCAAGAAGGGCAGCCAAGGACCCTGTCTGGCTCCTGTCGACCTCTATCTCTGTTAAAGGGGGATCCTCAGATGGGCTCCTAACCTCTTCACCAGCTCCCGATTGGTCCTCGGATCGAGAGGACATCACTTTGCTGGAAGACTCCCCAGGACCTGAGGTGATAAAGGTAGGAAGAGGAATGAGGGATCTGTCTGAATGAGCTGTTTCCCAACTCCTGCTGGGCTCGAAGGGACCACATTGTCGCCTTCAGGGTGAGATAACTAGGCAGCCTTGAGCATTATTTCCTGTCTATCCCAGCCCGCAATAGATGATAAATCAAAGGGAGGATGAAGAGCTTCCGCGGCTTGAAAGGAAGCATAGAAATACCTGTCGCTGAAGGAGGTCTCCGCATCAGCTTGCAGCTTGGTCACCTGAGTAATCAGAGACTGGTTCTCGAGGTCCAGCTTCTTAGCCTCGGATCTCCAGGAATTTCGCTGCCTAGCCCGCCAGAGAGATTGAAGACGCTCCTGATCATAAGATTGCTTCATCCTTTCATGATCGTAGCGAAGCTCAGCCATCTCGACCTCTATTTTTCCCTGGCTGGAAGTCAACTCTTCCACTAAAGACCGAGCCTGCTTGAGCAGTTCCCCGGCTTTCTCAGCTTCTGCTTCGGCTTTTGCAGCCCGATCACGGGGGAGGGCTACCTGCTGGCCCATCGCAACGTTAAACTTAAAGGCCTACAAAATACAGAACCCGAGTTAGAAACTGAACGAATTAACAAGAGTAGCGCGAAGGAAGTACAATTACCTCAGCTAAAATAGCAAACCCCTTGGTTATAAGGACATCCACGGGCATAGAAGCCATCTTGGAGATCCCGCCACCCGGACAGGACGCTATGAATTGCTCCAGGACCTCATCCCGCCCTGTCGAGCTCAACTGAGGCCGGGAAGCGGCTGGAAGGAACCTTCGCGACACCTTTCCGAGAAGCAACACCTTTCCTAGAAATCTCTGAGGCTTTGGTTGTTGGAAGCGCAGCGGAATCAGGTGCTTGAGTCGAAGGGGTAGCAACTTTGGCGGCCAAGGCCGAGGGAGCAAAAGCAGCCGGGCCAACCACCTGGGGAGCTTTACCCAAAGCCCGGAAAGCCTGCGAGGCAAGAGTGGCCATCTTAGACCCAGCCGGAGAGATAAACGAAGCCAGAGCGGGTTCGACCCCGGAGGAGGGAAGAGAAACTCCACCTTGAGGGGAGCGTGAGACGTGACGGGTGGCCGGTTCCACGATGAAAACTGTGAATAAGCAGATTAAAAAAGAAAACGTTAGAACCAAGCTAAGTAATAAGGCGAAGCAACTCAATGACACTTGCGAGGAATAGCGTCTGAAATCCGCAAATACTTGTTCACCCTACGAGGATCAAAAGTTTCAGCAGTAGGGAACTTCGGATTCAAATAATTCTGGGCTAGAATAGCCTTTAAAATGGCTTCGAACTCAGAAGGCAGGGAGTCTCGGTCCTAGGAGGGCTTGTCACTGAAAGCCGTGGGAACCTCGTATTCATGCCCTCCAATGAAAATCGAGCTCCCCCAGTCATCCCCAGCCAGGATCCATTCTTCTTTCCACGTGGGGTCCTTCTTCGAGGCACCAGGAACGATAAAGTTGAGCTTGTTCTTGGCCTTGGCATAGAACTGGCCTCGAGGAGCCCCAGACAAGCTCCCGGTATGGAACAGATAGGCCAGCTCCTCTACACCTGGCTCCCTCGTCACCTTACTCATCTGGCATTGTTCCCTCCATAATACAAGGAAACCAATCAGATGCCTCCAGAAGCCAGGCGTCAACTGGAGGGGAGCGAGCTGGATGGTGTTGAGAGCCCACTGAAGGGTGGAATGGAGGGGAAGCCTGACCCCGTTCTCAAGAGCGGCCACATGAATCGGAAGCACGCCTTTAGGGGGATTGAAGAACTCATAATTTTTAGGTGGCACCGAGATGGATACGCTGTCGGGGATGCCGAACTTTGACCTCAAGCGATCAATCGACACCGGGTCCACGGTGGAATCTGGGACAACCCGGAAATCGTTATGAGGGAGCCTCTCCACAAGGGGACCAGAAGCCGAGACCCGACGCTCCCCCGCGGCGCCATCGTCCGCTTCTTTATCGGAGTCATCATCGACGATATCCAAAGGGTGGTCGGGATGGTTGGAGAACCCAGTCCCGATGGATACATTCCTACTTGACTGCCGACGTTGCGAGGTGGGTGGGGAATCGTCACCGTCAGAACTCCTCCTAGCCCGCTTCCTAGAGTAAGACTAACGACCTCCTCGCCGTCGAGTATAGAATCAGCTGAGTCGTGACTGTTTTTCGACATTGTAAAAGCCAAGAAGGATGAAGAATGAAGAAAGAAGCAAGCTTGGAGGAAAGGCTATGGAAATATTTCTCAGCAAAAAAATTTTAGCTCGAAGAGATGTGAGGAAGATGAGGAGGAAAATAGACATATATATAGGCAGGAGGGCAACAGCATGAGCTACCGAGATACGTGTCTGGTAACGGTAAAAAATCGACTACAGTAACGTAACCGGATTAAACTCAACAGCGGGCTAATCATCTCACGCCACATCACTTAGGCAGTTAAGAGGAAGATCTCCCCGAGATTCTGGTAACGGTAAAAAATCTCGGGGACTGCCGTAACGCAATCAGATTAATGCAAAGATAAATTAATCGGTTCGCATCACGTCACTCAAATGACGAAATTTCCCCAATATTTCGGTAACGGTAAAAAGAGGAAGATTTTCCAAATAAAGTAAAAATCTGACCCCAACCCCGAGCTCGACGTCTGGTGTTGAAGTCAGAGGGGACTTCTGTTAATAGCCAAAATTGGCTAAGGACCAAAGGAAAATTTTCCACCTCCCAGACCTGGTTCCATACCCGAGAGTTTCCATCAGGAGACCTCTTTATCCAGAGCCGAACTACGATATCGCCCCAGGAACAAGGACGGGCTCCGGAAACATCCGGGATAGAGCCCGGAACGATCAGATCTAGCCCGCATCACCAAAACTAGAAGCTCCCTGAAGTCGAGGACACCTCGCAAACGCTCCAAAGACTCGCATGTACCTCGATTAACAAAGAAGAATGTCCCTAGAAGGCCACACCTAGCTTCGAAAGGTCAGGGGAAGCCACACCTAGCTTCGAAAGGGTCAAGGGAAGCCAGACCTGGCTCCAAGCTGGATGAAGAAAGACCGCACCTAGCCTCGAAAGGTCAGGGAAAGCCATACCTAGCTTCGAAAGGGTCAAGGGAAGCCAGATCTGGCTCTAAGCTGGATGAAACTTCTCAGGTATCAAGATCAGAACACTAACCAACCTCACTGGTTGGTGCACCACACCATGCCATATTCAACGACCTCTATAAAGGATCATGCTGAAAGGATACGAGGGATACACTGAATCATATTTGGAAATGTTACCTATATTCAGAACAAGTAATAGAATCCAAAAAGGAAATAAGCTGATCTCCACCACGATACTCTCAATTCGGCAAAGTCAATGACATTAAAACAAGAAATCCCGCCAGATAAGGACGGAAGAGACTGAGAAAATCAAGGGAAGAATCAGTCTGTTTGACCTACAAACTATGTATAAATAGAAAAGAAAGAAAGTGAAAAAGAGGGGACTACTATTCGACAGGGACACGACAAACAATCAACCATTCCCTAGAGAGAGTTGAGAGCAAAGATAAAAGAATTTCTGTATTTGTATACCATGCACGTTCAATAAAATATTCTTGCTTTCTTGTCATTTTATAAATCATTGCTACACATACAATAAATCTTGGCCACCACCTACGTGGTAGTGGTCTTGAGGGTGTTAACTGAGATTTCTCACCTTGAGCAAAATTTCCGTTAACAGGTAGGATTCCATTTTTCCTTTCCATGATGAGTAATTAACCCCCGTCAGAAGTGGGGGTCTTGAACTTGATGCTCCCTCACGCTCATATGCGTTTCCACTCATGGTGATTAAGGGTGAATGAGATAAATGCAATCAATCAACAAAAAAGAAAGGGAAAACAAGCAAGACACACTAACAAAAAAACAATCTAATGCAACACACTCCTAGAGAACAAAGGATCTCCTAATTATGTTAAGAAACCCGCTTTGATACCAATTGAAAATACACTAAGAGTGATAAAAATAACCTAGAGGGGGGGGGGTGAATAGGTTTTAGTTAAATTAAATGCCATCTTTTTGATTAATCAAAATTAAACAACACAGCCCCTAATCTCTATCACAATCAATCATTGCCATAATAAAAGTGCGGAATAAACAAAAAGACACAATGATATGATTTACGTGAGAAACCCTCCAACTGGGTAAAAAATCACGGGCCTAATCGCCAATCGAACCCTCAAATCCACTATTTGCATAAACGATTACAACCTAGGTTGACCACATCACACCTAATCGGTTACTAATCCGTCCTTGCTACCCGCAGGCCTTTAATAGTGATTTTAGGCTCTTGCTTGTATACTACTCAAGGCAAATACAAGACTTAACTCTTAAATGAAGAGATATGAAACCTAAAGTGAATATGATGATATTCTAAATGCACAAAATGCAAGGTCAACACATTTAATGCTTATCTAGTCATGTATGAATGCTTCAAACAATCCTAGATATCATGTTGCTATATGACACACATATAACTTAGCTATATAAAATCAAAGCATTCCTAGATGCAATAGCTATCACAATACAACAACCCAAACATCAACAAAAATCTCTATTTATAATGAAAAATTATAATCTAGATGCATAAGAGACATAAAAGAGATTTCTTGTTAAGCAAGAACACAAAGATAGATGAGAGTGGTGTTCTACTTACCAAGTAAGCTATGTTGATGAAGACCCATGCTTAGAAACATCCTAGATGAAGCTAGATGATGATAGAACCATGAAAGAATGATAGGTGATTGGGTTTTGGACAATAAAAATGGTTTCTTGCAACCCTTTCTTGCAAGACACTCTTGAGCTCTAAAAGGAATGAAAGAGAATGAATTCTGAAGCTCTTAAGAGGCAAGGAAGAGGAAAGGGCATATATATAACAAGCCCTAGACGAAATGACACCGTTTTGAAAACAGTAACAAAAACCCGTCATTACCGCTGTGCGTACCGCGTCTCGGGTAAGTTGTCCAGACCGTGGTACACACAACAGTGTGCCTACTGGATAACAACGCGGTTTAGACCGCTGTACGTACAGTGCACAGGCCGCGGTCAAGGCATCAGGGGCCTACTGAAGTTTACCGTGTCACGGACCGCTGGGCGTACATGTGTACAGGACGCGGTCCAGGCAGCATGAGCCGACTGATGAATACCGCTCAGTATGCCGCGGTGCAAGCAGTGCTTGCCAAGCGGTCTAGGCCGGGGTACTAGAAGAAGCCTTATTTTCTAGGCAGACTCAACACACAAAGTGATGTGCAATATATGCAAGTGTGGAGTATGATAAGTGACATACAATACATCATCCAATTGTATGTAAACAAGAATATAATGCATGCAAGTGAGTGTGTACAGCTATATCCCTTCAAGTAAAAGTAGAGTCAAGTAATCTACCTTTCTTGAAGTACTTGGAGTCAATTGGAAGATCTTCAATTCCTAATCTACCCTTTTACAAAGATTAACCCCAAATGTGATTTTGTCAACGAAATAAGCCAATCATAAAGTGAGGCACTTACAGTTCATACTTCAATCTGGCTTCGTTGGGAACTCTTATCGAGATGATATTAATCCTGCAATTGAAACAAGTATTTATATTTAAATCTGTTTCAGGAGAGGTAGCCCGATCGAGGCATCATGGGGGCTGTCTAGCTATTTCCTGATCTTGAAGTCTGGATGGCAACTATGCTTTTACACTGAGACCCTTCTTGGAGGTGGTAGCCCGACCAAGGTATTAGGAGGGCTGTCTAGCTATTTCCTAGTCTCGAGGTCTGGATGGGAACTATGCTCTTACACTCAAACCCTTCTTGGGGGTGGTAGCCCGACCAAGGCATCAGGAGGGCTGTTTAGTTATTTCCTGGTCTCGAGGTCTGGATGGCAACTATGCTCTTACACTCAGACCCTTGTTAGGGGTGGTAGCCCGACCAAGGCATCAGGAGGGTTGTCTAGCTATTTCTTGGTCTCGAGGTCTGGATGGCAACTATGCTCTTACACTCAGACCCTTCTTTGGGGTGGTAACCCGACCAAGGCATCAGGAGGGCTGTTTAGTTATTTCCTGGTCTCGAGGTCTATATGGCAACTATGCTCTTACACTTAGACCCTTCTTGGGGGTGGTAGCCCGACCAAGACATCAGGAGGGTTGTTTAGCTATTTCCCGGTCTCGAGGTCTGGATGGCAATTATGCTCTTACACTCAGACCCTTCTTGGGGGTGGTAGCCCGACCAAGGCATTAGGGGTAACGAAGGGGCTTCCCCGGCTAGTCCCTGATCTCGAGGTCCTGCTGGCAACTATGTTCTTACGCTTGGACCCTTCTTGGCGGGGGGTGGTGCCCGGCCAAGGCATTAGAGGCAACGAGAGGGTTTCCCCGACTCACATCTGATCTTAAGGTGATGATGTCAAATTTTCCAGTCGAATATGTAGATACTAAGGTTGAACATAATCGAAGATAAAGAAAAAACGCAGACTTTATTGATGATCGAGGTGTAGTGCATCATTATTAGGGATTTTATTGAAACCTAAATGGGGGTAATCTTCTTGATAGCTCTCTACTCAGAGGTAGAATTTCCTCAAATGATCTGCATTCCAGGTGTGGTTGATGGGTCTTCCATCCATGTCTTTGAGCTTGTAGGCTCCATTGCGAGCAACTACCTTTATCAAGTATGGCCCTTCCCAATTGAGGCCTAGGACTCCATCCGGCCTTTTTTGAGTATTCGAGGTTACTTTCCTTAGCACCAGATCCCCTTCTTTGAAATTCCGGGCTCTGACCTTTCTGTTGAAATACCTAGCGATCTTGCTCTGGTAGATCGCTACTTTCTTAGCTACCCTGTCTTGTTTCTCTTCTAGGAGGTCTAGGTTGGCTCGGAGCTTGACTTCGTTGCTTTTGGGTTCAAAATGCTTCACCCTGAATGAGGTCAAGTTATGATCGAAGAGGAGGACCGCTTCAACTCCGAAAGCCAGGGAGTAAGGTGTCTCCTCGGTAGCTTTCTTCTTTATAGTTTGATATGCTCAGAGGACCTCGAGCATTTCTTCGGCCCATTTGCCTTTTTTCTTCTGTAGTTTCTTCTTCAGAAGTTTCTTGATAGTCTTGTTGGTGGATTCCACCAGCTCATTGGTCTAAGGATGGGCTACTGAAGCGAGCCTGAGGTCGATTCCCAATCCTTTGCAGAAGTCTTTGAATCGGGCGTTGTCAAACTGTTTGCCCAAGTCAGCCACAATGATGAGAGAGGTCCTGAATCTACAGACCACGTTAGTTTTGATGAACTTAGTCGTATTCTTTTCTGATACTCGAGAAAGAGGCACGGCCTCGACCCATCTTGTGAAATAATCGATAGCCACGATAGCATATTTAACTTGTCCAATAGTGGTGGGAAGCAGTCCAATTAGGTCGATCCCCTAACATGGCAAAAGGGGTAAGGTGAACTGAGAGAGGACAGTCGCTCTGGTGGCAAGTGGTTCAAGTTTAAAGTCCTTTGACATGGCTAGCAAGATCGTACAAAGCTTCTTACGTCTTGGTGGATGGTCAGCCAGTAGTACCCTATATGGAGCACTTGATACGCTAAAGCTTCTCCACCGATATGGTCCCCGCAATCCCCTAGAATGAACCTCTCTTAGCGCCCATTTAGCGTCATTAGGATGTAAACACCAAATCAAGGGGAGGGATTTACCCCTCCTGTAGAGGTACCCATCTACAAGGCAATATCGGACAGAGAGCCTTTTAATTCTTCGGGCTTGATCAGGCTTCCTTGGGAAGCTTTCCCTCTTGGAGGTAGGCAACGATCAGGTCCATCCAGCAAGGCTGACGACCCAAGGAACAGATTTCCTTACTTGCAGCTATGCTTGGTTGGGAGATCACTTGGTTGGGAGATCACTTGGAGGGGAACTCCTCATGGTAAGGATTGACCTCAATTTGCGGCTATCTGGGCTATAATATCCGCGTGGTGGTTTTGGTGTTGAGGCACCTGATCGATCTTGAATCCCTAGAATTTATTTTTAAGTGACTGAGCTAGCTTTAGGTAAGCGGCCATGTTATCTCCCTTTGCCTGGTATACCCCAGACACCTGGTTGACTACAAGTAATGAATCACTTTTGATTTGCAGGTAGTCAGGCCTCCAGTTCGATGGCTGCTTTCATTCCAACTATGAGGGCTTCGTATTCTGCTTCATTATTAGTGGCTTTGAATTTGAATCTGAAGTAGTGACAGAATTCAGTCCCCTCTGGGTCTATTAAGACCACACCAGCTTCTCCCCCAGCTTGCCCAGATGCTCCATCTGTATAGAGGGTCCAAGGCTTGCAATCTTCTGGCCAATTATCGATCTCAAAAATCTTCTCAGGGACCATATTCGATGCTACGGGGTTCACTTGGCCGGGGAGCGCTGAAAATTCGGCAACGAAGTCTGCCAAAGCCTGCGCTTTAATCGTGGTCCTAGGCTTATACTTTAAGTCGAACTGAGTGAGCTCTAGGTCCCATAAGACTAGCCTCTCAGATACAGTCCGGTCTTTGTAGGAATTGGCTTTGAGGTTGGTCCATCACTACTGCTATTGAATGAGCTTTAAAATAGGGACGGAGCTTCCTCGCTGCGGTCACCAGAGCATAGGCGAGCTTTTCCAGGAGAATATAATTTTTTTTCTGACTTGGTTAAAGCATGACTCACATAGTATATGGGCCTTTGAATCCCAGTCACCACACTTCTTGACCAAAGCTCCGCTTACTGCAAAATCTGAGACCGCCAGGTATATTTGTAGTTCCTCTCCGGGATCCGGCTTGACTAACAGTTGTGGGCTTGTTAGGTATTTCTTTAAGGCTTGGAAAGCTTGCTCGCTTTCCGGGCTCCATTTCATGTTTCTCCCTTGCTTGATGGCTTTGAAGAACGGGAGCACTTATCAATGGAGCGAGAGATGAACCTGTTGAGTGCTGCTACACGCCCAGTCAAGATTTGCACTTGTTTGAGTGATGTGGGGGATTCCAAGTCCAAGATAGCTTTGATTTTTTCTGGGTTGGCCTCTATGCCTCTTTCATGAACCATAAAACCTAGAAACTTTCCCGATGTTACTTCGAAAGTGCACTTGGAGGGGTTCAACCGCATCTGGTTTTCTCTTAGGATTAGAAAGTTCTTCCAGATGTCCTTCTGCAGTTGGTGATTTTGTGATCATGTCGTCGATGTAGACCTCCATCGTCTTAGCCGATCTCGGGCTTGAACAGCTTGTTAACCAGCCGCTGGTATGTAGCCCCCGCATTCTTCAAGCCAAACGGCATTACCTTGTAGCAATACAAGCCCTACCCAGTAATGAAGCTGGTCTTATCTTGGTCAGCTGGGTGCATCTTAATTTGGTTATACCCCGAGAACGAGTCCATGAAACTAAGAAGTTTATTTTCGGACGTGGAGTCGACTAGCTGATCGATCTTTGGTAAAGGAAAGCTGTCTTTTGGACATGCCCGGTTGAGGTTGGTGTAATCGATACACATACGCCATTTCCCATTCGCCTTCGTAACCATAACCAAGTTGGCGATCCATTCGGGGTAGCGCACTTCTCTGATAAACCATGCCTTGATCAATTTGTCTACTTCTTCCTGCACCGCAGCGTTCCTCTCAGTATTAAAGTGCCGCCTCTTCTGTTTGACGGGCTTGACTGTTGGATCTACCGCTAATCGATGGGCGGCCAATGATACCAGAATCCCAGGCATTTCATCATGGCTCCAAGTGAAGATGTCGCTGAATTCTCTGAAAAGCCCAATCAAGCCTTCTTTCACTTCTAGTTTGAGGGTAGCTCCGACCTTAACGACCTTGGAGGGATAGTCACTTCTGATGGGTATCCCCTTTAGTCTATCTACGGGCTATCCGCTGGCTCATTCCTTGCTATGTTCTTCCTAATATGGCATAATGGGTTCGCTCTTTGGATGCTCCGCGGGCTCCATATCATCCTAGATTATTCGGGATGTCTCCATATCTTTCTGGATTATCCCGGACGCCTCCATGTCCTGGATTGTTGCAACCTGTATGAACTGTTTTGCTAAAGCTGTAGGATTGGCGGACACTGCGTAGCACTTCCTAGCTGCTTGTTGATCTCTGCGTACCTCTCCCACATTGGTTCTTACTGGGAACTTCAGGACATTGTGGTATAGAGACAAGACTCCCTTCAAGAAAGAGAGGAAAGGTCTTCCTAAGATGGCATTGTAGGCCGATGGGCTGTCAACCATAACAAAGTCCGTCATAACATTTTATTGGAGAGGTATGGTTCCGACTATCACTAGGAGGATCTTCGATCCCACCGGGATGATCGAATCCCTGGTAAATCCATAAAGCGGAGTTGTACAGCTATTGTAACACCATTGCTTCAGGTTCAGTTTTTCCAAGGTATCTTTGAAGAGGATATCTACACTGCTGCCCTGTATCTAGGAGCACGCGATGGACCATGCAGTTGGCAATCTGTATCGTGATCACCATGGGATCATCATGAGGCTGAACAGTGTTGAAGACATCTGCTTCGGTGAAAACGATCTGTGCTGACTGGGAGGGCTCCGTCGGGCTTTAGCTGACCTTGAAGATACCCCGACCTTCTTTTACACGGGGATTCTTCCTTGCGTGATTTTTCCTAGAATTATTTGAGGTACCGGCCAATGTGGGACCTCCGCTAATGGTGTGTATCACATGTATCTGTTGCATTAAATCAGTTTGTTCCCCCCTTTCTCTTCTCCGCGTGTTCACGGATATCGGCTTGTACCTCTCTTCCAGTCTGAATATTATCTCTGACCTACTGCAAGAACTCAATCAAACATCCTCCCCTTATCAGGGCTTCGATCTGGTTGCTCAAATTATAACATTCTGATGTGTTGTGGCCCATGTCTTCATGGAAGTCACAGTACTTGTACCGGTTCCTCCTGTCGACGGGGGCTTTCATGGGCGCGGGCTTTTGGAGTAGCCCATTGTCCCGTATTTCAAGGTAGACTGTTTCGCGGGAGGTGTTCAGGGGAGTGTAGTAATCATACCCTTTCTCGTCTCGCATAATGGGGGCTACGGTCCTAGGAGGAGGCGAAGCTCGCGGAGGGTTTCGTCTTGCTGGATATCTTTCTTGTCTAAGTTGAGCAGCGGGGAAACAGTACGTTGATCTATTGGGGGGTTTGTTCTGATTTTTCTGAGCTGGCTCAGATTTGGGAGCTTTTTTTTCTAGCGTTTTGCCGTTCTCATATCATCGTGTTCCATCTTGACTTTGAGCTATTCGTCGACCTCGACCTACTCAAGAGCCCGGTCATAGGACTCCTGGTAAAGTCTCTGGAGGTCTCTTGGCAAAGGAACGGAAAAGCTTTTCCTGCCCACAATTTCCGCCTGAAATTGGCGAGAGTCTCTTTTTTGGCAAAGACTCACATTTGTTTGACTTCTTTGTGAAAACGCTCCAAGTATGATCGAAATGTTTCACCTCACTCTTGAATCACATATTGGAGGTCTATGGGATCTTTTGGAGGAGGTTTGACTCATTGAAATTATGAGCAAAAGTCTGTTGATAGCTTTGAGAAAGAATACATGCTACCAGTAAGCAGTTTCCTGAACCAAGTTTTCACGTAGTCGGTTAGGGTCGTTGGGAACATCCTACACATACCTGCTCTGGTGGTATTCTGGACCTCCATCTATTGGATGAAGCTCTCCAGGTGGCTTAAAGGGTCTTCCATTCCGGAGAACTTATCTGTTGGCATTTTAAATTTTGGTGGGAGCTCCGCTTCCCAGATCCTCCTTGTGAAGGGAGTGTTCATCTCTCTTAATGGATCCTTCTTATCCTTCTTTATCCTCCTTGTTCTTTCCCTTTCTTATCTGCTGAACCTCTTTCTGTAGCTTTGTCAGTTGATCCCTCAATTGCTTGTTCCCGGGTTTCTTTGAATTGACCTTGGATCCTTTGCTGTCGGATCCCTCTGCTGAACTGGCGACCTCTACCCGATCCTCTTCATGGGCGGGATCCACTCGGGAGGTTTGTCAGTTTCCTTCCTCTTGGGCCCAGGCTTCTCTTTTTGAGGCCGTCGGGCGAGGTGCCTCTCGTTGCTCCCAGGTAAGTGCAACTGCTGTAGACTTAACTAGCCTAGGCTAATATGATGAAGGTCTTCTTGGAACTGGGGGCATGGGTCCTAGCCTATCCCGGATCAAAGGTTGGGGCCCAGTCCTATCGCGAGCTGGCTGTCTCTGATCATTTGGGTTTGTTGGTTGGATTGTGATGCCTTCGGCGAGCAGGCGGAGGTGAACGGTTTCCATGAATGCTGTCGCTTGTTGGTCGAGCGTGGCCTGGCTTTTCATAGGGTGGCCAGAAGCTAGCGCATTGGTCGTCTGGACCAGAGCTTGAGTGTGATGTCTATACTTCTTCCCCCTCCGTGGGGCCTTTCGTGTTGGCATCGCCGAAGGTTGTTCCGAAGCTCCGTGATGTCCTTGGGATGAGCGGAGCCTCATGGTTCCTGTAAAACAATGAAAATGTACACGGTTGATTTGATTAACAAGGAGTGGGTGTTCCCGCAGACGGCGCTAGAAAGTGTTAACGGAAATTTTACTCATGGTGAGAAATCTCAATTAACACCCTCAAAACCACTACCACGGAAGTGGTGGTCAAGGTAGAATGTATTCTAGTCAGTGCTAGTTAAAAATGACAAAAAATACTATTATCAATACCATCAAAAGAGAATGAACAAAAGAGAACGAAAATGTTTTCTTTATTCTTATCAATGGTGTATCATTTACAAATATCTCTCAATCGCTCTCAATCTCTCTAGGGTGTAGTAGAGTTGTTGTCGTATGCCTGTCAAAAAGTAGTCATCTTTTTCTCCTTCTTTTTCTCTCCATTTATACTTAGTTTTGTAGGTTAAATCAACTGATTCTCCCTTTGATTTTCTCAGTCTCTCCCCTCCTTATCGGGCTAGATTCCTCGTTTAAATGTCATTGACTTTGAGTTAATAGCTGAATGGAGAATATCTTGGGAGAGATCACTTTGTTTCCTCTTTGGACTCTAATACTTGTTCTGCACGTACGCAATGTTTCCAAATATGATCCGGTGTATCTTTGTATCTTTGTATCTTCATAGCATGATCCTTCATAGGGGTCGTTGAATATGGTATGTATGGCGAGGTAGATCAGATAGCGAGGTAGATTAGTGTCTTGGTTCTGATATTCAGGTGCTTGATCTAGCCAAGAGCTCGATCTGGCCTCTCTTGATTTCTCAGAGCTTGATACGACCCCCCCTACATATACTCCTCTATGACAGCGGGGTTTAGGCGAGCTTCTGGAGAGGTTGCGAGGTAATCTCGACCTCAATGGAGCTTCTTGATTTCAGGTTTGGTGAAGCGAGCTCGATTAAATTGCTTCGGGCTTTACTCCGGGTGTTTCTAGAGCTTGCCTTTATTTCTATGGGGTGGTACCGTAGCTCGACTTTGGGAAGCGTGGTCTTCTGGTGGATGACCTCGGGCCTGGAGTCAGACTAGGAGGGTGAAAAATTTCCCTTTGCTCCCTAGCCAAATTTGGCTATTAACAGTAGTATACTAGGAGAAGGACTCTTAGTATCATACTATTGTTAGTAGTATGTTAAGTATTGTTGACAGTGATTTTTGGATCGTGTAGGATTGATCACGCGTCTAACAAGTCGTTGCCAATTGTTAAAGATGTTATGAGAAAGTAGAAGAAAGCAAAGCATGGAAACACAGATTTACGTGGTAAAACCCCAAGGTAGGGAAACATCCACGGTTGCCTGTGACGGCGAGGAAAGAAATTCACTATGAATAAAACGAATTACACACTCAGACTCTCTTGCTCTCTTGTATTCTACGTTTCGTTGCCTTACAATATTATTTTATGGTCTATTTATGTGTATAGAACCCTAAATCTTGGTGTACAAATAAGGAAAAGTAGTGGTGTCTAACTAGGACTGATTACTTGTTGAAGTCGTATTTATCTTCTTTCCTATTTCACGTCTTCCACGAATTGAATGAATTAGATTTGTTGCCTTATTGGGACTTTGATATCTATAAGGAAGTTTATTTGCTTATCAGAGGATGCTTCGAGATATCTTATTTGAGTAAGACTCTTTCTCTACATATTTGAGTGGCGATTGCATTTACTGTCTCCCACGCGTCGTCCAACTGACCGGCTATCTTACCCAACCAGATCTCTTTTACCCTGAACGGATTGTCTTTACTAGACTAGGTCATCTCTACCCGATTGGCTAGTTTCCCCGACCAGGTTATTAATACCCAATCGGTTAGTTTCCCCAACCATATTGGGTAAACTCGATCAAGCTTAGAGATCATCTACTAGTCACCTTGGGTTGATCTTTTCTGACTGACTTTGGTGACATGGCATATCCAATCACTGTACTTTCAGGTTATCGTGATGACTTGTCATGCTAACAAAAAATCCTTATAGCAAGTATCAAATACTTTATTTGATAAGTAGATAAATTGAAAAGAGTTTTTATTTATCTAGTCAAATTAGGAAGTATTTGATATCTATCAAAACTCTAATTGATAATCACTTAGGATGTTATTGATAAAGTCACAAATTATCAATTTTATATTCAATAATTTATTATTGGATAATACACTCATGAGTTGGAATAGGTTTGAACTACTAAGTTGATAAGGTTTAGGTGAAATCAAATCCTCCTTGTGTGAGGATTTGGCCGTCACCTATAAATATATCAAGGAATTTCGTTTTTAACATACAGAGTTCAAAGAAGAAGTTTTTTTTTTTGAGAAAATTTTTATTCTCTTGCTTTTGAATAAAAATAACTTCCAACTCAAGAAATGGGTGTAGAATTCGGCCAAAGAGAAGAAGAATAAGGAGCGTTTTATTTTCGATAGTGCACTAGAAGATTTTACATCAAAAGACTTTATGCATAAGATCGAATTAGGGTTCACGCGAGTCCTTGATTAAAAAGATTAAGAATTCACAAGTTACCAAACGTTCTTTATTATCTCTAGGAGGATTATTGTGACTAACAAAAGAAAAAGGTTTGTTTTTCCATCCTCGGGTTTACAATTCAAAGAAAAAGGAGCCCACACTCTTAGGTGATTCACGTTCGTGATTTGATTGGAAGATCTTACGGATTCAATTTGAAGCAAATGGATTCAATTCGATGCAATATCAATCGTCTCGTGAAAAAGGTATGATACTTTTATTATATGTTAATTAATCAAGGGTTAAGTTCTATCTTTTAAAAAGGAAAATTTTTGAAATATACCAAACCTAATTTTTCACTTCCGCCGCTTGTTTTTCCCTACAATTGGTATCAGAACCTGGTTGTACCCTTAATTAATTGATGTATATATATGTGGATCTAATTCTTTTTATTGTAAACATGCATATTTTAGAAAGAGATGACACTCTACGTATTCACATATATAATTACATTGGAATGTATGGATATATATATATATATATATATATATATGTTTTATATGATTTGTTATTGCTCTATTTTGGTCCTAGAATTTCAATGTAATTTTTATTTTGGAATTGTAACAAGAATGGTGGTTTATCATCGCCATAATTTCCTTCTTGATAGTTGTTAAAGTTTTTTTTATTTTATTGTTGTAATAAAACAAAATTGCTGTAATATATTCAAGTTTCGAAGATTCGAAGAAAGGAAGAATTGGGAGCAGAAAAAAAAAAGCAACAGAGCAAGGGTGCGGCAGCCCATGGAAGGCGTACGCACCAGGCAACAAGCGTGCGCGCGACCAAGCGCAGCTGCGCCTGTTGAGGTGCAGCATGCGCGGCCTTCCTAAAGGCTGGACGCACGCACGTGTCAATGGGAGGCAGCAGGCATGTTGCGCGTGGGGCAGCTGTACGAGCCTTCGGGAGCAGGGTGCTGCACGTGGGGCGGGCTGGTAAACTTTCAGGTGGGCGGGGCTGCGTACGGGGCAGCCGCGTATGGTTTCAAGCGCGCAAGACTTTTGGACAACGGCCGCTTGATGACTTGTTCACCAAGTTAGGATTAGGTTTTCTTGTATTTCAAACAAATGTAATTTACTTGTTTTTCTAGGATGGACCAAAATTGTGGCTATTTAATTTTCCTAAATATTGCAATGTGTATCATTGTTTGATAACATGTCATATAGAATAGGAGTGCCACTTATATATCTCTTTTGGTATGAACATGCATTAAATGGTTTAGGTATCTAATTGGCATCTAGATAACTTGGTAAATCATTCTGTGGAATTCAATCACATGCCTTAAATAATTGAGTGGGAGAAGGTGTTTTGAAAACCTATGGCCTCCAAGATAAGTTAAGCTTTATGTTTTGTGTGGTAAGCCCCCAAGGGGGTATCTATGAATAGAATTTAGCAAGATACTTCCTTACAAGGATAGACTAGACAGTTGACTCAAGCGATATCTACTCTCAAAGGAGGGATTTTCGTGAAGGAATATATTGAAAGGTCATAACTTAGTAACACACTTAATGTGGTTTTATTGATATCCTCCCAAGAGTTCTTGTCAATATACACTATAAGAGTAAATTGAAAACACTGGTTGTTATGTTAACAATTAGGTGGGACCTAGTCTAACTAGTAAATGGTGCGAACTCCTAAAGGAGGCGTGACATTTATGGATGTTGGATCACCGTTATATTTTATGATTAAATTATTTCATTCAATTCAAGATAAATATTCAAAAGTGCTTTATCATGATTGTTTACTTATATAATTTTTGTTTTACTTAGAAATCATGATCTCATCCCTAATCAACATCCTGAAAGATAATACTTTAACTGGTGATAATTATGTCACATGGAAAAGGAAAATTGGGTTGTTGCTGCAATCTGAAAAGCATAAGTTTGTTTGTCTACCCTTAAACCACCTGCTCCTACTGATGAATCTACTGAGGTTCAAAAAGACGAGTATAAGCAGTGGGAGACCTCAGATGAGATAGCCAAATGTTACATTATAGATGTTGGGGTTTATGCCCTAAAGATGTAATTTGTAAATGGATTTATGAAATAAATAAAAAATAAAAGTTCAATTCATTCTTATTGTGTTGTTTATTTTATAACTTATGCATATTAACATCCTAGATTGCCAGATGTAATCTCGAACTGTGTATATGAGTGTCATATACGGATGTATACAGTAAGAGACGTGCAATCTAAAGAGTCCATAAATAGCAAATAAAGCTAGGTACTTTATTTGTGGTTAATCTATAGCTGCGGTCCATTCTTTAATGTACGGTGATTCTATCCTGAATCATTCATATGAATATATGGGAATGGAGGCATCTTGTATGATGTGATCATATAGGACTGGGCCATGATCTATATGAATCTCTCACCAAGATCCGTTTACCGATGAGATTCATATATATCAACTAATGATGGCTATATGTGGGTGATCTTAATCCTGAGTGTCATATCGACTCCTTCAGGTTAGATCGCGGTCCTTGATATACCATGGGTGAGGTCGGATGCAGTTCTTGATCAATATGCTCCGTATGTTGGGATTACGGTTTGGCTTGTGGCTGGGAGGGTTTGAACACAATAGTGGAATCCATTCCTTCTTGTGAGAAGTAGATGGTAGTTCCCTTAAGGGTTGATTCGGGGCTTGGATAATATGAGAGCTCTCCTAATTCCGTAAGGAAATAGGAATTGTTGTCCCTTAGAGAATCAACTGTACTTAAAGGATATATGTAATTAGAAGGGTATAACGAATATTATGAACTACTGTGGAGGATCACACCATGTGTAATAGCTATATCTATGGACAACGAGTTGTATCGGTCTGTGTAAAAATGTCTGCAATTGAGAGAGTGCAGCTTCGGGTTTTTAGTGGAAAACACCGGAGTTAATAATCAAGGAATATTAATTAAAGAGTTTAATTAATGATTCCAAAGATTATTGGAGCTCAAAATACTGTAGGTCCATTAGATCCCTCTGTTTGCCGGATCGATTTAGGTAACAAGGGTCACGGTTAATTAATTGGATTGTTCAATTAATTGTGTTACGAAAGTGACACGTATTTATTCGGGAATTAACTGAATAATGAGATTATTTGATTAATTAATAATAGTGATTAAATAAATTAAATAATAAGATTATTTAATTATGTTATTAATCACTAAATGGAGGATGTTTGTTGATATTTGTTTTTGAATAAAATAAGATAATATGATTATTTTATTTTATTAAAATTAAATTTTGAATTTAAATAGTTTGAATTCAAATCAAATCAAATAACTAAATATTAATCAATATCTTTAAAGATATTTGATATTTTAAAAGATTAGATTGATTGGTTTTAATTAAATATTGATTTTGAATTTTTTTTTTGTTTAAAGTCAACACATCATCAATTTTTAGAAGAGAAAAAACGCATCAGTATTAGTAGTGAGCAATTGAGTGTGTGAGATCAAAGAGAAAAATTAAAGGCAATTGTGATATGTTGCACTATTGCAAGAAAAGAAAAAAAATAATATATTTTTTGAAGAACAAGAGTTGTTCTAGGTATTTTTCTCTTTGATAAATAGTTTCTTCTTATTTTCTCTACATCCTCCTAAGTTCCTGAGTACGTGACACGCCCACACGCAATTACAAGTTTCGGGAATAGCTAGGAAGATCGGTGGTACAGACCAGGAGCATATCGTAAAGTGAAGGAGCCTCCTACGTAGGTATGAAGAATTGATTTCTTCTCTTCTTCTGATTATTGATTTCAATTTCTCGTATATCCATATATTTTATTATTGTAATAATGTTATATGTATAAGTTCCAAAAAATTAAGATCCTAAGTTCAGTGGTCCCAGATAGTTTACGATATGTATAAAAATTTTAAAACATATTTCCGATGTGTTAACAGTGATCGGGGTTCCAACAATTGGTGTTAGAGTCAATTTTTTTTCACTACAGGAAATTGTTTGTGATGCTCATGTATGTATGATTGTGTAGGCATTGTTTAAATTGACTGTATGTTGTTTTTGTATGTATATTAAATTTGTTAATTTACAAAAACATGATTGATCGTTAATTATATGATACTGTGGATTTTGGGTTCATGGGTTGTATTATATTTTTTATTTTTTTAACTGTTATTGTATTGTAAATAAAAAAAAATGTAACATATATTGAAGACCTGGAAAAATCTCAAAGAATGATTCATGAGATGAATCGGAGTGACCTAAAGAGACTAGAAGATTTCTGAAGTTATAAGAAGACCAAGGTATGCCTTGGGGGTATTTTTGTAATTTTAGATTCCAATTTTTTTTTTAGGCTAAATAATCCATAGTACTCGGTCAATTCATGTATGCTTTATATTGTGTGATGATAAAAGCATTGTCATACATACGTATGCCATTTAGATAAGATGTGCCTACACAAATATATATGATATGTCATACATGCATCATAGCCTAATATTTTATGTATTTTTTTAATATGATTAAAATCAGTAAATACATTATTGGCTATGAAAATGAGACTAGTTTTTTTATAAAAAAAAACTTGGTAATTCTCATTTATATTAATCTAGTTATTAAATAGTTTAATAAGTTGGATTAATATGGTCTTTTATTGTAATTAGGATTAATATGATTAATAACCTAATAATAAATGAACCGAGTAAAGTGTCAAAGTTTTAATGGTTAAAACTTGGTAAACACTATCATAATAATCTGAGCTTAGTAAATAGTTTACAAACGCGTAGATTATTCAGTAATAAATTAGATTTTTAATAGTTAAAATTCATTAATAATTTATTAGTTAATTAGAATTTGTTTCTAATAATGAATTTGTTAATGCTCTAGATAACTTGATTAAGGTTATCTGTTTGATCCTGTAGAGTCTAGGTGCATTAACGGATAATAGAAAACCCTAGTTTTACAATAGTGAGTGAGAGAGGGATATATGACATATATATCCCGCGGTCTCCATCATTAATTCAACATCGTGAGATCCGAGTGGGGCCTCGTGACGGCTTTGCTTTCGTCCTCCCTAAGGAGGGTTTCCACAAAGATCAATATCAAGGTTGACTACCTAACGGATAGGATTTCTGAGGGTATTTCAGGATTGACCGACCCTAAGGCAGCAATTCTCGAGTTAAGCTCGTGAGATCTGAAATGGTTGGTTACAGTCACGAAGGTTTTGATTAAGTTTTGTTAATTAAAAACCTGACTGAATAAACGATGGTTGAATGATATGGAATAAGAGTTATTCTAGAATATCATTTGATTGAGAATGTCTCGATCCAACATGCAAAGACTTGACTGACCCTAAGACGGCACTTCTTTATGGTATGTTTGATTGTCGTGGTATAGTAACTGGTTTTAGGGTAGTTCTAGTTCGTTAAACATGTTCATGCATCATGTTTAAATTTATGCCAAAGCACTCACACTTGTTTTAATAAATGACTGAATGAATGTTTTATTTATTTCAGCAATTATGTCTTCTGTGATACTACAGATACTTGCAAACGAAAAATTAACTGGTGATAACTACACTAAGTGGAAACTAAATACTAATGCAATATAGGTCACAAAAGACCTCAAGTTTGTGCTTACGGAGGAATGTCCTCAGGTGCCTACTGCCAATGCCACACGAACTGTTCGTGAGGCATACCAGCGATGGGTCTCATCTGATGAGAAGGCACGAACATATATGTTGGCTTCTATGACAGACGTGCTTATCACAAAGCATGAAGCAATGACTTTAGCATTCGAAATCATTGAGTCGTTGCAAGCTATGTTCAGGCAGCCCTCTGAGCAAAAGCGACAAGAAGTTGTTCGTTCCGCTATGCTTGCTCGCATGAAGGAAGGTACATAAGTTCGGGAACATGTCCTGAGCATAATGTTCTACTTCAACATGGCAGAAGTCAATGGCGGGGCCATTGACAAACCCAGTCAAGTGAGCATCATACTGACGACTCTTCCAAAGAGTTTCAATTAGTTTAAGAGAATCTACTAGATGAACAAGTTAAGGTTCAGTCTCACACGGTTGCTATATGAGCTCGCTACTTTTGAGTCCTTGACTAAGGACAACAAAGGTAAGACCGGTGAGGCAAATGTTGCCGAGCCATCTTCCTCCTCTAGTAATAATAAAAAGAGGAAGAAGTATTCTGGGAAGGCCAAAGGTAAGCCCAAGCCCAAGCCCAATAAGGCCCAAAGCAAAAAGAAGGGCACCTCCACCGACCAAGACAAAGGAAATTGTTTCCATTGTAACAAGGTCGGGCACTGGAAGAGGAAATGTCCTCAGTCCTTGGAGGAGGTAGCCAAGAAGAAGAAGACGAAAGGTAAATATGATTTACTTGTTCTTGAATCTTGTTTAGTGGAAGATGATTCTTCACCTTGGATAGTTGATTCGGGGGCCACTAACCATGTTTGTTCTTCTTTGCAGTGGATTGATTCTCGGACACAGCTAGAGGAGGGATCCTTCTCAATGCGTGTGGGGTCAGGGGATGTCGTGTCGGCCAAAGCAGTGGGAGCAATAAGATTGCAATTTTGTAATAATAATTGTTTTTTTATTATTGAACAATGTTTTTTATATTCCTGGATTTATATGGAATTTGATTTCCGTTTGTAAGTTGTTAGTATAATCGTATTCTATTTCTTTTAATAATAAGTCTGTTATTATTGGAAAGAACGGTCTGAATATTTGTTAAGGAATTAATGAAAACAATTTGTATGTGTTAAGACCGTTAATACATACTTGAAAATACACTCTTAACGTGTGTCTACAACCTAGAGGGGGGGGGGGGGGGGTGAATGGGTTGTTAATCGATTATTACCAATTTTTCGATTAGTCAATATTAAACAAATAACCCAATTAAATCAAACAGTACAAAATCAAGTGTAAAGTGCGGAATAATAAATAACACTTGATTTTTACGTGGAAACCCTCAAACAAAGGGAAAAACCACGGGCTATCCTTCTAGCCACACACGATCCTCAAATCCACTATATGAGTAAAAAGTTACACCCTCAAGTGATACTCGGACTCTCACTCTAGATAACCTCAGGCTATGGACACTACCACTCGCCACTCTTGGTTCAATCCCTAGTGATATCCACTGATACACTACTATCGGCGTGAGCACCTCCTACTCTACCCGCATGCCTTTTACAATGGATTCTTGACCGATGCTTGCCAACCACAACTTGGTTGCAAGACTTCAGTGCTTGTGCAACTTCACCCCGAAGCCACAAGACTTTGACTCAATGAAGAGAATTATGTGTCTATGTGATCATGTAAATGATGCTCAATGCGAATTATGCTAGACAACACAAATTGCTCAACTAGGAGTTTGTGAAAACAAATCCAAGTTGTCAAATGTCTAAATGCAAGGCATAAAGACTTAGCTAGATGTTATCAATAACAACCAATCCTAGCTATCACAAACAATCACAATGAATCAACAAATATGCTCACAATGTATTCAACATAAACTTAGCATATATTCATGTGATTAAGACAAGACATTTAATCATTAACTAAATGCAAGTCTTAGACAAAAGTCTATCAACAAACAAACTCAATTAGATTTGTAGAGAATTTCCAACAAACTAATTGTTACACAAAATATGCATAAACATTCAATAAGCTTAACTAGTTGATTAAGAATCAATATTTCAACGTAGTTATCAATGAATCACAAATAAATGTTTATGACCTAGCTTTTAGGCTAAAATGACCTAATCAATTAAGCTATCAAAATACAAACCCAATCATGTTATCAAGACTCATAAATATGCAATAATAGAGTCTAGGTATTTAATCATGCAATAAATACCTAATCTAGAGTAAGAAGAACAATAAATGATATTCAAAGAAGTTCTTGCTTACCTAGTCATGAAACAATGAAGACCCATGCTTAAATGATGTTGAATGATGCAAGATGGAGATGGGTTTTGTGTTTGGAGAGTCAAAGAAGCTTTCTTGAAGCTTTCTCTCTCTAGGAGCTCTAACCTCTCTCTAAAAATGAATTTGTGAGCTCTTTCTCGGCCAAGAAGAGAAGAGGAAGAATATATATGAAGCCCTAGTTAAAACTACATCGTTTTGAACTTGGGAACCAGAATCCCGTCAAAACCGCTTGCTAGACCGCGTCACAGGTAAGTGTCCGGATCGCGGTACATACAGCAGTGCACCATCTAGACTACACCGCGGTTGGGATCGCTGTTCGTGCAAGTGCACAGGTCGCGGTCCACGTCGCGCATGACGCACTGGAGAATAACGCTCTGTGCGCCGCGGTGCAAGCAAAGCCTGCCGAGCGGTCTAGGCCGCGCCAAAGGGAAAAATCCCTTTTTAACACTCAAGACAAAAGTCAATCTTACATGAATGTTGTGCAAGTGTGAAGTGAGTGAGATGCACACAATGAAGCACAATTAACATGTCAAACATGTTATCAACTAAGATACAATGCAAGATATGATATCTAATGTAAGCTAATGAGTGTTTTAGAAAAGGATGCACACTTATACAAACAATAAAGAACACAAATGCAAGATAAACAAAACATGCATGAAGTGTGTGTGTGCACCTAAACTCTTCAAGAGACAAAGTCAAGTGAATATACCTTTTGCTCTTGAAGTCATGGAGATGCTTGGAAGCTTGCCAATGCGGACCTAAGCTACCCATTACACAATCATCCCCAATGTGGTGGTTTGTCATGAAATAAGCCAATCATAAAATCGAGGTCCTTACAATACTAGACTACTTAATAGCGAAATGTTTAAGGTGGAAAAACCAAAAACTAAATGACATAAGATTTCTCCAGATAATGACCGGATAGACAGACTAGTAAAAGTGGACATTTAAGTGAGTTAAAGGTTGACACTTTACCTGTCTGTGAATCCTGTTTAGAAGGTAAGATGACTAAAAAACCTTTTACTAGAAAAGGGTTTAGAGCTATAGAGCCACTGAAGCTCATACATACAGACATCTATGGACCGATGAATGTTAGTGCTAGGGGTGGCTATAAGTATTATGTCACCTTTATAGATGACTACTCAAGATACGGATATGTCTACCTGATGCAACAAAATTCGGAAACATTTGAAAAGTTCAAAGAATTACAAGTTGAAGTTGAGAATCAATTAGGTAGGACTCTAAAGTCACTACGATCGGATCGTGGAGGTGAGTACCTTGACCAAGAGTTTGAAGACTTCATGGTCGAGCATGGGATAGTGCCCCAACTCACAGCTCCCGGTACACCTCAGCAAAATGATGTATCGGAGAGGAGAAATAGAACCCTGATAGGAAATGGTGAGATCTATGATTAGTTTCTCATCATTACCAAATTCCTTCTAGGGATATGCGTTACAAATAGCGGCATACATTTTGAATGTAGTGCCATCCAAATTTGTTCCTAAGACTCCCCTAGAGTTATGGAATGGTCCTGAAGCTAGTTTGCAACATTTTCGCGTATGGGGATGTCCAGCACACGTGATGAAGAACAGAAGTGGAAAGCTAGACTCTAAGGGGTCATTTGTTTTTTCCACTTAAAACTTAATGGGTCTGAATCATAATTATTAAGTTGTTTTGTTTTTTTAAGTGGTCAAACAACTTAAAAATATCAAAAAAACAACTTAATATAAAAAGTAAAAAATCCCGACTTTTCACTTAATTGCAAATCACTGAATTGCATTAAATACAATCCAAAATCTTTTCTTCCGATACTATCCCCCATATATAACATATGTCTAATTTTATCATAATTATATATGGTAAAAAAATCTTTATTTTAATATATTACTTATTTTAAATAGTTTTAAAAATAAAAAGAACCCTAATCACTTCTCATATTGGTTTTTAATATAAATATTTTAGTATGATATTAAGGTGATGTATTTATATATTATTTTTTAGAGTGTTTTGTATGGGTTTTCTTGCTGCCCATTTTATTAATTTTTTTTAAAAATCTTTTCTTTTCTTAGTAAAAATGAAATTTATTTGTAATCGAAGAAGAAGATCATGATCATATGTGTTCATATATAATTATTATTTTTGGATTGTTTTTATTTCATATTATATGTATAATTGTTTAACATGGGTATAAATGTAAAATTATTTAGTTTCAGACAATTTTACTTTTAAAAAACAAACATGTTGACAATACATTCAGATGTGAGGAAAAAAAACAAACATGTCATTTAAGTTCAGATTTCAGTCCCTATTCAGTTTTCAGAAAAATTCAGGACTATTCAGTCTTCAGACAAAAAAACAAACGACCCTTAAGTCTGTGGTCTGCCTATTTGTAGGATACTCTAAGGAGACCAGAGGTGGATAATTCTATAGTCTCAAAGATAACAAAGTATTTGTATCGACAAATGCAACGTTTCTTGAGGACAATTATATTAGTGACCATAAACCTCGTTCTAAGATTGTATTGAATGAGTTGGAGCCTGGTGAGACTAGTGCTTCATCAACAAGAATTGTTGATCCACAAACATCTGAGAGTCAGATGGTTCCTGATCAGGATACAATATCACCTAGACGTAGTGGGAGGGTTGTAAAACAACCTGAGCTGCTATTTAGGTATAGGTGAGGGACAAGGTGTTATCGCTGCAAATAGTGTGGATGATCCATTGACATTTAAGAATGCAATGGAAGATCCTGATAAAAATGAATGGCTTAAAACCATGAATCTCGAGATGGAGTCTAGGCACTCCAACTCAATCTAGGATCTTGTAGATTTACCGGATGGGGTAAAACCCATAAGGTGTAAGTGGATCTATAAGAGAAAGAGATAAGTGGATGGCAAGGTAAAGAACTTCAAAGCAAAGCTAGTGGCTAAGGGTTATACCTAGAAAGAGGGGGTCGATTATGAAGAGACCTTCTCGCCAGTAGCTATGTTTAAGTCTATTCATATTCTCTTATCTATTGCTGCCTATTATGATTATGAAATTTGGCAAATGGACGTCAAGACTGTATTCTTGAATGGCAATCTTGACGAGAGCATAATATGATGCAACCAGAGGGATTCGTGTTCCCAGATTAAGAGCAAAAAGTTTGCAAGCTATAAAGGTCCATTTATGGACTTAAGCAAGCATCTATATCTTGGAACATCAGGTTTGATGATGTGATCAAAACCTATGGCTTTGAGCAGAACGTCGATTAGCCTTGTGTCTACAAGCGCATCATTGACAAAAAGGTAGTTTTATTGGTTCTATACGTGGACGACATCCTACTCGTTGGGAATGATGTGGGAGTTTTATCTAATGTAAAGGGCTGGCTGGCTAGCCAATTCCAAATGAAAGATTTAGGAAATGCGAGTTACGTTCTAGGGATCCAACTTATAAGGGAACGTAAGAACAAACTCATAGCACTGTCTCAGGCATCGTATATCGACAAGATTCTTGTGCGATTTTCGATGCAAGACTCTAAGAAAGGTAATTTACCTTCTAGGCATAGAGTTCACTTGTCTAAAGAACGGTGTCATATGACACCTCAAGAAGTTGAGGATATGAGACGTGTACCTTATGCATCGGCAATAGGTAGTCTCATAAATGCTATGTTATGCAGGAGACCGGACATCTGATATGCAGTGGGAATAGTAAGCAGGTACCAGTCCAACCTAGGATTGGATCATTGGGTTGCTGTCAAGATAATTCTCAAGTATCTTCGGAGAACGAGAAACTATATGCTAGTGTATTCCGAACAGGATTTGATCTCATTAAGATACACGGATTCTGATTTTCAGTCAGACATGGATTCTAGGAAATCCACGTCTGGATCAATTTTCACCGTGGGTGGTGGAGCCATTGTGTGGAGAAGTATCAAACAATCTTGCATTGCTGACTCCACCATGGAAGCCGAATATGTAGCTGTTTGTGAAGCTGCTAAAGCGGTTGTTTGGCTCCACAAGTTCTTGAGTGATCTGGAAGTTGTTCTAGATCTGGATAAGCTCATCACACTTTATTGTGATAACAGTGGTACTGTGGCTAATTCCAAAAAAACCAAGAAGCCACAAAAGAGGGAAGCATATAGAGAGAAATTATCATCTCATTAGAGAGATAATGCAGAGAGGAGATTTGATCGTCACAAAGATAGCCTCACAAGACAATCATGTTGATCCATTTACGAAGACCTTACCGGCTAAAGTGTTTTCGGGTCACCTAGATGGTCTAGGGTTACGAAACATGCCTCACATTTTTTAGTGCATGTGGGAGATTGTTGGGGTTTATGCCCTAAAGATGTAATTTGTAAATGGATTTATGAAATAAATAAAAAATAAAAGTTCAATTCATTCTTATTGTGTTGTTTATTTTATAACTTATGCATATTAACATCCTATATTGCCAGATGTAATCTCGAACTGTGTATATGAGTGTCATATACGGATGTATACAGTAAGAGACGTGCAATCTAAAGAGTCCATAGATAGCAAATAAAGCTAGGTACTTTATTTGTGGTTAATCTATAGCTGCGGTCCATTCTGTAATGTACGGTGATTCTATCCTGAATCATTCATATGAATATATGGGAATTGAGGCATCTTGTATGATGTGATCATATAGGACTGGGCCATGATCTATATGAATCTCTCACCAAGATCCGTTTACCGATGAGATTCATATATATAAACTAATGATGGCTATATGTGGGTGATCTTAAACCTGAGTGTCATATCGACTCCTTCAGCTTAGATCGTGGTCTTTGATATACCATGGGTGAGGTCGGATGCAGTTCTTGATCAATATGCTCCGTATGTTGGGATTACGGTTTGGCTTGTGTCTGGCAAGGTTTGTACACAATAGTGGAATCCACTCCTTCTTACAGATGGTAGTTCCCTTAAGGGTTGAGTTGTGGCTTAGACAATATAAGCGCTCTCCTAATTCCGTGAGGAAATAAGATTTGTTGTCCCTTAGAGAATCAACAGTACTTAAAGGATATATGTAATTAGAGGGGTATAACAGATATTATGACCCAACTCTAATTATAAACTATTGTGGAGGATCACTCCATGTGTAATAGCTATATCGATGGACACCGAGTTGGATCGGTCTGTGTAAAAACGTCTGCAGTTGAGAGAGTGCAGCTTCAAGTTTTTAGTAGAATAACACCAGAGTTAATAATCAAGGAATATTAATTAAAAAGTTTAATTAATGATTCCAAGGATTATAGGAGCTCAAAATATTGTGGGTTCATTAGGTCCCCTTGCTACCCCGATCGATTTAGGTAACAAGGGTCACGGTTATTGTCCAATTAATTGTGTTACGAAAGTGACACGTATTTATTCAGGAATTAATTGAATAATGAGATTATTTGATTAATTAATAATGGTGATTAAATAAATTAAATAATAAGATTATTTAATTATGTTATTAATCACTAAACGGATGATGTTTGTTGATATTTGTTTTTGAATAAAATAAGATAATATGATTATTTTATTTTATTAAAATTAAATTTTTATTTTTTGAATTTAAATAGTTTGAATTCAAATCAAATCAAATAAACTAAACATTAATCAATATCTTTAAAGATATTTGATATTTTAAAAGATTAGATTGATTGGTTTAATTGATTGGTTTTAATTAAATATTGATTTTGAATTTTTTTTTAAAGTCAACACATCATCGATTTTTAGAAGAGAAAAAAATGCATCAGTATTATTAGTGAGCAATTAAGTGCATGAGATCAGAGAGAAAAATAAAAGGCAATTGTGCTGGGTTGCACTATTGAAAGAAAAGAAAAAATATATATCTTTTGAAGAACAACAGTTGTTCTAGGTTTTTTTCTCTTGGAAGAAATAGTTTCTTCTTATTTTCTCTACATCCTCCTAATTTTCTGAGTATGTAACTCGCCCACACGCAGTTACAAGTTTCAGGAATAGCTAGGAAGATCGGCTGGTACAGACAAGGAGCATATCGTAAAGTGAAGGAGCCTCCTACGTAGATATGAAGAATTGATTTCTTCTCTTCTTCCGATTATTGATTTCAATTTCTTGTGTATATATATATATATATATATATATATTATTGTAATAATGTTATATGTATAAGTTCCAAAAATTTACGATCATAAGTTCACTGGTCCCAGATCGTTTATGATATGTATAAAAATTTTAAAACCTATTTCTGCTGCGTTACCAGTGATCGGGGTTCAACAATGGCCACCATCTCTGACGTGTTGCAACAGCAACATGAAGGAATGAGTACTGCTGCTAATATAATGATGTCTCTAGAGGAGATGTTTGCTATAACGTCCAGGATGACTAAGAGAGAGGCAGTGACTGCTTTCATGTCTCTTAGGATGAAACCTGTTAGGATTATGCTCAATAGCAAGAGTGTAATATTGTAATTGACAATCTTTTCATATAAATAAAGTGATTTCTGATTCTACAAAATCTTATAGCAATTATAATTATAATTGTCAAGGTAAATAATCATAAGGTCAAAAGACTATGAGATATGAAGAATTGTTTATACATCCGGATATGTATGAGGTAGACACAATTCTTTAGTTAGTCTTGAACTACATTCACAACTTAAGTTAAAGGTTGGGCACCTCTATCTTGATAAAGTTGTAGAATTCTTTTACTAACATTTGAGTGGGATCAAATGAGTTATGATGAGTCTAAAATCATCGAAAGGTTTTCGAGTAAAATAATCTAGTGCACTGGGTGCATTGAACTGGATCACAATGAAATACTTTATCTAGAACCGTCACTAGATATAAGTCTTTTCATTATCATGACAATCGGAGAGTCTATCTAAATCCTGAGATAAATGATGGACTTATGGTTGCAAGTGTTATCATTTGAGCTATCAATGAGTACGATTATATAGCATAGTCTATCCTCAATAGTTTGGTGGTATTCATTTGTTAATCGATAAAGGACTTCATTTATAGATATGGACATCGTGGCTCCATTTATTAAATGAGAGTATAATATCATCATATGGATGTTTTGAGGTATTGGATACTAAATCTCAACGTTGAGTTTTCAATAATGATTATTGAAGACATGGCTTCTGGACAAGTCAAAATATCCAAGTTCAAAATGTGGTCATATGAGGAAATATGGTAACTTTGAGAGCTATAGGCGGTCTATGAGCTCTTGGCGATTACTGATATTATTCACGAGGATACACCATCTCCTATAAGATTGTCTAGGGTATGAATGAGAAACATATCCTTATTCTATCTTTATTTAAGAGTTCAATTTTAGCTCTTTAGTGGAATGAGTTAAAATTAATAGATCGGACCTAAGTGAATCATTTGTTGATTGTGATTAGGTTATGTCTATTGAAGCTTAAATTTAGATAGCCCGCCAAGATCCACAATCCACACGTACTTGCATGGATCACTTGATATATTCTACCGGACCAATTTATGGGTCCATCTAGAATTGCATTTAATATATTAAGAATATAATATGTCAATTATTTATTTAATGTGCTGCACTATTATATTAATATATTAAAAGGAGACATGTAGGCTTGTTTCTTTTAGTAAGAAAAAGTCTGGTTCACATGTGGGCTTTTATTTAAAGTCTAATGGATTAAATAAAATAAGAAAAATAATATTGGGCCTATAAATACATGGTGTGGGCGGCAAGGCTAAATAAAATAGCCCAAGATATTATTTTATTTTATTGTTTTGATTAAATGGGAATTAAATAATAGTTTAAATCAAAATCTTTTCCTGATCAGTAAATTAAATACTATGTGTTGGATTAGGGTTGGAATTCTTTTAAGTGATAGGAGTCATAATGTGGTAAGGATTAAGTCCACATACACTCCTTATTGTACAAAGAATTCGGCCACCACTAGTCCTACAAGGGTTAGGATTCTTGAATTGATAGGAATTAGGGAAAAGGATAATTCCTTTTCAAGTAAGGAAATTAACCAACCCTAGATTTCCTATTCAATGAATTCAGCCAACCCTACTTGGTGAAGGAGAAAATTCGGCCAACCTATAAATATAAGGTTATGAATTTTCGGCCACCATAAAAGCAAAATAGAGAGAGATTTTTGTTTGTTTTGAAAATAAAAATTCCTGCTTGTACACATAGATTTTCGGCCAAGAGAGAAAAAGAAAATAAGTTCTCATTCGATAGTGCACTTACAAGCCTTTAACATCAAAAGGTTTTGTGCACACTTTCGATTTAGGGTTACGCGAGTTTCAATCATATTGATTGTGAATTCAAAAGTGACCGGAACTATGTTTTTAGGCTCTTGGTGTTTTACTATTGAAGATCAAGATCAGAAATTCCATACATCCATTCTAAGGTAAGCATTTCAAAGAAAAAGGGAGACCACGCTCCTAGGTGATTCACGTACGTGCTAGGATTGAAGATCTTGCAGATTACCATCGACGTAAGTCAATCGGATCACGCGACAAGAGGTATTTAACTTTAACCGTATATTTGAGTTTAATTAATTAAAGGGTTAAGGTTCAAATCTTTAGAAAAATTTTAAACTATACGAAAATTATTTTTTCGCTTTCCGCTGCGGTTTTAAGCAATTTTTCCCTACAATTGGTATCAGAGCCTGGTTGTACCCTTTAATTAATTAACGTATATATATATATATATATATATATGTGAATCTATTTCTTTTTATTGTGATTATGCATGTTTTAGAAAGAGATGGCACTCTAGGTATTCGCATATATAATTACATGTGGAATGTATGGATTTATATATGTTGTTATAAAGTGAATTGTTATTGCTCGATTTTGGTCCTAGAATTTCAATGTATTTTTTGTTTTGGAATTGTAACAAGAAGGGTGGTCTATTATCGCCATAAGTCCTTCTTGGTAGTTGCTAAGTTCTTATTAATTTTATTGTAAAAATACTGCAGTTTTTTATTGTATTAAAATTTAGTGCAGTTTTTTATTGTATTAAAATAAGTGCGGTTTTTTATTTGTAAAAAATACTGCAGTAGTTTAAATAAATAATATATATATATATATTTCTGCAGTATTTTATTGTATAAAATAAGTTGTAATATATTTAAGATTCGAAGACTCGAAGATTTGAAGAAATTGGAGCATCCGGAACCGAGCTTGGCACCCGTGCGAACCGAGACAACAAGCGCGCACGCAACCAAGCGTGCAGCTGCGCTTGTTGCGGTGCAGCAGCGCACGCGACCCATCAAGCGTGCAGCTGAGCTTGTTGCGGTGCAGCAGCGCGCGCGACCCATGCATGGGCTGGCCATGCGGCAGCTCATGCTCTTGCATGGGCTAGGCGTGCGCATGGGCTGCTTGGTGATCTTTGGGCGCGCGAGTTATGTGCGCGAGATGGTCGCTTGAAGTCTTGTTCGCCAAGAAAGGAGTTTTTTGTATTCTGTACAATTGTAATTTACATGCTTTTCTTGGATGGACCAAAATTGTGGCTATTTATTTTTATGTATAAATATTACAATATTTGTTATTGTATGATAACATGTCATACAGAATAGGAGTGCCACTCATATATCTCTTTTGGTATGAACATGCATTGAATGATTTAGGTATCTAATTGGCATCTAGATAACTTGGTAAAATCATTCTTTGGAATTTAATCACACGCCTTAAATAATTGAGTGGGAGAAGGTGTGTTAGAACACCTATGGCTTCCAAGGTTAGTTGAGCTTTATTATTTATTGGTAATCCCCCCGAGGGGTGTCCATAAATGGAATTTAGCAAAATACTTCCTTACACGGATAGACTAGACAATTGACTCAAACGAGATCTACTCCCAGATGAGGGATTTTCGTGAGAGAAAATTGAGGGTCAATATCTTGGTAACACACTCAATGTAATTTTATTAATATCCTCCCGAGAGTTCTTGTTAATAAAATTGCAAGGCTAAAATTGAAAACGCTGGTTGTTATGTTAACAATTAGGTGGGACCTAGTCCAACTAGTAAATGGTGCGAACTCCCGAAGGAGGCGTATCATTTATGGGTGTTGGATCACCGTTGAATTTTTCACGATTGAGTTATTTAATTAATTCAAGATAAATGTTCGAAAGTGTTTTATCATGATTATTTACTTATATATGCTTTTTGTTTTATTCAGAAATCATGACCCCATCACTTATGAACATCCTGAAAGATAACACTTTAACTAGAGATAATTATGTCACATGGAAAAGGAAAATTGGGTTGTTGCTGCAAAGTGAAAAACATAAGTTTGTTCTAACTACTCCTAAACCACCTGCTCCTAATAATGAATCAAGTATTTTGCAAAGAGATGAGTATGAGCAGTGGAAGACCTCAGATGATATGGCCAAATGTTACATTATGGCTACTATCTCCGACGTGTTGCAACAGCAGCATGAAGGAATGGGATCTGCTGCTGATATTATGATGTCTCTGGAAGAGATGTTTGCTATGAGGTCTAGGACGACTAAGAGAGAGGCAGTGACTGCTTTTATGAATCTTAGGATGAAACCTGGATAGGCTGTGAAAGATCACATGATGAAAGGCATAGCACATCTAAATATTGCAGAATTAAATGGTGCTGAGATAGATGGTGAGACCAAAATTGACATGGTTGTCAACTCACTATCAGATCCCTTTGATCAGTTCAAGTTGGACTACACCTTGAACAAAAAGGAATACACCTTGCAGGGCCTGATGCAAGATGTTCAAAGCGTTGAAAAGATCCTTGTGAAAAGCAAAGGTCAAGAGATTCATATGGTTGGTAAAGTTGCTACTGTTAAGACCCGTCAGAAGGTCAAGAAACAACAGAAGAAAAAGCAACTTGGGCCTACCAAGAAGGAGACCAAGAAAGTAACCAAGATCAAAGGGAAATGCTTCCTTTGTGGTGAAAAGGGACATTGGAAAAGTAATTGCCCAAAGTCCCAGAACAAGAAGGAAGAAGGTAATATTAATTATCTTGAAACATGTTTTCTGGCAGATTCTATAGATTCTTGGATCATAGACTCTGGAGCCACTAATCATGTTTGTTATCCCTTACCGGGGTTCCAAGAAAGGAGAAGGCTGAATAAAAACGAAATCAATTTGCGCTTGGGCAACGGATCGTTAGTGTCTGCAAGTGCAGTGGGAGATATTAGAGTTATTATAGATTCTAGTAGGCATTTAGATTTAATAGACGTTTATTATGTACCTCAATTCAAGAGGAATTTAATTTCAGTTTCTTGTTTAAATAAATTTGGATATTCGGTTACTTTTAATAAAGCTTTTATTATTAGTAAGAATGACAAAAATGTTTGCAAAGGTACATTGGAAAACGGTCTATTCTTTTTGCATAGAAATATCTGTCACTCGTTAGACACAGAAATAACGCAACCTAATCATAAAAGAGTAAAATTATCAAAAGATGAAACCTACCTTTGGCATTTACGCCTAGGTCACATTAACCTTAATAGGATTAAAAGATTGGTATGTGACGGACCTTTAAGTGACTTAAAGGTTGATGATCTACCAACTTGTGAACTTGTTTGGAAGGTAAAATGACCAAAAGGCCATTCAATACCAAATGTGCAAGAGCCACTGAATGTTTAGGACTAATACACACTGATGTATGTGGTCCTATGAGCATTCAAGCTAAAGGTGGATATGAGTACTTCATCACCTTCACAGATGATTACTCAAGATTTGGTTATGTGTATCTCATGAGACATAAGTCGGATGCTTTGGACATGTTCAAAGCATTCAAAGCTGAAGTAGAAAATCAGCTTGAGAAACGCATAAAAATCTTGAGATCTGATCGTGGTGGAGAATATCTATCTGGTGAGTTTCAGCCATATCTTATTGATAATGGGATAGTTTCTCAGTTTTCTGCACCAGGTACACCTCAACAAAATGGGGTAGCAGAAAGGAGAAATAGAACTCTTTTGAACATGGTTAAGTCTATGTTGAGTTATTCAACTCTTCATATTTCTTTTTGGGGATATGCTCTACAAACTGCAATATATATTCTAAACGTGGTACCATCGAAGTCGGTTCCTGGAACACCATATGAGTTATGGACTGGGCGAAAGCCTAGTTTACAACACATAAGGATATTTGGTTGTCCTGCACATGTGTTAAAAGGAAAGACAGAAAAGATGGAGTCTCGTTCGGAAATATGCATATTTGTGGGGTATCCAAAAGGAATTAAAGGATATTATTTCTATAGTCCTTCAGATCTAAAAGTGTTTGTTTCAACAAATGCTACATTTCTGGAAAAGGACTATATGAATGATTTTGTTCCCAAAAGTAGAATTGTCCTGAATGATATGTCAGGAGATACAATTCCACAAGAGGTTTCACAACCTAACCCAATTGTAATTTCCACTCCAACACAAAATCAACAACTTATCATTCCTCGTCGTAGTGGGAGGGTTAGAACCCAACCTGAAAGATACATCGGTCTAGGAGAATCTGTTGAGAATCTCCCTGACGACGATGATCCCTACACGTACAAGGAAGCAATAGAGGATGTTGATTGTCACCATTGGCAAAAGGAAATGCAATCTGAGATTGAATCCATGTTCGATAACAAAGTCTGGTCCCTTGTAGACTTGCCTAAAGGGATAAAACCCATTGGGTGCAAGTGGGTATACAAGAGGAAAAGAGGTATGGATGGAAAGGTGGAAACTTTTAAAGCTAGATTGGTAGCTAAAGGTTACACACAAAAAGAAGGTATCGATTACGAGGAAACCTTCTCTCATGTGGCCATGCTTCAATCCATTAGGATACTCTTATCCATTGCAGCATCTTTAGATTTAGAGATTTGGCAAATGGACGTCAAGACAGCTTTCCTTAATGGAAGTCTTGACGAAAGCATCTATATGATGCAACCAGAAGGATTCATTGAAAAGGGCCAAATGGAAAAGGTATGCAAGTTACAGAAATCAATTTATGGATTAAAGCAAGCATCCAGATCCTGGAACATAAGGTTCGACCAAGCTATAAAAGGTTTTGGATTTTTACAGAACCTTGAAGAACCTTGTGTATACAAAAGGATCAAAGGTGACAAGTTGGTTTTCCTTATTCTTTAGGTAGATGATATATTACTCATTGGAAACGATGTGGGAGTATTGACATCAGTAAAAGAATGGTTAGAAAAACAATTTGATATGAAGGACTTAGGAGAAACAAGTTTTATTCTAGGTATCCAAGTAATAAGGGATAGAAAGAATAAAACGATTGCACTATCCCAAGCTTCATACATAGACAAAATCTTGTCTAGGTTTTCCATGCAAGATTCCAAGAAAGGTATGTTACCTTTAGGCATGGAATCAAACTTTCTAAGGAACAAGTTCCTAAGAATGAGCATGAAGAGCAATTCATGAGTAGAGTTCCATATGCCTCGGAAGTTGGAAGTCTCATGTATGCAATGCTCTGTACTAGACCAGATATTTGTTTTGCTGTTGGCATAGTTAGCAGGTTTCAATTGAAACCCGGTCCTGATCATTGGACGGCAGTCAAGCATATTTTCAAGTATCTTAAAAGAACTAGAGATTATATGCTTGTATACTCTGGAGGGGATTTAATTCCCGTTGGGTATACAGATTCTGATTTCCAGTCGGATTCTGACTCTAGAAAATCCACATCAGGATCTGTATTTAACATTGGAGGAGGGGCAGTCATTTGGAGGAGGAGCAGTCATTTGGAGGAGTATCAAGCAATCTTGTATTGCTGACTCCACCATGGAAGCAGAGTATGTAGCTGCATGCGAAGCTGCCAAGGAGGCTGTTTGGCTTCGCCAATTCTTGATTGACTTAGAAGTAGTTCATAGTGCGAATAAGGAGATCACTATCTACTGTAACAACAGTGGAGCAGTGGCTAATTCGAAATAACCAAGAAGTTATAAGAGAGGAAAACACATTGAAAGAAAGTATCATCTTTTAAGGGAGATTGTTTATAGGGGAGACGTGACGATTACCAAAATCGCGTCGGCAGAAAATCTAGCAGATCCCTTCACAAAGGCTCTACCTCAGAAGAGTTTTGATGGGCACCTAGAGAACATGGGAATGAGAGATATGACACATTTGCTATAGCGCAAGTGGGAGATTGTTAGGATTATGCTCAATAGCAAGAGTGTAATATTGTAATTGACAATCTTTTCATATAAATAAAGTGATTTCTGATTCTGCAAAATCTTATAGCATTTATAATTATAATTGTCAAGGCAAATAATCATAAGGTCAAAAGACTATGAGATATGAAGAATTTTTTGTACATCCGGATATGTATGAGGTAGACACAATTCTTTAGTTAGTCTTGAACGACGTTCACAACTTAAGTTAAAGGTTGGGCACCTCTATCTTGATAAAGTTGTAGAATTCTTTTACTAGCATTTGAGTGGGATCAAATGAGTTATGATGAGTCTAAAATCATCGAAAGGTTTTCGAGTAAAAGAATCTAGTGCACTGGGTGCATTGAACTGGATCACAATGAAATACTTTATCTAGAACCGTCACTAGATATAAGTCTTTTCATTATTAGGACAATCGGAGAGTCTATCTAAATCCTGAGATAAATGATGGACTTATGGTTGCAAGTGTTATCATTTGAGCTATCAATGAGTACGATTATATAGCATAGTCTATCCTCGATAGTTTGGTGGTATTCATTTGTTAATCGATAGAGGACTTCATTTATAGATATGTACATCGTGGCTCCATTTATTAAATGAGAGTATAATATCATCATATGGATGTTTTGAGGTATTGGATATTAAATCTCAACGTTGAATTTTCAATAATGATTATTAAAGACATGGCTTCTGGACAAGTCAAAATATCCAAGTTCAAAATGTGGTCATATGAGGAAATATGGTAACTTGGAGAGCTATAGGCGGTCTATGAGCTCTTGGCGATTACTGATATTATTCACGAGGATACACCATTTCCTATAAGATTGTCTAGGGTATGAATGAGAAACATATCCTTATTCTATCTTTATTTAAGAGTTCAATTTTAGCTCTTTAGTGGAATGAGTTAAAATTAATAGATCGGACCTAAGTGAATCATTTGTTGATTGTGATTAGGTTATGTCTATTGAAGCTTAAATTTAGATAGCCCGCCAAGATCCACAATCCACACGTACTTGCATGGATCACTTGATATATTCTACCGGACCAATTTATAGGTCCATCTAGAATTGCATTTAATATATTAAGAATATAATATGTCTATTATTTATTTAATGGGTTGCACTATTATATTAATATATTAAAAGGAGACATGTAGGCTTGTTTCTTTTAGTAAGAAAAAGTCTGGTTCACATGTGGGCTTTTATTTAAAGTCTAATGGATTAAATAAAATAAGAAAAATAATATTGGGCCCATATATATATGGTGTGGGCGGCAAGGCTAAATAAAATAGCCCAAGATATTATTTCATTTTATTGTTTTGATTAAATGGGAATTAATTAATTATTTAATTAATTAATAGTTTAAATCAAAATCTTTTCCTGATCAGTAAATTAAATACTATGTGTTGGATTAGGGTTGGAATTCTTTTAAGTGATAGGAGTCCTAATGTGGTAAGGATTAAGTCCACATACACTTTTTATTATACAAAGAATTCGGCCACCACTAGTCCTACAAGGGTTAGGATTCTTGAATTGAAAGGAATTAGGGAAAAAGATAATGCCTTTTCAAGTAAGGAAATTAACCAACCCTAGATTTCCTATTCAATGAATTCGGCCAGCCCTACTTTGTGAAGGAGAAAATTCGGCCAACCTATAAATATAAGGTTATGAATTTTCGGCCACCATGAAGCAAAATAGATTTTCGGCCAAGAGAGAAAAAGAAAATAAGTTCTCATTCGATAGTGCACTTACAAGCCTTTAACATCAAAAGGTTTTGTGCACACTTTCGATTTAGGGTTACGCAAGTTTCAATCATATTGATTGTGAATTCAAAAGTGACAGGAACAATTTTTTTAGGCTCTTGGTGTTTTACTATTGAAGATCAAGATCAGAAATTCCATACATCCATTCTAAGGTAAGCAATTCAAAGAAAAAAGGAGACCACGCTCCTAGGTGATTCACGTACGTGCTAGGATTGAGATCTTGCGGATTACCATGGACGTAAGTCAATCGGATCACGCGACAAGAGGTATTTAACTTTAACCGTATATTTGAGTTTAATTAATTAAAGGGTTAAGGTTCAAATCTTTAGAAAAATTTTAAACTATACGAAAATTATTTTTTCGCCTTCCGCTGCGGTTTTAAGCAATTTTTCCCTATAAAACCTGGACAGGCTGTGAAAGATCATACTGATGAAAGTCATAGCACATCTCAACATTGTTGAACTCAATGGTGCTGAGATAGACGGTGAGACAAAAATTGACATGATTGTCAACTCACTGTCTGATTCCTTTGATCAGTTCAAGTTGGACTACACCTTGAATAATAAGGAATACACCTTGCAGAGCCTGATGCAAGATGTTTAAAGCGCTGAGAAGATCTTTGTGAAAGGCAAAGGTCAAGAGATTCATGTGGTTGGTAAAGTTGCTACTGTTAAGACCGGGCAGAAGGTCAATAAACAACATAAGAAAAAAGCAACTTGGGCCTACTAAGAAGGAGACCAAGAAAGTAACCAAGATAAAAGGGAAGTGTTTCCTTTGTGGTGAAAAGGGACATTGAAAAGAAATTGCCCAAAGTCTCAAGAAAATAAGGAAGAAGGTAATATTAATTATCTTGAAACATACTTTCTGGCAGATTCTATTGATTCTTGAATCATAGACTCTGGAGCAACTAATCATGTTTGTTATTCCTTACAGGGGTTCCAGGAAAGGAAAAGACTGAATGAGAATGAATTCAAATTGCGCTTAGGCAACGGAGCGTTGTTGTCTCCCTATACAGTGGGAGATATTAGAGTTAATTTAGATTCTAGTAGGCATTTAGATTTAATAGATGTTTATTATGTACCTCAATTCAAGAGGAATTTGATTTCAGTTTCTTGTTTAAATAAATTTGGATATTCTGTTACTTTTAATAAAAGTTTTATTATTAGTAAGAATGAAAAATTTGTTTGCAAAGGTACATTGGAAAACGGTTTCTTCTATTTGCATAGAAATATCTCTCACTTTTTAGACACGTAATCAATAGAACCTACTAATAAAAGAATAAAATTATCAAAAGATGAAACTTACCTATGGCCTTTGCGCCTAGGTCATATTAACCTTGATAGGATTAAAAGATTGGTGAGTGATGAGCCTTTAAGTGACTTAAAGATTGATGATCTACCAACTTGTGAATCTTGTCTGGAAGGTAAGATGACCAAAAGGTCGTTCACGACCAAAGGCACAAGAGCCACTGAATGTTTAGGATTAATACACACTGATGTGTGTGGTCTTATGAACATTCAAGCTAGAGGTGGATATGAGTACTTCTTACTTTCACGGATGATTACTCAAGATTTGGCTATGTGTATCTCATGAGACATAAGTCGAATGCTTTTGACATGTTCAAAGCATTTAAAGCTGAAGTAGAAAATCAGTTAGAGAAACACATAAAAATCTTGAGATCTGATCTTGGTGGAGAATATCTATCTGGTGAGTTTCAGCAATATCTTATTGATAATAGGATTATTTATCAGCTTTCTGCTCCAGGAACACCTCAACAAAATGGGGTGGCATAAAAAAGAAATAAGACTCTTTTGGATATGGTTAGGTCTATGTTGAGTTATGCAACGCTTCATAATTCTTTTTAGGGATATGATTTACAAACTGCTATGTACATTCTAAACGATGTACCATCTAAGTCGGTTCCTAAAACACCACATGAGTTGTGGATTGGACGAAAGCCTAGTTTATAAGACTTAAGGATATTTGGATGTCCTGCACAAGTGTTAAAAGGAAAAATAGAAAAAATGGACTCCCGTTCAGAAACATACATATTTGTTGGGTATCCAAAAGGAACCAAAAGATATTATTTCTATAGTCCTTCATATCTTAAGGTGATTGTTTCGACAAATGCTAAATTTCTAGAAAATGACTATATGAATGATTTTGTTCCTAAAAGTTGAATTGTCATGAATGAGCTTTCAGGAGATACAGGTTTCACAACCTAGCCCAATTGTAAGTTCCGTACCATCACAAGATCACAACCTACCATTCTGCATCGTAGTGGGAGGGTTAGTAGACAACCCGAGAGATACATCGGTCTAAGAGAATTAGTGGAGAATCTCCCGGATGACGATGATCCCTACATTTATAAGGAAGCTATGGAGGATGTTGATTGTCACGCATTGGCAAAAAGCAATGCAATCGGAAATTGAGTCTATGTACTCAAATAAAGTCTGGTCTCTTGTAGACTTGCCTAAAGGGATAAAACTCATTAGGTGCAAGTGGGTATACAAGAGGAAAAGGGTATGGATGGAAAGGTGGAAACCTTTAAAGCTAGATTGGTAGCTAAAAGTTACACACAGAATAAAGGTATCGATTACAAGGAAACCTTCTTTCATGTGGCCATGTTTAAATCTATTAGGATACTCTTATCCATTGACAAATGGACGTTAAGACAACTTTCCTTAATAGAAGTCTTGACGAAAGCATCTATATGATGCAACCAGAACGGATTCATTGAAAAAGGCCAAGAGGAAAGGGTATGCAAGTTGCAAAGATCCATAAATGGACTTAAGCAAGCATCCAGATCCTAGAACATAAGATTCGATCAAGCTGTGAAAAGTTTTGGATTTATTCAAAACCTTGACAAACCATGTGTATACAAAAGGATTCAAGGCGACAAGTTTGTTTTCCTAGTTCTTTACGTTTATGATATACTACTCATCGGAAAGGATGTAGCTGTATTGACATCAGTAAAAGAATGGTTAGCAAAACAATTTGATATGAAAGACTTAGGAGAAGCAAGTTATATTCTTGGTATCCAAGTAATAAGGGATAGAAAGAATATAACGATTGCATTATCCTAAGCTTCATACATAGATAAAATCTTGTCTAGGTTCTCCATGCAAGATTACAAGAAAGGTATGTTACCTTTCAGACATGAAATCAAACTTTCTAAGGAACAAGTTCCTAAGAATGAGCATGAAGAGCAATTCATGAGTAGGGTTCCATATGCCTCGGCAGCTAGAAGTCTCATGTATGCAATGCTCTGCATTATACCAGATATTTGTTTTGTTGTTGGCATAGTAAGCAGGTTTCAATCGAAACCTGGTCCTGATCACTGGACGGCAGTTAAGCATATTTTCAAGTATCTAAGGAGAACGAGAGATCATATGCTTGTATACTCTGAAGGGGATTTAATTCCCGTTGGGTATACAGATTCTGATTTCCAGTCGGATTCTTACTCTAGGAGATCCACATCAGGATCTGTGTTTACTCTTGGAGGAGGGTCAGTCATATGGAAGAGTATTAAGCAATCATGTATTGTTGATTCCACCATGGAAGCTGAGTATGTTGCTGCATACGAAGCTGCTAAAGAGGATGTCTGGCTCCGCCAATTCTTGATTGACTTGGAAGTGGTTCCTAATAGGAAATAAGCAAATCACTATCTACTGTGACAACAGTGGAGCAATGGCTAATTCGAGAGAACCAAGAAATCATAAGAGAGGGAAACACATTGAAAGGAAGTATCACCTTCTTAGGGAAATTGTGCATAGGGGAGACGAGACGATTACAAAGATCGCGTCAGCAAAAAATCTAGCGGATCCCTTCACAAAGGCTCTACCACAAAAGAGTTTTGATGGGCACCTAGAGAACATGAGAATGAGAGATATGACACACTTGCTATAGCGCAAGTGGGAGATTGTTAGGATTATGCTCAATAGCAAGAAGTGTAATAATGTATTTGACAATATTTTCATATTAATAAAGTGATTTCTAGTTTAACAAATCTTATAGCATTTATAGTTTAATTATTATAATTGTCAAAAGTAAATAATCATAAGGTCAAAAGATTATGAGAAATGAAGAATTGTTCGTACATCTAGATATTTATGAGGTAGACAAAATTCTTTAGTTAGTCTTGAACAATATTCACAACTTAAGATAAAGGTTGGGTGCCTTTACCTTGTTAAAATTGTAGATTCTTTTGCTAGCATTTGAGTGGGATCAAATGTGTTATGATGAGTCTAAAATCATCAAAGTGTAGTGTCTTGGGCAAAAGAATCTAGTGCACTAGGTGCATTAAATAGGATCACAGTGAAATACTTTATCCAGAACCGTCAGTGAATAAAAGATTTCACTTGAGGACAATTAGAGAGTATATCTCAATCCTCAGATAAATGATGGACTTATGGTTACAAGTGTTATCATTTTGAGCTGTCAATGAGTACGATTATATAGCATAGTCTATCCTTGATGGTTTGGTGGTATTCATTTGTTAATCTATAGAGGACTTCATTTATAGATATGGACATCGTGGCTCCATTTATTAAATGTGAGTAGAATATCATCATATGGATATTTTGAGGTATTAGATATTAAATCTTAACGTTAAGTTTTCAATAGTGTCTATTGAAACATGGCTTCTGGACAAGTCAAAATATCCAAGTTCAAAATGTGGTCATATGAGTAAATATGGTAACTAGGAGAGCTATAGGCGGTCTATGAGCTCTTGGCGATTACCGGTATTTTTCACGAGGATATATTATCTCCAATAAGGTTGTCTAGGGTACGAATGAGAAATATTAACTTGTTATATCTTTATTTAAGAGTTCAATTTTAGCTCTTTAGTGGAATGAGCTAAAATTAATAGATTGAACCTAAGTGAATCATTTGTTAATTGTGATTAGGTTATGTCTATTGAATCTTAAATTTAGATAGCCTGCCAAGATCCTCAATCCGCACGAACTTGCATGGATCACTTGATATATTCTACCGGACCAATTTATAGGTCCATCTAGAATTGTTTTTGAATTTCGAAATCCAAAAGTCTTGGCGAGGTGTGGTCATATATGATCAAGACACGTGGTAACTCTTCAAATACTTAGAATGGGTGGCCATGGATGTAGGAATCCTTGGGCGGCCCTAATAGGGTGCATTTAGCATTTTATTAATACATTAAGAATATAATTTGCACATTTTAATTAAATGGGCTGTTATATTATATTAATGTATTAATTTTAGGCATGTGGACTTGTTTCTTTTATAGTAAGAATGAGTCTGGTTCACATGTGGACTATTTATTAAAGTCCAATGGATTTAATAAAATGGAAAAATAATATATTACCCATAAATATATACTTGGACGGCAAGGCTAATAATATTAGCTTAATATATTGTTTTTTTTATTAATTAATCAAATGAAAATTAATCAACTAATTGTTAGATTAAAAGTCAAAATCTTTTTCTAACTAGGAGAATGATTTCTAGTGTCATACTATTATAAGTAGTTTACTAGGAGAATGACCCTTAGTGTCATAACTATTGATAGTAGTATACTAGGAGAAGGACTCTTAGTGTCATACTATTGATAGTAGTATGTTAAGTATCACATACTTTATTTGATAAGTAGATAAATTGAAAAGAGTTTTTATTTATCTAATCAAATTAGGAAGTATTTGATATCTATCAAAACTCTAATTGATAATCAATTAGATAGTTATTGATAAAGTCACAATTTTCAATTTTATATTCAATAATTTATTATTGGATAATACATTCATGAGTTGGAATAGGTTTGAACTACTAAGTTGATAAGGTTTAGGTGAAATCAAATCCTCCTTGTGTGAGGATTTGGCCATAAGGTAGAAATCCTCCTTTGTGTGAGGATTTGACTACATGACATGAATCCTCCTTGTGTGAGGATTTGGCCGTCACTTATAAATATATCAAGGAATTTCGTTTTTGACATATAAAGTTCAAAGAAGAAGTTTTTTTTTTTTGAGAAAATTTTTATTCTCTTGCTTTTGAATAAAAAAAAAACTTTCAACTCAAGAAAGGGGCGTAGAATTCGACCAAAGAGAAGAAGAATAAGGAGCGTTTTATTTTCGATAGTGCAATAGAAGCTTTTATATCAAAAGGTTTTATGCACAAGATCGAATTAGGGTTCACGCGAGTTCTTGATTACAAAGATTAAGAATTCACAAGTGACCAAATGTTCTTTATTATCTCTAGGAGGATTATTGTGACAACAAAAGAAAAAAGTTTGTTTTTCCATCCTCAGGTTTACAATTCAAAGAAAAGGGAGCCCACACTCCTAGGTGATTCACGTTCATGATTGGATTGGAAGATCTTACGGATTCAATTCAAAGCAATCGAATTCAATTCGATGCAATATCAATCATCACGTGAAAAAGGTATGATACTTTTATTATATGTTAATTAATCAAGGGTTAAGGTTCTTTCTTTTAAAAAGGAAAATTTTTGAAATATACCAAACCTAATTTTTCGCTTCCACCGCGTGTTTTTCCCTACATTAGGTCCAATGGACTTGGTAGGTCTATTGGGGCTCATTCATCCCATTGAATTGGTTGATATTGACCCCATATGGGGAGCTCAAGCAAAGAGAGTGAACTTGCATTGTTGAAATGGGAAAAAATTTGATATACTTTATGCTTCTTCATTAATTGCTTGAGAATCTTGGTTGCATATATATGCTTATATGGTATTTTTATTCAATAAGTGTGTAACCTTGCTTCGTTTGTAATCCATGTCACAACAACCAATAAGGATTTCATATCCATTAAATTAATAAGGATTTTATATCCATGTCTTTGGTCGTTAATGATTGATATAGCTGCTTGTGTGTTACAAATGCTTTTGAAATACTATATCTTGCTTGCTCATGACAAAAGGGTACAAACTGGATTGAATTCTTTGGAAACTCTTTTAATGTTTGCTTTGCCAAATACCATTGCTTGAACTTTGATGTTATATGTCTTGCATGCAAAGCAACAACTTCACACATTTCTCTTTAAAATAAAACTCCTTGAATCTCTCTCAATTTTTCAAGTTGCATAAAGTTTATGTATATGACTATGCAATCATCTTTTGTGCGAATATCTCTCTTTGCTAAAGCAACCCGATAGAGGGAGCTCATTTGCCTATCTCATGACAAAAAGGGGAAGAAGTATTGAGAGATATAGGGGGAGCATGTTTTATGTTTTTTATGCTTTGGGGAGAAGTCTTAGGAGATAGTAACTATTTAGGGGGAGCATTTCATTGCACTACATCATATTGATTATATTGACTTTTTAATGCAAATGCTTGTTTTGTTTTGAACACCTCACATGCACTTGTTCTTGGAAAGTACTTCTTAGCTATTGTGTGTAGGTATGATGATCTACAAAAAGATTGAAGACCTTGAAGACTTAGTATCTTAGGTATTGACATAATGTAACGTAGAATTACTTGTTGACCAATAGCTTTGTTTTCTTTTTGTAAGGATTTATTTGTGAGTGGAGATTTTGTCATGAAATAGCCAAAGGGAGAGATTGTAAGAACATCATTTTTATGATTGGCTTATTTCATGACAAACCACATTTGGGGATGTTTTTGTAATTGGTAGCATAGGCTTTCGATGGCAAGCTTCCAAGCATCTCCATGATTTCAAGAGCAAGTGCGAAAGGTAAATCACTAGACTTGACTCTTTAAGAGAATTAGTTGCACACACATACACACTACTCATGCATGTCTTGTTCAACTTGCATTTTTGTTTCCTTGATTGTGTGCATGCATTTGATAGTTGGTTATTTGGAGTAATTTGTCTAGTTTCAAAAGATTAGTTTTTCAATGGATCAAATGTTTTCAAAACTAACCTTTGCATGGTCTTGTGACCATAATGTTTTAAAATGAGTTTTGAAAATTTCTATACAAACTACAAACCCATACATTTCTAGTGGTATATTATTCGTAATATTTCATGACCGTTTGGATTGGTTTTGAAATCTCCAAAGTGACCACTAAAATAAGGCATCTCTATTGTTATCCAAATCTGACCTTTGGTCACTTAAATAACCATAACTCTTTCCATAGACATCTAAACCTCATTCCGTAAAAAGGAGTAGAAATTAGATATCTATACTTTTCCAACGATATATTTTGGATAAATTTCGATGTCGTTTGATCATGTTTTGAGTCACTCGAATATCGAGCTGATGTGATGTCGTGTGAGATTCCAGTAGGTGGGGTCTGTTCAGGCGCTCTACGTAGAGCAACCGTACAATGACTTTTTCTAGTAGGTGGAGGCTGTTCAGGCGCTCTACATAGAGTGACCATACATCAACTTTTTCCAATAGGTGGGGGTTGTACAGTCGCCATACGTACAGTGACCATACAACGACTTTTTGCCCAGATTTTTGTAAAACTTTTTTAAAGGTTGTAGTTTCATTTAGCGTTCATATTATACCCCATCTTCTCTCCACTTCATTTTTGTGAGTCCAAGAAGCCATTTTTGAGAGACCAAGCTTTACTTAAAAGAGAGAGACTCCCAAGAACTCACATTTACTCAACCAAACACACTTCCATGAACATCTAGCATCAAATCTTCATAGGTCTTTGTTAGGTTTCATAACTAGGTAACTTGAACATGCTTTAGAACTCTGTGCTTTATTTATGTGTTCATATTTGCCTAGGATTAGCATTTATTTAGTTGATTAAATGCATGGCTCTTTGCTTAATATTGTTTTCAATATGTTTGAGTCTTCATGTGTTGGTTGAGATTAGCATTTCATTTATAGCTAGCATTTAGGACTATTTTGCCCTCTAGCTAAGTCTTTATGTCTTTCAGTTTAGACGTTGTTGATTATGACTTATTGATTGCATTTGATGATTGCATCTATTGCCCTTGCAATGTTTAATGACAACTCTTGTTGATTAGCTTTTGTTTGATGACTAGATTTTAGAGTTGCATATCTTCATCTAGTTAAGTCTTTATGCTTTCATATAGATACAATGATATATATGATTGCATTTATTGCCATCATTTAATCTCTAGATAAGCATTTAGTATTGCATAGCCTTAATTGCATTTAGAATATTTTTACATATTAACATAGGTTGTTTATCTCTTCCTTGAGAGTTAAGTCTTGTGACTACGTGTGTATAGTGTTGGTTCCAGGTTTTGGATTGCGCAGCGGAATGGGGTTTTAAAATTTTTTACGCAATCATCAAGTAAACCTATTTGTACAATAATAATCGAAAACAACAAAGAAGGTGAAACGATTTCATACCTGCATTTAAAGGATCCTTCTTTCTTTTTCCGATCGGTTTCCTGATTTAAACCACAAGATCTTCCCGGTTATGTCCCGAGATTGGCAGCAGTGTGTGGGCGCATCACGGGTTTCAGGAGCTTGAATGAAGGTAGAAGAAACTTACGAAAACAACTCTTGTTTTCGAAGTGTGGAAATCGGCCACCATCAAAATTAAAAATAAAAACTCTATATATATATATATATATATATTTGGCCGCACACCTCTCGGTTTCCTTCTATTAATTTCACGCAATAAATTGTATAATTCCATTAAGAGAACTAATTTCTTCTTTTTAGTTTTACGCAACTAATTGCATTCAATGCAATTAAGAGAACTGATTTCTTCCTTTTAGTTTTACGCAACTAATGCATTCAATACAATTAAGAGAACTTATATCTTCTCTTCTATGCGTGTATCAGTTTTTAAAAGCAAATATATATCTTATATACATTTTTTTAACTGATAACTTTAATTAATTAATCCTTTAAGATATCTAATATCTATAAGGACAATTAATGGTTTTTGAATTTAAACCTTTTAAATTCAAATTTAATAACATCCTCCAACTAATGATTAATCGCATAATTAAATAATCTAATTATTTAATTAACATATCATTAATATTTACTAATTAAATAATCTCATTATTCAATTAATTCTCAAATAGATACGTGTCACTTTCGTAACACAATTAATTGGACAATCCAATTAATCAACCGTGACCCTTGTTACCTTTAATCAATCGGGCTAGCAAGGGGACTTAATGGACCCACCATATTTCGAGCTCCAATAATCTTTAGAAATAATTAAATAAACTCTTTAATTAATATTTCATGATTATTAACTTCGGTGTTATTCCACTAAAAACCCGAAGCTGCATTCTCTCAACTGTTGATGTTTTTACACAAACCAATAACTTTCGGTGTCCATCGATATAGCTATTACATATGGTATAATCCTCCACAAGTAGTTCATAATTAGAGCTATGTCATAATGTCCGTTATACCCCTCTAATTACATTTTTTCCATTAAGTACCATTGATTCTCTAATGAACAATAAATCTTACATTCCTCACGGAATTAGGAGAGCGCTCATATTGTTCAAGCCCCGAATCAACCCTTAAGGGAACTACTATCTACTTCTCGCAAGAAAGAGTGGATTCCACTATTGTGTACAAACCTTCCCAGCCATAAGCCAAACCGCGATTCCAACATACGAAGCATATTGACCGGGAATGTAACTCCGATCTCACCCATGGTATATCAAAAACTACGATCTAACCTAAAGGGGTCGATAAGACACTCAGGATTAAGATCACCCATATATAGCCATCATTTGTCGATATATATGAATCTCATCACGTAACGGATTTTATTGAGAGATTCATATAGATCGTGGCCCAGTCCTATATGATAACATCATACAAAGTGCCTCCATTTTCATATCACCATATAAATGATCCAGGATAAGATCACCGTACATTACAGAATGGACTGCAGCTGTAGATTAACCACAAATAAAGTACCCAGCTTTATTAGCTATCTACGAACTCTTTAGATTGCTCATTTCAAACTGAATCCATCTGTATATGACATTCATATACTCAGTTCAAAATTACATCCATCAACCTTGGATGTTAAATACACATGTTATATATATATATATATATATATAATGTATGAGACAATTTGAATGAATAAACTAATTCTTTTATTTATGTTCAATTCACATTTACAAATTACAAGCTTTAGGGCAAAAACCCCAACATATAGTGCACAAGAAAATTGGTCTAGAATCTCTATAAAATGCCTGGGAGTAATAATGGTGGGTTAGTAACCGAGAATAGTGTGATTAGAGGTCAACCTAGGTTGTAAACATCATTACATATAGTGGATTTGATGACTGCGTATGGCTAGAAGGATAACCCCTGAGTTTTGCTCAGTTTGAGGGTTTCTCACGTAAATCAATCGACGTGTTATTTATTGTTTTCTGCACTTTGAATTGTTGATTGATTGCTTTTTTTATTTGGGGTAATTTTTAATATTGACTAATCAAGAAAAGTTGGCAATTAACTTGATTAAAACCTATTCACCTCCTAGGTTAGTTTTGACACACCTTATTGTATTTTCACATACTTTGGACCTTAACCCTTCCAACATACCTTAAAATATATTCCACACTTCTTAACATTGTTTGGATCACCATAACAATATCATCCTACCAAACCGGATTGACAATTTCATCCCATCATAGACCACCAAATGGCTCGGGTGACATCCCACGAACACACGTCATTGCATAATCATGAACCAATGGCTTCCCAAACTTCAGCAATACTCTTTTCACTTATGGATCTCATTTAACCTAGTTGTCATCGCCAACGGACACACCGACTAGATCTCTAAAATTTGCACCCTTCTTTTTGAGAATGAGGCAATCCCGTTGAAAATCTAAAACGTTTAATTCCAAAGGTCGATGATCATCAAGGAATAAAATATTGGTATCGGTATCGATATCAGGCTTTTTAATTTATGGATATTTCGGGGATAATATCGATATATGTGGATATTCCGTTAAAAATTTAAAAAAAAATTATGGATGTTTGCATCTAAAGTTAGAATTTTTTTGTGAAATTTTAGGACAACCTTAAACAAGTAATTATACATCAAATCAATCATATTTCAATGATAAATTAACATAGTTATCAGCTTATTATAAATTATAACATAGATAGAGTTTGTATATAATTTTTAAATTTTAGTATTTAATAGAATAATATTTTGTTTCACTTTTACAATATTATATATAATATAAAGAGATTAAGTATTTAATAAACAAAATTATCATTGAAAAAACTATATAGTTCCATACTTCCAAGATTCTATCATAAATCATAATTCATATATAATAATACATTGTAAGGATGGAATTTAAAACCAAAATGAATTCCTTGCAGGTTCAAATACATAAGATACATTTCCATATTGATTCGAACAATAATTTTCCCAGCAAAATGTATTTGCATAGTTTTCAAGGTAGTTATTAATATGTCATACGTATGTTGCTTGATCTCTTCCAACTGATCTATGAATTGAGTAGTTTGGATTTACCTAACTTTGTGGATATTGATGATCTATATGCATATGTATTACATATGGCATTTGTGGAGAAGGATAATCAAATGTATTGCAGCCACCATAACTACCATAATATGGTACATGAGAACCTGATCTTGTCTGTGAACCACCCAAAGAACTATTTTCCGTGTCTATACTCATTGAGGAGAGAGCCATACTCAAAGAATCTTTATCAATTTGACTCATTCCTCCGTTGTCTACCACGATTTTGATTTAAATTATCGACATGAGCATCCCAACCTACCGCACTAGCATTCCAACCTGTTGCATCAGCATCCCAACCTCTAGCACGAACATCCCAACTTGTTGTACCAGCATTCCAACCTCCTGCACCAGCTACCCAACCTCTTGCCTCATCCCTACCATCCCCATCATCTCCATCATCTTTTCCTTTACTATTTCCATCAGGGGTATGTTGGCCATCAGAAGAGCTGGTAACAATAACCAAGGAACTTAAAATCGATATATACACCGATATCACAACAGGGGTAATATCCAATGTATAGCAAATATTCGGTCGATTTCGAAATATCCATAAAATCTCTCAATATTCCCGAAATATTGTGAATTTCATTCTGAAATCCAGGGATATTTTGCAAATTATTTTTTCATAAAAAAATTAATCTTAAACACTTACAGTATTAATTACCCACTACATGCTCAGGTAAATTTTATTTCAGAATGTTTGTCATTCATAATTAATATTAGTATAGTATTTAATTATTTATACTAAAATTATTATTTTTTATTCTTCTTGATTACTATTTGAACCCAAAGTACCAATATAGAGACAATATTGGGGATAATTGATCGGTCTATTTCCATACATGTTTTAGGTCCTCATTTCCTATTATTTGTGCTTTGTTCTCAGGTGAAATTAGATATTTTATGTGTTTGTTGAGCATGTATGGGTCATATTCCTTAGATCAAGTGTTTGATGTTATTTTCATGGAAAATAGCTTAAACAAGAAGAAAATGGGCAAAACTGTCAACAACCGCTGCGTAGGTCGCTCTCCATGCATGACCTCAACCGCGGTAAGTCTAGCGGTACATTCTAGTTGGATTTCTGTTCTTTTCCGCGGTTCATACCGCTTCCCGGATATCAACCTCAACTGTGGTCTACATAGCGCAACACTTCGGGAAAGGATGAATATCGGACAGTGCAGATGAGCTGTGTTATGAAGGTCATATCTCTAAGCTCCGATTGAATTGTGTGTCCTGTCCCCTATGGAATTGAAGCCCCAGAAATCTAGTTTCCAACCCAATTAACAGCTTGTCGATTTGAATTTTCTAGAAGAAGTTACGCATGTGTTAGTACCCGTTGCACAGATCAGTCAGTCATGAAATCCATGAATAGTGACGGGATTTGTATTGCTAGTTGTTGGATCGGGAAATATTACCTTCTTGGACATGAGTGGGGGTCTTGGGAAGCAAATTGACACATAATCCTTATCTTCCTTCAATAAGTAATCAATTTTAATGGATTAGGAAAGAAACAAAATTCCAGAAGGTAGAGTTCCAAAAGGGAATTGATTTCCTTGTTGTTCAAGGACTTGGCTTAGAATCTAAAGCATATTTAAACCCCTATGAACCCTGATTTCGAGAGAGAGAAGCCAAGGGAGGTCCCAAGCCACCAAGGTGGCCGTCCCCCATCACACCACCACCATTATTGCACTTGAAAGCTTTAAGAAGACATTCATGGGTTTTATCAACTCTTTCTCCTCTTCCTTTAGTCTTTTCATGGGCAATTAATTCCATACTAGGGAATCAATGTGAACCTATGTGATGCTCTTGTATTGATTTAATTCTATATTTATTCATCAATTCGAATTTAGATTTATTCAATTCATTATATATCTTATTCTTGACTTCTATTGATCTATGGAAATTAATTGATGCTTGTCTAGGGTTTTCGATAATTTATAAAATGAGATTGAGTTATAGGAATATAGGTAGTCTTAATTACTATTCAATTGAATGGGTATAATTGTTCTTGACATAGGAATATGCGAGACAATTTTGGTTCACTAATTCTTGCACGTAATGGGTTTTTGGCTATTGCTCACACCTTGGAAAAAGGTGAGTAGTGGTTGAAAGCACGTGGTTAAACCTAAGTAGGAATAATGGTAATACCATAATTAAGATAAGAATGAACCCTGAATTTGGATTGAATCTTGTTAATGGAGTTAATTGATGAACATTGAGTATTATATATGGGGAGCATCGGTTACCTAGTTCTTCTTCTCTTGATCACAAACAAACATTCTTTTTAATTGTTTTCTTAGTTTAATTTAATTTAGTTTTAGTTTAATCGATCAATCATAAATCTCTTGGTTACTTTTATTTAATTAGAATTAGAATTAGTTTAATCAATAAATCACTTTTCCTCGTGGGAACGATCCTTATTTGCTGCTGTACTTATCTTCACGAATCGTGCACTTGCGAGTGAGTATTTTATAACACGGATTTAACACTTCAAGTTTTTGGCGCCGCTGCTGGGGAATAGTTGAATTTATTGGTTAATTCTAGTTTTAGTTTTAGTTAATAGTTTTAAGTTTAATTTTTTTTAGTAGTCGTGTTATTAGTTAATAGTTTATTTTTATTTAAATTTTATTTTCTTTTTATTTTGTTTTTCTTTTTTCTTTCTTTCAGATACAATGAATTTCTACAGGCAACACACTTATGTTAGGATTATGCTCAATAGCAAGAGTGTAATATTGTAATTGACAATCTTTTCATATTAATAAAGTGTTTTCTGATTCTTACAAATACTTATAGCATTTATTATTATAATTGTCAAGGTAAATAATCATAAGGTTAAAAGACTATAAGAAATGAAGAATTGTTCATACATTCGGATATGTGTGAGGTAGACACAATTCTTTAGTTAGTCTTGAATAACGTTCACAACTTAAGTTAAAGGTTGGGCACCTCTATCTTGATAAAGTTGTAGAATTATTTTACTAGCATTTGAGTGGGATCAAATGAGTTATGATGAGTCTAAAATCATCGAAAGGTTTTCGAGTAAAAGAATCTAGTGCACTGGGTGCATTGAACATGATCACAATGAAATACTTTATCTAGAACCGTCGCTAGATATAAGTCTTTTCATTATTAGGACAATCGGAGAGTCGATCTTAATCCTGAGATAAATGATGGACTTATGGTTGCAAGTGTTATCATTTGAGCTATCAATGAGTACGATTATATAGCATAGTCTATCCTCGATAGTTTGGTGGTATTCATTTGTTAATCGATAGAGGACTTCATTTATAGATATGGACATCGTGGCTCCATTTATTAAATGAGAGTATAATATCATCATATGGATGTTTTGAGGTATTGGATATTAAATCTCAACGTTGAGTTTTCAATAATGATTATTAAAGACATGGCTTCTGGACAAGTCAAAATATCCAAGTTCAAAATGTGGTCATATGAGGAAATATGGTAACTTGGAGAGCTATAGGCGGTCTATGAGCTCTTGGAGATTACTGATATTATTCACGAGGATACACCATCTCCTATAAGATTGTCTAGGGTATGAATGAGTAACATCTCCTTATTCCATCTTTATTTAAGAGTTCAATTTTAGCTCTTTAGTGGAATGAGTTAAAATTAATAGATCGGACCTAAGTGAATCATTTTTTGATTGTGATTAGGTTATGTCTATTGAAGCTTAAATTTAGATAGCCCGCCAAGATCCACAATCCACACGTACTTGCATGGATCACTTGATATATTCTACCGGACCAATTTATGGGTCCATCTAGAATTGCATTTAATATATTAAGAATATAATATGTCTATTATTTATTTAATGGGCTGCTCTATTATATTGATATATTAAAAGGAGACATGTGGGCTTGTTTCTTTTAGTAAGAATAAGTCTGGTTCACATGTGGGCTTTTATTTAAAGTCTAATGGATTAAATAAAATAAGAAAAATAATATTAGGCCCTTGTATATATGGTGTGGGCGGTAAGGCTAATAAAATAGCCCAAGATATTATTTTATTTTATTGTTTTGATTAAATGGAAATTAATTAATTATTTAACTAATTAATAGTTTAAATCAAAATCTTTTCCTGATCAGTAAATAAAATACTATGTGTTGGATTAGGGTTAGAATTCTTTTAAGTGATAGGAGTTCTAATGTGGTAAGGATTAAGTCCACATACACTCCATACCACATAAAGAATTTGGCCACCCTAGTCCTATAAGGGTTAGGATTCTTAAATTGATAGGAATTAGGGAAAAGCACAATTCCTTTTCAAGAACGGAAATTGGCCAACCCTAGATTTCCTACACAAAGAATTCGGCCAACCCTATTTTGAGAAGGAGAAATTTCGGTCACCTTATAAATATAAGGTGATAAATTTCGGCCACCTAGAAGCTTAAGTGAGAGAGATTTTTGTTTGCTTTGAAAAATAAAAATCTTACTCAATACACATAGAATTTCGGCCAAGAGAGAAAAAGAAAAATAAGTTCTCATTCGATAGTGCAGTTGCAAGCCTTTAGGATCAAAAGGTTTTGTTCACACTTTCGATATAGGGTTACGTGAGTTCCAATCATGTCGATTGTGAATTCAAAAGTGACCGGAACTATTTTTCTAGGCTCTTGGTGTTTTGGGATTGAAGATCAGGATCAGAAGTTCCATACATCCATTCTCAGGTAAGCAATTCAAAGAAAAAAGGGAGACCACGCTTCTAGGTGATTCACATACGTGCTAGGATTGAAGATCTTGCGGATTACCATCGACGTAAGTCAATCGGATCACACGACAAGAGGTATTTAACTCTAACCGTATATTTGTGTTTAATTAATTAACGGGTTAAGGTTCAAATCTTTAGAAAAATTTTAAACTATACCAAAATCTACTTTTCGCCTTCTGCTGCGGTTTTAGTTAATTTTTCCCTACAATTGGTATCAGTGCCCAGGTTGTACCCTTTAATTAATTAACGTATATATACGTGAATCTATTTCTTTTTATTGTGATTATGCATGTTTTAGAAAGAGATGACACTCTAGGTATTCACATATATAATTACATGTCGAATGTATGGATTTATATATGTTGTTATAAAGTGAATTGTTATTGCTCAATTTTGGTCCTAGATTTTCCATGTAATTTTTGTTTCGGAATTGTAATAAGAAGGGTGGCCTATTATCATCACAAGTTCTTTCTTGATAGTTGCTTAATTTTTTTGTTGTATAAAATAGTGCAGTTTTATTTTAATGTATTAAAAATACTGCAGTTTTTTTAGTGCAGTTTTTTATTTGTAAAAAAATACTGCAGTGGTTAATAAAAAAAAATTTACTGCAGTATTTTATTGTATAAAATAAGCTGTAATATATTCAAGATTCGAAGACTCGAAAATTTGAAGAAATTGGAGCATCCGGAACCCGTCTTAGCACCCGCGCGCACCGAGACAACAAGCGCCCACGCAACCAAGCCTGCAGCTGTGCTTGTTGCGGTGCAGCAGCGCGCGACCCATGCATAGGCTGGCCGTGCGGCAGCCCATGCCCTTGCATGGGCTAGGCGTGCGCATGGGCTGCTGTGGTGATCTTTGGGCGCGCGAGTTTCGTGCGCGAGATGGTCGCTTGAAGTCTTGTCAGCCAAGAAAGGAGTTTTTGTATTCCGTACAATTGTAATTTACATGCTTTTCTAGGATGGACCAAAATTGTGGCTATTTATTTTTTATGTATAAATATTACAATATTTGTTATTGTATGATAACATGTCATATAAAATAGGAGTGCGACTCATATATCTCTTTTGGTATGAACATGCATTGAATGATTTAGGTATCTAATTGGCATCTAGATAACTTGGTAACATCATTCTTTGGAATTTAATCACACGCCTTAAATAATTGAGTGGGAGAAGGTGTGTTAGAACGCCTATGGCCTCCAAGGTTAGTTTAGTTTTATTATTTTTGTTGATCCCCCCAAGGGGCGTCCATAAATGGAATTTAACAAAATACTTCCTTACAAGGATAGACTAGACAATTGACTTAAACGAAATCTACTCCCCAAGGAGGGATTCTTGTGAGAGAAAATTGAGGGTCAATATCTTGGTAACACACTCAATGTAATTTTATTAATATCCTCCCAAAAGTTCTTGTTAATAAAATTGCAAGGCTAAAATTGAAAACGATGGTTGTTATGTTAACAATTAGGTGGGACCTAGTCCAACTAGTAAATAGTACGAACTCCCAAAGGAGGCGTAAGATTTATGGGTGTTGGATCACAGTTGAATTTTTACGATTGAATTATTTATTTAATTCAAGATAAATATTTAAAAGTGCTTTATCATGATTATTTACTTATATATGTTTTTGTTTTAATCAGAAATCATGACCCCATCACTTATGAACATCCTGAAAGATAACACCTTAACTGGAGATAATTATGTCACATGGAAAAGGAAAATTGGGTTGTTGCTGCAAAGTGAAAAACATAAATTTGTTCTGACTACTCCTAAACCACCCCTTCCTAATAATGAATCTAGTGTGATGCAAAGAGATGAGTATGAGCAGTGGAAGACTTCTGATGATATGGCAAAATGTTATATTATGGCCACTATCTCCGACGTGTTGCAACAGCAACATGAAGGAATGGAGTCCGCTGTTGATATAATGATGTCTCTAAAAAATGTTTGTTATGAGATCTAGGACGACTAAGAGAGAGGCGGTGACTTCTTTTATGAATCTTAGGATGAAACCTGGACAATCTGTGAAAGATCACATGATGAAAGTCATAGCACATCTCAATATTGCTAAACTAAATGGTGCTGAGATTTATGGTGAGACCAAAATTGATATGGTAGTTAACTCACTATCAGATTCCTTTGATCAGTTCAAGTTGGACTACACCTTGAACAAAAAGGAATACACCTTGCACGGCCTGATGCAAGATGTTCAAAGCGCTGAAAAGATCCTTGTGAAAAACAAAGGTTAAGAGATTCATTTGGTTGGTAAAGTTGCTACTGTTAAGACCCGTAAGAAGGTCAAGAAACAACAGAAGAAAAAGCAACTTGGACCTACCAAGAAGGAAACCAAGAAAGTAACCAAGATCAAAGGTAAATGCTTCCTTTGTGGTGAAAAGGGACATTGGAAAAGAAATTGCCCAAAGTCCCAGAATAAGAAGGAAGAAAGGGTTCCAAGAAAGGAGAAGGCTGAATGAAGATGAAGTCAATTTGCACTTGGACAACCGAACGTTAGTGTCTGCAAGTGCAGTGGGAGATATTAGAGTTATTTTAGATTCTAGTAGGCATTTAGATTTAATAGACGTTTATTATGTACCTCAATTCAAGAGGAATTTAATTTCAGTTTCTTGTTTAAACAAATTTGGATATTCGGTTACTTTTAATAAAGCTTTTATTATTAGTAAGAATGACAAAATTGTTTGCAAAGGTACATTGGAAAACGGTCTATTCTTTTTGCATAGAAATATCTCTCACTCGTTAGACACGGAAATAACGGAACCTAATCATAAAAGAGTAAAATTATCAAAAGATGAAACCTACCTTTGGCATTTACGCCTAGGTCACATTAACCTTAATAGGATTAAAAGATTGGTATGTGACGGACCTTTAAGTGACTTAAAGGTTGATGATCTACCAACTTGTGAATCTTGTTTGGAAGGTAAAATGACCAAAAGGCCCTTCAATACCAAAGGTGCAAGAGCCACTGAATGTTTAGGACTAATACACACTGATGTATGTGGTCCTATGAGCATTCAAGCTAGAGGTGGATATAAGTACTTCATCACCTTCACAGATGATTACTCAAGATTTGGTTATGTGTATCTCATGAGACATAAGCCGAATGCTTTTGACATGTCCAAAGCATTCAAAGCTGAAGTAGAAAATCAGCTTGAGAAACATATAAAAATCTTTAGATCTGATCGTGGTGGAGAATATCTATCTGGAGAGTTTCAGCAATATCTTATTGATAATGGGATAGTTTCTCAGTTTTCTGCACCAGGTACACCTCAACAAAATGGGGTAGTAGAAAGGAGAAATAGAACTCTTTTAGAGATGGTTAGGTCAATGTTGAGTTATTCAACACTTCCTATTTCTTTTTGGGGATATGCTCTACAAACAGCAATATACATTCTAAACGATGTACCATCTAAATCTGTCCCTAAAACCCCAAATGAATTGTGGACTGGGCGAAAACCTAGTTTACAAGACATGAAGATATTTGGTTGTCCTGCACATGTGTTGAAAGGAAAGACAGAAAAGATAGAGTCCCGTTCAAAAACATGTATATTTGTGGGGTATCCAAAAGGAACTAAAGGATATTATTTCTATAGTCCTAATGATCTAAAAGTATTTGTTTCAACAAATGCTTCATTTCTAGAAAAAGGACTATATGAATAATTTTGTGCCCAAAAGTAGAATTGTCCTGAATGAAATGTCAGGAGATACAATTCCACATGAGGTTTCACAACCTAGCCCAATTGTAAGTTCCACTCCAACACAAAATCAACAACCTACCATTCCTCGTCGTAGTGGGAGGGTTATAACAAAACCCGAAAGATACATCGGCCTAGGAGAATCTGTGGAGAATCTCCCGGACGACGATGATCCCTACACGTACAACGAAGCAATGGAGGATGTTGATTGTCGTCATTGGCAAAAGGCAATGCAATCTGAGATTGAATCGATGTTCAATAACAAAGTCTGGTCCCTTGTAGACTTGCCTAAAGGGATAAAACCCATTGGGTGTAAGTGGGTATACAAGAGGAAAAGAGGTATGGATGGTAAGGTGGAAACCTTTAAAGCTAGACTAGTAGCTAAAGGTTATACACAGAAAGAAGGTATCGATTACGAGGAAACCTTCTCTCATGTGGCCATGCTTAAATCCATTAGGATACTCTTATCCACTGCAGCATCTCTAGATCTAGAGATTTGGCAAATGGAAGTCAAGACAGCTTTCCTTAATGAAAGTCTTGACGAGAGCATCTCCATGATGCAACCAGAAGGATTCATTGAAAAAGGCCAAGAGGAAAGAGTATGCAAATTGCAAAATTCCATATATGGACTGAAGCAAGCATCCAGATCCTGTAACATAAGGTTCGATCAAGCTGTGAAAGGTTTTGGATTTATTCAAAACCCTGACGAACCATGTGTATACAAGAGGATTAAAGGTGACAAGTTGGTTTTCCTCATTCTTTATGTTGATGATATACTACTCATTGGAAATGATGTAGGTGTATTGACATCAGTAAAAGAATGGTTAGCAAAACAATTTGATATGAAGGACTTAGGAGAAGCAAGTTATATTCTTGGTATCCAAGTAATAAGGGATAGAAAGAATAGAAAGATTGCATTATCCCAAGCTTCATACATTGATAAACTCTTGTCTAGATTTTCCATGCAAGATTCCAAGAAAGGTATGTTACCTTTTAGACATGGAATCAAACTTTCTAAGGAACAGGTTCCTAAGAATGAGCATGAAGAGCAATTCATGAGTAGAGTTCCATATGCCTCGGCAGTTGGAAGTCTCATGTATGCAATGCTCTGTACGAGACCAGATATTTGTTTTGCTGTTGGCATAGTGTTGGAACCTAGGGTTACAGATTGCGCAGCGGAAGGTTTTAAAAATTTTATGCAATCATTAAACTAACCCATTTGTACAGTAATAATCGAATACATTAATAAAGTGGAGAAACTTTTTCATACCTACGTAGGAGGCTCCTTCACTTTTATACGAACTGCTCCTGATTTGAACCACGTGATCTTCCTCGCTATCTCCCGGAACTGGTAACAGCGTGTGGGCGCGTCACGATATTCAGGACCTGTATGGAGGAAGAAGAGAAGAACACACACAAAAACAAAAACTTGGAAATGTAGCCCTTGTGGTCTCACCACACACTAACTTTTTCTATTTGTTTTGCTTTTGCTTTTTTAATTGCTGTGTCTGTTGTTCGTGACACTCACGATCACTATTTTTAATCATTTCTCTTCTTTTTTTTCTTTTGCTGTGTATGTTGCTTATACACTCGGTTGTTCTTAATTATTTTTTTTATTAAATATATATCTCATATATATTCAAAAATTAAACAAACCAAAATCTTATTTGATTTTTAAAACTTTTTAAAAAATATCTCATATCTTTTAAAAAGATAATTAAATATTTAATATTTGAATTCAAACATTTTAAATTCAATTTCAAATATTTAATTTAATAAAATAAAATAATCATATTATCTTATTTTATTCAAAATCAAATATCAACTAACACCCTCCATTTAGTGATTAACAACATAATTAAATAATCTTATTATTTAATTTATTTAATCACCATTATTCATTAATTAAATAATCTCATTATTCAATTAATTCCCGAATAAATACGTGTCACTTTCGTAACACAATTAATTGGACAATCCAATTAATTAACCGTGACCCTTGTTACCTAAATCGATCGGGCTAGCAAGGGGACCTAATGGACCCACAGTATTTTGAGCTCCAATAATCCTTAGAAATTATTAAATAAACTCTTTAATTAATATTTCATGATTATTAACTTCGGTGTTATTCCACTAAAAACCCGAAGCTGCACTCTCTCAACTGTAGACGTTTTTACACAAACCAATAACTCTCGGTGTCCATCGATATAGCTATTACATATGGTATAATCCTCCACAAGTAGTTCATAATTAGAGCTGGGTCATAATGTCCGTTATACCCCTCTAATCATATCTTTCCATTAAGTACCATTGATTCTCTAATGAACAATAAATCCTACATTCCTTACGGAATTAGGAGAGCGCTCATATTGTCCAAGCCCCGAATCAACCCTTAAGGGAACTACCATCTACTTCTCACAAGAAGGAGTGGATTCCACTATTGTGTACAAACCTTCCCAGCCACAAGCCAAACCGCGATCCCAACATACGGAGTATATTGATCGGGAATGCAACTCCGACCTCACCCATGGTATATCAAAGACCACGATCTAACCTGAAGGAGTCGATAAGACACTCAGGATTAAGATCACCCACATATAGCCATCATAAGTTGATATATATGAATCTCATCGTTAAACGGATCTTAGTGAGAGATTCATATAGATCATGGCCCAGTCCTATATGATCACATCATACAAGGTGCCTCCATTCTCATATCTACATATGAATGATCCAGGATAGGATCACCGTACACTACGAAATGGACCGCAGCTGTAGATTAACCACAAATAAAGTACCCAGCTTTATTTGCTATCTACGGACTCTTTAAATTGCTCGTTTCAAACTGAATCCATCTATATATGACACTCATATACTCAGTTCGAAATTACATCCGGAAATTTTGGATGTTAAGTGCACATGTTATATAAAGTATGACACAAAATGAATGAATATACTACTTCTTTTATTTATGTTCAAATTACATTTACATATTACAAGCTTTAGGGCAAAAACCCCAACAATCTCCCACTTGCACTAAAGCATGTGAGTCATGTCTCGTAACCCTAGACCTTCTAGGTGACCTTCAAACACTTTAGCCGGTAAGGTCTTCGTAAATGGATCAGCATGATTGTCTTGTGTGGCTATCTTGGTGACGATCACATCTCCTCTCTGCACTATCTCTCTAATGAGATGATACTTTCTTTCTATATGCTTCCCTCTCTTGTGGCCTCTTGGTTCTTTGGAATTAGCCACAGCACCACTGTTATCACAATAAAGTGTGATGAGCTTATCCAGATCTGGAACAACTTCCAGATCACTCAAGAACTTACGGAGCCAAACAGCCTCTTTAGCAGCTTCACAAGCGGCTACATATTCGGCTTCCATGGTGGAGTCAGCAATGCAAGATTGCTTTATACTTCTCCACACAATGGCTCCACCACCTAGGGTGAATACTGATCCAGACGTGGATTTTCTAGAATCTCTGTCTGACTGAAAATCAGAATCTGTGTATCCTAACGGGATCAAATCCTGTCCGGAATACACTAACATATAGTTTCTCGTTCTCCGAAGATACTTGAGAATAGTCTTGACAGCAACCCAATGATCTAATTCTGGGTTGGACTGGTACCTGCTGACTACTCCCACTGCATAGCAGATGTCCGGTCTCGTGCATAACATAGCATACATGAGACTACCTACTGCTGATGCATATGGCACACGTCTCATATCCTCAACTTCTTGAGGTGTCTTAGGACACTGTTCCTTAGACAAGTGAACCCCATGTCTAGAAGGTAAATTACCTTTCTTGGAGTTCTGCATCGAAAATCGCACAAGAATCTTGTCGATATATGATGCCTGAGACAATGCTATGAGTTTGTTCTTACGATCCCTTATAAGTTGGATCCCTAGAACATAACTCGCCTCTCTCAAATCTTTCATTTGGAATTGGCTAGCCAGCCAACCCTTTACATCAGATAACACTCCCACTTCATTCCCAATGAGTAGGATGCCGTCCACGTATAGGACCAAGAAAACTACCTTTTTGTCAATGATGCGCTTGTAGACACAAGGCTCATCGACGTTCTGCTCAAAGCCATAGGTTTTGATCACATCATCAAACCTGATGTTCCAAGATCTAGATGCTTGCTTAAGTCCATAGATGGACCTTTGCAACTTGCAAACCTTTTGCTCTTGATCTGGAGACACGAATCCCTCTGGTTGCATCATATAGATGCTCTCATCAAGATTTCCATTCAAGAATGCAGTCTTGACGTCCATTTGTCAAATTTCATAATCGAAATAGGCAGCAATGGATAAGAGAATCCGAATAGACTTAAACATGGCTACTGGCGAGAAGGTCTCTTCATAATCGACCCCCTCTTTCTGGGTATAACCCTTGGCCACTAGCCTTGCCTTGAAGGTCTCTACCTTCCCATCCACTCCTCTCTTCCTCTTGTAGATCCACTTACATCCTATGGGTTTTACCCCATTCGGTAAGTCTACAAGTTCCCAGACTGAGTTAGAGTACACAGACTCTATCTCGAGATTCATGGCTTTAAGCCATTCCTCTTTATCAGGATCTTCCATTGCATTCTTGAATGTCAATGGATCATCCACACTATCAGCAGAGACAAGATCTTGTCCCTCACTTACACCCAAATAGCGTTCAGGCTGTCTTACAACCCTCTCACTACGTCTAGGTGGTAATGTATCCTGACTAGGAATTATCTGACTTTCAGATGTTAATGGATTAACAACTTTAGTTGACTCAGTACTGGTCTCACCAGGCTCCAACTCATTTAATACAATTTTAGAACGAGGTTTATGATCACTTATATAGTTATCCTCAAGAAACGTTGCATTTGTCGATACAAATACTTTGTTATCTTCAGGACTATAGAAGTATCCACCTCTGGTCTCCTTGGAGTATCCTACAAACAAGTAGACCACAGACTTGGGATCTAGCTTTCCAGTTCTGTTCTTCAGCACGTGTGCCGGACACCCCCATATGTGAAAATGTCGTAAACTAGTTTTACGACCATTCCACAACTCTAGGGGAGTTTCAGGAACAGATTTGGATGGCACTACATTCAAAATGTATGCCGCTGTTTGTAACGCATATCCCCAAAAGGAATTTGGTAATGATGAGAAACTAATCATAGATCTCACCATTTCCATTAGGGTTCTATTTCTCCTCTCCGCTACACCATTTTGCTGAGGTGTACCAGGAGCTGTGAGTTGGGAAACTATCCCATGCTCGACCATGAAGTCTTCAAACTCTTGGTCAAGGTACTCACCTTCACGATCTGATCGTAGTGACTTGATAGTCCTACTTAATTGATTCTCAACTTCAGCTCGAAATTCTTTGAACTTTTCAAATGTTTCCGACTTTCGTTGCATTAGGTAGACATATCCGTATCTTGAGTAGTCATCTATAAAGGTGACATAATACTCATAGCTGCCCCTAGCTCTAACATTCATCGGTCCGCAGACGTCTGTATGTATGAGTTCTAGTGGCTCTATAGCTCTAAGCCCTTTTCCAGTAAAAGGTCTCTTAGTCATCTTACCTTCTAAACAGGATTCGCAGACAGGTAAGGTGCCAACCTTTAACTCACTTAAAGGTCCACTTTTTACTAGTCTGTCTATCCGGTCAAGGTTGATATGACCAAGCCTTAGATGCCAGAGATACGTTTCGTTTTCTGGAGAAATCTTATGTCGTTTAGTTTTTGGTTTTTCAACTTTAAACATTTCGGTGTTGAGCAGTGTTGTATGCATTAACGGTCTTAATACATACAAATTGTTTTCATTAATTTCTGAACAAATATTCAGACCATTCTTTGCAATAATAACTGATTTATTATCAAAAGAAACAGAATATAATTGTTCTAACAACTTAGAAACGGAAATCAAATTCCGTGTAAATCCAGGAATATAAAAAACATTGTTCAATAATAAAAAACTATTATTATTACAAAATTGCAATCTTATTGCTCCCACTGCTTTGGCCGACACGACATCCCCCGACCCTACACGCATGGAGAAGGCTCCCTCCTCTAGCTGTGTCCAAGAATCAGTCCACTGCAAAGAAGAACAAACATGGTTAGTGGCCCCTGAATCAACAATCCAAGGTGAAGAATCATCTTCCACTAAACAAGATTCAAGAACAAGTAAATCATATTTACCTTTCTTCTTCTTCTTGGCTACCTCCTCCAGGTACTGAGGACAGTTCCTCTTCCAGTGCCCGACCTTGTTACAATGGAAACATTTTCCTTTGTCTTGGTCGGTGGAGGTGCCCTTCTTTTTGCTTTGGGCCTTCTTGGGTTTGGGCTTACCCTTCGCCTTTCCAGCAGACCTCTTCCTCTTCTTATTATTGGAGGAAGATGGTTCGGCAACATTTGCCTCACCGGTCTTACTTTTGCTGTCCTTGGTCATGGACTCAAAAGTAGCGAGCTCATTGAGCAACTGTGTGAGACTGAACCTTAACTTGTTCATCCCGTAGTTGTTCTTAAACTGATCGAAACTCTTCGGAAGAGTCGTCAGTATGATGCTCACTTAACTGGGTTCATCAATGGCCCCGCCATTGACTTCTACCATGTTGAAGTAGGACATCATGCTCAGGACATGTTCCCGAACTGATGTACCTTCCTTCATGCGAGCGAGCATAGCGGAACGAACAGCTTCGTGTCGCTTTTGCTCGGAGGGCTGCCCGAACATAGCTTGCAATGACTCCATAATTTAGAATGCTGTAGTCATTGCTTCGTGCTTTGTTACAAGCATGTCTGTCATAGAAGCTAACAGATATGTTCGGGCCTTCTCATCAGATGAGACCCATTGCTGGTATGCCTCACGAACAGTTCGTGTGGCATTGGCAGTAGGCACTGGAGGACATTCCTCCGTAAGCACAAACTTGAGGTCTTTTGTGACCAGTATTGCATTAATGTTAAGTTTCCATTTTGTGTAGTTATCACCAGTTAATTTATCGTTTGCAAGTATTTGTAATAGTGCAGATGACATGGCTGAAAAAACATAAATTAAAGATTCATTCAGTCATACATTCTAAACATGTGCTAATGTTCGGCATAAAATTAAACATGATGCATGAAAATGTTTAATGAACAAGAATAACCCTAAAAACAATGTTTCTATGCCACGACAATCCAACATACCACAAGCAAGTGCCGCCTTAGGGTCGGTCAAATTCTTGCATGTTGGATCGAGACCTTCTCAGTCAAAGGATATACCAGAATAACTCTTATGCCAATATCATTCAACCATCGTTTATTAGGTCAGGTTTTTAATTAACCAATTTAATTAAAACCTTGTGAGTGTAACCCATCATTTCAGATCTCAAGAGCTTAACTCGAGAATTGCCGCCTTAGGGTCGGTCAATCCCGAAATCCCCTCCGAAATCCTATCTGTTAGGAAGTCAACCTTGGTATTGATTCTTATGGAAACCCTCCTTAGGGAGGACGAAAACAAAGCCGTCACGAGGCCCCACTCGAATCTCACGGTGTTGAACTAATGATGGAGACCGCGGGATATAATGTCATATATCCCTCTCCCACTCACTATTTTATATTAAGGGTTTTCTATTAATATTAATGCACCTAGATAAAACTAGATTAAACGGCTAATATTAATCTAAGCGTCAAGTGCATTAATCACAAATTATTAGAATCCTATTCCAATAACTAATAAACTAAATTGATTTTTAACACTTAAAAAATTTAGTTCATTAGTGATAATTCAAATCTATGTAAACTGTTTACTAAAACTAGAATTATTATTAAATGTGTATTTACCAAGTTTTAACTATTAAAACTAAACACATTATTTAGGTCCAATTATTATTAGGAGCTTAATCAAATTAATCCTAATATATATATTAAGGACCCTACTAATCTAAGTAATTAAACTCTTTAATAAAAAGATTAGTAATTAATGAGATTTACCAAGTTTTTACTCCTTAAAAACTAATCTCATTAATAATAGCCAATTATGTGAATAACCCATTTTAATCAAATTAAAAAAAAATTAAACACATAATATAGATGGCTATAATGCATGTATGATATATCAACATATATATATGTGTAGGCACAACTAATTTAAATGACATGTATATGCATGGCAATGCTTAATCATCAAATAATTAAAACATACATGAGTTGACCGAGTGTTGTGGATTATTTAACCTAAAAATTGGAATCTAATTACAAAAAATATTTCCAAGGCATCCCTTGGTCTTCTTGTAATTTCCAAGATTTCCAATCTCTTCAGGTCATGTTCGGGTGTAGCATGCGTGGGTAGGTATCACTAGACGTTGAGCGCTGGTAGGGAAGGCCTCGCGAAGCGCGCAGGAAGGCTGCGTGAAGCGCGCTGGAAAGCTCGGTGGGAAGGCATCGCTGCTGCGCGCGCGCTGGTAGGCGGTTGTGCGCTGCAGGCGCGCGCTGGTAGGCGCTGCGCGTGTTGGTCTGCCTGCACACAGGCTGAAGGCATGCGTTGGTCATGCATGCGCGCTGATGCGCCGGTCTTTTGCGCGCTTTTATGCGCTGGTGGCACTGGTGGCATGCTCTGGTGCATGCAAGCTCGCTGGTCTTCATGTGCACGTTGAACTACCAGGTCTCTTGCAATTACATTTTTTTTTAATAATACAACAGTAAAATAAATAAAAAATTATACAACCCAGAAACACTCTAAATCCACAACACCATAAAAAATTACGATCAACCATGTTTTTTTAAATTAAACAATTTAATTAAAAAAACATCATACACTCATCAAAAAAATATGTGCCTACACATTCATACATATCAGAAGTAATCGAATTCGATTATACTGTACAAAAATTGGCTCTGATACCAATTGTTGGAACCTAGGGTTACAGATTGCGCAGCGGAAGGTTTTAAAAATTTTATGCAATCATTAAACTAACCCATTTGTACAGTAATAATCGAATACATTAATAAAGTGGAGAAACTTTTTCATACCTACGTAGGAGGCTCCTTCACTTTTATACGAACTGCTCCTGATTTGAACCACGTGATCTTCCTCGCTATCTCCCGGAACTGGTAACAGCGTGTGGGCGCGTCACGATATTCAGGACCTGTATGGAGGAAGAAGAGAAGAACACACACAAAAACAAAAACTTGGAAATGTAGCCCTTGTGGTCTCACCACACACTAACTTTTTCTATTTGTTTTGCTTTTGCTTTTTTAATTGCTGTGTCTGTTGTTCGTGACACTCACGATCACTATTTTTAATCATTTCTCTTCTTTTTTTCTTTTGCTGTGTATGTTGCTTATACACTCGGTTGTTCTTAATTATTTTTTTTTATTAAATATATATCTCATATATATTCAAAAATTAAACAAACCAAAATCTTATTTGATTTTTAAAACTTTTTAAAAAATATCTCATATCTTTCAAAAAGATAATTAAATATTTAATATTTGAATTCAAACATTTTAAATTCAATTTCAAATATTTAATTTAATAAAATAAAATAATCATATTATCTTATTTTATTCAAAATCAAATATCAACTAACACCCTCCATTTAGTGATTAACAACATAATTAAATAATCTTATTATTTAATTTATTTAATCACCATTATTCATTAATTAAATAATCTCATTATTCAATTAATTCCCGAATAAATACGTGTCACTTTCGTAACACAATTAATTGGACAATCCAATTAATTAACCGTGACCCTTGTTACCTAAATCGATCGGGCTAGCAAGGGGACCTAATGGACCCACAGTATTTTGAGCTCCAATAATCCTTAGAAATTATTAATTAAACTCTTTAATTAATATTTCATGATTATTAACTTCGGTGTTATTCCACTAAAAACCCGAAGCTGCACTCTCTCAACTGTAGACGTTTTTACACAAACCAATAACTCTCGGTGTCCATCGATATAGCTATTACATATGGTATAATCCTCCACAAGTAGTTCATAATTAGAGCTGGGTCATAATGTCCGTTATACCCCTCTAATCATATCTTTCCATTAAGTACCATTGATTCTCTAATGAACAATAAATCCTACATTCCTTACGGAATTAGGAGAGCGCTCATATTGTCCAAGCCCCGAATCAACCCTTAAGGGAACTACCATCTACTTCTCACAAGAAGGAGTGGATTCTACTATTGTGTACAAACCTTCCCAGCCACAAGCCAAACCGCGATCCCAACATACGGAGTATATTGATCGGGAATGCAACTCTGACCTCACCCATGGTATATCAAAGACCACGATCTAACCTGAAGGAGTCGATAAGACACTCAGGATTAAGATCACCCACATATAGCCATCATAAGTTGATATATATGAATCTCATCGTTAAACGGATCTTAGTGAGAGATTCATATAGATCATGGCCCAGTCTTATATGATCACATCATACAAGGTGCCTCCATTCTCATATCTACATATGAATGATCCAGGATAGGATCACCGTACACTACGAAATGGACCGCAGCTGTAGATTAACCACAAATAAAGTACCCAGCTTTATTTGCTATCTACGGACTCTTTAAATTGCTCGTTTCAAACTGAATCCATCTATATATGACACTCATATACTCAGTTCGAAATTACATCCAGTAATTTTGGATGTTAAGTGCACATGTTATATAAAGTATGACACAAAATGAATGAATATACTACTTCTTTTATTTATGTTCAAATTACATTTACATATTACAAGCTTTAGGGCAAAAACCCCAACACATAGTTAGCAGGTTTCAATCGAAACCTGGTCCTGATCATTGGACGGCAGTCAAGCATATTTTCAAGTATCTTAAAAGAACTAGAGATTATATGCTTGTATACTCTGGAGGGGATTTAATTCCCGTTGGGTATACAGATTCTGATTTTCAGTCGGATTCTGACTCCAGAAAATCCACATCAGGATCTATGTTTACCATTGGAGGAGGAGCAGTCATATGGAGGAGTATCAAGCAATCTTGTATTGTTGATTCCACCATGGAAGCTGAGTATGTTATTGCATGCGAAGCTGCAAAAGAGGCTGTTTGGCTCCGCCAATTCTTGATTGACTTGGAAGTGGTTCCTAATGCGAATAAGCAGATCACTATACACTGTGACAACAATGGAGCAGTGGTTAATTCGAGAGAACCAAGAAGTCATAAGAGAGGTAAACACATAGAAAGGAAATATCACCTTTTATGGGAAATTGTTCATAGGGGAGACGTAACGATCACCAAAATCACGTCAGCAGAAAATCTAGCGGATCCTTTCATAAAGGCTCTACCTCAGAAGAGTTTTGATGGGCACCTAGAGAATATGGGAATGAGAGATATGACACACTTGCTATAGCGCAAGTGAGAGATTGTTAGGATTCTTAAATTGATAGGAATTAGGGAAAAGCACAATTCCTTTTCAAGTAAGGAAATTGGCCAACCCTAGATTTCTTACACATAGAATTCGGCCAACCCTATTTTGAGAAGGAGAAATTTCGGTCACCTTATAAATATAAGGTGATAATTTTTGGCCACCTAGAAGCTTGAGTGAGAGAGATTTTTGTTTGCTTTGAAAATAAAAATCTTACTTAATACATATAGAATTTCGGCCAAGAGAGAAAAAGAAAAATAAGTTCTCATTCGATAGTGCACTTGCAAGCCTTTAACATCAAAAGGTTTTGTCCACACTTTCGATTTACGGTTACGCGAGTTCCAATCATATCGATTGTGAATTCAAAAGTGACCGGAACTATTTTTCTAGGCTCTTGGTGTTTTGGGATTGAAGATCAGGATCAGAAGTTCCATACATCCATTCTCAGGTAAGCAATTCAAAGAAAAAAGGGAGACCACGCTCCTAGGTGATTCACGTACGTGCTAGGATTGAAGATCTTACGGATTACCATCGACGTAAGTCAATCGGATCACGCGACAAGAGGTATTTAACTCTAACCGTATATTTGTGTTTAATTAATTAAAGGGTTAAGGTTCAAATCTTTAGAAAATTTTTAAACTATACGAAAATCTACTTTCCGCCTTCCGCTGCGGTTTTAGTTAATTTTTCCCTACAACTTATAATGAGGAAAGTAAAACAATTCATGGATTTGCTATGCAACTGGCTGCTTAGAGCCACAAATGGAGAGACTAGCCTTCAATAGTTCCAGTAAGAGAACAAGCCCAAGCAATGAATTCTTACAATCTGTGGCATGTGCATGAACTTTTTGAACATTCCTACAATCCGTGGCCTATCAATGAACCATATGGAAATTCCCATAGTCAGTGGTCGAGTTATGAACCATGTGACAACACTTACAACCCAGATTGGAGGAATTATCAAGACTTCTCGTGGAGCTACAATGAAGTCAATACCTATGAGCAGCCGATCTAACCATCACTTGAACAGACAATGAAGGAATTCATGCAAAGCATGGATCAGAGAATGAATCAGCATGACAAAATGTTGCAAGAACATATGGAACGGTTTCAAAACATTGTTGCTTCAATAAGGAAGATGGAGGTGAAAATTGGGTAGTTGGCTGAAGCTTTTCAAAAGACGGAGCCTGGAAAATTCCCAAGCCAACCGGAGCAAGAAGATGTTGCCACCATCACTTTGAATGGTGAGATTGTCAATACCATAGTGAGCCATGAACTTTCTAATGATTTTTTTAGTGTTGTAGATGAAGAAGTAGAAAAGGAGGAGACGGAAAAAAAAGTGAAGGAAGCGGAAGATATACCTTTCAAGGCACTGCTCCTATGCAAGGAACTCAAGCTTTATGTCCCTCCCATTACTTTTCCGAGCCACCTACACAAATGGAAGTGGAATAAGTGGTTTTCTGAACTTATTTCATCACACTTTATAATGAAAATTACTTGATTTTGGTTATTGTGTGTAGGAACATGCCGGCACGCGAAATTTTTTTCCATGCCTTGATCACGCACAAGCGTAAATTTGAGACATTGGAATTTGGTTGAGTTGTGGTTGCACTCGTCTTGCCGAGACGTTAAATAAAGTGCTTGGTGGGAGGCAACTCACCTTGGTAATTTCTTTTAAATTTTTTTGTTTTAGTTTTTAATTTTTAGTTTACTTTTGTTTTTGTTTTTCGAGTTCTTGCCTTCCATCTTTTTTTTTCTTTATTCGGTGTCCATGCTTTTAATATCATATAAACATTGGGGGAAATGTTTAGATTAGGTTTGGGGGTGTGAATTCATGTTTATTTTCTTTTTTGAGTCTTTATTGAAATCTGTGAAAAAAGTGACATGTTTTGAAAATTTTTGAGGCAAACGTTTCGTTAAAACTGTATTCATTGGTGAGGAAATAAATTTTTCCGTCCATGTAGCATTCTTCGTTTTTTCGATACAAATCCAGAGGTATAAGGAACGTAAATTTCTGGGTGGTGGTTTAAAAGTTATGATTGTTTCTTCGATCAAAGGTCATGGGCGATGCCCTGTTTTTGAAATTCTGCACGTGAATGTTTTTCGTCGTCTGTTTTCTCACTTTTCCTATTCGAATTTTGAGATGTTTCTAAATGCAAAGTGTAAGTTTGCATGTCTATTTTCGTGTGTTAAAATTTGGTTAACTTTTATTATGTATTTTGAGTGATATGCATTAAAGAACAGACGTAGATCAATTTCAAAAGTCACCAGTTTTTGAATTTTTGTCCTCCATGTTGAGATGCTTCTTTTGTGTGCTTTAAGAGCTGCAATATATGTGCTTTATTCATTGAGTTTAGACTAACGTCTTGCCACTTAGAGTATTACATTGCATTTTTCAAAATTTATGACATGCTCTTGATTTGATGGTGGATAGGATGCTTAGTTGAATTGCCATGATTAATTGTGGAGGCTACTCTTATGAGTTCATTAAGCCAAAAAGCGTTACATAAATAACATTATATGAGGGTTCTTTTGTTTCTACTCCTAAACACTCATTAGGTTCTTAGCATTAGAAATTGATCTTAATAGGTTATGCATTGGATATTAAAGAACATTCATCCTAAAAAGATATCACATGTGGACTTTGCTCTAGTTTTGGTTGAACCATTAGAAGTGATATAGGCAATGTGTGCTTGAACCGAATTAAAAGGCCTTAAATATTTCCTACCTTTATATGTGTGCTCCATAGCCAATTTTGAAGCCAAACACTATAAGAATTTTTTTCTTTCATCAGCCACATTAACTTAACCCCAATGAGCCATAATTTAGCTATTACCTTATAGCTTGGGATCATATTGAGGTGATGAAGATGATTGAAGAGAGTTCAAAATAGGTGACTAGCTGAAGTGCATGTACACAAGGCAAAGCAAGAAGATCAAATGCAAAGAAGGTGTTGAAGGAATTATGTAATTGATGTACAAATTCTCATCTTAAAAAAAAGAGTTAAAAAATAGAAGAAAAAAAAGATAAATGAATGAGATGATGAATCAAATGAAAGAAAGTGAAAAGGAATAGAGCTTTACAATGAAGTGATGAGAAATCAAAGTCAACTCAAGAAGAAGGATGAACGAAAATTGTTGAAGAAGCCTAGATGCAAGTGGAATGAAGAATTCGAAGAAATTCGGCCGAGTATGAAGATTGCCGAAGAATTTCTCGATATGATCCTAGGTTTGTTTGCTATCCTTTTCCCGTTCTATCTTAACCTTCACCCCAATGACCCCGTTACAACCAAAGAAAAGACCTAATTGATCTTTTGGAAATGCTAGCTCGAGAGTAAAGGTAAACATGTGCTTTATCTTTTTCTTAATGTCTGATTCCATTCATGAGATCCTTTGCATAAAAATCAAGTGTTCTTTTTATTATATATTCATATGTGATAATATTTAGAAAATTTCTTGTGCTGAACTTCATTCGCATATGCTTGATGAGTGTATTTGCCTAGGTTCTGTGTGAAATTAATGAGTGACATCTTGTGCGAATTAGAGTCAAAGCGAATTATATTTATGGCGTTGGCGATGTGTTTTTGAAGCTAGAGTGTCTTGAGTATGGGCTTTTCATTAAAACCAAGCATGCATTTAAATTTGTGGCATAATTTTAGTCTTTATTCAATGGCTATAGCATGCATTGGCCTTTGAATGGTACATGTGAGATTGCATCTTAATTATTTGGTTTTTCGCAGAAATATATGTTTGTGGGTAGCATAGTTGTAAACCCTAAGGAGACAAAACTCCTCCTACTAGGGACACCTAGAGGTTTAAAGGCTTGTAGCATACGCTCAATGTTATCGTGTTCCTTACGAAAGTGGCATAGTTTAAAATTTTGTTTTTAGGTTTTGTTATTTTTTTAGTTTTTGTTTATATTCTAGTTTTGCTTGAGGACTAGCAAAAGATAGGTTTGTGAGTATTTGATCGGTCTATTTCCATACATGTTTTAGGTCCCCATTTCCTATTATTTGTGATTTGTTCTCGGGTGAAATTAGATATTTTATGTGTTTGTTGAGCATGTGTAGGTCACATTCCTTAGATCAAGTGTTTGATGTTATTTTCATGGAAAAGAGCTTAAACAAGAAGAAAATGAGCAAAACTGTCAACAACCGCTGCGAAGGTCGCTCTCCATGCATGACCTCAACCGCGGTAAGTCTAGCGGTACATTCTAGTTGGATTTCTATTCTTTTCCACGGTTCATACCGCTTCCCAGATATCAACCGCAACCGTGGTCTACACAGCGCAACACTCCGGGAAAGGATGAATTTCGGACAGTGCAGATGAGCTGTGTTATGAAGGTCATATCTCTTAGCTCCGATTGAATTGTGTGTCCTGCCCCTATGGAATTGAAGCCCCGGAAATTTAGTTTCCAACCCAATTAAGGCTTGTCGATTTGAATTTTCTAGAAGAAGTTACGCATGTGTTAGTACCCGTTGCACAGATCAGTCAGTCATGTAATCCATGAATAGTGACGGGATTTGTATTGCTAGTTGTTGGATCGGGAAATATTACATTCTTGGACATGAGTGGGAGTCTTGGGAAGAAAATTGACACATAATCCTTATCTTCCTTCAATAAATAATCAATTTTAATGGATTAGGAAAGAAATAAAATCCCAGAAGGTAGAGTTCCAAAAGAGAATTGATTTCTTGTTGTTTAAGGACTTGGCTTAGAATCTAAAGCCTATTTAAACCTATGTGAACCCTAATTTCGAGAGAGAGAAGCCAAGGGAGGTCCCAAGCCACCAAAGGGGCCGTCCCTCATCACACCACCACCATTGTTGCACTTGGAAGCTTGAAGAAGACATTCATGGGTTTTATCAACTATTTCTCCTCTTCTTTTAATCTTTTCATGTGTAATTAATTCCATACTAGGGAATCAATGTGAATTTATGTGATGCTCTTATTTTGATTTAATTCTATATTTATTCATTAATTCAAATTTAGATTTATTCAATTCATTATATATCTTATTCTTGACTTGTATTGATCTATGGAAATTAATTGATGTTTGTCTAGGGTTTCGATAATTTATAAATTGAGATTGCGTTATAGGAAAATAGGTAGTCTTAATTACTTTTCAATTGAATGGGTATAATTGTTCTTGACATAGGAATATGCGAGACAATTTTGGTTCACTAATTCTTGCACGTAATGGGTTTTTGGCTATTGCTCACACCTTGGAAAAAGGTGAGTAGTGGTTGAAAGCATGTGGTTAAACCCTAGTAGGAATAACGGTAATACCATAATTAAGATAAGAATGAACCCTGAATTTGGATTGAATATTGTTAATGGAGTTAATTGATGAACATTGAGTATTATATATGGGGAGCATCGGTTACCTAGTTCTTCTTCTCTTGATCACAAATAAACATTCTTTTTAATTGTTTTCTTAGTTTAATTTAATTTAGTTTTAGTTTAATCGATCAATCATAAATCTCTTGGTTACTTTTATTTAATTAGAATTATAATTAGTGTAAGAACCTCAGTTTTATGATTGGCTTATTTCATGACAAATCACATTGGGGATGTTTGTAATGGGTAGCTTAGGTTTTATTGTGGTTCTTCATCAACAAGCTTCCAAGATCCCATAGTGCTTCAAGAGAGGTAGTTTACTTGTCTTGACTCTTTTGAAGAGATCTTAGTTGCACACACTCACTTGCATGCATTATATTCTTGATTACATGCTATTGAATGATGCATTGTATGCCTCTTTTCACACTCCACACTTGCACATTTTACACATCACTTAGTGTGTTGAGTTTGCCCAGAAAAGAGAATTTCTTCTCTTAGCGCGGCCTAGACCGCTTGGCAAGACATGCTTGCACCGCGGCATACAGAGCGGTATACCTCAGCAGGGTCATGCTTCCTATACCCCTTCCTGTACACTTGCACGCAAAGCGACCCAAGTCACGGTGTTGTCCAGTAGGCCTCTGTTGCCCATACCGCGGTCTGTGCACCATGCATGCACAGCGCCCTGCACCGCGCTGTTGTCCAGACGGTGCACTGCTGTGTGTACCGCGGTCTGGACACTTACCCGAGCCGCGGTCCAGCAAGCGGTATTGACGGGATTTTGTTTCTCAAACCCAAAACGACGCAGTTTTGTCTAGGGTTTCTATATATATGTTCTCTTCTCTTCTTGGCCGAATTAGAGCTTTATAAACCCATTTTTATGAGAGAGAACAACCCCTAGAGAGAGAAAGCTTTAAGCTTTGTTCCTTGACTCTCCAAACCCAAAACCCATCACCTTCATGCATTTCTAAGCATCTTTAAGGCATGGGTCTTCATCATTAGTTGACTTGGTAAGTTGAACAAAAACTCCATATTTATCATTTGTTCATACTTTCCAAGATTGTGTTTTTATTGCATTTATTAGTTGATTAAATGCTAGGACTCTATTTAATGCATATATTTATGAGTTCCTTTGTATGATTGGGTTTGTATTGTGATAGCTTGCATTTAGGACATATTTGCCCTCTAGCTAATTAGGACTCATTGATTGCATTTGTTAATTGCATTTATTGTCCTTGCCATGATTAATGACAACATATGTTGATATGGCTTTGTTTGATGACTAGAGTTTAGACTTGCACATCTATATCTAGTTAGGTCTTTATGAGCATTCATATAGACATTGATATCTAGGATTTGTACTTAGTGTCATCTTAAATCCCTAGATAAGCATTTAGTGTTGCCTAGCATTATTTGTATTTTGAGTATTCATATATTCACTTAGGTTGTTAATCTCTTCTTGAGAGTTAAGTCTTGTGACTACTAGGTGTAGTGCACAAGCAAGTGAAGTCTTGCAACCAAGGTGTGGTTGGCAAGCAAAGTGATCAAGGATTCACTATAAAGGCCCGTTGGGTAGTAGTGGTGGGTTAGTGACCGAGAATGGTGTGACTAGAGGTCAACCTAGGTTGTAAACATCATTACAATAGTGGATTTGAGGATCGTATGTGGCTAGAAAGATAGCCCGTGGTTTTTCCCTTGTCGAAGGGTTTCCACGTCAAAATCAAGTGTTCTTTATATTTCCGCACTTTACTTGATTTTGTATGTATGGTTGTATTGGGTTAATTGTGTTTAATATTGACTAATCGAAAAGTTGGTAATAATCGATTAACAACCCATTCACCCCCCCCTCTAGGTTGTTAGACACACGTTAAGAGTGTATTTTCAATTAGTTTAATCAATAAATCACTTTTCCTCGTGGGAACGATCCTTATTTGCTATTGTACTTATCTTCACGATTCGTGCACTTGTGAGTGAGTATTTTATAACATGGATTTAACACATCAATAATTCAGATCTTTTGAAAGCCATACATATTGTCTATACGCAATTAGAGCCTGAAGCTGCAGGGATTGCTAATTTTGGAAATGAGGTAAAAAGTTACAACTTGCAATCAATTTTATAATTCCAATATTATAACTTCTTTGAAAATACACTCTAAGCGTGTGTCTACAACCTAGAGGGGGGGTGAATGGGTTGTTAATCGATTATTACCAACTTTTTCGATTAGTCAATATTAAACATAACCCAATTAAAACAAACATACAAAATCAAGTAAAAGTGCGGAAATATAAAGAACACTTGATTTTGATGTGGAAACCCTTCGACAAGGAAAAAACCACGGGCTATCCTTCTAGCCACAGACGATCACAGAAATCCACTATATGAGTAAAAGGTTACACCCTCAAGTGATACTCGGACTCTCACTTTCGACAACCTCAGGCTATGGACACTACCACTCGCCACACTTGGTTCAATCCCTAGTGATATCCTCTGATACACTACTTTTGGCGTGAGCACCTCCTACTCTACCCGCAAGCCTTTTATAGTGGCACTTGACCGATGCTTGCCAACCACAACTAGGTTGCAAGACTTCAATGCTTGTGCAACTTCACCCTGAAGCCACAAGACTTTGACTCAAGAAGAGTATGGGGTCTAAGTGAACAATCAATGAATGCTCAACACAATATATGTTAGACCAAACATACAATGCTTAACTAGATGTAGATAATGCAATACAACATCCTAGTTATCAAATAATACCTACATGTACACACATGAGGTCTCAATTAGTTGTAGAGAAATTCTAACAACCTAATTGTCAATTAAATTCACATAAACATTCATAAACTTGACTAGATGCACAAAGTCAACCTAATCATCAATTAAGCATACATGAATATTTATGGATTAGCTATTTAGGCATATATGACCTAATAATGCAAGCTATCACAAACAAACACAATCAAATATTCATGAACATTAACTAGTTGATTAAAACACAATTTCTCAACCTAGTTATCAATTAATCACACATGAATATTTATGACCTAGCTTTTAGGCAAAAATGACCTAATCAATTAAGCTATCAAAATACAAACTCAATCATGTTATCAAGACTCATAAATATGCAATAAAGTAGAGTCTAGGTATTTAATCATGCAATAAATACCTAATCTAGAGTAAGAAGAACAATAAATGACATTCAAAGAAGTTCTTGCTTACCTAGTCATGAAACAATGAAGACCCATGCTCAAATGATGTTGAATGATGCAAGATGGAGATGGGTTTTGGGTTTGGAGAGTCAAAGATGCTTTCTTGAAGCTTTCTCTCTCTAGAAGCTCTAACCTCTCTCTAAAAATGATTTTCTGAGCTCTTGGTCGGCCAAGAAGAGAAGAGGAAGAATATATATGAAGCCCTAGTTAAAACTACATCGTTTTGAACTTGGGAACCAGAATCCCGTCAAAACCGCTTGCTAGACTGCGGCACAGGTAAGTGTCCAGACCGCGGTACATACAGCAGTGCACCGTCTAGACAACACCGCGGTTGGGACCGCTGTGCGTGCAAGTGCACAGGTCGCGGTCCATGTCGCGCATGACGCACTGGAGAATACCGCTCCGTGCGCCGCGGTGCAAGCAAAGCCTGCCGAGCGGTCTAGGCCGCGCTAAAGGGAAAAATCCCTTTTTAACACTCAAGAAAAAAGTCTATCTTACATGAATGTTGTGCAAGTGTGAAGTGAGTGAGATGCACACAATGAAGCACAATTAACATGTCAAACATGTTTATCAAATGAGATACAATGCAAGATATGATATCTAATGCAAGCTAGTGAGTGTTTTAGAAAAGGATGCACACTTATATAAACAATAAAGAACACAAATGCAAGATAAACAAAACATGCATGAAGTGTGTGTGTGTACCTAAACTCTTCAAGAGACAAAGTCAAGTGAGTATACCTTTCGCTCTTGAAGTCATGGAGATGCTTGGAAGCTTGCCAATACGGACCTAAGCTACCCATTACACAATCATCCCCAATATGGTATGGTTTGTCATGAAATAAGCCAATCATAAAATCGAGGTCCTTACATTCTTTGCATGGGAGTATTGTGTCATATACTCATATTTATATATATTATTTACATACCGATCTCATGCCTCATGAATGTAGCTCATATACTTTAAGGATGAAAAGAAAAGTTTTGGTGAACTAGCAGCCATGGCAGTTAGAAGCAAAATGCAACCGGGTGTATAAGTTTTATTACAAAAATCTATGTAATAATAATAAATAATAATACACTTGAAATGATATTCATACTTATAATACTTAATAATTTTTATTGTAGCTGATTGGTGGGTAATGTATGGAAATTGTGCTTCATCATTGCGTGCAATAGCAATTCGCATACTGTCACAAACAGCATCATCTCCTGCCTACGAAAGAAATTGGTCCACATTTGCTTTAATCCACACAAAACAAAGAAACCGTCTTGCATATTCTAAGCTTGAACAACTTGTTTATTGTTATTATAATATGAAGTAGAAACTTAAGAATATGGCAGCTGAAAAGATAAAGTAGATGGAACTGATTTTATGGACCTACTTCAAGTAGCTGCTGAAGTAGGGGACGGTAATGAGAATCCTTTTTTTTACTGGGTTAGACCTGCCTATTTGGATGATGATGAGGGAAATCATGATCCACAAATTGCTTCTCATGCTCGAGACATAGGAATAAATGTTGAACAAGTGATTAGAGAAAAAGTTGGTGTAGATCGTGGAGTTACTGTTAGCAGCTCTTCCGATGACCAACATACCTCTGATGGAAATAGTGGAGGAAAAGATAATGGAGATGATGGAGGTGAGGGAGGAGGTTGTGATTCGGGTGCAAGAGGTTGGGATGCTGGTGCAACAAGTTGGGATGTTTGTGCCGGAGGTTGGGATGCTGGTGCAACATGTTGGAATACTAGTGTGGCAGGTTGGGATGCTCATGTAGGTAATTTTGATCAAAATCGTGATAGACAATATGGAGGAACAAATCAAATTGATAAAGATTCTTTGAATATGACTCTCTCCTCAATGAGTATGGACATAGAAAATAGTTATTTGGGTGATTCGCAGACAAGGTCAGGTTCTCATGTACAATATTATGGTAGTTATGGTGGCTACAGTATATTTCATTATCCTTCTCCACAAATGCCATATTCAATACCTATGCATGCATATCAACAATATCCACCAAGTTGGGTAAATCCAAACTATCTAATTCATGGATCAGTTGGAAGAGATCAAGCAACATGCGTGTGGCATATTAATAATTACCTTGAAAACTATGATTGCACATTTTCCTGGGAAAATTATTGTTCGAATCAAGATAGAAATGTATCTTATGCATTTGAACCAGTAAGGAATTCATTTTGGTTTTAAATTTCAGACATGCTATTTGTTATTATGTATGAATTATGATTTACGATAGAATCTCGGAAGTATGGAACTATGTATATATTTTTAAGATAATTTTGTTTATTAAATATTTAATCTCTTAATATTGTATATAATATTGTAAAAGTGAAACAAAATATTATTCTATTAAATACTCAATTTTAAAAATTATATACAAACTCTATCTATGTTATAATTTATAATAAACTCATTACTATGCTAATTTATCGTTGAAATATGATTCATTTGATGTATAATTACTTGTTTAAGCTTGTCCTAAAGTTTCACAAAAAAATTCTAACTTTAGATGTAAATGTCCATCATTTTTTTTAATTTTTTTACCGAATATCCACCGATATCGATAATATCCCCGATATATCCATAAATTTAGAAGCCCGATATTGATACCGATACCGATATTTTATTCCTTGACAATAACTCAACGATCTACACCAACTTCTTCTCTAATCACATGTTCAACATTTATTCCCATGTCTCAAGCATGAGAAGCAATATGTGGATTATGATTTCCTACATCATCATCCAAGGACGTAGGTCTAACCCAGTTAAAAATCGGATTCTCATTATCGTCCCCTGCTTCAACAGCTCCTTAAAATAGTTCCATAAAATCAGTTTCATTTACTTTATCTTTTTCAGTTGACATATCCCTATGTTTCAACTTCATATTATAATAACAATAAACAAGCTGTTCAAGCTTAGAATAGGCAAGACGGTTCCTTTGTTTTGTGTGGATTAAAGTAAATGTGGGCCAATTTCTTTCACAAGCAGAAGAAGATAATGTTCGTGACAGTATGTGAAGTGCTATTGCACGCAATGATGGAGCATAGTTTCCATACAGTTGTAAGTCGCGCAACGGAAAGAAGAAAGATTTTTAAAATTTTTATCTTTGGACATTTTTCTTTATACACGAATATGAGAAGGGATTTGTTTTCATACCTTTGAAGATCTCTCCTTTGTTTCTTTTCGATCCTTCACCACTAAGCCTTTTGAGCTATGACCTGCGATCTGGCAACTGTGTGTGGGCACATCATGGATTCTGGAGTACTGGATGGATGCTACAGAGGAAGAAGAAGACAACTCCTTGTCCTATTGAAAAATTCGGCCAAGCAAGAATATATGTATTTTTTTTTTCTTCTTGCTGAAATCGCTCTTTCTTTCTACTAGCTTTAGGGTAGGTTGTTTCCTGATATCATATTTATATTATCAGGAGACTAGGGTTTTAGTGAACCAGTTAAGATAAGATTCTAAATCCAATATTAATATGGATTGTCACTAAGACTTGAACCCTTGACCTCTTTAAAGGAAATAAAAATAGGCTCTATTATTTTAATCATTTGCTCTTGTCAAGGTTCAAACCTGTAACCTCCAATTAATAATTCTTAATTATTAATTTGTCAATTAAATAATAACATTATTCAATTTAATTAATCAATTAAAAAATTTATTAATTAAATAATCATATTATTTAATTAATTCCCAGAATAAATCCAAGTCACTTTTGTAATATAATTAATTGGACCATCCAATTAGCCGTGAATATTGTTACCAATAATCGTAAAGGGCTAGCAAGGGGACCTAATAGACCCACCTTTTTGAGCTCCAATAATACTTAGAAAAATTAATTAAAACTCTTTAATTAATATTTATGATTATTAACCTCGAAGTTATTCAACTGAAAACACGATGTTGCACTCTCGTAACCGTAGATGCACAACCAAAATATTAGTGTCCATCGATATAGCTATTTTATATGGTATGATCCTCCAAAAGTAGTTCATAATTAGAGCTAGGTCATAAAGTCCGTTAAACCTCTCTAATCATTTTCCTTTAAGTGCCATTGATTTTCTAATGAACAATTATATCTTTCTTTCCTTTAAGGAAGAAGGAGAGCACTCTTAATCGTTCAAGTCCTGAATAAACCCTTAAGGGAACTACTCATCCACTTCTCGCAAAAAGAAGTGGATTCCTCTATTGTGTACATACATTCCCAACCACAAGCCAAACCGTGATTCCAGGATACGGAGTTATTGATTGGGAATGCTACTCCGATCTAACCCATGGTATGTCAAAAACCACGATATAACCTAAATAAGTCAATAAGACACTCGGGATTAAGATCTCCTATATACAACCAACATTTGTCGATATATATGAATCTCAACATGTAACGGATCTTAGTGAGATATTCCTATAGATATATGATCACATCTAGGATAAGACCACCGTACATTACAGAATAGACCGCAGCTGTAGATTAACCAACCATAAATAAAGTACCTAGCTTTATTTGCTTTCTACGGACTCTTTAGATTGCACCTCTCAAGCCCAATTCCTCTATATATGACATTCATATACTTAGTTTGAGATTACATCTAGCAATCTTGGATGTTTATCACATATAATATAAACGTAGGAGTCATATTTATTGAATGAAAATGCTACTTTTTTTTATTAATGGATTTATAACATTTACAAATTACAAGCTTTAGGGTATAAATCCCAACAACAGTACCTATCAATTTGCAGCCCAATGCATCACTGGTAACTAATTGTTACAAACTTGTCTTTGTTTTCAAAAGACTATCAAGGGCAATATGATTGGTCGCAAATCAAGTTGCACCAGACCGCACTATCCCCTTTACAAACCTCCCTCATTTGGGATAGTAATCATCCATGATTATATATACAGTTTGTTACAGCCTTAGCATCATGAATGACACTTGAAATAATGTCCTTCTTTCCAATATCCTCAAAAATCTAATCTATACAATATGTTGCACAATGAGTCCAAAATAAGGAATATTTTTTCATCAATTATTTACATGCTTTAACAAATGCAGAGCCATTGTTTGTGAAAATTTGCACAACGTTCTTCTCACCGACCTCTTTCACTACATCTTTGAGCTATCCATAACTATACTGATGATCTTTAATTTTGTTGGATGCATCAACAGATTTTAGGAAAATTGTGTGACCCTTACAATACACCATAAAATTAATTATCGATAATCTTGTCGGTCTCATCCACCCATCAAATATTATGGTGCAGTCATATTTCTCCTATTTATTTTTGAAGTTATCAACATACTCTTTCATTTCCTTATGCTCGATGTCTAAGTACTTATGCTTAATTTCATGTGCTGATGGTGACAGATATATTCACCTGCATGTTAAATTTAATTGTGAAATAAAAATCAAAAATTTCAAAAACATTATTATTTAAGAAAAAATAATACATGATTCTAGAGCACCAATAATCATGTTCTTAAAATGGTGAGAGTCGCCTTTTTGTGGGGACACATTATCATAAATAAAACACTTCGATACTAGCCTCCCCATTTTTTCTCTAATGCTATCCCCTTGAAAATATTTTAATTTTCTTTTGCTTTGCACCTGATGATTTGTACAATAAAGGTGCAATTGGAGGTTTATAACGGAGGTCTCGTCCACTTTGAGTATAACGTACTTGTTGTAGTGGTTGACTACTACCACCAACTCCTGAACCCTCTCTTCTCTTTTACCTTTGTCCAAAGATTCTTGCTTCTTGTTATCTTTGTCATTCAAATGCTTCAGATGCATATATTGCAGAACGATAATCATCTCGCTTATAAGGAAGCATACCTTTAGGATAATTATAGATATCTTCTTCCTCTTATGTATCATGGAAATTTCCCTTCAATTCTTGTTGAATTTGTTCAATCTCCTTTGAAACTTTTTTTGTTTCTTTAATTTTTTTTCAATTGAGATATTTGCAATTTAACGTCCGGTGACACATTTGAGCATACTTTTACATTTCTATACAACTCATTACCGATTAAATGAAATTTAAATCGGGTAATTCCTCCACTTTTTATTGTGTGACCGCAAAATGTGCTTATAATACCATTTTTATTATCCGGTATTGGTTGGCAATACTCCCATATTGGAGCATTTTTAGTACTAGGCGTCTTAAGAAATATAATTCCCTATCAAAACAAAATTAAATTTTGTTCCAATCAATTTATAAATATGAAAATTCAAATGAGTTTTAGAAACAGTACCACACAACATCTAAAATTTGCATACAATTATAATATCATAATTTTGTATAAAAGAATTATCAATGTAAACATTTACGTACCTGATTATTTGATGAAGATATTGATAATTTGAGAAAAACTTGTGATGTAAAATTTGCTATGTTAAGTGTAGTCATGTAGGATGAAAACTTGAAAGAGAAGAGTGAATATGATTTTATAGATGAAGTGAAAACGGTGAACAAATAGATGAATAATTGAATGAGATTTTATTCGTTGCATTCACTTATATTCTCAACAAAGAATAAATAATACATGATGATATTTTTTTCAAAGGCATTCACTGTGTTTCTCTTTTTCAAATTCTATCATTGTGATTCTCTGCAATACCAAATAATTGAGATTCCTTTTAGTTTTTAATTTTTATTTTTTGATAAAAATAATTGAGTTTTTTTTTTGACTCTCTACACAAAAGAAATAATTATGAGATTTACACGTTTTACACAAACAAATTTTTTAAGATTCCTTTATTTGGAATGCCGGCACAAAGTTAAAAAAAAAAACAATTCTACATATTTTTAAATTGATTGATACATATTTAATATTATTTGGAATGAGTTTTACACATTTTAGTCACAAACAAAAAAAAAATTTGGATTGCTTTACATATTTTACACGTTCACTCTTTGGTTCTTTGTCCAATTTTACTTCAAGTCTTCAATAATTCTATTATTGACTATAATGTTGGAAATTTTTTATAAATTTGTTAATGCTTCTTCTAAAATAATTTTCAATCTAAATTATTTTAACAATAATGTAATTATATTTTAATAATATGCAAAATATTCGTGGACTTTTGAGGTGAAATTCAGAATATTTCGGGAATATCAGGAAATTTTTATGGATATTTCGAAATCGGCCAGATATTCTGTAAGATATTGGACATTTACCTGTTTCGATATCGGTCCCTCCAAAATACGGATATATCGGTAGATATTTCGATATATCTTTCGATATTCAGTTCCTTGATGATCATATAATAACCCAGGACATGATGCAATTTGAATTGTGGAAAGGCGAACTAAATTGTTTTGTTTTAATCTAATAAATTTTTGAAACTTGGTGCGTCATGCTGTTTCGTAAGTTCTTTCATCTTCTTATGCAACACTGATTTCCTCAAACTCATTTGGTACACCACCGTTTCCTTTGTCCTCATGTATTGGTAGTGGATATTGTGGATTTGTGGCAATTTCTTCAATGTTGTCTTCATTCGTAATCTTGCTAGGTAGTTCATGGAAACCAACCGTCCTGTAGTATTATGGCAAAAAAAACCCATTTTCAAATTTTCAAATATCTACAACATTCTTCATTAGAACGTATTTTGGCTTTAAGTAATCAATGATGTTCATGTAAACCACCAACTGACAGATTTATACATCTTCCAAAGGAGTTTTCGGGTTTCCAAAGCAATTGAAACCATTAATCCATAGACAAAGGGGGTCCACCACAAATAACATCAACATATCTAGGAAAAAAGTAATATGTTTGACCTATATCCTTTTGTAGCTAATTCTTTCACTTTCTCCTAGCAATTGCTTAGGCCATTTATAGGCTCCAAAATGTTCTGCTTTGGACCATAACCCATTAAACGTACCTTAAAATATATTTCAAACTTCTTAATTTCGTTTGGATCACCGTAACAAATTCATCCCACCAAATTACTTATAGTTATTGAATTTATAAAAATAAGATAGTATTTTATCTTATTTAAAAAAAAAAAAAACTATTGAAGTAAATTAATTGAATGTACTATTTTAAGTGGAATATAAATTAAAAAATAATTTAAAACGGAAAATTAAAAAATATTTTTCAAAATTTCAAATTATCTTCGTTTTAAAATTTAAATGTTACTGGTTTTAGATATAAGATTTTTATTAAAAAAATTACTTATAAAATTTAAATTATTTGCACTGGCTTTTGCTTTGTTTTATTTTATTTTATTTTAATATTATTTTCATTTTATTAAATTTTAATAACTATGGGCAATATAGTCTTTTTATTAGTTTAGTTTTAAAAGTAGGGAAGTTTGAGTAGATAAATAGTTAATTGTTCTCTAATTATATTTATGCAAAACGGTAGGGATCTCAATGTAATTTCATTTATTTGAAAAGGTATCTAAGGGAGTGTATACATAATGTGCAGATCACAGGGATATCAAAAGATCCAACAATTGAGAACTAGGTTGTACGGACACGGATACGGATACGGCACGATACGTAGATACGGTAAATCTCTAAAAACTAGAATACGGATACGGCATGATACGTCAATTAAAATAATATATATTTTTATTTTAAATAAAAAAATATAATCCAATAATTCATTCAAAACATATTCTATATAAGCATAATCCAATAATCCATTCCATTCAAATACCAAAATAAAAACATAATCCAATAATCCATTCAAAACATATTCTCAAAAACACATAATCCAATAATTCATTCAAAACATATTCTCAAAAAACATAATCCAATAATCATTTCAAAATGATAACATAATATAATAATCCATTAAAAATAAAATCATAATTCAACATATATAAGTCCTAACATATTACAAAACTCAAATCTTAATTTGTAAAATCTTAGTTTGACCCTTCAACTTTATAAAATCTTAATTTGACCTCGTTTTAAACTAAAATATTTAAATTTTCGCCCAAACGTATCCTCGTTGTATCCTTGTTGTATCCTTGTTGTATCCCCGCGTATCCCCGCCGTATCCCACAGTCGAACTTGAGAAAAAGTTAACGGATACGTCAAATGGTGTATCAGATACGTATCTTGGTGTATCAAGGGTGTATCAGGACAGGATACGAGTTCGATACGAGTTCCCTCCCCAATGTGGAGTATCTAATCGAGGCCCTCATATCCTTTCCCTATGTCTAGTTCTTGGGTATTTTTATGTGTATTTATGGCTCTTTTGGTTGATATTGCAGGTATTTTGTGAAAAGGCATAAAGAGGGGCAAATAGGACAAATGGTGCAAAAATGAGGTGAAGAAGACAATAGTGCACGGGTAGCACACTCATGCATTACCTGTGCATCAACCCGTGCACCGGAAGATGGAATTGGAGCAGACCTTGGTGCACGGGTAACTGCACGGGTATTACCTGTGCACTACCCGTGAAATCCACCAGACCAGGGAGCAAAGCCTCGGACAAGACCCAACTGCATGGGGTCGGTGACTCGTGCATTAACCCTTGCACATTGCATAAATCAGGTAGGAAAATGAAGATTGCACGGGTACCTTACCCGTGCTATACGAGCATCAGTCACGTCCACATCAGCATTTTGACCTATTTTTGAAGAAGGTATATAAGAAACCACATCTGATTTTCAATGGACAACCATACACCCATCCTTACATCATTTTCTCTCTCAAAATCTCAAAATCCATTCTCTCCCAAATCATCCGATTACCCATCTTATTTCTTCAATTTGCTACTCCAGAGGACATTAGAGGTGAAATCAAGCTTGAAGATAGAATGTCTCATATAGGTCTTCTCTATTTCCCTCTTCTCTTTCATTTTAATACTTTTGTCATGAGTAGCTAAATCCCACTAAGGGATTGATGTGATTCTTATGTAAATTGTGGGTATTGTAATGAACTTTATTCTTATATATATCAATCTACCAAATATGTTTCATTCAATGTTTTAATTGTTTTCAAAGATGATTTGTTTTGATTGTACACTCCTCTCTTAACAAGTTGTTTGAGAAATTATTTGAGTAGAGAATTAGATATACACTCTATTTGATTTTCTAATGCTTAATTGAATGGAAGGATTGAACAAGAGTACACTCCTCAAGTGAAATCCGGATTGACTAATCTATATCCTTTTCTAATCTTGAATGAGCAGTTAACAATATACACTCTAGGATTAGTTGCTTGTGAGAGATTAAACATTAATTCTATACACTCTAGAATTAGTGATTTATAAAGAGATTAATCCCTTATTTTAGTAGATGCACATTCATGAACAATCACTTGTGGGTGACCAATTCTATATAGGTTGCCAGATTTTGGATTGCGCAGTGGAATGGGGTTTTTAAATTTTTATGCAATCATCAAGTAAACCTATTTGTACAGTAATAATCGAAAACAATAAGAATGAGATAAAACTATTTCATACCAGCGTTTGAAGGCTCATTCTTTCTTTTTCGATTTGCTTCCTGATTTGAACCACAAGATCTTCTCGACTATGTCCCACGATTGGCAACAGCGTGTGGGCGCGTCACAGATTTCAGGAACTTAAGTGGAGGTAAAAGAAACTAACAAAAACAACTCTTGTTTTCTAGGTGTGGAATTAGGCCACCATGAATCAAAGACAAAAAAATAAATTTGTATTTTTTTTTGTTCTGCGTAGCCGCACACCTCTTTCTTTTCTTCTTTTTGTTTTTACTCAAAAAACCCAATTAATGCAATTGAATTGATGGAACTTATATCTCCTCCTTTTTGCGTATTAGTTTTCAAAATAATATCTTTCATTATTTAATGAGAGAACTGATATAAATTTCATTAATTAATGAGAGAACTAATGTTACTTTCATTAATCAATGCAAGAACTGATCCATTCTCTTCTGCGTGTATCAGTTTTCAACATCAATAAATATCTTATATCTATTTATTGTTTAACTGATAACTTTCATTAATTAAACCTTAAAAATATCTAATACTTATAAGGATAATTAATAACTTTGAATTTAAACCTTTTAAATTCAAATTTGATATTTAATTTAATAAAAATAAAATAAGCAAATTATCTTATCTTCATTCAAACACAAATATCAATCAACACCCTCAAACTAATGATTAATCGTATAATTAAATAATATTATTATTTAATCAATTTAATCACTAATATTCTTTAATTAAATAATCTCATTATTCAATTAATTCCCAAATAGATACATGTCACTTTCATAACACAATTAATTGGACAATCCAATTAATCAACTGTGATCCTTGTTACCTTTAATCAATCGGGCTAACAAGGGGACCTAATGGACCCACAGTAGTTCGAGCTCCAATAATCCTTAGAAATAATTAATTACACTCTTTAATTAATATTTCATGATTATTAACTTCGGTGTTATTCCACTAAAAACCCGAAGCTGCATTCTCTCAACTGTTGATGTTTTTACACAAACCAATAACTTTCGGTGTCCATTGATATAGCTATTACATATGGTATAATCCTCCACAAGTAGTTCATAATTAGAGCTGGGTCATAATGTCCATTATACCCCTCTAATTACATATTTTCCATTAAGTACCATTGATTCTCTAATGAACAATAAATCCTACATTCATCATGGAATTAGGAGAGCGCTCATATTGTTCAAGCCCCGACTCAACCCTTAAGGGAACTACTATCTACTTCTAGCAAGAAGGGGTGGATTCCACTATTGTGTACAAACCTTCCCAGCCATATGCTAAACCGTGATTCCAACATACGAAGCATATTGACCGGGAATGTAATTCCAATCTCACCAATGGTATATTAAAAACCATGATCTAACCTGAAGGGGTCGATAAGACACTCAGGATTAAGATCACCCATATATAGCCATCATTTGTCAATATATGTGAATCTCATCATGTAACGGATCTTATTGAGAGATTCATATAGATCGTGGCTCAGTCCTATATGATCACATCATACAAGGTGCCTCCATTCTCATATCACTATATGAATGATCCAGGATAAGATCATCGTACATACGGAATGGACCGCAGTTGTAGATTAACCACAAATAAAGTACCCAGATTTATTTGCTATCTACGGACTCTTTAGATTGCTTGTTTCAAAATGAATCCATATGTATATGGCAATCATATACTCAATTTGAAATTACATCCGGCAATCTTGGATGTTAAGTACACATGTTATATATAAATGTATGAGACAATTTGAATGAATAAACTACTTCTTTTATTTATGTTCAATTTACATTTACAAATTACAAGCTTTAGGGCAAAAACCCCAACATTCTATACACTATAGATTGGAAACTCATGAGTGATACCGAACTAAGCTATACACTCCAGTTTGGTTACATGTGATTAAAGTTCATTAATGAGAGTTCATCTTGCCCATAGTTTGCCTTAATGAATCCATCAATTCCTTAGTCAATTATCATCTATTATCACCTATTATCTTTGTTAACGGGAATTTTACTCGGGATGAGAAATCTCCGTTAACGCCCTCGAGACCACTACCACGTAGGTGGTGGCCGAAATTATTTATATATGTGACAATGATTTATCTAGTGATAAATAAACAAGAACATTTTTATTTGACATGCATGGTACACGAGTACAAAGATTTTTCTCTCGTTTCTCTCAACTTTCTTTGGTAAATGGTCGATTGCTAGTCGTATGCCTGTCGAATAGTAGTCTCCTTTTTTTCGTTTCTTTTCTTTTCTTTTCTATTTATACATGGTTTGTAGGTCAACAGACTGATTCTCCCTTGATTGTCTCAGTGATTGTCTCAGTCTCTTCCTTATCGGGCGGGATTTCTTGCTTTAAATCATTTGACTTTTGGATTGACGCCCGAATTGAGAGTATCGTGGTGGAGATCAATTTGTTTCCTTTTTGGATTTTATTACTTGTTCTGCATGTAGATAACGTTTCCAGGTATGATCCTTATAGAGGTCGTGGGATGTGACGATATGGTGTGATGCATCAACCAGGGAGGTTCGATCCTTATAGGAGTCGTGGGACATGACGAATATGGTATGATGCATCAACCAGGGAGGTTGTTTAGTATTTCGACCTTGATGTCTGAGAAGTTTCATCCAGCTTGGAGCCAGGTCTAGCTTCTCTTGACTTTTCCGAAGCTAGACGTGGCCTTGACTGACCTTTTTGAAGCTGGGTGTGGCTTCGACTCACCTCGCGGCCTCCTATGGACATTCTTCTATGTCAATCGAGGTACAGACGGGTTTCTTGAGCATTTGCAAGATGACCTTGACTTCGGGGAGCTTCTAGTTTTGATGATGCGGGCTAAGCCCGATCATTCCAGGTTCTATCTTGGATGTTTCCGGAGCTCGCCCTTGTTCTTGGGGTGGTATCACAGTTCGGCTCTGGATAGAGAGGTCTCCTGGTGGAAGTTCTCGGGTCCGGGCTTTATCCCAGATGTTTCTGGAGCCCGCCCTTGTGCCTGGGGCGGCATCGTAGCTTGGCTCTGGATATAGAGGTCTTTAGGTGAAACTTTCGGGTATGGAACCAGGTCTAGTAAGTGGAAAATTTCCCTTTGGTCCTTAGCCAATTTTGGCTATTAACAGAAGTCCCCTATGACTTGAACACCAGACGTCGAGCTCGGGGTTGAGGTCAGATTCTCACTTTATTTGGGAAATCTTCCTCTTTTACCGTTACTGAAATTTTTGGAAATTTCTTCATTTGAGTGACGTGTTGTGAACCGACTATTTTATCTTCGAATTAATCTGATCACGTTACGGCAGTCCCCGAGATTTTTTACCGTTACCAGGATCTTGGGGAGATCTTCCTCTTAACTGCGTAAATGATGTGGCATGAGATGATTAGCTCGCTTTAGAGTTTAACCCGGTTACGTTACCGAGTCAATTTTTACGGTTACCAAACGAGTATCCTGGTAACTTGAGCTGTTGCCTTCCTGCCTATATATATGCATGTTTTCCTCCTCGTCTTCCTCACATCTTCTCGAGCAAAAAGAACCTTTTGCTGAGAAATATTTCCACAGTTTTTTCCCCAAGCTTGCTTCTTTCTTCATTCTTCGTCTTCTATTCTTTCTTCATTCTTCATCTTCTATAATGTCGAAACACAGTCATGATTCAAATGATTCCATATTCGACGGCGAGGAGGTCTTCAGTCTTAGTCTGGGGAAGCGGGCTAGGAAGAGTTCTGACTGGTGATGATTCCCCACCCACATCACAACGTCGGCGATCCAGTAGGAACGTATCTATCGGGACTGGGTTCTCCAATCATCCCGACCACCCTTTAAATATTATTGATGATGATTCCGACAAAGAAACGACCGGCGGCGCTGCGGGGGAGCGTCAGGTCTCGGCTCCTGGTCCCTTTGGGGAGAGGCTCCCTCCCTACGATTTTCGGGTCATCCCTGATTCCACCGTTGACCCGGTGTCGATCGACCGCTTGAGGTCAAAGTTTGGCATCCCCGACAGTGTATCCATCTCGGTGCCTTCCTAAGAACTTTGAGTTTTTCAACCCCCCTAAAGGTGTGCTTCCAATCCATGTGGCCGCTCTTGAGAACGGGGTCAGGCTTCCCCTCAATCCGACCCTTCGGCGGGCTCTAAACGTCATCCAGCTCGCTCCCCTTCAGTTAACGCCGGGCTTCTGGAGGCATTTGGTTGGCTTCCTTGTGTTATGGAGGGAGCAATGCCAGATGAGTAAAGTGACAAGGGAGCCAGGTGCGGAGGAGCTGGCGTATCTTTTTCAGATTGGGAGCTTGTCTGGGGCTCCTCGGGGTCAGTTCTATGCCAAGGCCAAGAACAAGCTCAATTTCATCGTTCCTGGTGCTTCGAAGAAGGATCCCGTATGGAAAGAAGAATGGATCCTGATGGGGGATGACTGGGGGAGCTCGATTTTCATCGGAGGGCATGAATTCGAGGTTCCTACTGCTTTCAGTGACAAGCCCTCATGGGACCGAGACTCTCTGCCTACCGAGTCCGAAGCCGTCTTAAAGGCTATTCTAGCCCTGAAATTACCTGAATCCGATGTTCCCTACCGCTGAAGCTTTTGACCCTCGTAGGGTGAACAAATATCTACGGATTTCAGACGCTATTCCACGTAAGTATCCTTGTGTAGCTTCTTCTTATTACTTAGCTTGATTCAAACATTTTTTTTTATCTGTTTATTCACAATCTTTGTCGTGGAGCCAGCCACCCGGCACATCTTGCGCTCTCCTCAAGGTGAAGCTTCTCTTCCCTCTTCTAGGGTCGAGCCTGCCTTGGCTTCTTCTGTCTCTCCGGCTGGGTCTAAAATGTCCACTCTGGCCTCGCGGGCTTTCCGGGCTTTGGCTAAAGCTCCCCAGGTAGTTGACCCTACTGTTTCTGCCCCCTCAGCCATGGCTGCTAAAGTCGCTACACCTTCGACTCAAACATCTGATTCAGCTGCGCTTTCCAACAACCAAAGCCTCGGAGGTTTCTGGGAAAGATGTCGTTCCTGGGAAAGGTGTCACGAAGGCTCCTTCCCACCGTTCCCGGCCTCGGTCGAGCTCGATAGGGCAGGATGAGGTCTTGGAGCAGTTCATAGCATCCTGTCCGGGTGGCAGGATCTCTAAGATGGCTTCTATGCCTGTGGATGTCCTTATAACCAAAGGGTCTGCTATCTTGGCTGAGGTAATTGTATGTCCTTCACGCCCTTTTTTTTGTTAACTTGTTCAGTTTCTAACTCGGGTTTTATATTTGTAGGCCTTTAAGGTCAATGTCGCGATGGGCCAGCAGGTAGCCCTTCTCCGTGATCGAGCTGTAAAAGCCGAGACTGAAGCCGAGAAGGCCAGGGAACTGCTCAAGCAGGCTCAGTCTCTAGTGGAAGAGGTGACTTCCAGCCAGGGCAAAATTGAGCTCGAGATGGCCGAGCTTCGCTGCGATCATGAGAGGATGAAGCAATCTTTCGATCAGGAGCGTCTTCAATCTCTCCGGTGGGCTAAGCAGCGAGACTCCTGGAGATCTGAGGCTAGGAAGCTAGACCTTGAGAACCGGTCTCTGATTACTCAGGTGGCCAAGCTGCAAGCTGATGCAGAGACCTACTTCAGCGATGGGTATTTTTATGCTTCCTTTCAGGCCGCGGAAGCTCTTCCTCCTCCTTTTGATTTGTCGTCTAATTGCGGGCTGGGACAGACAGGAAATAATGCTCAAAGCTGCTGAGTTATCTCATCCTGAAGGTGACAAGGTGGTCCCTTCTAGCCCGGCAGGAATTGGGATACAGCCCATTCAGTCAGATCCCTCATTCCATCTTCCTTCCTTTATCCCCTCAGGTCCTGGGGAATCGTCCAGCAAAGTGATGTCCTCTCGATCCGAGGAGGACCAATCAGGAGCTGGTGAAGAGGTTATGAGCCCATCTGATGATCCAGCTTTAACAGAGATGGAGGTCGATAGGAGCCAGATGGGGCCCTTGGCAGCTCTTCTCGACGCGGCTATTCCTCCTGAATTATGGATGTGATCAATGAAGTTTTAGAGGAAGAGCCAGCTGATCATCCCGATAAAGCCTCTAAACGGAGAAGTGGTCGGCGAGGATAACCTAGATGGACAGCTACCTGTTGGGAGGGTTGATGCTGAGGATCAGCAGGGAGGAGGAGGGCCAGCGGAGGGGAGCCATGATAGCCCCACAGCTTGAAGCGGACGACTTGTTTTTGATTGCCCAGAAAAGGGGGTGGGCACCCTGCTTTGCCATTGTCAGTTTTTCTTATTTTTCCTTCTTCTTTTTGTAGCCCGAATTCGAGGGTTGGGCTCCCCATTTGGATGTAGCCTTATCGGGGGATAGGCTCCTTTTGTCCTTAATGATAAATTGACTCGCCTCTTTGAGAACTTTATTCTGCTTCTGGTCTTGAATGGTATCCAGAGTAGCATCGGTAGCATGAATTAAGATTCGTGTAGGCAATTATGATAATTTTGATCCTGCACACGAAAGCAAACATTATATACATGGGGTGATAACCCAACCAATACATTAGGAATGCTACTTAGCTATTTCCTAGTCTTTAAGATCTGGCGGGCAATTATGCCTTTACACTCAGATCCTTCTTGGGGGTAGTAGCCCGACCAAGGCATCAGGAGGGCTATCGAGCTATTTTCTGGTCTCGAGATCTGGAAGGCAATTATGCTCTTACACTCAGATCCTTCTTGGGGGTGGTAGCCCGACCAAGGCATCAGGAGGGCTATCGAGCTATTTCCTGGTCTCGAGATCTGGAAGGCAACTATGCTCTTACACTCAGATCCTTCTTGGGGGTGGTAGCCCGACCAAGGCATCAGGAGGGCTATCGAGCTATTTCCTGGTCTCGAGATCTGGAAGGCAACTATGCTCTTACACTCAGATCCTTCTTGGGGGTGGTAGCCCGACCAAGGCATCAGGAGAGCTATCGAGCTATTTCCTGGTCTCGAGATCTGGAAGGCAACTATGCTCTTACACTCAGATCCTTCTTGGGGGTGGTAGCCTGACCAAGGCATCAGGAGGGCTATCGAGCTATTTCCTGGTCTTGAGAGGTTTATGTCAAATTCCCATTCAAGTGTATAGTCACTAACGTTGAACATAGTTGGAGACAAAGATGGAAGAGAAAAAGAAAATGGCTTTATTGATGATTGAGATGTAGTACATCTTTATTAGGACCTGTAATGAAAACTAAGTGGGGGTAGTCTGCTTGAGAACTCCTTTCAAGGGTAGAATTTCTTCAAATGGTCTGCATTCCAAGTGTGATTGATGGGTCGTCCGTCCATGTCTTCGAGTTTGTAAGCTCCATTGCGAACAATTAGCTTTATCAAATATGGCCCTTCCCAATTTGGACTTAAGACTCCATCCGACATTTTTCTAGTATTCAGTGTTACTTTCCTAAGTACTAGATCCCCTTCCTTGAATTTTCGGGCTTTAACCTTTTGGTTGAAGTATCTACCGATCCTGCTCTGGTAGATCGCCACTTTCTCTGCTACCCGGTCTTGCTTTTCTTCTAAGAGGTCTAGACTAGCCCGGAGCTTGACTTCGTTACTTTCGGGCTCAAAGTGCTGTACCCTGAACGAGGTCAGTTTATGCTCGATGGGGAGGACTGCTTCAACCCCGAAGGCCAGTGAGTAAGGCGTTTCTCCAGTAGCTGTCTTTTTGGTAGTCCGGTATGCCCAAAGGACTTATGGTAGCTCTTCGGCCCATTTACCTTTCCTCTGCTGAAGCTTCTTCTTCAGAAGTTTCTTGATTGTCTTGTTGGTGGATTCCACCAGCCCGTTAGTTTGGGGATGAGCCACTGAAGCGAACCTGAGGTCGATCCTCAACCCCTGGCAGAAGTCTTTGAATCGGGCGTTGTCGAATTGCTTCCCTAGGTCGGCTACAATGATGAGAGGGGTCCCGAACCTGCATACCACGTTAGTCTTGATGAACTTGGTTGTATTCTTTTCTGATATTCGAGCTAGAGGCCCTGCCTCGACCCATCTTGTGAAGTAGTCAATAGCCACGATAGCATGTTTCATCTGTCCTGGAGCGGTAAGGAAGTGGCCCAATTAGGTCGATTCCCCACATGGCAAAGGGGTAAGGTGAGCTGAGGGACGACAGTCGCTCGGGTGGCTGGTGGCTCAAGTTTGAGGTTCTTTGACAAGGTTCGTAGGATTGCACAAAACTCTTTGCATCTTGATGGATGGTCGGCCAATAATACCCCATACGAAGCACCTAATAGGCTAGAGCTTCCCCACCTATGTGGTTCCCACAATCCCCAGAATGGACCTCTCTCAGTGCCCACTTAGCATCATCGGGATGCAAGCACCTAAGTAAGGGGAGGGATCTGCCCCTCCTGTAGAGGTATCCGTCCACCATACAGTATCGAACTGAGAGTCTCTTAACTCTTCGGGCTTGGTTGGGCTCTTCAGGAAGCTCTCCTTCAAGGAGATAGGCGACAATTGGGTCCATCCAGCAAGGTAGGCGATCCAGGGAACAAATTTCTCCATTTGGGGCTATGCTTGGCTGGGTGATTACTTGGAGGGGAATTCCCCTTGGTAGGGATTGGCCTCCGTTCGCCGCTATCTTAGCCAGAACATCTGCGCGATGGTTTTGGTGTCGAGGCACCTGATCGATCTTAAGTCCCTTAAATTTGCTTTTCAGCGACCGAGCTAGATTTAAGTAGGCCACCATATTATCTCCCTTTGCCTGGGTAGACCCCAGTCACCTGGTTTATAATAAGCAACGAATCGCTCTTGACCTACAGGTAGTCGGCCTTTAGCTCGATGACTACCTTCATCCCGGCTAGGAGGGCTTCATATTCCTGCTACGTTGTTGGTAGCTTTAAACTCGAATATGAAACAGTGACAGAATTCAGTTCCCTCCGGATCTATCAAAACTATGCCAGCTCCTCCCCCAGCTCAGTCCGGATGCTCCGTCTGAAAAGAGGATCCATGGCTTGCAGTCCTCCGGCCAATTTTCGACCTCAGATATCTTCTCAGGGTCCTCGTTTGATACTGAGGGATCAACTGGATCTGGGATCGCTGAGAATTCTACCACGAAGTCGGCTAAAGCCTGTGCCTTAATCGTAGTCCGGGGCTTATACTTTAAGTCGAACTGAGTGAGCTCTAGTGCCCATAAAACTAACCTTCATGATACATCTGGTCTTTGCAAGAATTGATGGAAGGGGTTGGTCTGTTACCACTGCTATTGTGTGAGCTTGAAAATAGGGACAGAGTTTCCTCGCTGAGATCACCAGAGCATAAGCGAGCTTCTCCAGGAGAGCGTAGTTTCTTTCTGATTTGGTCAAGGCATGACTCACATAGTACATGGGTCTTTGAAAACCGTCGCTACAATCCTTGGCCAAAGCCCTGCTTACTGTAGTTTCTGATACAGCCAGGTAAATCTGCAGCTCATCTCCGAGAACCGGCTTGACTAACAAAGGGGGGCTTGTTAGGTATTCCTTCAAAGCTTGAAACGCATGCTCGCTCTCCTGGCTCCATTTCATGTTCTTCCCTTGTTTGATGGCTTTGAAGAAAGGAAGGCATTTATCGGTGGAGCGAGAGATAAACCTGTTGAGTGCTGCCACCCGTCCAGTCAGGATCTGTACTTGCTTGAGCGAGGTCAGGGATTCCAAGTCCAAGATAGCTTTGATTTTTTCTGGGTTGGCTTCGATACCTCTCTCATGAACTATGAAGCCCAGGAACTTTCCTGCCGTTACCCCAAAAACACATTTGGAGGGGTTCAAACGCATCTGGTTTTCCCTCAGTATGAGGAAGGTTTTGCGAAGATCTTCCTGATGTCCCTTTGTGGTTGGGGATTTCGTGATCATGTCGTCAATATATACTTCCATCGTCCTCCCTATCTCGGTCTTGAACAATTTGTTAACCATCCACTGGTATGTGGCCCCTGCATTCTTCAAATCAAACGGCATCACCTTGTAGCAGTATAAGCCCTGCCCAGTAATGAAACTGGTCTTATCTTGGTCAGCCGGGTGCATTTTAATTTGGTTGTATCCTGAGAACGCTTCCATAAAACTCAAAAGTTTATTTCCGGATGTGGAGTCAACCAGCTGGTCAATCTTTGGCAAAGGAAAACTGTCTTTCGGACAAGCCCGGTTGAGGTCGGTGTAGTCGACACACATACGCCAATTTCCATTTGCCTTTGTGACCATGACTACGTTGGCGATCCATTCGGGGTAACGTACCTCTCTGACGAACCCCGCTTTGATCAATTTATCAACTTCTTCCTGTACCGCCGCGTTCCTATCAGTGTTGAAATGACGTCTCTTCTGCTTGACGGGAATGACCGTTGGATCTACTGCTAGCCGGTAGGTGGCTAACGATGCCGGGATTCCAGGCATTTCATTATGGTTCCAGGCGAAGATGTCGCTGAATTCCCTGAGAAGATCAATCAGTCCTCTTTTTACTTCTGGATCAAGGGCGGCTCCAACCTTGAAGGTCTTAGAGGGATCATTAGTCCTGACAGATATCTCTTCTAGTTTATCCACGGGCTGCCCGCTGGCCCATTCCTTACCCTTTTATCCTCGTAGGGCATGATAGGTTCATCCTCCGGATGCCCAATATGTTCTACGGGCTCCTTCTCCTCCTGGATTGTCTGGGATGTGTCCATGTCTTCTTGGATTACTGTCACCTGTACACACTGCTTTGCTAGGGCTGTAGGATTGGCAGATACTGTGTAGCATTTCCTGGCTGCCTGCTAGTCTCCGCGTACCTCTCCTACCTTGGTTCCAACCGGGAATTTCAAAACGTTGCGGTATATGGACAAGACTCCCTTGAGAGAGGACAGGAAAGGTCTCCCTAAGATGGCGTTGTAGGCCGATGGGGTGTCCACCACAACAAAGTCAGTCATTACGTTCTGTTGGAGCGGGGTGACCCCGATGATTACTGGGAGGATCATTGACCCCACTGGTATGATCGAGTCCCCAGTGAAACCGTAAAGTGGAGTGGTACAGCTGTTGTAGCAATGCTGCTTCAGGTTCAGTTTTTCCAGGGTATCTTTGAAGAGGATATCGACACTGCTTCCTGTATCCACGAGCACGTGAAGGACCAGACAGTTGGCGATCTGTATCGTGATGACCATAGGATCATCATGAGGTTGCACAGTGTTGAAGACATCTGCTTCGGTGAACACGATCTGAGCTGACTTGGCGGGCTCTGTCGGGCTCTGGCTGACTTTGAAGATCCCCCGGCTCTCTCCAAGGCGGGGAACCTTTCTTGCGTGGTTTTTCCGGGAGTTATTGGAAACACCGGCCAAGGTAGGTCCCCCGCTGATAGTGTGTATCACCTGGATCTGTTGCATTAAGTCAGTCTGCTCCCCTTTCCTCTTTTCTGCGTCCTCGCGGATTTCAGCTTGTACTTCCCTTCCAGCTCTGATATTATCTCTGACCTGTTGTAAAAATTCAATCAGGCATCCTCCCCTTATCAGGGCCTCAATCTGGTTGCGCAAGTTATAGAACTCCGAAGTGTTGTGGCCCACGTCTTCATGAAAGTCACAGTACTTGTACCGGTTTCTCCTGTCGGCTGAGGCCTTCATGGGAGCGGGCTTTTGGAGCAACCCTTTATCCCGTATGGCAAGGTAGACCGTTTCCCTGGATGCATTCAATAGGGTATAGTGGTCAAACCCTTTTTCCCCTTGTATTACTGGAGCCACGGTCCTGGGAGGCGGCGAAGCCTGGGGAGGGGTTCGTTTTGTTGGATATCTTTCTTGCCTATGCGGAGGAGCAGGGTGGTGATAGGTCGACCTGTTGGGAGGCTTATTCTGAGCTCTCTGCACCGACTCAAATTTGGGGGCTTCTTTCTTCAAACGTTTTGCCGTTCTCATGTCGTCGTGCTCTATCTTGACCTTGAGTTGTTCGTCGATCTCGACCTGCTCAAGAGCCCGATCATAGGCCTCTTGGTAAGTCTCGGGAGGTCTTTTGGCGAAAGAACGGAAAAGCTTTCCTGCCAGAGGTTTCGCCTGAAGTTGGCGAGGGTTTCTTTTTCGGTGAAAACTCCCATTTGTATGACCTCCTTGTGAAACCGCTCCACGTATGATCGAAGAGTTTCACTCCGTTCCTGGATCACATATTGGAGGTGTATGGGATCTTTCGGGTGAGGTTTAACTCCCTGGAATAATGAGCAAAAATCGGTTGACAATTTTGTGAAAGAATCCACGCTACCAACGGACAGTTTCCTGAACCAGGTTTTCGCATAGTCGGTCAAGGTTGTTGGAAACATCCTGCATATGGCTGCTCTGGTAGTGTTCTGGACCTCCATCTGTTGAACGAAGCTCTCTAAATGGCTTAGAGGATCTTCCGTTCCAGAGAACTTATCTGCTGGTATTTTGAATTTTGGGGGGAGCTCTGCTTCCTGGATCCTCCTAGTAAAGGGAGCGTTCATCTCGCTCAGGGGATTATTTTTGTCTTCCTTACTCTTTCCCTTCCTTATCTGCTGGACCTCCTTTTGTAGCTTTGCCAGCTGATCCCTCAGTCGCTTATTTCCAGGTCTCTTCGAGTTAGCCTCAGATTCCTCACTGTCGAACATTTCTGATGAACTGGCAATTTCTATCCGGTCCTCCTCCTGGACATGATCCATTCAGGGAGTTTGTCGGCTTTCCTCCTCTAGGGCCCGGGTAGTTCTCCTAGATGTAGTTGGATGAGATAGCCCTCACGGCTTCCGGGTAAAAACATCCGCGGCAGACTTGACTAGCCGGGGTTGATATTGTGAAAGTCTTTTAGGAACTGGGGGCATGGGTCCCAGCCTATCCCGGATCGAACGTTGGGGCCCTGATCTATCTCGAGCCGGCTCGGGAAGAGGAGGACCTAGGCGATCGAAAGCAGGTGGTCTAGCTCCGAGCCTACTCGGCTCTCCCTGATCATTCAGGTTGGTAGGCTGGACTGTGATGCCTTCAGCGAGGAGGCGGACGCGGATGGATTCTACGAAGGCCGCCGCTTGTTGGTCGAGCGCTGCCTGGCTCACTATGGGGTGGCCAGCAGTCCGTGTATTGGTTATCTGGATCGGAGCTTGACTACTATATCCAGACATTCTCCCCCTTCCTGGAGCCTTCGGGTTGGCCTCGCCGGGGATTGCTCCGGGACTCTGTGCTGGCCTTGGGAGGAGCGGAGCCTCATAGTTATTATAAAACAATGAAAATATAAATACAAACGATTGGTTAGTTGAGTGTAGGATTTTGTTTCCCACAGACGGCGCCAGAAAGTGTTAACGGGAATTTTACTCGGGATGAGAAATCTCCTTTAACGCCCTCGAGACCACTACCACGTAGGTGGTGGCCGAAATAATTTATATATGTGACAATGATTTATCTAGTGATAAATAAACAAGAACATTTTTATTTGACATGCATGGTACACGAGTACAAAGATTTTTCTCTCGTTTCTCTCAACTTTCTTTGGTAAATGGTCGATTGCTAGTCGTATGCCTATCGAATAGTAGTCTCCTTTTTTTCGTTTCTTTTCTTTTCTATTTATACATGGTTTGTAGGTCAACAGACTGATTCTCCCTTGATTGTCTCAGTGATTGTCTCAATCTCTTCCTTATCGGGCGGGATTTCTTGCGTTAAATCATTTGACTTTTGGATTGACGCCCGAATTGAGAGTATCGTGGTGGAGATCAATTTGTTTCCTTTTTGGATTTTATTACTTGTTCTGCATGTAGATAACGTTTCCAGGTATGATCCTTATAGAGGTCATGGGATGTGACGATATGGTGTGATGCATCAACCTAGGGAGGTTCGATCCTTATAGGAGTCGTGGGACATGACGAATATGGTATGATGCATCAACCAGGGAGGTTATTTAGTATTTCGACCTTGATGTCTGAGAAGTTTCATCCAGCTTGGAGCCAGATCTAGCTTCTTTTGACTTTTCCGAAGCTAGATGTGGCCTTGACTGACCTTTTTGAAGCTGGGTGTGGCTTCGACTCACCTCGCGGCCTCCTAGGGACATTCTTCTGTGTCAATCGAGGTACAGACGGGTTTCTTGAGCATTTGCAAGATGACCTTGACTTCGGGGAGCTTCTAGTTTTGATGATGCGGGCTAAGCCAGATCATTCCGGGTTCTATCTTGGATGTTTCCGAAGCTCGCCCTTGTTCTTGGGGTGGTATCACAGTTCGGCTCTGGATAGAGAGGTCTCCTCGGTGGAAGTTCTCGGGTCCGGGCTTTATCCCAGATGTTTCTGGAGCCCGCCCTTGTGCCTGGGGCGGCATCGTAGCTTGGCTCTGGATATATAGGTCTTTAGGTAAAACTTTCGGGTATGGAACCAGGTCTAGTAAGTAGGAAAATTTCCCTTTGGTCCTTAGCCAATTTTGGCTATTAACAATCTTAGTGCATTTAGTTAGTTATATTTTAGCTTTCATTTTAGTTAATCTCCACTCATCAATCATTTCATTTAATTCTTGTTTGTAGTTAGCATTAAAGTAGGATTTAATCATAGCTATCGCTCGATTCCTGTGGAACGATACACATACTTGCTGCATACTAGTTTTATACTTGTTTGAGTACATCTTGGGATTTTATAAATTTGTTTTGATATTGCATACCACGGCAAAATGCTTGTCAAAAATGGCGCCGCTACCGGGGATCGGCGTACATAGTTGTGTTTAGATTTTTGCTTTAGTTAGTTAGTTAGCTAGTTATTTATTTTTGTATCATTTTTGTTTCTTGTACCTCGCAGCGGTTGTTTGTGGAATTTTCAGGTTATTAGGTTTATGCTCAGGAGGCGTTCACTCAGAGGAACACTTTTTCCTGTTCAAGACAACAACCACAGAATTGGAAGATTGATTAGACAGTTTGAGAACAACAACTTTGAAAACGAAATGGTTGAAGAAAATCCACCTAATATGCTAGTTGAGGAACCAAGAACGAATGAGGAAGATTTGGGACTTACAATTGGGGAGTACACTCTTCCGTTACTGGGAGATGAGCAACCAACAGCTATTGTCTTGGATGACACTGCTAGGCTATATGAGCTTGTTAACGGAAAATTTTGCTCGAGACGAGAAATCTCAGTTAACACCTTCGAGACCACTACCACGTAGGTGGTGGCCAAGATTGACCGTATGTGTAGCAATGATTTATAAAATGACAAGGAAAAATGATACAATTCATCACCCAAAAGAAAGCAAGAATATTTTCTTTATTGAACGTGCATGCTATACAAATACACATTTCTTTCTTTTTGCTCTCAATTCTTTCTAGGGTATGGTCGAGTGTTTGTCGTATGCCTGTCGAATAGTAGTCTCCTCTTTTCTTTTTCTCTCTTTCTATTTATACATAGTTTTGTAGGTTAAATCAACTGATTCTCCCCTTGATTTTCTCAGTCTCTCCCCTCCTTATCGGGCGGGATTTCTCCTTGAAAAATGTCATTGACTTTGAGTTTAATAGCCGAATTGAGAATATCTTGGTGGAGATTAGTTTGTTTCCTCTTTGGACTATATTACTTGTTCTGCATGTAGGTAACGTTTCCAGATATGATCCTTTATAGAGGTCGTTGAATATGGCATGGTGTGGTGCATCAACTAGTGAGGTCGATCAGTGTTCCGACCTCAATATCTGAGAAGTTTCATCCAGCTAGGAGCCAGATCTGGCTTCCCTTGACCTTTTCGAAGCTAGGTGCGGCTTCCCCTGACCTTTCGAAGCTAGATGTGGCTTCCTAGGAACATTCTCTTGTGTCAGCGAGGTATAGGTTAATCTCTGGAGCAATTGCGAGGTGACCTCGACTTCGGGGAATTTCTAGTTTTGGTGATGCGGGCTAGATCTAATCGTCCCGGGCTCTATCCCGGATGTTTTCGGAGCCCGTCCTTGTTCCTGGGGTGGTATCGTAGCTCGGCTCTGGATAGAATGGTCTCCTGGTGGAAACTCTCGGGTATGGAGCCAGGTCTGGGAGGTGGAAAATTTTCCTTTGGTCCTTAGCCAATTTTGGCTATTAACAGAAGTCCCCTCCGACTTGAACACCAGACGTCGAGCTTGGGGTTGGGGTCAGATTTTTACTTTATTTGGGAAATCTTCCTCTTTTTACCGTTACCGAAATATTGGGGAAATCTCCTCATTAGAGTGACGTGATGCGAACCGACTAATTTATCTCTAAATTAATCTGATTGCGTTACAGCAGTCCCCGAGATTTTTTACCGTTACCAGAATCTTGAGGAGATCTCCATCTTAACTGCGTAATTGATGTGGCGTGAGATGATTAGCCTGCTTCTGAGTTAATCTGGTTACATTACGGTAGTCCACGAGATTCTTTACCGTTACCAAACGAGGATCTCGATAGCTCGTGTTATTGCCCTCCTGCCTATATATATATATATATATCTGTTTTTCTCCTCATCTTCCTCACATCTCTTGAACTAAAATTTTTTGCTAAGAAATATTTTCTCTCATTGCCTTTCCTCCAAGCTTTCCTTTTTCTTCATTCTTCATCCTTATTGACTTTTACTATGTCGAAAACAAGTCGCGATTCAGTTGACTCCATAATTGACGGCAAGGAGGTCGTCAGTCTTACTCTGGGGAAAAGGACTAAGAGGAGTTCTGACGGCGACGATTCCTCGCCCACCTCGCAACTTCGGCGGTCAAGTAGGAATGTATCCATTGGGACTGGGTTCTCTAACCATCCTGACCATCCTTTGGATATCGTCGACGAAGATTACGACAAAGAAGTGGGCGGTGACGTCGCGGGAGAGCATCGGGTCTCGGCTCCTGGTCCCTTTTTGGAGAGGCTCCCTTCTTATGATTTCTGGGTTGTCCCAGATTCCATCGTCGACCCTGTTTCGATTGACCGCTTGAGGTCAAAGTTTGGCATCCCCGACAGCGTATCCATCTCGGTGCCTCCCAAAAATTACTGAGTTCTTCAACCCCCCTAAAGGCGTGCTTCCGATTCACGTGGCCGCTCTCGAGAACGGGGTCAGGCTTCCCCTTCATCCGACTCTTCGGCGGGCTCTTAACGCCATCCAGCTCGCTCCCCTCTAATTGACGCCTGGCTTCTTGAGGCATTTGATTGGTTTCCTTGTACTATGGAGGGAACAATGTCAGATGAGTAAGGTGACGAGGGAGCCGGGTGCAGAGGAGCTGGCCTATCTCTTCCAGATTAGGAGCCTGTCTGGTGCTCCTCGAGGCCAGTTCTATGCCAAAGCCAAGAACAAGCTCAACTTCATCATTCCCGGTGCTTCGAAGAAGGACCCCTCTTGGAAAGAAGAATGGATCCTTACAGGGGGATGACTGGGGGAGCTCAATTTTCATAGGAGGGCATGAATTCGAGGTTCCCACGGCTTTCAGTGACAAAGCCCTCATGGGACCGGGACTCCCTGCCTTCTGAGTCCGAAGCCATCTTGAAGGCTATTCTAGCCCGGAATTATTTAAACTTGAAGTTCCCTACTGCTGAAGCCTTTGATCCTCGTAGGGTGAATAAATATTTGGGGATTTCAGACGCTATTCCTCGTAAGTGTCATTGAGTTGCTTTGCCTTATTACTCTGCTCGGTTCTAACATTTTCCTTTTTAATCTGTTTATTCACAGTTTTCGTCGTGGAACCAGCCACCCACCACGTCTCACGCTCTCCTCAAGGTAGAGTTTCTCTTCCCTCCACTGAGGTCGAACCTGCTCTTGCTTCATCTATCTCTCCGGCTGGGTCCAAGATGGCCACTCTTGCTTTGCGGGCTTTCCGGGCTTTGGGTAAAGCTCCCTAGGTGGTTGGTCCTGACTGCTTCCGTCCCTTTGGCTGTGGTCGCTAAAGTTGCTACCCCCTCGACTCAACCTCCTGATTCCGCTGCGCTTCCAACAACCAAAACTTCGGAGGTTTCTGGGAAAGGTGTCACGAGGGTTCCTTCCAGTCTCTCCCGGCCTCTAGTCGAGCTCGGCAGGGCGGGATGAAGTCTGGGAGGATTTCATAGCATTGTGTCCGGGCGGTGGGATCTCCAAGATGGCTTCCATGCCTGTGGACGTCCTTATTACCAAGGGGTCTGCTATTTTAGCTGAGGTAATTGTATTTCCTTCGTGCTACTCTTGTTAATTCGTTCAGTTTGTAACTCGGGTTCTGTATTTTGTAGTGTTAGGGTTTTTGCCCTAAAGCTTGTAATATGTAAATATAATTTGAACATAAATAAAAGAAGTAGTATATTCATTCATTTTGTGTCATACTTTATATAACATGTGCACTTAACATCCAAGATTGCCGGATGTAATTTCGAACTGAGTATATGAGTGTCATATATAGATGGATTCAGTTTGAAACGAGCAATCTAAAGAGTCCGTAGATAGCAAATAAAGCTGGGTACTTTATTTGTGGTTAATCTACAGCTGCGGTCCATTTCGTAGTGTACGGTGATCCTATCTTGGATCATTCATATGTGGATATGAGAATGGAGGCACCTTGTATGATATGATCATATAGGACTGGGCCATGATCTATATGAATCTCTCACTAAGATCCGTTTAACGATGAGATTCATATATATCAACTAATGATGGCTATATGTGGGTGATCTTAATCCTGAGTGTCTTATCGACTCCTTCAGGTTAGATCGTGGTCTTTGATATACCATGGGTGAGGTCGGAGTTGCATTCCCGATCAATATACTCCGTATGTTGGGATCACGGTTTGGCTTGTGGCTGGGAAGGTTTGTACACAATAGTGGAATCCACTCCTTCTTGTGAGAAGTAGATGGTAGTTCCCTTAAGGGTTGATTCGGGGCTTGAACAATATGAGCGCTCTCCTAATTCCGTAAGGAATGTAGGATTTATTGTTCATTAGAGAATCAATGGTACTTAATGGAAAGATATGATTAGAGGGGTATAACGGACATTATGACCCAGCTCTAATTATGAACTACTTGTGGAGGATTATACCATATGTAATAGCTATATCGATGGACACCGAGAGTTATTGGTTTGTGTAAAAACGTCTACAGTTGAGAGAGTGCAGTTTCGGGTTTTTAGTGGAATAACACCGAAGTTAATAATCATGAAATATTAATTAAAGAGTTTAATTAATAATTTCTAAGGATTATTTGAGCTCAAAATACTGTGGGTCCATTAGGTCCCCTTGCTAGCCCGATCGATTTAGGTAACAAGGGTCACAATTAATTAATTAGATTGTCCAATTAATTATGTTACGAAAGTGACACGTATTTATTCGGGAGTTAATTGAATAATGAGATTATTTAATTAATGGATAATGGTGATTAAATAAATTAAATAATAAGATTATTTAATTATGTTGTTAATCACTAAATGGAGGGTGTTAGTTGATATTTGATTTTGAATAAAATAAGATAATATGATTATTTTATTTTATTAAATTAAATATTTGAATTTGAATTTAAAATGTTTGAATTCAAAAATAAATATTTAATTAATTTTAAAAGGATATGAGATATCTTTTGAAAAGTTTTAAAAATCAAATAAGATTTTGGTTTGTTTTTTGAATATATATGAGATATATATTTTTTATTAAAAAAATGATAACCGAATGTCGGTTTTGGTTTTTTAATATATATGTGATATATATGTTTTAATTAAAAAAGAGAGATGAACCAAATGAGTGAGAAACACAGCAAAGAAAAGTAATTAGATTACTTTGAAAAAGAAGAAAGTGTTCGTGACACACAAAAAACAAAAAGCAAAACAAAAGAGAAAAAGTTAGGGTGTGGTGAGACCACAAATGATGCACCTCTAGTTTTTGTTTTTTTGTATGTGTGTTCTTCTCTTCTTCCTCCATACAGGTCCTGAATATCGTGAAGCGCCCACACGCAGTTACCAGTTCCCGGAGATAGCGAGGAAGATCATGTGGTTCAAATCAGGAGTAGTTCGTATCAAAGTGAAGGACCCTCCTACGTAGGTATGAAAAAAGTTTCTTCACTTTATTATTGTATTTTATTATTACTGTACAAATGGGTTAGTTTAATGATTGCATAAAAAATTTTAAAACCTTCCGCTGCTCAATCTGTAACCCTAGGTTCTAACAAGTAGGCCTTCAAGTTTAATGTTGCGATGGGCCAGCAGGTAGCCCTCCTCCGCGATCGGGCTGCAAAAGCCGAAGCCGAAGCCGAGAAAGCTAGGGAATTGCTCAAGCAGGCCCAGTCTTTAGTGGAAGAGATGACTTCCAGCCAGAGAAAGGTCGAGGTCGAGATGGTTGAGCTTCGCTGCGATCATGAGAGGATGAAGCAATCTTATGATCAGGAGCGTCTTCAATCTCTCCGGCGGGCTAGACAGCGGGATTCCTGGAGATCTGAGGCTAAAAAGTTGGACCTCGAGAATCAGTCTCTGATTACTCAGGTGACCAAGCTGCAAGCTGACGCAGAGACCTCTTTCAGCGACAGATATTTCTATGCTTCCTTTCAGGCCGCGGAAGCTCTTCCTCCTCCCTTTGATTTGTCATCTATTGCCGGCTGGGATAGACAGGAGATAATGCTCAAGGCTGCCAAGCTATCTCGTCCTGAAGGCGACTAAGGTGGTCCCTTCGAGCCAAGCAGGAACTGGGAAACAGCCCGCCAGACAGATCCTCTATTCCCTCTTCCTACCTTTGCTACCTCAGGTTCCGGGGAGTCTTCCAGTAAAGTGTTTGAAAATACACAAAGTGTGTCTAATACAACCTAGAGGGGGGTGAATAGGTTTTAGTTGATTTATTACCAACTTTTTGACTTAATCAATTTTAATAATCCTGCTCCATATTAGCAATCAATCAATCCAAAATAAATATGCGGAAAACAATAAAAACACAAGGATTGATTTACCTGAGAAACCCTCCAACTGGGCAAAAACTCACGGGCTATCCTTCTAGCCACATACGGTCCTCAAATCCACTATTTGAACGAAAGTTTACAACCTAGGTTGACCTCAAGTCACACCTACTTGGTCACTAACCCTTTCACTCTACCCAACGGGCCTTTAATAGTGATTCTTGACCACAAGCTTGTGCACTAACTCACTTAATCACAAAGCTTAACAATCAATGAAGATGTTAAACAACCTATGTGAATATGTAAAAGACATTCAAACATGCAATTAATGCTAGGCAACAATAAATGCTTATCTAAGGATTTAAAGATGTCAATAAATGCAAATCCTAGATATCAATATCTAAATGCAAATGCATGAAGATTTAGCTAGAAGGGTAAAATCGTCCTAAATGCTAGCTATTAATGAACAAAGCTCTCAATCAACAAACATCAACTCAACCATGTTATAAATGCCAATAAACATAAAGATATGCAATAAAATCATATAAAAGAGCTAACCCTAGGCAAACAAGAACATAAATAAATACAAAGAGATTTAGGGCATGTTCAAGTTACCTAGTCAATGAAAGCAAGAAGAATCCATGATGAGATGATGCTTGAAAATGTTAGATGCACATGGATTTGTGTTTGGTTGAGTAAAGATAAGTTCTTGGGAGTTTCTCTCTCTAAGGGAAGCTTGGCCTATCAAAAATGGCTTCTTGAACTCATAAAAACGAGCAAGGAAGAAGATAGAGTATATATAAGGGAGCCCTAGTTAAAACAACGTCGTTTTGAACTTAGGGCACAAAATCCCGTCAATACTACTAGATGGACCGCGTCGCAGGCAAGTGTCCAGACAGCGGTACATACAGCAGTGCACCGTCTGGACAACAACGCGGTGTAGGGCGCTGTGCATGCAGGTGCACAGGCCGCGGTATAAGCAACAGAGGCCTACTGGACAACACCGCGACTTGGGTCGATTTGCGTGCAAGTGTACAGGAAGCGGTACAGGAAGCATGACTCTGCTGAGGTATACCGCTCTGTATGCCGCGGTGCAAGCATGTCTTGCCAAGCGGTCTAGGCCGCACTAAGAGAAGAAATTCTCTTTTCTGGGCAAACTCAACACACTAAGAGATGTGCAAAATGTGCAAGTGTGGAGTGTGAAAAGAGGCATACAATACATCATTCAATTACATGAAGATAGGAACATAATGCATGTAAGTGAGTGTGTGCAACTAGATCTCTTCAAAGAAGGTTAAACTAGTGAGATACCTTTGAAGTGCTCTTTGAAAGAGATGATGTGCTTGAAGCTTGATGACACTCAAGAGGCCTAAATTACCCTTACATATAATAATCCCCAATGTGGTTTGTCAACGAAATAAGCCAATCAAAATATGAGGAACTTACAGTGTTGTCCTCTCGATCCGAGGAGGACCAGTCGGGAGCTGGTGAAGAGGTTAGGAGCCCATCTGAGGATCATCCTTTAACAAAGATGGAGGTCGACAGGAGCCAGACGGGGTCCATGGCTGCCCTTCTTGATGCGGCTATCCCGCCTGAGGTTATGGACGTGATTAATGAGGTTTTGGAGGAAGATCCTGCTGATCAACCGATAGAGCCTCTAAATAGAGGAGCGGTCGGCGAGGATAACCAAGATGGACAGCTATCTGTAGAGGGGGTTGATGGCGAAGATCAGCAAGAAGGAGGAGGGCCAGCGGAGGAGAGCCAAGAGAGTCCCAAAGCTTGAAGTAGTTCATCTTGACTTGTTTTTGATTGCCCGGAAAAGGGGGTGGGCACCCCGTTTTGCCCTTATTAGCTTTTTTTATAGCCCGAGCTCGGGGGTTGGGCTCCCCGTTTGGTGGATGTAGCCTTATCGGGGGATAGGCTCCCCTTGTTCTTAATGAGAAATCGAATCGCTTTTGAGAACTCTTGTTTCATTTCTGGTTTTGAATAGGAACCAGAGTGGCATCTGTAGTAACAATTAAGACTCGTGTAGGGGATTATGATGATTTTGATCCTGCACACGAAAACAAACATTTTATTTATATATATTATATATTTTTTTTTGGTGATAGCCCGACCAAGGCATCAGGAGGGCTACTTAGCTATTTCCTGGTCTCGAGATCTGGAGGGCAACTATGCTCTTACACTCAGACCCTTCTTGGGGGTGGTAGCCCGACTAAGGCATCAGGAGGGCTACTTAGCTATTTCCTAGTCTTTGAGATCTGGCGGGCAATTATGCCTTTACACTCAGATCCTTCTTGGAGGTAGTAGCCCGACCAAGGCATCAGGAGTGCTATCGAACTATTTCCTGGTCTCGAGATCTGGAAGGCAATTATGCTCTTACACTCAGATCCTTCTTGGGGGTGGTAGCCCGACCAAGGCATCAGGAGGGCTATCGAGCTATTTCCTGGTCTCGAGATCTGGAGGGCAACTATGCTCTTACACTCAGACCCTTCTTGGGGCTGGTAGCCCGACCAAGGCATCAGGAGGGCTATTGAGCTATTTCTTGGTCTCGAGATCTGGAGGGTAACTATGTTCTTACACTCAGACCCTTCTTGGGGGTGGTAGCCCGACCAAGGCATCAGGAGGGCTATTGAGCTATTTCCTGGCCTCAAAGTGTTTATGTTGAGTTTCCCACACAAGGGTATAGTAACTAATGTTAAACATAGTTGGAGACAAAGATGGAAGAGAAAAGGAAAATGACTTTATTGATGATCGAGATGTAGTACATCTTTATTAGGGTCTGTAATGAAAACTAAATGGGGGTAGTCTGCTTTTGGGACTTAAGACTCCATCCGACCTTTTCCGAGTGTTCAGGGTCACTTTCCTAAGTACCAGATCCCCTTCTTTTAATTCCCGGGCTCTGACCTTTCGGTTGAAGTATCTAGCGATCTTGCTCTGGTAGATCGCTACTTTCTCTGCTACCCGGTCTTGTTTTTCTTCTAAGAGGTCTAGATTAGCCCAGAGCTTGACTTCGTTACTTTCGGGCTCAAAGTACTGTACCCTGAACAAGGTTAATTTATGCTCGATGGGGAGGACTGCTTCAACCCTGAAGGCCAGGGAGTAAGGTGTCTCCTCGGTAGTTGTTCTCTTTGTAGTCCGGTATGCCTAGAGGACTTCTGGCAGTTCTTCGGCCCATTTACCTTTCTTCTGCTGTAGCTTCTTTTTCAGAAGTTTCTTGATAGTCTTGTTGGTGGGTTCTACCAGCCCGTTAGTCTGGGGATGAGCCACTGAAGCGAGCCTGAGGTCGATCCTCAATCCCTTGCAGAAGTCTTTGAATCGGGCGTTGTCGAATTGCTTCCCTAGGTCAGCAATGATGATGAGAGGGGTCCCAAATCTACATACCACGTTAGTCTTGATGAACTTGGTTGTATTCTTTTCTGATATTCGAGAAAAAGGTCCTGCATCGACCCATCTTGTGAAGTAGTCGATAGCCACGATAGCATGTTTCATCTGTCCGGGAGCGGTAGAGAGTGGCCCAATTAGGTCGATTCCCTACATGGCAAAAGGGTAAGGTGAACTGAGGGACGACAGTCGCTCGGGTGGCTGGTGGTTGAAGTTTGAAGTTCTTTGACAAGGTTAGCAAGATTGCACAAAACTCTTTGCGTCTTGGTGGATGGTCGGCCAATAGTACCCCATACGAAGCACCTGATAGGCTAGAGCTTCCCCACCTATGTGGTTCCTACAGTCCCTAGAGTGAACCTCTTTCAATGCCCACTTAGCATCATCGGGATGCAAGCACCTAAGTAAGGGGAGGGATCTGCCCCTCCTGTAGAGGTACCCGTCCACCATACAGTATCGGACTGAGAGTCTCTTAATTCTTCGGGCTTGGTCGGGCCCTTCGGGAAGCTCTCCTTCAAGGAGGTAGGGGACAATTGGGTCCATCCAGCAAGGCAAGCGATCCAGGGAACAAATTTCTCCATTTGTGGCTATGCTTGGTTGGGTGATTACTTAGAGGGGAATTCCCCGTGGTAGGGACTGGCCTCTGTTCGCCGCTATTTTAGCCAGAACATCTGCGCGATGGTTTTGGTGTCGAGGCACCTGATCGATCTTGGGTCCCTTAAATTTGCTTTTTAGCAGCTGAGCTAGCTTTAGGTACGCAGCCATATTATCTCCCTTTGCCTGGTAGACCCCATTCACCTGGTTTACAACAAGCAATAAATCGCTCTTGATTTGCAGGTAATCGGCCTTTAGTTCAATGGCTACCTTCATCCCGGCTAAGAGGGCTTCATATTCCGCTTCATTAGTGGTAGCTTTAAACTCGAATTTGAAACAGTGACAGAATTCGGTCCCCTCCGGATCTATTAAAACTATGACAGCTCCGCCCCCGGCTTGCCAGGATGCTCCATCTGTAAAAAGGGTCCATGGCTTGCAGCCTTCCGGCCAATTGTCGACCTCGGATATCTTCTCAGGGACCTCATTTGATACTGAGGGATCATCTTGATCTGGGATTGCTGAGAATTCTGCCACGAAGCCTGTACCTTAATCGTAGTCTGGAGCTTATACTTTAGGTCGAACTGAGTGAGCTCTGGGGCCCATAAGACTAGCCTACCAGACACGTCTGGTCTTTGCAAGAATTGGCGGAGGGGTTAATCCGTCACCACTATTGTTGTGTGAGCTTGAAAATAGGGACGGAGTTTCCTCGCTGAGATCACCAGAGCATAAGCGAGCTTTTCTAGGAGAATGTAATTCCTTTCTGATTTGGTCAAAGCATGACTCACATAGTATATGGGTCTTTGAAAACCGTCGCTACAATCCTTGGCCAAAGCCCCGCTTACTGCGGTTTCTGATAAGGCCAGGTAGATCTGTAACTCATCTCCGAGAACCGGCTTGACTAACAATTGGGGGCTTGTTAGGTATTCTTTCAAAGCTTGAAAAGCCCGTTCGCTCTCCTGGCTCCACTTCATGTTTTTTCCCTTGTTGATAGCCTTGAAGAAAGGGAGATATTTATCGATGGAGCGAGAAATAAACCTGTTGAGTGCCGCCACCCGTCCAGTCAGAATCTGTACTTGCTTGAGCGAGGTTGGGGATTCCAGGTCCAAGATAGCTTTGATTTTTCTAGGTTGGCTTCTATACCTCTCTCATGAACCATGAAGCCCAGAAACTTCCCCGCCGTTACCCCAAAGGCACATTTGGAGGGGTTCAAACGCATCTGGTTTTCCCTCAGTATGAGGAAGGTTTTGCGAAGGTCTTTCTGATGTCCTTTTGCGGTTGGGGATTTCGTGATCATGTCGTTGATATATACTTCCATCGTCCTTCCTATCTCGGGCTTGAACAGTTTGTTAACCAGCCGCTGGTATGTGGCCCCCGCATTCTTCAAACCAAACGGCATCACCTTGTAGTAGTATAAGCCCTGCCCAGTAATGAAACTGGTTTTATCTTGGTCAGCTAGGTGCATTTTAATTTGGATGTATCCTGAGAATGCGTCCATAAAACTCAAAAGTTTATTTCTGGACGTGGAGTCAACCAGCTGGTCGATCTTTGGTAAAGGAAAACTGTCTTTCGGACAAGCCCGGTTGAGGTCGGTGTAATCGACATACATACACCACTTCCCATTCGCCTTCGTAACCATGACCATGTTGGCGATCCATTCGGGGTAACGTACTTCTCTGATGAACCCTGCTTTGATCAATTTATCAACCTCTTCCTGCACCACAACGTTCCTATCAGCATTGAAGTGACGCCTCTTCTGCTTGACGGGCTTGACTGTTGGATCTACCACTAGTCAGTGGGTGGCCAATAATGCCGGGATTCCAGGCATTTCATCATGGTTCCAGGTGAAGATGTCGCTGAACTCCCTAAGAATGTCAATTAGTCCTCTTTTCACTTCTGGATCAAGGGTGGCTCCGACCTTGACGACCTTGGAGGGATCGTCATTTCTGATGGGTATCTCTTCTAGTTTATCTACGGGCTACCCGCTGGCCCAGTCCTTACCCCGTTCTTCCTCGTACGGCATAATAGGTTCGCTCTCCGGGTGCCCAGGATGTTCCGTGGGCACCTTCTCCTCCTGGATTATCCAGGATGTATCCATGTCTTTCTGTATTAATGTCACCTGTACACACTATTTCGCTAGGGCTGCAGGATTGGCAGATACTGCGTAGCATTTCCTGGCTGCCTGCTGGTCCTCGCGTACCTCTCCTACTTTTGTTCCAACCGAGAATTTCAGGACGTTGTGGTATATGGACAAGACTCCCTTCAAGGAGGACAGGAAAGGTCTCCCTAGGATGGCGTTGTAGGCCGATGGGGTGTCCACAACAACAAAGTCGGTCATAACATTCTGTTGGAAAGGGGTGATTCCAATGATTACTGGGAGGATCATCGACCCCACTGGTATGATCGAATCTCCAATGAACTCGTAAAGCGGAGTGGTACAGCTGTTGTAACAGCGTTACTTCAGGTTTAATTTTTCCAGGGTATCCTTGAAGAGGATATCTACACTGTTACATGTATCCACGAGCACGCGATGGACCAGGCAGTTGGCGATCTGTATCAGTGATTACCATGGGATCATCATGAGGTTGCACAGTGTTGAAGACATCTGCTTCGGTGAAAATGATCTGCGCTGACTGGGAGGGCTCTGTCGGGCTCTGGATGACTTCGAAGATCCCTCGGCTTTCTCCGATGAGGGGAATCTTTCTCGCATGGTTTTTTCGGGAGTTATTGGAAACGCCAGCCAGTGTAGGACCTCCGCTGATAGTGTGTATCATCTGGATCTGTTGCATTAAGTCAGCATGTTCCCCTTTCCTCTTTTCTGCGTCTTCACGGATTTCAGCTTGTACCTCCCTTCCAGTCCTAATGTTATCTCTGACCTGTTGTAAGAATTCAATCAGGCATCCTCCCCTTATCAGGGCTTCGATCTGGTTGCGCAAATTATAGCACTCTGAGGTGTTGTGGCCCACGTCTTCGTGGAAGTCGCAGTACTTGTACCGGTTTCTCCTGTCAGCTGGGGCCTTCATGGGAGCGGGCTTTTGGAGCAACCCTTTATCTCGTATGGCAAGGTAGACTGTTTCCCTGGAAGCATTCAAAGGGGTGTAGTAGTCATACCCTTTTTTCCCCTTGTATTACTGGAGCCACGGTCCTGGGAGGCGGCGAAGCCCGGGGAGGGGTTTGTTTTGCTGGATATCTTTCTTTCCTATGCAGAGGAGCAGGGATGAGATAGGTTGACCTGTTGGGAGGTTTATTCTGAGTTTTCTGTACTGGCTCAAATTTGGGGGCTTCTTTCTTCAGACGCTTTTGCCATTCTCATGTCGTCGTGTTCCATCTTGACCTTGAGTTGTTCGTCGATCTCGACCTGCTCAAGAGCTCGGTCGTAGGCCTCCTGGTAAGTCTCGGGAGGTCTCTTGGCGAAGGAATTGAAAGCTTTCCTGCCCATAGGTTCCGCCTGAAGTTGGCGAGGGTTTCTTTTTTGGTGAAAACTCTCATTTGTATGACCTCCTTGTGAAATCGTTCCATGTACAACCGAAGAGTCTCGCTCCGTTCCTGAATCACATATTGGAGGTGTATGGGATCTTTCAGACGAGGTTTGACCCCTTGGAATTGCGAACAAAAATCTGTTGATAATTTCGTGAAAGAACCCATGCTGCCAACGGGCAGTTTCCTGAACCAGGTTTTCGCGTAAGTCGGTTAGGGTCGTTGGAAACATTCTGCACATAGCTGCTCTGGTAGTGTTCTGGACCTCCATCTGTTGAACAAAGCTCTCTAGGTGGCTTAGAGGATCTTTCGTTCCGGAGAACTTATCTGCTGGCATTTTGAATTTTGGAGGGAGCTCCGCTTCTCGGATCCTCCTAGTGAAGGGAGCGTTCATCTCGCTCAGGGGATCCTTTTTGTCCTCCGTATTCTTTCCCTTTCTTATCTGCTGGACGTCTTTTTGTAGCTTTGCCAGCTGATCTCTCAGTCGCTTGTTCCCAAGCCTCTTCGAGTTAACCTCAGATTCTTCACTGTCGAGTCTTTCCGATGAACTGGCAATTTCTATCCGGTCCTCATGGATAGGATTCATTCGGGGAGTTTGTCTACTTTCCTTCTCTAGGGCCCAGGCGGTCCTCCTAGATGTAGTTGGATGAGATAGCTCTTGTGGATTCCGGGTAAAAGCATCTGCGGCAGACTTAACTCACCTGGGTTGATATTGTGAATGTCCTTTCGGAACTGGGGGTATAGGTCCCAGCCTATCCCGGATCGAACGTTGGGGCCCTGACCTATCTCGAGCCGACTCTGGAAGAGGAGGTCCTAGGCGATCGAAAGCATGTGGCCTAGCTTCGAGCCTGCTCGGCTCTCCCTGATCATTCAGGTTGGTTGGCTGGATTGTGATGCCTTCAGCGAGCAGGCGGACGCGGATGGATTCTACGAAGGCCGCCGCTTGTTGGTCAAGCGCGGCCTGGCTCACTATAGGGTGGCCAATAGCCCGCGCATTAGTTGTTTGGACCGGAGCCTGACTACTATATCCAGACTTTCTCCCCTTTCTTGGGGCCTTTCGTGTTAGCCTCGCCGGAGGTTGCTCCGAAACTCTATGTTGGCCTTGGGAGGAGCGGAGCCTCATAGTCCCTGTAAAACAACGAAAATGTAAATGCAAATAATTGGTTAATTGAGTGTAAGGTTGTTTCCAACAGACGGCGCCAGAAAGTGTTAACGAAAATTTTGCTCGGGACGAGAAATCTCAGTTAACACCCTCAAGACCACTACCACGTAGGCGGTGGCCAAGATTGATCGTATGTGTTGCAATGATTTATAAAATGACAAGGAAAAATGATACAATTCATCACCCAAAAGAAAGCAAGAATATTTTCTTTATTGAACGTGCATGGTATACAAATACAAATTTCTTTCTTTTTGCTCTCAATTCTTTCTAGGGTATGGTCGAGTGTTTGTCGTATGCCTGTCAAATAGTAGTCTCCTCTTTTCTTTTTCTTTCTTTCTATTTATACATAGTTTTGTAGGTTAAATCAACTGATTCTCCCCTTGATTTTCTCAGTCTCTCCCCTCCTTATCGGGCGGGATTTCTCCTTGAAAAATGTCATTGACTTTGAGTTTAATAGCCGAATTGAGAATATCTTGGTGGAGATCAGTTTGTTTCCTCTTTGGACTCTATTACTTGTTCTGGATGTAGGTAACGTTTCCAGATATGATCCTTTATAGAGGTCGTTGAATATGGCATGGTGTGGTGCATCAACTAGTGAGGTCGATCAGTGTTCCGACCTCGATATCTGAGAAGTTTCATCCAGCTGGGAGCCAGATCTGGCTTCCCTTGACCTTTTCGAAGCTAGGTGCGGCTTCCCCTGACCTTTCGAAGCTAGATGCGGCTTCCTAGGAACATTCTCTTATGTCAGCGAGGTATAGGTGAGTCTCTGGAGCAATTGCGAGGTGACCTCGACTTCGGGGAATTTCTAGTTTTGGTGATGCGGGCTAGATCTGATCGTCCCGGGCTCTATCCCGGATGTTTTCCGGAGCCCGTCCTTGTTCCTGGGGTGGTATCGTAGCTCGGCTCTGGATAGAATGGTCTCCTGGTGGAAACTCTCGGGTATGGAGCCAGGTCTGGGAGGTGGAAAATTTTCCTTTGGTCCTTAGCCAATTTTGGCTATTAACAGAGCTGAAGGGAATGCATGTGAACTTGTTGCCATCTTTTCATGGGCTTCTATCTGAGGATTGTTTTCAATTCATGAAGGAGTATATCGCAGTGTTGGAGACATTTCCTATAGTGGTCTGAGATCGAGTATTGACAAGGGCATAACTGCAGATACGTTGTTTCCAGTATTGTTTGAAGGATCGTGCCAAGCAGTGGTACATTGCATTGAGGCCGGGGACGCTTACATCATAGCCCCAAGTTTGTAAGGTGTTTTACAACAAGTTTTTCCCTACAGCAAATGCAAGAGAATTGAAGATCAAGATCGCCACTTTTAGTGAAGTGGACGGTGAACCATTCCATGAAGCATGGGAAAGATTTCATCTATTACTCGCATAGGTTCCACCACACAGCTATCCTAAGGAATTGAAGGTCACTTCCTTCTACCAAGGTATCTCTACTATCACTCAAATAATGGTGGACAATGCTTGTAAAGGTACAATTGCCGATAAGAGAGCTCAAGAGGCATATGAAATCATGAAGAAGTTGGGGCCCAAAATTCACAACAAAGGTCCTCAAACATAAGGAGGGGTGGAAAGCTAGAAATTAATGGGAACAGATGAATAGCCATAGAAATGTCCAGAATGGCTAAGGAAATGCAGTCAGTGAAAGATTTGATGAGGAATATGTTCAAGCCAACTGCTCAAGTGAGCCAAATTTCAGAAGACACATTGAATGGAGTTGAGGGACAGTTAGAGCATGAAGAAGCCCAAATGCTAGGAGGGTTCCAAAGGCAGAGGGATGATCCTCACTCTAACCAATACAATCCAGGGTGGAGGAATCACCCTAACTTCTTATGGAGCAACAAAAATAACAATGCAAACAACCAAGGTTATCAGAACTAGGGATACAAAAGGTACAACAATCAAGGAGGATCGAGCAACAACTAGTGGGGGAGCTCAAGTAACAACCCACAAGGCAACTTCAACACTCAGGCAAATGCTTATCAATTGAAGGTCAGATCACTTGGGGAAGAATTTAGGGATTTTATCAAGGCCACAGATGAGGCTTCAATAGCCATCAGAAACTCCCAGAGTGCAAACGAGCAAATGTTGAAGAACTATATCCAATCCAATGACCAGAGGGCAAATAGCATGGATGCTTCAATTAGGAGATTAGAGACCCAAGTCACCCAAATTGCAGAGGCTCTGCATATGTAGGACAAAGGGAAGTCTCAGAGTAATAATGAGCACATTAAGGTGATGGAGGTACTTCAGAAGAAGAGTGAGAAGTTGGCACAGAGTGAGGCAACACAAGAAACTTAAGTTGTTATTGAAGATGTTATACAAGAGAAGTCTGCTGAGTTAAAAGAAGCTAATCCATTAAAGCTGGAGGATCCAGGTGATTTCATCATTCCAGTCACCATAGGAGAGTCAGAAAAGTTAGGAGCAATGCTAGATATGGGATCTAGTATCAACATGATGCCTTTGAAGGTATATAAGCAGTTGAAGCTACAGTCTATGAAGGCCACTCCGATTGAACTCAGGATGGCAGATAACTCTCCAAAGACTCCTTGTGGAGTAGTTGAGGATGTACAGTTGGAAATCCATGGACTCAAGGTCCCAGTGGACTTTGTGGTGTTGGAAGTAAAAGATGATGAATTCCATAAGAGGGAGTGGAAGTTGCTTCTTGGAAGATCATTTATGGTCACAACTGGAATGTAGTTTCTAGGCATTTATCCTTCAATTGTGGTGGAAGCAAGGTCGAATTCTATATTGACCGGCCCGATAAGAGACTCCTTGAAGGATGCTTCGTTTTAGAGGTGCCAAAGAGCCATAAGAAGAAAAACAGGGTTTATGACTTTGTGAGAGCCTTTGAAGTAGCATCTAAAATGGAGAAAGGACATCAAGATGGAATCCAGGAAAATGAGGAAGAAATAATCTTTGATGATAAGATGCTTGAAGAAGAAGTAAAAAGCTATGAGCTTGAAGGAGAGAATAAGAAGCTACAGCTTGAGGTAAAACTTCTTAAGGCAGAAAATGGGATTCTTAGGAAAAAGGTGCAAGAATTTTCAACCTTGAACAAGGTATTATGAGAGCAACTTGAGAAGATCAAGGAAGAAAAGAAGTCCACTTCACATTACCTAGTAGAGCTAGCCAAACTCTCTGAAGAATTTGAAGAAAAATATGCTAGGAAGACTAGGAAGTTGATGCTAGAGGTGGAGCAAAAAGCAAGTGCTTTGAAAGATATCAAAAAACAATTGGACAAGAAGGAAGAACAGTTGAAAATCGCCAAGGTCAAGGAATGTGACTACTTAGTCCAACTTGACAAAGTGGAGAGGGAAGTGAAGACCCTTCAACGGAGGCAACACCAAGGGCCTTAAGACATTGACCAAAGAGGGAGTCTTTCTCATCAATCCTTTTCTTGTTTCTTTTGCGCTAAGAAAGGGCACATTAAGGCACATTGCTTTAAATTCCAAGAGTTTAAGAAAAATCAAGTTAGGTCTAGGAAGAACCCATCAATGATCAAGAAAATTTGGGTTAGGAAAGACCTAGTAGATGAAGTGAAGACTAAGGGGATTGGATTTTTAGGAAAGACTTTGACACCCATATGGGTGGTCAAAAGAAATGGACTTCCTCATCCGGTTAAACCACCTTCGGTTGACCCAAGTCCCACCTCACATGCATTGCAATGATTTATTTTTAGGCGTGGGTGGATTTCATAACTCATTTTCTCATGCATTTTAAGCTACCTTTATTTTGAATTAATCTCATGAGCTTTTTAAGGTGTAGGTAGTTCTGAGTCTAAAGAAAATTTATTGTGAAATCCTTGAGTGTTTTAGTTATTAAAATTTGATTATTTGAGTGTCAATGATTATAGTAGCTATTTGATGAATAAGGCAAGTGTAGTTTATGAAATGGTTTTTCATGTGCAGGGAATCCAATCAGGGCACGAAAATTCAAGAGGGCAAGGAATGATGCAAAAGGGTGACAAAAAGGTCAGTGCACGGGTAACACACTCGTGCACTACCCGTGCATCAACCCGTGCACCGGGAAAGGGCTGAACTTGGAGTGCATATGCACGGGTAACTGCACGGGTAACATACCCGTGCAAAAGAGAAGATACAAGCTAGTTTGAGAGATTCACACGGGTAATTGCACAGGTAACTTACCCGTGCTAAGCATACCTATATATATAGAGCGTCACATTCGTGGTAGGGCTTACCAAATCCCAAACAAAGAAAATTTCTCTCCCTCCTTCTCTTACAAACCCTAAGGTAATCCATGTGCCTCACGTTTTCAATTTTCCTGACAAAAAGGTATGGATTCTTCCTTCATTAACTTGCTTCTCATTGATTGAGCATGGAATGCATCATTCTTCTCTTCTCCAAATTCTCTAAAAGATGGATAAACCCTAAGTTATGAACAACCCATGAGACTTTTCAAGTTTAATGCATGGCCCTTGATGATTAATGATGGTTTGTGTGATTATTGCATGTAGGAGTGTTGTGAATAATTTTTAAACATGATATGACCACTCTTTGCATATAATTGGACAATCTAGGGTTTGTGTTATTTTGAGTTTATTGAAACCATGAAAGTGTGCTAGGGGTGCCGTTATATGTGCTATTTGTGGTTGAATGTATTTTGGTGAATCAATTGATTGATTGAAACGTTTTGAATGCATGAAAGTGACAATGTGTTGAAAGAAAAAGTACAGATATCAGCGACTGCACGAGTAACTTACCCATGCTATACCCGTGCACTGAGAGGTTGCTTGCTGTTTTGAGAAACTGCACGGGTAATCTACCCATGCACTAGGCAATTAGGCCTGAAATTGACCTTTAAAATCTTGCCTTCTTTTGATTGATCAAATGCATATTTCCCACGATGATATAGCTTTAATTGAGGGTTTTTATTTGACAGATGTCAGGTAGAACAAAATCTACTACAAAGAAGCAAGGAACAAGAGAGAGCAAGAAGAAAAAGCTACCCCCACTACCTCAATGCATGTTGAATAGAGACTTTAACAGAAGATTGGGGTAATTTGGTCAAAGGGATATTGTGGAAGAGCATGGCATAGCTCTATCAGAGCTGGAAGACACTCCGATCCCTACCAGAGTGAATGACAGAGGTTGGAAGGCTTTTGTAAGCTTACCTTCTTGATTTTACAGAAGGATAGTGTAGGAATTTTACGTTGGGATGGTTCCCAACGACTTCATCAGAGGAGTCACTGTTATGGTGAGAGGAGTTGAAGTTCAGATAAACATAGACAACTTGCAGAGATACCTCAAAACAGAGCCTCTGGATGACCCACAAGTTCTGAGTAGGATGAGAGATGGAGTCACCTGGAATGACTGCTTTGTCAAGAAGAACCTGGACCTTGCAAATGATTTGGTAATCAACCCAATAAACTTTTGGGTGAATCCAACATTTCCAATCAAGCACAATAACCTTAAGATTAAATTAGGATTCTGGCATATGTTCACTTCACACTCACTCCGGCCAAGGACTTACATGACAAATGTATCTTTTGAGACAACCACCATACTGCACTGCTTACAACATGACCAACCAATCAATATGGCGTGGATCATTAAGGCAGAAATCTTGGCGGAGGATAAAATATTAGACAAGCAGGCATTGATTTTCCTGTGCCTAATCACTGAATTTTGTAAGCAGTCAGGTGTGGACCTTAGCAATGAGAAGTTCGATGGGCATATACTGATTTGGACCTCAGGACATGGCGCACTTTGGAGGTAGAACGAGATTTGACAAGCAGGCAGAAGGAAAACATGGAGAAAGAAGACCAAGACTGGAAAGAGTTCAAGCACTCAACAACATGAGGAAATGGTTATGAATGAAGAAAAGGTAGAGTATTACCAGGAGGGTCTGATCGGACTATTTTATACATATTTTAGGTCCCTAATTTCCTATCGTTTGTTCTTGTTTTCGAGCGTATTTTTGTATATTATGTGTTTGTTGAGCCATGTGTAGGTACATATTCCCTATTTCATGGTTTTGAGCGTAAAGATTAGATTGGGAGGCAAAAGGAGCAAAAAACGAGAATAAATGGAAGTATTCAGAGTGCCGTGTCTCACCGTTGATACAGACTGCGACATGATCTAAGCCCAATCGTGGCCAAGAAAATCTAGATGTTTCCACGGTTGATCCGTCTTCAAGCGAGAATGCAACACCTAGACCGCGTGCACGAACCCCTCTGATTTTTTGACAGCTTATGGGTTGAAATTGTATGGGCCTGTGCAGAACGTCCGACTTGTGGGTGCCATAACTCCCTCCTCTGATCGATTCACGTTTAGATATTTATATATTTGGAAAGGTACGGAAGTCTAGTTTTCAGAACTTTTTACGGATTGCAATTCTGACTTTTCTGGAGGAAGTTATGCTTGTTTGAGTAACTGGTGCGCAGAGTAGAAATGGCATTCGGCGGGCAAAACGGCGGGCAACCAAAACGCCGTTCTGACCACCGAATTAGGATAGTAGGTTTCTTCACCAATTCGGCGGGCAAAATGGATGGCACCATGGCCGCCGTTATGACCGCCGAACGGCACCTGGAGGTCGCGTTTTTACCCGAAATTGAGGGGCATTTTCGTCCCTTCACTACCATTTCATACCCTAACCTCCCAACACTATATAAACACCTTTTCATCTCCTCTCTTCAGAATTTTTTCAGACCCAAACTTCATCTTCTTCAATCTTTTTCACCCATTAAGAGAGAGAGAGAGAGAGAGAGAGAGCTTTCAAGAGCATCCATGGAGGTTTTCCTCCATGGATGTCTCTCCCACACCATTTCTACCCATCACCCACCACATTTGAGAGTTGATTGCAAGGAAGATAGAAGTGGTCTATGACCAATTTCGAGCTAGGCATTTATGGAGCTCTTACAGGGGTTTCTTCAAGGGTTGTCTCATTTAAACTCATTCTCTTTGTATTTCATGTTTTCTTAATTGTGTAAACCCCCACTTGGGAATATTTGTAAACCTAATTTATGCTCAATATGATGTGTGGTTGTTTTTATATCTAATTTGTGTTTTGATTCATTCTTGCTTTTATTGAATATATCTCTATCTTGAAATGCTTGTGTATGGAGATTGGAAATTAATATATGTTCATGAATGGGATTAGGAGTAGATTAATGTAAGTAGGAGTAGTTGTAATCAAATGTCTCATTTGTGTGTGTATGTTGATGGAAAGTCGAATTTGCATGTGTATGGATGGATTAGAGTGAATTAGAGTTAGGATTGTGCCATTGGAAAGGCCATTCCGGGCATAAACTTGACTAATTAGCTAGGAAGAATGAATGAACTTGTTAATTGCCATATTTAAAGAGGTTTGGTTCATTGTTTTTGTTATATATTGGACTTTGGCTACTTCTCACACTAGGGGCTTTAGGTAAGTTGTGGTTGGAGTTACAATAATTGGGAATCTGACTATTTCTTGCGCTAGGGGCTCTAGGTAAGTTATGGTTGGAGGAACAATTACTCTTTCCACATTCATTACACCTAAAGTTGCCATTTTACAATTACCATGTTAGTATTGGGGCTCAATCTAGCATTGGTTTGTAGAATTGGTTCACAAATGTCGGTTGCGGTTTCGTGTTTGAGAGGCCCTCAACACACTCTTCAACCGTTAGCTCTATGAATGGGTATAAATCGGATTGAGGCAAAAACGAACCATTAACTTAAATTGGATGTGCTTAATGTCTAACAACCCACTTGTGAGCACTTATGTTTGGTGGACTTGTAAACCCTTGTGTGACCACTTTCATGCATCTCTCCTATCCACCATTTTATTATTTCTCACTTAATCAACATTCTCACCCCTCCACATTCTCTTGTTTATTTTCATATTTCCATCTTCACTTTCTACACACACACACACACACACACACACATATATACCATTCTCACCTCATCCGCATTCTATTTACATGCTTTCCCTAAACTCTAAAACTTGAAACGGTTAACAACACATCCCTGTGGAATGATACCCTTGCTTACACGATGTACTAGTTTTATTTCTATATATGTCTTTTGACTCGTGCCTTATAGCAAGGTTGATTTTATTATAAATGTTTGACGATGCTTTCAAAGACGCAAAAACCCTTTCGTCAGGGTCCAATGCCAGAGCCAGCAGTGGAGAGTGATCAAGTACCTTGGCAGCAGTTGATCTCAAAGATGTCAAGCCTTCAGACGTCAATGGATTCATTGAGATCCACATTCACCACAGAGATCAGGGACGCAAAAGGCAGCATCGAAGACCTGTGGGAAAATGTGACAAGCATGAGAAAAGATTTGAACATGATTCCATATCAGAGAAGGAAGAAGCAGACCACCCATCGAGAGTACACTTTAGGAGGGCCTACCATTGATCCGGATTTCCAAACAGCTATGGAGATGTCGAGGAGAGAGCATGAGGAGAGGCTCAGAGCACAGCAGGATCCAAAACAGAAAGGACCAATGATAGAGGAGGAGGAGTCAGATTCTGATGATGATTGAGTGATTTAACTTGCCATAATTGTGAACTTTTATTTAGAATTTCTTTAGTTATTTAGGAGTGAACTTTAATACTTTCATTGCATCCTTTAATTTGTTTAGCTTGTTTAATTTTTAGGATAACTTAGTTTTGGATAATTGTGGATGTTATTTTGTTTGAGATATATTTGGTTTGAGATAAATTCTATAATTGTTAACCTTTGTGGTTAGGAATGATGCTTATTGTTAGGTTCTTTATCTCTTGGATTCAACACACCGGCCACTTGCAAGTCTTTGAGGGACAAGCAAGCCAAGAGTGCTCATAAAACGGGCGAGAACCTACCCATTTTGAGTCTACAACAATGCTACCACATTGGTTTAATCTTTTCAACTCAAACTCTTGCACTTAATTTGTTCTATTTTTGTTTGTAGACAAGTGTGGATATGTGATGAATGTGAATATTCTCAGTAAATATCAATTTTGGGTTGAATGAGTAAATAACTGTGAATGAGAGAATATGTTTATAACTGTTGATACAATTTTGAATCTCAAATGATGAATTTATTGATTTATTCATTCTTGATTGGCTGGGCCAAAAGCTCTTGTGGATATTGCATATGATTTATAGGTTTTCATTTTATATAGCCCAACTCAGTTTGGGGTTTTTTGAATTCATGCATATATGTGTACAGGAAAGAGCATATAGTAGGAATCGGTTTGGGGGTTATTACCCACATTCAGATAATTTGGTGAATAGATGCTTGATGTGGTTGAATTTTGAGGTTAATTGCCATGTTTCCCTAAATGCCTTATTTTTGTGAGCCATTGTTGAGTCTTTTATTGTGTGGGCATTGATTGTGTGATTAGTGCCTAGGTTTGTTGTGTGTTGGTGTCTAGTTAAGTGCACGCCGCTAGGGCAGGCTCTCTTGTCTTCAACATTGAGTACAATGTTAAGTTTTAGTTTGGGGGTGTAGACGCCTTTTCGAGTTGTCTTTTTATTTTTGAGTCATTTTTCGTGTAATTTTTTTCAAATTTGCTGCTTAGCCAAAAATTTTAAGCTTTAATTAGCTTTGTGAGATAATCTTGAGCAAAGTGTTGTGGTGAATTTATGTATGCTTTGTGAGCTTGTTCATAGCTCTTAGTCACTTTAGGGGTCTCACTTGCACTGCATGGGTTAGTCCCATCTTTTAGTGTCTAAGTTGAGGGGATTCGGTGCTCGAGCGCCCTGTTCTAATAATGGAGACATCCTTTGTGAGTTTCACAAACACAAGCCAAAAGTGCACAATTTGAGGGAAAACGTTTTTTAAATCTTTAAACACTTTTCAAACACCATGCATAGTCTCATTACACCAAAATCATCATGTCTCATAGAACATGCATCATAAAAAGTGGACTGCTTGACTGAAACTTTTATTCCCTTGGTAGATGGATTCTTTGAGGTGATATTAGGCAATGTGTGTTTTAGCCACTTAAAATGCCAAATACTTCTCATCCCATAATGTGTGTGCTCCCATGCCAATTTTGAAGCCAAACACATTTAGACTTGTTCATTCTATACCCATATTACCCATAACCCAAGCAACTTAAACACTAAGCCCCCCTCACTCACTTAATTGATCTTGTTGAGGCTTAGGATTGAATGTAAATGTGCTCTAATTTTCAAATGACGTATACCTAAGCAAGTAAGTGTTGAGTTGTAAAAAAATTTGTGAGCAATAGTCAAAGGCAAGAAAAATAAAGAAAAAGACAAGAAAAGAAACAATCAAAAGAAAAGAAAAGAAAAGAAGCAAAAGAAAAAGAATCAAAAGAAAAGAAATATGCTTCAATTGCCTTGTTTTAATTATAAGCACTACTAAAAAGGGTAACAAGAGTAGTTAGAAATTGCACTTGAAATTTATGAAAGCCTAGGCGCCTTATTGTATATTTGTGTCTAAAAGTGGTGTTGCATGAGAAATTAAATGTTTGAGTGTAGAATGTATTGCCTTAACTTGGTTGATTAGTGCATTGTGCCTAAATTCCTATTCATTCTAATCACCAATCACCTTAGCCCCAGTACAACCAAATGGAAAAGACCTAATTGATTTTAGGGGAAATCTAACTTGGGAATGTTAGTCGATGCATGCTCTTTCCATGTTCATGGCACTTGATTCTTTCATGAGACTTATTCACTAAAAATAGCGTTTATTTTGTATGAAATGTATGCAAATTACTTTGATTCCATTACATAAACTTTTTTGCATACATATTGCATGAGTGTGAACCTAGGTTCTGAGAGGAAAAATAAAAAAGATCCCATATGAGAACCTAGTGTTGAAGCAAATTATGCTCGGGGTGTGAGAGTGAGTTTCCAAGGCGAGGGAGCTTTAAGTGTGGGATTCGTGTTGTGCGAGTTTCCCTTGGGGTGCCGTGGAGTTATTTAGAACATTTTTCATTAGCCTATTCCTCACTCCCATTATCTCTTGCTTATCTCCCAGTTAGTTGGCTTGCAGCGTATTTATTTGGGTCTAGGAATTTTTAGATCGAGTCATGTTTGTGTGTCAAGTGTCTGTGTCTTTGTTTTGTTTTGAGTTTGCTCGAGGACGAGCAAATGGTCGGTTTGAGGGTATTTGATCGAGCCAAAAATGTTGGCTCATATCCTTTCCCTATGTCTCGTTCTTGGGTGTTTTTATGTGTATTTATGACTCTTTTGGTTGATATTGCAGGTATTTGGTGAAAAGGCATAAAGAGAGGCAAAAAGGACAAATGGTGCAAAAATGAGGTGAAGAAGGCCATAGTGCACATGTAGAACACTCGTGCACTACCCGTGCATCAACCCGTGCACCAGAAGATGGAATTGGAGCAGACCTCAGTGCATATGTAACTGCACGGGAATTACCCGTGCACTACCCGTGCAATCCACCAGACCAGGGAGCAAAGCCTCGGACAAGACCCAACTGCACGGGTCACTTACCCGTGCATTAACCCGTGCATTAACCCATGAACATTGCACAAATCAGGCAGGAAAATGAAGATTGCACGGGTACCTTACCCATGCTATACCAATGCTATACGAGCATCAGGCACGTCCACATTAGCATTTTGACCTATTTTTGGAGACGGTATATAAGGAACCACATCTGATTTTCAAAGGACGACCATACACCCATCCTTACATCATTTTCTCTCTCTAAATCTCAAAATCCATTCTCTCCCAAATCATCCAAATACCAATCATTATTTCCTTTTCAAGAGGACATTGGAGGTGGAATCAAGCTTGAAGATAAAATGTCTCATATGGGTCTTCTCTATTTCCATCTTCTCTTTCATTTTAATACTTTTGCCATGAGTAGCTAAATCCCACTAAGGGATTGATGTGATTCTTATGTAAATTGTGGGTATTGTAATGAACTCTATTCTTATATATATATATATATATATATATATCAATCTATCAAATATGTTTCATTCAATGTTTTAATTGTTTTCAAAGATGATTTGTTTTGATTGTACACTCCTCTCTTAACAAGTTGTTTGAGAAATTATTTGAGTAGAGAATTAGATATACACTCTATTTGATTTTCTAATGCTTAATTGAATGAAAGGATTGAATAAGAGTACACTCCTTAAGTGAAATCCGAATTGACTAATCTTTATCATTTTCTAATCTTGAATGAGCAATTAACACTATACACTCTAGAATTAGTGATTTATAAAGAGATTAATCCCTTATTTTGGTAGATGCACATTCATGAACAATCACTTGTGGGTGACCAATTCTATACACTCTAGATTGGAAACTCATGAGTGATATTAAACTAAGCTATACACTCTAGTTTGGTTACATGTGATTAAAGTTCATTAATGAGAGTTCATCTTGCCTATAGTTTGCCTTACTGAATCCATCAATTCCTTAGTCAATTATCATCTATTATCACCTATTTAGTTAGTTATATTTTAGCTTTCATTTTAGTTAATCTCCAATCATCAATCATTTCATTTAATTCTTGTTTGTAATTAGCATTAACGTAAGATTTAATCATAGCTATCGCTCGATCCCTATGGAATGATATCCATACTTACTGCATACTAGTTTTATACTTATTTGAGTGCATCTTGAAATTTTATAAATTTATTTTAATATTGCATACTACAGCAAAATGCTTGTTAGTATCCGTACAACATAGATTGAGAACAAGGAAACCTCTTTATAATCTCAATGAGGGTTCCTTACCGTATAATATCTCTCTGTATCACCAAAAGATGCACCCACCCACCACATATTCCTTTTTAATTAATTTTCTCTCTCATTTCTCTTTCTTCTTCGGAAGCTCTCCAAATTCTATCATACGAAAACAGTCCCCTCTCTCTCTCTCTCTCTCTGAATACTTATATTTTCTTCCATCTATATCTTTTGAATTTTTTTATAATTTATTTCAATAAAGAATTGGCTCTCTCTCAAAAATTCAGATTCTTTACTTTCCTTCAAATCTCTCCAAACTCAAATCCCTCCTTTGAATTTCAAAAAAACCCACCTCCACCTCCACTTGTTGTCTCTCTTAGGGCTTCAAATTTCACACCTTTTTAAAAAAAATTTAAATTTTATCTGTATAAATCATTCTCTTCTTCAGCTGGGTTTTCCATTAATTAGACCTCAAATCCCTCAGAATTCCAGCTTCTTGATTGATACATCAGATACAAATATAAACATATACATATATACATACTATATAAACAGAGAAGAAGAAGAAGAATAAGAAAAAAAATATGGAGAAATATGAGCTCCTGAAGGAGATAGGATCTGGGAATTTCGGGGTGGCGAGACTCATGCGGAACAAGAACACCAGAGAGCTCGTCGCCATGAAGTACATCGAGCGTGGTCACAAGGTCCCTCCTACATTTCTCATCCCAATCTTTTTTTTTTCATTAAATTATTTTATTTATTTCATGCATTAATGCATGCATCATCAATGAAAATGCCATTTATGTGTAATTTTGTAGGTGGGAAATATTTGATTTTTCGAAAATTTTAATTTTGATTATACATGCATATATGAACTGGGTTTTATATGATGTTTATTTTCGGGTTTCAGATTGATGAGAATGTTGCAAGGGAGATCATAAACCACAGATCGCTTCGCCACCCGAACATTATTCGCTTCAAGGAGGTTAGCTTTGTTTTAAAATGGATTTTTTTGTGTGTGTGTGAAATGTTTAATTTGATTTAATTGTACATGTATATGTGTTCTTTTTTAATGGGCGTGTGAGTTTGTAGGTGGTTTTGACTCCTACACATCTGGCAATTGTGATGGAGTATGCGGCTGGTGGCGAGCTTTTTGAACGGATTTGCAATGCTGGAAGGTTCAGTGAAGACGAGGTTTGATTGCTTACCGTGGAGCTTAGTTTTGTCATAACTTCGGTTTGATTACCAACACTGATTGTTATGTTATGTTTGGTTGCTGAGAACGTGTAATTGGTGAGGAAAAAACAGCACAAAATTATTTGGTAACCTAGAGAGAAATAAACAGAGTCTACTGCTTATGCAAGCCTAGTGGAGCTAGCTAGGTTAATTAGTTTTCTTATTTGAAACAACTGCCATTAAAGAAATACCTGATCATTGTTATTTATTTATTTTTGGACATCGATTGTTGGAAAACGGTTTGATATTTTATATTTGGTTGATGTTGTTACACATTTGATATGTTCAGGCAAGATATTTTTTCCAGCAGCTTATCTCAGGAGTCAGCTACTGTCATTCCCTGGTAAAAGTGACTCAAAATATGAGAAGATGTATTCTTTTGATTTGTTGGTAGATCTATCAGATTTTTGTTTCCATTTTTTTTAATGGCAGCAAATATGCCATAGAGATTTGAAGCTGGAAAATACTTTGTTGGATGGAAGCCCTGCGCCTCGTCTCAAAATCTGTGATTTTGGTTACTCTAAGGTTTGGTTATACAAACAATCAGTCTCATAAACTTTATTGCATTTACTTAAGTATATATAAAAAGTTTTCATCATTTACATGTTTTATTTGTCTAGTCATCCTTGCTGCATTCAAGGCCAAAATCAACGGTTGGCACTCCGGCATATATTGCACCAGAGGTTCTTTCTCGAAGAGAATATGATGGCAAGGTAACTTTTTTCATCTACGCTGTGGCCTTGTGGGACAAATTCAAATTGCATTTGTACCGAGTAAACTATATGTTCATATTGAAACCGATGAGCCCTCTTTGGTTTTTATTTATACAAACTGTCTGGATCAAAACTTTCACAGATGATTATTCAGTACCCCATTGACTGTTGAATAATGAGTTTAAAACTTTAAACTAAGAGATATGCACAGAGGTTTCTCTTATTTTTGGATCAAAGAATTATTTAAGGTTTGAGGTTCTCCTGTTGCAGGTGATGAGTTGTTACCGTAAATAGTAAGTAGTGCTGGTGTATTGCGACTTGCACACCAACAGATTTATCAATTCAGTGTAGCATGATTTATTTATTTTGGCCTAGTTCCATCTGTAGTTGGTTTGTTGCCAAGGGCATGATATACAAGATAGGGACCTTTGGTATAGAGTAATCAGTACTGATGCATGTGGCCTGCTGAACTAACGGACTATATGTCCATCATATTTGTCTCACTTTTGTGGTTGTAGTGTGCTTATTATATGGGTTTGTTATCACTCATCATATCATATGTTCCCTCCTGCCTATCGCCTCTGCATAGTTTAGACTTCTACTACAATAGTGTGCACTTGTGATAGAGCGGCACAAAATATCAACAGTAATCTTGTTATGGCTGATTGACTCTTTTCTATTCTATAAAACTTAACGTGCGAGATACTTAAGAGTTAAGACAGATAACTTTCGATCCGAGAAGAGGAAACATCAAAACTATGATTTTCACTGTTAGAAGTCTTTTAAAGCAGAGGATATACGTATCTTTGACTTTACAGTCTCAGTTTACTATTAATTTGTGTTTGTCTAGTTGGCAGATGTATGGTCATGTGGAGTGACTCTTTATGTTATGCTGGTGGGAGCATACCCGTTTGAAGACCAGGAAGACCCAAAGAATTTCAGGAAAACCATTAATGTAAGTTACCTTCTTAATAGTATATACCCGTATAGCACTTATTCATTAAGTTTCTATTGGTTGTTTTTGATATCCTTATCATTTTTATTTATTTATTTATTTTTTGCAGAGAATAATGGCCGTCCAATACAAGATCCCTGACTATGTTCACATATCTCAAGATTGTAGAAATCTCCTTTCTCACATATTTGTTGCAAATCCAGCCAGGGTATGTATGATGCTGAGTTGCTCAACATTGTCTAAGAAACTCTTATATCATGGAGATATTGATAATAACAAACTGCTGTGCTGTGTTACTTGTTCATGTAAAATTTTCTTCTATTGGAAAATTTACTACTAAAGACTTTTAATAGGGATTTTGATGCTAACAAGATATAGAAAGAGTCAAAGTAGTAATATCTAGATATGGTTGCCGGTCTTACTTGAGAACCTAAATAGTCTTATCTGGTCGATATTGAATTGTGGTTTGATGTTCTTTGGCTTAGTAAAATGTTGGTTAGATTGTCTGTGAGGTTTCTGTACCTTAAGGTGTCAGGTTTACTGACCGTGTTAAGATTTTCTTGACATCCTGTACTTGTTGTCAATAATCTTTTTTTGAGACTATAATTGTTTGGTAATTATAAAGTCAATGAGTGAAAATTTTGTGGTTTCACTGTTTCAAGTTCGAGCATCATTCTAGGCCGGAGTAAAAGGCTCAAAAGACTGAATAAATTTACATAATACTCTCAAAAGACTGTATAAATTTACATAATACTCAATTTTGATGGATTCAATTTTAAAGAACTTTTTGCTTTCGATGGGATTTAATGATGTGACCCTAATTCAAAATGGGATGCCTTAGGAATTCTAATTTCTAGCTATGATGGTAGAATCTTCCTTCTATCCTTTCTTTGAAATTTTTGCAACTTCTTTGCTGCTATTCTAATTGTTACTCTCAGACCCTGTAACAACCATTGTAATTCATCTTATATATATATATATATATATATATATATATCTTCCCCATTGAACTTTTTGAGTTCTAATGTTTGATATGAGTTCTAGCTGGATCAATGGTCACTTAAATGGACTCACTCTAGCAAAACAAGTCTTAATTGTTAATATACTGCATGGGCATAGATGTCCATGCAGTATATGTGGAATCCAGATTTGACATCACACGAACAAACTGAAATGGCATAATTTTAGCTCTTACAATTGACCCTTTGTTATATTTTTCTAAAGTATTTAATGAATTGCATTAAGTTTTCAAACATATTCTAATGGAACACTACGCTTTCTGCTACATTTACAATTATACTCGTATCTTAAATGCCAAAGTAGTAATATTCAAGACTAAATTTTTTCATAAAATTATGATTACAATGCATGGGGCATTTGATGTCTGGTTATGCTGTGTCAGAAATGACTCCTTTGTATATGATACTTTGCTCATGTCCTACAGTTGGCCATTCTTAGCATTTCGATGATCCCATTTTCATTGCCCTGCACTCTGTTGATAGTTAACAATTTTAATCAGGTAGTTACTGTTTGTTTCACAGAGAATCACCATTAAGGATATCAAGACCCATCCATGGTTTTTAAAGAACTTGCCCAGGGAACTAACAGAGCCAGCTCAGGCCATCTACTACAAGAAAGAAAACCCAACATTTTCTCTCCAGAGTGTAGAAGAGATCATGAAAATTGTGGAAGATGCCAAAGTTCCTCCACCAGTATCCCGATCTATTGGAGGCTTTGGCTGGGGTGGAGAAGAAGATGGTGACGAGAAAGAAGAGGAAGAAGAAGATGCTGAGGAGGAAGAAGATGAGTATGAGAAGAGAGTCAAGGAAGCACAGGCAAGTGGAGAAGTTCATGTCAGTTAAGGATCTATGACTCTTTAAAATATTGGAGATCTAGGATTTTTTCTATGAAATACCTGTACTTACATCATGCTTTCTTGTTTGTATAAAAGTCAGTTTTATGTTTTCCCCTTAGAACCTGTTGTCAAATAAAAGTTTGTATTATTAGGTGTGTATTGGGCAAGAAGTTTGAGGATTTCTTCTGTAAGAGAATATTAGGGTGTGTTGCTTCTCAATGTTGTAAGCATTAGGATTTGTAGAGACCTATGAGAGTTTTGAGTTGATTTAGATTTCTTTTGCAGGGGGTTAATATTGGCATCATAAGTTAAAGAGTTTTATTTGGTTTAGGTATAGTCAAAGACTTGGTTCTTTCAAGGAGATTTCTTATTGAAGTGGTTGTTTGTTGGGAGTCTCGGCTAGTTAAAAGCCACCATATCAATAAATTTATATGTATATATAGGAAAATTTTCTGCTCAGTACATACCGATAAATATGTATCAGTGCCTTATATGTGAACTATTAGATTCAAGACTCGGTCTGTATATGTATTTTATATCGGTACGCACTTAGGAGAATAAAACTATATATATATATATATATATATATATATATATATATGGTGTATGTGCTGTGTTACTGTGGTGAGTACAGAATGTCATATTGTGCAAGAATATTATACAAGAATATTATACACATTGATTTGATTTTGCATTGATTACACCATAACTGCAACCTTTCATTGCAATATCATCTTTGTTTGTGCTGAGTGTTTGCATTTGTAAACAGTGATCAGACAAGAATCAAATTGATAAGAGGGAAGGGAAAGAGAAAAATTCTTCGAGAATCGTTTCCGGGTTTAAAATTTCCCATGACTAATATGCAATATGCATTAAGAATCTCAACTTGGGCAGGGTTTCTATTATAACTCGGTATTTTATCAGAATAAATATTTTGATATTTTGGATTTTAGAAATGCTGGACAACATATACCAATATCCAATATTGACCACTTTTGAAGATCATTCATCTTGCAACATGTTTGATAAGATAAGCAGGTTTGAATGGTTTCCCAGGTGATGCAACCAGTTGAAGGAAACTGGAAAGGAATATGCATTTCTTCATTTGCGTTATGATCTATCTTATCTGTCTTTCATGTATTTGTCACACTTCCACTGCTTTTTGGTAATAATATTCTTATTCCTTTGGTGCATGCTATTTATTTATCAGTGGATGATGTTCTTCACTAAAAGTAAAAGGCAGCCTCTATATATATATATATATATATATATATATATATATATTATTGACTGATGAGGATATGCCTATGCTATGACTTATGATTTTTCATTTTTGCCATTATAGTTGTCCAACTCACCGTCTCTTTCATGTTTATAATCCTGCAAAGTAGAAAGTTTTACTCCTCTTTTTCAAAGCAATCAAGAGTGGTAAAATAATGAAAAGGCTTTTACTTTTTATTTTATTGCCATTGTATAGTAATATCCATTAGATTAGAGTCTAATGGTTTGAACTTTGAAAGATACAAAATTTTAGATCTCTCTTATATTTGTGACGAGAATACAATTTAGATCTCTCTTATATTTGTGGCGGGAATACAATCGCTATTTTTTTCATAGGACATGTGAATTAGTGAACAAGCAATTGCACGAGTACACTGGTTTTTTGATCGAAAATCAATTGGGAGAGAGAATCTCCAGCAACTCGTCATTATTATTTTTTTATAGAATCTCCATTTCATTCACCAAGTGATTAAATGTATGGGAATTGGAAGGATAATGAAAACAATGTCTAAAATTCCTCTATGATTATGAGGTTTTTTTATTTTATTTTTATTTTATGTCAATAATTTCTAATGATGATGAGCCTAAATCCTCACATTTCTCACGTGTTTGCCAAAGCACTTTGTGGGCATATTAAACCTTAAAATAATTTTCTTTCTTTTCTTTTCTTTTGAAAATCCACAACAATACTACTACGAGGCATTATGATGTGCCAGAGAGTTTGCCTGCTTTGTTTGAGACACAATAAAACAATGAGCATCATAAAGGGAGAAAAGGAGGCATGCATGGAAACAAATAGTGACATTTTCACATTAAACTTCCATCTACAGATCAGTTTGACTATTATTCTAGTTATATGAATATATAAAGACTAATTAATTTCCCATAATCAATTAAGGGGGAGTGGTTCTAAAACATGTGCAGAACTTGGACAAGATATTCACAAACTTAGGGGACCTTAAAATTCGAATTACTTATCATGGTGAAATTTTTGACGATTTCAATCAAAATTCAAAACCATGGGTAGAGTTGCTTCATTATTAGGACGTGGAAATGTGGAAGGTAATTTTATATTCTTAGTGATACACTAATACAACATCAAAATATTTGGATTTGATATGTTTTTACCCAAATCAGTCTTGCTAATACTGTGCTGAGATGATATGTGCCCACCATTTGGTGTCCAAAATGTTCCATGGTGAAGTTTGGATGATAGCAGATTCTCAAACCAAACCTTAACCAACTCATTAATGCATCCATGATTCAATCGGAAATCTGCTTGATAACATGTTCCTGTCCTGAATGGCTGAATATGGTCAAATTTGTTAGATCTCCACTTTAGCTCTCTTCCCCTACATGGAAATGATAGATTCTTCTTCTTCATCCCCAAAGGGAGAAGCTTACTTTGTTAGGTCTTTAACTGTGGGGCAAGAAATCTAGAGATTAATCCTCTCTCAACAACATTGGGGAGGTGTTTAGTTTAATTGTGAGTTTGTGTTTGGACAGGTGGGTGGGAGGTTTTTCTGAAAATTAGTACAAATGAGCTTTTCTGGTCCACTAACATCTCATGTACCTCCACAAATTAATTGATTGAATGGATAATTGTTTTAAACATGAAATTAATTAGAACTGTATTATTTTTAGTAATTTTTGGTAGATGCACTCATTTAGTTAGTGTCCTTATTAAATTATCTTTTGTTGCAGAGAATGGTACAAGTCTCTTGTTCTGTTTATCTATCACTGATGCCTGATGGTAAGTATTTGATATCTCTTACATATCCCCTACTTTCAGTATGTGTAGTTGTAGCATTTGGGAAATAAAGAGTTCTAATTTATTATAGAGGTACTCAGACTTCGTTATGTGTTAGAATTGAGTTGGATGTTTCCTTTTATTATGATTATTAGTCTTAAATATTTTTAGAAACATTGAAATCTCATAAAAGATATTAGGGTTCTAGTAATAATTAAAGTTGAGCTAAAGCTTGTTTAAGAGTATTGTGTTTTCTTTGTCAATGAGGGCTAAGGATTGATTTTTGGCTGGAAGATGTTAATATGATATTTTTACGCAGTTTTATATGAAATAGGTGGGTGGGTGTGTAGCTGTGCCCTGTTTAGCAGTTTCCAATTTTCCCTCTGCTTGTTGTTTGTGTATTCAATTTCAATGTATTGTCCGTGTAAAAGGCATAAACACTTTTGTACTTGGAGGTTGTCTAATTGTCATTTGATTTTCAGCAAAATTTAGTAGTGTTTCTTATCGAAGTTAGATTTTGAAGTTTTTAAATGTTTACTGGCTAGTGCTACATTCTTCAACAGGAGGCAGCTGCTTACTTGCAAGAGTCTCTTCCATTTATCATGTATTTAGACACTTCAGTTTATGTTTTGCTGATTCATGTTTTTTAGATGTTGACAATATCTATCAAAGTTAAAATTGTCTGTTCACTTATACTTGTTTCTTTTTTTTTCAATATTTTTTATATAACGTGATGAAAATAATCCCGTAGAATTTTTTTATATCATTTAAAAGTTGATGAGAATTTTTTTTTTTAATATAACATCTAGTCGAGTTTCATTCGACTTTGCTGTTGTTGAAAAGTATTTTATTTTTTTCCTTGTATTGCTGTTTTAGATTTATACTAATAAGTGATATTAATTTTTTTAAAATAAGTAATTGTTAAGATCTATACCAATATTTTTTTAATATAGTTCCCAGCAAAGGAATAAACAAATTTTGTAGTTTTTACATTTCATTTTTTGGGGTTGACATGAAGTTTGCTATCAAAATGGCAAAACTTCTCATATTATGTGAACTAATTATGGAAGTCTTTTATCTATGGACATTGTCTGTCTCTCTTGCATGTGTGTGTTGAGAAATTCTGTATACATGGATAAGTATTGAGAAATACTCCCCATTCCCGTCTCTAGTATGTTTTGTCTCCAGTATTTTTGTATATATTTTGTATTTGGGCATCTTTTATTTATCTTCCTTTTTGAATTACTTGTCCAAAGTTATCTATATTTTCTATATATAAACAGGTGTTTGTTTTGGAGCCTTTTAATTCTGCACTTAATATGATTATTCCTAGTATTGTTTTGGAGCAATTGGGTTCTTACTATATAATACCCTTGCTTCCTGTCCATGTTCCATGAAAAAAAAAAAGACGGTCTAGTATTCTATGTTTTCTGTATGCCTGTTGGATTCTACAGTTAGTTGAGTGTGATATCAAAGCAATATATTGTTTCTTGTGTGTACTAGTATAATCAATTCTAGGGAGTATGTATATGTTACTGCTTTGAATTTATTTCTTGCATGCTTTTCACTCTTTGCTTCTTTATTTGTTTATTTACTTTATAATTTTATTTTATTTTTGAACTTCACATGAATAGTTTTAACTATTGATCTATTTGTCAAGCAGAACAGAAGATATAGTGGGATGCAAAGAATGGATAAAAAGAAGGTTTATTGCCAAAAGTTTTTGTGTTGTGCGTCGGTTACCGAAGATGTTCATACCAGCTACTTCAAATGCCGGACGTGGGGAAGCAGGGATGTTTATAGAACTGGCATTGCTTTATGTAAAAAGAAATGTCATTAAGATTTTCTTATTTTTATTTTTTCATTTTTGGGATATTCAGCTCCTTAAACTTCATTGTTTATCGAGTTTTTAACGAAAGACTACCCCTGGACCTTATTATTTGTCTTTTTAAAATGATATCTCTTCTGAATGACTTAACTCAATACACTCACAAAAACACACTGAACTGCAGCTTCATGTGTTTAAAGTAAATGGTTGACTGGTCCTCTTTGTTGGTAATGGTACTTCTGAATTTATGGATTAAGCTTTCCTCTTTCCCTGGCACTAAGGGATAATATTTGGAGTTTATAAATGACATATTTGTGTTGGTGGAAAGGTAGAGAAAACTGTTCGTTGTGGAATATTATGTGTTTCTTCTTTAATCTCATGTTTATAGCATTTTCAATTAGCTGAACCATACTTTTAAGACTTGATGTAGTCTTTTTTCCTACCCTTGTTGGTTAATGAATTCAGTTTTCCTTCACACAAAACAACAGGATTTCAAGTGTCCGCCCCGCCCCATCCCTGTACCCGATATCAATAAAATATATATATATATATATATATAATTTTCTCTCATATTTTTCCCTCCCACTAACATAATTTTCTCTTTTTTTCCATTTTTTCCCTTCGTTGAAACGCTACTCCATTTTAGATCATTATATATAATATGAAGTAGTAAAACAATGGGTGAATCATATCAAAATTTAAAAGAAAAAAAATTAGTTTTATGTCACATTTGGTTTCTATTATAGTTTTCTATCCGGAGAGTTGAATTTTATATATACCATAAGCATTGTGTTTCACATAATATTTGCATTGTAATATTATTATTAGTAAATTTATTTTAAATCAAAATGAATGAATAATGATATTCTAAAATTGATTTATGTTATCAAGGGTCTATTTCTAATGTACAAGTGGCAAACAAATTAGTCAATTATACGAATTTTATAAATAATTCAGTGGATAATATGATTTCTAATTATAGACATCTATAAATAATTTTGATTTTGATTTGAAATTTTTGGTTGAATGATAATAATTTCATTACTTGAAAATATAAAATTTTGATTATAATATAATTATACAGTAATTACACTAGGGATGCATCATGCATTGGATACACCAAAGATCTTCTCTAGTAATTTAATCTACAATAAGAACCGGGTCATAAAGATTTATTCTGATTTGTTTACTGAACAATCTTAATAATGACAGAAATGTTACACTTATATCGTGAAGTCATGTCCTTGTTTCACAATCCCAGAATATTTTAATAGGTCAAAACAAAATAATAGAAAATAAATCATGCTCGGAATAATATTATAAAAAAAATTAGTTTAGAACAAAATGAATAAATAATGATACTTTCATTTAATAATTTATGCCAACAATTAAAGACATGAGGAATAGGTTGTTGTGAGGAACGTTAAAGTTGTTCATGATGGTATACGTTGACTTGTTCACTCAACGTTAAGAGGAATGTTGAACTTGTTCATGAAGATTTATGTTGACTTGTTCACTGAACACGTTTAACGTAAATATGAACGTTACACTTGTTTAACCTAAATATGAACGTTACACTTGTTTAACCTATCAGTATGGTAAAAAAGGATTTCTATCCCGAGGAAATAGCGACCTTGGGGCGATCTGGTTGATGTCGCCCTGAGGCGCTATTCTCTCTGCTTATGAAACATTTGACCAGAGTTTAATGAAATACTTGGTTTTAAAACTAAAAATCAAGTGAGGAAATTGTGTTGGTGGATGGGTTGGTCGACCACATTAATAAGGCAGGAACTTATTAATGGTCATGGGTATGGAATCGGGTTGCCAGACAACCAAAATCACACCAAATTTTCATGAATAGGATTATTTTTTGGGTTGGGCTGTTATTGTTGTGGGTTCAATTGAAAATAAATGAACCGTGGCTTTGGTGTATTCTGTGATTGGGACTAACACTTGTAAATGGGTTAACATTTAATTCAACAATTGCTTGAGTGAGTCCATTTAAATGTTAAATTGATTAGGCCCACCTGTTTTTGTTCCATTTGGGTAAGGTTATTTTTAAAGGAATCCAGCAGCCCATCAACTAAACCCATTTTAGTATCTATATTTACAAGAATTAAAACATAAAATTAAGCACTAAAATATAACACAATAAATACTTGATACCATTTATCAGGAAAAAAATCCTTTACCTAAGTTGATTGATTTCATTTGTTGTTCTCAACTCTAATTTAATTTTTATGATTGTATTGAACATACATAACAGAACCAAATTGTAAAAATTTTGAGTCTATGGATGGATTTGACGAATTACAAACAACATAAATTGTGTCTGAATGTATTTTTTACAAAGAATTAGAATTACTGCAACACTGAGGTTATTTATATGTAATTTTTTTTTACTAAGTATTAAGGAAAAACTGTGAACCATATAATTAATTTTACTAAATAATAACTTATTTTTAATTATTATTTTATTCTCAACCATTACAGAAAATAGGTCAATCGTATAGAAAATTAAACTTAAAAACAAATTGTTGTCAAATATTATTTATATTATACTTTTCTATTTATTTGCTTGTAATCGCTCAGCGATATTTTTAGATTCGACTGAACAATAATAGATAACTTGTTTTTCTGTGGAATTATAGATCAAAGAAACCCTTGTGTGTTCGAACGCGTGTGAGTTCTGTTTTGGTCTGCATGACATCTCCTACACTGGGAGGGTAATTGCATTATGGGTTCTGCTTGGTGTGACACATAATCATGTGATCTGGAAATAATAAATACTAACTAATTAACACTAGCAAATGCATCTCAATGCAAAATATTTAGTCAATTATATGGAATTTATAAATTATTTACTGTATAATATGATTTTTGTGTATGGCTGTGTATAATTTTTTTGATATTCATTTTCAATTTTGGTTGATTACTAATAATTTCATTAATTACAAATATAATTTTTTGATTATAATATATCTATACAGTAATTACATTAGGGATGCATCATGCACTAGATACACCTAAGATCTTCTCTACTAATTTATTCTACAATAACCATCGCTTCATAAAGATTTATTCTGATATCTGTACTGAACAATCTTCATAATGCAAGAAACGTTACACTTATATCGTTCAAGTCATGTTCTTGTTTCATAAGCCCGGAATATTTTAATAGTTGAAAACAAAATTTGCAATGCATAAATCATGCTCGGAATGATATTATTATAAAAAAAATTAGTTTAACGTTCAGATGAACGTTAAACTTGTTCAACCTACGTTAAACTTGTTCAACCTACGTTGAACTTGTTCATGAAGGTTTACGTTAACTTGTTCATTGAACAAGTTTAACGTTAATACGAACGTTAAACTTGTTCAACCTACGTTGAACTTGTGCATGAAGGTTTACGTTAACTTGTTCATTGAACAAGTTTAACGTTATAAGATAAACGTTAAACTCGTTCAACATACATTGAACTTGTTCACGAAGAATTACGTTGGCTTGTTCAATGTACAAGTTTAACGTTCAGATGAACGTTAAACTTGTTCAACCTACGTTCAACCTACGTTCAACTTGTCTATGAAGGTTTACGTTAACTTGTTCATTGAACAAGTTTAACGTTAATACGAACGTTAAACTTGTTCAACCTACGTTGAACTTGTTCATGAAGGTTTACGGTAACTTGTTCATTGAACAAGTTTAACGTTATAAGATAAACGTTAAACTCGTTCAACATACGTTGAACTTGTTCACAAAGAATTATGTTGACTTGTTCAACCTACGTTAAACTTGTTCATGAGGGTTTAAGTTAACTTGTTCATTGAACAAGTTTAACGTTAATACGAACGTTAAACTTGTTCAACCTACGTTGAACTTGTTCATGAAGGTTTACGTTAACTTGTTCACTGAACAAGTTTAACGTTAATAGGAACGTTAAACTTGTTCAATCTACGTTGAACTTATTCATGAAGGTTTACGTTAACTTGTTCATTGAACAAGTTTAACGTTATAAGATAAACGTTAAACTCGTTCAACATAAGTTGAACTTGTTCACGAAGGATTACGTTGACTTGTTCAACCTACGTTCAACTTGTTCATGAAGAATTACGAACGTTAAACTTGTTCAACCTACGTTGAACTTGTTCATGAAGGTTTACGTTAACTTGTTTATTGAACAAGTTTAACTTTATAAGATAAACGTTAAACTCGTTCAACATACGTTGAACTTGTTCACGAAGAATTACGTTGACTTGTTCAATGTACAAGTTTAACGTTCAGATGAACGTTAAACTTGTTCAACCTACGTTAAACTTGTTCATGAAGGTTTACGTTAACTTGTTCATTGAACGAGTTTAACGTTAATACGAACGTTAAACTTATCCAACCTACGTTGAACTTGTTCATGAAGGTTTACGTTAACTTGTTCATTGAACAAGTTTAACGTTAATACGAACGTTAAACTTGTCCAACCTATGTTGAACTTGTTCATGAAGGTTTACAGTTAACTTGTTCATTGAACAAGTTTAACGTTATACGATAAACATTAAACTCGTTCAACATACGTTGAACTTGTTCACGAAGAATTACGTTGACTTGTTCAATGCACAAGTTTAACGTTCAGATGAACGTTAAACTCGTTCAACATACGTTGAACTTGTTCACGAAGAATTACATTGACTTGTTCAATGCACAAGTTTAACGTTCAGATGAACGTTAAACTTGTCCAACCTACGTTGAACTTGTTCATGAAGGTTTACGTTAAATTGTTCATTGAACGAGTTTAACGTTAATACGAATGTTAAACTTGTCCAACCTACGTTGAACTTGTTCATGAAGGTTTACGTTAACTTGTTCATTGAACAAGTTTAACGTAATACGATAAACGTTAAACTCGTTCAACATACGTTGAACTTGGTCACTGAAGAATTACGTTGACTTGTTCAATGCACAAGTTTAACGTTTAGATGAACGTTAAACTCGTTCAACATACGTTGAACTTGTTCACGAAGAATTAAGTTGACTTGTTCAATGCACAAGTTTAACGTTCAGATGAACGTTAAACTTGTTCAACCTACGTTGAACTTGTTCATGAAGGTTTACGTTAACTTGTTCACTGAACAAGTTTAACGTTAATACGAACGTTAAACTTGTTCAACCTACGTTGAACTCGTTCTTGATATTCAAAATTTTTTATACTTTTTATTTTATTTTATTTATCTTAAATAATAATATTTCTAATTTTCATATATTTTAAATAAATTTTTTCAATATTTTTTTACATCAAATTATTTTTTATTAATTATTATGTAATATAATATAATTACATTATTAATATATATATTTATATATTATATTAAAAAATTATTAAACCTACAGCAACCGGTTGAAACCGGTTGCTTTTGTTAGCTGGCTAACACTAACTTTTTTTTTTTATTGTTTATATGTTGCTTTTTGTGTTGTTGTACGGTACAAAGCACAACCACCCTTTGTACCATAGCCATCTCCTGTCAAGACACTTACTTTTTACTTGCTTTTTACTGATTCAATAAAACTTGCACATGATTGTTTTGGGATTTTAAATACATGTTGAGTCAATTACAAAATGGCTGTCCGACTGTCTGAAAATGGAGAGTCATATTGACATTATCTATTTTTTTTAACCACATCAGCTTGACATTGAGTGGTGATGACTGTATTGGAGAAGCATATTTGCACTTAATATCTATTTATCCTGTTTGGCGTCCAATTTTTTCACAACCCGCATTGAAGAGGCTATAATATATTATTACAACATTAGAAAACTATAACTGAACAAAAAGTGAAAGTTTCACTTGATTTAGAAATCACAAGTTTAATATGCATCATGTGACTCATGATTAAACCAAATAAAACTCAACATTGAAGATTTGATTCAGGATTAGTTGAGTCCAAATCTACTGTAACAACTCTTATGTCAGCTTTATTTCATAGATCACTCTCCTTAGATTAGTTCATCTCTGACAATTTACTCTCCTTCTAATAACCTGTCAAAGTGTATTAAAAGAAATAAAAATGTTATTACAGAAACCCGTACTGAATCACATATTGTGAAAGATAGCATCTGAAAACAGTGGAGAGAAATGGGAAAAAATTTACAGTTGTAGCGGCTAAAATATATTCACGGTCCAATCGAAATGCCCACAATTCAATGAATGATAAAAACATGCCTTAGACCCATTTGAGTAACATTAAAAGCCCCAAAGAGGCCAAAATTAATTGAACCAGCAAGGGCCCAAAACTAGGCCTGACCCATCAAGGCATTTGACCAAACTAAACACATGGTCAAAAATGCCTTAAATTACAATAATGTCAGACGTTAAACAAATCCCAACGTCTGACAGGGCCTTTTATTGTCAGATTTAAATGAATCAAAACAGGCAATTAAGGGCTCGTGATCCACACTCCCATAAAGAGCCTAAGTGATGAAGGCTCTAAGGCTTCACTATAAAAACCAAACCCATTCTCAGAGAAAAGGGTCTTGAATTTTTCATCTTTCATACGTGAAAAGCTCTCTCAATCTGGCTCCGCAATTCTCTCATTTCATTTATGGTAGTTCCATATTACAATAGAGATCGACCTAATCTTTCTCAGAGATCGATCGATCCCACCCTTGATCGATCCAAAGTCAAGTCAAGGAAACCCCGGGGTATCGATCCCTAAAAAAAATCGACGTACGACATCGACCAAATCGTCAGATAACTTACATCGAGTCTAGGGACCTCTCTTTGAAAATCGACCCACATCATCTGTCGATATCCACAATCGATCCGACCACATTGACAAACAACTCGATTCAGTATATCGAGCACAACGGTTTGCTACTCCAAACCTCTTTTGATTTCAATTCACTCAATGATTAATTACTGACTTGAGCGTCGGAAAGTCCCCCAAAGGGAACTTATGTGGTTCGCCACCGCTATGTTTTCCCATGTTTTACAGGTTGCCAGTGCCCACCTTGTCGACCCCTAACTAATTGTAGATCCAATCGACTACAATTTGGTGCAATCCTAAACCCTAAACCCCTAATATAAAAAATCCTCACTAACAGATGTTGTTAATTACAAATCCCTCAGGAGCCTTGTAGACACCATGTAGTCTTGGAATCTTTTCAGCTATCACTGGTGCAGGTCGAATCAAAGCAAAGATCTGGCATTCAACAATCATTCAATTCGAAGCTTTAAGTATAAGCCTCATCGACTCATCGAGTAAACTTGCACTAGGGGAAAATATCGCACAACTTGATCCCTACATAAACAAAAGACTGATTCTCTAAATAAATCTAGCACGAGTTTGAGACGCTATATGTCGAGCTACCGGTTTTGTAAAATAATTGATCCAATTTAGTTTTGCAAGCATTTAAAATGCTCCATGTCTAGCTACAAGTTTTGAAAAATAGTAAAGCTATTGTTCGGTTTCATTCAAAATGCTCTATGTCGAGCTATTGTAAAGATCATTCTCGTATCAATAAAGTCTTTTTATTAAAATTGTATATTGACAAGTCTTTTTATCAAAATTGTCTATTGATGCGTTAGTCATTCGATAATCCCGGTTCAAATGATCTATCATGCAAGTTAACAACATCGAAGCACATCTATCAAAGGAACTTAACAAAAGCAACATTCAACCAAAGAAACAAAGTTTCGAAGTATCTGACATAAGATTAACCTGTTGAAGTTAGTATGAAAAACAAAAAATATTACAAGAAAAATCAAAGGAGGCAAAATATTGTCCACCCCTTCGATCTAAAATGATCAAATACAGAACAAATTAAATATATATATATATATATCCTTCAACTATCAAGGTCCTGCTGATCATCTCCAAGATTGTCTCCAGCTTGGCTTCTGACGGTATTCTTCTCCAACTCAACTACTGCCTCTTCATCATTGTCTTCTTCTTCCTCGTTGTCATCTACTTCGAGCGCCTTCAGATCTTTCCACCGCTCCTACACTTTGATGTCCTTTTTAGCTTCCCAAGTGTCGGTAAGTCCTAACAAAGACTCTTGCATAAGCTTGCCTCTGTTCTCGATCACGGCCTCATCAGCAGCCTTGTCGAGCCTTTCCATCGTATCTACCAATCTTTCATCAATCTAAGACAATTTATCTTCGCTTGATTTAAAGGAGGCCTTCAATCGAGCAACCTTATCTTTAAGGCACATGAGCTTATTAGTTGCTTCCTTCAACACCCTCTTTAGCTGCAAATGACTTGGTCTCCTCGAGCTCCATTTTCATTTATGAGTTTGAGGAAGATAAAGAGATAACCTTTTTGGAAAGGGTCTTGACATCCATTCTCAAGAAGGGCTAAAACTGAAAAGTCAGCAAAAGACGAGAGAAATTTGACACTAACCCACATTGATTAAAAGGTAAAATAAATTTCACTTAGACAAATACTAAACCTGAAAAACGCCAGCTAATCCTCATTCGACAACTCAAGAGGCTATTATCTTAGAGAGGCCAGCTTCGTCTTCGGGGAACAAAAATTGATCAGTCTGCTTAACATTGAGCCAGGTTCAGAGTAGACATAAACATTAGATGAAAACTTGACCATGACACCTTCATCCGAACCCTCATTAGGACAAGGTTGTTTCTTCAACTTCTCGACAGTATGAGTAGTTGGTTCGAGTGTATCTACATTTTTAGTTGGCTAGACAACTTCAATGGCAAGTACACTGGCATCTCTTTTTCCTTTTCTCTTCTCTAACCTGTCCATTTGCCTATTCAAAGCTTCCTTAGAAGAGATAAGCTTCAGGTTCAACATCGTTGCTGCAGTGTAAGCTCGCTTGATGTCAGTAACAGGCTGGAGAAATTGAGTACCACACAAGATCTGGAACTCGTGCCTTATCCAAGCATACTTAACCAAATCTTCAACACGAGGGTAAGGGTTACCTGATCGAGCAAAAGTTGTTTGGCTCCACAAAAAGCTTTTCCCGAGGCTATCGTCTTGTAACAACTTCGTCCAACTCCTCTCTTTCGGGTTTATAGAGAGGATCTTTCGAGTTCTCTTCATGACGTCCACTCCCTAGATTGACTTTGCTTTCCCGTCCAAACCCACTAAAAAAAATGGCCAGTATAGGACAATGTAATGTTCACATGAGGTAATCGAACACCCACCAGCATTATTCCAGGTCGATTTGACCCCTTCTACTAAATCCCCTTGGGCAAAAAAGAACCTTGGTTTCCAGTCAAGGTCTCTAGTCGTGAGCTTAGAGATCAAATGACCTCGTTGTTGTCGAGCGACGATCAGATATCTCCCGCAGTCATTACCATGCTCTTTCAGATGGTGTATATATATATATATATATATATATAATTCTCAAACGAGAAGTCCAACTTTTCTCTCTCGATTAGAACCTCAGGCAACAAGAGAATCCTCCAACCATTGGGCATCAACTGGTTTTGAGCAATTTTGAAGAAATTTAACAGCTGGAGAGCTAATGAAGGTATAGGAAACTTGATACCTAATTTGAAAGGTACGAGGTAGAAACAGGTCCATCCAGATATCAACTAGTCAGCCCATTCGAACGGGGCTGCTACCTGTAGATTGATCGAAGTTAGGATGCCTAGCTCGAACTCCAACTTTTTAACATCCTGATATGATAATTTGGATGGATTGTCGGATAGAAACCTCTCAGCTTTGTCCTTAGAGATCGATGGACGCTCCATGTTCAATTCACCGGGCATCGCCAGACGATCCACCAACATAGTCTTTCGTAGGTGAACTTTAACCTCACCTACACTAGAATTAGTGGGAGGACTAGCAACGGTCACCCCGTCATAATGGCCAGAGTCAGCTGTCGAATCTGATAAAATGAGGTCGACTTCGCTTGGGTCGTCTTGATAGTCATCGATCATCCTCACCAATGATGGGTTCAACGAGTCTTCGGTTTAACTCGACATAGCTCCAAACGCTATAGAATAAGAAAACCTATGAGATCGAACTATCTTAAACAGAGTGACCGTAACTATAGCAATCTACAGCCTAAATTTAAGAAGATCGAGCTATCCTAAACAGAGCGATCATAGCAATCTATAGCCTAAAGCTCGAGAAGATCGGGCTATCCTAAGCATGGTGATCATAACAAATCTAAACCATAGGTCGACATCTCCACGAAATCTAGAGGCTCTATTTCCATATCATCAAATTTATCAATATACAATATGGATTAAACAATAGAAAAAACTTAAAATCCATATGAAAATCAAAACAAAATGCAAGTCCTTCCCTAGAAAACGAAAAATTGCAAAATAAATACATCCAAGGAACAACAAAGCAAAAAACAAAGGAAGGAACAAAAGACTCACCAAAAACTGGCCGAAAAAGTTAAAGAATCGTCGGAAAACTCACTGGAAACACTTGGAGAAATCGAAAGAACATCTGAGGAAACAAACTTGAGCGAGGGAAGGTTTGTTGCAAAAGTGATGAAGGAAGAGAGGGTTTTAAAATTTATTAACCCTAGCAGACACGCGTCCCAATATGACATGAAATATTACTACGGCTGAAGACACGTGTCTTAATACGATGAGGCACATCAGTTTCAAGTGACGTCACCTGAAAAGACTCATATCACCCTTGGAACCTGTTATAGGGATTTTTCGGTAGCATGACATGTCAGCAAAGATATCAGATAATCCGGAATATATGGCAGACCACGTCATCAGAGAAGAATCACAGTCTCTAGTGATTAGCAAGTGGTCGGATGAACTGAACTGGCCAAATAGACCTGATCGGGTATAGCAAACCAATTGGGTAAAATAAGCATGGTCGGGTAAAGTCAACCGGTCAACATTCGACCAAGTCACAGTTGATGTTACTAGACGGGGTGATCAAACTGAACCGATCGGCCAAGATAGGTCTAAACCCGATCAGATAGTGAAACCGATCGGGGAAAGAGGGCCTGGTCAGATTGGGAAACGGTCGGCCAAGAGATGCTCAGTCAAGACAGTAACATTAGATCAAGTACGATTCAATTACAAAGAACAAGAATCTTACTCAAGCAAGGAATCTAGAACCACATTCCGATGAGGAAATATTATTATTTCCCCTACATATCAAAGAGTCCAGATCAAGCAATAACTCCGCTCTTCTAGAAGATTGCACACCAATCAGGAAATAAGTCATAAACGGACTACTCAACTCGAAGTCCTATGAAGATTCTAATTCAATGCGCAAGATCTCTGAAACAGGAAAGGAGTTAAATACGACTTCAATAATTAACAAGTTCTAGTTAAATACTACCACCTTTCCTTACTTGTACAACAAGGATTAGGGTTCTATGCACATATAAATAGACCCATAATCTCATTGTGTAAGGGATGGAACGATCTGAGTATAAGGGAATCTATCGATCTATGTGTAAAAAAACCATAACTACTACTCGAGAGAAAGAGAGATTGTGTGTATAATCATTCTATTCATAGTGGATTTCTTCTCGCCGCCACCGGCAACCGTGGATGTTTCCCCGCCTTGGGGTTTTACTACGTAAAACATGTGTTATGCTTTATTCATCTTTTACTTCCTACTTTTATACATTATCAATCATAGATACGAACTAATCGTATCGCATCCATGTGGAGAAAGAGGCTTTGATTATTCAACCCTAGATTGGTTAAAGCTTCGATCTGCCTACATGTTAATGTTTGGCGGTTGACTTTTCAACGATCCAAAAATCACCGTCAACAATTGGCGCTAAAGGAAGGGGGTAGAACTCAACTTCGACCAACCCTCATGAACAGACCACAAAAGAAATTCCGATGTGGATCAACTACAAGACTGGCTGCTGGAGCCACAATCGTGACCACATTCAGAGGAAGGATATTGCGAAAACAATACTCAAAGCTTCTAAGTGTCAAAAATCAGTCTGAGGAATAACTTTCTCATTCTGACAGTTTTAAAAAAAGAAGAGAAAGTTGTCGCGAATCGCGGAATTTTTGACCAATCAACACTAAAGTGAGCATATCTCCCTCCACGGAACTCAAAATCACGAGACGTAAAAACCGCTGGAAACTAGACATCCAAGGATTTCCAAGCATATATGGTTCGTAGCCCAGTTCAATCAGAGCAATGTTTGGTGGCTCCCATAATATTAAAGAAAACAATTCATGGATAGATTTCTGATCTGACCATCAAATGCTAAAACAGAAATATCTCCCTCTACAGAAGTCAGAATCACAATCCGTAAAAACCATTGGAAACTAGACATCCGGACCTTTCCGGAAATATATAGTTTGCATTCTGGTTCAACCTATGGAAGATTTTATGGCCCCCGAAACTTTGAAGAAAGTGGTTCGCAGAGAATTTTCTGATCCGACTACCGTTCGCTAGAACGGAGGTAGCTCTCTCCAGCAAGCATGGAATCACGACCCACAAATTTTGCTTTAAACTAGACCCACAATGCTTTCAGAGAACATGTGGTCTGTAACACAATTCATCCCAAGGAATATTTGACTACCTCCAGGACGTTGCGGTTCAGAATGAAAAGAAATGAAAGAAGGTCAAAGAACAAGTTTACCTTGACATGTGTCAGAAACCGAGCCCATCTTGGTATAGAACATCCAATATCAATTCTCAATTTAACCCACTCAGCTCCTCTTCAATTCAACTGCGAAGGATTTAAGAATAAAACGACTAGACTACAAGTCCAGTAAGTAGCCGAGGTAAGTCGATTTATATATGTTTAACCTTATGGTTTTATCGATCTATTTCGCAGATCGAGAATATACGCATGTTATCAATTTACATGTTATCTATGCATGTTTCTCTCATACGCAATACATAATATGCATGCATAAGTCTATGAACATGTAATGCATGCTTAATTAATATGTTTGACAACTTTTATGACTCTTACGAACATGTTGTCTATCTTTATTTATAGGTGTCAAATTTCGGCACTAATCATAATAGTACCATGTATGAGTTAATTTTTTCCAGATATTTAGTCACATTAAGCAAATGATTATTATTACTTGTGTGAACACCACTCACTTGTTTGGTTTAGAAAACAAGTTGAAAATGCTAGCTCAGGTATCGAGTCTCGACACGAGGGAATCGAATTTCGTCTCGACGCGCTTAAAGGTTTCAGCAAACAGGAAACCATATAACCTTAGTGACCTAATCAGAGATGGAAGTGTAGCATTGGCTTCATATTGCTAACAACTACCTTCATCAATCCGGGTTTGATCTCTTATGTTAATATAAAGATTTTGCTCTACCAAATATGCTATGTCTTATACGAATAAAACTCATTTATGACTAATTATTATCTTTTATTATACATGAGCAATCATATCTTATTATTTATACTCTAGAACCGTAAATTGAGCCCGACAGATGCTTTAAAAAAATCTAAGTAAGGGTCACTCCTTAAAACGGTCATTAAATGTCGTCTTTTGACTAACAATTTGCTGAGAATTTTTATAGTGAAAGGTTTATCAAGTTCGACTCAGATGAAGTTGCCTTTCAAAAGCCTCTTGATCAGACATGTCAACAGAACTCCAAACCTTGATTGCATTCGTCAATTGCCGGATGGCACCACACTATCGGTTGTCAAAGATAGAATCTATTCGACCAAAGTTCGGACCGGCGAAAGATTCTGGTAGGCCAAAGATGGAACCTGTTAGGCCAAAGATAGAATCCGATCGGTTTGAGTTTCGGTCGGCTAAAGATAGAATCTAGTCGGTGAAAGATAGAATCTGGTTGATTAAGCTTCTAGTCAGCGAAGGACAAAATCAAGTCTGTCAAAGATTTCGATCAAAAAAAAGGAGGCATGGACTATGAAAAGATCAACCGAGACGAGAGGTCGGTCTTAATGGAGTCATTACAAGGGGTCACATCCACATAAATCAAGAGCATCCCGACGACTACAATATAAACAGACGAAACACTCGAGACACTCTAGCAAGCCTTAACTGAAAAAAAAAATAGGGGTGCCAGAGTGTGGATTATCTGTTGTATCAACGTCAGAAGATACGTAAGTGAGCGAATTCGTAAACAGAGTTCGGTAAAAAAAGAGAGGACAAGATGCACTTGAAGAAAAGTTCACCTCGATGAGCGTTGAAAACCAGACCCATGATGGTAGAAAAACATCACGAGTCAATCATCAGCTAAATCGACTAAGCTATCTATTATCAGCTAACCCGACAACAATCGAATAATTTACAAGATAGGCAACTAGACTTCGGAGTCATGAGAGGTTCATCAGATTCAACTCAGAAAAGATAGATTCCCAAAGGCTTTTCGTGTTTAACATATTAATGAAGAATACAAAATGTGACCACATCAAAGCAATCATCAACTAAACGGTGAGCTATCGACTGTAGGAAGGTTAAAATGGCTTCACATAAACCTCACACTGGGCTCCAAGGCCCTCAAATAGGTGGCAATATAGTCAGTCGATCAAGGACACATGTATGGCATTTAAAAGTTGATTGTAGTTCACTTCCACCGCATGGCTTCACATAAACCTCACACTGGCTCCGGGTCGCTCAAATAGGTGGCAATATAGTCAGTCGATCAAGGACACATGTGTGACATTTAAAAGTTGACTGTATTTCACTTCCACTGCCTCAACACGATTATTTAGAAATAACTCTGCCACATACAACTGCGAATGAAGCAACAGAACTTAAGTGTTAGCCTATTTGGTTTGCCGTAGCTGTTCAGTTTGGTGGAACTACTCAAGTCATCACAACTGCTCGGTTCACTAGACGTATTCAGCCATTGTGGATATTTCATCTCATTGTTCTATCAGATACCCAGACTGGCTACTCAGCAAAGAATTAAAAAAAAAGAGGAAGAAAAAAGGATGCGATATTAAAAGCACTTCGTCTGAATAAAACCTACTTTAACAACTGCTAGGGGGGGATATGGGGTAGTACATCACATCAAAGGAGTATGCGAAGTAAAAAAAAATTCACAGTTGCAAAGCAGTTTTTAGTAGAGTCACTTCTCCGACTGGGTGATTCGGTTGATGAATAAAAAAAAAGATAACTGATCGGTCCAAAGTTGATGAGTGTAATAAGATAACTGATCGGTCCAAAGTTGATCAGTGTAATAAGATAACTTATCGGTCCAAAGTTGATCAGTATAATAAGATAACTTATCGGTCCAAAGTTGATCAGTGTAATAAGATAACTGATCGGTCCAAAGTTAATCAGTTTAATAAGATAACTGATCAGTCGTAAAGTAATCAGTTTAATAAGATAACTGATCAGTCGTAAAGTAATGAGTTTAATAAGATAACTGATATATGTATAAAAAATGGACTAGAATGGAAGTGGGAGTATAAGACAAAAGCAAGTCTTCATCGTGAGCAAGCCTGAGCTGACAAACTCAAAGACTGATCATCCATCGAAGCAAAATTGATTAGTTTAGTGAGATAACCTATCAGTCTCATATGACCGGGTTAATGAGATATCTGGTCAGATGATCGAGTCTAATAAGATATTTGATCAGGTTGAGGTAATCAGATACTCAGTGAAAAACCAGTAGAGTAAAAAAAAAACTTAGAGATCAATCTTTAAGAAGATCAGTCAAAAAAGAAAAAATGACTGGGTGTGAATAAAGCACTGTCAGCAAGCCAGCCTTTTAAAAAAGAAAAATAGGTAAAGAATTTTCCACTTAATTGCATTTCTGTTAAGTTTAAAATGTGCAGGTACAAAGCTTCAATGAGCAAGTGTACATAAAAACAGTCAGGAAGCTTTCAAATGCATGATCTGGGCCACCTGAGCTAAACACCTTGAGGTTGGCTTGGCTTGCTAAAAATCAAGTAAGAACCCCTGAAGGTGGGTGGAAACTTAGATACGGTGAGTCAAGCCCCCCCCCCCCCCCCCCCCCCCCCCACGGTGCTAAATAAACATCCGGGTTGCCCTGAGCCAGAAAGCCTAAATCCTTGTCTGTCAGCCGAGCAAGCCTCTGGAACAATTTGTGAGAAGTGTAAAAAACCAGGGAACAACTGTAGAAGAACCAGTAATGGTCGAAATCGTATACAAGTAAGTCAAAAGTCTAAATTGTATTTATATACATAAAATCTCTTTTTCTCTTGAAGAAATAGTAGCCAGAAGGTCTAAAAAAAAGACTGATCCACAAGAAAGATCGGCCAAAACGAAGACCGGTCTATAAGAAAGATCGACCAAGGAAGAATCTGGTCTGCGAAATATAGAATCTGTTCGACCAAAAGATAGAGCTTGTACGACCAAAAATTATGGTCGGCCAAAGATAGAATCTGGTTGGTTAAAGTTTCTGGTCAGCTAAAGACAGAATTTGATTTGCAAAAAAAAAAAAAAAAAAAAAATTCCTTTACTCGGGCAAACAAACAAGATAGAAAGTCTACCAGGATAAAAAAAAAAGGAGGGCAAGCTAATGTGCTTAAAGTATTGTTCCTGCCCTACACATCGACATCAATTCCTAAATGACAAACGATGCTAGGGGGTAGATTCCGAGTAACATGAACACTCGAAGAGCAAGAGCCCACAACTCGCCATGAACATGTATATATATGGTAGTGGCCTTAGGGGTGGATGCTAAGAAGCACAATCTCGATGGAAAGCCATCTTACTTTCCTGAGAGCAACGATATCTACTACATTTTTCTCAGCTTGTGAGGAGAGACGCTACTTAGGGAAACCTTGATCATTTTCTCTTGTGGTCTTCAACTTTGAAATTTTCAAGTTGTCTCGAGCACCAGAACTATGAAAGACTGTCAAAACTTGCCTTTAAAGGGTATCCTATACGCGGCGGTAAAAGCTTTAGGTGGTGGAGTATTGTATATCGAAAAAAAGATGTTTCGGGTCAAAGTAGTGCAAAGAACACAAGATCAGGCTAAGACACCCCGCCTAGAAAGGATCCGAGCGTTAGTAAGATTCGCTCAAAGATGGATCCAAGAAAAGGCGGAAAAGGATCCGAGCGCTAGTCAGATCCGCTCAAAGATGGATCCAAGCAAAGCCGAACCAGGATGAAAGAGGATCCGAGCGCCAATAAGATCCGCTCAAAGACAAATGGATTCAAGTAATGCCGAATAACGCTAAAAATGGGTCTCAGATTCACCCAAAGAAGCGAGAGGATCTAAGCGTCAGCGAAAAAAAAATCAGAAGCTGATTACTTAAAAAGATGACTATGATCAATTGGCGATTAGCTATGGTCCGACCAGACCATAAGCAAGTTCATCTCCCAATAAAGTATCCAAAGGCATCTCAGGGACCTGATATGTGTCTCGAAGACACTTACAAATATAGGTCCAAAGATGTATCTCAACTACATAACCTGTTTTGAAAATTATCACTCCTGCAGGAGAATAAACTGTATGGTCAGAGTAGACATGACGCCGGTTCGGTTCGGTTCGAACCGGAGAACCGAACCGGAACCGGCGTCTAAAAATCGAAACCGGAACCGAAAAAATCGGTTCCGGTTCTAGAACCGGACCGGGAACCGGTCTGGCCGGTTCAGGTTTCGGTTCGCTTTAGAGCGGAACCGGCCGGTTAGAACCGAACTGGAACCGGCCGGTTAGAACCGAACCGGAACCGGCCGGTTAGAACCGAACCAGAACCGGCCGGTTCCTCCTTTTTAATTTTTTTTTTTGTTTTTTTTGGTTTTGTTTTATTTAATTTAATTTTTAATTTATCATTTATTTATTTAATTTTATTTTGCGGGTGACACAATAAAATACATTTACCAATTACATTTTTATATGATTAATTTTTTAATGAAATATGATAAATAAATTATATAAAAAAAAAAAAAGTGGCCGGTTCCGGTTCAGAACCGGTGGAACCGGACCGGAACCGCCAGTTCCGAACCGGAACCGAACCGGAACCGGAACCGGAACCGGCGTCATGTATAGGTCAGAGTGTCAAAAAATCGAAGGGAAACTATTCAAATCCCCTTCGACGAGTCACCAAGAACTCATCTCGCGGATTTGAGGGGGTATTGTTATAGGGATTTTTCGGTAGCATGACATGTCAGCAAAGATATCAGATAATCCGGAATATATGGCAGACCACGTCATCAGAGAAGAATCACAGTCTCTAGTGATTAGCAAGTGGTCGGATGAACCGAACGGGCAAAATAGACCTGATCGGGTATAGCAAACCGATCGGGTAAAATAAGCACGGTCGGGTAAAGTCAACCGGTCAACATTCGACCAAGTCACAGTTGATGTTACTAGATGGGGTGATCAAACTGAACCGATCGGCCAAGATAGGTCTAAACCCGATCGGATAGTGAAACCGATCGGGGAAAGAGGGCCTGGTCAGATTAGGAAACGGTCAGCCAAGAGATGCTCAGTCTAGATATTAACATTAGATCAAGTAAGATTCAATTACAAAGAAGAAGAATCGTACTCAAGCAAGGAATCTAGAACCACATTCCGATAAGGAAATATTATTATTTCCCCTACATATCAAAGAGTCCAGATCAAGCAATAACTCTGCTCTTCTAGAAGATTGCACACCAATCAGAAAATAAGTCCTAAACGGACTACTCAACTCGAAGTCCTATGAAGATTCTAATTCAATGCGCAAGATCTCTGAAACAGGAAAGGAGTTAAATACCACTTCAACAAGTAACAAGTTCTAGTTAAATACTACCACATTTCCTTACATGTACAACAAGGATTAGGGTTCTATGCACATATAAATAGACCCATAATCTCATTGTGTAAGGGATGGAACGATCTGAGTATAAGGGGATCTATTGATCTATGTGTAAAAAAACATAACAACTACTCGAGAGAAAGAGAGATTGTGTGTGTAATCATTCTATTCATATTGGATTTCTTCTCGCCGCCACCGGCAATCGTGGATGTTTCCCTGCCTTGGGGTTTTACCACGTAAAACATGTGTTATGCTTTATTCATCTTTTATTTCCTACTTTTATACATTATCAATCATAGATACGAACAAATCGTATCGCGTCCTCGTTGAGAAAGTGGCTTTGATTATTCAACCCTAGATTGGTTAAAGCTTCGATCTGCCTACGTGTTAATGTTTGGCGGGTGACTTTTCAACGATCCAAAAATCACCGTCAACAGAACCCCAAAGGCACCAACAATCCTGCCACATCAGCCTTAGAAAAACTCTAAAGCTGAGGGAAATTGGTTTTGGCTTTAGAAGAGGAGCCCAATCATGCACCAACAATGATTTGTTGCTCAATACTGGCTATTGACTAAACCTTAGAAGGAAAAGCAATACCAATCTTAATGGCTCAATATAAAAGTGGCTCAACACAAAATATCGACCTAAACGTACGAGTATCATTTGCCTACAAAAGTAGGTCGACAAGATCTTGCTCGATATAAACTATCAAGCTCGACTCATGAACTCTCCAACTTGAAGACTTCAAGCTTGAAGAGTGAGGGACAAACTGTAGTGGTCAAAATATATTTACGACCCAATCGACAGGCCCACAATTCAATGAAGGATAAAAACAGGCATTAGACCCATTTGAGTAACATTAAAGGCCCAGAGTGGCCAAAATTAATTGAACCATCAATGGGCCAAAACTAGGCCTGACCCATGATGGCATTTGACCAAACTAAACACATGGTCAAAAATGCCTTAAATTACTATCATATTAGACATTACACAAATCTCAATGTTTGACAAGGCTCTTAATGTTAGATTCAAATGAATCAAAACAGGCAATTAAGGGCCCGTGATCTACGCTCCACAAAGAGCCCGAGTGATAAAGTCTCCAAGGCTTCACTATAAAAACCAAACCCATTCTCAGAGAAAGGGTCATGATTTTTTCATCCTTCATACGTGAAAACTCTCTCAATCTTGCTTCTGCAATTCTCTCATTTCATTTATTGCAGTTCCATATAACAATAGAGATCTGCCTAATCTTTCTCAAAGATCGATCGATTCCACCCTTGATCGACCCAAAGTCGAGTCAAAGAACCCTCGGGGTATCGATCCCTCAAAAAGAATCGACGTACAACATCGACCAAATTGTCAGACAACTGACATCGAGCCACATTATCCATCGATATCCGCAGTCGATTCGACCACATCAACAAACAGCTCAACTCAGTATATCAAGCACAACAATTTGTTACTCCAAACCTCCTTTGATTTCAATTCACTCATAGATTAATTATTGACTTAAGCGTTGGAGAGTCCCCTAAATGGAACATCCCCTCCCGTAGTTCGCCACCGCTTTATTTTCCCATGTTTTACAGGTTGTCAGTGCCCACCTCGTCGACCCCTTCTTAATTGTAGATACGATCAACTACGACAGTTTACATAGAATATTCTTAATGAACTTTTGAAAGCCAAAGAGATAATTACCCTGATGGTCATCAATTTGGGTAAGCACTATCAAAATGGCCATTATATAGGCAATTGGATTCAAAATGGTCATTTTTGGTGAACACTGTTACACTAATTATCATTTTATCAAATTCCATCCAATGAGTTACATTTTGGTAAATAAAAGGATGACATTAATTTATTTTAGATGTTTTTTGGAAATCAATTTTTTCTTTTGTTTTTTGAAACGAATAATTATATTTAATGTGTGTATATACGTATAGCATATATCAAACATATATATATATATATATATATATTTCTTTTCAACTTATCTCAAATATATTTTTTTTCGAATTTTTAGATTCGGTAGCCTTAATCTTCCCAAAAAAGAAATATATACATATATATATATATATGAGATATCCTATACGTATATACACACACTAAATATAATTATTCGTTTCAAGAAATAAAGAAAAAATTGATTTCCAAAAAACATTTAAAATAAATTAATGTCATCCCCTTATTTACTCCAATGTCACTCATTGGATGGAATTGAATGGAATAACGATTAGTGTAACAGTGTTAGCTAAAAATGGCCATTTTGAAATTAATTCTCTATCTAATGGCCATTTTGATAGTAGCGGCCCAAATTGATGGCCACCGGGGTAATTATCCCAAAACAAAAGAGATTTAATGCTAGTCATCAGGTCTATGCACTTTTTTATATATACTAATAGATATATGAAAGACAAAAATTAATTTTACAAATCTAAATATATTATATTTAATGGGGGTTTGACTGTGAAAGGGATTAATTTGGTAACATTTAAAAGCATTACTAGAAAATAAAATGTGAGGATCAAGTTGATAAAAAATGAAAAAGTCGAACAGTATTGGAATTAAGAAAATGGTTTAAAATAAAGGAATATTATCATTTGAGTCCCTACGTTTTTTTGAATTATCTATTTTTCACTCACTTATTCATTTTTCACTGGATTGATCCCTATGTTTTCAAAACCCACTTAATTTCGTCCATCTGACCAGATTTATAACGGTTAACCATCACGAAAAAGTAATATGACAGTTGTACCCTTGACCATTTATTTTCTTTTTTTTTAAAAAAAAGTCCAATGATATATCCTATATATATAAAAGCGCCTTATTTTTACAAAAAGGCAATTCATGGTGTGATCAATTGCCTAATTTCCCTTTATATCCTATTGTTTTTTTACTGCTTTATATTTCCCCTTTTATCCTCTTTTTTTTTTTGCCTTTTAACGTGCTTCTACCTTGCCCTTTTAACGTGTCTCTACCATATTATTTGAGATTGAAGGTGACAAACATATGTTAGGCTATGCTCCTCTTTTTTTGTTGCCCTTTTAACGTGTCTCTCTTGGGATTGAAGGTGGAAAACCTAGGCTAGGCTAGGTTGTGGAGGGGAAGAGGTGGAAAAATAAGGATAAAAGAAAAAGGGGTTGAGATAAGAGAGAGTGGGCCGGTAAAAAAAACAAAAAAAAACAAAAAAAAAAGGAGAAACAAAAACATCTGGTTGCTTGGTCTAACAGGTACTGCAGGCATCACGTCTAGATTTATTGAATTTGATTTTAATTTTATTGCTTTAAAGGTCATTGATATTGCTGTTTAAAGATTATCGTTGTGATGATGATGGTTGAATATGATTGATTGTTTTTTAATGGGTTTGTTGAATTTAAAATCACAATAGGATGATAAACATGGAGAAATCCTGATAAACAAAAATAAACCATAACAGATCTAAAATCTCATCTGATGTTGAAATCTAAAAACTCCAAATTCAACATCTGCGACCCAAATTAAGTTGTAATCAAAATCTTCTAGTAAGATAGAAGATACATAACACATCAATATGGAACCTAAAAATAATCATATAAAAAAACAGTTCCAAGATAATCAATTTGTGACAAAACATTTCAAGTTATATTAAAATATAAGTCAATTCCGTTGATAAGATATAATTAAAAAGACAAAAAATATCTTGAAAACAAAAATTCTAAACTTGAAAAGAAAAATAAAATAGAAATCTGAACAATATATTATTATCAGATTGGAGACCAAACAAAACGAAATCTTCAAATCTAACTAATAAATTGATGCTGCTACATTGATCTAAATTGACAAGAACGAACGAAAAAAAAAATTTAACTTGAAATACATATATAATTAAAAAAATATCTTGAAATCAAAATTCTAATTCTGAAACAGGGAAGAAAACTACAATAGAAAGAAATCTAAAAACGAGATCTGAGGAAGGGAAGATGGAGTTTGTTTTACTCAAAAACCCATATGCAACTACCACAAAATAACCTCAAAACAAGAAAAAAAAAAGCATACCTGATTTTGGAAATCAAAACCTCAAATCGAAAAAAAAGGTTATAATCAAAATCTGAACAAGAGAAAATCGAAATAGAAATCTGTAAAAGATAAATTTAAAAATCCAAACCATAGATGAAATTTGAAGAAGAGAAGAAGGAATTCGTTTAGGAGGGAGCGTTTGGAGATTTGTTTGGTTAAGACTTTGTTAGGTTACGAATTGAGAGGGATTTCGCTATGGATTTGGGTATGAATATGAAGATCCGGTGAGTTTCAAAGAAAATATAAATAAATGTAAAGTACCAAATGGACGAGAGAGAGAGAGTTGAAATTTGAAGTAATCAAGAAGAAGAGGATATGATATTAGGATTTGAAGTGATAAAAAAAATTTTGATAAGAGAAAAAGAAAAAAATAATGATGGAGTCCACACAAATTAATTGTCGGTGGGATATTTGATGTGCACCAAAACCCGAAATTCTTTTTATTTTAAAAGAAAAAAAGAAAAAATAAATAAAGCATTGAAATTATCTATATAAAAACTCAAAGAGAGTTTGGGTTTCAAAAGGAGGGGCCCGAATTAGGTTTAAATAAAATATTGACCCAAATAAAGTCTTGGGTTCAAACGGAAATGGGTCCAGATATTTTTCAGTCTACATAAGTTTGGACTACAATTATATCTGCTCTAAATAAATTTTGGAGTTGAAAGAGATATGATGATGATGATAATAATAAAAAATTTAAAAATAATAATTATAATAATGATAATAGTGATAACAATAACAATAATAACAATAATTATAATAAATAATTATAATAGTAAACTTTAAAAAAAATATAAGAATAATAATAATATTTTTAAAATTTAAAAATAATAATATAATGATAATAGTGAAGATAACAACAATAGTAATAATATAAAAATAATATTTTTATTATAAATTTTTTAAATGACAATATGATGATAATAATGATAATAATGATGATAACAATAATAGTAATAATATAATAATATTATTATTAATAATAAATTTTTATAAATTGATTTCATTTTCATTATTTTAGATGTTAAATTTTATCTTTAAATGTTTTACATCATGAAAAAGATTAGCATAATAAAGAGCCAGCTTTGTGTTCATGTACGATGTTTTTTCTTGACTCCTTCAATAAAATAGCTGTTTAAAAATAAATATATTATAAATTTGACACGTGCATTGCACGTGCCTCTCCTACTAGTATTAAACCTAATTGTTTATTAAAAAAAACTGATGTTGATCAAGGTTAATAAACAATTATCTTTCCATTTGTTTGTTTAATGAAAAAAAAAAACACAGATACAATTCAAAACACAATCCAATCCAAACACAAACACAATTCAAAACACAAATACAATTCAATTCAGATTCAACCAACCCAACATCAATTTGTATCTCTTATCCACCGAATCATCATAAAAAAAAAAATTTAAAAAAAAAATCAAAATTGCAAAAGAACATAGATTTCTCTCCCACAATCCCAGCATGGGAAACCTATGTTTTCTCTCCACCATCCTCACCTATTTCTAGCCACACCAAACTTCACAACAAAACCCACAACGACCCAAATCAAACCTAAGCTTCAACCATTTACTTTGATTGTATTCAAAACACAAATACAATTATTTTTTTTTAAATCAAAAATCAATCTTTGTTAATCACTACAAATAAAAAACCCAGAACCAATTCAATTTCACGGAGCTTGAGATCGAACCCGGAAGAGGAGGGATCAGAGTTCAGTGAGGCGGTGGCGTAGCCGTTCCAATTAGTGAGCAGAGACAACGAATTTGAGATCGAACTCGTAAGAGGATGAGGAGGGGGTCGTTTGTTTCCATTTGATTTTCAATCATTTGCACAGATTGATTGATTTGCAGTTAATTTTTGGTGGTGGTTATGGTTTAGGTGTTGGAGAAGATGATGATGTTAAGAAGAGGGCTTGAGAAAGAGAAGGGAATTGGTGGTGGGTTTGGTGTTTGAGTGGTGGTGGTTGACTGGTTGGGTTTGGATCTGAAGAAGATAAAGAAGATGCTTCTGGGTTTGGTGGTTGACGGTGGGGGTGGGTTTGGTGTTTCTGGGTTTCATTGATGTGAAGAAGATGGTGATGTGATGAAGCTTGTTTTAATTTTTTTTTTTTTATCAGGTGGAGATCAAATCCAATCCACTGTTTATCTCATGTGATGGATGGTGGTGATCCAATCTGGATCTCTACCTAATCAAAAAATATATATTTAAATTTAATTGTTTTTTGTTTTAATTTAATAGATTTGAATTTTATTATATATATATTTGTGTGTTGACACGTGTTATATCATTTTGAAAGACAAAAATACCCTTAGAACAGTTTCATCTGACTAACAGTTGACTCACATAGGGATGAAATTGAGTAGTTTTTGAAAATATAGGAACCAATTCAATTAAAAATGAATAAGTGAATAAAAAACAGATAATTTAAAAAAAAAGACTCAAATGATAATATCCTTAAAATATAAAGGCGTATTATCACTAAAGTCCTCATTTTTAAAATAAACTCATATTTAATAATAATATATAAAAACATATTTATGAAAATGAAAAAGAAAATAACAAAATTAAAGGAAACCCGGAAAATTCCAAAAAATCAAACCCCGTAAATTTGTTTCTTTCTTTCTTTTTTGGGTTTTTTTCCTTTTTAAAAGTATATTATTTCAATTTGATAAATAAAAAAACCCAGAAAATTAAAGCTCATAAATTGAAAAGGGAAAAAAATCAACAACAAAAATAAAAAAAATAAAAAAAATAATAAACTCATATTTATATAATTTAAATTAAACTCATATATTATAATAATATATAAAAACATTTATGAAAATGAAAAAAAAATAATAAAACAAAAAGGAATAAAGGAAAAAAAAAAGCAATTTTTTTTAAAACTTTTTCCTATTTTTGTTGTTGATTTTTTTTTTTCCCTTTTCAATTTATGGGCTTTAGTTTTATGGGTTTTTTTTATCAAATTGAAATAATATACGCTTGAAAGGGAAAAAAATCCAAAAAAGAAAGAAAGAAACAAATTTACGGGGTTTGATTTTTTGGATTTTCCGGGTTTCCTTTAATTTTGTTATTTTCTTTTTCATTATCATAAATATGTTTTTATATATTATTATTAAATATGAGTTTATTTTAAATTATATATATGATTTTATTTTAAATTATATAAATATATTTAAATTAGTTTAAACAAATTACATAACTATATATATATATAGACATTTAAATCAACAAATCTTCAACTATGAGCTAGTATGGCTCCGCTGGTTAAAGCTTGTGTTTATCATGTTTCAACCTTGGTTCAAACCTGGATGGAATCATTTTAATTTTTTTCAAGGGTTGACCAGCTATTATTAAAACTAGAGAGACTAAAAGAAAATTTTTTAAAATTAACAATGGGGTAAAATAGTATTTTTTATATATTCTGTTATAGTTGACCGTTAGTTTTTAGTCAAATGGACTAAAGTGATTTATTTTGAAAAAATAAGGGACTAAAGTGACTAATATGGCAAAGACGTTTAAAAATGTGACAATTCATGAAAAGTGGGGACTTTAGTGATAATACCCCTAAAATAAAAGACTCGAGAGTTAGAGAGAGAGAGAGAGAGAGGTGAGAATGGGATCAGCCCCTCATCAGCCCTTCGATTGGGTCCACATCCCCTTAAATGCCACCACTACCACCGCCTCGCTCCGCCTTGGTCACCATCTCCGTATTGGGCTTCTTCTCCGTTCATCCTTCCAGGTCCTAATTTTCCCTTACTTACTCTTTGGTTTATTGAAATATTAATTATTATATCATGATCATTATTTACTAATGACATTGGATTTCAACTGATTGTTTGAAATGAAAAATGAGGACTTTGGGTAGATTCATATAATAATGGTATATAACATCAAAGGGTAATTATGTTGTTTTCATTGCAAAATGTATACATCTGATCCCTTTTGTTGAACAGAAGAATCTCTCTCGTCTCTGTCCTGTGCCTAGATTGAAGGACTTATGGTGCCAAAGGGTCAACCAATTGAAGGGAATCAATTATTCTCAATTCACAAATGGTGCTCTAAATAGAAACAACACTAGGGATGAGGGGAAATCACATTTGGAGACATCCAGAAGAAATTCATTTAATGAAAGGCAATGGACCAACATCCTCCTTGCTGCTAACATCTTGTAAGTGGTATCGCTTTTTCGCTGAAGTTATCTTTTATGGATTACTTATACAATGCAGCAAACTTGTTTATAGTTAAAGTTTGTGGGTACTGGCCAACTCAGTTGGTGACATCTTAAATAAAATCCCACTCTCACCTGGGTTTACATTTCAGTTTCATTTTCATAAAATTAGAATTTTACAATATAATTAAGAAATTGCAGCTGCTTCTTTTGTGTTAACATTTCTAAATTCTATATTACTATTTTCCCTTTCTTTTGTTGGCCTCATTGTTCCATTTTTGAGTTTGAGTCATGTCTTCACTCAAAACTAGTGTAACAGCTTTCCTTATTTTTCTTGTCTAGAATTTATATCGCACAAATTGCGTCGCAGGGAAAGCTGATGTTATGGGGAGCTAAGGTGAGATACTTAATCTGCTAAAGAAAGTGTAGAGTGTTCTGTTGAATATTAAAGTTTCCATTTCCTTTGCCTCACCTTGTTTAACATACGTGTACCATATATCCAGATAAATAGTCTCATTGACAAAGGACAGTTTTGGAGGCTGGCCACATCTTCTCTTTTACATGCTAATATTGCACACCTTATGGTCTGGTTTGAACCTTATGGCTTGGAATATCTTTTTCTTTTTTAGGGTATGTTAGTCTGAATAGAAATTTATGTTGTATAGGTTAATTGTTATTCTTTGAATTCCATTGGTCCAACTGTGGAGAGTATCTGTGGTCCAAGGAGATACCTTGCAGTTTACTTCTGCTCAGCGATTGCAAGTAACAGCTCGTAACTTACTACACTAAACAATAAAATTGCTTTACCAACTATTATTCTGACTCAACTATTTCAAGAAATTAGGTTCAACAACGAGTTATCAGTTCTGTAAGGTCCCTGCAGTTGGCGCATCAGGAGCAATCTTTGGATTGGTGAGTCATTTTGAACACTTTTAAGCAAAATTTAGTGTAGTGATGATGAGGTTCAGTAACACACTTCCGAAATCTTAAAGTTTCCCCTCAGATTTCACATTTTTATGCATCCATGGGAACTCTTACAGCTCTAATTGCAATTTTTCCGCTTCATGCTATGTTGTCTATCTATACCCCTTTATTACACATTTGTAACTATTTCACGTGTGTGGTATGGCCTCCATATTTTTTTATCCAAGTCTTCGACAAAGAATGTATAAATTAACTTTATACCATATTTGAACTCTGACACTATGTAGTCTGAAAACATAAGGTGTATGCAATTTGTATTCTTTTTCTTTTCCCCATTGTTTCACTTTGTTGTGTTTGTACTAAAACTTTTGATGTTTGTCATAGGTTGGATCCTTGGCTGTGTTTATTATGAGGCATAGAGGCATGGTTGAAGGTGGCAGAGAAGAGCTACAGCACATAGCACAAGTGATTTTCTTTAATATGGTATGATTGAAGCTTTTCCACTTTGTCAGAAGAGTGGTCATATAATTACTTGGTCAAAACATATTATTTTTATTATTTTCTCAAAAGAAATTATTAAGTATAAGAGCAAAAGTAAACAAGTTGTTCACTGTTCTCTAATAAAAACATATTAGAACGTATCACCACACAAAATAAAACATTCTCTTGACTCAAGACAACTGCTTCATAAATATAATGGATAAAGAAGTCTAGTGATCTTTCAATTTATTTTTTTTTTGTAAATGAGTCATGGTAATTGACATGGTCCTGAATCATTTAAATCACTGCAATTTTGTCCACATATACATGTATTACTGTCTAAATGGTAATGAGCATTTGTTATGCAGGCAATTTAGCCCACATATCTCTTTAAATGGTAATGAACATTTGTTATGCAGGCCATTGGGTTTATATTTAAAGGCATTGACAACTGGGGACATGTAAGTATATTAGACTCTCTCTCTCTCTCTCTCTCTCTCTCTCTCTCTCTCTCTCTCTCTCTTTCTCTCTCTTCCATTGAACTTTGGAGATTTCAAGACCTTGAATATTGATGGTTGGAAGAATGTTACTTGAGGGGAGAGTGAGGCAATGGAAGAGGGATTTCAGGGAAAGTCAGCCTACATCAGGCAATGTCATTGTTTTCATGAAAATAGGATTCACTAGCAAATATATATATATATATATATATATATATATATATATAGGGGTCTGAAAAATCTCACCCAATAAAAATACATCACATGTTACCAGCAAATACATAACGTTTGTAAAAACTTAGATGACATATTTTAGTGACTTATGTTGGATAAAAATCAACGAAAGAACGTTGTGAGATATGGATGCAGCTACACATGTATACAGCTGATACATGTAAATGACTTATCAAGTTGACGTCTTACATTTTTGGAAGTACACAATTTCCCTAGCATCACGTATCAACCACCAAATTGAGAATCTTTAAACCTTTGTTGATATTTCAATGTCAAGCTATTAACATGTAGATGCGTGCATTATTTGAGGTTCGTGTAATATAAATTTGTTAGATATCTTCAGGCAATGATTTCTACTCATAAACATTGTCATAGATAATTTTTTGATTTGACAATTGATATCAATGATCTCAGCTAGGGGGATTGCTTGGTGGAGTTGCTATGTCGTGGTTTCTAGGACCTGCCTGGAAGTATGAATCTATGTCTAATGATGGTTCAAGAATTTTCACTGACCAGGCCCCAATTTTTTATTTCATCAACCGAAAAAGAAAGCCTGGGAAACTCAATTGAAGAAAACTGCTTACGGGAAATGACTAGACTCTAGTCTACTACAGAGAAGCATCATACAATTTACATCTTGTACACTCTAATTTTGTTTGAACAGTATTATTATAATAGGCTGGATTTCGTTTGAGGCATTCCAATGATCGGATAAACAAAAAATCTGTTACAATCCAAATTCTGAATCAATGTATACAAGTATTCATCTTTCTTGAGTAATTTATAGTTTATATCCCAATCAGCATGACATTGCCTTGCGATTCCCAGAAGAAACCTGTGTATAAGGTGACGATTCTTCTGAAATCTACACGGAAGTGTCTGCTGCTTCTCTCGGTGTTGCCACACTATCACAAGAAGCTCTTCCCTTTGGGGAGAACATCCCACATCTTCTCTTGTTATAATGGCTTACTTTTAAGTGAGATGAGTGGCCTGCCACCTTTCTGGCTTTGACCTGGTTCTATTTCATTTACAGTCATGTGAAAAGGAAAAACCAAAAAAAAAAAGGATTTTTCACAGGAGCTTCTACCATTTCCGCCTGGTACAAAACTCGGTATTTAAGGTCATTATACGGCAGTGCATTGAATGTCTCAAAAACTGTGTAGTATGATGAAAACGAACGGTTAATCTGACTGACAGAGGATGTGAAAGAATAAGAGTACAGAAAATCCCAATATCCAGATCTCTCTGCTCAAAAGGCCAACTGCTAAAGCTGCAATAGCACAGATCCAGGTCAATACATTTTTGCACAATTAGTTGTAGTAACAATACTTAAGGCAAAGGCAAATTCAAACATAGAAAAGCTACAAATGTGTTTGTAAAACACAGTTATCGAACAGCTGCAGATGTAAAACACAATTATTTAACAATTGGAGATGTAAAAAAGACAATTATCGACTTGGCTAATCATCAAAGAGCTGAAAGCACAAAGCTGGAGTTATAATTCTTTCAGCAATTAGCAAACTTGCTCCACCAGACGACCACAGATTTTTTTTTGGTTTGATTCACATTTCTGCACTTCTAAATAATTCACATACAAAATCCTTGAGTATTCACAACTTGAATCAAGAATAGTTTTGCGATACTGGTTTATAAGCAAGCAAACTTACAATAATGAGCTTCGACCGCTATCATAAGGTGTGGTAAGGCTCAGTAGCATACTGGTTTTCTAAACTACTAGTTCTGGAGTTGAATTGGGATTATAAGTTCCCAGCATAGAAATTTGCATTCATACCTCGATACCTCTATGCCTTCCAGTAAAAAAATTTAAACTTGCTTCTATTTTAAATTATTCGAACCCTCTATCATGTATATTTAGTATTAACCAGTGTTTCAATTTAGCAATAATAACCCTTTTGCTTGCACAATCCACAAATACTTCAGTAAGAAAACAGCTTTCTAAGATCAGAAACCAACTAAAATTTGATTAGTGTCCTTTGATGCCGTTGACCTAAAACCTTGAAACATTGAAAGTTGGACACCAAGATATCAGGGATGTCAATACAAAATACTGAGAAGACAAGGGTAGAAATAACCAAACATGGGATTATTCCGAAAAAAAAATAATGTTAATTCCATAATTCCATATATATATTGAAGATAAACTGAAAAGTATTCTTCTCCATTTTCTTATTGAGAGAAGAGAGGAATAAATACAAGACTTGGAGCCTGGCAAAGAGTAAAGACAATAAATACAACTATCAACTAACACCCACCTAACTATGTCTTAACTAGAACATTAATAACAGTCTAACCAAATAATTCTAACACTCCCCATCAAGCTTATGCAAAGATGCTTTGCATCCCAAGCTTGCCAATTAAGTTCTGGAATGTGACACTGGGCAGTCCTTTAGTAAGAACATCTGCTACTTGACTGGTTGAAGGAACATAAGGAACACAAATTTCAACATGTTTATTTCAACATGAATCAAGGTTTTCCTTGATAAAGTGTTTGTCAATTTAGACATGTTTGGTTTAGTCATGTTGAACCGGGTTGTGAGCAATGTTTATTGCTGCCTTGTTGTCACAGTATAGCATCATAGGACCATCAACTTTGATCCGCAAGTCTGATAAGATTATTCTTAGCCACAATAGCTCACATATACCAAGTGCCATGGCACGAAACTCTGCCTCTGCACTCGAGCGTGCCACAACGGGTTGTTTCTTACTTCTCCAAGTAACTAGGTTCCCTCCCAAAAAAGTGCAGTAAGCAGAAGTTGACCTTCGGTCAGTTTTGGGACCTGCCCAATCTGCGTCTGTGAAGGCTTCCAATCTAAGTTCTTCTCTTTTCTGAAATAGGAGACCTTTAACTGGTGACCCCTTCAAGTACCTCAAGATCCTATAGACAGCTTCTAGGTGGTGTTTTAGAGGAGCATGCATAAACTGGCTGACAACACTCAGGGCATAAGCAATGTCAGGTCTCGTGTGAAATAGGCAGATAAGTTTGCCCACCATTTTCTGATATTCTTCTTTGTTCACAGATTCTTCTTCCTCCGTTGATTCCCCAAGTCTGTGATTAGTCTCAACAGGGGTTTCAATGGGTTTGCAGCCAGACATCCTAACTTCTTCCAGCAGGTCGTGAGTGTATTTTTGTTGGAAGATGAAAATTCCATGTTTTGACCTAACAACTTCCATTCCTAAGAAATATCTCAAGTTTCCTAGGCGTTTAATTTCGAACTCCTTTGCAAGATAAGTTTTCAAGTTGGCTATTTCTTCATGATCATCACCAGTCATGATAATATCATCAACATACACAATTAGGGCAGTAATTCCCTTTTCCATAGAGTTCTTTATAAAGAGAGTATGGTCACCTTGACTTTGGAAATAACCTTTGTTTTTCATAGCTCTAGTGAATCTCCCAAACCAAGCTCCAAGCTCGCGGAGACTGTTTCAAACCATAGAGGGACCTTCTCAACTTGCACACCTTTTATCTTCTCAAGTTTTCCACGCACACCTCTTCTTCCAAGTTCCCATGTAGGAAAGCGTTCTTCACATCCAGTTGGTTTTAAGGGCCATTCCTTTATTACTACTAGAGATAGGGGAATCCGGATTGTGTTCATCTTTGCCACCGATGCAAATGTCTCATAGTAATCTATTCCATAGGTCTGGGTGTAGTTTTTTGCAACGAGTCTTGCCTTGTACCTCTCCAATGTCCCATCAGGTCGGCATTTCAAGGAAAAAATCCACTTGCAGCAAATTGTTTTTTTAATTTTTGGGCAAGTCCACAATCTGCCATGTTTGATTCTTCTCCGAGGCTCTTAATTCTTCATCCATGGCTTCTTTCCATTTCTTTGAGATTAGGGCTTCTTAAACAGATGTGGGGATTTGTTGAGATAGAACAGATGTGAGAGGAAAGCTTTATATTGTGGGGAAAGATTCTGCAGAGACACAAAGTGAGACATAGGGTGCTGTGTACAGCTACAAACCCCCTTTCTTAGAACAATAGTAACATCAATATTATCTATAGTAAAGGGCGTAAGATTAGGAAATGAATTTGAGGCATTATTTTCATTACCTAGTTCAGGATTGATGACTTGAGTCTGAGAGGTGATGATGTGCCTTTTCTTTCTGGAATTCGTTTTTAGAGTAGGTGTTTTTTGAGCCTCAACATCTGTTTCGGTAGATGTTTCGGTTTGACTAAAGGGTTGACTCTCAATATTTCCTTTTGACTCCAATTCTGCCACAGTGTTTCCCTTTAATCCCATGTTTGCTACAGTGTTTCCCTTTAACCCCAATTCTGTTACAGTGTTTCCTTTTAACCCCAAGTCCGCTACAGTGTTTCCCTTTAATCCCAAGTCTGCTACAATGTTACCGTTTGACTCCAACTCTATGTCTAATAGGGTTTCTCTACATTCTAGTTCCACCTATCTTCTTCACTTGAGTTGCTCTCCCCCAGAAGATAGGTTTTACTGTAGTAACATTGATTTTCTGCAAAGGTGACATCTATAGTGATGTAGGACTTCTTTGTGGGAGGAAAATAGCATTCATACCCCTTTTTTGTTGGGGAATACCCTAAAAAAAACACATTTCAAGGCTCTAGGATCAAGCTTGCTTCGTAGATGGGGTTGGATATAGACGTAAGAGACACATCCAAACACCTTTGGTGGTAGGGATCTAACTCCTTGGAAATTCGGAAACAAGGCTGCTAGTTTCCTGACAGGACTTTGATTTTCCAGAAACCCAGTAGGCATTATGTTAATCAAATAGGCTCCAGTGAGTATAGTTTCTCCCCAAAAATGTTTTGGTACTCCTGTTTGAAACAAAAGGGATCGGGCAACTTCAAGGAGATGCCTATTCTTCCTTTCTGCAACTCTGTTATGCTGTGGAGTGTCAATACACGTGGATTGATGTAGAATACCCTTAGCTGATAGGTATGTCCTAAGTTCTTGGTTAAAGTACTCTTTCCCATTGTCAGACCTTAAGGTCCTCACATTGGTTCCAAATTGGGTTTTGATGAACTTATAGAATATATAGAATATAGATGGGACTTCGCACTTGTTTTTCATTAAATAAACCCGGGTGGTTCGGGTACAATCATCAATAAACGTAACAAACCACCTAGAGCCAGATATGTTTGCAATGTGTGAAGATCACCATACGTGGAGTGGATCAAATTGAAAGGGGTTGAAAGCTGAATTTCTTTTATTGGAAAACTAGTACGATGGTGTTTATCAAAGATACAAGACTCACAATGCATACTGCTAATATCTAAATTTTAAACAATTTCCTTAAGAGTAAAGGTGGGTGACCTAAACGGTTATGACAAAGGTAAATCTGTTCTGAACTGATTTTCTGAGAAACTAAACATTGAGGTTTTTCTTCCCCACTCCCGTAAGTATCCAGATAGTAAAGCCCATCTTACAACCTACCAAGCCCAATCATCTTCCCCAACTGATCCTGAAAATAACAGCCAAATGGTATAAATTTAACAGAACAATTCAGGTATTTTGTGAGTTTTCCAATAGACACTAAGTTATGATCTAAATTTGGGACATGATGAACTGAATATATGGTAATGGTTTTTGAAATTCTGACAGTTCCTTGACCAGCAACCGAGGAAAAAGTCCCATCAGCTACCCAGATTTTGCCTAGCTGGACATGGTAAGTAGCTAGAAAAAATGTTAGAGACATTGGTCATGTGATCAAAAGCACCTGAGTCGATGATCCATGTGCTAGAATAGGGTTTTAAGTTCATTAATGAGGCTTGTGTACCTGAGAGAGCCACGGGGCAAGAACCTATAACAATGCAGTTGGAAGTGATGTTGGGGCTGTCCAGTTGGTTTAACAGATGTTTGAGCCTCTCGACATCTTGCTTGTTGAGCCTTTCAAACCCTTGTCCATTGCTACCGGTCACGGTTGTGGTCTGATTTGCTTGGCTTGAATGGTTAGGGGGGAATCCTCCTTGGTTTGAACTGCTTCAGGTTTTGTGGCTTCCCATGAAGTTTCCAACACAAGGCCCTTGTGTGCCTTTGCTTGTAGCAATAATCACAATAGAGTTTGTCCTTGTCTTGAGAATTCTTGTTCTCAGTAACTCTTTGTTGAAAGAGCAGAACTTTCTGAACTTGTTTCTCCATCCTCCACTGTTTTGGTACCCATTAGTTCCTTGTTGCTCTCTTCACCTCTAATGATCGCAAATGCTTCATCAAGATCTGGAAGAGGATCTCTCCCAAGGACCCGGTCTCTAGCTTGATCATAATCTGATTTGAGACCCAATTAAAACTGTATTACATGTTCTCTTTCCATAAGGTCCTTTATTGCCTTTGCATCTTCAGAAGATTTCAATTTTACATTTTGATACAAATCTAATTCAATCAGTAGACCCTTGAGAGAGTGGTAGTAGTCTGTGACACTCATAGACCCCTGCTTGGTGTTGTAAATTAGCCTCTTGATTTGGAATATTTGTGTGACAAAACCAACTTTGGAAAATGTTTTGTTGACAGCATCCCAAATCTCTTTGGCTATGGAGAGAAGCGTATAGGTCTTCCTGATCCGAGGTTCCATAGAATGGAGTAGCCAAGACATTACCATATAATTCTCTGTATCCCAACTATCATATTTGGGATCCTTCTCATCTGGTGGTTGTGCTATTCCATCAACATACTTGAATTGCCCTTTGCTTTTCAAGGAGATCTTCACCGATTGACTCCATTCCATAAAATTCTTCCCATCAAGCTTGGAAGTAGTGACCTGGAGGATTGGGTTTTCAATGTGAATGGAGTTTGCTATGGTAATAGGTTTGGATGAGTCTGTCATGGTTAAGACAGTTTGAGACAGTAAGCGGAAGCTTTAAAGATTAATCAACAACGAAGGTTGATTTAAGGTGATGACAATGAAGGCCGGAAAGGAATAATAGCAATGAAGGCCCGAAAGGAATAACGGCAATGAAGGCCCGAAAGGAATAACGGCAATGAAGGCCAGAAAAAGAAAACCTAGAAAAGAGGGGGCTCTGATACCATGAAGATAAACTGAAAAGTATTCTTCTGTATTTTCTTATTGAGAGAAGAGAGGAATAAATACAAGAATTAGAGCCTAGCAAAGAGTAAAGACAATAAATACAACTATCAACTAACACCCACCTAACACAGTAATTAAACCCACCTAACTATGACTTAACTAGAACATTAATTACAGTCTAACCACATAATTCTAACATATATATATAGCCATCATTGCTAAGATAATAATAAAGGAGAAAATTATAAAGGTAAATTAATATATCAGTTACCATAGATATTGAGACACAAATCGCAACATGTCCAGGGACACACCTAATTTACTGGGAAAGCTAAAGCTAATTCACACAACCATCATTGCTAAAGTTAAACAATGAAAAACATGAAGTTAAACAATTTGACTTTCCTAAACCATCCACATTTTGAAAACTTACACCCCGTTTAAACTCACATCCTGAAATTGTGCGCTTGAATGGCTACTACCAATCAAGCGAAATTGGGGAATGTCTTTAACAAGCTATGTAACATGAGCATAACCAAATTAAATGTGTGGGAGAAACAAAGTCACAGAACTCAACAATCAGCATATCTGAAAGAAAACTTTTAAGTTCTACAAATATTCAATTATTGACTACAGAATAAAGAAACCGGCATACATGCCACTAATCAACAAAGATATAACAAGCAAATCAGGTGAAAGCGATGAATGTTTATAACAATATATCATATATGTAACATGGGCATAACACAACTATAGATGTGGGACCAGTAAAGTCACCAAAATCAACAATTAGCAGACCTGAGAGGAAATTTCCAACAATTATCAACTCAGAAAACGAAAAATGGCTCTTTGGAAATGACTTTTCGAGAAATGGCTCTTTGGAATGACACCGTACTGCCCCTACACTACTAGGATACTTCAATGCTTTATATAAAATAATAAATAAATGAATAAAAATTAGCGTTTAAGCAAGGTCAATTATATAACAAGTAAAAAAGGAAACTACCATGTAGAGAGGAAAGTGGTCAAAAAGACTCTTAAGCACCTTAGTCGGCACTCGGCACTAACATATTTAAATTTGTGTGCCTTATCATACATGTCAATGACGATGTATTTACTTCAATGCTCAAATCATCATACTAGTTCCAGTAACAACAGCAGGAAGAAGTACTAAAAAGACAAAAAACACATAATATTTCAAAAAAAAAAATTAAATACATAATTCATCATATTTCAAAAACAAAAAAAAAAACACATAATTCATCATGTAGATTATAGAGTATGTAAAAAACATGGTATCAGCAGCCAGGAAACTGGAAAGTGCCGAAACAAATATTGAGGGCCACAATCTAAGCACTTGAATATAAAATTGAGGGACCAACTGGTACAATAAACTATATACTACAACGTCAGGATTTTGTAATGGTGAACCAATAATAATTGCAAATAAATTTCAGCACTAAGCCTTCAATGCTGAGCAAACCATTTGTTAAAATTAGCAATACCCAGGAAGATATGGATAAGCAATGTATATGCACACATCATGAACAGAAGTATGCACAGCAGAATTTGGCAGTAAAAACTTACATGATGGAGATGGTGCAAGGGATGGAGAAACTGGGGATGTTGCACTACCCACATCATTGTCTGGAGTAGAACCACAAGATACTTCAGGTAATGGTGAGAGATCAAGGGCCGACTTCGGAGGACCCATTGGAGTTGAATGAGTTGGGTTAGGATGAGGTGCTGGTGAAGAGCTTGGAGGGACTACGGGACAACGGTATGGACAAGGAGGGTGAGCAGTTGCATCCAAAGGTGCAAGAGAGGGACCGGTTTTACGGCTTGGTGAATACAGGTTATTATGATCAGATGGAGAAGGAGCTTCACTACCAAAACAAGGAGGGAGATGATGAATGTTAGGGGAGGGTGCTGGAGAGTAGGTAGGAGAAAGGGCAGGATATGGGGAAATTGACGATTCTGGGGTTGGAGATGGTGCAGGAGTAGGAGGAGTTGCATGAAGTGTATGATTAAGATAAGAGGATAAAATAACGCCTTTGACTTTACCAAAAACCAAGTTATCAAGGCCAAGATTCTCTGCTGGAGAGTCTGTGATTGTTTCAGCCAACTGCTTCAATCTCTGTGGCAGAAGGCCGCCCAGATCTGACATCACTGAAGCCTGAACAGTGACTGGTGAAAATATAGTGGAGCCAAATGTGTTTGTTACTTGCACATAAACATTCTGCATCAGAGGAGGATGGGGAGTTAGAAAATGGTACCATGTTCAAGTTATCCAAAAAGGCAGCAACCAGTTATCATATTCATACAACACATTGTTATGTAATCTGTACCAGACCAGCTAGTTGAACCACTGAACTAGTGGACCAAGCCTGGTTCCGAAGCCTGGTCACCGTGGGACTACCTCAAAAATCCTTCTCAGAAGAAACAGGTAAAAACAGCCGCACTAGGCCAGTGAACCAATCATTGCGAGTTGTAGAGAATTTTATTTTTCTTAATTCAGTTTTTTCTTTCATTGTCCCTACTTCATGCTTGTAAAACTCTATTTTCTTTTGCTACCTTCCCCAACAAATTCAACCTCTCTCCCTCTCTGCGTGCATGTGAGAAATTTGACAAAAGTAATAATAAAATTAGGGAACCCCCGAGGAGGTGATTCAAGAGTTATTTCAATTATTATTCTTTCCTTATAAAATGTTCTCTCTAAAAGTAGCTCTCTTCAAATGATTACCGATTAGGATACTGATTAAACTATATTCTGCTGTCTAGTTCCTTCTTCTTGAATTCCTTCAGTGTTGCAGTATTTGAACAGAATAAGTACAAGAAACAAACAAACAATTTGTGTGCATCCCCCCAGATACAGAGGAATTACTTCACATAATAGTTGCAAATGAACATAATTTAGCAACCAAAAAACTACCAGAAGTCAAGTTTTTAGTATTTATTATTATTATTACTATCTCATAGAATATTATGAATCTATCTAATCATTTTTTATACGTAATTTACGTCATGCACTCATGCTAATGTCACAAGTCAATCTCCATTCCCCCAACTTGAACCTTTTAATTGTCGATCCTCCCTCATTCCAGTTTGATGTCTGGATGTGTTTCCAAATATAGCATAAACTCTCTACACAGATCAAGTAAAGGATCATTACTGGTGACTGTATACCAGTCAAAAACAGAGATAGGTCTAGATCCACAGTTCAGTACTGACACTCTGACAGTACATAAGCTACTCCTAAGATTTCATCTTTAATCTCCATGAATGGGGAATAAATCTACATAGGAATTGGATAATTTGCAAGGCAAGTTGTAGCTATTAATCATATTATCATTTCTAAAACCTTAGGAATAATTAGACCCTTAAATATAGCAAAGCATGAGTCTGATATGACGGGAACCCATCTTACATCCTAAGAAATATATATGGCATGTTGAAAAAAGCAATGATTTACCTCATAAGTCCTCAAATGCAATCCATACGTCAACTGATCCCTAAGCTCAACAAAGTTTTCCACAATACGAGATGTGGAATTATTGAGAGTAAAATTAAATAGAATCTGTGATATCTGCCAAATCGAAACAGATTGCGTAGGATTTACAGTAATGCCCCCAGGAAACTTCAAAATCTCAAACCTAGACGGCTGTCCAAAAATTGATCTTGTCAAAGTTAGATTGGATTGCTGAAGGAACAGCTCAATCAAAGACGATCTCAGCACACTTAGAGACACTGGATTTATTGGAACATTAATAGGATCAGAAAGGACACCAAATACCACACCGGTCCAGTTAGAAACACCCAATCGGTGTATGGATAAAATGGCCACCTGTTGAGCGTAAACAGCTTTTGATTAATTTTTAATACAATTCAACAATCAGTTTCATAATTAAATAGCAGAAGCCTGAAGCAAAACCTTAGTGTTAGGGACACTTATTTCCTCATAGATATCATACTCTATTCTTTCAATGTGTAGAACAAGCTGTGAAACCGGCTTATGCAATCTGAAGTATGCCTGAACTGTGGCTGCAGAAGGGTAAATACAAACATATAAGCAATAATTGTCAAAGCAGACCGAGGACTTACTCCTCCTGTTAGTACAATATAATCAAATGCTCAAAAAGTATAAACATAAAAAGAAAACAGGTGGCTGAATTAGGGGCCTGCTGAATGAGATTCCAGGAGCAGCAATTTGGTTTAAAAGAAGTTTCCTGTTAAGTTTAGCTTTCCTAGTTTTCTTTTATTTTAGTCCTAGTTTGTTTAGGGGTCCTATTTTGGCAAGTAGGAGTCTTTTTTTAATCTGTTTTCCTAGTTAGTTTCCCTCTCCTACTTCATAGGATTGAGTTGTTATATAGAGATGGCTTTTATGTTTATTTTTGGGTGGTGCATTATTAATAAAGAAAAGTTTTCAGAAATCCTGTGAGAGGAAATCAAGCTTGGTGGGAGGCCAAGAAAGCTGATTGGTTGGGAGTGAGTCCAACCAACCGGTTCGATTACAAATTTACTGTTTATTTTGAGCCAACTTAATTTTTTGTTTGCAGTTTTCTCTTTCTTTAGTTCTGAATTCAGTTCCTAGTAAAACCCCAGCAAGTGTTTTACATCAGATTGGTATCAGAGCAAGGTTTGGGAAGTTTTCTTCTTTTCTGTTCAACCGAATTCAGTACAATGGCCAGCAGAGAAGAGCGACCTTTGACAGTCGAAGAACTGACCAAGCAAGTTACAGCCATGCACACTGACTTCACAAATTTCCAACACCATGTGCAAGCATGCAAGCAGACACTAGAACTGCTCAGCAAAATCTGCAGGAATCCGTGGAGGCTCTAGCTTGACCTCGTCCTTTGCGAGTTAATCTTCCCTGCAGGGCAACAGGGAATGAAACACCCACTAGGGTATATGATGGGACAGCTAGGCTGGATGCCAGCAACGACTATGACGGGAAGCAGCCCCTGATTCCAAGAGTGCGGGTCAATGACAATGACCGATGCAGGAGATCCCCGCAGTATGAGCATGATGCAGATGAAAAAGTGATGCGTTCAATCAAGATTGATGCTCCCACATTCGATGGCGAGATGAATCCAAAGGCTTACATAGACTAGGAAGCTACTGTGGACAAGTTCTTTGCTTGGCATAACATATCCGAAGAACGAAAGGTGTGGTTTGCTAAGATTAAGCTAGTCGGCCAAGCTAACTTGTTCTGGAATAATCTAGAGCAAGAATTGGAAGACATGGGGAGGGCACCGATTGTACATTGGGTGGAGATGAAAGCCAGTTTAAAGCAGAAGTATGTCCCATTTAGCTATCATCAGCGACAGTTAGATGAATGGCACCAATTAAGGCAAGCTAATATGACTGTGAATGAGTACATAGCAAAGTTCGAAGGCTATCTACAGTGCTGCAACGCCAAAGAAGATAGAACCCAGACACTCACATTTTCGATCTGGACTACGACCAGAAATATGAGGGGAATTACTGCCGCACAATATTGGATCCTTGGGAAGGGCTTATCAACTGACCCAGGAAATAGAGTACGCAGTTGGATGTCCGCCAACCTACCGAAGTTGCAGAATGGCGCCAGGATACCAACAACAACCGTGTGGGGCAGCCGCCACGCTGATCACTCACTGAGATCCCTCGAGCGGAAGATAACGGTAAAGGTATACCGGAAGACCTACATGGTAGTGGGGGAATTAAATGTTACCAGTGTAGAGGGATGGGTCACTGTGCAGCTCAATGCCCCACCAAGAAACACATCAAAACATTAATAGTTGACACTGAGAATCCCGTGGTTGATGGCACGATAGAGTTTGGGGAGGACATATATGACCCGGATTTCGTCATTGAGCTGGAAGACTATGAGGACAGTATGGGCATCAACGATGGAATCCGCCTAATAGTAGTAAGGTGCCAACTAGCTCAACCAAGAGCTAGTAAAGATTGGAGACGGTCATCAATTTTCCATACATTTACCAAATGCGGGAATGTAGTCTGTAAAGTTTTGGTGGACAGCGGAAGTTGTATTAATGTAGTTTCGGCACAGATAGTTAACAAGCTGGGACTCAAACCAGTCAATCATCCTGAGCCCGACCGTGTATCCTGGATTAACACGTCTTCCATACCAGTGACCCAACAATGCCAAGTACCTATACAATTCTCTTCGTATCAAGAGAATAAGTGGTGTGAAGTAGTACCAATGAAAGCAGGGCAAATACTACCCGATTGACCTTGGTTGTATGATCATGACGTGACCACTAAGGGACGGGCGAACATTTGCATTTTTGAACACCTAGGGAGACAGATTACCCTCAAACCGCAACCTCTGTTAGTAGAGGCCGAGGCTGGATCTCCAACAGACACCTCCCAACTGCAGAGAATGGAAACAAGACTCCATATTGTGGGATTTCGAGAACTCGAAAAAAACTTAAAGGAAGAATACAAATTGTATATTCTAGCAGTACGAGAAAAAGGTAGAAAGGATGCAGCAAATCTCAATACACTACCCCGAGCTATTCGGTCATTAATAGCCGAGTATACTGATGTGTTTCTAGCTGACCTTCCAAAAGAACTACCACCACTCCATGACATTCACCATGCCATAGATTTTGTACCTAGAGCAATCCTACCTAACCTGCTGCATTACCGAACGAACCCCACCGAACATGCGGAGCTTTAAAAGCAAGTTAATGAACTACTGGATAAAGGATTCATTCGAGAAAGTCTAAATCCTTGTGCTATACAGGCCCTATTAACTCCAAAGAAAGATGGGACCCGGAGGATGTGTGGATAGTCGAGCTATCAATAAAATAACCATAAAGTATCGGTTTCCAATACCAATGTTGGATGATATGCTGGATCTAATGAGTGGGGCAATAGATTTTTTCAAGATTGATTTCAAGAGTGGGTACCACCAGATCCGAAATAAGACAATTTAATTGGTCGAGGACAGTTTCTAATGGCCAAGCCTTAAGAGGGTCGTGATTCAGGTAACTGAAAGGTGTCACACTTGTTAGCTAGCTAGGCACCGAAAGCAGAACACACAGGACTTTGTACACCTTTACCTGTACCACACGCCCCATGACAATATGTTAGCATGGATTTTGTTCTCGGATTACCAACCACCGCAAGTAAAAACGACTCCATTTTTGTGGTAGTGGGCAAGTTTTCCAAAATGGCACACTTCATCCCTTGTGCAAAGACATACGACGCCCCTAGAGTAGCCAAACTATTTATGGAAGAGGTGGTACGACTACATGGGTTACCGGGATGTTCGATTCATGAGTTACTTCTGGAAAACTCTTTGGAAGATCATGGGTACTCAATTAAAGTTTTCTTCGGCCTACCATACTCAGTCAGATGGTCAGACCGAGGTAGTCAATCGAAGTCTTGGGAGTCTATTACGCAACCTAGTAGGAGAACGGGTTAAATCGTGGGATTCATTTTTATCAATTGCCTAGTTTGCGTATAACAATTCAGTGAACAGAACCACAGGGAAGAGCCCGTTTGTAGTTACGATATGTATTCAGATGCTGCTAAAATTTCGATTCCTATTATGAGTTATGATATGTATTCAGATGCCGCTAAAAATTTTGCGGAGCATATTGTACAATTGCATGCTTCTATCTTTTCCAAGATAAATAATAGCGATGAAAAAGTACAAAGCTGATATAGACAGCCGCAGAAGACTAGTTGAGTTCAATATAGGGGATCTAGTAATGGCTCGAGTTTGGCCAGAAAGATTTCATGGAAAGTCTTCTAAAAAGCTACAAACCAGAAGCATGGGCCTTCTCAATCCGTATGAAGATTGGGCCAAATACTTATGTATTAGACCTTCCGCCGAATTTAAAGATCAGTGCCTCTTTCAATGTGGAAGATTTACAACTTTAGAAGGGCTCGGAGTCACCCTCTCCACTCAACCACGACGATACCCAATTATTACTGAATAACCAGACATCCCGCGAGTGGGGACCCGAGGAGATTGAAGACATCCTGGATGAACAACTAGTATCTACTCGTAATGGCTTTTATCAGAAATTCTTGGTAAAATGGAAAAACCTTCCAGATTCAGACAATGCATGGATTACTGAGGAAGACATGCAAAGGATTGATCCAGATCTACTTGAGAGGTATTACAGTTTTGTTTCGACGGAGTCAAACCCTTTTCAGATTCAGAGTTGATGGGGACATCTCGGAAGCCATTGGCAGTAAACCTTGGCAGGTTTACCGCAAAAGGGCCAAGGGCCGTAAAGCCCAAATACTCAAGTCCCTTTAGCTGAATTAGGGGCCCGCTAAAATGAGATTCCAAGGAGCAACAATTTGGTTTAAAAGAAGTTTCCTATTTAGTTTAGTTTTCCTAGTTTTCTTTTATTTTAGTCCTAGTTTGTTTAGGAGTGCTATTTTGGCTTGTATGAGTTTTTTTTTTTTCCTAGTTAGTTTTTGCTTTTCTAGTTAGTTTCCCTCTCCTAGTTAGTTTCCCTCTCCTACTTCATAGAATTGAGTTATTATAAATAGATGGCTTTTATGTTTATTTTTGGGGTGGTGCATTATTAATAAAGAAAAGTTTTCAGAAATCCTGTGAGAGAAAATCAAGCTTGGTGAGAGGCCAAGAAAGCTGGTTGGTTTGGAATGAGTCCAACCACCGGTTCGATTACGAATTTACTGTTTATTTTGAGCCAACTTAATTTTTTGTTTGCAGTTTTCTCTTTCTTCAGTTCTGAATTCAGTTCCTCGTAAAAACCCTAGCAAGCGTTTTACATTAAATGTGTATAAGTATCACAAAAAGAAAAGTAATAATAGTACTAGTGAATTTTTTAACTGTCTGATTATATAATTGTATCACTACATTTTAATTTTTCTGCTGGCATTAAAGATGTAGTTCAAGCATAGAATGATACCGTAAAACATTATAGACACTTCTAGTTGAACCAACATTACAACACTCTAGATCACCAAATTTGAGATAAATGGTACAACATTAAATTATAAATAACTTCTTTTATTATATCAGAAACAAAAGGAAACTATATATTCCACATAGTAATTTTTAATTATAAAATCATATATTCCACAAAAACATAGTAATTGATAAACATATGTTTTGGACACTTCTCTAGGGAACTTGCTTCCACTCCATTGGATAGCAATATCCTACAAATGCAATTGCATACGACGTCAATCTCTTAAGAGGGATCTCCATGTATTCTTCATTCATAATCCATGTTATTCCCCTCCCAAATGATACTTTCCCAAAGTCCATTACCATCATAACTCAATTGATTCGAAGTACATGCATTAATAAACGATTAGAAGGCAGAATTTTCACAATGTAACTATGTAAGCATCCCATCCCTGAAAAGAAATCAATTACCTACTAACAAAAGCGACTTATGGTTTAAACCGTTACCATAGACGGTGTTTTGACATATGCATATATGATATAACCATGGTTTTAAAAATCGTTGTGAGGCGTACGCCTCGAGGCGCTGAAGCAGTGAAAAAAAGCCTTAAGGCGCAAGCCTCAAGCTTGTTTTTGAAATTGTAAGCCTCATTTCTTGAGGCGTACGCCTCTAAGGCGTATGAGGCGCACGCCTCAAAATTGCAATGGTTTTGGGTGTTTTTGATGTGTTTTCAATTGGGCCTTTCATTTTTCTGGTTTTGGGCCTCGGTTTTGGGCCTATTATTAAACAAAACTCTAAAATAACAACACAAAACACCCAAAAAAAAAACTAAAAAAAAACCCTAGCCCAATACCCAACAAAGAAGTGAAGAGGGGATAAGGAAGAGTGGAAAACATCTACTTCTTCTTCTCGACTAACAGCAAGGCGGCACAGATCAGTTCTTCATCTTCAATCTTCAAGTCTTCAGCTATCAGGTATGTTCTCTACTTCTCTCATCTCTTTTGTCTTTTCTATTTTTATTCTTCTATTCTTCTTTACTCTATTCTTCTCTACAAATCTATTTTCTCTCATCTCTTTTATCTTTTCTACTTTTATTCTTCTATTCTTCTTCACTCTATTCTTCTATATAAATCTATTTTCTCTCATCTCTTTCATCTTTTCTACTTTTATGATAAAACTTTTATGATATATTTTCACTCATCTCATCTCTTATATTTTCTAGTTTTATCTACTGCACTCTTTTCTGTTGATTTTTCATGGAGACATGGATCATGATAAAATATACCAATTACCATGTACTGTGTCTTGCTTACTTATTGCATATTGTTGGTTTTCTATTGATATATGAATACACCATGATATATACATGTGTCTATAGTCTGTACTAATCAATTATCACTTCTTTGTTAATTATCACTTATCACCATCACTTATGTGTCTATACACTGCACTCTTTTCTGTTTTGTTGTTAATCCAATATTTACTGTTTTTACTTTTTCTTGTTAATATTGTCCACTGTTTTAATATTTTAATATGAGGAACAATTCACTATTATGTTAATATTAATATTATTCACTATTCTTATTTTTAGAATGGTGCGTGGCCAAGGAGAAGGATCGAGTCATAAAAAAGATCCAGCTTGGAAATATGGAGTACAAACGGATGGGGGAAATCCGAAGAACGGTTATGTGTACCTAAAATGCAAGTATTGTAATAAGGTTATCACGGGAGGGGTAAAGCGATTAAAAGACCATCTTGGCCAAACACATAAAAATGTTGCACCATGCCCTAAAGTGCCCAAAGAGGTCAAAGAGGAGATGGTTGCCTACATGAACTGGTTCGAACAAGAAATGCATGTAAACCAAAAAAAATTTGATGAGATGGTGGAAGGCGGTTCCTACTTTGGTGGTCATGTAGAGGATATGAATTCTTATCCAAGTATGGGAGGTGGTAGTGGCAGTGGGCCACAATCTCGGGGACCAATGGATCGATTCCTTAGCGTTGGTGGTGGAGATGTGCCCAATGACAAAGGGAAGGCATCTAAAACAATTACTCCTACTCTAACTCCAACTCCAACTAGCTTAAAGGAGCAACGTAATCTAGTTTGTCTAGATACTGAAAGGGTTTTTTTTTTAGAATGCCATTCCATTTAATGTGGCTAGGAGTCCATCCTACTTCAACATGCTACGTTCCGTGGGCAACTATGGTCGAGGCCTAAAAGCTCCTGCTATGCATGACCTCCGAACATGGATATTGAAGGAGTATAATTCAACTACAAAAATTGTTGATGATTTGAAGAAAACATGGGAGCATACAGGAGGATCTATATTGTCAGATGGTTGGAGCGACACAAGAAATAGAGGTTTGATCAACATTCTTGTCAACAATCCACATGGGACTGTTTTTCTGAAATCTATTGATGCATCCGATCGTGTTAAAGATGCAGAATACTTGTTCACATTGCTTGATGGGGTCGTTGAAGAAATTGGAGAAACACTAGTTGTGCAAGTGGTAACCGACAATGCAAGTGCATACAAGGCTACAGGGAAAATGCTGATGGAGAAGAGAAAGCATCTATATTGGACTCCATGTGCCGCTCATTGTCTTGATCTAATGCTTGAGAAGCTTGGCGAATTGACACAACATAAAAATGCTTTACAAAAAGCAAAAAAAGTGAGCAACTTTATCTACAACCATGAATGGGTTTGCTAAGAGAGACATTGTTCGACCGGCCGCCACGAGATTTGCCACAGCTTATTTGACTTTAGAAAGCTTGAGTGGTGTGAAAGAAGCTCTTCAAAGGATGTTTATGTCAAGACAATGGAATTCATGTCGATAGGCAAATAAAATGATGGCAAAGAGGTGAAGAGATATATCATGGATGAGAGATATTTTTGGCTAAGTGTTGCATATGCTCTTAAAACCACAAAGCCTTTAGTAGATGTGTTAAGGTTGGTTGATAGTGAGAAAGAACCGGCAATGGGATTTATCTATGGTGCTATGGATGCGGCAAAAGAACAAATAGCAAAGATTTAGGAGGAGAAGAATCGGCCTACAAAGAAATTTGGAAGAATATTGATGACAAGTGGGACTTCCAATTGCATCGAGATTTGCATACAGCCGCATACTATCTAAATCCTCAATTCAAGTGGGAGAGCAACTTCTCTACTCTTCCGGAGATTAAATCTGGTTTGTACAAATGTATGGAGAGACTCATACCTGATCCATCCGATTTCACAAAGGTTGATGAACAACTTGATGAGTATCGATATACGTGAGGTTTTTTTGGAATGAGAGCAGCTCTAGGCTCATACAAAACACGTGCTCCAAGTAAATTTAATTATATAAATTCATTTAACTTATACAAAGTTGTTATAATCTTATTAAATTGCACATAATATTTATTTGATCATTTTCTTTGAAATTGTGATGTAGTGGAATGGTAGGATCATTTTGGAGATCAAGTTACGAAGCTAAGGTTCTTTGCAATGAGAGTTCTAGGCCTAACATGTTCTTCATCAGCTTGTGAACGTAATTGGAGTACGTTCAATCAAGTTCATACAAAAAGAAGAAACCGGCTAAGCACCACTAAATTGAACAGCTTGGTTTACATCATGTACAACAAGAAATTGAAGTTAAGATACTTACAGAATCGATCATCTAAGAAAGATGAAGATCCTTTGATCAACCAAGATTTACCCTCTGATGATGAATGGATAGCTAACCCAAATGATGAAGAAAGCACAGAAGTTGGTGATGAAGAACTTAATTTGGATGTTGATGAAATGGCTAATGAAATAAGAGGTTAGTATGCATTGCTATTTGCCTATTTTTTCTCTTTAGTCTTTACCAAGTATAAATAAATCTTCTGATATTAATATATTAATATATTATATATCTAATTTCTTTATGTAGGGAGTTTACAATTAATGGATGAAGGTGAAGATGACTTTGGAGATGAAGACAATGAGATTGGGTTTGATGATGTTGATGGATATGAAGATGGACTTAATAATTATGAATATGATCTTCCAATTCCAAATGATCCCACTTCCAATCCCAATAGTGTAGATGAAAATAATGCTTAGATAGAGAATAGAGTCATAGATTTTAACTCTAAGACTTGTTTTAAATTTCTAGTTTGGGATGTAAGGATTCATGGTTTTTAATCTTTTGTCTTGTGAGTTATGACTTTGCTTTATTATTAATTTTCTCTATTATGAACTAAATCATGTTGTGTGTTTTTATTTGATAGTAAAATTATTAAGTCATTGATATTATGGTATATAGGTATGAATTATGAAATATGCATTTCTAGTTTGTTTTTATAATTTTTTGATGTTTTTAATTTTTTTTTAATTTATTATTATTACTTAATTAAGGCTTACGCCTCGTGAGGCGGTGGTCAACCGCCTCGAGGCTCGATTTAGTCTTTCAAAACCTTGCATATAACATGATGGTTTAAATGAGAACCTGGAGTTTGAAAATTTATTTTAAACGATAAAGTGCCAATTCCTTTTATATCTTCCGCACAAAAATAGAAACCTTATCGGGAGAAACTTGGGCGAGTGGGGTCACAAATATATAATCCTTGGTATAATCTACAGCACAATTTTTGGTCACTAGTTATTACTAAATTGTTTTGTCATTTAGCCCAAAAGAGAAAGGTGTTTAACTTATTAAAAAGAGGGGTGCTCATGTGATAATTTCTAATATGGCCTAAATTACTAACTTTTATTACTATTATAATGGACTATACTACTATTATATCATTATTATTAGTGTACGTTTGGAAGAGCTTGTCTACTGGAGAAAAGAGCTTTTTTAATTAAAAAAGCTTTTTTCAATTTTTTTTGCATCGTTTTATTGTCACTCAGAAGATCTTTTGGATGATTAAGTGCTCGTTTGGTTGAGCTTTCTACTGCCTCAAAAGATCTACAAATATCTATTTTAGTTTTTTAGAGTTGTTTGGTTTGGCTTTTGAGATTGTCTATTTTAAATTGAGTAGAGACTAGTAGAATTTAAACCTCTACTAGGCAAAAGCTCATGAGGAGGTGCTTCTTCAAATAGACATTTTTTTTTTTAAATCTACCAACCAAACAACTATAATATTTTTTTCAAGAACTCTATTTCTAATAGATTTACTACAAGTAGATCTTTTACCAATAGAGGTTTTTCAAAAACCCAACCCAACAAGCTCTAAAAAAGCTGTTTTACGTCTACTTGGAGAAGCCCAAATTTAAAGCTTTTCCAAGTAGATCTTTTGGAGTTTTTTTAATAACACTAAAATCTCCAATATAACCCTATAACTGAATATTTGCTATAGTATTTTGGTAATTCTATCATTAAAAAAACTCTTTTTTAATTGACAACCAAACGACCGATGACTTTCATTTAAAAGCTCTACCGCTAAAAGATCTACTTCTAAAAGATCTACTGCAAAAAAATCTACTTGAGAAGCTCTTCCAAAGATACTCTTAGTATGGTTAAATCTACTAGTTTTACTGACAATGCCTCACCATATGATTACTTTCTTTGAAATACAGAATCAATGAATTATTAAGGAATCTAATAGTTTTTTGTAAATTGTTAGCATGTTGATTTGCATGTTAGGGCCACAATCCATGTAAAACCATTATTATTATTGTTGTGTTGTGTTGTTAGCTAGCCTAGGCTTACTCTGCAATTGTGCTAATAAATGGTTTAACCGTCCAATGGCAAAGCACGCTTGTTCAGACACAAATGATAAAGAGGAAATACTTGCCATGGTAAAATATATTCGAGAATATGGAAAGACATTAGCAAAAATTTAAAGCAAGCTTATTAGTTTAGATTCAGCAGACAGTGGAGACCTGTCATTATCTGTCAATTCTGAAGATCAAACTATTTTGGTTGGATACGGCAAAGACGCTGAGTTGTAAGATTCCTTTCAGGGGGTGGGAAGGAACGACTCAAAATCTATTCAGGACACGATGTCCCATCAAGTGATTTGATGCTTGTTATTTACGATTGGATGCTATTGTTTGTAGGAACATCAATTGATGTTGACCATAACAGCAGTTTCAACAGGACAGAATTACTGATTCACTTCCAAACATGCAGGCATAATTTACAGTCCAGCAGCAGCGATCTAAAGTTATAAAATGCTCAAAAAGGAAGCATAATAAGTACGATTAAGTGTATACAGGTCTTAACATCTAACCAGATGCATTAAAGCCAAGCACTACAACTTACACCTACGTGAAACCAACTACAAAATAACTCATGTTCATATCTTAGAAGGTGAAATCTATCATATCCTTAAACACCAGAAAGATCTAACAATCGGTGCAAAGAGCCAAAGTTCCATCTCTTCAACATTTAAACGGGATTTAATTATAAGAAACCAAGGTGAAAAAACACAATACACCCACCCACCTAACTAACAAAACTGCCCAACTGCATATTAATAGAGCATCCAGTCATATGCATGTATGCACTCAAATTATCAATTCAAAATCCCTTACTCAAACATCATGAACAACAATGGTCGTACTAACTTATTGCACATCCAACCACTAAAATCTAAAGCATCAAAAACTATATGAGAAGGTTAAGTACTTAATTCATTTTCTTTAAAAATCAAAGCATCCTAATTACATTACAGGAGAGATGAAAGTAATACCAACATAGCCAATTGTTTAGCAAAAACACAAATAAAATAAAAAATAAAAAATCCACCCATTTGCTCGAAAAAACATAGAAGCTTAATCTGACAAAACAATATAGAACCACTTAACTATTTCCTAAAAACTATTAGCTCAACAAAAGAAACACAAAAACCCTAATAACAATATATATATATATATATATATATATATATATGATCTGTAAAAATACAAGATATCGATATGCTCCAAACCCTAATTTCAAAAAAAAAAACTACAGAATTTAAAATGCGTAAAATAAAAAAGGTGAAAATTGCATACCACTGAGCTTAATTGTATCATTTGCATCAAACCCAGATTGAGCTTTGTAAACAGGAAGGATCCAGAAGATCGCAGAGAGAAAAACGGCTACACCCAAAATCAAAACGATAAAACACTTAACACTGAACTGTTTGAAAACTGTTGACAGAACCATCGAATATCTCTGACAGAAGAATCTAGAAGAAGCCGGATTGGAACTCGCATGGCTCTGCTGTTGTGGCAGATTTTGCTCATCTTTCCCCATTGAAAGAGCATCTGGTTTTCTCTCTCTCTCTCTCTCTATCTAAAGCTCACTCTAACACCAGTCAAATCTTCCCACAAGCCAGTAGTAGTTCCTCTCTCTCTCTCTCTCTCTCTCTCTCTCTCTCTCTCTCTCTCTTAACGAAGACACAAAGAAGGTGGAGACGAGAGACGAGCGTTCATGGTGCGCATATGCCAAAAATATAATAACAATTAAATAAAAAACCCTTCCCTCTCTCTCAGTTTCTCTCTCTAGTCTCTAACAACTATTACTTATTATTATTTCCTTTCCAGAAAAAAAAAAAAAATAACCCACCATTTTTGTGATTGCTTTTCACTCGCATTTCTCGCTATTCCCGACACTCATTTCACTTCACTTTACTTTGCTTTACTTTATGCTCTCTGAAGTGGGTTTCAATTTTATTAATATTTTAATTATTGTTTTAGGCTACCCAACGTTGAGAAGAAGCAAAGGTGATATAGCATAAAGAAAGTGAATTTTTTTTTTTCCGATTGAGAGATGATTTGTTTAATTATTATTATTTTTTAATTTTTCTTTTGGGTTTTACTCGATGTATTGACAGTGTTGTGACTTGTGAATTGTGATGAGGAGATACGCAAGTAGACTAATATGGGTAACGCACGTGGGCCAATTATATTCAAGTTTTTTTTTTAAAATTATTTTTACAGAAAATGAACTTTGTTCGACTAGGGTGCGTTTGGCACCTGGATGGAACTGGACGGGACGGGACAGTAGAGGACGTGACGCGACAGGATATCTGTTCCGTATCGTGTTTGGAATACCTAGAATAGAAATGTTAACTGTACTTTTATATGTTTGGTATGGCTGGAACAAGACGGGACAAGAGATTCAAATAACCAAAATGTCATTCTTGTCTTGTCCATAAAATTGCAGTTTAAAAATATTTTTGTATAGTGTGATTGGATTTTACACATAATTGTATGGAATTATGAAGGTCTAGGTTTAGTCAAAATATTTTTTTGATTTTACAAAATAGAAAATTAATGAAGAAAATGAAAATGAAAATTAAATAAATAAATAATTTTTTTTTGAAGATCTCCCAAATTTTTTTCTCGCATGAGAAAAAATTAAAGCAAAAAATTGAAACTCCACCGATAATCTCCACATGACAAATTGTTGTTCCACAAACCAATTGAAGCAAAAAATGAAACTCAAATGAAAAAATTTACACATAAAAATTGATAAAAAATTGAAAATTGATTATTTTTTTTTTACAAAGTATCAGAGAAACATCTTCCTTTTTATCACAAAAATCGATCAACGGCAGCAGCAACTGCGATCTGGAAGCAGCGGCAGGCAACAGCAACGGCAATCTGGAAGCAGAGACAGGCCTCAGCTTCGTCTGATGCGGCGTCGGCGGCGAGGATGGATCTGCATCTGATGGGTGTGAGAAAGAGAGAAATGAGCGGGCTGAGGCTGAGTGAAGATAAAATGAAAATAGTTTTTAATTTATAGTTGGTATTTTTGTAACTTTTTTGAAGTTTTGAGGGCAAAAATGTCTTTTCCAGACTATGGGACAAGTCTGGTCGAGGGTCTGAGGTGGGACAATTTTTCATGGTTTTTGTCACACATTGTCCCGTCCCGTCCTAAGCTAATGGCGCACTAAACGTGGGACAACAAAAAGTTGTCACATCCTGTCATGTCCCGTCCCGCGTACCAAACGCACCACTAAAGGAGAATTACATGCATTCAAATAAGAATTGGCTAACAAGCAGAGCCACTAAGGTATATCTATACCGCCTATACACCAAACACTAAAAAACCACCGAAAATAGTGAATTTGGCAATTGAGTTTGCCAGCCAATAACAATTTCTAGAGATAAGCACAATAGAAACACCGGTTGATTTAGACCTCAAAGCAACCGCATCACTTATGATATTATCAATATTATTATTAGACCTGGTAAAATTTTACATGACCCATTAACACGATCCAAACTCATTCGAAAATAGCGGTTGATGGATCTAATTTATCGGATCGGATTGTTAATAGGTCAACCCATTAAAACACAAAATATAATAGGTCAGTTTTAGATTCACCCTTAAAAAAACCGTTAATTCGATAGCCCATTAATATAAAGATTTTTTTTTATTTGTTTATGAAAGATATTACAAAAATCTTTGTACAGTCAAGTTATGAAATTTATTAAAAATATATCTCTATAATTATGGTTAGAATATATTTTACTAAATAAAACTTTTTGAAAGAATATACTTTTTTGAAAGATGAAAAATTCCTAAATTTTATCAATTTGTAAATTATAAACTCTAAAACCATAAATTAATTATATTACAATATTATAACCCTAACCCTAAAACTCTCTTCAACTTTCTTGAAATCAGTTACCATCAATTCGATCCTAGTAAATTCAATTAGGTATATTTTCTTTCTTGCATTTTGTATTACTATGGTGCCACCATTTCATGCAAAGTAACTTCAAGACTTTAAATTTATTTAACAATTGATATCTGATATTCTAAAACCAACTTGTTTCTTGACAAATTTTTCTAAAGGTATATGATATATGTATATATATATTTGTTTTTTTTTTACAAAATATATTCTCTTCAATATATATTTGTTTTGTTATATAAACAATATATCATCCTAATTAATAAGTAAATTTTTTAGTGTAAAATTAAATATTTATGCAGATTGAATATCGAGTATGTTAGGTGTAAACATTTAACACAAGTAATTTAACATTTTAGGTCTAAATGAGAATTGAGATTCCCAATTGAGATTCTCAATCGCAGCATATTGAAGATTCAAGAGGAAGATTAATGGAAGATTTCATTTTCAAGTTTTTTATTTTGTACTTTATTTAAAAAAAAAGTAGATGTTTTCGAAAGATTGTTGGTGAACTTAATTGCATGATTTGATCATGTTTCAGTACTATTTATTTTCAACCTTTTAATAAATCCCAAATATAATATTTTGCAACGTATGGGTCGGGTTACCCGTTAATTTAACAAATGGTTTCGGGTTTGTATATTTCAACTCATTAAGCTAACAGGTCGTGTTCGGGTGGAACAATTTTAACACGACTCAAAAACGAAACGACACAAATTCGCAATAACACGACCCATTACCAGGTCTAATCATTATACGAACTAGTCTCACAACTACATTAATTGGAACTAATTAAGTGCTTAAGAGTTGTGCATTGATTGAATGTTCCTTGTGTTATTATTGGAAGATAATTTTAACCGGGAAATACACTCAAACCCCTAAAGTTTGGTACAAATACAACTACAAAACAAATATACACTTATTTACTTAGGCATCTCGGCTCTTAATATGGATAAGTTGAAGGAATGGGCATTTTCAACATTTTTAATGGAATATAAATTAAAAACTAATTTTTTAATGAAAAAAATAATTATATAAATATTCTAAAATAATTAAACCGAATACCGAATTTGGAGTGAGATATCAAATATGATGGTGGGGAAGAGGCTTGTGGCCTTTTAATAACGTGATACCTTTATTGTTTTCTTTTTTCTTATTATTTTTTAATTTTATCTTCATTTTTCAATTTTAATTATGGACAATTTGGTATTGTTTGTTAGCCAATCAAAATCAAATTTAAAAGTATCAAAGGTTTGAGTAGATAAATGTGTATTTGCTTTTTAACTACACTTATGCTCGGCATGATACTGTTAGGGTATGTTCGGCATCTTATGTTGATGGCATTGACCCACACACCATGTTGCTCCCGCAAGTAGATCTAAATTAAGAAACTAATTGTTAAAACAAGCTTTGATGCACTGGTTGAGGGGTGAAATATCACGGTAATTCTTTGCAATTATGTTTTGTTCGAATGGCAAATGGTTGATATGTAGGTATAGGAAATTGGTATAGGAAATTGGTGGGGAGCTGAAGGTTGGGCAAAATATTGTTATGTTGATGGTCGGGTATATGATTGTTTAATTGTTGGGAAATGGGAATATGGATGTGGAAACTATTAGGGAAAGTGTTGGTACAATTGTTGGGGAACTAGTTGCATTGTAATTTGGGTTGGCATTTGTATGGGAATTTGCATGTTACCACTAACAGTTTAATCCCTACCAACAATATTGGTAAAGTAAACTTTAGGAATCATCCTCTCTTCATAATCAAAAAGTAATGTATTTGTCGTTTTGAATTGTATGTGCGAACCTAGATGAATCAACCCTGACAATATCATCTACATTTTTTTATCAGACCATCGTACTTCAAATTGATCGCACTATAAATGTTCACATTTTGCACACCATTTACCTACTTTTTGTAACCGTTTTTCCAGCATTTTAGGCATTTAATATTGTAAATAAGTATTTCAGGATATTTTTAGAGTTTCAATGGTCACTTTGACCAAAGTGGAAGATAAAGGGGAAAAAAAGAAGCTTTGTGGAATTTGAGCAAAGTGCGGGAAGTTGCCCACACTGAAGACCAGTGAAGTGTGCGAGGAAGACTAGTGCGAACTTTAAGCCGCACTCAACATCAGAGGAAAATGGGAGAAGATGAGTACGGGATATAAGCCGCACTGGGAACCTGCACCGAAGATCAGAGATTTATGCGATATGCCATGGCGCGGGATCCTAGCCGCACAAAGTAGTCACACCAGCAACCTAGAATATTAATACGGGAAGGTGGTGCGATATGTTGCCCACACTAATGTTAGATTTTTGAGTCATGTTGGCATAATTCCATATCAAAACGATATTTCCTTTGTATTGATTAATTGTTTAGGTTCATGGTTATTCAAGCTTCAAAGAAGATTGACGACTCATCAAGCAAAGAGAAGTCTTCAAGAGGAATAAGCTTTGTTGCACATCAAAGGTATATCTAGACCTCATTCCTCTTGCAAGGTGTTTAAGTGATCGTGCCTAAATTGTTGTATATTTCGGCCCTCATTCCTATTCTTTTGTCTCGTTCTTGAGTGTATTTTCTATATATTTTATGTCTTTTATGTCTAATAGGCTCGTTGGTGCTAATTGCAGGCAATAGATGTAATTCTGTTGTTAGAAGCTAGTTGCAGTGGTTCCAGCAGAAAAGGGGCAAAAGGAAAGACAAAGGATTATAACCAGCTCTACAGTGCGGGTCAAGTGCGGGTCGCAACCGCACTCCAACCGCACTCATTCCCACAGCCGGGACCTGAATCATGAAGGAAAGATAAAGTGCGGGTTAAGTGCGGGTCATCCAACCGCACTTCACCCACACTATTGCTCAAGACAGAGGAGCTGATTCGTACCTGACAGATAAAGTGCGGGTAAAGTGCAGGTAATCCAACCGCACTCCACCCGCACTGATTCGTGCCTGACAGATAAAGTGCGGGTAAAGTGTGGGTAATCCAACCGCACTCCACCCGCACTATTGCTCAAGACAGAGGAGTGGATTTACACCTGACACCAGAGTGCGAGTAAAGTGCGGGTAAAGTGCGGGTAATCCAACGTACTCCACCCGCACTATTGCCCAGATAAGAGAACTGAAGATGAAGAAAACATTTACAGTACGGGTACAGTGCGGGTAATTCACCAGCACTATGCGCGCGACAGTTTCTAGTTTCAAGCTTAAGTGACCTATTTTTCCATCCTCTATAAATAGAAAAAGATGGGAAAGAACCAAAGGATCACCATATCTCCCAATACTTGTATTCTAAGCTAGTAACACATCTCCATATCATCCAAACCATCCCTACTCAATCAAAGGCAACTAAAAGACTTGGATTCAAGCTTCAAGGAATGAGATCAATCTTCAAGGGTTATCTCTCTACTCTCTTAGTTTATTGGTTTGTAATAGAACATGAGTAACTAAAATACCCCACTATGGGGTTGATGTTATTTATATGATGGATATTTGGGCTTTGTAAATAAACTCTATGTGTTATATTTATTCTATCTCTATATTTCATTCCATTGCTTGAATTGATTTCCATTATTGATTTGCTTGGATACACCCTCTTTGCATGATTGATTTGGATTACTTGAGTAGGCAATTAGGTTGTCTAATGCTCAATTGAATGGAAGGATTTCTGGAAATCTGGCTCTACAACCATGCCCTTAATCTAATCTTGAATTAGTGGCTTTCACTATACATCCTAGGTTAGCCACTTGTGAGAGAATTAGAAGCCTCCACTATACACCCTAGGTTGGCTACTTTAGTGATTTTACGAGAACTAACCTTCGAGTAGAATTCGGTTGATAACCTAAAGCCTCATCCAATCTCAAATGGGTGGCCTTCACTATACATCATAGGTCGGCCACTTGTTAGGGAATTGGAAGCCATCACTATACATCCTAGGATGGCTACATTAGTAATAGGTTGAGCCATAGCTAGATAGATAAGCATTCATGGAACAAGTCCCAATTGAGTAACTAGCCACTGTTGGTTGCTTAGGAGGGATTAATCTCTAGTAGGAGGTCTTCGCTGTACACCCTAGGTTGACCTCTTGCTATAGATATATACCAACACTATACACCCTAGGTTGGTTACATTTGTCAAAACGTGCTTAATTGAGAGTTTGTTGCAATTGCCCCAATATTCACTTACGATTACATCAACTCCGTAGTTCCATCATCATTCATTCATCACTTCATTGTCATCCTATTTTATTTGCTTTCATAGTTTAGTTTATATTGTATCTTCATTCACCATCACTTTACTTTTATGCATACTAGTTATATTAATCCTAATCTTATCACCGCTACCCCGATCTCAGTGGACGACACCCGTGCTTACCGCTTTACTTGTATTTCTACTTGTGAACGCATCGCATAGGTTTTATAAATTGTTTTGACGGACAGTTTTCTGACGGCAAAAACCTTCTCATCATTAAGCACACACACATTGCATAATATTTGTGTTCCTGCATCGTCGTGCTCATTTGGTATAACTCATATACACACATATTGTTGTATACACATGCATTAGATTTAAATTGACAACTTTTGTAAAAATGCATGTTCTAGGACTATCTCTAGAAAATGACATACTTGTGTTTCTTATGTTTGTTTTTTTTGCATTTTATTGGTATCGAACTTGAATATGTTCTCTCATATTGTTCCTTATTGAGTTCCATCATTTCATTTACTTATTCATAAGTTTTCGAGTTCCGAGTTGGAAGTTACAAAACTTTTCGTGTGTTTATCGTGCATGGTTTTCGTCCTTGTGTATCGAGTCGATTTCCAAGTTTTTGATTAAAATTTCATAGATGTCTATATCCATGAGAGAGGTAAAGTTCGTAATCCGTAAACGAATTCAAATTTCGAGTTCAGATGTCGAAGAACGCGAAGGAAGAGAAGGGTGGCAAATTGCCACTTTATCCCCTCTCATGTAGAGGCGCGTGGCCTCTACGAGAAAAAGAAGGCTCGGCGCCCATGGAGGCCACACGCCTCCACGGGATGCCCATGTGGCATGCCACATAGGGCTGGCCTTGGTCCTCTTTCTCTCCATGTTATCTCCCTCCCATTTTATTTTAAATACTCTCTCCCTCCTATTTTTTCAAAACTAAAAAGACTTGTGCAGAATTTTTTCTTTGTTTTTCTTTCAACTTCAAATCTTCATATCTCACTCATTTCTCAACGAAATTGAGTGATTCAAAAAAAATGAGAAAATCGTCTTGAAGTCTTCTATCTTCTCCAAGTGATTTGAAAGCAAATTGTTCAAGTATTTTTGGTGTCTATCATCAATTTCGTGGCTGCACATACTTTGACAAGGTATTTGTTTATCTTTTGATTTCTAAGCTTTTAAATGTTCAAATACCTTGGGTCTTTTTCTTATTTTAGTGTATGTAACTTGAACAAATGTTGTTAGAAGATAGAGCTTCAATTATAAGCTAGATTTGTCTAATTGGAGACTTGAATGTGATTTAAGTTTTCTTAAATCTAAAATTTCACATGTTTGGAAGTTTTTTTGTGACTAGCTTATATTTTAGGGCTATTTGTATGTTAATTAATTGTATCATGTTGATTGATAGCCTTCACATGTGCTAGGACTCTTAAATTGAATTAAATTAGGATTAACACATTTTATTTTATATTTAGAGCCTTAGAGATTTAATTGATTATTTTGTGAACATGAGCTCTAAATATGTGCTAGAGAATTTCATTGAACATTTTTTTAGCTTCTAGCATTTTTGGTTTTAGTTCTAAAGTCTTGAACATGTGCTTAATGAATATGTTATGTTTCAAGCTTTAGTTTGCATGAATAATATCTAGGATTCAAATGTGATTTGATTAAATTGCATTCTCTAGGTTTTTGTTCATGTATTAAGAATTAGACAACTTTGTTTGAGAACTTTCAGGCATATATCTATTTCTTCATGGAGTGTAGATAATCCATACATTTCATATGTGATTTGCATCATTTATGTGATGTCAATTGTTTGGATTATAAATTAGAAAAACATACATTGTGTGCTTATTGATCATTTCTAGTTTCCATAGGATATCTTGATCATAAATTCTATGTTTAATATGTTTGCGTTTGTATACATTTGATCACGTTAGGAAGTCATTGTAAAAGGTCTTGAAGTCTCTTGTTGGAATGTGAAGTTCTAACTTGAGCAAGAAAGTCTTGACTTGGATCGGGGTGATCCGGAAAGTTGAGCAAGGAAACTTTCTAGAGACATGTGAAATGTCTTGGATAGAAAGTGGCAAGTCTTTCACTAGTAAAAGGCCTACGGGTAGGGTAAAAGGGATATCCAATAGGAAGTAGACAATCAGTAGGATTGGTCACTTTTGAGGGTGTACTTTTATCTAACTAGTGATAGGTGGTGTTGCCAGTGGTTGTGGAAACAACTCGTGGATGTTTCCTTTTCGGAGGTTTTACCACATAAAAAATAACGTGTCAAATGTCTCTATCTTCTTCTCTTTTATATTTGAATATGTGATTGATTGTATCTTGTTTAAATCATTATTTCTCCATATCTTTGTAAACAAGATCTTTTTAAAGAAAGAGATGCAAATAGTCTTTTGATCAAAGTTGTATATATCATTTATCTTGTTATTAATTGACTTATTTGTATATAGTCATTCATTCATTTGTCCTTGTGTATATTGGACATTTATATAAATACAAGTGCTAGTTGATTTATGTTTTAGTTTGATCTCTTCACTTTCAAATTGTAGACTTTAATTGATGTTGATGGTGATTTTTGGATCGTTGAAAAGTCAACCGCCAAACATTAACACGTAGGCAGATCGAAGCTTTAACCAATCTAGGGTTTGAATAATCAAAGCCTCTTTCTCCACGTGGATGCGATACGATATATTCATATATGTGATTGATAATGTATAAAAGTAGAAAATAAAGGATAAGTAAAGCATAACGCATATTTTATGTGGTAAAACCCCAAGGCGGGGAAACATCCACGGTTGCCGGTGGCAGCGAGAAGAAGTCCACTATGAATAAAATGATTACACACACAATCTCTCCTTCTCTCGAGTAGTTGTTATGCTTTTTTACACATAGATCGATAGATCCCCTTATACTCAGATCATTCGATTCCCTTCACACAATGAGATTATGGGTCTATTTATATGTGCATAGAACCCTAATCCTTGTTGTACAAGTAAGGAAATGTGGTAGTATTTAATCAGAACTTGTTACTTGTTGAAGTCGTATTTAACTTCTTTCCTGTTTCAGAGATCTTGCGCATTGAATTAGAATCTCCGTAGGACTTCTAGTTGAGTAGTCCGTTTAGGACTTATTTCATGATTGGTGTGCAATCTTCTAGAAGAGCAGAGTTATTGCTTGATCTGGACTCTTTGATATGTATGTGAAATAATAATATTTCCTTATCGAAATGTGGTTCTAGATTCTTTGCTTGAGTAAGATTCTTCTTCTTCGTAATTGAATCGTAGTTGAGCTAATGTTACTGTCTTGACCGAGTATCTCTTAACTGACTGTTTCCCAATCTGACCAGGCCCTCTTTCCCCGATCGGTTTTACTATCCGATTGGGTTTAGACCTATCTTGGCCGATCGGTTCAGTTTGACCACCCCGTCTAGTAACATCAACTGTGACTTGGACGAATGTTGACCGGTTGACTTTACCCGATCGTGCTTATTTTACCCGATCGGTTTACTATACCCGATCAGGTCTATTTTGCCTGTTCGGTTCATCCGACCACTTGCTAATCACTAGAGACTGTGATTCTTCTCTGATGACGTGGTCTGCCATATATTCCGGATTATCCGATATCTTTGTTAACATGTCATGCTACCGAAAAATCCCTATAACAATTGACATGCCTAATTGAATATGCTTTTCAATAGTATATATGTTCTTTCATATTTTTAATGTGTTGTAATACAAGTTATTTAGAGGGACAAACTTTTGTTTGTTTTAATGGATTGAAAAAAGGTTTAAAAACCTATTCACCCCCCTTTAGATTAGCTTTTGGCAATTTAACCGTGTTTGTATATTTTAATTGGTATCAGAGCGGGTCGTTAGAAGGCAATTAACGAGATATGGGATACATTCATGACAAATTGCTAAGTTTTAGAGTCATGATTCTTCTAGAGGAAACAATAACCGAAGGCTTTTAATTCTAGGACTCCTCTACTCAAGGGTTACAATTATGGCTTTTGGAAACTCTGGATGATAGCTTATATTCATTCCATCGACGAGAGAGCTTGGATGATGGTAGAAGTGGGATATTTCCCCCTCCAAACAAGATGCTCGAAGATGAGTCCGTGGTTCTTAAGCCCAGGAGTGAATGGTTCGTCAATGAGTTTGAATTGGCAAAGTGGCATCATCGGGAGGTGAATGTTATCTTTGGTAGAGTAGATAGTCATCAGTTCACTTACATTCAAAACCTAGAAACCACTAAGGAAGCATGTGATGCTTTCCAAGTTACCAATGAAGGAACTATGACGGTTAGGAAATCAAGACTTCAAATGCTCACTTCACAATTTGAGAATTTGCAAAAAAGTGAAGATATCTAGGGTCATTAATGTGGTGAACAAAGCAATAGGGAGATTTTGAGTTCAAAGATCACCAATCATGTTTGCACATACTCACACACCCTATACAAAGCTCTATTAAACTGTCAATCACATACTAGAGGCTAGGCATTAACTTACATACACAATTGTGCTACAACTTTTGCAGTCCACATTGTGAGTACTTTACAATTATTTCACAAGGCTCTTTTCTTTGCCCTTTTGCATTCATATATATTTTTTCCTTTTCTTCTTTTTTTTTCTTTTGTTTTTTTTCCTTCTTTTTGCTTTTGCACTTGCATATTTACATTTGACAATTTGGCTCTAAGTGCAAATTTGGCATTTTTACATTTTGAGCCCATGCTTGCACATTTACATCCATTGTCTAATTGCACGCTTACACCTTTCAACGACCTTACACACATACACACACACACACACACACACACACACACACACACACACACACACACACACAACCCACATGATTGGCAATTAAAGGGTTAGTTTGTGTTTGACTTATGGCTGTATTGTTTATTATGGTTCCAAATGAAAAATGGCAAGTGTTTGGCCTCAAAATTGGCTATGGAGCACACATAAGGGATTTAGGAATGTGCTTATGCTTATTTGAGTAGTTCAATGCACATATTGCTTAAGATCATTTCCGCGATAAGTCTATCAAGATAATGAATGCATCCATCAAGCAATCCACTATATGTATGATGTGTATGTTCTGTGGCATGTGAAGAGAAAAGTGTTTTAGAATAGAACAATTTGTAACACTCAATACATTATTTAATAGGCTTGTGTTTGTAAACTCTCGGGTAGTTTCCACTATTATAACAAGGTGCAAAAGCACCGAGTCCCCTCAACTTAAGCACAAAAAGGATGGGACTGACCCACGACACGCACACGAGACCCTATAGTGACAACTAGCTACTACACAAGCTCAACATGTATACATACACTCTTCAAGAGCATACTATCAAGGCATCACATTGATCGTGCCAAATTTGTCATACATTTTGGCCCTCAATTCCATATCCTTTAGCTTGTTTTTGAGCACATTTTGGTGTCTAATGGCTCATTTTATAGTGATTTCAGGCATTCAATGGATTTCAGGTGCTGGGAGCGGAAACCGGGACTTTTGGGCAAAAAACGAGGCAAACGAGCCAAAAGAAGAATGAATTGCGTGGGTAAACATACCCGCGCACATCCAAGACTTCGCTGGTCCATTCCAGTGAAACCACCAGCGCACTGGGAGATCAGAGGCCAAGAATTGTCTGTGCGCGGGTCACTGCGCGGGTACCTTATCTGCTCACAACCCGCGCACTGCGTGTTCCAGCTGGGCAAAAGTATCGTTTTCAGTCATTTCAAGAAGGGAAAAGTTGACCTTTAACGCCTATCTCATGCCCTAGCCTCTCAAACCTATAAATACATCACTTAGCCATAAGACCCATCATTCATTGATCCAATATTCAATTAATCCAAAAAAACCCTAGAGCCTTCTTCACCAAATCAAGAGAGAGAGAAGCTTCCAAAGGCATCCATGAAGGTTTTCCTCCATGGATGCCTCCCCATCATCACTCTCTATTTACAACCACCCATATTTGGAGGAGATTCAAGAGGAAAGAGCACCTTACCTTGTCTCTAAGGAGGAGGAGCTTTGAATAGAGCTTGGAGATCCAAGATGACAATTGGGCCACTCTCCGAGTTTAGAGATCCGAGATTGACAACCTTGGGTTTCTTCTTTACTCTTCTCTTGTATTTTCCTTATTTGATGTGTATCCCCATTTGGGAAATATTTAAACCCTAATATTAGTCCTATTTATTTGATTGACTTGTATTTGATTTCTTCTTGTATTGTCCCATTCAATTGCACTTAATTGCTCATTGACTTGTGTTAAGTAGGATTGACAACCCAGCTCTTGATGCATGTTTAGGGATATCTCTTGTCTTTACATTCATGGCATGTATAGTAGAAATTGATGTGTGCATATGATTGGGATTAGAAGTAGATTAATGCAATTTAGGAGTAGATTAATTAAGCATCCCATGATTACTCATATGTCGATGGATTATTCGAAATTCATGTTTTGGATTTACTTGAGTGTTTTTGTTTGTTTGGGTGGAACTCATGAAGAGCATACACTCTGCATTTGTAGGTTTCGGTTCTCTAAACCTGCATGCTTATGCGACCCTTGAGCATTGCTTGTAAGATACACCCTCGACGAGTAGCACTCGGGTCGCGACTATTGGTCATTGCTCGTGCGATACACTCTCAGCGAGTATTGGTCAATGGTCCATTTATGATTAATGCCTCCATTGGTTATTGCTTACACGTGACAAGTGAGTAGCAATCGGTGGTTGATCTTATGTTTATCCTTTTTATATATGTGCTTAAACGCAGTCCTTAGTAGTTGCTCATGCGATACACCCTCGATGAGTAGGTTTAAAGGACTAGTCGACTCCCGCATTTCCATATATAGAAGTCGTACTAAAGGCTAGATTGGACCCAATATAGGAGTGTCTTTGCAGTAAGTTATTCTATGTGGCACAAATGTTTTGGTGGTCATGAGTACCTTATGTATCCATTTGTTTGCATCTCTTCTATTCATCCTTTTATATTTATCACTTTAATCACCATTCTCACCCCTTCATGTTCTCTTATGTTTTCTTTATTTGTTTCTTTTCATTGTTCTTGTTCTCTCACACACACACACACACACACACACACACACACACACACACACACACACACACACACACACTCAAATGCTTACATTTCACACATACCACTCTCACCCTTGCCATGTTCTTATTTACATTGCTTTCAATAATCACTAAAACGAGAGACACTCGACGGATAACACCTCCATATGGACGATACCCTCGCTTACCGCTTTACTAAGTTTTCAAAACTTTAGAGCACATTGCGTAGGAACAACTTTATAATTATCTTTTGATATTCGCAATTTGGTAACGACACAAAAAGCGAGTCATCAAAATAGTGCTGCTGCCGGGGATTGGCGAGCATAGTAGTGTTTAGATTAGTTTTAATATTACTTGTTTCTTAGTTAGAGTTTTTAGTCTTTTTGTTTCTTTTTACTTCTTTTGATTTTTGTTGTTTTTGGTTTTTCAAGTTTCAGGACTCTAGGGATTTCTTTATGCAAGAACCGTGGCTAAGCTACCAACAAATGTGCATGTCAGAAGAAAATAAGTTAAGAGCACTCATGCAAAAATGCAATCGCACCAATTAGCAAATTCTAGCAGAGCAGAACTTCAATACACATGTGCTATCTAGCTGACTAGAACAAAGTCGAGAGTCCATTTTTAAAGGTAGTTTCAACACCTCAAAGATGGCATCAAGTCAAGACTACAAGACCATCTCATACTTACCAAGGGATGAGCCATAAAGGACCCTTGAGGAAGATAATAACATTATGACGGTAGAGATGTGCAAGGAGATGATGGATGCCAGAAAATAATTAATGGCATTAATGGAGTTGTTGAAGAATGAAAAGGATGCACTTCAGTTGAGAGTAGAAGAAGTCTCTCGAGAGAAAGAGGATATGAGGGAGGATTTTGAGAAGAAAATGCAACTTTTGAAGAAGGAGCTAGAAGGCAAAGAGGCTTCGAAGTGTCCAAGGTTGAGAAGCTCCAAGAGCTAAACAAAAAGCTCATATTTGAAGTGAAATCGCTCAGAGTGGATAATAGTACTCTCATGAAGAAGAATGGTGAATTCTCCAACAAAAACAAAGAATTATAGGAACAAGTTGAGAGGGTAGAAGTCACAAAGAGTACAAGATTGGTGGAATGCTTGAACTTAGCAAGGGTAAAGGCAAGGCAGCTTACCAGTTAAAGGAAATGCAAATGGAAATTGAGCTGAAGGTCACCGCCCTAGAGGAAGTCAAGGATGCACTAAACATAAAAGATGAAGCTCTCAAAATAGCCGAGGCAAGAGAAGGTGACTACATGATGAAGATGGGAAGAGTGGAACATGCGGTCAAGGCCATATCAACGAATTTCCACTCACAGCAATAGAGTCACCAATTGAAAGGGAGAATTCTTAACTCTTCCCTCGTGTGTTATTTTTATTTAAAGAGAGACCATTTTAAAAATGAATATTATACAGTGCATAGGAATAGGAAAAGGAGAGGTGTTAGGAATAGGAAAAACACTCCTAAAGTTAAGAAGATTTGGGAAGGAAAGACCAAATACACTTAGTGAGAAATATGAAAAAGGAAAAGATAAAAAGTCCACCTAAGTTTATTTGGGTTGCTAAAGAGAAGGAATTCCCAAACTTAGTCAAACCACCCTTAGAGGACCCTAGCCCCTCACTTAGTGCATCATATTTAATACTTTTGATGCATGAATTGCACAATCTATTTTTCCTCCTTTTCTCTCCCTTTATGTGTGAATTTGTGCTTGTTAATTGAGAGGAGAGAAAGAACTAGGTTTGGGGGTAAAATACGTTGTGGGATTTGTTTAGCTTGTTTAGTTTGTTTCTTTTCAATAAGAAGTGGTGTTACATGTTTTGGTTGGGCAACTGTATGTATTGATCAAAATCTAGCTTGCCTGAACTTTCTAATGTGTTTTTTAGTGGTTCAGATAATTTACTGCTTCTGGAGGAAGCAAATTTTTTTACAGCTAGTGCATTATAGCAAGGTTTTTTATCTCTTGGTAGGAAACAACAACAACCTATGCGTCCGGGAGGGACAAGCAGGCCAAGAGTGCTTATAAAAAGGGCAAAAGCCTCATGTGCATAAGAGAAGCTTGCAATGAGGCAACCCATTTCAGTTTTACTCTCTTAAACTCACTTTTAAATTTCTACATTATGTTTTGTCTTTTAGTTTATATTTGCTTTCAATGAATAATTTTTGTGTTGGGATAATTGTGTGGAGTGATATTTGAATGATATATTTTTGTGAACATATTGATCATATACTTGAATTTTTGCATTGATTGATTTATTCATTCTTGATGAGACGAGCCGAAAGCTCTCCGAATTATATGTGAGTGTACATGTTTTAATTTTGAATATATATCCCCACTCGGTTTGGGGGTGGTTTTTGATTACTCACATTTTGTATAGGTTTTCTGCATATAGTGATACTCGGTTTGGGGGTCATCATGCCCCTACTCCGTCATTTTTGTCAAAAGAAATGCTTGGTGTTGGTTTGTGCTTAAATGCTATATTTACATAAAATGCCTTATTTTATATTGAGCCTTGTTTTGAGTCTTTTATTTTGTTGGGCATTGATTGTGCATGATTAGTGCCTAGGTTGTTATGTTTGAGTCATGTTAGGTGCGCTCCGCTAAGCCGTGCTCTCTTGTCTTCAACATTGAGGACAATGTTGGGTTTTGGTTTGGGGGTGTAGACGCCTTGTTGAGTAGTCTTGTTGCTGTTTAAGTCATTTTTGGTCAAAAATTTTCGAATTTGTCGCATTGGCCAAAATTTTGAGCTTTAAATAGCTTGAATGTGATGCTTTCAGGGTGTGCTCTTGGCGAGTTTGTGTATGCATGTTGAGCTTGTGTAACATCTAGTTGTCACTCTAGGGTTTCACTTGCACGTCATTGGCTAGTCTTATCCTTTTTGTGCTTAAGTTGAGAGGACTCGGTGATGTTCCATCTTATTCTAATAGTGGAGACTACCGGAGAGTTCACTAAACACAAGCCTATTAAAAAGCGCATTGAGTGTTAAATTGTTCTATTCTTAAACACTCTTCTCGTCCTATGCGTGCCACATGTAATAGAACATCTCATATACATTGTGGACTGCTTGATCATGAAATCCCCAACCACAAAGGGACATCAGGAAGACCTTCGCAAAACCTTCCTCATATTGAGGGAAAACCAGATGCGTTTGAACCCCTCCAAATGTGCCTTTGGGGTAACGACAGGGAAGTTTCTGGGCTTCATGGTTAATGAGAGAGGTATAGAAGCCAACCCAGAAAAAATCAAAGCTATCTTGGACCTGGAATCCCCGACCTCGCTCAAGCAAGTACAGATTCTGACTGGACGGGTGGCGGCACTCAACAGGTTTATCTCTCAGTTCCACCGATAAGTGTGTCCCTTTCTTCAAGGCCATCAAATAAGGGAAGAACATGAAATGGAACCAGGAAAGCGAGTAGGCGTTTCAAGCTTTGAAAGAGTACCTAACAAGCCCCCCTTTGTTAGTCAAGCCGGTTCTCGGAGATGAGTTACAGATTTACCTGGCCGTATCAAAAACTGCAGTAAGAGGGGCTTTGGCCAAGGATTGTAGTGATTGTTTTCAAAGACCCATATACTATGTGAGTCATGCCTTGACCAAATCAGAAAGGAACTACATTCTCCCGGAGAAGCTCACTTATGCTCTGGTGATCTCAGCGAGGAAACTCTGTCCCTATTTTCAAGCTCACACAATAGCAGTGGTGACAGACCAACCCCTCTACCAATTCTTGCAAAGACCAGACGTGTCAGGAAGGCTAGTTTTATGGGCACTAGAGCTTACTCAGTTCGACCTAAAGTATAAGCCCCGGACTACGATTAAGACACAGGCTTTGGCCGACTTCATGGCAGAATTCTCAGTGATCCCAGATCCAGATGATCCCTCAGTATCAAACGAGGTCCCTGAGAAGGTATCTGAGGTCGAAAATTGGCCGAAAGGCTGCAAGCCATGGATCCTCTTTTGAGACGGAGCATCCGGACGAGCTAGGGGAGGAGCTGGCATAGTTTTGATAGATCCGGAGGGGACTGAATTCTGTCACTGTTTCAGATTCGAATTTAAAGCTACCAACAACGAAGCGGAATATGAAGCCCTCCTAGCCGGGATGAAGGTAGCCATCGAACTAAAGGCCGACTACCTGCAGATCAAGAGCGATTCGTTGCTTGTTGTAAACCAGGTGACTGGGGTCTACCAGGCAAAAGGAGATAATATGGTTGCCTACCTAAATCTAGCTCGGCTGCTGAAAAGCAAATTTAAGGGACTCAAGATCGATCAGGTGCCTCGACACCAAAACCATCGCGCAGATGTTCTGGCTAAAATAGCGGCGAACGGAGGCCAATCCCTACCAAGGGGAATTCCCCTCCAAGTAATCACCCAGTCAAGCATAGCCACAAATGGAGAAATTTGTTCCCTGGATCACCTACCTTGCTGGATGGACCCAATTGTCGCCTACCTCCTTGAAGGAGAGCTTCCTGAAGAGCCTGACCAAGCCCGAAGAATTAAGAGACTCTCAGTTCGATACTGTATGGTGGACGGATACCTCTACAGGAGGGGCAGATCTCTCCCCTTACTTAGATGCTTGCATCCCGATGATGCTAAGTAGGGCATTGAGAGAGGTCCACTCTGGGGACTGTGGGAACCACATAGGTAGGGAAGCTCTAGCCTATCAAGTGCTTCGTATGGGGTACTATTGGCCGACCATCCATCAAGATGCAAAGAGTTTTGTGCAATCCTGCGAACCTTGTCAAAGAACCTCAAACTTGAACCACCAGCCACCCGAGCGACTGTCGTCCCTCAATTCACCTTATCCCTTTGCCATGTGAGGAATCGACCTAATTGGGCCACTTCCTACCGCTCCTAGACAGATGAAACACGCTATCGTGGCTATCGACTACTTCACAAGATGGGTCGAGGCAGGACCTCTTTCTCGAATATCAGAAAAGAATACAACCAAGTTCATCAAGACTAACGTGGTATGCAGGTTCGGGACCCCTCTCATCATTATAGCCGACCTAGGAAAGTAATTCGACAACGCCCGATTCAAAGACTTCTGCAAGGGATTGGGGATCGACCTCAGGCTCGCTTCAGTGGCTCATCCCTAGACTAACGGGCTGGTAGAATCCACCAATAAGACAATCAAGAAACTTCTGAAAAAGAAGCTTCAGCAGAAGAAAGGTAAATGGGCCGAAGAGCTACCAGAAGCCCTCTGGGCATACCGGACTACAAAAAGAACAGCTACCGGAGAGACACCTTACTGATGCCCTCGATAGCTCGATAGCTCGATAGCCCTCCTGATGCCTTGGTCGGGCTACCACCCCCAAGAAGGATCTGGGTGTAAGAGCATAGTTGCCCTCCAGATCTCGAGACCAGGAAATAGCTCGATAGCCCTCCTGATGCCTTGGTCGGGCTACCACCCCCAAGAAGGATCTGAGTGTAAGAGCATAGTTGCCCACCAGATCTCAAAGTCTAGGAAAAAGCTAAGTAGCCCTCATAAAGTCTTGGTTGGGTTATCACCCCTTAAAAAAAATATATGTATATATATATAGATAATGTTTGCTTTCGTGTGCAGGATCAAAATCATCATAATTCCCTACACGAATCTTAATTGTTGCTACAGATGCTGCTCTGGATCCCATGCAAGACCAGAAACAGAATAAAAGTTCTCAAAAGAGCGCTTCGATTTATCATTAAGGACAAGGGGAGCCTATCCCCCGATAAGGCTACATCCAAATGAGGAGCCCAACCCCCGAACTCGGGCTACAAAAAGAAGAAGAAAAATGAAAAACTGATAATGGCAAAACAGGGTGCCCACCCCCTTTTTCGGGCAATCAAAAACAAGTCATCCACTTCAAGTTTTGGGACTCTCATGGCTCCCCTCCGCTGGCCCTCCTCCTTCCTGCTGATCCTCGGCATCAACCCCCTCTATAGGTAGCTGTCCATCTGGGTTATCCTCGCCGACCGCTCCTCCATTTAGAGGCTCCATCGGATGATCAGCTGGATCTTCCTCCAAAACTTCATTAATTACGTCCATAACCTCAGGAGGGATAGCCGCGTTAAGAAGGGCAGCCAAGGACCTCATCTGGCTCATGTCGACCTCCATCTCTGTTAAAGGGGGATCCTTATATAGGCTCCTAACCTCTTCACCAGCTCCCGATTGGTCCTCCTCGGATCGAGAGGACATCACTTTGCTGGAAGACTCCCCAGAACCTGAGGTGATAAAGGAAGGAAGATGGAATGAGGGATCTGACTGAGCGGGCTGCTTCCCAGTTCCTGCTGGGCTATAAGGGACCACCTTGTCGCCTTCAGGGCGAGATAACTCGGCAGCTTTGAGCATTATTTCCTGTCTGTCCTAGCCCGCAATAGACGATAAATAAAAGGGAGGAGGAAGAGCTTCCGCGGCTTGAAAGGAAGCATAAAAATACCCGTCACTGAAGGAGGTCTCCGCATCAGCTTGTAGCTTGGTCACCTGAGTAATCAGAGACTGGTTCTTGAGGTCCAGCTTTTTAGCCTCAGATCTCCAGGAATCCCGCTGCCTAGCCCGCCAGAGAGATTGAAGACGCTCCTGATCAAAAGATTGCTTCATCCTCTCATGATCGCAGCGAAGCTCAGCCATCTCGAGCTTGATTTTTCCCTGGCTGGAAGTCACCTCTTCCACTAAAGACCGAGCCTGCTTGAGCAGTTCCCCGGTTTTCTCGGCTTCAGCCTCGGCTTTTACAGCCCGATCACGGATGAGGGTTACCTGTTGGCCCATCGCGACATTAACCTTAAAGGCCTATAAAATACAGAACCCGAGTTAGAAACTGAACGAATTAACAAAAATAGCGTGAAGGAAATACAATTACCTCAGCTAAAATAGCAGACCCCTTGGTTATAAGGATGTCCACAGGCATAGAAGCCATCTTGGAGATCCCGCCACCCAGACAGAACGCTATGAACTGCTCTAGGACCTCATCCCGCCCTGTCGAGCTCGACTGAGGCCGGGAGCGGCTGAGAGGAACCTTCGCGACACCTTTCCCAGAAGCAACACCTTTCCCAGAAACCTCCGAGGCTTTGGTTGTTGGAAGCGCAGCGGAATCAGCTGTTTGAGTCGAAAGGGTAGCGACTTTAGCGGCCACGGCCGAGGGGGCAGAAGCAGCCGGGCCAACCACCTGGGGAGCTTTACCCAAAGCCCGGAAAGCCCGCGAGGGAAGAGTGGCCATCTTAGACCCTAGCCGGAAGAGATAGACGAAGCCAGGGCAGGTTCTGTAGGGAAAAATCGATATAAAACGCAACGGAAGAAACGAAAATAGATTTCGTATGATTTTAAAATTTTTCTCAAAGTTGAACCTTAACCTTTTAATTAATTAAACTCAAATATATACGGTTAGAGTTAAATACATCTTGACGCGTGATCCGATTAACTTACGTCGATTGGTAATCCGCAAAATCTTTTCCGATGCCCGTGAACAATACCCGCGTGAACAGTGATTGTGAACAGTACCCGCGTGAACAGTACCCACTTGAACAGTACCTACGTGAACAGTGATCGTGAACAGTACCGCGAGATCTTCCAATCCGAACACGTACGTGAATCACCTAGGAGCGTGGTCTCCCTTTTTCTTTGAATTGCAAACCTGAGAATGGATGAACAAAGTTTTCTTTTTCTTTTGTTAGTCACAAAACAATCAAAAGAAGACAAAATTATTCCGGTCACTTTTGAGTTCTCAATCTAATTATCGAAACTCGCGTGAACCTAATTCGATGTTGTACACACAAGCTTATTGATGAACAAGCAATCAGTGTACTATCAAAGAATAATTTATTCTCTCTTTTATGTTTAGTAGAATAAAAATTATCCTTTTCAATGAATTGAGAAGAAGAAGAAAAATTGAATCATTCAATCAACTATCGTGGCCGAATTCTTGCTTCCTCTTCTATTTAGGATTGCCGAAATCTTCCTCTAAATGGACTAGGGTTGCCGCAAATCACATACCAAAAAGAGTTTGTGTTGCACCCTAATTTCCATCAACCTTTAGACTTCAAAACCTAATCCAACTCATAGATATTTTTATTCTTTTATTGACTAAATAAAAAGACTTCTTATTTGATTAAATAAATAAAATTAGTTATTTATTTTCTTATCAAACAAGTCTTTTACTTTTAATATACTGCTACTAATAGTATAACTTTAGGAAATATATTTCCTGATCAGAAAAAGATTTGTTTCTTAATTAAACAATTAATTAATAAATTAACTAATTCTTATTTAATTAAAACAATGAAACAAAATAATATATTAGGTTAATATATACACCTTGCCGCCCCACTTATATAAATGGGCCATATATTATTTTCTTATTTCATTTAATCCATTGGACTTTAAATAAAAGCCCACATGTGAATCAGACTCATTCTTACTAAAAGAAACAAGCCCACATGTCTCCTTTTAATATATTAATATAATAGTGCAGCCCATTAATTAAAAAATAGACATATTATATTCTTGATATATTAAAAACAATTCTAGATGGACCCTTAAATCTGCCCGGTAGAATATATCAAGTGATCCATGCAAATACGTGTGGATTGGGGATCTTGGTGGGCTATCTAAATTTAAGCTTCAATAGACACAACCTAATCACAATCAACAAATGATTCACTTAGGTCCAATCTATTAATTTTAACTCATTCCACTAAAGAGCTAAAATTGAACTCTTAAATAAAGATATAATAAGGAGATGTTTCTCATTCATACCCTAGACAATCTTATAGGAGATGGTGTATCCTCGTGAATAATATCAGTAATCTCCAAGAGCTCATAGACCGCCTATAGCTCTCCAAGTTACCATATTTCCTCATATGACCACATTTCGAAACTTGGATACTTTGACTTGTCCAGAAGCCATGTTTTCAATAATCATTATTGAAAACTCAACGTTGAGATTAATTATCCAATACCTCAAAACATCCATATGATGATATTATACTCTCATTTAATAAATGGAGCCACGATGTCCATATCTATAAATGAAGTCCTCTATCGATTAACAAATGTATACCACCAAACTATCGAGGATAGACTATGCTATATAATCGTATTCATTGATAGCTCTAATGATAACACTTGCAACCATAAGTCCCTCATTTATCTCAGGATTAAGATAGACTCTCCGATTGTCCTCTTTAATGAAAAGACTTATATCTAGTGACGGTTCTAGATAAAGTATTTCATTGTGATCCAGTTCAATGCACCTAGTGCACTAGATTCTTTTACTCGAAACCCTTTCGATGATTTTAGACTCATCATATTCATTTGATCTCACTCAAATGCTAGTAAAAGAATTCTACAACTTTAACAAGATAGAGGTGCCCAACCTTTAACTTAAGTTGTGAACGTTATTCAAGACTAACTAAAGAATTGTGTCTACCTCATACATATCCGGATGTATGAACAATTCTTCATGTCTTATAGTCTTTTGACCTTATGATTATTTACCTTGACAATTATAATAATAAATGCTATAAGTAATTGTAAGAATCAGAATTCACTTTATTAATATGAGAAGATTGTCAATTACAATATTACACTCTTGCCATTGAGCATAATCCTAACAGGTTCGACCTCAGAGGAGGGAAGAGAAGCTCCACCTTGAGGAGAGCGTGAGACGTGACAGGTGGTTGGCTCCACGATAAAAACTGTAAAAAAAAAAATGTTCGAACCAAGCCAAGTAAAAAGGAGAAGCAACTCAGTGACACTTACGAGGAATAGCGTCTAAAATCCGCAAATACTTGTTCACCTTACGAGGATCAAAAGCTTCAGCAGTAGGGAACTTCGGATTCAGATAATTTCGGGCTAGAATAGCCTTTAAGACGGCTTCTGACTCAGAAGGCAGGGAGTCCCGGTCCCAGGAGGGCTTGTCACTGAAAGCCGTAGGAACCTCAAATTCATGGCCTCCGATGAAAATCGAGCTCCCCCAGTCATCCCCTGCCAGGATCCATTCCTTTTTCCACGTGGGGTCCTTCTTCGAGGCACCAGGAACGATGAAGTTGAGCTAATTCTTGGCCTTGGCATAGAACTGGCCTCGAGGAGCCCCAGACAAGCTCCCAATCTGGAAGAGATAAGCTAGCTCCTCTGCACCTGGCTCCCTCGTCACTTTACTCATCTGGCATTGTTCCCTCCATAATACAAGGAAACCAATCAGATGCCTCCAGAAGCCTGGCGTCAACTGGAGGGGAGCGAGCTGGATGGCGTTGAGAGCCCGCCGAAGGGTTGGATGGAGGGGAAGCCTGACCCCGTTCTCAAGAGCGGCCACATGAATCGGAAGCACGCCTTTAGGGGGGGTTGAAAAACTCATAATTTTTTGGAGGCACCGAGATGGATACGCTGTCGGGGATGCCAAACTTTGACCTCAAGCGATCAATCGACACCAGGTCAACGGTGGAATCTGGGATAACCCAAAAATCGTAGAGAGGGAGCCTCTCCCCAAGAGGACCAGGAGCCAAGGCCCGACGCTCCCCCGCAGCGCCACAGTCCGCATCTTTTTGGGAGTCATCATCGACTATATCTAAAGGGTGGTCGGGATGGTTGGAGAACCCAGTCCCAATAGTTACATTCCTACTTGACCGCCGACGTTGTGAGATGGGCGGGGAATCGTCACCGTCAGAACTCCTCCTAGCCCGCTTCCCCAGAGTAAGACTGACGACCTCCTCGCCGTCGAATATGGAATCAGTTGAGTCACGACTGTTTTTCGACATTATAGAAGACGAAGAATGAAGAAAGAAGCAAGCTTGGAGGAAAAGCTATGGAAATATTTCTCAGCAAAAAGTTTTTAGCTCGAAGAGATGTGAGGAAGATGAGGAGGAAAATAGACATATATATATATATATAGGCAGGAGGGCAATAGCACGAGTTACCGAGATACTCATTTGATAACGGTAAAAAAAAATCGATTACAGTAACGTAACCGGATTAAACTCGAAAGCGGGCTAACCATCTCATGCCACATCACTTACGCAGTTAAGAGGAAGATCTCCCCAAGATTCTTGTAACGGTAAAAAAAAAAAATCTCGGGGACTGTCGTAACGCAATCAGATTAATTCGAAGATAAATTAGTCGGTTCGCAACACGTCACTCAAATGAAGAAATTTCCCCAATATTTTGGTAACGGTAAAAAGAGGAAGGTTTCCCAAATAAAGTGAAAATCTGACCTCAACCTTGAGCTCGACGTCTGGTGTTCAAGTAAGATGGGACTTCTGTTAATAGCCAAAATTGGCTAAGGACCAAAGGGAAATTTTCCACCTCCTAGACCTGGTTCCATACCCGAGAGTTTCACCAGGAGACCTCTCAATCCAGAGCCGAACTACGATACCATCCCAGAAATAAGGGCGGGCTCCGGAAACATCCGGGATTAGAGCCCGGACCCAAGAGCTTCCACCAGCAGACCTCTCTATCCAGAGCCGAACTGCGATACCACCCCAGGAACAAGGACGGGCTCCGGAAACATCCGGGATAGAGCCCAGAACGATCAGATCTAGCCCGCATCACCAAAACTGGAAGCTCCCCGAAGTCGAGGTCATCTCGCAAATGCTTCAGAGACTCGTCTGTACCTCGATTGACACAGAAGAATGTCCCTAAAAGGCCGCGAGGTCAGTCGAAGCCACACCTAGCTTTAAAAGGTCAGTCGAGGCCACACCTAGCTTCGAAAAGGTCAAGGGAAGCCAGATCTGGTTCCAAGATGGATGAAACTTCTCAGATATCAAGGTCAAAATACTAATCAACCTCCCTAGTTGATGCACCACACCATATCGTCATATCCAACAACCTCTATAAAGGATCATACTGAAAGGATACGAGGAATGCATTGAATCATATCTGGAAACGTTACCTACATGCAGAACAAGTAATAAAATCCAAAAGGAAACAAACTGATCTCCACCACGATACTCTCAATTCGGATGTTAATCCAAAAGTCAATGACATTAAAGCAAAAAATCCCGCCCGATAAGGAGGAGACTGAGAAAATCAAGGGAAAATCAGTCTGTTGACCTACAAACTATGTATAAATAGAAAAGAAAAGAAATGAAAAAGGAGACTACTATTCGATAGGCATACGACAAATAATCAACCATTCTCTAGAGAGAGTTGAGAGCAAAGAGAAAAGAATCTATGTATCTGTACACCATGCACGTTCAATACAAACATTCTTGCTTACTTGTCATTTTATAAATTACTGTTACATATACAATAAATCTTGGCCACCACCTACGTGGTAGTGGTCTCGAGGGCGTTAACTGAGATTTCTCATCCCGAGCAAAATTTCCGTTAACAAATATAATTTGCATATTTTAATTAAATGGGTTGTTAAATTATATTAATGTATAAATTTAAGGCATGTGGGCTTGTTTCTTTTGTAGTAAAAATGGGTCTAGTTCACATGTGGACTTTTTTATTAAAGTCCAATGGATTTAATAAAATGGAAAAATAATATATTGCACATGTTTTATACTTGGGCGGCAAGGCTAAGAATTTTAGCTTAGTATATTGTTTTATTTTATTATTTAATTAAATGGAAATTAATTAATTATTTATTTAAAATTCAAATTTTTTTTCTAACTAGGAGTAGGACTCTTAGTGTCATACTATTGTTAGTAGTATGATAAGTATCAAATACCTTATTTGATAAGTAGATGAATAAAAATGTTTTATTTATCTAGTCAAATTATGAAGTATTTGATATCTATCAGAACTCTAATTGATAATAAGTCAATTAGAAAGTTATTAATAAAGTCACAATTATTAATTGATATTCAATAATTTATTATTGGATAATACACTCATGAATTGGAATAGGTTTAAACTACTAAGTTGATAAGAGTTTTGGTGAAACAAAATTCCTTTGCAAAGAAGGAGAATTTTCGGCCACTATATATATACCTATCAAGGGAATTAGGCCATATGTTTTTTTTAAAGAAGAATTTCGGCCAATGGGTGATTTTTAAGAAGAAGAAGTTTTTTTTAATCATTCTTTTGCTTTAAAAAAAGAAACCTTCTCCAACTCAAAGAGAATTCGGCCAAAGAGAGAAAAAGAAAAAGAGCGTTTTGTTTTTGATAGTGTACTAGCAGCTTTTAATATCAAAAAGCTTTGTGCACAACATCGAATTAAGGTTCACACGAGTTTTCGATTAATAGATTGAGAATTTACATGTGACCAAGCGTTCTTTAATTTTCTCTAGGAGAATTATTGTGACTAACAAAAGAAAAATGTTTGTTTTTCCATCCCGAGGTATACAATTCAAAGAAAGGGAGCCCACACTCTTAGGTGATTCACGTTCGTGATTGGATTGGAAGATTTTGCAGATTCAATTCGGCGCAATATCAATCGTCATGTGAAAAAGGTATGATACTTTAAATTATATGTTAATTAATCAAGGATTAAAGTTCTTTCTTTTAAAAGGAATTTTTTTTTGAAATATACCAATCTAATTTTTCGATTCTGCCGCGTGTTTTTTCCTTCAACTAACCGGATCGATCATATTAATAACTGATCAAACCTGACCAAGCTAATTTTGTGCTGGACCGACCATTTCTGATTCGTTTAGTTATCTCGTTAACTGCCCGTTATTAACCCAGCCAGTTATCTTATTAACTGACGAAACTTGGTCTGGTCGGTTTCACTACAAAGTAGCCTTTACTTGATCTGATCAATTATCTAATCAACTGCTCGAACTTGGTCTGTTGCATAAATAAATTCTGGTCTTGTTTGTTTGGATTGCTTGCAGTAGCCTTTTTTGGGAACTTTTTCAAGTAGTGTTCTTTTTTATGGACCATTCGTATGGTATCTAATTTATAGACGCTTGTCTTTTATCTGTCAACTAAGTCACTGGAACGTCTCCCAGTAGTCTGTTGCTCAAGATTTGTTGCAATAGGGATGATCTGTATCTCATTAACTTAACTTATCTAGACCGGGTATCTGGCTACCTGGTTTTCAAGCTTGAGAGTCGGACCTCCCCATCCAACTTTCTACGCATTCCATCAGGTATCTATAACCTGAAGGCGCTCTAACAGTGTTTATATACACCCAGTTCGTTTCGGTGAAAGTGCAATGTCTACGACGTATGCTTTTGGCCCCATCACGGGCCCCCCGAGCATCTAAAATAATTAATGATAAGTTGGTGCTACAGGTGCTTTTGTAAACGAAAGCAATATCAGAACCCTTGTTCTTGAAATATTCTTTTCCTCGGCGGGCTAATATTGATAACTTTAATCAAAAACTATAAAAAGCAACAATTGATCAGGAATAAATGAAATATGTAGTAAATCTAAATTTAACAGAATATTTAAATAAGCTGGAAGAAAACAAAAAAAGAACCCTTTCAAGGGTAGAATATCTTCAAATATTGAGCGTTGCAAGGTCGGGGCAACTCTCTCCCTTCTGGTCGGGTTAGACGATATGCTCCGTGTCCAGCTAATCCGACCACCTGATAAGTTCCCTCCCACTTATCCGTCAGAGATCCAGCTGCCTTCTCCCTTGTGTTTGGGGATACTATTCTGAGGACCAGATCTCCGAGCTGGAATTTTCTTATCCGGACATGCGAGTTGTAGTATCTAGCAATCCGTTGTTGATAGGCTGCATTTCTCACTCTCGCCATAGTCCCTTTTGTCTTCCAGAGCACCTAGTGAAACTTGTCTGCCCAGTTTCCTTTCATGTCATCAAGCTTCACCTTCAAGGTGCTTGATGATCTTGTTAATAGCTTCAGTCTGTCCATTGGTCTGGGGATGGGCCGGTGTGGCATAATAGTTCTTGATATGGTACTTTTGGCATATCTTTATGAAGTTGTCACAATCGAATTGGGTCCCGTTATCAGTGATGATTGTATCTGGGATTCCAAATCGGTAAATGATATTCTTCTTCACGAATCTGGTAGTATTAGCCTCGGTTATGTGTACCAATGCTTCTGCTTCTGCCCATTTTGTGAAGTAGTCTACCGCTATTATGGCGTGCTTTGCACCTCCTTTGGTGGTTGTCGGCATTGGGCCGATCAGATCCAGTCCCCATATTGCGAATGCCCAGGGTGAGGTCAGATTCTTCAAGTACTCAAGTGGCTGTTTGATGTCATTTGCAATCCCTTGACAAGTACCGCACTTTTCAGCCACTGATTGTGCATCCTGGAACAGGGTTTGCCAATGAAAACCTTGTCTAAGGGTTTTATGTGACAAACTTTTTCCCCTTGTATGGTTCCCACATACACCTCTATGTATGCTTGCTAGAATCTTATATCCCTCAGCCTGACTGACACATCTTTGGAGGGCCTTTGAAAATCTCCTTCTATAGAGCTCCTCTCCGATAATTGAATACCGGGCTGCCCTGTTGATTGTGCCAAAATTGTCATACATTTTGGCCCTCAATTCCATATCCTTTAGCTTGTTTTCGAGCATATTTTGGTGTCTAATGGCTCTTTTTGTAGTGATTGCAGGTATTCAATGGATTTCAGGTGCTGGAGGCGGAAACCGGGACTTTCGATGAAAAATATGCCCATAAGCAAAGTGCACGGGTCATTTACCCATGCACTACCCGTATAGTTACCCGTGCACTGGGTGAAGGAACATTGTGAAAAGCCTGTGTGAGGGTAAGTGCATAGGTCCCTACCTGCGCACATGTACCCGCGTACTATGTGTTCCAACTATGCTCAATTCGCGTTTTCAACCATTTTAAGAAGGGCAAAGTCATCCTTTCATGCCTATTTCGTGCCCTAGCCTCTCAAACATATAAATACATCACTTTGCCATAAGACCTATGATCCATTATTCATTCAATTAATCCATACATTCCACAGTTCATCTTCTCCACCAAATCAAGAGAGGAGGGAGCTTCCAAAGGCACCCATGAAGGTTTTCCTCCATGGATTGCCCCTCCACCACCACCTATTGCCATCATCATCCATATTTGAGGAAGATTTGAGAGGGAAGAGCACCTTACCTTGTCTATGAGGAGGATGAGCTTCAATGGAGCTTGGAGATCAGAGATGACAATTGGGCCACTCTCCGAGCTTAGAGATTCGGGATTGACACCATTGGGTTTCTTTTTTTTACTCTTCTCTTGTATTTTCTTTATTTGATATGTATCCTCATTTGGGAAATATGTAAATTCTAATGCTAGTTCCATTTATTTGATTGACTTGTATTTGATTTCTTCTTGTATTGTCCCATTCAATTGCACTTAATTAATTCTTGACTTGTATTAAGCATGATTGACAACCCAACTCTTGATGCATGTTTAGGGATAACTCTTGTCTTTACATTCTTAGAATGTAGAGTAGAAATTGATGTGTGTGTATATGATTAGGATTAGGAGTAGATTAATTGAGCATCCCATGACTCATATGTCGATGAATTATTCGAAATGCATGTTTTGGATAGACTTGAGTGTTTTTGTTTGTTTGGGTGGAACTCATGAAGAGCATATACTTTTCATTTGTGGGTTTCGGCTCTATAAACCTACATGCTTATACAGCCCTTGAGCGTTGCACGTAGGATACACTTTCGGCGAGTAGCACTCGGGTCGCGACTCTTAGTCATTGCTCATGCGATACACTCTCGGCGAGTGGTGGTCGATGGTCCATTTATGCGTATTGCCTCCATTGGTTATTGCTTACACGTGACAGGTGAGTAGCGATCGGTGGTTGATCTTATGTTTATCCCTTTTATATATGTGCTTAAACCTAGTCCTTAGTAGTTGCTCATGCGATACATCCTAGGTGAGTAGCTTTAGAGGACTAGACGACTCTCCCATCTCCATATCTAGAGGTCATACTAAAGGCTAGGTTGAACCCAATATAGGAGTGTCTTTGCAGTTAGTTATTCTAGGTGGCGCGAATGTTTTGGGTGGTCATGAGTACCATATGTATCCATTTACTTGCATCTCTCATGTCCGCCATTTCATATTTATCACTTTAATCACCATTCTCATCTCTCCATGTTCTCTTATTTTTATTATCTTTATTTTTATGCTCTTTTCTCACACACACCACATTTTACACTTTGCATACACCACTCTCACCCTTGCCATGTTTTTATTTACACTGCTTTCAATAATCACTAAGACGAGAGACAATCGATGGATGACACCTCCCTGTGGACGATAACCTCGCTTACTGCTTTACTTGTAGGGAAAAATCGATATAAAACGCAGCGGAAGAAACGAAAAATAGATTTCGTATGGTTTTAAAATTTTTCTCAAAGTTGAACCTTAACCTTTTAATTAATTAAACTCAAATATATACGGTTAGAGTTAAATACCTCTTGACGCGTGATCCGATTGACTTACGTCGATTGGTAATCCTCAAAATCTTTTCCGATACCCGTGAACAGTACCCGCGTGAACAGTGATTGTGAACAGTACCCGCGTGAACAGTGATCGTGAACAGTACCCGTGTGAACAGTACCTACGTGAACAGTACCGCGAGATCTTCCAATCCGAACACGTTCGTGAATCACCTAGGAGCGTGGTCTCCATTTTTCTTTGAATTGCAAACCTGAGAATGGATGAACAAAGTTTTCTTTTTCTTTTGTTAGTCACAAAACAATCAAAAGAAGACAAAAATTATTCCGGTCACTTTTGAGTTCTCAATCTAATTATCGAAACTCGCGTGAACCTAATTCGATGTTGTACACACAAGCTTATTGATGAACAAGCAATCGGTGTACTATCAAAGAATAATTTCTTCTTTCTTTTATGTTTAGTAGAATAAAAATTATCATTTTCTATGAATTGAGAAGAAGAAGAAAAATTGAATCATTCAATCAACTATTGTGGCCTTATTCTATATGTGGAATTATATAGGTGGCCGAAATTTTGCTTCCTCTTCTATTTAGGATTGCCGAAATCTTCCTCTAAATGGACTAGGGTTGCCGCAAATCACATACCAAAAAGAGTTTGTGTTGCACCCTAATTTCCATCAACCTTTAGACTTCAAAACCTAATCCAACTCATAGATATTTTTATTCTTTTATTGACTAAATAAAAAGACTTCTTATTTGATTAAATAAATAAAAGTAATTATTTATTTTCTTATCAAACAAGTCTTTTACTTTTAATATACTACTACCAATAGTATAACTTTATGAAATATATTTCCTGATCAGAAAAAGATTTGTTTCTTAATTAATAAATTAACTAATTCTTATTTAATTAAAACAATGAAATAAAATAATATATTAGGTTAATATATACACCTTGCCGCCCCACTTATATAAATGGGTCATATATTATTTTCTTATTTCATTTAATCCATTGGACTTTAAATAAAAGCCCACATGTGAACCGGACCCATTCTTACTAAAAGAAACAACCCCACATGTCTCCTTTTAATATATTAATATAATAGTGCAGCCCATTAATTAAATAATAGACATATTATATTCTTGATATATTAAATACAATTCTAGATGGACCCTTAAATCGGCCCGGTAGAATATAACAGTGATCCATGCAAATACGTGTGGATTGGGGATCTTGGCGGGCTATCTAAATTTAAGCTTCAATAGACACAACCTAATCACAATCAACAAATGATTCACTTAGGTCCAATCTATTAATTTTAACTCATTCCACTAAAGAGCTAAAATTGAACTCTTAAATAAAGATAGAATAAGGAGATGTTTCTCATTCATACCCTAGCCAATCTTATAGGAGATGGTGTATCCTCGTGAATAATATCAGTAATCGCCATGAGCTCATAGACCGCCTATAGCTCTCCAAGTTACCATATTTCCTCATATGACCACATTTCGAACTTGGATACTTTGACTTGTCCAGAAGCCATGTTTTCAATAATCATTATTGAAAACTCAACGTTGAGATTTAATATCCAATACCTCAAAACATCCATATGATGATATTATACTCTCATTTAATAAATGGAGCCACGATGTCCATATCTATAAATGAAGTCCTCTATCGATTAACAAATGTATACCACCAAACTATCGAGGATAGACTATGCTATATAATCGTACTCATTGATAGCTCTAATGATAACACTTGCAACCATAAGTCCATCATTTATCTCAGGATTAAGATAGACTCTCAGATTGTCCTTTTTAATGAAAAGACTTATATCTAGTGACGGTTCTAGATAAAGTATTTCATTGTGATCCAGTTCAATGCACCTAGTGCACTAGATTCTTTTACTCGAAAACGTTTCGATGATTTTAGACTCATCATATTCATTTGATCCCACTCAAATGCTAGTAAAAGAACTCTACAACTTTAACAAGATAGAGGTGCCCAACCTTTAACTTAAGTTGTGAACGTTATTCAAGACTAACTAAAGAATTGTGTCTACCTCATACATATCCGGATGTATGAACAATTCTTCATGTCTCATAGTCTTTTGACCTTATGATTATTTTCCTTGACAATTATAATAATAAATGCTATAAGTAATTGTAAAAATCGGAATTCACTTTATTAAGATGAGAAGATTGTCAATTACAATATTACACTCTTGCCATTGAGCATAATCCTAACATTACTAAGTTTTCAAAACTTTAGAGCACATTGCGTAGGAACAACTTTATAAATATCTTTTGATATTCGCAATTTCGTAACGACACAAAAAATGAGTATCACCTGTACCTGATACGTTTTGCTTCTACCATATCTTTAGGATGCTTGTCACCTTCTAGGTACTTTTTGATCAGGGTCATCTAGGTAGTCTGCCCTTCTTTAACCATTTTGACTATTATCTTTTCCTCCTCTTTGATACTGGACTTCTTGAGATAGGCCATTGGGATTAGTTTGGACCGGATACAAGTGGTTACCGATGCCAATCTTGATAGAGCATCAATTTTCTCATTCTTCTTTCTCAGGATCTGAGTGATTCTGTAAGTTTTGAATCTCCCGAGAAGTGCCTTAGCTATTTCTAGGTAAACCGCTATGTTGTTATCCTTTACCTGGTACTCATCTAAAACCTGGTTGACTACTACTTGAGGGTCACTGAATATCTCTACTTCATCTGCTCTTAATGCCATGCAAACCCCGAGTCCTGCCAAAAATGCCTCATATTCGGCCATGTTGTTGGTAGCTTTAAAGTCAAATCGCACGGCACATTCTACTTGGTCCCCTTATGGGGTAGACACCACTAAGCCTGCCCCGCTGCTGTGTGTGTTTGACGACCCATCAACGTGCAGTTTCCAGCTAAAAATCTTTTTCTCTTTATCTTCTAGCATTTTGATCACTTCACTGTTTGGCTTAGTGAACTCAGTGATCAGATCTGCCACTGCCTGGCCTTTTATCGCCGCCCTTGGCAGGTAAGTGATATCAAATTCACTTAGCTCGACTACCCACTTTGTCAACCTTCCTGACACTTCTGGTTTAGATAGTATCTGCTTTAATGGATAGTCCATATACACATTTATCTTGTAGGCCTGAAAGTATGGTCTTAGCTTCCTTGTGGCTATTACCAGTGCTAACGCCATCCACTCGGCTGCCGAGTACCTTGTTTCTGTTAGCAGCAAGGCCTTGCTAGTGTAATACACCGGTTTTGGTACTCCTTCATCTAGTCTTACCAGTACCGTCCTCGTGGCCACAGTTGTAACCAACAGGTACAAATACAATGTTTCCCCGTCTAGGGGCTTTGACAAGATCGGATCCTTACCTAGATACTCTTTAATCTTCTGAAAGGCTTGTTCACACTCTTCATTCCATTCCACTTCTTTGCCCTTCTTTATTGCTCTAAAAAAGGGTAAGCACCTATCCGTTGATTTACTAATGAATCGGTTTAACGAGGCCAGGCAGCCTGCTAACCTTTGAATATCTTCCAGGGTAACTAGGGACCTTATCTTCTCGAGGGCACTTATCTTCACAAGATTCACTTTGATCCCTCTTTGATGTACTTGAAACCCAAGGAACTTTCCTGATGGTACCCCAAAAACACACTTGTTAGGGTTGAGCTTCATCTCATACCTCCTCAGTACCCCAAACGTCTCTTTAGATTGGTTGCATGCTTTTTTGCTGTGATGCTTTTTGTCAGCATGTCATGTATATAGACCTCTATGTTTCTGCTGATTTGTCGGATGAACATCTTGTTTACCAATCTTTGGTAAGTTGCCCCAGCATTTTTGAGGCAAAAAGGCATTATTTTGTAATAGTGAAGCCCCTGATCGATTGTAAAGGCGGTCTTTTATTCGTTCGGGCCGAACATCCTGATCTGGTTATAACCTGAATAAGCATCCATGAAACTCAGTAGTTCATGCCCTACAATCACATTAACAAACTGGTCTATTCGAGGCAGAGGGAAGCTATCTTTTGGGCATGCTTTATTTAGGTCCGTGAAGTCCACACACATTCTCCACTGCCCATTTTTCTTCTTTACAAGTACAACATTGGCAACCCACTCGGGGTACTGCACTTCCCTAATTGATCATGCTGCCAATAGCTTATGGACCTCCTCTTTGATTGCTTGGCTTCTCTCGGGGTTGAATCGTCGTCTCTTCTGGATAACAGGCTTGCGCTTGGGGTCAACTACCAAAGCATGTGAAATTACTTTGGCGTCGATCTCGGGCATATCTTCATGCTTCCAAGCAAACACGTCCTTGTATTCTTTTAACATGTTGACCAGTTTGTTTTGTACCTGTTTTGTCAACTATGCCCCTAGCTTCACAGTCTGCTCGGGGTTTTTGTCATCTATTGCCATATCATTAGTTGGCTCACTTTCCTAGTTTTTCCCATCTTCTGGAGATGTCTCTCTTAGGTCTAGGTCGAACCGAGTTGGCGTTTCAGCCTTCTTATCCTTCTCATCCTCCTTCAGGTAGTTTTCCTACTCGGGAAGATCTATATGCATTACATCCGGCTCTGCTTTTTTCCCTATAGACCGCCAGATTGGCTTTCCTTGCCCATTCCTGTGAGCTTTTCATGACCCCGACCCCAACTTCGGTAGGGAATTTGACGGTCATGGCATAGGTGGCAGTGACTGCCTTTGTCTTGTTCAGGAATGGCCATCCTAATAATGCATCGTAGGGCCAGTTCTCAGTGTCAACAACTACGAAGTCGAGTAACACCGTTTTCTGACATGGGAAGCTTTCTATCTCAACCGGCAGTTTGACCATCCCTGATGATCTTACTTCCACTCCACCAAATCCTCTGAGCGGAACCATCAGCGATTGCAGACCCTTCCTTTGTAGCCCTAATTGATCGAATACCCCAATACTTAGGATGTCCATTGTCGATCAACACTCTCAGTACTTCTCTATGAACGATGCGAAATGACACTACAATAGAGTCGTTCGGCCCTTACTTCCATTCCGTGCGCATCTGCCTCTGAAAAAACGATCGGGTCCTAACCTTGCTTAAGCTTCTTTTGGTCGAGACCTACTGAGTTTACTTCAGGTTCTTCTGGCCATCTATTGCCTCGCGGACTTCAGTTATTCTCTCCCTACTACTTCTTCCCGTGTATAGCCCACCAAAAATGGTGTTGATAGCCCTAACATCTAAGTTTCCTTTCGAGCTCCCTCTTTTGTCTTGGTCATTTTTCCTAGGGTCATTCTGTCTATCATCACATCTTTTGAAAACCAAATCTTTCAGGTGCCCTTCCCTGATCATCTTTTCTATGTAATCCCTTAGTTGGTAACACTTGGAAGTCTCGTGGCCATTCTCGCGATGAAATCAGCAGTACTTTGAAGTGTTCCTCTTGGCAAAGTTTGACTGCTTTGGGGGCTTTTTGTACAGTTTTTGTCCTCTATTACATTCAAGATTTCTTCCTTGTTTCTGAGCTAGAGGGCTATAATTAGTGTACTGCCTCTTGAATGTCCTATTGCCCTTCTGATCATCGTCCTTGAGGCCTTCTTTGCCTTTCCCAGAATTATTCTTCTGGTCTCCTTTAACGATCCCCTTTAAACCATTATCTTTGGATTTTTGACCCTCTCCCGGTCGGCCACCAAGTATAAGCTCTCCTCCATGGGCTATCTGCTCCTCTTCGACCATTGCGTATCCTATCACATCATCCACCAAATTTGTATACGTAGTAGGTCCCCTTTGCCTTAGGCTGAGCGACAATTGGATGTGCTGCAAACTGTTTACAAATGCAGACACTACCACATCGTCATCGGGGTCCTGTACTTTCGAGACCTCCTGCGAGAATCTGGTGAGATGGTCTTTTAGCTTTTCGTCCTTTCTTTGTCTCAAGGTTGAAATGACAGAGATTGACTTTCTGTGCTGGATATTCCCCATGAATTGCCTGGTAAAAGCTTGTATCAACTCTTCGAAGTTCCTAATTGACCCGCTAGCAAGGCTACCAAACCATCTAGACCCTTGATTTTCTAATGTCTGAGGGAACAACCTGCATAGGAGTGCGTCATCATAATCGTATTTAGCCATTGCGCTTTGGTATCTTCTGACTTGCTCTTAGGGGTCAGTGTTTGCCTTGAATTGCTCTACTTGAGGCATTCTGAACTTTTCCGAGAAATGAGCTTGTTTTATAAAGGTAGCGAATGGACTACTAGAATTACCAATTAGCAGGTTCCCACGACCCTGCCTCTACTCCAATGCTTCGATCCTTCTTAATAGAACTTCTCGTTCTCCTTCTGGTTCTCCGCGTTCATCAAACTTTTGGTGAATGAGAAGACCATAAGGATCCTTTGATACTCGCCCCGTGATTTGAGTGTCAAGTACATTGTACTTAGGTGCTGGGGTAGTTTCTCTACGCCTCCTAGGGGGAGCTTTATCATCTGTTGAAGCTGATCGGGACCTTCTCATGTGACCGTCACACCTGTTGGTCGGATCGTAACTCGTCCCCCGCCCCTAGTATCTTCCGACGTCTTCCTGTAAACTGGGCTCTCTGTGTTCTTTTCGTTTTTGGTTCCTCTGGCCTCACTCTTTCTACGATCCTGGTGATCTTGGCGATCATCTTTCTTCTTGGAATGTTCCCTCCTATCACGACGATCTGCCCTATCTCTACCAGATTTCTGTGGCGCGCCTGGGGTAGAAACCACTATTTCAGACTGTACCTTAGGATCTCGAGCTACCACCCGTGTGGACAATTGGTAGGGTGAGGTCAAGTTGGCGGTAGCAGTTATACTAATTCCTTGTCTGACAGCGTCTTCGATGACTCTCCGCGGGGATTCCTGGACTTACCGGAAAGCGTCCAAAGAGATATCGGTAATGGTATCTATAGAAGTTATTACATCTTGTCCGATGGAGGGCGGAGTCGTAAAAGGTAAATCTCCTCCAACAGCGCTGGTGTTTGTCACACCATTATCATCGATATCACGTGGGGTGCTAGTCTCACACCGGGACTGACTTCCATCTCTACTTTTCGACATATGACTATTACACAAATTCCCTTAGATTTTGTTGATCAAGCCAACCCCTTCCTTCTAGCGCCAATTGTAGACGGTGATTTTTCGGATTATGTAAATTCAATCACACATCACACAAGTATGTTGAATTGACAATTGCATAATAGATCAAAAAGAATTAATTGAGATCATGCAAACAGGATTTTAAGTGGAAAACCCAGAAGGGAAAAAACCACGGTTGCCGGTGACGGCGAGAAAGTAATTCACTATGAATAAATTGTTACAACCTCAGCCACCATCGCTCTCTTGAGTATCTAATGATTCGTTCCAACTTCTTTTTGGGTGTTTTTAGAGTCTATTTATACATGCATAGAACTCTAATTCTTGGAGTACAAGTAAAAGGAAAGATGGTAAAACTCTGACTTGTTGGAGTCGCGTTGTTCTTCTTTCCCGTTTTGCACTGTCTGTGTTTTAAATACAACAGGTCTCTTGCCTATTCTTGACTCTGATATCTTTAAGGAAATTTGTTTCCTTATCAGAGTATGCTTCTAGACATCTTATTCGAGTAAGGTTCTTCCTCTACCTATTTGAGTCGCGATTGCATTGAATTCCATGCTATTGACGTGTCATGATTCTGAGCGTGTCTCGAAGTTATCCATGTGTCGCTCTGCCGACCTTATGTCAAACTCGACCAAATTTCATTCTCCCCCGACAAGGGATATAAACCGGATCGGGTAACTAAAACCCCGACCATTTCGGGTACCCCCGATCTTCTTCTTTACTTTGATCAACTCAATTACTTTGGCTAAGTATTTTCAACTTGACCATCTAAGCAACCCTGACCAAATATTACGGGAACCACATTATGGTCGTCTTAGGTTCGTTTAACATTCACTGACATGTCATCACTTAATCTCCATGAAACACGGTGTTTATGTTGACATGTCATCTTTTCAGATTTTATCAATAACAAATACAAAAGATGTAATTTGAGGGGTATAATGGACATTATGACCCAGCTCTAATTATTAACTACTTGTGGAGGATTATACCATAGGTAATAGCTAAATTGATGGACATCGAAAGTTATTGGTTTGTGTAAGAACATCTACAGTTGAGAGAATGCAGCTTCGGGTTTTTGGTGGAATAACACCGAAGTTAATAACCATGAAATATTAATTAAAAAGTTTAATTAATTATTTCTAAGGATTATTGGAGCTCGAAATACTATGGGTCCATTAGGTCCCCTTGCTAGCCCGATTGATTAAAGGTAACAAGGGTCACAGTTGATTAATTGGATTGTCCAATTAATTGTCTTACGAAAGTGACACGTATCTATTTGAGAATTAATTGAATAATGAGATTATTTAATTAAAGAATATTAGTGGTTAAATTGATTAAATAATAAGATTATTTAATTATGCAATTAATCATTAGTTGGAGGGTGTTGATTGATATTTGTGTTTAAATGAAGACAAGATAATTTGATTATTTTATTTTTATTAAATTAAATATCAAATTTGAATTTAAAAAGTTTAAATTCAAAGTTATTAATTATCCTTATAGATATTAGATATTTTAAAGGATTAATTAATGAAAGTTATCAGTTAAAAAAGATAGATATAAGATATTTATTGTTTTTGAAAACTGATACACGCAGAGAAGAGAATATATAAGTTCTCTCAATTGCATTGCATGCAATTTGTTGAGTGAAACTAAAAGAAGAAAAATGAGAGGTGTGCGGCTAGGTAAAAAAAACATATATATATATATATATATATATATAATATATATTGTCTTTGATTTATGGTGGCCGAATTCCACACATAGAAAACAAGAGTTGTTTTCGTAAGTTTTTTCTACCTCCATTCAAGCTCCTGAAACCCATGCCGCGCCCAAACGCTGTTGCCAAAACGTGGGACATAGCCGGGAAGATCTTGTGTGTAAGGACCTCTATTTTTAATTGGCTTATTTTATGACAAACCACATTGGGATTTATTTGTAATGGGTAGCTTAGGTATTATTGTGGTTCTTCATCAAAAAGCTTCCAAGATCCCACAGTGCTTCAAGAGAGGTAGTTTACTTGACTTGACTCTTTTGAAGAGATTTTAGTTGCACACACTCACTTGCATGCATTACATTCTTGATTACAAGCTATTGAATGACGCTTTGTATGCCATTCATCACACTCCACACTTGCACATTTTTACATATTAGATTAGTGTGTTGAGTCTGCCTAGAAAAGAGGATTTTCCTCTTCACCGTGGTGCAGGTCGCTTGCTGGGCACCTGCCTCCGTCGCGGTCCCAACAGCGGTTGGTTCCAGAAGGTGCATGCTTTGAATACCGCGGTCTGTGCACTTGTATGCGCAGCGGTCCATACCGCGGTATACATCATTAGGCCCCTGCTGCCTAGACCGCGGCATTTGCTTTGCATGCACAGCGGTCCCCGCCGCGATATTGTCCAGACGGTGCACCGCTGCATGTACCGCGGTATGGGCACTTACCCGAGCCGAGGTCCAGCAAGCGGTATTGACGGGATTTTGATTCCCAAGCCCAAAACGATGCAGTTTTATCTAGGGTTTCTATATATATGTTCTTTTCTTCCCCAACTCGTTTCAAAGCTTCAAGAACCCATTTTTATGAGAGAGAACAACCCTTAGAGAGAGAAAGCTTCAAGCTTTGTTACTTAACTCTCCAAACCCAAAATCCATCATCTTCATGCATTTCTAAGCATCTTTAAGGCATGGGTCTTCATCATTAGTTTACTTGGTAAGTTGAACAAAAACCCCATCTTTATCATTTGTTCATACTTTCCAAGATTGTGTTTTTATTGTATTTATTAGTTGATTAAATGCTAGGACTCTATTTAATGCATCTATTTATGAGTTCCTTTGTATGATTGGGTTTGTATTGTGATAGCTAATATTTAGGACATATTTTCCCTCTAGCTAATTAGGACTCATTGATTGCATTTGTTAATTGCATTTATTGTCCTTGCCATTTTATGTGACAACATGTGTTGATATGGCTTTGTTTGATGACTAGAGTTTAGACTTGCATATCTATATCTAGTTAGGTCTCTATGAGCATTCATATAGACATTGATATCTAGGATTTGTACTTAGTGTCATATTTAATCCCTAGATAAGCATTTAGTGTTGCCTAGCATTATTTGCATTTTGAATATTCATATATTCACTTAGGTTTTTAATCTCTTCTTGAGAGTTAAGTCTTGTGACTACAAGGTGTAGTGCACAAGCAAGTGAAATCTTGCAACCAAGGTGTGGTTGGCAAGCAAAGTGATCAAGGATTCACTATAAAGGCCCGTTGGGTAGTAGTGATGGGTTAGTGACCGAGAATGGTGTGACTAGAGGTCAACCTAGGTTGTAAACATCATTACAATAGTGGATTTGAGGATCGTGTGTGGCTAGAAGGATAGCCCGTGGTTTTTCCTTTGTTGAAGGGTTTCCACGTAAAAATCAAGTGTTATTTATTATTCTGCACTTTACACTTGATTTTGTATGTTTGTTTATGAGGTGAATTTTTAATATTGACTAATCAAGAAAAATTGGTAATTAACTTGATTAAAACCTATTCACCCCCCCTCTAGGTTGTTAGACACACGCTTGAGTAGTATTTTCATTGTGGTTCAAAAAGGAAGTAGATCGAAAAAGAAAGAAGGAGTCTTCAAACGCTGGTATGAAATCGTTTCACATTCTTTGTTGTTTTCGATTATTACTGTACAATTAGGTTTACTTGATGATTGCATAAAAAAAAATTTTAAAACCCCATTTCGCTGCGCAATCCAAAACCTGACACCTACAAAATGGTATCAGAGCCATTTTTGTACAGTATAATCAAATATTATTGCTCCTGATTGTATGTATAAATGTGTAGGCACTGTCTTTATGATTGTATGAATGTTTATAATTAAATCATTTAATTTAAACATGGTTGATCGTAAATTGTTATGGTACATGGGTTTTAGGGTTTTTGTTTTTAAATGTAATATTATTCTGATGTAATATCAATTCCGAGTTGTATAATTCTTTATTGATTTGTTGTATTTTATTTTTATTAATGTAAATCAATCATACGCGATGATCTAGAAGACAAACATGCAACAGCGCAAGCGATGCGAAGCACAATTGTTATGCATGTGTGCAGCAGGCGTACATTAGATGTGCAAAGCGCATGCATGCTATGCTTTTGCACAATGCACAACTACAACACAATTTGGGTTGCGTGACTATTGCAAACTCAAAGCTGCAACACAATTTGGCATATGCATGCCACAAATTGCGCATTGCACCGCTACATCACATGCGCAAGTGTTGCGCAAATTGTTATGTTTTTTATGCAGTAGTCACGCACTCCCTATTCGCAAACACTAGGGTTGCATGTATGCGAGCAAGTTTGGGCCAAAATTTTAGTTGGGAAATCCCTGGCCTACGAAAAATGTTAGAGTAACATTTGGACTTTAGGGATTTAATCCATGAGATGGATCCATTAAAATATATCAAGTCCGACTTGATTTTGGGCTCGGGAGACCAAAGATATTACAATGTACTTAAAGATTTTTGGAATTACAAGAAGACCAAGGAATGCCTTTGATATTTTTTGTAATTAGAATTTTTTTTTTAAGTTAGATAAACCCATCGTACTCGGTCAATTCATATATGCTTTTATTATGTTATAATTAAAGCATTGTCATGTATATACATGTCATTTAAATTAGGTGTGCCTACACACACACACACACACACACACACACACACACACACACACACACACACACACACACACACATATATATATATATGTTGATATGTCATACATGCATTATAGCCATCTATATTATGTTTTTTTTTAAATTGATTAAAATGGGTAATTCACATAATTAGCTATAAGTTAACGGGATTAGTTTTTAGGAGTAAAAACTTGATAATTCTCATTAATAACTAATCTATTTTTAAAGAGTTTAATTACTTAGATTAGTAGGGTCCATTATAAATATTAGGATTAATTCGATTAAGCCCCTAATAATAATTGGACCAAATAATGTGTTTAGTTTTAATAGTAAAACTTGGTAAATACACAGTTAATAATTCTAGTTTTAGTAAATAGTTTACATAGATTAGAATTATCTCTAATGAACCAGATTTTTAAGAGTTAAAAATCGAATTAGTTTATTAGTTTTTGGAATAGGATTTTAATCATTTGTGATTAATGCACCTAGTGCATTAATAATAATAGAAAACCCTAATTATAAAATAATGAGTGGGAGAGGGATATATGATATTATATCCCGCCGTCTCCATCATTAGTTCAACACCGTGAGATTCGAGTGGGGCCTCGTGAAGACTTTGTTTTAGTCCTCCCTAAGGAGGGTTTCCATAAGAATCAATAACAAGGTTGACTTTCTAACAGATAGGATTTCTGAGGGTATTTCGGGACTAACCGACCATAAGGCAGCAATTCTCGAGTTAAGCTCATGAGATCTGAAATGATGGGTTACACTCATAAGGTTTTAATTAAAATAGTTAATTAAAAACCCGACTTAATAAACGATGGTTGAATGATATTGGAATAAGAGTTATTCTGGTATATCATTTGATTAAGAAGGTCTCAATCCAACATGCAAGAATTTGACCAACCCTAAGACGACACTTGCTTGTGGTATGTTAGATTGTCATGGCATAGAAACATTGTTTTCTTAGGTTTTTCATGTTCATTAAACATTTTCATGCATCATGTTTAATTTTATGCCGAACATTCGCACATGTTTTGAGTGTATGATTGAATGAATTCTTAATTTATGTTTTTTGACGAATCGATTTTTGTGTCGTTGAAAGCATCGTCAAATATTTATAATAAAATCAACCTTGCTATAAGGCACGAGTCAAAAGACATATATATAAATAAAACTAGTACAACGTGCAAGCAAGGGTATCGTTCCGCAGGGATGTGTTGTTAACCGTTTCAAGTTTTAGAGTTTAGGGAAAGCATGTAAATAGAATGCAGATAAGATGAGAATGGTGTGTATGTATGTGTTGTGTGGTGTGCAGAAAATGAAAATGGAAATATAAAAATAAACAAGAGAATATGGAGGGGTGAGAATGGTGATTAAATGAGAAATAATAAAATGGTGGATATGAGAGATGCATGAAAGTGGTCACACAAGGGTTTACAAGTTCACCATACATAAGTGCACACAAGTGGGTTGTTAGACATTAAGTTCGTCCAATTTAAGTTAAGGGTTCGTTCTTGCCTCAATCCGATTTGTACCCATTCATAGAGCTAACGGTTAAAGAGTGTGTCGAGAGCCTCTCAAACACGAAACCGCAACCAACATATGTGAACCAATTCTACAAACCAATGCTAGATTGAGCCCCAATACTAACATGGCAATGTAAAATGGCAAAGTTAAGTCTAATGAATATGGAAAGAGTAATTGTTCCTCCAACCATACCATACCTAGAGCCCCTAGTGCAAGAAATAGCCGAATTCCTAATTATTGTAACTCCAACCATAAACTCACCTAGAGCCCCTAGCGTGAGAAGTAGCCAAAGTCCAATGTATAACAAAAACAATGAACCAAACATCTTTAAATATGGCAATTAACAAGCTCATTCATTCTTACTAGCTAATTAGCAAAGACTATGCCTGGATGGCCTTCCTAAAGCACAATCCTAACTCAATTCACTCTAATCCATCCATACACATGCAATTTCGACCTTCCATCAACATACACATATAAATGGGACATTTGATTACAACTACTCCTACAATTACATTAATCTACTCCTAATCCCATTCATGAATACATATTAATTTCCAATCTCCATACACAAGCATTTCAAGACAAGAGATATATTCAATAACAACTAAGAATGAATCAAAACACAAATTAGATATAAAAACAACCACACATTACATTGAGCACAAATTTGGTTTACAAATATTCCCAAGTGGGGGTTTACACAAATGGAAAACAAGAAATACAGTAGATGAGAGAAAAGAGATCACCCAAGTAGAGAACCCTTCCAAAATGTGCCAATCTCCTTTGATCCATGCTTGGGTCGAAATTGGTCCAAAGACCACTCCTAATCTCTAGCAATATACTCACAAATATGGGGAAGGATGGGTAGAAATGGTGGTGGTGAGCTTTCCATGGAGTAAAACCTCCATGGAAGCTTGAAAGCTTCTCTCTCTCTTGGTTGATGAAGAAGAAGATGAAGAAATGAAGTGTGGGCTATGTATATTATGAAGAGAAGAGAGGAAAAGGTGTTTATATAGTGTTGGGAGGTTAGGGCTGGAATTGGTGGTGAAAAGATGAAACGGCCCTTGAAAATTCACCAAAATTGGCCTCTCGCTGGTCGATCGGCGGTTGGATCGGCGGTTGGGGTGACCGTCGAACTGATCAGCCAAATTACATATGTTCTTCTGGACTAAAACGGTGGTTGGAACGGGGGTTGGGGTGTGACCGCCGAACTGACCGCCGAACTTTTGGGACCTACTGCCTTAAAACGGCGGTTGGAATAGCGGTCAGGTGACCTCCTAACTGACCTGCCGAATGTTTTCTTTACCGAACTTGTCTCGTAAGCTGCTGGAAGTCAGAGGGGGTTCTACCACGGACTCAGTGTCACGTTCTGGCTCGGTAACGGATCAACCGTTGATCATAGCTGAGCTTAGATCACGCCGCTGTCTGTGTCAACGGTGAGGCTCGACACTCTGAATCTTCCAATTATTCTCTTTTTTGGCTCGTTTTGCCTCCCAAACTGTTCTTTAAGTTCAAAACCATATTGTAGGGAATATGTACCTACACATGGCTCAACAAACACATTATATACAAAATACGCTTGAAAACGAGAACAAATGATAGGAAAATGGGGACCTAAAATAGGTATAAAATAGTCCGATCATTTTTTCAGCCATGTCATCTGCACTGTTACAAATCCTTGCCAATGACAAATTAACCTGGTGATAACTACACTAAATGGAAACATAACATAAATACAATTTTGGTCACCAAGGACCTAAAGTTTGTGTTTACGGAGGAATGTCCTCCAGCGCCTACTGCCCATGCTGCACTAATTGTTCGTGAGGCATATGAAAAATGGGTCTCATCAAATGATAAAGCCCGAACATATCTGTTATCCAGTATGACAGATGTGCTTGTCACTAAGCACAAAGCAATGGGTACTACATTTGAATTAATGGAGTTATTGCAGGCTATGTTTGGGCAGCCCTTTGAGCAAAGGCGGCACGAAACTGTTGTTCCGTAATGCTTACTAGGATGAAAGAGGGCACATCTGTTCGGGAACATGTGATGAACATGATGTCCTATTTCAACATGGCAGAGATCAATGGAGGGGCCATTAATGAACCCAATCAGGTGAGTTTTATACTGACAACTCTTCCGAAGAGTTTCGATCAGTTCAAGAGTAACTATGAGATAAACAAACTAAGGTTCAGTCTCACTCAATTGCTTAATGAGCTCACAACTTTTTAGTCCTTGACTAAGGACAGCAAAAGTAAGACTGGTGAGGCAAATGTTGCCAAACCATCTTCCTCTGGAAATAAAAATAGGAAGAGGTCTGCTGGCAAAGGGTAAGCCCAAACCTAAGAAAGCCAAAGGCAAAAAGAAGGGCGCCTCCACCAACCAAGGCAAAGGAAAATGTTTCCATTACGACAAGGTTGGACACTGGAAGAGGAACTATCCTCAGTATCTAGAGGAGGTTGCCAGGAAGAAGAAAACAAAAGGTAAATATGATTTACTTGTTCTTGAGTCGTGTTTAGTGGAAGATGATTCTACATCCTAGATAGTTGATTTGGAGGCCACTAACCATGTTTGTTCTTCTATGCAGTGGACTGATACTTGGACACAGCTTGCAGAGAGATCCTTCTCTATGCGTGTTGGGATGTGGGATGTCGTGTTAACAAGAGTAGTAGGTGTATTTAGACTTCATTTTGGAAATTGTTTTATTGTTTTGAACAATGTATTTTTTATTCCTGGACAAGAAATTTGATTTATGTTTCAAAGTTGTTGGAACAATTATATTATGTTTCTTTTAATAATAAGTCTGTTATTATTGCAAATAATGGTTTGAATATATGTTCAGGATTAAACGAAAACAATTTGTATGTTTTAAGACCGTTAATACATACAACACTGCTTAACGCTGAAATGTTTAAAGTTGAAAAACCAAAAACAAAATGAAAAAAAGATTTCTCTAGAAAACGAAACATATCTATGGCATCTAAGACTTGGCCATATTAACCTTGACAGGATATATAGACTAGTTAAAAGCGGACCTTTAAGTGAGTTAAAGGTTGGCACCTTACCTGTCTGGAAGGTAAAATGACCAAGAGACCTTTTACTGAAAAAATGGCTTAGAGCTAAAGAACCACTAGAGCTTATCCATTCAGAGGTCTGTGGACCGATGAATGTTAAAGCAAGGGGTGGCTATGAGTATTATGTCACCTTTATAGATGACTACTCTATATACGGATATGTCTACCTAATGCAACTGAAGTCGGAAACTTGTGAAAAGTTCAAAGAGTTCCGAGCAGAAGTTGAGAATCAGTTAGGAAAGACTATCAAGTCTCTATGATCGGATCGTGGAAGTGAGTACCTTGAACAAGAGTTTGAAGACTTTATGGTCGAGCATGGGATAGTGTCCCAACTCACAGCTCCTAGAATACCACAACATAATGGTGTCGCGGAGAGGAGAAATAGAACCCTTACGGAAATGATGAGATCTATGATTAGTTTTTCATCATTACCAAATTATTTTTGGGGATATGCGTTACAAACTGCGGCCTACATTTTGAATGTAGTCCCAGCCAAATCTGTTCCTAAGACTCCCTTAGAGTTGTGGAATGGTTCTAAAGCTAGTTTGCTATATTTCTGCATATGGGGGTGTCCAGCACATGAGCTAAAGAATAGAAGTGGAAAGCTAGACCCCAAGTCTGTAGTCTGCTTGTTTGTAGGATATTCCACGGAGACCAGAGGTGGATACTTCTATAGTCTTGAAGAGAACAAAGTGTTTGTATCGACAAATGCAACATTTCTTGAGGATAACTATATTAATGATCATAAACCTCGTAGCAAGATTGTATTGAATGAAATGGAGCCTGGTATGACTAGTGCTCATTCAACAAGAGTTGTTGATCCATTGATATCTGATAGTCGGATGATTCCTAGTCAAGATACACTACCACCTAGACATAGTGGGAGGGTTATGAGACAACCTGAACGCTATTTGGGTATAAGTGAGGGATGCGATGTTGTTTCTATTGGTAGTGTGGATGATTCATTGATATTTAAGAATGCAATGGAAGATACTGACAAAGAGGAATGACTTAAATCCATGAATCTCGAGATGGAGTCCATGTACTCTAACCCAGTCTGGGAACTTGTAGACTTACCAGATGGGGTAAAACCCATAGGATGTAAGTTGATTTAAAAGATAAAGAGATGAGTAGACTGGAAGGTAGAGACCTTCAAGACAAGGCTAGTGGCCAAGGGTTATACCTAGAAAAAGGGGGTCGATTATGAAGCGACCTTCTCGCCAGTAGCCATATTTAAGTCTATTAGGATTCTCTTATCCATTGCTGCCTATTTCGATTATGAAATTTGGCAAATGGACGTCAAGACTGCATTCTTGAATGGCAGTCTTGATGAGAGCATCTACATGATGCAACCAGAGGGATTCGGTCTCCAGATCAAGAGCAAAAGGTTTGCAAGTTGTAAAGGTCCATTTATGGACTGAAGCAAGCATCTATATCTTGGAACATAAGGTTTGATGATGTGATCAAAACCTATGGCTTTGAGCAAAATGTTGATGAGCCTTGTGTCTACAAGCGTATCGTTGACAAGAAAGTAGTTTCTTAGTCTTATACGTAGATGATATCCTACTCATTGGGAATGAGGTAGGGGTATTATTGGAAGTAAAGGGCTGGCTGGCTAGCCAATTCCAAATAAAAGATTTGGGATAGGTGAGTTATGTTCTAGGGATCCAACTCTTAAGGGATCGTAAGAACAAACTCTTAGCATTGTCTCAAGCATAGTATATCGATAAGATTCTTGTGCTATTTTTGATGTCGAACTCCAACAAAGGTAATTTACCTTCCAGGCATAGAGTTCACTTATCTAAGGAAAAATGTCCTAAGACAGCTCAAGAAGTTGAGGATATGAGACGTGTTCCCTATGTGTTTGCGGTATGCAGTCTCATGTATGATATGTTATGCACGAGACCTGACATATGCTTCATAGTGGGAGTAGCCAGTAGGTACCAGTCCAACCCAGGATTGGATCATTGGGTTGCTGTCAAGATTATTCTCAAATATCATCGGAGAACGAGAAACTATATGCTGGTGTATTCTGGACTAGATTTGATCCCTTTAGGATACACAGATTCTAATTTTCAATCAGACAGAGATTCTAGGAAATCCATGTCTGGATCAGTATTCACCTTTGGTGTTGGAGCCATTATATGGAGGAGTGTTAAGCAATCTTGTATTGTTGACTCAACCATGGAAGTCGAATATGTAGCCACTTGTGAAACTGCTAAAGAAGCTGTTTAGCTCTAAAAATTCTTGAGTGATCTGAAAGTTATTCCAGATCTGGATAAGCCCATCACAGTTTATTGTGATAACTGTGTTGCTGTGGCTAACTTCAAAGAACCAAGAAGCCACAAGAGAGGGAAGCATATAGAGAGGAAATATCATCTCATCAGAGAGATAGTGCAGAGAAGAGATGTGACCATTACCAAGATAGCGTCACAGAACAATCATGCTGATCCATTTACCCTTACTGGCTAAAGTGTTTATGGGTCACCTAGAGGGTCTAGGTTTATGAGACATGTGTCGCATGCTTTAGTGCAAGTGGGAGATTGTTGGGATTTTTTTTGCCCTAAAGCTTTTAATTTGTAAATGTGAATTGAACATAAATAAAAGAAGTTGTTTATTCATTCAAATTGTTTCATACTTTTTATATAACATGTGTATTTAACATCCAAGATTGCCGGATGTAATTTCGAACAAAGTATATGAATGTCATATACATATGGATTCAGTTTGAAACGAGCAATCTAAAGAGTCCGTAGATAGCAAATAAAGCTAGGTACTTTATTTGTGGTTAATCTACAACTGCAGTCCATTCCATAATGTACAGTGATCTTATCTTGGATCATTCATATGGTGATATGAGAATGGAGGCACCTTGTATGATGTGTTCATATAGGATTGGGCCACCATTTATATGAACCTCTCACTAAGATCCGTTTACGCTGAGATTCATATATATCGACAAATGAAGGCTATAAATGGGTGATCATAATCCTGAGTGTCTTATCGACTCCTTCATGTTAGATCGTGATTTTTGATATACCATGGATGAGGTCAGAGTTGCATTCCCGATCAATATGCTCCGTATGTTGGGATCGCGGTTTGGCTTGTGGCTGGGAAGGTTTGTACACAATAGTAGAATCCACTCCTTCTTGCAAGAAGTAGATAGTACCCATAAGGGTTGATTCAAGGCTAGAACAATATGAGCGCTCTCCTAATTCTATGAGGAATGTATGATTTATTGCTCATTAGAGAATCAATGGTACTTAGGGGAAAAGATATAATTAGAGGGGTATAACGGACATTATGACCCAGCTCTAATTATGAACTACTTGTGGAGGATTATACCATATGTAATAGCTATATCGATGGACACCGAAAGTTATTGGTTTGTGTAAAAACATCTACAGTTGAGAGAATGCAACTTCGGGTTTCGAGTGGAATAACACCGAAGTTAATAATCATGAAATATTAATTAAAGAGTTTAATTAATTATTTCTAAGGATTATTGGAGCTCGAAATACTGTGTGTCCATTAGGTTCCATTGCTAGCCCGATTGATTAAAGGTAACAAGGGTCACGGTTGATTAATTGGGTTGTCCAATTAATTTTGTTACGAAAGTGACACGTATCTATTTGGGAATTAATTGAATAATGAGATTATTTAATTAAAGAATATTAGTGGTTAAACTGATTAAATAATAAGATTATTTAATTATGCGATTAATCTTTAGTTGGAGGGTTTTGATTGATATTTGTGTTTGAATGAAGATAAGATAATTTGATTATTGTATTTTTATTAAACTAAATAACAAATTAGAATTTAAAAAGTTTAATTTCAAAGTTATTAATTATTCTTATAGATATTTGATTGAGCCAAAATTGTCATACATTTTGGCCCTCAATTCCATATCTTTTAACTTGTTTACGAGCATATTTTGGTGTCTAATGGCTCGTTTTGTAGTGATTACATGCATTCAATGGATTTTAGGGGCTGGAAGTGGAAACCGGGACTTTCGGGAGAAAAACAAGTCAAATGGTGCAGAAAGGGATGCTTGAAGGCAATACACGGGTGGGTTACCCGTGCACTACCCGTGATATGACCCGTGCACCGAAGGATAGAAATCAGGAAGAGCTCAGTGCACGTGTATAGCACGGGTACCCTACCCGTGCAGTTACCCGTGCACATGCCCAGACCAGAATGCAAGAAGAGATAGCACGGGTGTAGCACGAGTACCTTACCCGTGCACTTACCCGTGCACTACGTATTCCAGCTGGGCAAAAGTCGCGTCTTCAGTTTTTTTTAAGGAGGGCAAAGTCGTCCTTTCATGCCTATTTCATGCCCTAGCCTCTCAAACATATAAATACATCACTTTGCCACAAGGACCAAGATATTCATTGATCAATCCATTCAATTAACCCATCCATTCCACACTTCATCTTCTCTACCAAATCAAGAGAGAGAGAGAGAGAGAGGAGCTTCCAAAGGCATCCATAGAGGTTTTCCTCCATGGATTGCCTCCCCATCATCACTCTCTACTTGCAGCCACCCATATTTGGAGGAGATTCATGAGGAAAGAGCACCCTACCTTGTCTATGAGGAGGAGGAGCTTCAATGGAGCTTGGAGATCCGAGATGACAATTGGGCCACTCTCCGAGTTTAGAGATCCGGGATTGACAACCTTGGGTTTCTTCTATCTACTCTTCTCTTGTATTTTCTTTATTTGATATGTATCCCCATTTTGGGGAATATGTAAACCCTAATACTAGTTCCATTTATTTAATTGACTTATATTTGATTTCTTCTTGTTTTGTCCCATTCAATTGCACTTAATTTGACACTTGACTTGTATTAAGTAGGATTGACAACCCAACTCTTGATGCATGTTAGGGATAGCTCTTATCTTTACATTCATGGCATGTAGAGTAGAAATTGGTATGTGTTCATGATTGGGATTAGGAGTAGATTAATGTAATTTAGGAGTAGATTAATTAAGCATCCCATGATTGCTCATATGTCGATGGATTATTCGAAATGCATGTTTTGGATTGAATTGAGTATTTTTGTTTGTTTGGGTAGAATTCATGAAGTGTATACATGATGCCTTTGTGGGTTTCGGTTCTATAAACCTACATGCTTATGCGACCCTTGAGCGTTGCTCTTATGATACACCCTCGACGAGTAGCACTTGGCTCGTGACTCTTGGTCATTGCTCGTGCGATACACCCTCGACGAGTAGTGGTCGAGGGTCCATTTATGCTTAATGCATCCATTGGTTGTTCCTTACACGTGACATGTGAGTAGTGATCGGTGGTCGATCTTATGTTTATCTCTTTTATATATGTGCTTAAATGTTGTCTTTAGTAGTTGCTCATGCGATACATCCTCGGTGAGTAGCTTTAGAGGACTAGACGACTCTCCCATTTCCATATATAGAGGTCGTACTTAAGGCTAGGTTGAACCCAATATAGGAGTGTCCTTGCATGTTAGTTATTCTAGGTTGCGCGAATGTTTTGGTGGTCATGAGTACCATATGTATCCATTTTCTTGTATCTCTCATATTCTCCATTTTATATTTATCATTTTAATCACCATTCTCACCTCTCTATGTTCTCTTATGTTTTCCTTATTTGTTTCTTTTCAATGCTCTTGTTCACACACACCACTCTCACCCTTGCCATATTCTCATTTACATTGCTTTCAATAATCACTAAAACGAGAGATAATCGACGGATAACACCTCCATGTGGACGATACCCTCGCTTACCGCTTTACTAAGTTTTCAAAACTTTAGAGCACATTGCATAGGAACAACTTTATAATTATCTTTTGATATTTGCAATTAGGTAACGACACAAAAAGCGAGTCATCAATATTAGATATTTTAAATGATTAATTAATGAAAGTTATCAGTTAAAAAAGATAGACATAAGATATTTATTGTTTTTGAAAACTGATGCACGCAGAGAAGAGAATATATCAGTTCTCTCAATTGCATTGCATGCAATTTGTTGTGTGAAACTAAACGAAGAAAAACGAGAGGTGTGCGGCCAGGTAAAACAAAAAAATACATATGTATATATATATATATATATTTTTTGTCTTTGATTCATGGTGGTCGAATTCCACACATAGAAAACAAGTGTTGTTTTCGTAAGTTTCTTCTACCTCCATCAAGCTTCTGAAACCCGTGACGCGCCCACACGCTATTACCAATCGCGGAGCATAGTCGGAAAGATCTTGTGGTTCAAATAAGGAAGCAGATCGAAAAAGAAAGAAGAAGTCTTCAAACGCTGGTATGAAATCGTTTCACCTTCTTTGTTGTTTTCGATTATTACTGTACAATTAGGTTTACTTGATGATTGCATAAAAAAGTTTTAAAACCGCATTCCGCTGTGCAATCCAAAACCTGGCACCTACATGCGCACGTTTGGAATCCGCCATATCAGCAAATCAAACATATTTCGGGAATCCTATAAATAGATTGGTGTCTTACCTTCGTCACAAACCCACACACCCATTTTCATCACATTTTCTCTCTCTAGATCTAGGAATTTAACTCTTCCTCTATATCCAAAAACCCACATCTATTTTCTTAATTTTCTACTCAACAAAGCAAGCAAGGAGATCAATTGGAGCTTAGTGAAGGAGGATTGTCTTATGGCTTATCTTCTATTCTTTTCTCTTTGCTTTATTCTTGTAATAGACATGAGTAGCTAAATACCCACCAACGGATTGATGTGATTCATTTGTGAACTTTGGGCCTTGTAATAAACTCTATTCATTCATTTAAACTTTCAATTAAGTTTCATTCATTGTTTTAATTGCTTTCAAAAATGAATTGGTATTTGATTGAACCATACTCTCTTTGCTAGTTTGTTGAGAAATCATTTGAGTAGATTACTAGGTATACAATTTAATTGGTTTTCTAAAGCTCAATTGAATGGAAGGATCAAACAAGAGTACCCTCCTCAAGTGAGATCCGGACTTAATAATCTCAATCTCTATCTAATCTCAAATGGGTAATCAATTCTATACACTCTAGGTTGATAACTTATGAGAGATTAAGCACCAATACTATACCTTCTAGGTTGGTGACATTATAAAGAGATTAGTCCCTTAATTTGATAGATGTACAATTCATGGATAATCACTAGTGAGTGGTCAATGTTGTACACTCTAGGTTGAACACTCATAAGGGATATACAACCAATACTATACCCTCTCGGTTGGTTGCAATAGATTGATGTACTTTCATGAGAGTTCTTGATTGCCCATTGTTTGCTTGCTGGATCCATCAAGTCCTTGGTTTCATCATCATTCATTTACATTCATACTAACTTAGTTGCATTTAGTTTAACGTAGTCTAATTAGTTTAATTGTGGGCTTACCTTTAGTTAATCAAATTTTCCAAACCAACCAATCAATTTACTTTATTGTATTTTTAGTGCTAGAGTTCAATTTAATCATTGCTAGTTAGATTGATCCTTGTGGAATGACACCCGACTTGCCACCATACTTGTTTTCATACATTTTGAGTGCATAGTTGCGGTTCTTATAAATTTTGTTTAGATATTACATACATGATAAATGCGTGTCACTGCTCCATACCAGTGCGCTCATCAGCTAAGACCCCCTTCGCTCTCTCAAATTCCCTTTATTGTCGATTCCTTTCGGCAAGGGTTTCCTTCAACTTCTTAAGCTCATCTTTTAGAAGGGTGGCACTCTCTGATTCCTTCGAGGCCTTCTTCTTAACCTCTTTCCTAGCCTTGTCTAGCTAGGAGAGGATAACCATGAGAGAGCAATGTTGGATTCTGGGGAAAGTATTAATCTCATGTCATTTTCTGTCTACCAGAAGTTAGGCCTAGTAGACCTTAAGCCCACCACCATGTCACTTGTCCTTGCAGATTCATCCTCAAGAAGTCCTGAGGGTATAGTGGAAGATGTTCTGATACAAGTTCAGAAATTAATAATTCTGGCAGATTTTGTAGTTATTTACATGGATGATGGGAGAGATGAAAAAGATGTGAAGCTTCTACCTGGGCTTCCATTCATGGCTATAGCTAGGGTTGTGATAGATATGCACGAGGGCAAGCTCACCATGAAAGTTTTGGACGAAACAGTGGAATTCAACATTTTTGATTGTATGACTTACCCAGTTGGAGCAGATGATTGCCACAAGGTGAATATGCTTAAAGATGATTTGGATGAGACAGTTGAAGAAAGGTTTGGAAGATCCGAGAGCCTTGAAGAGATGACAATAGAGAGCGATGATGAAGGCCCAGAACAAGTGATAAAAGATATGGGTAGTAGTTTGAGCAGGTTGATGAAGGATGATACACATGCATAGGGAGAAAAGTCCCAGGAACTAAAACTCAAACCACTCCCACTTGAGTTGAAGTATGTTTATCTTGATGAAGGAAAGAAAAATCCAGTGATCATTTCTGTAGGTTTAGATAAAGTTCAAGAAAGAAGGTTACTTGAGGTGTTAAGAGAGCAGAGGGATGCAATAGCATGGACTATAGAAGATATCAAGAGAATTACCCATACTATCTGCATACACTGGATACTATTGGAAGAAGGCACTAAACCCACCAGGGAGGCCCAGAGAAGACTCAACCCCATCATGCAGAAGGTTGTTAAGAAAGAGATCTTAAAGCTATGGAATGCCAAGATAATATACCACATATCAGATAGTCGATGGGTCAGTCCAATTCATGTTGTGCCGAAGAAGTCTGGTATTACAGTAGTGGAGAATGAGAAGAAGAAGCTGGTAGCTTAGAGGATTCAGACAGGGTGGCAAGTGTGCATAGATTATAGGAAACTGAACACAGCCACCAAGAAAGACCACTTTCCACTACCTTTTATTGATCAGATGCTAGAAAGGTTGGCTGGACACAGTTTCTATTGCTTTCTGGATGGGTACTCAGGGTACAACCAGATAGCAATAGCCCTAGAGGATCAAGAGAAGACGACTTTTACATGTCCATACGGTACTTACGCCTATAAGAGGATGCTCTTTGGACTTGTAATACCCCAAGAACATTCCAAATGTGTGTGACTTCTATTTTTTCAGACATGATAGGGGAGATCATAAAGGTCTTTATGGATGCCTTCTCTATTTTTGGGGATTCTTTCAAAAGATGCCTGGATAACTTGTCCTTAGTGCTGGAAATGTGCAAAGAAAAATGTTTGGTTTTAAATTAGGAAAAATGTCATTTCATGGTGCAACAAAGAATTATTTTGGGGAATATCATCTTTAGTAGAGGGATAGAAGTAGATCAGGCAAAGGTTGAAGTAATTAAGAGTCTACCTCAACCATAGTCTGTTAAGGACATCAGATCTTTCTTGGGCATGCTGGCTTTTACAGAAGATTTATCAGGGATTTCTCAAAAATCTCCAGACATCTATGTGAGCTCCTTCAGAAGGATAGGAACTTTGAATTCAACGATGAGTGTTTTGCAACATTTGAGTCATTGAAGTTGGCCTTAACCTCAGCCCCAGTAATGGCACCTCTACATTGGGAACTACCTTTTGAATTAATGTGTGATGCTTCAGATTATGCTATAGCAGTACTATAGGGACAGAGAGTGGACAAGGTCCCTCATGTGATATACTATGCATCATGGACTTTGAATGATGCTCAGCTGAATTACTCGACAATAGAGAAGGAATTGCTAGCACTAGTGTTCGCCCTTGAGAAGTTCCACAATATTTGGTAGGTGCCAAGGTGGTGGTATATTCAGATCACTCAGCTCTCTAGTATCTGTTGCAGAAGAAAGAAGCTAAACCCATGTTGATCAGATGGGTTTTGTTACTTCAGGAATTTGATTTAGAGATTAGAGATAAGAAGGGGTGTGAGAATGTGGTAGTAGATCACCTTAGTAGACTGGTCCGTGAATGTCCATCTGCAGAGGGGGAGGTTCCATTGAGAGAAAATTTCCCAGATGAGTAGTTATGGGTAGTGCACAGTGAGAAGCCTTTGTATGCCGACTTGGCTAATTATTTGACCCACTGAATTCTCCCACCTGAGTTAGATTCGTAGGGGAGGAAACGGTTCATAGCAAGGGCTAAAAGGTTTTTCTGAGAGGAACCATACCTGTTTAACCATGGCCCTGACCAAGTAATCCGACGGTGTGTACCAGAATCAGAACAAGGGGATATCCTCATATTTTGTCACGAGTTGTAGTGTGGGGGTCATTTTGGTGCAAGGAAAACCGCACTTAAGGTACTTTAGTCATGATTTTATTGGGAGTCCCTGTTTAGAGATGCTCTCAAATTTTGTGCAGCATGTGATAGGTGCCAGCGCACGGGGAAAATTGGGAAGAGAAATGAGATGCCTCAGTCAGGAATCTTAGTTATGGAAGTTTTTGACACATGGGTAATTGATTTCATGGGACCCTTTCCTCCATCAGAAGGGAAGAGCTATATCTTAGTAGGAGTGGCATATTTTTCGAAATGGGTTGAAGCAGTTGCCACAAGGACAAATGATAACAAGGTGGTGGTTAAATTTGTGAAAAGAAAACATTCTAGCCAGATTCGAAACTCCAAGAGTGATAATCAGTGACGGAGGGAGCCATTTTTGCAACAAGATCTTTGGAAAATTTATGAAGAAATATGGAGGTAGCCACTCCATACCACCCGCAAACATCAGGGCAAGTTAAAGTAAGCAACATGCACATCAAGCAGATTTTGGAGGAAACAGTCAAGTCCACACGGAAAGATTGGGCAGCAAGATTGAATGACGCTATATGGGCATATCAGACAGCATATAAGACTCCCATCGGAATGAGCCCTTATAGATTGGTGTATGGGAAGGCATGTCACCTTCCTGTGGAATTGGAGTATCTTGCATGGTGGGCAATCAAAAGTTTGAATTGGGAATATGACAAGGTGGGCGAAGAGAGAAACCTACAGTTGAATGAACTATAGGAGTTTAGATTGCAAGCTTATGAAAATGCATGAATTTACAAGGAAAAAATGAAGATAATTCATGATAAGAAGTTAATGAGATCAGATTTCTACCTGGGTATGCTTGTGTTACTTTATGAATCTCGCTTAAGGCTCTTCCCAGGAAAGCTCAAGTCTAGATGGTCGGGACTACATCGAGTAATTGACGTCTTGCCAAATGGAGTGGTGGAACTAAGAAACTTGGAGGATGACAGGACATTTAAGGTGAATGGGCAAAGATTGAAGCTATACAGGGGTGTTGAGGTCAAATTGGAAGAAGTTGGATCCTGAATCTTAAGTGATGATTAGAACACCCAACAACGTCTTGCCAAGACGGTAACTAGGCGCTTATGTGAGGCAACCTGGCGAGGCTTATCCATTTCATGTCTCTATTTTCATTGCATCCTTTAATTTGTTTAGCTTGTTTAATTCTTAGGATAATTTAGTTTTGGATATTTGTGGATATTATTTTGTTTGAGAGATATTTGGTTTGAGATAAATTCTTTAATTGTTAACCTTTATGGTTAGGAATGGTGCTTATTGTTAGGTTTTTTATCTCTAGGGTTCAACACACCGGCCATTTGTAAGTCTTGGACGGACAAGCAAGCCAAGAGTGCTCATAAAACGGGCGAGAACCTACTCATTTTGAGTCTACAACAAAGCTACCACATTGGTTTAATATTTTCAACTCAAACTCTTGCATTTAATTCGTTTTATTTTTGTTTATAGATAAGTGTGGATATGTGATGAATGTGAATATTCTCAGTAAATATCAATTTTGGGTTGAATGAGTTTATAACTGTTGATACAATTTTGAATCTCAAATGAGGAATTTATTGTTTATTCATTCTTGATTGGATGGGCTGAAGGTTCTTGTGGTTATTGCATATGATTTATAGGTTTTCATTTTATATAGCCCAACTCGGTTTGGGGGATTTTTGAATTAGTGCATATACCTGTACAGGAAAGAGCATATATTAGGAACCGGTTTGGGGGTTATTACCCACATTCCGATGATTTGGTGAATAGATGCTTGATGTGGTTGAATTTCGAGGTTAATAGCCTTGTTTACTTAAATGCCTTATTTGTGTGAGCCATTGTTGAGTCTTTTATTTTGTGGGCATTGATTGTGTGATTAGTGCCTAGGGTTGTGTGTTTTGGTGTCTAGTTAGGTGCGTGCCGCTAGGCCGGGCTCTCTTGTCTTCAACATTGAGGAGAATGTTGGGTTTGGTTTGGTGGTGTAGACGCCTTGTCGAGTAGTTTTTTTGTTTTTGAGTCATTTTTCATATCAATTTTTTCCAAATTTGCTGCTTAGCCAAAATTTTTGAGCTTTAATTAGCTTGGTGAGATACTTTGAGCATAGTGTTTGTGATAAATTTGTGTATGCTTTGTGAGCTTGTTCATAGCTCCTAGTCACTTTAGGGGTCTTACTTGCACTTTATAAGTTAGTCCCATCTTTTGGTGTCGAAGTTGAGGGGATTCGGTGCTCAAGTGCTTTGTTCTAATAGTGGAGACATCCCTTGTAAGTTTCACAAACACAAGCCAAAAATGCGCAATTAGAGGGAAAATGTTTTTCAAATCTTTAAACACTTTTCAAACACCATGCATAGTCTCATTACACAAAAATCATCATGTGTCATAGAACATGCATCATTAAAGTGGACTGCTTGACTGGAACTTTTATTCCCATGGTAGATGGATTCTTTGAGGAGATATTAGACAATGTGTGTTGTTAACCACTTAAAATGCCAAATACTTCCCAGTCCATAATGTGTGTGCTCCCAAGCCAATTTTGCGGCCAAACACTTACCTTTCTTTTGGAACCACAACAAACCATATGACCATGAGCCAAACATAAATCAACCATTTATTACCAATCATATGGATTTTGTGTGTGTGTGTGTGTGTGGTGTATGAAAGTGTAAGCTTTTATATGAGATAGCATGTAAATAGGCAAGTATGTAAATTGTGCAAGAAATGGCTCAAAAATGTTCAAGTGCTACAAAGTGCACTTAGAGCCGAATTGTCAAAATATATTGTGCAAAAGAAAGAAAAAGAAGAAGAAAAGAAAGAAAAAGGCAAAAGCAAAAAGAAAGAAAAATCAAAAGAAAAGAAAAGAAAAGAAAAGTAATAAATGTTAAGTACTCACAATGTGGAGTACAAAATTGTGTAGCACAAATGTGTGTTTAATAGAATGCCTAGATGCTTATGTATAAATTGTGTTAAATAGAGCTTTTTATGGGGTGTGTGAGTAAAGGTAAACATGATTGGTGATCGTTGAACCTAAATTTTTCCTATTTTCTTTGTTTCACCACATTAAACCCCATGGCTCCATTACAACCAAATGGAAAAGTCCTTGTTGATCTTAGGGGAAATATGATTTGGGAATATAAGTCTATGCATACTCTTTCCACGTTCATGACACTTGATTCTTTCATGAGACTTATTCATTAAAAATAGCGTTTATTTTGTATGAAATTTATGCAATTACTTTGATTCCATCACATAAACTCTTTTGCATACATATTGCATGAGTGTGAACCTAGGTTCTGAGAGGAAAAATAAGAGAGATCTCATGTGAGAACCTAGTGTTGAAGCGAATTATGCTCAGGGTGTAAAAGTGAGTAGTTTCCAAGGCGATGGCGTTTTAAGTGTGGGATTCGTGTTGTGCGAGTTTCCCTTGGGGTGCCATAGAGTTATTTAGAACATTTTGCATTAGCCTATTCCTCACTCCCATTATCTCTTGCTTATCTCTTAGTTAGTTGGCTTGCATTTTATTTGTTTGAGTCTAGGAAATTTTAGATCGAGTCATGTTTGTGTGTTTAGTGTTTGTGTCTTTATTTTGTTTTGAGTTTGCTCGAGGACGAGCAAAGGGTTGGTTTATAGGTATTTGATCAAGCCAAAATTGTTATACATTTTGGCCCTCATATCATTTCCCTATGTCTCGTTCTTAGGTATTTTTATGTGTATTTATGGCTCTTTTGGTTGATATTGCAGGTATTTGGTGAAAAGGCATGAAGAGGGGCAAAAAAGACAAATGGTGCAAAAATGAAGTGAAGAAGGCCATAGTGCACTAGTAGGACACTCGTGCACTACCCATGCATCAACCCGTGCACCGGAAGATGGAATTGGAGAAGACCTCAGTGCACGGGTAACTGCACAGGTATTACTCGTGCAACTACCAGTGCAACCCACCAAACCAGGGAGCAGAGCCTCAGACCAGACCCAACTGCACGGGTACTGCACGGGTCACTTACTTGTGCACAACCCGTGCACATTGCACAATTCAGGAAGAAAGTAAAGACTGTACGGGTAATTGCACGGGTACATTACCCGTGCTATACGTGATTCTCAGCTCGCCACATCAGCATTTTGACCTATTTTTGAAGGAACTATATAAAGCTTCATATCTGATTTTTCAAAAACGACCATACACCCATCCTTACACTATTTTCTCTCTCTAAATCTCAAAATTCATTCTCTCTCAAATCATCCAAAAACCCATCATTATCTTCTTCAATTTGCTACTCAAGAGGATATTGGAGGTGGAATCAAGCTTGAAGATAGAAGATCTTAAATGGGTCTTCTCTATTTCCCTCTTTTCTTTCATTTTAATACTTTTTTCATGAGTAGCTAAATCCCATTAAGGGATTGATGTGATTCTTATGTAAATTGTGGGTATTGTAATGAACTCTATTTTTATATATATCAATCTACCAAATATGTTTCATTCAATGTTTTAATTGTTTTCAAAGATGATTTGTTTGATTGTACACTCCTCTCTTAACAAGTTGTTTAAGAAATTATTTAAGTAGAGAATTAGATATACATTCTATTTGATTCTCTAATGCTTAATTGAATGGAAGGATTGAACAAGAGTACACTCCTCAAGTGAATCCGGAATGACAAATCTCTATCCTTTTTCTAATCTTGAATAAGCAATTAACACTATACACTCTAGGGTTAGTTTCTTGTGAGAGATTAAGAATTAATTCTATACATTCTAGAATTAGTGATTTTATAAAGAGATTAATCCCTTATTTTGGTAGATGTACATTCATGAACAATCATTTATGGGTGGCCAATACTATACACTCTAGATTTGAAACTCAGAAGTGATATACAATCAAGCTATACACTCTAGTTTGGTTATATTTGACTAATGTTCATTAATGAGAGTTCATCTTGCTCATAGTTTGCCTTAATGAATCCATCAATTCCTTAGTCATTTATCATCTATTATCCCCTACTATCTTAGTGCATTTAGTTAGTTTACATTTAGCTTGCATTTTAGTTAATCTCCAATCATCAATCATCAATCATTTCATTTAATTCTTGTTTGTAGTTAGCATTAAAGTAGGATTTAATCATAGCTATCGCTCGATCCCTGTGGAACAATACCCATACTTCCTGCATACTAGTTTTATACTTGTTTGAGCGCATCTTGAGATTTTATAAATTTGTTTTGATATTGCATACCACGGAAAAATGCTTGACATAGTGTAACAAATCCTTCGCCTTCTGTCCCTTAAGATATTCTTCATCAGCTAGGAAAAGAAGGTCATTTGACTTCTTCAAAAAGCTATTCGGCTCCTTGAAAGCAAACACCCCATGCGGGAATAGCACTAAAGTCGAATCAGGCCCTATCGGTGCAATCTCGATAGCCTTCCCTTTAAGATCGGCTTCGACAACCTTCATCTTCTTCATCATCCTCTGTGGGATCGACTCCGGAGGAGAGTCAAAGTTCGGCTCGTCAGCCACCACGATAGCCTTCTCTTTCGACTCTTAAGCCACCGACTTCTTTTTATCCAGCTCAGCAGGTCGCCTTTTATTCATGGCCTCCCTCTGAATCTTCATTGCCTCGTCAGAGTCATACATATTAAACTTCACGTTTGACATCGACTTGTTTGCGAAACAACATTCGAAGTCAGTTATAGGGGTTAAAAACTGCAAGGAAAAATTAGGGTTTTGAAACAATTGCAGCGGATAGGAATTTCAAAATTTTTCCTTTAGAAAACATATTTCGGAACCGGATTTTCTATATACACGTAAATAAAAAAAATACTTGAAGTATACATGAATGTTCTCTTAAAGCTTTGATTCTGATTTTACCACCAAGCCTTCCGACCTATGACCCGCGATCTGATAGCTTTTGTATGGGCACGTCACGGATATAGATAGGACTAGAGGGAGGTTACAGAACAAGAAGACAACCCCTTACCCTCTCCTTAGGTGTTCGACTGGCTCCTACAAGAAGAAAAAAAAGAAAGAAAAAATTTCTTATGGTTTTGATTGCACCCCTCTTTCTCTGTATTAAGTTTTTGGTTGCTTTTGTTTCCTGATAAGTGTCTATTATATATCAGGATCCTAGGGTTTGGTTGTCCAAGTTAAAATAGGATTTAGAATCCTCTTTTAATTCGGTCACCACTAGGACTTGAACCTGTGACTACTAGGATTTAAAATAATCTTTATTATTTTTAATCCTTTTGTATTAGTCATGGTTCGAACCTGTAATCTCCTATTAATAATTAAATAATTAATAATTCTTAATTATTAATATAATTCAGTTATAAATATATACTAATCAAATAATCATAACATTTAATTAGTTCCCTGAATTTATTCGTGTCACTTTCGTAACACAATTAATTGGAATATCCAATTAATTAACCGTGACCCTTGTTACCAATAACCATAAAGGGCTAGCAAAGTGACCTAACTGACCCACAGTTTTGAGCTCCAATAATACCCAGAAATATTAATTAAACTTTTCAATTAATATTTCATGATTATTAACATCGGAGTTACTCAACTAAAAACCCGAGGCTGCACTCTCGAAACTGCAGATGTATTACACATACTGAAATCTCAGTGTCCATCGATATAGCTATTATATATGTTACGATCCTCCACGAGTAGTTCATAATCAGAACCATGTCATAAAGTTCGTTATACCTCTATAATTATATCTTTTCATTTAATTAACGTTGATTCTTTAATGGATAATTATATCGTATCTTCCATTAAAGAAGAATGAGAGCGCTCTTAATTAAGAGGAACCACTCCTCTACTTCTCGCAAGAATCAGTGGATTCCTCTATTGTGTGCAAACCTTTCCAGCCACAAGCTAAACAGTGACTCCAAGATACAGGAGTTATTGATCGGGAATGTTACTCCGATCTCACTCATGGTACATCAAAAGCCATGATCCAACCTGAAGGAGTCAGTAAGACACTCAGGATTAGGATCACCCATATACAGCCATCATTTGTCAAAAAATATGAATCTCTTCATTTAACGGATCTTGATGAGAGATTCATATAGATCGTGGCCCAATCCTATATGATCTCATCATATAAAGTACCTTCATCCCCATGTCACTACATGAGTAGTCCAGGATAAGACCACTGTACATTACGAAATGGACCACAGCAGTAGATTAGCCACAAACAAAGTACCCAGCTTTATTTGCTCTCTACGGATTCTTTAGATTGCACATCTCAAACTGAATCCTTCTGTATATGACACTCATATACTCATTTTGAGATTACATTCAGCAATCTTGGATGTTTTGCACATACGATAAAAGCGTACAGATGTTAATAAATCAATATTTATAGAATGAAAAAACAACTTCTTTTATTCATGTTTTCTTAACATTTACATATTAAAAGCTTAAAGGCATGAATACCAACAATCTCCCACTTACACTAAAGCGGTTGAGACATCTCTCATAATCCTAGACCTTCTAGGTGACCTTCAAACACTTTAGCTATTAAGGTCTTTGTAAATGGATCAACCAGGTTGTCTTGCGAAGCAATTTTGGTGATGGTCACGTCTCCTCTCTACACTATCTCCCTAATGAGATGATATTTCCTCTCTATATGCTTCCCTATTTTGTGGCTTCTTAGTTCTTTAGGAATTAGCCACAACACCACTATTATCACAATAAAGTGTGATGGATTTATTCAAATCTGGAACAACTTACAGATCACTCAAAAACTTACGGAGCCATAGAACCTCCTTAGCTGCTTCATAAGCCGCTACATATTCGGCCACCATGGTGGAATCATCAATACAAGATTGCTTGACACTTCTCCATACTATGGCTCCACCACCAATGGTGAATACTGACCTAGACGTAGATTTCCTAGAATCCTTGTCTGATTGAAAGTCAAAATCTGTATATCTTAATGGGATCAAATCCTGTCTTGAACATACAAGCATGTAATTTCTCGTTCTTCGAAGATACTTGAGAATAATCTTTATAGCAACCCAATGATCCAATCCTGGGTTGGGCTAGAATCTGTTGGCTATTCCAACTGCGAAGCAGATGTCAGGTCTCGTGCATAACATAGCATACATGCGACTGCCCACAGCTGACACATAGGGAAACCGTCTCATATCCTCAATTTCTTAAGGTATCTTAGGACATTGTTCCTTAGGCAAGTAAACTCCATATCTAGAAGGTAAATTACTTTTCTTGGAGTTTTCCATCGAGAATTGCACAAGTATCTTATCGTTATACGATACCTAAGACAATGCTAACAGTTTGTTCTTGCTATCCCTTATTAATTAGATCCATAGAACATAACTTGCCTCTCCCAAATCTTTCATTTGGAATTGGTTAGCTAGCGGCCCTTTCCTTATGATAATATTCCTACGTCATTCCCAATGAGTAAGATATCATTAACGTAAAGGACCAGGAAAACTACATTCTTGTCAACGATTCGCTTATAGACACATGGTTCATCAACATTTTGCTCGAAACCATTGGTTTTAATAGCAATATAAAACATAATGTTCTAAGATCTAGATGCTTGCTTCAGTCCATAAATGGACCTTTGTAGTTTGCAAACTTTTTGCTCTTGATCTTGGGACATAAATCCCTCTGATTGCATCATGTAGATGCTCTCATCAAGTTTGTCATTCAAAAATGCAATCTTGACGTCCATTTACCAAATTTCATAGTCAAAATATGCTGCAAAGGATAAGAGTATCCTAATAGACTTAAACATAGCCACTGGTGAGAAGGTCTCTTCATAATCGACCCCTTCTTTTTGGGTATAACCCTTTGCCACTAGCCTTACTTAGAAGATCTCTACCTTTCCATCTACTCCTCTCTTTCTCTTGTAGATCCACTTACACCCAATGGGTTTTATCCTATCAGGTAAGTCTACATGTTCTCAGACTGAGTTAGAGTACATAGAATCCATCTCGAGATTCATGGCTTTAAGATATTCCTCTTTGTCAGAATCTTCCATTGCATATTTAAATGACAATGAATCTTCCACACTATTATCATAGACAACACCCTATGCCTCTCCAATACCTAAATAGTGATTAGGTTGTCGTACAACTCTCCCACTATGTATAGGCATAATTGTGTTCTGACTAGGAATCGTCTGACTATTATACGTTGATGGAACAACAATTTTGTCAACAACCTTTGTTGACTGAGCACTGGTCGTACCAGGTTCTAATTCATTTAACGCAAGAAACGTTACATTTTTCGGTACAAACACTTTGTTATCTTGAGGACTATAGATGTTTCCTCCTTTAGTCTCTTTGGAATAACCTACAAACAGGCATACCTGTGAACGAGGTTCCAACTTTCCACGTCTGTTCTTCAGCATATGTATTGGACTCCCCTATATGCGAAAATGTCGCAAACTAGCTTTACGACCATTCCATAACTCTAGAGGAATCTTAGGAACATATTTGGATGGAATGACATTTAATATGTAGGCCGCCGTCTGTAGTGTATAACCCCAAAAAGAGTTTGGTAATGATGAGAAACTAATCATAGATCTCACCATTTCTATCAGGGTCCTGCTTCACCTCTCTACAACACCATTCTGTTGTGGTGTTCCAACAACTGTGAGTTGGGATACAATCCCATGCTCAACCAAGTAGTCCTCAAACTCTTGGTCAAGATACTCACCTCCACGATCTGATCTTAGAGCTTTAATTGTTTTGCCTAATTGGTTCTCAACTTCAGCTCAAAATTCTTTGAACTTTTCAAAAGTTTCTGACTTACACTGCATTTGGTTAACATATCTATATCTAGAGTAATCATCAATAAAGGTGACATAATACTCATAACCACACCTAGCTTTAACATTCATTGGTCCACAGACGTTTGAATGTATAAGCTCTAGTGATTGTGTGGCTCTAAGCCGTTTTCTAGTAAAAGGTCTTTTTGTCATTTTACCTTCTAAACAGGACTCACAGACAGGTAAAGTGCCGATCTTTAACTGACTTAAAGGTCCACCTATTATTAGTCTAGCAATCCTGTCAAGGTTGATGTGGCTAAGTCTCAGATGCTGCAGATACGTTTCATTATCTGGAGAAACCTTTTGTTAAGCAATTCAGTGTTAAGCAGTGATGCATAAATTGATAGTCTTAAAACATACGAGTTGTTTTCAATCAAACTGGAACAAATATCCAAACCCTTTCTAGAAACAATTACTGATTTATTATTAAAAGAAACTGAACATAAACGTTCCAATAATCTGGATACATAAATCAAATTTCTTGAAAATCCAGGAATGTAATAAACATTATTTAAAGAAATAAAACAACTACTAAATTGAAGTCTGACTTCTCCCACTGCTCATGCTGAAATGATATCCCTTGTTCCAACACGCATTGAGAAGGTACCCTCATCTAGCTCTGTCAAAGAAGCAGTTTACTATAAAGAAAAACAAATATGGTTAGTGGCCCTGAATCTACTATCCAAGGTAAAATATCATCTTTTCCACTAAACAAGATTCAAGGAAAAGTAAATATGATTTACCTTTCATTTTCTTCTTATTGGAGAGCTCATCGAGGTACTGTGGACAGTTTCTCTTCCAATGACCTACCTTATCGCAATGGAAACATTTTCCCATTGCTTTTTCAATTGTGGTGCTCTTTTTCTTTTTTTGAACTTGCTTCTTCTTGGGCTTAGCCTTTGCTTTTCCAGTAGACCTCTTTCTCTTCTTTGAACCAGAAGATGATGGCTCAGCAACATTTGCCTCGCTTATCTTACCTTTGTTGTCCTTGAGCATGAACTCAAAGGTTGTGAGGTCATTAAGCAACTGGGCCAGGCTAAACTTCAACTTGTTCATCCCAAAGTTCCTTCTGAACTGGTAAACTCTTCGAAAGAGTTGTTAGTATGATGCTCATCTGGCTAGGCTTATTTATGGCCCCACTATTGACTTCAGCTGTATTGAAATGGGACATCATGCCCAGGACATGTTCTCAAACTAATGGTCCCTCCTTCATACGAGCAAGCATTGCAGAACGAACAACTTTATGCCATTTTTGCTCAGAAGGTTGCCCAAACATAGCCTGCAATGACTCTATCATCTCAAATGTTGTAGTCTTTGCTTCGTGCTTCGAAACAAGCACTTCGGTCATGCTAGCTAGCAAATAAATACTGGTCTTTTCATCAGCTGAAATCCATTTCTCGTGGGCCTCACGAACAGCTCGTGCTGTGTTGGCTACAAGCTGTGGAGGACATTCCTCTATAAGCATAAAATTTAGGTCTTCGGTGACTAAGATTGGATTAATGTTATTCTTCCATTTAGTAAAGTTCTCCCAATCAATTTTGTTAACGGAAATTTTACTTAAGGTGAGAAATCTCAGTTAACACCCTCAAGACCACTACCACGTAGGTGGTGGCCAAGATTTATTGTATGTGTAGCAATGATTTATAAAATGACAAGAAAGCAAGAATATTTTATTGAACGTGCATGGTATACAAATACAGAAATTCTTTTATCTTTGCTCTCAACTCTCTCTAGGGAATGGTTGATTGTTTGTCGTGTGCCTGTCGAATAACAGTCTCCTCTTTTTCACTTTCTTTCTTTTATATTTATACATAGTTTGTAGGTCAAACAGACTGATTCTCCCCTTGATTTTCTTAGTCTCTCCCGTCCTTATCTGGCGGGATTTCTTGTTTTAATGTCATTGACTTTGCCGAATTGAGAGTATCGTGGTGAAGATCAGCTTATTTCCTTTTTGGATTCTAATACTTGTTCTGCATATAGGTAACATTTCCAGATATGATTCAGTGTATCCCTCGTATCCTTTCAGCATGATCCTTTATAGAGGTTGTTGAATATGGCATGGTGTGGTGCACCAACCAGTGAGGTTGGTTAGTGTTCTGACCTTGATACCTGAGAAGTTTCATCCAGCTTGGAGCTAGATCTGGCTTCCCTTGACCCTTTCAAAGCTAGGTATGGCTTTCCCTGACCTTTCAAGTCTAGGTGCGGCCTTCCTTCATCCAGCTTAGAGCCAGGTCTGGCTTCCCTTGACCCTTTCGAAGCTAGGTGTGGCTTCCCCTGACCTTTCGAAGCTAGGTGCGGCCTTCTAGGGACATTCTTCTGTGTTAATCGAGGTACAGGCGAGTCTCTGGAGCGTATGCGAGGTGTCCTTGACTTCGGGGAGCTTCTAGCTTTGGTGATGCGGGCTAGATGTGATCGTTCCGGGCTCTATCCCGGATGTTTCCGGTGCCCGTCCTTGTTCCTGGGGTGATATCGTAGTTCGGCTCTGGATAGAGAGGTCTCCTGGTGGAAACTCTCGGGTATGGAACCAGGTCTGGGAGGTGGAAAATTTTCCTTTGGTCCTTAGCCAATTTTGGCTATTAACAGAAGTCCCCTCTGACTTGAACACCAGACGTCGAGCTCGGGGTTGGGGTCAGATTTTTACTTTATTTGGGAAATCTTCCTCTTTTTACCGTTACCAAAATATTGGGGAAATTTCTTCATTTGAGTGACGTGATGCGAACCAATTAATTTATCTACGCATTAATCTGATTGCGATACGGCAGTCCCCGAGATTTTTTACCGTTACCAGAATCTCGGGGAGATCTTCCTCCTAACTGCGTAAGCGATGTGGCGTGAGATGATTACCCGCTGTTGAGTTTAATCCGGTTACGTTACTGTAGTCGATTTTTTACCGTTACCAGACGCGTATCTCGGTAGCTCGTGTTGTTGCCCTCCTGCCTATATATATGTCTATTTTCCTCCTCATCTTCCTCACATCTCTTTGAGCTAAAAAAATTTTTGCTGAGAAATATTTCCATAGCCTTTCCTCCAAGCTTGCTTCTTTCTTCATTCTTCGTCCTTCTTGGCTTTTACAATGTCGAAAAACAATCGTGACTCAGCTGATTCCATACTCGACGGCGAGGAGGTCGTCAGTCTTACTCTGGGGAAGCAGACTAGGAGGAGTTCTGACGGCGACGGTTCCCCGCCCACCTTGCAACGTCGTTAGTCAAGTAGGAATGTATTCATCGGGACTGGGTTCTCCAACCATCCCGACCACCCTTTGGATATCGTCGATGATGACTCCGACAAAGAAGCAGACGGTGACGCCGTGGGGGAGTGTCGGGTCTCGGCTCCTGGTCCCCTTGTGGAGAGGCTCCCTCCTTACGATTTCCGAGTTGTCCCAGATTCCACCGTGGACCCGGTGTCGATTGATCGCTTGAGGTCAAAGTCCGGCATCCCCGACAGCGTATCCGTCTCGGTGCCTCCCAAAAATTACGAGTTCTTCAATCCCCCTAAAGGAGTGCTTCCGATTCATGTGGCCGCTCTTGAGAACGGGGTCAGGCTTCCCCTCCATCCGACCTTTCGGCGGGCTCTCAACGCCATCCAGCTCGCTCCCCTCCAGTTGACGCCTGGCTTCTGGAGGTATCTAATTAGTTTCCTTGTATTATGGAGGGAACAATGCCAGATGAGTAAGGTGACGAGAGAGCCGGGTGCAGAGGAGCTGGCCTATCTCTTCCAGATCGGGAGCTTGTCAGGGGCTCCTCGAGGCCAGTTCTATGCCAAGGCCAAGAACAAGCTCAACTTCATCGTTCCTGGTGCCTCGAAAAAGGACCCTGCATGGAAAGAAGAATGGATCCTGGCGGGGTATGACTGGGGCAGCTCGATTTTTATCGGAGGGCATGAATTCGAGGTTCCCACGGCTTTCAGTGACAAGCCCTCCTGGGACCGAGACTCCCTACCTTCTGAGTCCGAAGCCGTTTTAAAGACTATTCTAGCCCGGAATTATTTGAATCCTAAGTTCCCTACTGCTGAAGCTTTTGATCCTCGTAGGGTGAACAAGTATTTGCGGATTTCAGACGCTATTCCTCCCTTGTAAGTGTCATTGAGTTGTTTGCCTTATTACTTAGCTTGGTTCTAAAGTTTTCTTTTTTAATCTGCTTATTCACAGTTTTCGTCGTGGAACCGGCCAGCTGTCACATCTCACGCTCCCCTCAAGGTGGAGTTTCTCTTCCCTCCTCCGGGGTCGAACCCACTCTGGTTTCGTCTATCTCTCCGGCTGGGTCTAAGATGGCCACTCTTGCCTCGCGGGCTTTCCGGGCTTTGGGTAAAGCTCACAGGTGGTTGGCCCGGCTACTTCTGCTCCCTCGGCCGTGGCCGCCAAAGTTGCTACCCCTTCAACTCAAGCACCTGATTCTGCTGCGCTTCCAACAACCAAGGCATCAGGAGGGCTATCCAGCTATTTCCTGGTCTTGAAACTTTTATGTTGAGTTTCTCATACAAGGGTGTAATCACTAATGTTGAACATAGTTGGAGACAAAGATGGAGGAGAAAAGGAAAATGACTTTATTGATGATCGAGATGTAGTACATCTTTATTAGGGTCGGTAATGAAAACTAAGTGGGGGCAGTATACTGGAGAACTCCCTTCAGGGGTAGAATTTCCTCAAATGATCTGCATTCCAAGTGTGGTCGATGGATCGTCCGTCCATGTCTTCAAGTTTATAAGCTCCATTGCGAATAACTAGCTTTATCAAATATGGCCCTTCCCAATTGGGACTTAAGACTCTATCCGACCTTTTCCGAGTGTTCAGGGTCACCTTCCTAAGTACCAGATCCCCTTCTTTGAAGTTCTGGGCTCTAACCTTTTGGTTGAAGAATCTAGCGATCTTGCTCTGGTAGATCGCTACTTTCTCTGCTACCCGGTCTTGTTTTTCTTATAAGAGGTCTAGATTAGCCCGGAGCTTGACTTCATTGCTTTCTGGCTCAAAGTGCTGTACCCTGAACGAGGTCAACTTATGCTCAATGGAGAGGACTGCTTCAACTCCGAAAGCCAGGGAGTAAGGTGTCTCCCCGGTAGCTGTTCTTTTTGTAGTCCGGTATGCCCAGAGGACCTCTGGTAGCTCTTCGGCCCACTTGCCTTTCTTCTGCTGTAGCTTCATTTTCAGAAGTTTCTTAATAGTCTTGTTGGTGGATTCTACCAGCCCGTTAGTCTGGGGATGAGCAACGGAAGCGAGTCCGAGGTCGATCCCCAATCCTTTGCAGAAGTCTTTGAATCGGGCGTTGTCGAATTGCTTTCCTAGGTTGGCTATAATGATGAGAGGGGTCCCGAATCTGCATACCACGTTAGTCTTGATGAACCTGGTTGTATTCTTTTCTGATATTCGAGAAAGAGTTCCTGCCTCGACCCATCTTGTGAAGTAGTCGATAGCCAGGATAGCATGTTTCATCTGTCCAGGAGCGGTAGGAAGTGGCCCAATTAGGTCGATTCCCCACATGGCAAAGGGGTAAGGTGAATTGAGGGACGACAGTCGCTCGGGTGACTGGTGGTTCAAATTTGAAGTTCTTTGACAAGGTTTGCAGGATTGCACAAAACTCTTTGCGTCTTGGTGGATGGTCGGCTAATAGTACCCCATACGAAGCACCTGATAGGCTAGAGCTTCCCCACCTATGTGGTTCCCACAGTCCCCAGAGTGGACCTCTTTCAGTGCCCACTTAGCATCATCGGGATGTAAGCACCTAAGTAAAGGGAGGGATCTGCCCCTCCTGTAGAGGTATCCGTCCACCATACAGTATCGAATCGAGAGTCTCTTAATTCTTCGGGCTTGGTCGGGCATTTCGGGAAGCTCTCCTTCAAAAAGGTAAGCGACAATTGGGTCCATCTAGCAAGGCAGGCGATCCTGGGAACAAATTTCTCCATTTGTAGCTATGCTTGGCTGGGTGATTACTTGGAGGGGAATTCCTCTTGGTAGAGATTGGCCTCCGTTCGCCGATATTTTAGCCAGAACATCTGCGCGATGGTTTTGGTGTCGAGGCACCTGATCGATCTTGAGTCCCTTAAATTTGCTTTTTAGCAGCCGAGCTAGATTTAGGTAGGCAGCCATATTATCTCCCTTTGCCTGGTAGACCCCAGTCACCTGGTTTACAACAAGCAACGAATCGCTCTTGATCTGCAGGTAGTCGGCCTTTAGTTCAATGGCTACCTTCATCCCGGCTAGGATGGCTTCATATTCCGCTTCGTTGTTGGTAGCTTTAAACTCGAATCTGAAACAGTGACAGAATTCAGTCCCCTCCAGATCTATTAAAACTATGCCAGCTCCTCCCCCGGCTCGCCCGGATGCTCCATCTGAAAAGAGGATCCATGGCTTGCAGTCTTCCGGCCAATTCTCGACCTCGGATATCTTCTTAGGGACCTCGTTTGATACTGAGGGATCATCTGGATCTGGGATCGCTGAGAATTCTGCCACGAAGTCGGCCAAAGCCTGTGCCTTAATCGTAGTCCGGGGCTTATACTTTAGGTCAAACTGAGTGAGCTCTAGTGCCCATAAGACTAGCCTCTCTGACACGTCTGGTCTTTGCAAGAATTGGCGGAGGGGTTGGTCTGTCACCACTGCTATTGTGTGAGCCTGAAAATAGGGACGGAGTTTCCTCGCTGAGATCACCAGAGCATAAGCGAGCTTCTCCAGGAGAATGTAATTCCTTTCTGATTTGGTCAAAGCATGACTCACATAGTATATGGGTCTTTAAAAACCGTCGCTACAATCCTTGGCCAAAGCCCCGCTTACTGCAGTTTCTGATACGGCCAGGTAGATCTGCAACTCATCTCCGAGAACTGGCTTGACTAACAATGGGGGGCTTGTTAGGTACTCTTTTAAAGCTTGAAACGCATGTTCGCTCTCCTAGCTCCATTTCATGTTCTTCCCCTGTTTGATGGCCTTGAAGAAGGGGAGACATTTATCGGTGGAGTGAGAGATAAACCTGTTGAGTGCCGCCACCCGTCCAGTCAGAATCTGTACTTGCTTGAGCGAGGTCGGGGATTCCAGGTCCAAGATAGCTTTGATTTTTTCTGGGTTGGCTTCTATACCTCTCTCATGAACCATGAAGCCCAGAAACTTCCCTGCTGTTACCCCAAAGGCACATTTGGAGGGGTTCAAACGCATCTTGTTGTCCCTCAGTATGAGGAAGGTTTTGCGAAGGTCTTCCTTATGTCCCTTTGTGGTTGGGGATTTCGTGATCATGTCGTCGATGTACACTTCCATCGTCCTTCCTATCTCGGGCTTGAACAGCTTGTTAACCAACCGCTGGTATGTGGCCCCCGTATTCTTCAAACCAAACAGCATCACCTTGTAGCAGTATAAGCCCTGTCCAGTAATGAAACTGGTCTTGTCTTGGTCAGCCGGGTACATTTTAATTTGGTTTTATCCTGAGAATGCGTCCATAAAACTCAAAAGTTTATTTCCGGATGTGGAGTCTACTAGCTGGTTGATCTTTGGTAAAGGAAAACTGTCTTTCGGACAAGCCCGGTTGAGGTCGGTGTAATCGACACACATACGCCATTTCCCATTCACCTTCGTGACCATGACCACGTTGGCGATCCATTCGGGGTAACACACCTCTCTGACGAACCCTGCTTTGATCAATTTATCAACCTCTTCCTGCACCGCCGGGTTCCTATCAGCATTGAAGTGACGCCTCTTCTGCTTGACGGGCTTGACTGTTGGATCTACTGCTAGTCGGTGGGTGGCCAACGATGCCGGGATTCCAGGCATTTCATCATGGTTCTAGGTGAAGATGTCGCTGAATTCCCTGAGAAGGTCAATCAGCCCTCTTTTGTACTTCTAGATCAAGGGTGGCTCCGACCTTGACGACCTTGGAGGGATCGTCATTCCTGATAGGTATCTCTTCTAGTTTATCTACGGGCTGCCCGCTGGCCCATTCCTTACTCCGTTCTTCCTCGTAGGGCATGATAGGTTCGCTCTCCGGATGCCTAGGATGCTCTGCGGGCTCCTTCTCCTCTTGGATTATCTAGGATGTATCCATGTCTTCCTGGACTAATGTCACATGTACACATTGTTTCGCTAAGGCTGTAGGATTGGCAGATACTGCGTAGCATTTCCTGGCTACCTGCTGGTCTCCGCGTACCTCTCATACTTTGGTTCCAGTCAGGAATTTCAGTACGTTGTGATATATGGACAAGACTCCCTTCAAGGAGGACAGGAATGGTCTCCCTAGGATGGCGTTGTAGGCCGATGGGGTATCCACCATACCAAAGTCGGTCATAACATTCTGTTGGAGCGGGGTGATCCCGATGATTACTGGGAGGATCATTGACCCCACTGGTATGATCGAGTCCCCAGTGAAATCGTGAAGCGGAGTGGTACAGCTGTTGTAACAACGTTGCTTCAGGTTCAATTTTTCCAGGGTATCCTTGAAGAGGATATCTACACTGCTACCTGTATCCACGAGCACGCGATGGACCAGACAGTTGGTGATTTGTATCGTGATTACCATAGGATCATCATGAGGTTGCACAGTGTTGAAGGCATCTGCTTCAGTGAATACGATCTGTGGTGATTGGGAGGGCTCTGTCGGGCTCTGGCTGACTTCGAAGATCCCTCGGCTTTCTTCGATGCGGGGAACCTTTCTTGCGTGGTTTTTCCGGGAATTATTGGAAACTCCAGCTAATGTAGGACCTCCGCAGATAGTGTGTATCACCTGGATCTGTTGCATTAAGTCAGCCTGCTCCCCTTTCCTCCTTTCCAGTGTCCTCACAGATTTCGGCTTGTACCTCCCTCCCAGTCCTGATATTATCTCTGACCTGTTGCAAGAACTCAATCAAGGATCCTCCCCTTATCAGGGCTTCAATCTGGTTGCGCAAATTATAGCACTCTAAGGTGTTGTGGCCCATATCTTCGTGGAAGTCGCAGTACTTGTACCGGTTTCTCCTGTCAGCTGAGGCCTTCATGGGAGCGGGCTTTTGGAGCAACCCTTTATCTCGTATGGCAAGTTAGACTGTTTCCCTGGAAGCATTCAAAGGGGTGTAGTAGTCATACCCTTTTTCCCCTTGCATTACTGGAGCCACGGTCCTGGGAGGCGGCGAAGCCCGGGGAGGGGTTCGTTTTGCTGGATATCTTTCTGGCCTATGCAGAGGAGCAGGGAGGCGATAGGTCGACCTGTTGGGAGGTTTATTAGAGTTTTCTGTGCTGGCTCAAATTTGGGGGCTTCGTTCTTCAAACGCTTCGCCGTTCTCATGTCGTCGTGTTCCATCTTGACCTTGAGTTGTTCGTCGATCTCGACCTGCTCAAGAGCCCGGTCGTAGGCCTCCTGGTAAGTCTCGGGAGGTCTCTTGGCGAAGGAACGGAAAAGCTTTCCTGCCCATAGATTTCGCCTGAAGTTGGTGAGGGTTTCTTTTTCAGTGAAGACTCCCATTTGTATGACCTCCTTGTGAAATCGCTCCACGTACGATCGAAGAGTTTCACTCCGTTCCTGGATCACATATTGGAGGTGTATGGGATCTTTTGGGCGAGGTTTGACTCCTTGGAATTGTGAGCAAAAATCTGTTGATAATTTCGTGAAAGAATCCATGCTACCAACGGGCAGTTTCCTGAACCAGGTTTTCGAGTAGTCGGTCAAGGTCGTTGGAAACATTCTGCATATAGCTGCTCTGGTAGTGTTCTGGACCTCCATCTGTTGAACGGAGCTCTCTAGGTGGCTTAGAGGATCTTCCGTTCCAGAGAACTTATCTACTGGCATTTTGAATTTTGAGGGGAGCTCTGCTTCCCGGATCCTCCTAGTGAAGGGAGAGTTCATCTCGCTCAGGGGATCCTTTTTGTCCTCCTTATTCTTTCCCTTCCTTATCTGCTGGACCTCTTTTTGTAGCTTTGCCAGCTGATCCCTCAGTCGCTTGTTCCCAGGTCTCTTCAAGTTAACCTCAGATTCCTCACTGTCGATTCTTTCTGATGAACTGGAAATTTCTATCCGGTCCTCCTCCTGGACATGATCCACTCGGGGAGTTTGTCTACTTTCCTCCTCTAGGGCTCGGGCAGTTCTCCTGAATGTAGTTAGATGAGATAGCCCTCGTGGCTTCCGGGTAAAAGCATCTGCGGCAGACTTAACTAGCCTGTGTTGATATTGTGAAAGTCTTTTCGGAACTGGGGGCATGGGTCCCAGCCTATCCCGGATCAAACGTTGGGGCCCTGATCTATCTCGAGCCGGCTCTGGAAGGGGAGGTCCCAGGCGATCGAAAGCAGGTGGTCTAGCTCCAAGCCTGCTCGGCTCTCCCTGATCATTCAGGTTGGTTGGCTGGATCGTTATTCCTTCAGCGAGAAGGCGGACGCGGATGGATTCTACGAAGGCCGCCGCTTGTTGGTCGAGTGCTGCCTGGCTTACTATAGGGTGGCTAGTAGCCCGCGTATTGGTTGTCTAGATCGGAGCTTGACTACTATATCCAGACTTTCTCCCATTTCTTGGGGCTTTTCGTGTTAGCCTCGCCGGAGGTTGCTCCGGGACTCTATGCTGGCCTTGGGAGGAGCGGAGCCTTATAGTTCCTGTAAAACAACTGAAATGTAAATGCAAATAATTGGTTAATTGGGTGTAGGGTAATTTCCCACAGACGGCGCCAGAAAGTGTTAACGGAAATTTTGCTCAAGGTGAGAAATCTCAGTTAACACCCTCAAGACCACTACCACATAGGTGGTGGCCAAGATTTATTGTATGTGTAGCAATGATTTATAAAATGACAAGAAAGCAAGAATATTTTATTGAACGTGCATGGTATACAAATACAGAAATTCTTTTATCTTTGCTCTCAACTCTCTCTAGGGAATGGTTGATTGTTTGTCGTGTACCTGTCGAATAGTAGTCTCCTCTTTTTCACTTTCTTTCTTTTCTATTTATACATAGTTTGTAGGTCAAACAGACTGATTCTCCCCTTGATTTTCTTAGTCTCTCCCGTCCTTATCTGGTGGGATTTCTTGTTTTAATGTCATTGACTTTGCCGAATTGAGAGTATCGTGGTGGAGATCAGCTTATTTCCTTTTTGGATTCTATTACTTGTTCTGCATATAGGTAATGTTTCCAGATATGATTCAGTGTATCCCTCGTATCCTTTCAGCATGATCCTTTATAGAGGTCGTTGAATATGGCATGGTGTGGTGCACCAACCAGTGAGGTTGGTTAGTGTTCTGACCTTGATACCTGAGAAGTTTCATCCAGCTTGGAGCCAGATCTGGCTTCCCTTGACCCTTTCGAAGCTGGGTATGGCTTTCCCTGACCTTTCGAGGCTAGGTGCGGCCTTCCTTCATCCAGCTTGGAGCCAAGTCTAGCTTCCCTTGACCCTTTCGAAGCTAGGTGTGGCTTCCCCTGACCTTTCGAAGCTAGGTGCAGCCTTCTGGGGACATTCTTCTGTGTTAATCGAGGTACAGGCGAGTCTCTAGAGCATATGCGAGGTGTCCTCGACTTCGGGGAGCTTCTAGCTTTGGTGATACGGGCTAGATGTGATCGTTCCGGGCTCTATCCCGGATGTTTTCGGATCCCGTCCTTGTTCCTAGGGTGATATTGTAGTTTGGCTCTGGATAGAGAGGTCTCCTAGTGGAAACTCTCGGGTATGGAACCAGGTCTGGGAGGTGGAAAATTTTCCTTTGGTCCTTAGCCAATTTTAGCTATTAACAAATTTATCATTAGCAAGTATTTGAAGTAGTGCAGACAACATTGCTGAAATAAACATAAATAAAATAAAATTCATTCATTCCATACGTTCATATCATGTATTAAGATTCGGCATAATATTAAACATGATGCATGAACATGTTTAATGAACAAGAATAAACCTTAAAAAAAATGTTTCTACTCCACGACAATCCAACATTTCACAAGCAAGTGCCGCCTTGGGGTCAGGTCAAGTACTTGCATGTTGGATCGAGACATTCTCAATCGAATGATACACCAGAATAACTCTTTATTCTTATATCATTCAACCATCGCTTATTTTAGCCATGATTTTAATTAATCATTTAAATAAATCATTGTGAGTGTAACCCATCATTTTAGATCTCATGAACTTAACTTAGGGTCTGTCAATCCTAAAATACATCCAGAAATCCTATCCGTTAGGAAGTCAACCTTGATATTGACTCTCGTGGAAACCTTCCTTAGGGAGGATAAAAACAAAGTCGTCTCGAGACCCCACTTAAATCTCACGGCTTTGAACTAACGATGGAGACTGCGGGATATATTGTCATATATCCCTTTCCCACTCACTATTTTATGGTTAGGGTTTTCTAATTACTACGAGTATTGAAACTCTTTGTCCCTAGATTAACTTAGATTTAACGGCTATGAAAAATCTAAGTTTCTAGGTTATGGTACTAGAATATTATCCTATTAACATTTAATAAAATACCTGATTTTTAACATTTAAAAATTTAATTTATTAATGGAATTCTAATCTATATAAACTATTTAAACAGACTAGAATAAAATGTGTAATTTGCCAAGTTTTAACTATTAAAACTAAAAAACACATTATTCGGTCCAATTATTATTATGGCTTTAATAGAATTAATCCTAATAATGTATTGGGCCTAACTAATCTAACCAATTAAACTCTTTAATTAAAAGATTAGTTATTAATGAGAATTACCAAGTTTTTACTCCTAGAAACTAATCTCATTATTAATATCCAATTATGTGAAATTTCTATTTTAATCTCATTAAAAATAAAACACATAAATCATGGCAATTATGTATGTATGATATATTATAATGCTAGTGTAGGCACACATAATCTATATGGCATTCTTATGTATGACAATGCTTTTAAAAAAAAAATTAAGTCATCCCATGACTTCAAAATTAAGGCATACATAAGTTGACCGAGTACGATGGGTTGTCTAACTTAACAATTCTAATTACAAAAAATAATCCAAGGCATTCCTTGGTCTTCTTGCAAATCCATTGTCTTCAATATTCTTCAAGTCCACTTCCTTACATCTTTGGGCTTCCAATCAAGTCCAACTTGATTTATGTCAAGTGATCCATCTCATGGATAGAACCCTAAGGCTCATCACTTAATTTTAGCAGAATATATACTGCCCACGAAGCCCACAAGACGACCTTTCCTCAAGCCTCAAGGCCGCACACGTGCAAAGATGCACGCATCAGCCTTGGACGCGTCAAGGCTGTCCACTCGACTTCTTATGGGCTACCGCCTATTGTACCAAGGCCCAAGTGTTACTTTAACATGTAACCGAGGTCCAAGTATGGCCCAAAACATCCCCTGTGCCTGCGAACACGCAATTGTGGTAGCGACAGCCGCGCACACACATGGTGTGCGCAGCTCGTCGCACACGGCTGCTTGTTCACGCGCGTAGGGTTGTTTTTATTTAATTCGAATCCTTTTGAACATTATGATCTTCTTCGCAACATACACATAAAAAAATATACATACAAAACATATATCAAGAACATCCATTAAAAAATAGGCTTTCTTGATTACATAGATGAATAAAAAAAATAAACCTATAACCCATAAGACCATATAATTAACGACCAACCATGTTTTTATATATAAATAAATATATATATATATATATATATATATAACAATCATACAAATCTAGATTGTGCCTACACATATCATACATAACGAAATCAAAAGAAAACAACTTAAGTTTTTTCGTGTATATACAAAAATTTGCTCTGATACCAATTGTAGGGAAAAACTAGGGTTTTGATAAAATTGCAACAGGATAGGGTTTCAAAATCTTTCCTTTGGAAAACATATTTTTGGAACTGTATTTTGTATATGCACATATATAAAAAAAACTTGAAGTATACATGATTGTTAACGACAAGAGGTGTTTTCTTGTTTTCTGTAACCTCCATCTAGTCCTATCTGTATCCGTGATGTGCCCACACACAAGTTTCTGATTTCACCACCAAGCCTTCCGAACTATGACCCACGATTGATAACTTGTGTGTGGGCACGACACAGATACAGATAGGACTAGATGGAGGTTACAGAAAACAAGAAAACACCTCTTGCCCTTTCCTTAGGTGTTCGGCTGGCTCCTACAAGAAGAACAAAAAGAATTTTTTTTTTCCTTTTTTCTTTAGCCGCACCCCTCTGACGACTCTTCCATTTCCATATCTAGAGGTCATACTTAAGGCTAGGTTGAACCCAATATAGGAGTGTCTTTGCAAATAGTTATTTTTGGTGGAGCGAATGTTTTGGTGGTCATGAGTACCATATGTATCCATTTTCTTGCATCTCTCATATCCGCCATTTTATATTTATCACTTTAATCACCATTCTCATCCCTCCATGTTCTCTTATTTTTATAATCTTTATTTTTATGCTCTTGTTCTCTCACAGACACACCACTCTCACCCTTGCCATGTTCTTATTTACATTGCTTTCAATAATCACTAAAACGAGAGACAATCGACGAATAACACCTCCTTATGGACGATACCCTCGCTTACCGCTTTACTAAGTTTTCAAAACTTTAGAGTAGGACTTTTTATAAATATATTTTTGATCCACAATTTGTTAACGACACAATAAGCGAGTATCAACGGGTTAGCCTGATCGCTATAAATTTGTGTATATTTTGAGCATCTAATTCATCCCTTTATTGTTCGTATATCGGACATTTGTATGTTTTAACTATCCCTTTAAGTCGTTTACAGGTATTATTATTATTTAGGAGAAATTAGGACTTGATGAAGAATATAGGAGAAAACGAAGTCAAAATTGCATTTTTGGAGAACTCTGCTAGTTATATCTCGTAGAATCAACTCGCAGATCGTGTCCAAAAGACTCTGCCATTTCGAGATGCAACATCAACCTAGCAGAACGAAACTGCGAGTTATAACTCGCAGACCAAGGTAGCAGAACATAGGCAGAGAGTACTGCGAGAACATACTGCGAGTTATACCTAGCAGAAGGAGGTAGCAGCCAAACTAGATATTTTTCTACTACATCCTACAACGAGTTCTTTCTAGCAGTTCAGTTCTAGAGAAAAATTGCGGCACAAGACTACGAGTTCATCCTCGCATGAGTAGGTAGTAGTTCAGTTCTAGAAAAGACTGTAACTTGAGACTGTGTTCATCCTCGCAGAAGTATCACGCAGAGCAGTACCAAAAGACACTGCGAGCATATACTGCGATGTCATAGTCGCAGAGTCAAGTAGTAGAACAAACACAAATGAAGATTTGTGAGTTACAACCAGCAGAATAGGGTGGCAGATATTGAACTGACTTAGCTGCGACCTGTAACTGCGAGATCCAAGTCGCAGATCCAAGTCGCAGAAGCCAATCCACGTCACCCTGCAAGTGGACCTTTTGCAAGAACTTTTTCCCACTGTATAAACACCTTTTTCTTTCCTGAAAAAGTGTGTGAAAAGTAAGTGAGTGCAAGAAATTTGTAGCTAGAGTTAGAAATACCCTTTTCACAAATCACTTTATTTTGATCTTGTATTTTAGATTAAACACTTTAGTTTACATAAATTAGAATTAGAATCTTCTAAGTAGTGGTAAGTAAATCTACTATTTGTCAATCAAGCAAGGTTTTGTTGAGCAAGCTAGAGGAGAGCATTAAGAACACCATGAGCTTTCTTTATCTTTCTATTTTCTTTACTTGTATTTATTTGATAATGAGTGGCTAAATCCTTTTTGTTGAGGATTTAGTGATTATATATATGTGAACACCTTTTATAATGATCTATTCTCTCTTTTATCTATTTTGAGTTTGCACTTGTGCCTAATATATTCACATGTTAATTGTTGGGTATGAACTTTACTTAACATCCAAGCATGAATTGTTGTGCATGAATAGTTTATCTATCTCTTGGTTGACCAATCTTGAGTAGTTTGCACTTGAAACTCTTACATATAGATGGGTTAATGTTAGAATATGTGTTATGAACTTTGTTATTAGCATATTGCATCATTATCTCCTTAACTTATCTTTAGAATCTTTAAACCTAGCATTTACAAGCAATTTCTCATTAGCTTAACTTTCAGTGAATTATACTAGATCAATCACTAGAACACGTTCAAGTTCTTTGTGGGAATGATACCCTTACTTTTGTCCGCTATACTCGACAGTGATTCGTACACTTGCGAAGGGTTAATTAGACTCACGCATGCCATTACATGTAACTTAGTTTCTTGAGTACCATCATTTAGAGGTATGCTCGGAGTGCGTCATATGCTACCCGTGCACTATGGCCTTTAATTTACCACTTTTTGCACCACTTGTCCTTTTTGTCTGTCTTCTTGATTTTTCACTTAATGCCTGCAATATCAACAAAAGAGACATAAATACACATAAAACACCCAAGAACGAGACAAAGAGAAAGGATATGAGGGCCAAAATGTATGACATTTTTGGCTCGATCATACCATAGATTCTCTAATGAACAATTATATCCTATCTTCCATTATGGCAGAAGGAGGGCGCTCTTAACTGTTCATGCCCCGAATCAACCCTTAAGAGAACTACTCCTCTACTTCTCACAAGAAGGAGTAGATTCCTATATTGTATGCAATCATTCCCAGCCACAAGCTAAACCGTGACTCCAAGATACGAAGTTCTTGATCGAGAATGTTACTCTGATCTCACTCATGGTATTTCAAAAGCCAAGATCCAACTTGAAGGAGTAAGTAAGAAACTTAGGATTAAGCTCAATCATATACAGACATCATTTGTCGATATATATGAATCTCTTCATTTAACGGATCTTGGTGAGAGATTTATATAAATTGTGGCCCTGTCCTATATGATTTCATCATATAAGGTGCCTCCATTCCTATGTCACTACATGAGTAGTCTAGGATAAGACCACTGTACATTACGGAATGGACCGTAGCAGTAGATTAACCATAAATAAAGTACCTAGCTTTATTTGCTCTATACGGACTCTTTAGATTGTACGTCTCAAACTGAATCATTCTATATATGATACTCATATACTCAGTTTCATCTCTCTTATCTTATGTTGCACCTCGTCTACTTCTACCTTCCTCGCCCACCACCCATGGTAAAATGTTAATAAATCAATATTTATAGAATGAAAAAAACAACTTCTTTTATTCATGTTTTTATAACATTTACATATTAAAAGATTTAGGGCATAAACACCAACAAAAATGTCATACCACAAAGAATTTCAAATCCCCTCCTAACCTAAAAGTACGACACAAGATCCTTTACGAGAGGATACGGTGTCCGTGGCACATTTCATGTCGAATGAAACCACAAGGTACTAGGCTTAAGATTATCGTTCAGCAACATCGCTTTCCAAATCCTCTCACTAGCGCGTATCGCCAACATGTTGTTAGTAAGCTCGGAAGCGTCTGGACATGCTATTTTACTCTCCTTGTTCACTAAATCTACAAAATCAAACAATTTTATTAATACTAAGGAAAACATAAACTACCCAAAACGACGCTAGAAATTAGCACTCACCAGCTCGACTCCAAAAATAAGGATAGGTAAACTTCTGCTTCCCGAGAGAGCCATCTATTAAAGGACCCTTTGCAACAAAAAAAAAGGTATCCTTCCACTTCCTATCATTGGTCGTAAGGTTTGAGACAAGAAGTTTCGTACATGGTCTCAAACAGAGCGTGAATCAACCCTTCTTATGAGTATGTTGCTTTAAGAAATTGTTGCGTAGAAGTGAGCCTAATCCAAATTTTAATTCCTTCTTCTTGCGAAGGACGGTTAGATTCAAAGAATACTCCAACTATTAGGCATCAGCTGGCTAGGAGCAATGTCATAGAACACTAGCGTCATTCCAGCTAAGGAGGGAACAGGGAATCGAAATCCTTGTCGAAATAAATACTTGTAAAAGCACGTCCACCATGGAATGGCCCAGTTTGCTCGTTCATGCTTCTTCGCAGCAAATAGCTCAATAGAGTCAGGGATAATGTACATTACCCTCAAACAGTCCATGTCATCATCCATAAAATACGTTCTCCAGGGTTCTCACTAGTTAGAATGCCTAGCGGCCTACCCGAGAAGGATGACTCCTTGACTTTTATATGCTCCGTGAAGTCAATAAGGTGTGTTGCGGCTCGTACGACCCCAATCTCCACTAAGCCTAACCTATCTGGGTCTACAACATCTAATGGGTCAACTTATGGTGACCTGTTGTTCGACATCTATGGTGTCAGACTCAACACCCTCCATGACCTCGTCTTCTGAACCGCTAGAAGTCCAGGTGAAAACTAGGACTGAAGTCGTACTCTTACTCGTCGTACTCTCAATCAACATAATGCTTCCAAAAGCTGACAAACGCAGAGATACAAAAATCAAGCAAAGAACTAGAAGCTCCAAATCATATCCAAATCAGATCCTAAGGGCTTTTACAGGTTAAAAGTCAATCCAATAAAACCTTAAAAATTAAATCTAAATCGAATCTAGAATCCTACGACGACATGGTCCAGGAAAAATGTCCTAACTTAAGAACATGGTCTCCTTTGAGATTTCTTCGGACATTGAAGGTAACATAATTTGCTCTAATTCGGATTAGAGGTCCGCCTCTCTGTCCGCAAAAAATATTGAAGACGACTCCACCCTCAAAGGAGATCCCAGAGAAGAGGAACTGGTGTCTCATCAGAAGATGGAAGCTTTTATTTTCAACCGTACTTCGGATGAGGATTCACTTGTTTAGCCTTCCAACAGGAAAGGGAGAAAGAAATTTTGCTCTTCCAAGCTGCATGGGATGAAAACCAGCAGTGCCAGCAAAAGGGAGATAGTTACATGTGGAATTCAAGATAAGGATACTGCAATGTGGGGATTTCTAAATATAAGTGAAATTTAGAAGCTGAAATTGCCAATGTCATCGATAAGGGTATTTCCGAAGGTTTTGATTTCAAAAAATACACATATACATATATGTGTATAAAAAAATGTATATAAGAAGTAGATGGTATTTGATCGTTTATAACAAGTCTGGAGGAGAGCTCGATCAGATTAATGACAACTGGAATTTAGAGGTGGAGGTTGCTAAAGTAATTGAAATGGGTGCTTCTCTTGGATTCGATTTCAATTCAAAAGAGCAGGAAGTTGAGAATGAAATTAGGAGAAGGGAAACATAGGATGTGGAAAGGTTTGAAGAGTTAAAGGAGCAGTAATGTTTCGTCTTACTTCTGGTAGCCCGGGGGTTTCTATATTTTTATGATAGCTCTCTCTTGGAATGTTAGAGGGTTAGGGTGTGGTGAGAAAAAAAGAATGGTCAGAGAATCGGTTGTGAGACACAAACCTATGTTTCTTTTTATTCAAGAATCTAAGTGAAATCTCTATGAGGGTCTATTCTTAATAAGGGTGTGGGGGTTGAAACGGATGGCTCGGCAGGTGGTTTCATTTCGCTCTGCAATGAAAACTTGTTTCTTTATAAAGCTTGTATTACAGGACATCGTTATATAGCATTGGTAGGGGAGTTGAGAATGTTGAAAAAAAGGCCATTTTTTGTAATGTTTATGCCTCTAATGATGTTAAAGAGGAAGTCTTTATGAGATTTTCTTGTTGGTGCTTTGTCTTCTCTTCCTTTCCCGTGGTGTATTGGTGGAGATTTCAACACGGTCCTTGTTCCTTCTATGAGAAAAGGTGGAGTTTGTGTGATTGGGTCTCTAAGAAGTTTCAATGAGTTGCTTCTTCAGGCTAGATTGATTGACATTCCAATGGTTGGTCCTTCCTTTACTTGGTCCAACAACAGGGAGAATGCATCTTGGGCAAGATTGGACCGATTTCTTTTTTCCCCTTTTATGCTTTTATGGTTCCCAAAATTGATTCATATGGTCTGTCCAGAGAGCTTTCGGACTACAATGTGATCCTTATTAGCGAACCCCACGTGGATTGGGGGCCTAGCCCATTTAGGGTCCTTAATTCGGCAATTGAAGACAAACTATTGATGATCGATGCTATGGAAGGTTGGCAAAATTGTATGGACAAAGGTTCTAAAGGGTTTGCTCTTTTCTCTAAAGCTAAGGTAGCCAAAATACGGATGAAGAGATGGTTGTGTAAGAGGAATCCGGAGAATAGTGATCTGAAAATCCTTGAAGATAGGTTGACAACCTTGGAAGCCATGGCTTTACGTGAGGGTTGGTCGGTGGTTTTAAGAAAATAAAGGATGGATATCATGGCTAACTTTTGGAAGAGGCTCCATATTGAAGAGCAAAAATGGAGGCAAAAGTCTCAAGTTTGGTGGGCGTTGGATGGTGACAAAAATTCAAAATTCTTCCATAGTATTTTTCATTACAACTAGAAGAAGAATTATATTTGGGAGATGAATTTAATGGGCTCAGATACTCTAAACCGCGGCAAATTAGAGCCGGTGTTTTTGATTTTTTTAAGAGCCACTACAAGAGTGTGAGCTGGTGCAGACCAAAGATTCTTAATCTTAAGCTCAGAACCTTGGCGCAAAAAGACAAGGAATCACTTGAGGAAGCTTTTAGTGCGGATGATGTTTGGCTAGCTTTAAGTAGTTGCAACGGGAATAATGCCCCTGGTCTGGATGGATTAAACTTAAACTTTATCAAAAGAATTGGGAGGTGATTATAGAAGATTTTATGAAGTTTATTAGAGATTTCCACCATGACTGTTCTATCATTAAAGACTTAAACAAAACTTTTGTTGCTCTTATTCCCAAGATTGAAAAACCGGAATCCATGAAGGACTTTAGATCAATCAGTTTGGTTAGCTCGATGTACAAGATTTTGGCGAAGGTTTTGGTTAACCGTCTGAAGAAAGTAATGAATTCGATCATTGGGGATACTCAGATGGCCTTTGTTAAGGGTAATCAAATAGTTGATAGCTTTGCCATTGCCAATGAGATAATTCACTCTTGGAGAAGAGAAAAAGTGGGGAGGGGGTCTCTTAGTCAAACTTGACTTTAAGAAAGCTTACGACAGTATGGATCATTCGTTTCTAGACTCGGTTATGGAAAGTGTGGGCTTTGGTGCTCAGTGGATGGGCTAGATGAGGATTGCATTTCGTCCTCTTCGTTATCTATACTGGTTAATGGATGTCCAACCGATCAATTCAATATGAAAAGAGGGTTGCGGCAAGGTTATCCCTTATCACCTTTTCTTTTTAATATTGCTATTGAAGCGTTGAACTGTCTTTTCATCAAAGCCGTGGACTCTAACTTTATGAGATGAGTGAGTTTCAGCTAGAATAAGGCTCATGTGACACATCTCTAGTTCGCATATGACACTATCATCTTCTTAAAACCAAAGGTGGAGTTTCTCTTGTAAGTGTCTCATTTTATGATTGACTTATTTCGTTGACAAAATCACAATTGGGTTCCAATATTGTAAAAGGTAGTTTAAGTCTTTAAGGGCTCACATCATCAATGCCAAGGAAGGTAGATTACTTGACTCTACTCTTATTTGATGAGATATAGTTGCACACACATACATCTCATACTCCTTATCCTTTGTGTGTTTCCTCTAGGTGCATACTCATGTTATAACTCTTCTTGCATGCTAATTTCAATTGCATCTTGTTTGATTTGCTTTAGGGTAGGAGTCCTTGCATTTTTCTCTCTTTGCATGCTCACCGATGTGGCACCACTGTTGATGCGCTGTGAATTATCACATCGGTGTGATTTCAGTGGGTCACCGATGTGGCACCAATGTTGGTGCGCTGTGTATTATCACAACTGGTGTGGTTCCAATAGGTCACCGCTGTTAGAGATACATCGGTACAAACAGCAGTCTTGGGCTATGTTGCCTTTCAATCTAGTGTGTCACCGCTGTGTGACATCTGTGACCCTCCACAGCAGTACGCACAGTGGTCGTGCCCTGTTTTGTCAAAACGGTGTCATTTCATCTAGGGTTTTATATATATATATATATAAATCCTTTCCCTTTCTTTTGTTCTCAAGAGTTTTAGAATTCAATTAAAAACTCCATCTTTAAAGCTCAAGAGTGACTTGCAAGAAAATTTAGCAAGATATAATTTTTATTAACCAAAACCCAAACACTTATTCTTCATTCATGAATCAAGCATCATCTAGCTTCATCTAAGATGTGTTGAAGTATGGGTCTTCATCAACATATTTGACTTGGTATGTAGAAAACCATCTTCATTCATTGTTGTGTTCTTGCTTAACAAGAAATCTCTTTTATAACTTGTTTGCATCTAGTTTAAGATTTTAATTACAAGTTGAGATTTTTTGTGTTAATTGTTGGGTTGTTGTATTGTGATAGCTATTACATCTAGGTGTGCTTTCATTTCATATAACTAAGTTATATGTATGTCATATAGCAACATGATATCTAGGATTGTTTGAGTCATTCATTCATGATTAGATAAGAATTAAATGTGTTGACCTAGCATTTGTGCATTTAGAATATTCTCATATTCACATTAGGTTGCATATCTCTTCTCTTATGAGTTAAGTCTTGTATGTACCATGGGTAGTATACAAGCAAGAGCCTAAGATCACTATTAAAGGTCTGCGGGTAGCAAAAGTGGATTAGTAACCGTATAGGTGTGATGTGGTCAACCTAGGTTGTAATCGATTTTGCAAATAGTGGATTTGAGGGCTCGATTGGCTAGCATTAGCTAATCCTGTGGTTTTTACCTTGTCGAAGGTTTTCCACGTAAAATCAAGTGTCATTTAAATTCCGCATTTTACTTGATTTTGTTGTATGTTTGTTTTGGGGCAATTATTTGAGATTAATATTGATTAACCAAAAAGTTGGAGATTAATTTGGTTAAAACCTATTCATCACCCCTAAGTTATTTAGACATACGTTTAATTTAATTTCATCTCTTAAATTTGAAAAGGAATTTGCATTGTTTTGAATTGGCTTCGGGGTTACACATTAACTTCTCCAAATCTTGTGTTGTCAATGTGGGGAAAAATTGTTTGAATGATAACAAGTGGGCAGAGGTTCTTCGATGTAAGAAAGCCAACCTCCCCCTTTCTTACTTGGGGCTTCCTTTAGGTACGAATCCAAGTAGCTTGAGGTTTTGGGATCCGATTATCCAAAAGATTAAGAATCATTTGGCTCCATGGAAGTTGAGATTCTTGTTGAAAGGTGGTAGACTAGTGCTAATTAAGGCTGTCCTTTTGAACAACCCGATGTACAATATGTCGGTTTTCAAAATGCCGACCGGGGTGGCTCAGAAGATTGAAAGGATTCAATGTGAGTTTTTGTGGGGTGAAGGGGTTGTAAGAAGGAAAATCCACTCGATTGATTGGGCTACGGTGTGTAAAAGTAAGACGAATGGTGGTCTAGGAATTGGCCGTATCCGTGATAAAAATGAGGGGGTTTTGGCTTAGTAGGTTTGGAGATTTGGTTGTGAGGACTCTTCTTTATGGAAGAAAATCGTGTGTGCCAAGTATGGGGTGAATATTACTGATTTTAACTGGTAGTGGTTCAATAATAATAACGACTCGATGTTTGTTAAATCGATTCACAAGTTGCATGTGACTAGAACGAAAACAGCTCCCATTTAAAAAGAATGTCTCATTGTAGTTATTGAATGTGGTGACAGAGCTCGCTTTTGGGACGATATTTGTTGGGACTCCATTCTGCTTAAATCTACCTTTCCAAGGATCTTTGCACTCTCTAGGATCAAGGATGGTAAGATGATTGAGTTTGGTAAGTGGCACGGTGTTAATTGGGTTTGGGAGGTTCCATTGAGACGGCCGGTATTCGGTTGGGAAATGGACCAGTTGAAGTGTTTCTTATCAACTCTGGATTGTTTGAAAATTCATTGTTGGATACATGACTCTTTGGCTTGGTCTTTTAATTCAAATGGCGCCTTCTCAATAAGATCTTTTTGTAAATGTTTGGAGGGCCCTTCGTTAGATGATTCCCATGTTACTAAGCTTATTTGAAGTGGTTTTTGTCCCCCAAAAATGGAGTTTTTCATTTGGAATTTATTAAAAGGGAGAACTCTTGTCAAACAGGTGTTGTGCAGACTTGGGGTGGATATTGGTTCAAACTTGAGCTGTTCCTTATACGACCTCTTCCCTGAAACAATCAACCACATGTTTCTTAACTGCAAGTGGTCTTGGATTTTATGGAAGACTTGTATGCAACGGTGGGATGTCTATAGCAATCACAATATCAGTTTATATGGATGGATGGAAAGTTGGTTGGGTTTGTGCCCATCGATGCCTAAGTTGGAGAGGTTGGCACATTGTCTTCTCAGCTGTAGTGTAGACAATTTGGGAGGCTAGAAATCAGTCCACTTTCAACGGCAAAAAGATTTATGTTGAGTGCGCTTCGGATATGGTTAAGTTTAGAGTAAGTTGGTGGTTCAAGTACTATAGTAGTGGTTCTCAGGACACTGCCACATCATTGATGCTTAATCTCAAATACCTATGTAAAGTGAAACAATGACCAAAACTTCTGCTCATGTGGCATGGTCCCCCCGCTGTTAAACTGCCTCAAGTTCAATTTGGACAGGTCTGCTACGGGCAAGCCGGGGCTTGCCGGGATTGGTGGGGTATTAAGAGACTCGAATGAAAGGTTCCCTGCCTCTTTTCTTTTTTCATTTGTGTCGAAGATTCGAATACCACGGAGATTCAAGCAATTCACAGAGCTTGTGAGCTGGCTGCTTCTAGGGAGGACCTAGCTGATAAAATAATCATGATTGTCAATGATTCGAAGACTGTGGTTTCGTGGGTTAACAATTGCGATGGTATTGGCAGCTTCAAACATGTTCAAATCATTCATGACATTCGTAATTTTTTACATATCCTGCATGATACTGTTGGGGTTTATGCCCTAAAGATGTAATTTGTAAATGGATTTATGAAATAAATAAAAAGAAAAGTTCAATTCATTCTTGTTGTGTTGTTTATTTTATAACTTGTGCATTTATTAACATCCTAGATTGCCGGATGTAATCTCGAACTGTGTATATGAGTGTCATATACGGATGGATACAGTAAGAGACGAATAGTCTAAAGAGTCCACAGATAGCAAATAAAGCTGGGTACTTTATTTTTGGTTAATCTATAGCTACGGTCCATTCCGTAATGTACGGTGATTCTATCCTGAATCATTCATATGAGATATGGGAATGGGGGCACCTTGTAAGATGTGATCATATAGGACTGGACCATGATCTATATGAATCTCTCACCAAGATCCGTTTACTGATAAGATTCATATATATCAACTAATGATGGCTATATGTGAGTGATCTTAATCCTGAGTGTCTTATCGACTCCTTTAGGTTAGATCGTGGTCTTTGATATACCATGGGTGAGGTCGGATGCAGTTCCTGATCAATATGCTTCGTATGTTGGGATTGCGGTTTGGCTTGTGGCTGGGAAGGTTTGTACACAATAGTGGAATCCACTCCTTCTTGTGAGAAGTAGATGGTAGTTCCCTTAAGGGTTGATTCGGGGCTTGGACAATATGAACGCTCTCCTAATTCCTTGAGGAAATAGGATTTATTGTCCATTAGAGAATCAACGGTACATAAAAGATATATGTAATTATAGGGGTATAACGGACATTATGACCAAGCTTTAATTATGAGCTACTGTGGAGGATCACACCATGTGTAATAGCTATATCGATGGACAACGAGTTGTATCGGTCTGTGTAAAAACGTCTGCAGTTGAGAGAGTGTAGCTTCGGGTTTTTAGTGGAATAACACCGGAGTTAATAATCAAGGAATATTAATTAAAGAGTTTAATTAATGATTCCAAGGATTATTGGAGCTCAAAATACTGTGAGTCCATTAGGTCCCCTTGCTAGCCCGATCGATTTAGGTAACGAGGGTCACGGTTAATTAATTTGATTGTCCAATTAATTGTGTTACGAAAGTCACACGTATTTATTCAGGGATTGATTGAATAATGAGATTATTTAATTAATGAATTAATAATTATTAATTATTAATTAATTATTAAATAGAGATTGCGGGTTCAAATCATGACTAAGACATAAAATAATTAGATTATTTTATTCTTTGAGAAGTCTAGTATTTAAGTTTAAGTCAACTAGGATTATGTGGGAGTTAGAATCCTACTCTACCTATGACACTTAAATACTAATTATCTTTTGAATATATAAAGATATATTTGAGAAAAGATAATTATCTAGTTTTAAAAATATATAATGATATATTTATATAACTTGATAAGAGAGAAATAGTCATAGATTTTGATTTGAACACACACACAATTGAAAAAGAGAAAAAGGCTGCGGCAATCAAAGAAAGAGAAATTGATGGGCGTTAGAAAAAAAGCAAAAGTGTGTTGTGTGTGCACCAAGTGAATCAAGAAAAAATATATATATATATATATATTTAAGAACAAAAGTTGTTCTAGGTATTTTTTTTCTCTTGGAAGAAATAATTTCTTCTACTTTTTTCTCTACATCCTCTTAAGTGTCTGAGTACGTGACGCGCCCACACTGCGGTTACCAGTTCCGGGAATAGCTAGGAAGAACGGTGGTACAGACCAGGAGCATATCGTAAAGTGAAGGAGCCTCCAAACGTTGGTAAGGTGCTAATTTTTTTTTTAATATATTGATTAAAATTTCCTGTAATTACATATTGTATGTATTAGTTCCGGAAAAATAATTACGATCTCAAGTTCACTGGTTTCAGATCGTTTACGATCTGTATAAAAAAATTTAAAACCTAATTCTGATGCGTTACCAGTGAACGGGGTTCCAACAGATATGTTGGTGATTTTCAATTCAATATCTTCTAACTCTTTTGTTGACAAATTGGCTAAGATGGGTTCAGATGGCTATAGGGACAAGCTCTAATGAGTATTTGATGTTTCCTCTTCTAAAAAGAGGAACCTTTCAGCTCTGTTTTGTTTTTTCTCTCATGTTGTGTCTGTGTGCGTTTTTCGTCTACTTCTGCTAGGTTTTTTGCTTTTTTGTTGCCTTCTCAGGCTTGTGTTTTGCTTGGGGTCTTCTTTTCCCTTGTTCTGTTCTTCTTGTTGCCTCTTTGGCCTTTCAATATAATTGGTTGTTCAAAAAAAAAAGAATCATACAATGACACTACAAGATCTCAAACCTACTAAAACCTTACGAAACATCGCCTACACGAATTTAACCAAAAATAAATAAATAAAACCAGTTTTCACAAAGAACACGAAGAACAACGAAAAACATACAGCTTTTTCTGGACAAATTCATAAAAGATTACTTCGTTAAATTACCTTAAATTTCCTATAAACAGAGAAGTAAGTCTTTTGAAACAAAGGTAGAAAGGAAACAAAAGCAAGAGAGGAATTCTTAACTTTTTATAGATTCGAGCTAGATTCCTTCAATCGATCGTTGGAAAAGGTAAACTAGTTTTGATGGAGTTTGATGAGAAATTTCTTGCTTTAAGACTCGAAAATAAACGATATAGAAGGAAGTGGAAGAGTTTATAACTAGACTTATGTTTTAACCATGACTGCCACATGTCGTAACCGCTACGGTTACCAATTAACCAAGGTAACTGCCTTAGTTAATTTGAAATTCAACTTGATCAAAATTGCTACAAAAACAAGGCAACATGTCAGCCCTAGGGAACTGAACCAATTCAGTCTCATTAGTTGATCTTTCCATTCTTAGAGCTTGTGAAGCATTCGACGCCTTGTCGTTACAAAAATTAAGGCTCTTTTCATACAACTTGTTATGTTCGACCTGAGTGTTGGCCCGTATTGGACACCTTGTTGAACCCACGCACGACTAGACAAGGATCACAATCTCTAACTTGGAAACTTCCTCTTTAGAAAGAGGCACAAACTATGGTAGCCAAAAATGGCATTGGGCTCAGAGTCGATATTGCATTGGACCCGCTTTAGACCCACCTGTAATGAGTTGACCCGAAGACCTATTGTGTGCTGTTTGATTTAGTCATTCAAACAATTGCCATCTGACAACAGAAGCAGAGTTTGACTAAGTCATGGATTCTTTATCCCATGAAATCTGGCTAAGATTTTAGTGATTAGATACTCCACATAATCGTGAACCAACTACTTTTTACAACATATAAATAGAATCTCCCTCTCACTGGAGAAGGATTCTGCTTTCTCTAGACAAAAGAAAGCTTATTGCGTGTTAAAACTCTGCTCAAGTTCAAGCTCAAATCATCGGTTCTTGTTTTTCACGATTCCATTCCATACTCGTTTTACTCGAATCGTCACTTTGACCAAATTCCAATCATTACAACGATCAGTCCAAACGAACATAAGGCTAAAAATCGTACCCCCACCATTTCATTCTGATTATATTTGTTTTTATCGTTTTTGCGTGTTCAAATAGAAGTCGACACTTTTGGTTCAACAGGTTATTTAACAATGAAATAGATGAAATCCTTCTAGAAAATATGAATTTTGACTAACTCAGAAATAGTCTACAGGATATATGTTATATAGAAAATGAAGTATTTGTAGAAGAAGATAAAGCAAAAATAGAAGAAGGACAATGTAGTGGACAAAGTGGTCGGATCCCTGATATAGAGGATCTCTCAGAATCTAGAATAGATGATTATTTAGCAAAAGAGGAATACATGATTCCAAGGAAAGTTATAAAGATTATAAAGATAAAGAAAGAATCTACAAAGCTAAAACAAAATTAGAAAATTAGAGAAAAGAGCCAGGAGCCAAAGACATATTAATATTAAGTCTACATGGGCATCGGCCTAGTGAATGGAAAACCATATTTAATAAATTGGAAGGAAAGTTAATTACACACTCTATGGAAGCCCTGAATAATATTGTAAATTACAAATATAAGTTAGTATACCTTGAAAGTACATTAGGATATAATGAAAAGCAAGTATACTTAGGATGGAGAGAATACATGAAAACGGATGAAACTAGAAAGCTAGAGTTAGATGAATTTGAAACAAATATAACAGTTTTAAGTTTTATAGACGGTATTAGAAAATGTATATTAGGATCTTCAATGGAAGAAGTAGATGATACACAAAAACAAATTAGAGCGATAAGAAGCTTAGAACAATTAAAGATATGTGATTTACATTATTTCGACCACTATGTAGATTTATTTTATAAATATTGGAGTTAAATAGGACGACCATATGATGAAAAATTATTAATGAAGTTTGTAACAAAATTACATGGAAAAATAGGAGAAAGATTATACAAATATTTAAGTGAATGGTTCAAAAGTAGAAAAAAAGAAGGTTTATTTTGGCAAGTCTCTTTAATCCCTGCAGTTGAATTTGTTAGGTAAAAAATTAGAGACCTTTGTGATGAAGAAAAACTAAGAAGACAAGCACAACAACAATTTGGTAGGATGTGCGTAGATCTATATGAAGTACCCACTCTAGGTTGTGAAAGAATAAAGAATTATAAACATAAGTACAAAAAGAGTAGCAAATATTATAAGAATAAATAAAAAGGGTATAGAAAAAGCAATAAACAAAAATATAATAAGTATAGCAAGCCATACGCAAGGAACTTTGTTAAATATCAATATAATAAAGAAAAAGTTAAGAAAGCCATAGATAAAGGAAAAATGATCTATAAAAGAAAGAGTCATAAAAATTGTAAGTGCTATTTGTGTGGAAAAAAATGACATATAAAGCCAAATTGTCCAGAAGCAAAAAATGTCAAAGCCAATATATGCTAGAACAAATAGTAGAAATAGAAGATATGGAAAATTTAGAAGAAATAGATATTAGTAATATAGAAAATCTATCAGATAATGAAAGTATATGTATAATCGATGATAGAGAAGAAGAAGATCTATGAAATAATCTAGAATTAGAAGAAAGTGATTCGGATGGATCACCGGAAGAAGTTATAAGAGAAGAAGAAAGCAGTAGTACAGACTCAGGATCAGAGGTAAATACAATAAAAGAAGTAGTTTAATTTTTAGGAAAAAGCTGCAAAGAAAGTCATAAAGAATTTAATAAAGGATATAAAGACATTGAATTAAGAAAAACACTTTATTATTGTAAAAATTGTGTAGGAAAATATATAGAAAAAGATGAAGTAAATCGAGCTGGTAGTGAACTTACAATAATAATGTAGAAATTCTTTATAAGACAAAAAGCATAAAAACTAAAGCTATGATAGACACATGAGCCAATAAATGTATAATTCACGAAAGCTTAGCCCCGGTAGAACATAGGACTCAATTAGGAGCAGATATAGGACTAAGAACTTTTAGTGGAAATATAATACAAATAACAGACTGTATAATTAATATACCTATCAAAATTAATGGAGAAACCCATAATCTACCTCAAACCCTAGTCACAAAGCAACACAGTAGTCATAAGTTTGTCTTAGGATTGAATTTTATATTAGGAAATAATGGAAGCATGTTAATCACACCAAATGGTGTAAATTTCTTTAAAGAGTCAACTTTTGTTCAACCAAATTTAGAAACACAAAACCTCCCTTATATAAAGAAAACTAATAACGTAGAAGAACTCATTTCCTTATAATACTTTGACTCTCTATTAGAAGAATTAGAAATAAGCAAAACAGAAGGAATCCTAAGTACAGAAGAATTAGAAGAATATCTAAAAGACGAATGTAATAATATTAGTGGATTAGAAAATAGTAGATTAGAATACTGTAAAAATTGGCCAACTGAAATAAAACTCAAAATAGAAGAATTGGAAACCTTAAATATAATAGGTGAAAATCCAATAAATAAAGAAAGCAAAGAAACCTATAAGATAGAAATACTAAATCTTGATATTACTATCATAACCCAAGATTTACCCTATAGCCTAGAAGATAGAAGGGAATGCAAAATGCATATAGAAGATTTATTAGAATTAAAAGTAATAAGAAGAAGCACTAGTAGGCATAGAAGCCCAGCTTTTATAGTAACAAACCATAATGAACAAAAAAGAGGCAAAAAAAGAATGGTAATTAACTATAAAAGACTAAATGATAATACACTAAGAAACGGCTATAAACTCCCTAATAAAGACGAATTAATAAATTGCATACAAAAAGCATCTTGGTTCTCTAAGTTTGATTGCAAAAGCGGTTTTTGGTAAATAAAGTTAGATGAAGAGTCAGTATCATGGACAGCTTTTAGTTGCTCCGATGGTCATCTTGAATGGTTAGTTATGCCATTTGGATTAAAAAATGCACCACAAGTATTTCAAGCTAGAATGGATAAAGTTTTTAAAAAATATTCCAGTTTCTGCATTGTTTACATATATGATATTCTTGTTTTCAGTAACAACAAATATATACATACTATTCATGTTAATAAAGTTCTATATACGTTAAAAGAAAATAATATAATAATTTCAAAAAGAAAAGTAGAATTATTTAAAAATAAGATAGACTTTTTAGGATTAACTATAGACAAAGGAAAGATAAAATTGCAACCACACATTACAACAAAATTTAGAATTCCCTGAAAAAATAGAAGAAACAAAAGAACCATAAAAAATTTTAGGATTATTAAACTATGGACGGCAATTCATTTCTAATCTAAGCACATTAGTAAGACCTCTCTAAAACAAGCTTAGTAAAAATGGACAAAAGTACTTTAATATTGAAGATATAAAGTTAGTAAAAAGAATAAAAGAAAAAGTAAAGACTTTAAAGCCCATTGCACTCCCAATAGATAGTTACTACTGTTAACAAAATTTTGCTCAGGAAGAGAAATCTCAGTTAGCACCCTCGAGACCACTACCACATAGGTGATGGCCAAGGTTAAACGTATGTGTAACAGTGCCTAATAAAAAGGCAAGGAACAATGATACTATTAACCACCCGAAAGAATCAAAAAATACTCTCTTTATTGATAGTGTGTGATATACAAATCTCTCTCAAATTGCTCTCAATTTTCTCTAGGATGTAGTTGGGTACTTGTCGTATGCCTGTCGAAAAGTAATCTCCTCTTTCAGAAGGCTTAAGTCCTTCTTTTATACATTGTCTTCATAGGTCAAACTAATTGATTCTCCCCCTTGATTTTCTCCATCCCTTCCCTCCTTATCGGACGGGATTTTACATTTAAATGTCATTGACTTTGAGTTAATTGCTGAGTCGAGGATATCTTGGTGGAGATCAATTTGTTTCCTACTTGGACTCTATTACTTGTTATGTACGTATCTAAAGTTTTAAGATGTGATCCTGTATGTCTTCAGGTCCAGCATGTTCTCTCATAGGGGTCGTTGAATATGGTATGTATTATGGTGAGGTACATCAGATAGTGAGGTCGATCAGTGTCCTAGCCCCGATATTAAGGAGTTTCGTCTAGCCAGAAGCTAGGTCTAGCCTCCCTTAACCTTTTGAAGCTAAGTGAGACCTCCTACGGACACCCCACTATGTCAGCGAGGTATATGCGAGTTTCTGGAGAAATTGTGAGGTAATCCTGACTTCGGGGGGATTTCATGGTTTCAGGTTCGGTGATACGGGCTCGATCTGACCAAGTTGGGCTCTACTCCGGGTGTTTCTAGAGCCCGTCCTTATTCCTGTGGGGCGGTATCGTAGCTCGGCTTCGGGTAACATGGTCTCCTGGTGGATGACCTCGGGCATGGAGCCAGGTTTAGAGGGTGGAAAATTTCCCTTTGGTCCTTAGCCAAATTTGGCTATTAACAGAAGTCCCCTCTGACTTGAACACCGGTTATCGAGCTTGGGGTTGGGGTCAGATTTTTTATTTTATTTGGGAAATCTTTCCTTCTTTACCGTTACCAGAATATTGGGGAAATATTCTCATTAACTGCGCAAGTGACGTGGCGTGAACTGACTGACTTATTTCAGGAATTAATCCGGCTGCGTTACGGCCGTCCCCGAGATTCTTTACCATTACCAGAATCTTGGGGAAATCTCCTCATTAACTGCGCAAGTGACGTGGTGTGAGCTGAATGACTTGTTTCCGAGTTAATCCGGTTACATTATGACAGTCTCCGAGATTCTTTGTGATCTTAACCGAAGATCTCGACAACTCGTGCTGCTGCCCTCTTGCCTATATATACTTGTTTATCTCAACGTCTTCCTCATATCTCTCAAATTTCAAATTTTTCCCAAGATAAACTTTCTCTCATAGACTTTCTCTCAAGCCTATCTTTTTCTTCATTCATCATCATCACCGACTTCATCATGTCGAAAACCAGTCACGATTCAGTTGATTCCATGGTTGACGGCGAAGAGGTCTTTAGCCTTGTCCCTGGAAAACGGGCAAGGGGGAGCTTAGACAGCGATGATTCTCAGCCCAATCTGCAACATCAGCGGTTGAACAGGAATGTGTCCATTGGGACCGGGTTTTCTAACCATCCTGACCATCCTTTGGATATAGCCGATGAAGACTCCGACAAAGAGGTTGGTGGCGACGCCTCGGGGGAGCATCGAGTCTTGGCTTCCAGCCCTCCTTTGGAGAGGCTTTCTCCCTATAACTTCAGGGTTGTCCCAGATTCCATTGTTGATACGAACGTGATTGATCGTTTGAGGACGAAGTACGGCATTCCCGACAACGTTTCTATCTCGGTACCCCCCCCAAGGGTTATGAGTTCTTCAAACCCCCTAAATGCGTGCTTCCAATTCATGTGGTGGCTCTCGAGAATGGGGTTAGGCTTCCCCTTCATCCGACTCTTCGACGAGCTCTCAATGCCATCCAGCCTGCTCCCCTTCAGTTGACGCCTGGCTTCTGGAGGCATTTGATTGGTTTCCTCATGCTATGGAGGGAACAATGCTAGCTGAGCAAGGTGACGAGAGAGCCTGGAGCAGAGGAGCTGGCCTATCTTTTCCAAATCGGGAGCCTATCTGGCGCTCCTCGAGGTCAGTTTTATGCTAAGGCCAAGAACAAGCTCAACTTTGTTATTCCCAGTGCTTCGAAGAAGGACCCCGCCTGGAAGGAAGAATGGATCCTTATAGGGAATGACTGGGGGAGCTCGATTTTCATTGGAGGCATGAGTTCGAGGTTCCCACAGCTTTTAGTGACAACCCATCATAGGACCGGGACTCTCTGCCTTCTGAATCTGAAACTATTTTGAAGGCTATTCTAGCCAGGAACTACTTGAACTTGAAGTTCTCAACCGCTGAAGCCTTCGATCCTCATAGGGTGAATCAATACTTACGGATCTCAGATGCTACTCCTCGTAAGTGTCACTGAGTTGCCTTGCCTTGTCTTGTTGACTAGCTTGGTTCTGACGTTTTCCTTTATGATTTGTTTACTCACAGTTTTTGTCGTTGAGCCAACTTCCCGTGACGTCCAACGTTCTCCTCAGGCTCGAACTCCTCTTCCCTTTGCTGGGGTCGCACCGGCTCTTGCACAATCTACCTCCCCAGCTAGGTCTAAGATGGCCAACCTTGCGTCGCGGGCTCTGGGTAAAGCTCCTCAAGTTATTGGTCCGACTGCTTCTACCCCTTCTGACAGTCACTAAAGTTGCTTACTCCCTCGATTCGCCCTCCTGATTTCGCTGCGCTTCCAAACCCCCGAGCTTCGGAGGACTTTGAAAGGGGTGTTGCAAGGATTCCTCCTAGCCATTCCCGCCCTCAGTCGAGCTCGACAGGGCAGGACGAAGTCCTGGAACAATTCATCGAGTCATGTCCGGGCGGTGGGATCTCCAGGATGGCCTCAATGCCCGTGGATGTCTTGCTCACCAAGGGGTCTGCTGTCTTAGCTGAGGTAATTGTATTTTCTTCGTACTGCTTCTGCCAACTTGTTCAATTTCTAACCCTGGCATTGTATTTTATAGGCCTTCAAGTTTAATATAGCCATGGGCCACCAGGTAACCCTCCTTCGTGACCGGGCTACTAAGGCCGAAGCCGAAGCCGAGAAAGCCATGGGATTGCTCAAGTAGGCTCAGACCTTAATTGAAGAGATGACCTCCAACCAAGGAAAAATCGAGACCGAGCTGGCCGAGCTTCGTTGTGATCATGAAAGGACGAAGCAGTCTTATGATCAAGAACGTCTCCAATCTACCCAGCGGGCCAGGCATAGGGATTCTTGGAAAGCTAAGGCTAAGAAGTTGGACCTCGAGAATCAGGCTTTGATTGCTCAAGTGGCCAAGCTGCAAGCTGACGCGGAGACCTCCTTTAGCGATGAATATTTCTACGCTTCCTTTCAGGTCACAGAGGCTCTCCCTCTTCCCTTTGATCTGTCATCCATTGTCGGTTTGGATAGAAAGGAGATAATGATCAAGGCAGTTGAGTTGTCTCGCCCTGATGATGACGAGGCGGTTCCTTCGAGCCAGGCAGGGGCTGGAAAACAGCCCGTCCAAGCAGATCCGCTATTTTCTCCTCCTATCTTTACTGCTTCAGGTCCTGGGGAGTCTTTAAGTAAGGTTCTGTCTTCTCGATCCGAGGGAGACCAGCCAGGAGCTGAGGAAGGAGCTAGGAGCCCGTCTGAGGAACCCCTATAATGGAGATGGAGGTCGACAGGAGCCAGACGGGGTCCATGGCTGCCCTTCTGGATACGGCTATCCCACCTGAGGTTATGGCAGTGATTAACTGAAGTCCTGGAGGAAGATCCTGCTTATCAACAGGATGAGCCTTTGAATAGAGGGATGGTTGGAGAGGATAACCCAGATAGGCAACTACCTGAATGGAGGGTTGATGGTGAGGATCAGCGTGAGGGAGGAGGATCAGTAGAGGAAAACCAAGAGAGTTCCAAAGCTTAAAGCAGTCTGTTTATGATTTATCTTGATCGCCCGAAAAAAGGGGTGGGCACCCCGTTTTGCTCTTGATTAGTTTAGCTATTTTTTTATTGCCCGTGCTCAGAGGTTGGGCTCCCCATTGGATAGATGTAGCCTTACCGGGGGATAGGCTCCTCTTGTCTTTAATGAGAAACTGATTCCCTTTGAGAAACTCTTGTTTTATTCCTGGTCCTGACTAGGAACCAGAACTGCACCCGTAATGATAATTTGTTCATACTTCATTCAAACTTTGGTAGGGAATTCTTATTGTGATGATCTTGATCCTGCACACAAAAATAAATATTTATATTTAAATCCGTCTTAGGAGAGGTAGCCCGATCGAGGCATCAGGAGGGCTGTTTAACTATTTTCTGGTCTCGAGGTCCGGATGGCAACCCTTCTTGGGGGTGATAGCCAGACCAAGGCATCAGGAGGGCTATTTAGCTATTTCCTGGTCTCGAGATCTGGATGGCAGCTATGCTCTTACACTCAGACCCTTCTTGGGGGATGGTAGCCCGACCAAGGCATCAGGAGGGCTGTTTAGCTATTTCTTGGTCTCGAGATCTGGATGGCAACTATGCTCTTACACTTAGACCCTTCTTGGGGGTGGTAGCCAGACCAAGGCATCAGGAGGGTTGTTTAGCTATTTCCTAGTCTCGAGATCTGGATGGCAACTATGCTCTTACACTCAGACTCTTCTTAGGGGTGGTAGCCCGACCAAGGCATCATGAGGGATGTTTAGCTATTTCCTAGTCTCGAGATTTGAATGGCAACTATGCTCTTACACTCAGACCCTTCTTGGGGGTGGTAGCTCGACCAAGGCATCAAGAGAGATGTTTAGCTATTTCCTGATCTTGAGATCTGGATGACAACTACGCTCTTACACTCAAACCCTTCTTGAGGGTGGTAGCCCGACCAAGGCATCAGGAGGTAGCGAGGGGGCTTCCCCGACTAATCATTGGTCTTGAGGTGGCTATGTTGAATTTCCCAATCGAGGATGTAGATACTAATGTTGAACATAGTCGGAGATAAAGAGGAAAAAGAAAAAAAAGACTTTATTGATGATCGAGATGTAGTACATCTTTATTAGGGATTCTAATGAAACCTAAATAGGGGTAATCTTCTTGAAAACTCCCTGCTCATGGGTAGAATTTCCTCGAGTGATCTGCGTTCCAAGTGTGGTCGATGGGTCGTCCATCCATGTCTTCAAGTTTGTAGGCTCCATTGCGAGCAACTAGCTTTATCAAATATGGCCCTTCCCAATTGGGTCTTAAGACTCCATCCGACCTTTTCCGAGTATCAGGGTCACTTTCCTAAGCACCAGATCCCCTTCTTTGAAATTTCGGGCTCTGACCTTTCTGTTGAAATATCTAGTGATCTTGCTCTGGTAGATTGCCACTCTCTCTGCTACCCGGTCTTGTTTCTCTTCACGGAGGTCCAGATTAGCCCGGAGCTTGACCTCGTTACTTCCGGGTTCAAAGTGATGCACCATGAATGAGGTTAATTTATGCTCGATGAGGAGGACCGCTTCAACTCTGAAAGCCAGGGAGTAAGGTGTCTCCTCGGTAGCTGTTCTCTTTGTAGTCCGGTATGCCCGGAGGACTTCTGGCAGCTCTTCGGCCCATTTGCCTTTTTTCTGCTGTAGCTTCTTCTTTAGAAGTTTCTTGATAGTCTTGTTGGTGGATTCCACCAGCCCGTTAGTCTAAGGATGGGCTACTAAAGCGAGCCTAAGGTCGATCCCCAATCCTTTGTAGAAATCTTTGAATCGGGCGTTGTCGAACTGCTTACCCAGGTCGGCTATAATGATGAGAGGGGTCCCGAATCTATATACCACGTTGGTTTTGATGAACTTGGTCGTATTCTTTTCTGATATCCGAGAAAGAGGCCCTGTCTCGACCCATCTTGTGAAATAGTCAATAGCCACGATATCATATTTCACCTGTCCGGGAGCAGTAGGAAGCAGTCCAATTAGGTCGATTCCCCACATGGCAAATGGGTAGGGTGAACTGAGAGACGACAGTCGCTTAGGTGGTTGGTGGTTCAAGTTTGAAGTCCTTTGACATGACTCGCAAGATTGTACAAAACTCCTTATGTCTTGGCGGATGGTCGGCCATTAGTACCCCATACGAAGCACTTGATATGTTAGAGCTTCCCTACCGATGTGGTTCCCGCAGTCCACATAGTAAACCTCTCTTAGTACCCATTTAGCATCGTCAGGATACAAACATCTAAGTAAGGGGAAAGATCTACCCCTTCTGTAGAGGTACCCATCTACCAAGCAATATCGAACCGAGAGTCTTTTAATTCTTCGGGCTTGATTGGGCTCCTCGGGGAGCCCTCCCTCCAGGAGGTAGGCAACGATCGGGTCCATCCAGCAATGCTGACGATCTAGGGAGCAGATTTCTTTATTTATGGTTATGCTTGGTTGGGAGATCACTTGGAGGGGAATTCCCCGTGGTAAGGATTGGCCTCCATTTGCAGCTATCTTAGCCAGAACATCCGCGCAGTGGTTTTGGTGTCGAGGTACCTGATCGATCTTGAACCCCTTAAACTTATTTTTTAGCAACTGAGCTAGCTTTAGGTAGGCAGCCATAGTATCTCCCTTTGCCTGGTACACCCCAGTAACCTGATTGACAATAAGCAATGGGTCGCTCTTGATTTGTAGGTAATCGGCCTCTAGTTCGATGGCTGCCTTCATCCCAACTAGAAGGGCTTCATACTCTGCTTCATTATTTGTGGCTTAAACTCGAATCTGAAACTTATGATAGAATTTAGTCCCCTCCGGGTCTATTAAAACTACGCCAGCTCCTCCCCTAGCTTGCCCGGATGCTCCATCTGTATAGAGGGTCCAGGACTTACAGCCTTCCTGGCCAATTATCGATCTCGGATGTCTTTTCAGGGATCTCATTTGGTGCTGCGGGATTCTCTTGACCTGAGAGTGCCAAAAATTCTGCCACTAAGTCTGCCAAAGCCTGTGCCTTAATCGTGGTCCGGGGCTTATACTTTAAATCGAACTGAGTGAGCTCTAGGGCCCATAAGACTAGCCTTCCGGACACATCTGGTCTTTGTAAGCATTGGCGGAGAGGTTGGTCTGTCACCACTGCTATTGAATGAGCTTGAAAATAGGGACGGAGCTTCCTCGCCGAGATCACCATAGCATAAGCGAGCTTTTCCAGGAGAATATAATTTTTCTCCGACTTGGTTAAAGCATGACTCATATAGTATATGGGCCTTTGAATCCCGTCGCCACACTTCTTGGCCAAAGCTCCGCTTACTGCAGTTTCTGAGACGGTCTAGGTAGATCTGCAGCTCCTCTCCGGGAACTGGCTTGACTAACAACGGTGGGCTTGTTAGGTATTTTTTAAGGCTTGAAAGCTTGCTCGCTCTCCTGGCTCCATTTCATGTTTTTCTCTTGTTTGATGGCTTTGAAGAAAGGGAGACATTTATCGGTGGAACGAGAGATAAACTTGTTGAGCGCCGCTACACGTCCAGTCAGAATTTGTACCTGTTTGAGTGATGTGGGGGATTCCAGGTCCAAGATAGCTTTGATTTTTCTGGGTTGGCCTCTATGCCTCTCTCATGCACCATGAAACCTAAAAACTTCCCCGCTGTTACCCCGAAGGCACACTTGGAGGGGTTCAACCGCATCTGGTTTTCTCTCAGTATGAGAAAGGTCTTGCGAAGGTCTTCCCGATGTCCTTCTGCGGTTGGTGATTTTGTGATCATGTCGTCGATGTATATCTCCATCGTCCTTCCTATCTCGGGCTTGAAAAACTTGTTAACCAACCGCTAGTATGTAGCCCCTGCATTCTTCAAGCCAAATGGCATCACCTTGTAGCAGTACAAGCCCTGTCCAGTGATGAAACTGGTTTTATCTTAGTCAGCTGGGTGCATCTTAATTTGGTTGTATCCTGAGAACGCGTCATAAAACTCAGGAGTTTATTTCCGGACGTGGAGTCAACCAGCTGGTCGATCTTTGGTAAAGGAAAACTGTCTTTTGGACAGGCCCAGTTGAGGTCGGTGTAATCGACACACATACGCCACTTCCCATTCACCTTCTTAACCATGACCACGTTGGCGATCCATTCGGGATAGCGCACTTCTCTGATAAACCCTGCCTTGATCAATTTATCTACCGCTTTCCTCTCGGCGTTGAAGTGACGCCTCTTCTGTTTGACGGGCATGACTGTTGGATCTACCACTAGTCGATGGGCGGCCAATGATACCAGGGATCCCAGACATTTCATCATGGCTCCAAGCAAAGATGTCACTGAATTCTCTGAGAAGATTGATCAAACCTTCTTTCACTTCTGGCTCGAGGGTGGCCCAGACCTTGACAACCTTGGAGGGATCGTCATTTCTGATGGGTATCTCCTCTAATCTGTCTACGGGTTGCCCGCTGGCCCACTCCTTGCTATGTTCCTCCTCAAAAGGCATAATAGGTTTGCTTTCTGGATGCTCATGATGCTCCGTGGGCTCCATCTCTTCCTGGATTATCCGGGATGTTCCCATGTCTTCCTGGACTAATGCAACTTGTACACACTGTTTTGCTAAAGCTGTAGGATTGGCAGACACTACGTATCACTTCCAAGCTGCTTGCTGGTCCCCGCGTACCTCCCCCACCTTGGTTCCCACCGGGAACTTCATGACATTGTGGTATACGGACAAGACTCCCTTAAAGGAGGACAGGAAGGGTCTAGGATGGCGTTGTAGGCCGATGAGGTGTCAACCATAACAAAGTCGGTTATAACATTCTGTTGGAGATGGGTGGTTCCGACGATTACTGGGAGGATTATCGCCCCCACCTGTATGATCGAATCCCCAGTGAACCCTAAAGTGGAGTTGTACAGCTATTGTAACACTATTGCTTTAGATTTAATTTTTCCAGAGTATCCTTAAAGAGGATATCTACACTGTTGCCGTATCTACGAGCACGTGATGAACCAGACAGTTGGCAATTTGTATTATGATCACCATGGGATCATCATGAGGTTGCACGGTGTTGAAGACATCTGCTTCAGTGAAAACGATATGTGCTGACTGGGAGGGCACCATCGGGCTTTGGCTGACCTTGAAGACTCCCTGGCTTTCTTCGATGCTGGGAATCTTCCTAGCGTGGTTTTTTTGATAATTATTGGAAGTGCCAGCCAGTGTGGGCCCTCCGTCGATGGTGTGTATCACCTGGATTTGTTTCATTAAATCAACCTGTTCCCCCTTTCTCTTCTCTGCATCCTCACGGATCTCGGCTTGTACGTCCCTTCCAGTCCGAATGTTATCTCTGATCTGCTGTAAGAATTCGATCAAGCATCCCCCCCTTATCAGGGCTTCAATCTGGTTGCGCAAATTATAACACTTTGAAGTGTTGTGGCCCACGTCTTCATAGAAGTCGCAGTACTTGTACCGGTTCCTCCTATCAACTGGGGCTTTCATGGGAGCGGGTTTTTGGAGTAGCCCCTTGTCTCGTATAGCAAGGTAGACCGTTTCCTTGGAAGCGTTCAAGGGAGTGTAGTAGTCATACCCTTTCTCCCCTCGTATTACGGGGGCTACGGTCCTGGGAGGTGGTGAAGCCCGAGGAGGGGTTCGTCTTGCTGGATGTTTTTCTTGCCTGTGCTGAGGAGCGGGGAAGCGATAGATCGACCTATTGGGAGGTTTATTCTGAGTTCTCTGAGCTCGCTCAGATTTGGAGGCTTCTTTTTTCTGACGCTTCACCGTTCTCATATCATCGTGGTCCATCTTGACTTTGAGTTGCCCGTCGATCTCGACCTGTTCAAGAGCCCGATCGTAGGCTTCCTGGTAAGTCTCGGGAGGTCTCTTGGCGAAGGAACGAAAAAGCTTTCCCGCCCACAGGTTCTGCCTGAAATTGGTGAGAGTCTCTTTCTCGATGAAAACTCTCATTTGAATGACCTCTCTGTGAAAACGTTCCACATACGATCGAAGTGTCTCACTTCGTTCCTGAATCACATATTGGAGATGTATGGGATCCTTCGGATGAGGTTTGACCCCTTGGAACTGCGAGAAAAAATCTGTTGATAATTTCGTGAAAGAATCCACGCTACTAGCAGACAGCTTCTTGAGCCAAGTTTTCTCATAGTCGGTTAGGGTCGTTGGAAACATCCTACACATAGCTGCTCTGGTAGTGTTCTGGACCTCCTATCTGTTGGACGAATCTCTCCAAGTGGCTCAGAGGGTCTTCTGTTCCGGAGAACTTATCTGCTAGCATTTTAAATTTTGGTGAGAGCTCCGCTTCCCGGATCCTCCTAGTGAAGGGAGCATTCATCTCGCTCAATGGATCCTTTTTATACTCCTTGTTCTCCTTTTCTTATCTAGGTGGACCTCCTTCTGTAGCTTTGCCATATGATCCCTCACTCGATTGTTCCCATGTTTCTTTGAATTGACCTCGGATTCTTCACTGTCGAGTCCCTCGGATGAACTGGCGACCTCTATCCGGTCCCCTTCATGGACAGGATCCACTCGGGAAGTTTTTCGATCCTCTTCCTCTTGGGCCCGGGCGTTCCTCCTTGATTCTGTTAGGCGAGGTATCTCTCGTTGCTCCCAGGTTAAGGCATCTGCGGCAGACTTAACTCGCTTGGGTTGATATTTTGAAGGTCTTTTCAGAACTGGGGGCATGGGTCCCAGCCTATCCCGGATCGAAAGTCGGGGCCCAGTCCTGTCTCGAGCTAGGCCCTAGGAGGAGGAGGTCCCAAGGCGGTCGAAGGCAGGCTGCCTAGCCCCGAACCTGCTCGGCTCTCCCTGACCATTCGGGTTTGTTGGTTGAATTGTGATGCCTTCGGCGAGCAGGCGGATGCGGACAGTTTCCACGAAGGCGGCAGCTTGTTGGTCGAGCGCGGCCTGACTTATGATAAGGTTGCCAGAAGCCCGCGCATTAGTTGTTTGGACTGGAGTTTGATTGCTATACCCAGACATCCTCCCCTTTCTTAGGGCCTTTTACGTAGGCCTCGCCGAGGGTTGTTCCGAAACTCCATGTTGGCCTTGGGAAGAGCGGAGCCTCATGGTTCCTGTAAAACAACGAAAATGCAAATGTAAATAGTTGACTTGATTAACTGGGTGTAGGGTTTCTTCCCACAGATGGTGCCAGAAAGTGTTAACAGAAATTTTGCTCATGACGAGAAATCTCAGTTAGCACCCTCGAGACCACTACCACGTAGGTGATGGCCAAGGTTGAACGTATGTGTAACAGTGCCTAATAAAATGGCAATGAACAATGATACTATTAACCACCCGAAAGAATCAAAAAAATACTCTCTTTATTGATAGTGTGTGATATACAAATCTCTCTCAAATTGCTCTCAATTTTCTCTAGGGTGTAGTTGGGTACTTGTCGTATGCCTGTTGAAAAGTTGTCTCCTCTTTCAGAAGGCTCAAGTTCTTCTTTTATACATTGTCTTCATAGGTCAAACTAATTGATTCTCCCCCTTGATTTTCTCCATCCCTTCCCTCCTTATCGGACGGGGATTTTACATTTAAATGTCATTGACTTTGAGTTAATTACTGAGTCGAGGATATCTTGGTGGAGATCAATTTGTTTCCTACAACAAATGAAGCCCTCAGAGAACTCCAAGAAGAAGAAGAAAATACTTTTGGTAATAATGACACGCTTCTAGAAGATGAAGAGTTTGATGATTTCGACGAAGAAGCCTATCACAACCTCGACACCTAAGCAAAGCAAGTGTCAGTGGAAGAAGCCAAAAGAAGCCAACAGTAAGCCAATAGTAAAGTCAAAAACCAGTGTCGGTAGAAAAAGACAAAGCATCCAACAGTAGAGTGTCGGCAGGAGTCGACAAAAATCAATAATGAAGATCAATAATGAAGAAGATAAGAAGATTAGATAAGATCAACGACCTTTGAACGTCTTTCTGTAAAAAGATTCCCAATGTCGGCCATTGTCTGGATGGCCTTATCTCTTTTCTTATCTCTTTTCTTGTATAAATAGAGTCATGTCTAATGAATGGAAAACCATATTTAATAAATGGGAAGGAAATTTAATTAGACACTCTATGGAAGCCCTGAGTAATATTGTAGATTACAAATATAAGTTAGTATACCTTAAAAGTACATTAGGATATAATGAAAAGCAAGTATACTTAGGATGGAGAAAATACATGAAAAAGGATGAAACTAGAAAGCTAGAGTTAGATGAATTTGAAACAAATATAACAGTTTTAAGTTTTATAGACGGTATTAGAAAATGTATATTAGGATCTTCAATGGAAGAAGTAGATGATACATAAAAGCAAATTAGAGCAATAAGAAGCTTAAAACAATTAAAGATATATGATTTACATTATTTCGACCATTATGTAGGTTTATTTTATAAATATTGGAGTCAAATAGGACGACCATATGATGAAGAATTATTAATGAAGATCAACACACACAATCTCTTGCAATCTCAAAGCTCTCATAACAACCCTCTTGTAATTTCCCTTCGCTTTGTAAAAATCTCCTTTATGTATAAATTTGTGTGCAATCAATAAAGCTGTGAATATTACATATATCCGATCAAAGTAAGCATTCTCCAATCTCAATCTTTTCTTTTTATCTGTTCTAAAACCTAGGAAGTCTTGCCAGGTTAACAAAAATATAAGTGGAAAGGATAACACAGTTGCAGATATTTTGTCAAGACTAATAGATTGTTAGTTGTTGTAGGCATGGCATGAAGCTCAAAAAATGTTCAAAGAAGCTTTAGTTTCCCATCATCAAGCATTAGTACAGAAAAGCTTAATATAGGATCTTATACTTGTTAGGATTATACTCAATAGCAAGAGTGTAATATTGTAATTGACAATCTTTTCATAATAATAAAGTGATTTCTGGTTTTACAAAATCTTATAGCATTTATAATGATAATTGTCAAAGTAAATAATCATAAGGTCAAAAGACTATGAGAAAGGAAGAATTGTTCGTACATCTGGATATGTATGAGGTAGATACAATTCTTTAGTTAGTCTTGAATAAACTGTTCACAACTTAAATTAAAGGTTGGGCACCTTTATCTTAATAAAGTTGTAGAATTCTTTTGCTGGCACTTGAGTGGGATCAAATGAGTTATGATAAGTCTAAAATCATCGAAAGGGTCTTCGAATAAAAGAATCTAATGCACTGGGTGCATTGAACAGGATCACAGTGAAATATTTTATCTAGAACCTTCAGTAGATACAAGTCTTTTCATTATGAGGACAATCGGAGAGTCTATCTTAATCCTGAAATAAATGATGGACTTATGATTGCAAGTATTATCATTTGAGCTATCAATGAGTACGATTATATAGCATCACCTATCATCGATAGTTTGGTGGTATTCATTTGTTAATCGATAGAGGACTTCATTTATAGATATGGACATCGTGGCACAATTTATTGAATGAGAGTATAATATTATCATATGGATATTTAAAGGTATTGCATATTAAATCTCAACGTTGAGTTTTCGATAATGTCTATTGAAAACATGGCTTCTGGACAAGTCAAAATATCCAAGTTCAAAACATGGTCATATGAGTAAATATGGTAACTAGGAGAGCTATAGGCGGTCTATGAGCTCTTGGCGATTACTGATATTATACACGAGGATACACTATCTCCAATAAGATTGTCTAAGGTATGAATGAGAAACATCTTCTTATTCTATCTTTATTTAAGAGTTCAATTTTAGTTCTTTAGTGGAATGAGCTAAAATTAATAGATCGGACCTAAGTGAATCATTTGTTGATTGTGATTAGGTTATGTCTATTGAAGCTTAAATTTAGATAGCCCGCCAAGATCCCCTAATCCACACAGACTTGCATAAATCACTTGATATATTATACCGGACTAATTTATGGGTCCATCTAGAATTGTATTTAATATATTAAGAATATAATTTGCACATTATTTATTTAATGGGCTGCTCAAATTATATAATATATTAATGAGAGGCAAGTGGGCTTGTTTCTTTTAGTAAGAACGGGTCTGGTTCACATGTAGGCTTTTATTTAAAGCCTGAATGGATTAAATAAAATAAGCAAATAATATTTGGCCCATATTTTTTTTTGTGAGGGCGGCAAGGCTATAATAATAGTCCTAAAATATTATTTTATTTTATTGTTTGATTAAATGGAAATTAATTAATTGATCAATTAATTATTTAATTAAAAATCAAAAAATTATTTCTGACTAGGAATTATGTTTCCTAGTAGTATACTATTATAGTAGTATACTATATAGTAGTATAATAAATATAAAAGACTTAATTTGGTAAGTAGATAAATAAAGTATTTATCTATCTAATCAAATAAGGAAGTCTTTAATATAATCACAAATACACTATTTGAGTTGGATTAGGAGTCTTGGTGTGGAAAAGAAATCTTTTTTTGAAAAATAATTCTTTGTCACCAAGTAAATCCACCTAGAGATAGGATTCTTGCCCACCAAGTAAATCCTCTTTAGGAAAGGATTTGTATGCCTATATATATTATTAATTTCGGAATTAATAGTGATAGGAAGAAAAAAAAAAGTTTTTTTTTAGAGAAAGAATTTTTTATTCTCTTGCTTTTGAATAAAAAAAATTCAAACTCTAGAACATAGTGAAAATTCGGCCAAGAGGAAGAGAGAAAGATAGTTCTAAATTCGATTGTACACTTGCAAGCCTTTACATAAAAAGGTTTTGTGCACACTTTCGATTTAGGTTCACGCGAGTTTCAATCAAAACGATTGTGAATTCAAAAGTGACCGGAACGATCTTTCTAGGCTCTTGGAGTTTTTGTGATTAACGATCAAGAAAGAAGATTTCGTTTTTCCATTCTCAAGTACGCAATTCAAAGAATAGGGAGACCACGCTCCTAGATGATTCACGTTCGTGATCGGATTGGAAGATCTTGCGGATTACCATCAACGCTAAGTCAATCGGATCACGCGACAAGAGGTATGATATCTTTTGAATATATGTATGTTTAATTAATTAAAGGGTTAAGGTTCAAATATTGGAAAATTTTTAAACTATACTAAATTTTTTTTAGTCTCGCTTCCGCTGCGTTTTCGTATTTTTCCCTACAATTGGTATCAGAGCCTGGTTGTACCATTTGATTAATTAATGTATATATATGTGAATCTATTTCTTTTTATTGTGATTATGCATGTTTTAGAAAGAGATGGCACTCTAGGTATTCGCATATATAATTACATGTGGCATGTATGGATTTATATATGTTATTATAAAGTGAATTGTTATTACTCGATTTTGGTCATAGAGTTTCAATGTATTTTTGTTTCAGAATTGTAATAAGAAGGGTGGCATATTATCGTCATAAGTTCCTTCTTGGCAGTTGCTAGATTTTCTATTTTTTATTGTATTAAAAAATACTGCTGTTTTTTTATTGTATTTAAAAAAACTACTGCAAATTTTTTTTTTATATAAAATAGTGCAATTTTTCTTATGTAAATATTACTGCAGCGAATTAAAAAAAAGACTGCAGTAATTTATTGTGTAAAATCTGCTGTAATACATTCAAGTTTCGAAGATTCGAAGAGTTGAAGAATTAGAAGCGGAAGAGGGAGCAACCAGAACAAGCTTGGTACCGTGTGCACCATGGCAACAAGCGTGCGTGCACGTTAGCGCGTAGTCCTTTGTGCATAATGGGCTACGCATGGTGGCCCTTTATGGACCCAAGGGGTGTGCACGCCCAAAGGTGGCAGCCGAGGGGTGAGGAAGTGGATGATGGCCTCTTGAAGACTTGTTCGCCAAGAAAGAATATTTTGTATTCCAAACATATGTAATTTACTTGCTTTTCTAGGATGGACCAAAATTGTAGTTATTTATATTTCCGTAAATATTACAATATTTGTTGTTGTACGATAACATGTCATATAGAATAGGAGTGCCACTTATATATCTCTTTTGGTATGAACATGCATTGAATGATTTAGGTATCTAATTGGCATCTAGATAACTTGGTAAAATCATTCTATGGAATTTAATCAACACGCCTTAAATAATTGAGTGGGAGAAGGTGTGTTAGAACACCTATGGCCTCCAAGGTTAGTTGAGTTTTATTATTTATTGGTAATCCCCCTGAGGGGCGTCCATAAATGGAATTTAGCAAAATACTTACAAGGATAGACTAGACAATTGACTTAAACGAAATCTACTCCTAGAGGAGGGATTTTCGTGAGAGAAAATTGAGGGTCGATCTCTTGGTAACACATTCAATGTGATTTTATTAATATCCTCCCGAGAGTTCTTGTTAATAAAATTGCAAGGCTAAAATTGAAAACGTTGATTGTTATGTTAACAATTAGGTGGGACCTAGTCCAACTGGTAAATGGTACGTACTCCCAGAGGAGGCGTAACGTTTATGGGTGTTGGATCACCGTTGAATTTTTATGATTGAGTTATTTATTTAATTCAAGATAAATATTTAAAAAGTGCTTTATCATGATTATTTACCCATATATAATTTTGTTTTATTCAGAAATCATGACTCCATCACTTATGAACATCCTGAAAGATAACACTTTAACTGGAGATAATTATGTCACATGGAAATGGAAAATTGGGTTGTTGCTGCAAAGTGAAAAACATAAGTTTGTTCTGACTACTCCTAAACCACCCCTTCATAATAATGAATCTAATATTTTGCAAAGAGATGAGTATGAGCAATGGAAGACTTCAGATGATATGGCCAAATGTTACATTATGGCCACTATCTCCGACCTGTTGCAACAGCAGCATGAAAGAATGGAGTCTGCTGCTGATATAATGATGTCTCTGGAAGAGATGTTTGCTATGAGGTCTATGTCGACTAAGAGAGAGGCAGTGACTGCTTTTATGAATCTTAGGATGAAACCTGGACAGGTTGTGAAAGATCACATGATGAAAGTCATAGCACATCTCAATGTTGCAGAACTTAATGGTGCTGAGATAGATGGTGAGACGAAAATTGACATGATTGTCAACTCACTATCGGGTTCCTTTGATCAGTTCAAGTTGGACTACACCTTGAACAATTAGGAATACACCTTGCAAGGCCTGATGCAAGATGTTTAAAGCGCTGAAAAGATCCTTGTGAAAAACAAAGGTCAAGAGATTCATTCGGTTAGTAAAGTTGCTACTGTTAAGACCCGTCAAAAGGTCAAGAAACAACAGAAGAAAAAGCAACTTGGGTCTACCAAGAAGGAAACCAAGAAAGTAACTAAGATCAAAGGGAAATGCTTCCTTTGTGGTGAAAAGGGACATTGGAAAAGAAATTGCCCAAAGTCCTAGAATAAAAAGGAAGAAGGTAATATTAATTATCTTGAAACATGTTTTCTGGCAGATTCTACAGATTCTTGGATCAAAGACTCTGGAGCCACTAATCATGTTTGTAATTCCTTGCAGGGGTTCCAAGAAAGGAGAAGGCTGAATAAAGATGAAATCAACTTGCGCTTGGGCAACGGAACGTTAGTGTCTGCAAGTGTAGTGGAAGATATTAGAGTTATTTTAGATTCTAGTAGGCATTTAGATTTAATAGACATTTATTATGTACCTCAATTCAAGAGGAATTTAATTTCAGTTTCTTGTTTAAATAAATTTGGATATTCGGTTACTTTTAATAAAGTTTTTATTATTAGTAAGAATGACAAAATTGTTTGCAAAGGTACATTGGAAAACGGTCTATTCTTTTTGCATAGAAATATCTCTCACTCGTTAGACACAGAATTAACGGAACCTAATCATAAAAGAGTAAAATTATCAAAAGATGAAACCTACCTTTGGCATTTACGCCTAGGTCATATTAACCTTAATAGGATTAAAAGATTGGTATGTGACGGACCTTTAAGTGACTTAAAGGTTGATGATCTACCAACTTGTGAATCTTGTTTGGAAGGTATAATGACCAAAAGGCCGTTCACAACCAAAGGTGCAAGAGCCACTAAATGTTTAGGATTAATACACACTGATGTATGTGGTCATATGAGCATTCAGGCTAGAGGTGGATATGAGTACTTCATCACCTTCACAGATGATTACTTGAGATTTGGCTATCTGTATCTCATGAGACATAAGTCGGATGCTTTTGAGATGTTCAAAGCATTCAATGCTGAAGTAGAAAATCAACTTGAGAAACACATAAAAATCTTGAGATCTGATCGTGGTGGAGAATATCTATCTGGTGAGTTTTAGCAATATCTTATTGATAATGAGATAGTTTTTCAGTTTTCTACCCCAGGTACACCTCAATAAAATGGGCTGGAAGAAAGGAGAAATAGAACTCTTTTAGACATGGTTAGGTCAATGTTGAGTTATTCAACGCTTCTTATTTCTTTTTGGGGATATGCTCTACAAACTGCAATATACATTCTAAACGCTTGTACCATCTAAGTCGGTTCCTCAAACACCATATGAGTTGTGGACTTGGCGAAAGCCTAGTTTACAACACTTGAGGATATTTGGTTGTCTTGCACATGTGTTAAAAGGAAAGACAGAAAAGATAGAGTCCCGTTCAGAAACATGTATATTTGTAGGGTATCCAAAAGGAACTAAAGGATATTATTTCTATAGTCCTTCAGATCTAAAAGTATTTGTTTCAACAAATGCTTTATTGCTAGAAAAAGACTATATGAATAGTTTTGTGCCCAAAAGTAGAATTTGTCCTAAATGAGATGTCAGGAGATACAATTCCACAAGAGGTTTTACAACCTAGCCTAATTGTAAGTTCCACTCTAACACAAAATCAACAACCTACCATTCATCATCGTAGTGGGAGGGTTAGTACACAACCCGAGAGATACATCGGTCTGGGAGAATCAGTGGAGAATCTCCCGGACGTCGATGATCCCTACACTTATAAGGAAGCAATGGAGGATGTTGATTGTCATCATTGGCAAAAGGCAATGCAATCTGATTGAATCCAAGTTTGATAACAAAGTCTGTTCCCTTGTAGACTTGTCTAAAGGGATAAAACCCATTGGGTGCAAGTGGGTATACAAGAGGAAAAGAGGTATGGATGAAAAGGTGGAAACTTTTAAAGCTAGATTGGTAGCTAAAGGTTATACACGGAAAGAAGGTATCGATTACGAGGAAAGCTTCTCTCCTGTGGCCATGCTTAAATCCATTAGGATACTCTTATCCATTGCAGCATCTTTAGATCTAGAGATTTGGCAAATGGAGGTCAAGACAGCTTTCCTTAATGGAAATCTTGACGAAAGTATCTATATAATGCAACCAGAAGGATTCATTGAAAATGGCCAAATGGAAAAGGTATGTAAGTTGCAGAAATCCATATATGGATTAAAACAGGCATCTAGATCCTGAAACATAATGTTCGATCAAGCTGTGAAAGGTTTTGGATTTATTCAGAATCCTGACAAACCTTGTGTATATAAAAGGATAAAGGGCGACAAGTTGGTTTTCCTAATTCTTTATGTTGATGATATACTACTCATTGGAAACGATGTAGGTGTATTGACATCAGTAAAAGAATGGTTAGCAAAACAATTTGATATGAAGGACTTAAGAGAAGCTAGTTTTATTCTAGGTATCCAAGTAATAAGGGATAGAAAGAATAAAACAATTGCATTATCCCAAGCTTCATACATAGACAAAAGATTGTCTAGGTTTTCCATGCAGAATTCCAAGAAAGGTATGTTACCTTTTAGACATGGAATCAAACTTTCTAAGGAACAAGTTCCTAAGAATCAGCATGAAGAGTAATTCATGAGTAGAGTTCCATATGCCTCGGCAGTTGGAAGTCTCATGTATGTAATGCTCTACACTAGACCAGCCATTTGTTTTGCTGTTGGCATAGTTAGCAGGTTTCAATCGAAACCTGGTCCTGATCACTAGACGGCAGTCAAGCATATTTTTAAGTATCTCAAGAGAACAAGAGATTATATGCTTGTATACTTTGGAGGGGATTTAATTCCCATTTGGTATACATATTCTGATTTCCAGTCGGATTTTGACTCTAGAAAATCCACATCAGGATTTGTGTTTACTATAGGATGAGGAGCAGTCATATGGAGGAGTATCAATCAATCTTGTATTGTTGATTCCACCATGGAAGTTGAGTATGTTGCTGCATGCGAAGCTGCCAAAGAGGCTGTTTGGCTCCACCAATTCTTTATTGACTTGGAAATAGTTCCTAATGCGAATAAGCAGATCACTATTTACTGTGACAACAGTGGAGCAGTGGACTAATTCGAGAGAACCAAGAATTCATAAGAGAGGTAAACACATTGAAAGGAAGTATCATCTTTTAAGGGAGATTGTGCATAGGGGTGACGTGACAATTACGAAAATCGCAGTCAGCAGAAAATCTAGAGGATCATTTCACAAAGGCTCTACCTTAGAAGAGTTTTGATGGGCACCTAGAGAACATGGGAATGAGAGATATGACACACTTGCTATAGCGCAAGTGGGAGATTGTTAGGATTATGCTCAATAGCAAGAGTTTAATATTGTAATTGACAATCTTTTCATATTAATAAAGTGATTTCTGGTTTTACAAAATCTTATACCATTTATAATGATAACTGTCAAAGTAAATAATCATAAGGTCAAAAGACTATGAGAAAGGAAGAATTGTTCGTACATCTGGATATGTATGAGGTAGACACAATTCTTCAGTTAGTCTTGAATAAACGTTCACAACTTAAATTAAGGTTGGGCACCTTTATCTTGATAAAGTTGTAGAATTCTTTTGCTGGCATTTGAGTGGGATCAAATGAGTTATGATGAGTCTAAAATCATCGAAAGGGTCTTCGAGTTAAAGAATCTAGTGCACTGGGTGCATTGAACAGGATCACAATGAAATATTTTATCTAGAACCGTCAGTAGATACAAGTCTTTTCATCATGAGGACAATCGGAGAGTCTATCGTAATCCTGAGATAAATGATGGATTTATGATTGCAAGTGTTATCATTTGAGCTATCAATGAGTACGATTATATAGCATAGTCTATTCTCGATAGTTTGGTGGTATTCATTTGTTAATCGCTAGAGGACTTCATTTATAGATATGGACATCGTGGCTCAATTTATTGAATGAGAGTATAATATTATCATATGGATATTTTGAGGTATTGCATATTAAATCTCAATGTTGAGTGTTCGATAATGTCTATTGAAATCATGGCTTCTGGACAAGTCAAAATATCCAAGTTCAAAACGTGGTCATATGAGTAAATATAGTAACTAGGAGAGCTATAGGCGGTCTATGAGCTCTTGGCGATTACTGCTATTATACACGAAGATACATTATCTCCAGTAAGATTGTTTAGGGTATGAATGAGAAACATCTTCTTATTCTATCTTTATTTAAGAGTTCAATTTTAGCTCTTTAGTGGAATGAACTAAAATTAATAGATCATACCTAAGTGAATCATTTGTTGATTGTGATTAGGTTATGTCTGTTGAAGCTTAAATTTAGATAGCCTGCCAAAATCCTCAATCCACACGGACTTACATGGATCACTTGAGATATTCTACTGGACTAATTTATGGGTCCATCTAGAATTGTATTTAATATATTAAGAATATAATTTGCACATTATTTATTTAATGGGCTGCTCAAATTATATTAATATATAAATGAGGGGCAGGTGGGCTTGTTTCTTTTAGTAAGAACGGGTCTGGTTCACATGTGTGTTTTTATTTAAAGCCTGAATGGATTGAATAAAATAAAAAAATAATATTTGGCCCATATTTTTTGTGTGTGGGCGGCAAGGCTATAATAATAGCCTAAAATATTATTTTATTTTATTGTTTGATTAAATGGAAATTAATTAATTGATTAATTAATTATTTAATTAAAAATCAAAATCTTTTTCTGACTAGGAATTATGTTTCCTAGTAGTATACTATTGTAGTAGTATAATAAATATAAAAGACTTAATTTGGTAAGTAGATAAATAAAGAATTTATTTATCTAATCAAATAAGGAAGTCTTTAATATAATCACAAATACACTATTTGAGTTGGATTATGAGTCTTGGTGTGGAAAATAAATCTTTTTTTTGAAAAAGGATTCTTTGTCACCAAGTAAATCCACATAGAGATAGGATTCTTGCCCACCAAGTAAATCCTCTTTAGGAAAGGATTTGTATTCCTATATATATTATTAATTTCGGAATTAATAGTGATAGGAAGAAAAAAAAAGTTTTTTTTTTAGAGAAAGAATTTTTTATTCTCTTGCTTTTGAATAAAAAAAATTCAAACTCTAGAACATAGTGAAAATTCAGCCAAGAGGAAGAGAGAAAGATAGTTCTAAATTCGATAGTGCACTTGCAAGCCTTTACATAAAAAGGTTTTGTGCACACTTTCGATTTAGGTTTACACGAGTTTCAATCATAACGATTGTGAATTCAAAATTGACCGGAACGATCTTTCTAGGCTCTTGGAGTTTTTGTGATTAACAATTAAGAAAAATGATTTTGTTTTTCCATTCTCAGGTATGCAATTCAAAGAATGGGGAGACCACGCTCCTAGGTGATTCACGTTCGTGATCGGATTGGAAGATCTTGCGGATTACCATCGACGCTAAGTCAGTCGGATCACGCGACAAGAGGTATGATATCTTTTGAATATATGTATGTTTAATTAATTAAAGGGTTAAGGTTCAAATATTGAAAAAAAATTAAACTATACTAAATTTTTTTTAGTCTCGCTTCCGCTGCGTTTTTGTATTTTTCCCAATAATACTATTAATTATAGTACTAGAGTCCACTTTCAACCTTTAAAAGTTTTAAAAGATAAGCTTACAAAGCCTCAACAAGCTTTACTTAATAATATTTGGTTTTTTTAGAAATGACAATAAAGGTTTTCTAAACTCGCTTAACATTTTAAGCCAGTATTTTGTAGAAAATAACAAGTTTTCTTATTATGTAGTGTTTAAAGGAAGAAAAGTTAGAATTTACTCTACATGGCAAGAAACTGTTAGCTTTATCAAAGACTTTCCAAACCTCATATTTAAAGGTTTTTATTCATTAGAAGAAGCTACCATTTCTTTAAATTTGTTTTTACAAAATCAAGATGGTTTTTGGAGAGGGTTTTAAGCTTATCTATTCTTTGTTCTATATGTAACATATTAATTTCATTCTCTGAATTTCTTTCATCTTCGTCTACTATTAGGGTAACTTTCTTTTTATAATCTTTAAATTTTTGAAAGGTATGGTTTCCTTTGTCAACATATATGCTACTGTTTTCAGGTAATTCTATTACTTAGCTTTCTAATTCTGGTAATTTCCATTCTAACTCTTGTAATTCACTTTTCTTAAGCTTCTTTGGGACTTGCATTTGTACATAATCACTATGAAAATGTTCTACTATACTTTTATTGATAAATATAAACTTTTTATGATATTTATTATAACATCTTCATAAAAACAAATAGTTTTACTCTAAGGTTCTTATATTCTGCATTCATATTAAAACTTTTGCTTTGTATGCTTAATCTTATCTTACTACAAAATTCACTTATGTCTATGTCTATACCTGGCAGACATCCTACTATTGCAACGTTGTTCCTAAGGTCTACTTCAGCTGTGGCTAGCTGAGCTTGTTCATGGTCATTAAATCTTCCATCTTACAAATACAGATATGCTTTAGTATCTAATCCTGCTCTTGTTTGGCTGAGTACTCCTATGATTACTACGCTTAATGTATTGTTGAATATCCATTATTCTTATAGTTCTTTAGCACTTTGAGGGTCTTCTCTATTGTTTACTACTACAATTCATCTTTGTAAACATATAAACTACTTCTGAGACTATCTAAGATTCCTTCACTATATAGATTTTTCTTTTGAACTTTCTTAAATCCTAATTCTAACATTTTATTTACATCCTCTTCTAGAATTAAATCTTCTGTCTTTTGGATTATTTCTTTTTCTTTACCACTATAATTTAGTAAGTTTCTTACTTTATTAGCTGTTGATGATCGTACACTAGAGGTTTTAAACGTTCTTTTATATTTTCTATTTTAGTGTTCATCTAATCAGGCTGATTCAGCTTTGCCAATGAAGGCATTGAAGATGATGAAGATGATGGCGATGGCTTTTGTGAATAATCTTTTTGAAGTTGTTCTAAAAGCTTTATTTTGTTTTCACTATTTATCTTTAAAGTTTCTAATTCTAATATTTCTTTTTCAAATTCTGGAAAGCTTGTTGTAGTAATATGGAAAATATTATCATAGATACTGTAAAGCCTTTTTAACTTTTTGTTTATATTTTTAATACAGGCTAGATGATGCTTTTTTAAAATATTCTAAGCTTTGTAGATCATTTATTGTGAAATCTATTAAAGCTCTATCTATACTATTGATATGATCAACAATACTCATATATTAAAGATACGTAAAACAAGAAGTAAATATCTTAAAATAATTATACATATGATAAACACAATTATCAAAATAAGAAATTGTACTATAGAAATGATGAGAGTTTTTTGAATATTAGTTGTTGTAAATAGAAGTTTGTCTTTCTGTAATTACTCATATAAGCTAAATATTAAATTTAAAGGTAACAAGGCTCTGATACAAAAGAGAAAGGACTCAATTAGGAGAAGATATATGATTAAGAACTTTTAGTGGAAATATAATACAAATAAATATAATCAATATACCTTTCAAAATTAACGGAGAAACCTATAATCTATCTCAAACTCTAGTCACAAAGCAACACATTAGTCATAAGTTTGTCTTATGATTGAATTTTATATTAGGAAATAACGGAAGCATGTTAATCACGCCAAATGGTAATAGTGTAACAGAACAAGTTGCTCGGGTCTGATTTACATCCAATCCACGGTAATCGTAGATTGACCATCTACAATCCTAATGTTTACTTCTGATTTTTTTTTAAAAAAAAATGTAGAAGTAACCAAGGGGTCGTTTGTTTTTTTGTCTAAAGACTGAATAATCCTGAATTTTTCTGAAGACTGAATAATGACTGAAATCTGAACTTGAATGACATATTTGTTTTTTTTTCCTCACATCTGAATGTATTGTCAACATGTTTGTTTTTTGAAAGTAAAATTATCTGAAACTAAGTAATTTTACATTTATACCCACGTTAAACAATTATACATATAATATGGAATAAAAATAATCCAAAAATAATAATTATATATGAACACATATGATCATGATCTTCTTCAATTACAAATAAACTTTATTTTTTTTAAGAAAAGACATTATTTTTTTCAAAAAATAAAAAGGGCAGCAAGAAAATTCACATAAAACACTCTAAAAAAAATAATATATAAATATATCACCCTAATATCATAATAAAGTATTGATATTAAACATCAATATGAAAAGTGATTATGGTTCTTTTTTATTTTTAAAGCTATTTAAAATAAACAATATATTAAAATAAATATTTTTGTAATATATATAATTATGATGAAATTGGAAATATGTTATATATAGGGGATAGTATCGGAAGAAAAGATTTTAGATTGCATTTCAGTGATTTACTATTAAGTGAAAAATCAGGATTTTTTACTTTTTATTTTAAGTTGTTTTTTCGTATTTTTAAGTTGTTTGACCATTTATAAAAACAAATAAACAACTTAATAATTATGATTCAGATCCATTCAGTTTTAAGTGGAAAAAACAAAGCGAGTATAGATATGGAAAGTGCATAGGTTGCGACTATCCAGAGGTTGAGCTTCAAAATTCCAAAATTCCAAAATTCCAAAAATGGCCACCACAATAGGAATATCAATTACCCATTTGGTTGCGGTCTCTACCACTCTGGGTTGTTGCATATTCCAAAGCGAATCGTTTTGGACCACGTTGAAAATGAAGAAGAAGAAGAAGAAGCTGTCGTTGAAAATGGGTGGTGCTCGTCCAATTGCTGCGCTGCCTTTCGACCTCTCGCCTCCTCCCATCGACCACGACCTCCTTGTAACAACTCTCTGAATCACTAATTTTATTATACTTGTGTTTTAATTCTATGAAACCAATTCTTTTTTTTTTGGCCAAAAAGGAAACAGTGAAGAGTGTTGGAGCAGAGATTTCAGATGATGGAGTAATTGAAACTTTTAATAATGATGATGATGCTTTAGATGCTGTTGATAATGGTGTTGTGGTGCGTTTTTTCCTTTTATTTTATAATATTTATACATTTAAGTAAATAGTCCTTATTAGTGTAGTTTCGTTTTGATTGTCCATATAAAATACTTGATCAAAATTTCAAGGTTTTGAAAGTTGATCGAGACCCATCTAGACTGTGAATTCTATGATCAAGTCTTTTAGATTGATGGAAACGAAACTGATTTTTGTTAAAATCAGAATGATTGAAATTGGTGAATTTCTAGGAAATTGTTTAATTATGTTCTATTTGAAGTGCATTGCATGCATTTATTAACTCAAAACTTTTTTATATTTAATTTTTTAACATTGTATAAAGAAGCTACTTGAGGGGCCTGGGGTATGTAAGTATTTGATCAGAGGACTTTTTTAGAAAGGTCTTGACTCTTGATTCCTCCAGGATTGGTTTTTAATATGCATGTATTGACCAACCAGGATGATCTTATAGTTATAGATGAGTTGATAAAGTTATGCCCATTTAATAATTTACTTGATCATTTTGCATTAATCTCACACACTGGTTCATATCAAGGCTTCAATCTATATCATCTGTGCAATTCATGTGGACTTTGTCTAAAACTAGTTATGGACTTTCTTCTTTCGAAGCTGTGGGCTTTGTGAAGTTCTTTTCTTTTATCTTTAAAATTTTCTTGAGCAAGTAGCTAAACTTTTTCATGTTTAATTAATTTTCATCTGATTCCTCACTCCTCAGATTGTGGACCTTTCAAATTTTGGACGGATAAGAGGTAAATTATTCTCTCCTACGCAGCCTTTTATAAATGAGTCATCATCTTTGTACTCCTGAATGCTATCTTTTCGGGGTTTATTGACGGATATGGAACAATAACTGCATCATTAATTTAAACTCTTAATCATTTAAGGTTCTCTCTTAGTTACTTTTTGCATCTGATTTATGGTGTTTTGAAGATAATTAAAATTGTGTTGCTTTTTATTATTGAGAGCTTTCCAATTTGTTTAGATGAGGTCTCAAGACCATGGTTCTTCGAGGTTTTATAAGAATGGTGTTTTATTGATGAATCTTTAATGTTCTTTTGTTTTGTAAAATTTTGGGTTCAATTATCATGAAGTCAGTGGAGATGACCGAATCCAGTTTCTTCACAACCAAACCACTGCAAATTTTGAAAATCTCCATCAAGGACAGGTAATTTATGTAAATGCATCCGTTTGATTCTGGTCAAGAAGTAAATACAAACTTCTTCTGTTTTACTTTTGTTTGATGCAGTCATATGGGGTTAATTGACGGGATTTGTTCGATTGAAATCCATAGGGATGTGACACTGTTTTTGTTTCACCAACAGCACGGACAATAGACATTGCACATGCTTGGATCATGGTAATTGTTTTTGTTATGTTTCTCCTATCACTGTTTTCTTTTCAACATCTTGATACTTGAAATCATTTTCTCCAACTTATCGATCTTTTTATGATAATTCACAGAAAAACGCTATCATGCTGGTGGTCTCGCCGCGGACCTGTGAAAGCATAACTGATATGCTCAACAAGTATGTGTGTATCATTTCTTAGCGATCGTCTAATTAATTTTCTATGGATAATTTTGTGTATGTTTACCAGCCTTCCCTTCGTTGTGTACATTGAGTTTAATCTAATATGTATGCCATTGAACTTCACACCAAATAATTAAAACAACACAACTTTTGGGGAGCCCAGCTAATGAAGTACCTTTACCCTTTCATTCTTGCATACTCTGCATGCTTGTTTACCGTTAACCTACCTTTCTTGCTATGGGGCATACTTATGCATGGGAGCACTGTGTTTTTCATATGTATCAAAATTTTTTTGCTGTTTATTGATATTAGAGTTAAGTACAAGAAGTGGACCTGTAGTCCACAGAAAATTACTGCCAAACTATAAAGAACAAACAAAAATCAGAATACAATCATTTGGCATTACTCTCCCAATTTGATAAATTGCAAAACAGTGGAAAGTCTTGAAATTCTTTAATAGCCCACAATGAAGCTAGATAATGTACTTTATCTCACAAAAACTTGCAATCATCTCCTATTCTCCTTTCGCTTCATCAAAAATATCGTAATGCACCCATAAATCAAAACCATAAAATCTCACCTTTTTTGCTTCCTCCAAATGCACAAACTATGCCCAAAAAATAATGAAAAACAAAAAGTCTGAAGAACCCAACACAACCCCACAAGATAAATTCCAAAAAAATGAAGCAATCGTATGAAGGACCAAACAATCAATAAACTTTGAAGAATTTTTGCACTTCACACAGCAATAAGGGAAAATACATACATTAGTATTTTCCTTTCGAATCAATTGAGAAGTCAAACTTCCGTATGTATCAAGCCTTTGAAGTTATTAAATTATCAGAAAGGAAAGCGTATAGAAAAAGGATCCTCTTCATACTATGTCTGTTTGTAATATTTTTTTCTAGGTACATATTTTTTGCTGACAAGGTAGAAATTCAAAACATCACCAAGCAAACTTGCTTATTTGTTCTAGTGGGACCTAAAAGTAACCAAGTAAGTATATTTTTGTTAAATTATTAGTCTTTAATCTGGATTTATCATCTAGCTTTTTGTCGATTTGGATTCGATTTTGTTGATGACTGTAATTGTTGTGTACCAACAGGTAATGGAAAATTTAAATCTGAGTGACCTTGTTGGACAGGCATATGGCACACATCGACATTATAGTGTAAGAATGAATGATTTCTTTCTCCTTTGTAAAATATGAGTTACTTGCATAGCTTTTTAAATAATGGTAGTTAGTAAACATGAAATGTGGGGTGTATGAACAACTGAGCAAGTTGTGTCTGGACATCTAAATGTATACCCTTCTTCTTTTCAACTTGAACAGTTTCTCAAGAAATAGGATTTATGTGGCTATTATTCTTGTGGTGGTTGTTTTCTAGAAAAAACCTCTCATATTTACTTTTGCTTAAGCGACAAATCAAAAAGGTCTTGCTACATAATTCAGAAGTTTGCTATAACAATTAATGCAATTCTTACTATCTGCACAAAAATCATTCAGAGGCACATCTAATTTCATCTAGTTAAACTGCAAAAAAGATGGATAATATGGAAATCACAGAAAAACCGATGATGCTTTTCATTATTGTCTATGAAACAAATAACAAAATTAAATTTATTTCAGGCTATAAGATATTGGTTGTCTTTTGTGCAATGAAAAACTAGAACTTTGATCCTTTCAGATAAATGGCATGCCAATAACCGTTGGTGTGGGAAATATTATTTCTGACGAAGGGTTTTCACTGTTGATGTCACCGGCCATTGCTGGATCAGTTTGGAAAACACTTTTATCTCAAGGTGTTATTCCAATGGGTTCTAATGCCTGGGAAAAACTAAGGATTATCCAAGGTGAGTAAATCTTGTCTTCTCACTTTATGTTAAATGTTGTCTCGTTTTATCATAATGTAACTTCTTTTCATGATTTTTATTGACTAGAACTACTTTAACCAAGTGCTTTTGTATTTAACGAATGAGCTGCTCTAAATGGTTTGATTTTTCACTTTCAACTAATTTTGTTTTCCTTTCACCCTTGCCAATAAGATTGTGCTTTAGTCAACACTTTAATTTATATGAGGCGATTTGTTGTGACTCTTATATTGTTAGTTATGCATTTGAAATATTTTGTGGACTGCACTGGATATGTTGATAGCTTAGACAGGTATTCTACAAAATGTGGCAAAATGAATAATTAGTTACTTTATATTCCTATTGCCTAGAACAAGGTGAAAATGAGAGGAAAAAAAAAAAAAAAAAACAAAGGCATCTGGAATCAAGCACCTTTTGTGTTTAAATATGGTTGTGAACATTTGAAATCTTTCCGTCCTGTACTTGATTTTCATAATGTGTTTTCTGGCTATAATCTTTATTTCCTTTTCAATAAGAGCTACTTGCTTTTGCAGGGAGGCCAGCACCAGGAAAAGAGCTTACTAATGAGTTCAATGTTCTGGAGGCCAGTCTGTGGAATTCAATTTCATTAAACAAAGGTACATCACTGTTTATTATTGAACGTATATATCAAAAGACATGGAAGATTGATCTAATTCTATTCTTCTCAGGCTGTTATAAGGGACAAGAGACCATATCTAGGCTCATAACCTACGATGGAGTTAAGCAAAGACTTTGGGGAATTTGTCTGTCAGCACCAGCAGAGCCTGGAAGCTTGATAATGGTTGATGGGAAAAAGGTATGAGTCGTTTCTTTCTTCCAATTGCTTTCAGAATATAAAAATGGATGGACTTGTTCATAACATACAGCATTATATACAATTTGTGCAGGTGGGAAAACTGACAAGTTATACAACTGGAAGAAAGGAATCTGATCACTTTGGTTTGGGCTACATCAAGAGGAAAGCTGCTTTATCTGGAGACACTGTAGTTGTTGGAGACAACATCACCGGGACAGTGGTTGAAGTTCCTTTTCTTGCTAGGCAATCTCCGCCACTGAAGAGCTCGAGTTCTTGACTTCCAGTAATCATGTACAGCACACTAAGCTAACTAGTGTTGAGATTATATGGCATTTTCACCAAAATAACCTATAATTGTCGCTTGTTTTCTGGAAAATAATTGGTAGATTTTTTTTCGTATACATTCATATAAAAGAAGCCTTTGAAGAATTGTCATACACTTGAGATTGGATATTTCACCAACGTGAAGGTTAAGGGAAAAAAAAAACTTAGGCGGGACTGGCGCATAACATCGTCGGTGTATTTGCTTACTTATTGTTTGACATGTGGAAGCAATATCAAATGGTAAGTCTTCTTGTGGGGATGTGGCAAACGTAATTCTTGATGTTAAGGATTTGTTGAGTAGCAACCTGTTTTCTCTGTTGTTCATAGGCATAGAGGTTGGTTGCAAGTTGGGCCTTTGGCTATGAGTTTTCTGTTTTTTGGGGTGTTGATGCCCATAATTGGCTTGTATTTTTATCATAATTGCACAAACTTCCCCTGATTTCAATTTACTGAAAGTTTTACTAATGGTTGACTACTTGACTCAAGGGTCCAGGGGTAATATTGTCTTTTTACATAATAAATGTTTCTATCATTATTAATCTATTAAAATAAAGAGTTTCTTTTGACAATCCAATATTTTATTTTTACACTTCTGTTTTAATAATACTCGATCCTCAAAATTTAAGTTTAAAAAAATTCAAGACACTTTACGCTGTTACAAGATTATCTTTTTTATCTTTTCTGAATTAAATTATTAAAAAAATAAATTATTTCTCTTAAATCATTATTAGATTAATTATTACATATTAAATGCCCTCTCCTAAATTTTTAATTACCATATTAAACTCTCTTATCAAATACATATCTCTAATTCTTTCTCTATTATTTCTCAAGCAAGATTAACAGTTAAGAAAAAAAAAATTACTAATAAGCTTGATTTTTAGGAACTATATGTATGTATATATTAAAAAAAAGAAACTCAAAATATGAAAATGCTTTTTGTTACTCTTATAGGTATATGACTGCCTTGAGAACTTTAATTCTTTCATTAGTCTTATAAATTCTGAGTTTAATCAAATCTAGTTGTAATAAATCAAGCTTTCATATATCTATTTTGTTTTTTGAAAATCGACTTTTTAATATATATATTAATATATATATATATATATATATATATATATATATATATATATATATTACTGTTAGTAAAAAACCAAAATATTCATAAGTTTTGTTTCTTTAACTATTAATCAGAAATTGATAGAAAAAGTACGGAAATATGATTTTTTTTTTGAAAAATAGAGAGAGTGTAATTAAGAGAGAGTGTTTAATATGATAATAACAGATTTAGGAAAGTGAGTTTAATACGTAAGAGCATCTCCAATGCTATTATGCATTTGGAGAAAATGGAGTGCCACATAGGATAGATACTAAAGAAGTTAGAAAAACTCTCTCTAATACAATTATCTAAATTGAATATGGAGATGATGTGGCAAAAAAAAGTTAGAGAATATGGAGTTGAGTTTCTAATTCTAGAAACTCTCTTAGAAATGCTGACTAGGATTTCTAACTATTTCCACCAATAATATTAAAGCTCATTAATTGTAAAATAAAAGAGGAGAGAGAATGTAATAATTGTTTTATTATGATTGGTCATAAAATAGATACATATTTGACTTTAGATAATTGCATTGGAGATGTGAATATGCATTTCTCTAACAAATTTTCAAAAGTGGGCCCATAGTAAATAGAAATGATGATGTGGCACTGTTTAGAAACTTAAAAATGTATATTTGTATTGGAGATGCTCTAATATTTAATCTAATGATTTAGATGAGATAATTTATTTTTTTAATAATTTAATTAGTTTGGAGTGTCTTTAATTTTTTTTGTCTTATTTAGTAATTTTAATTCAGGTTAAAATTGTCATTAAAAATACTAAATTGGAGTTTAAATAAATAATTTGTGGATTGTAAGGAGAAACTCTCAAAATAAAAATTATGAGATGGACCCAAAATTATTAAAAGTTATAAAAAACAAAAAACAAATTTTTAAAAAAGGAAAAAATAAAAGTTCTTTCCCCAATTTCCAAATTTTTTTCCATTTTCCCCTGTTTGACCCTGTTTGTCTTATAACGGTAACCTTGTCAACACGTATTTAACCACAACTCTTTTGTCATCTGTCCAATTTAAAATAGATTTCATTATTTACTCAAATCAAAAAATTAAGGTCTGTCATGTAAGCGTTTTTCAGTGACTATTTTTCGAAAATAAAAATGAAAATGAAAACAGTGTTTTTTTTTTTGTTTTTCGAATTCTGAAAACGCGTCTGGTAGCATATACGGAAACTGTATCCTGAAATTGAAAACAGTAAAAACGCGTCTGGTAGCTTCACTGAAAGCTGAATTCTGAAAATGAAAACAGTAAAAACACGTCTGGTAGAATAACTGAAAAATATCAAAAATTATAAATTTTCTTATATTTTTGCTATTGCAATTTTTAATTTGAATAACAGGGAGTCAATAATTCATCCCAAATAATTATCAAATAACTCATAATTTAAAAATTGTTGTAAAAATAAAGAGAAAAATATAATAATGAATCAGAGAAGAAAATTGATTCACCAAATACATACATATATACATACACACACACACACACACACATATATATATATATATATATATATATATATATATATAATTTGAATAAAAGTGAGTCACCAGAACATTACACATGAAATTCAGTAAACTGGAGTTAAGTTAACAAAATCTGGAGTTAAACGTGCTACCAGTAAACTCATATCTCCACATTTAGCAAACATACCAACAAGACTAGTTTCTACAAACTGATTAACACTAACTTCATTCTTTATAATCAATGCATGGTATCTTCTTCCCAGTTCAAGACATCTTTCATTGCTACAAAATTTTAAAACACCAATCACAAAATGCCTATCTAGTAAACTCCTTGAAGAAGAACATGTAGGGGCATCATTAGTACACACATCATCACTGCAATCATCATGAGAAGTACCATTACCTGTAAAATAACCAATTTTAACCACACCCTTTTCAACATCAATCACATATCCAGCGTAGTTAATTGGGATCAATTGTTGAAACACCAATTCGTTTAGGACTTCTATCGAACAGTGTATATATAACTTTTGAAGGAATAGGTTCACTAGCCATAGATGTCATTGGGAGGCTGAAATTTTTAAGCTTGAATGAGTCTTTTACACTGGAAATGGAAGGAAAAGAAATTGAAAAGCTGGTATTCAAACAAAGTTCAGTAAAATTTCAAGGAAAGGAAATTTTTAACTTCGCTGGATGACTAATAAGTGGACTCGGCGAAGAAGAAGAAAAAGAAAAAGAAGGAGAAGAAGAAGAAGAAGCAGTGGATCGGCGAAGAAGAAGAAGAAGCCGATCGGCGGCGAAGAAGAAGAAGAAGAAGCCTATCGGCGGTGAAGAAGAAGAAGAAGAAGAAGAAGAAGAAGAAGAAGAAGAAGAAGAAGAAGAAGAAGCAGCGGATCGGTAAAGAAGAAGAAGAAGCCGATCGGTGGCGAAGAAGAAGCCGATCGGTGGTGAAGAAGAAAAAGAAAAGGAGTCTGGAAGAAGATGAAAAAGAATAGTGACGGGAAAATGGAGAAAAGTAAGAAAAAAAATGATTTTTTTTATAAAAAAAAAGTGAAAAAACAAAAACGAAAAACGAAAAACGAAAAACAACTTTCAAATGTTTTTCAAATTTTCACTTTTAATACTAATTGTGTTTTTCAAATTTTTTTTTGTTTTTCGAAAATAAAATGAAAAACAGTTAAACGAACGCGAATTCGAAATCGTTTTTGGAAAACAAAAACGAAAAAAAAAACAGCTGCAGGACGGGGCATAAATGTCACGAAATATGAAAAATGACGAATATTGTAGCATATATATAATTAGGTTTAAGTGCAAATGGAAGGCATTACCAAGTACTAACTTGATTCTTAGAAATTAATTAATAAAAGATTTCTGTCATGCAATTGTTGAATATGATATACCTATACATGCAAGTGGTAAGAGACCCTGTCCTCACAAAGTTGAATAGTGGGGCACTCAAAATTACCAAGTTGAATATACAACACCGTACAGCGTCACGATGATTCCATGGTCATCACTGTTCAAATAGCCAACAATTTGGTCCACTGTGTTTTGATTGACACAGGTAGCAGCGTTGATATTCTCTTCAAAAGTGTTTTGGAACAATTCAACCTAAAGATACATTGTTACAACAGCTGCACTACCCTATTATACGGATTCACGGGAGATTCGTTGATTCCCACCGGGTCTATGATCCTACCTGTAATAGTAGGAACAACGCCACTCCAGCAGAACCTAATGACAGACTTCGTTGTGGTAGACACCCCGTCCGCCTACAACGCCATACTGGGACGGCCCTACTTGTCTGCCCTCAAAGGAGTCCTGTCAATATACCATAACGTCCTGAAATTCCCAGTGGGAGACAAGGTGGGCGAAGTGCGAGGGGATCAGCAGGCTGCACGCAAGTGCTATGCAGTCTCAACCAACCCAGCAGCGTTGGCCAAGCAATGTGTACAAATAACCGTTAATCAAGATCACCAGTCCTCAGAGGAAGATTTTGAAGATGAAACGAATTCAGTCGGGAAGAGATCCACGCCAAAGCTCCTCGATATAGAGATCAGTGAGGAGGAAGAGAAGGGATAGGCCAGTGGCCATCCTGCAGAGGAGTTAGAAAGGATACCTATCAGGAAAGATGATCCTTCCAAGGTGGTCATGATAGGTTCAACATTGAAGGCGAAGGTAAAGGAAGATCTGAATAAGCTCCTACGAGAATATAATGACATCTTTGCATGGAGCCATGAGGAGATGCCGAGGATACCCGCTGCCTTAGTAGCTCACAAGTTAGCGGTAGACAGCACCTTAAAGCCAGTCAAACAGAAGAGAAGACACTTCAACCAAGCAAGAAATGTTACGGTACAAGAAGAGGTAAACAAACTACTAAATGCAGGATTCATCAGGGATTCCTGGTACCCCGAGTGGATTGCCAACGTAGTCATAGTGACCAAAGCAAACGGGAAATGGTGCATGTGTGTTGACTACAAGGATCTGAATCGCGTCTGCCCGAAAGACAGCTTCCCGCTACCAAAAATCGACCAACTGGTAGATTCAACCGCGCGTAACAAGCTCTTAAGCTTTATGGACGCCTTATCAGGATACAACTAGATTATGATGCACCCAGCTGACCAGGACAAAACCAGCTTCATAACCGGGCAAGGCTTGTACTGCTACAAGGTCATGCTCTTCGGACTCAAAAACGTTAAGGCTACCTATCAGCGTCTGGTCAACCGTTTATTTAGGGGACTGATAGGAAAGCCAATGGAGGTATATGACGATGATATGATCATAAAGTCTCAGGAAACCGAGCATCATCAGGACCACCTCCGCCAGACTTTCCAGATAATCAGAGAAAATCAGATGCGATTGAATCCTGATAAGTGCGCCTTCGGAGTTGCAGCCGGGAAATTTCTCGGATTCATGGTCCATGAGAGGGGGATTGAAGCTAATCCCGAAAAGATCAAAGCCATCCTAGATCTTGAGTCTCACACATCACTTAGACAAGTGCAAGGTTTGATTGGACGAATTGCAGCCCTGAACCGCTTCATATCACGATCCACTGACAAGTGTATCCCGTTCTTCAAGGCAATTAGACAAGGGAAGAACATGAAGTGGGACTAGGATAGCGAGCTAGCTTTCCAATCATTGAAGAAGTACCTCGCTAGCCCGCCCCTGCTAGCTAGCCCGGTACTAGGAGAAGAACTGTAATTATACCTGGCAGTATCTGAAACCGCTGTCAGCGGAGCATTGGTAAAAGAATACGGAGATGGGGTCCATCGCCCTATCTACTATGTTAGCCGTGCCCTAACCAAATCAGAAAGGAACTACATCCTCTTGGAGAAGCTCGCCTTCGCTTTGGTGGTTGCTGTCAGGAAGCTCCGCCCTTATTTCCTTGCCCACACAGTCGTGGTAGTCACTGATCAACCTTTGTGTCAATTTCTCCAAAGGCTGGACGTATCGGAAAGACTTGTGCTGTGGGCCCTTGAGCTCACCCAGTTCGACATCAAGTATAAAGCCAGGACAACCATCAAGGCCCAAGCTTTGGTGTATTTCATGGTAGAATTCAGTGCAATCCCCGATCAAGATGCTAATCCGGCCCTAAATCAAGCTCCTCAGAAGGAGCGAGAGCCTGCATATTGGCTTATCAAACAAATCTGGATCTTATATACCGATGATGCATCCAATCAAGCAGGAAGCGGATGTGGGATTGATCGTGCCTAAATTGTTGTATATTTCGGCCCTCATTCCTATTCCTTTGTCTCGTTCTTGTGTGTATTTTCTATATATTTTATGTCTAATAGGCTCATTAGTGCTAATTGCAGGCAATAGATGTAATTCTGGGTTTGGAAGCATGTTGCGGTGATTCTGGCAGAAAAGGGGCAAAAGGAAAGACAGGATCATAAGCAGCTATATAGTGCGGGTCAAGTGCGGGTCGCAACCGCACTCCAACCGCACTCCAACCGCACTCCAAACACACTCATAATCATAGCCGGGACTTGATACAGGAGAAGAGATACAGTGCGGGTCTAGTGCGGGTTATCCAACCGCACTCCACCCGCACTATTGCCAAAGCCAGAGAAGCTGAGTTGCACCTGACGTTAAAGTGCGGGTACATTGAGGGTCATCCAACCGCACTCCACCCGCATTGTTGCCAAACCAGAGAAGCTGAAGTTGCACCTGACATTAGAGTGCGGGTACAGTGCGGGTCATCCACCAGCACTCTACTCGCATTATTGCTCAAAACAGAGGAGGGATTTTGCACCTGACAGTAAAGTGCGACTTAAGTGCGACTCCGGTGCTGGTCAAGTGTGAGTCAAGTGCGGGTAATCCAACCGCACTCCACCCGCACTATTGCCCAGATCAGAGAACTGAAGATGAAGAAAACCTTTACAGTGCGGGTACAGTGCGGGTAATTCAGCCGTACTCCACCCGCACTCTGCGCGCGACAGCTTCTGGTTTCAAGCTTAAGTGACCTATTTTTCCATCCTCTATAAATAGAAAAGGATGGGAGCGAACCAAAACATCACCATATCTCCCAACACTTGTAGTTTAAGCTAGAAATACATCTCCCTATCATCCAAACCATCTCTACTCAATCAAAGGCAACTAGGAGACTTGGATTCAAGCTTCAAGGAAGGAGATCAATCTTCAAGGAAGGAGATCAATCTTCAAGGGTTCTCTCTACACTCTCTCTTAGTTTATTTGTTTGTAATAGAACATGAGTAGCTAAAATACCCCACTATGGGGTTGATGTTATTTGTTTGATGGATATTTGGGCTTTGTAAATAAACTCTACGTGTTATATTTATTCTATCTCTATGTTTTATTCCATTGCTTAAATTGATTTCCATTATTGATTTGCTTGGATACACCCTCTTTGCATGATTGATTTGGATTATTTGAGTAGGCAATTAGGTTGTCTAATGCTCAGTTGAATAGAAGGATTTCCAAAAATCTGGCTCTACAACCATGCCCTTAATCTAATCTTGAATTAGTGGCTTTCACTATACACCCTAGGTTAGCCACTTGTGAGAGAATTAGAAGCCTCCACTATACACCTTAGGTTGGCTACTTTAGTGATTTTACGAGAACTAACCTTCGAGTAGAATTCGATTGATAACCTCGAGCCTCATCCAATCTCAAACGGGTGACCTTCACTATACATCCTAGGCCGGTCACTTGTGAGGGAATTGGAAGCCATCACTATACACCCTAGGATGGCTACATTAGTAATAGGTTGAGCCATAGCTAGATAGATGAGCATTCATGGAAAAAGTCTCGATTGAGTAACTAGCCATTGTTGGTTGCTTAGGAGGGATTAATCGCTAGTAGGAGGTCTTCACTATACACCCTAGGTTGACCTCTTGCTAGAGATATATACCAACACTATACACCCTAGGTTGGTTACATTTGTCAATATATGCTTAATTGAGAGTTTGTTGCAATTGCCCCAATATTCAATTACGAGTCCATCAACTCCGTAGTTCCATCATCATTCATTCATCACTCCATTGTCATCCCATTTGATTTGCTTTCATAGTTTATTTTATACTGTATTTTCATTCACCATCACTTTACTTTTATGCATACTAGTTATATTAATCCTAATCTTATCACCGCTACCCCAATCTCAGTGGACGACACCCGTGCTTACCGCTTTACTTGTATTTATACTTGTGAACGCATCGCATAGGTTTTATAAATTGTTTTGACGGACGATTTTCTGACGGCAAAAACCTTCTCATCAGGGATCATTCTAACCGATCCTGGAAAAGTTGAGTGCTGTCATTGTTTCAGATTCGAGTTCAGCACCACCAACAATGAGGCTGAATATGAAGCCTTGTTGGCAAGAATGAGAGTAGCAGTAGAGCTAGGGGCTGAGTACCTCCTTGCCAAATATGACTCACAATTGGTAGTTAATCAAGTAACAGGTCTGCTCCAAGCCAAAAAGGATAACTGTAGGGAAAATTCGATATAAAACGCAGCGGAAGAAACGAAAAATAGATTTCGTATGGTTTTAAAATTTTTCTCAAAGTTGAACCTTAAACTTTTAATTAATTAAACTCAAATATATACGGTTAGAGTTAAATACCTCTTGACGCTTGATCCGATTGACTTACGTCGATTGGTAATCCGCAAAATCTTTTCCGATGCCCGTGAACAGTACCGGCGTGAACAGTAATTGTGAACAGTACCCGCGTGAACAGTGATCGTGAACAGTACCCCCCGCCGTGAACAGTGATCGTGAACAGTACGCGCGAGATCTTCCAATCCGAACACGTACGTGAATCACCTAGGAGTGTGGTCTCCATTTTTCTTTGAATTGCAAACCTGAGAATGGATGAATAAAGTTTTCTTTTTCTTTTGTTAGTCACAAAACAATCAAAAGAAGACAAAAAATATTCCAGTCACTTTTGAGTTCTCAATCTAATGATCGAAACTCGCGTGAACCTAATTCGATGTTGTACACACAAGCTTATTGATGAACAAGCAATCAGTGTACTATCAAAGAATAATGTCTTCTCTCTTTTATGTTTAGTAGAATAAAAATTATCCTTTTCTATGAATTGAGAAGAAGAAGAAAAATTGAATCATTCAATCAACTATGGTGGCCGAATTCTATATGTGGTATTATATAGGTGGCCGAAATTTTGCTTCCTCTTCTATTTAGGATTGCCGAAATTTTGCTTCCTCTTCTATTTAGGATTGCCAAAATCTTCCTCTAAATGGACTAGGGTTGCCGCAAATCACATACCAAAAAGAGTTTGTGTTGCACCCTAATTTCCATCAACCTTTAGACTTCAAAACCTAATCCAACTCATAGATATTTTTATTCTTTTATTGACTAAATAAAAAGACTTCTTATTTGATTAAATAAATAAAATTAATTATTTATTTTCTTATCAAACAAGTCTTTTACTTTTAATATACTACTACCAATAGTATAACTTTAGGAAATATATTTCCTGATCAGAAAAAAATTTGTTTCTTAATTAAACAAATAATTAATAAATTAACTAATTCTTATTTAATTAAAACAATGAAACAAAATAATATATTAGGTTAATATATACACCTTGCCGCCCCACTTATATAAATGGGCCATATATTATTTTCTTATTTCATTTAATCCATTGGACTTTAAATAAAAGCCCACATGTGAACCAGACCCATTCTTACTAAAAGAAACAAGCCCACATGTCTCCTTTTAATATATTAATATAATAGTGCAGCCCATTAATTAAATAATAGACATATTATATTCTTGATATATTAAAAACAATTCTAGATGGACCCTTAAATCGGCCCGGTAGAATATATCAAGTGATGCATGCAAATATGTGTGGATTGAGGATCTTGGCGGGCTATCTAAATTTAAGCTTCAATAGACACAACCTAATTATAATCAACAAATGATTCACTTAGGTCCAATCTATTAATTTAACTCATTCCACTAAAGAGCTAAAATTGAACTCTTAAATAAAGATAGAATAAGGAGATGTTTCTCATTCATACCCTAGACAATCTTATAGGAGATGGTGTATCCTCGTGAATAATATTAGTAATCGCCAAGAGCTCATAAACCGCCTATAGCTCTCCAAGTTACCATATTTCCTCATATGACCACATTTCGAACTTGGATACTTTGACTTGTCTAGAAGCCATGTTTTCAATAATCATTATTGAAAACTCAACGTTGAGATTTAATATCCAATACCTCAAAACATCCATATAATGATATTATACTCTCATTTAATAAATGGAGCCACGATGTCCATATCTATAAATGAAGTCCTCTATCGATTAACAAATGTATACCACCAAACTATCGAGGATAGACTATGCTATATAATCGTACTCATTGATAGCTCTAATGATAACACTTGCAACCATAAGTCCATCATTTATCTCAGGATTAAGATAGACTCTCCGATTGTCCTCTTTAATGAAAAGACTTATATCTAGTGTCGGTTCTAGATAAAGTATTTCATTGTGATCCGGTTCAATGCACCTAGTGCACTAGATTCTTTTACTCGAAAACCTTTGGATGATTTTAGACTCATCATATTCATTTGATCCCACTCAAATGCTAGTAAAAGAATTCTACAACTTTAACAAGATAGAGGTGCCCAACCTTTGACTTAAGTTGTGAACGTTATTCAAGACTAACTAAAGAATTGTGTCTACCTCATACATATCCGGATGTATGAACAATTCTTCATGTCTCATAGTCTTTTGACCTTATGATTATTTACCTTGACAATTATAATAATAAATGCTATAAGTAATTGTAAGAATCAGAATTCACTTTATTAATATGAGAAGATTGTCAATTACAATATTACACTCTTGCCATTGAGCATAATCCTAACAATAACATGGCAACCTACCTCGTCAAAGTCCAGAAGCTGTTGCTCCGCTTCAAAGGCTTCATGATTGAACAGATACCTAGACAGCAGAATCATCGAGCTGACGTCCTAGCCAAGATAGCTACAAGTGGAGGACAAGCATTGCCGAAAGGAGTACCGCTCCAGGTAATCACTACATCAAGTATAGCTGAAGGTAAGGAAGTCAACCCCATGGAAAGACTTCCATGCTGGATGGATCTCATCACGGATTACCTTCAGTCAGGAAAGCTCCCTGAAAACCCTGATAAAGCTCGCAAGATCAAGAGGACCTCGGTCCGATACTGCTTGGTAGAGGGGCACCTTTACCGCAGAGGTAGGTCACTCCCATTGCTTAGATGCCTACATCCCGATGATACAAACTGGGCTCTGAGAGAAGTGCATTCAGGAGACTGTGGAAATCATGTCGAGGGAGAAGCACTGGCTTACCAAGTGCTACGCATGGGATATTTCGGGCCAACCTTGCACCATGATGCAAGACAGTTCGTACAGTCTTGCGAACCATGTTAGAAAACGGCCAACCTGCATCACCTACCTCCAGAACGATTATCTACCATCAGCTCACCGTATCCATTTGCCTTCTGGGGAGTAGATCTGATCGGAACTCTCCCAACTGCGCTAGGTCAGCAGAAGCATGCAATTGTGGCTATTGATTACTTCACCAGGTGGATGGAAGCAAAATCCCTCTCCAGAATTACTGAAGCAAATACAATAGAGTTCATTAAGAAAAATGTGGCTTGCCGGTTTGGTACCCCGATGGTCATCATCACAGATCTAGGTAAGCAATTTGATAACTCCAGATTCTGGGAGTTCTGCGAGAGTCTGGGGATTGAACTTCGCTACGCATCTGTAGCACACCCTCAGACTAATGGCCTGGTAAAAGCCACAAATAAGACTATCAAGAGGCTCATGAAGAAGAAACTTCAACAGAAGAAAGAGAGATGGGCAGATGAACTCTCAGACGTGCTATGGGTTTACTGCACTACCAAAAGAACTGTTACTGGAGAAACCCTCTACTCACTAGCTTTTGGGGTAGAAGCTGTCCTTCCTATAGAGCATAAGCTCACTTCTTTTCGGGTTCAGCATTTCGACCCCGATGTGAATGAAGACAAGTTGAGGGCCAACCTGGACCTCCTAGAGGAGAAACAAGACAGGGTTGCAAAAAAGGTAGCAATTTACCAGAACCGAATTGCTCGTTACTTCAACAGGAGAGTAAGAGCCCGAAGCTTCAAAGAATGGGACTTGGTCCTCAGGAAGGTTACTCAGAATACCCATAAGAGGTAAGACGGGGTACTGTCACCTAATTAAGAAGGTCCCTACCTAATCAGAATGGTGATCCAAGGTGGGGCCTATAAGTTGGACGACATGAATGGACACCCTGTAGACCACACTTGGAATGCTGATCACCTTAAGAGGTTTTACCCATAAGTCATGCAGTGGAAATCAGCCGTGATCATCCCTAAACGAATGTTAGAAGATATTAGTAGTCGTGAGTGCTTGTATTCTCTTTTTTGATCATCAATAAAGAAAGGTTCTTTCTCCATCTACTTTTGTCTGCATTTATCTACATGTATCTGCTTTATGTCGCCAATTGAATCTGCCATGATCACCGCCTTAATACCGGGAGAGCTACATAGCACTCTTGATGCTCTGGACCCGACAAAACCCTCCAGGAGGATCGCCTTAAAACAAGAAGAGCTACATAACACTTCGAATGCCCTGGACTAGATTAATCCCTCCAGGAGTATCTCCTCGAGACTAGGATAAGCAGCATGCCGTTCCTGATGCTCTGGTCGGGCACCACCCCCAGCTAGGAAGGATCCGATATGTAAATGCATAGTTGACTGATGGATGAGACCTCGGCCGGGTACCACCCCCCATTGAGAAGGGTCTGGATAATAAGTGCATAGTTGCCAGCCAGATCAAGGCCTTGGCCGGGCACCACCCCCCTCTAAGAAGGACTTGGTGCTAAAGTGGCCTTAGTTGCCTACCAAGATCTTGTTGCCAGTATGATCACCTCAAAACCTGAAAGGACCGTATGGCCTTCCTGCTACCTTGGCTAGGTGCCACCCCCCGCTAGGACGTAAGGGCATAGTCGCTTGCCAGATAAAGGCCTTGGCCGGGCGCTACCCCCCGCTAAGAAAGGTCTGGTATTAAAAGAGCCTTAGTAACTTACCAGGATCTTGCTGCCAACACGTTCTCCCTCTTGTTAGCCATGGTACCAAGATTCCTAAAGCAGGAATGCGAGGTACCCTGATTCGCCAAATTTGCTCACCAAGGCACCATGATTCCTACAAACAGGAATGCAAGGTGCCTGGTTTCGCTAGAATATTTCACCTAAAGACCTAGGTTCCTTGAAACAGGAAGGCCAGGTACCAGGTTATTCGTCGAGGTACCAAGATCCATGCAAACAGGAATACGAGGTACCCAGACTCACTAGGTCCATTCGCTACGATGCCAATATTCTTAGAACGGAAGTGCAAGGTATCTAGTTTCGCCAGAATAGTGGCCATGTTACCAAGATTCCTAAGATATGGATGCCAGGTACCTAGACTGTAAGATTATTCGCCGGTACGTTCACCATCATCAAGGAACCAAGATTCCTAGAACTGGAGTGCGAGGTACCTGGATTTTATAGATTTCTCCACTAAAGTGCCAGGATCCTCAGAAAAATAAGGATCTCCAACACCCAGACTACTTTCGACTAAATCTCTGCCAGGCTACCAAGGGTCTTGAGATTATTTGACTAGGTACCATGGTACCGGACACCTGCCGTTTCTCTACCTTTACTCTTATCAGGTTCCCCGCGTTACCAAGTATTGATTAAGTCAAGTTTATGCTGGGGACTATTACTCGAATTTATGCTACAATTAGAAGCGTGCAACAGAATCCAGTCAACTGATATAAATGGAAATGAGTTTCCTTTTCATTGATCAAATTAGGGGACCCAACCCTTATTTTAAGCTATATACAAGATACATGAGAGAAAATGACAAGAAAATAAACTGGAAGTTTATAAACGCTAACTCACTCTTTAACTTCTAGCCAACTTTCTTGATCTATCTATCTAGCGACATCGATCTTAATTAGAACTTACGTTGACGATGTTGCCACGAACCCTAGAGGTAGGAGCAGAGGCTGTGTTGGAGTCAGCACAAATAAGGGGGGCATAAGGACAGTCCTAAAACGCCCCACGTCCAAGATTTAACGGGGCACAAAACTGCAACTCACCCGGGTAATGTCTATACCATTGGCAAGGCTGCAGCACCAGAGCCCACCATTCATCATGATCCTAGAAATCGCCACCATTCCTGTTCCTCTGGTAGTTTAGTCAGCCGAGCACAGCTCCTTCCACAATACCAAGCATCCTTCCAGTCACAGAGGATACATCTCCTCCTCCTCCCACAATGTTAACTAACATGGCGATCATTGATCGATACACTGAGATTTCCTGCTCCACTAAAAGGGTAAAAAGGTAGTATGAAGAACTGTCAAGCAGGTAGAAATATTTATAGAAGGAGAGATTGAGTATCAGGAACGAGAGGATAAAGTCATTAATGAGACACGACATCCGGTGTATGGGAAAGGACAGCTTCGCAAAGCGTGCGCCTCCAAAGTTTAATGCATAAGACAATCGAACATGTCTCAGACTGACATGTGGAAGAACCGTTGAATATAGAAATCAAACCAGTAATTCCTACGCGGGAATTCTAAAAAAAATAAAAATAATAAAATAGAAGGTTTTTGATCAGGGTAACCGAGAAAATAACATGGACCGGGGAAATCTCGATTACCAGGTACCACGATCCATATCTAGTTGATGCCTTGGTACCCCACCCAGACCAAACACGTTATCAACTACACTAAATCGGGCCCAATAGAGGGTGGATCGCCGAGTCTACACCTAGGTACCAGGATTCATCTGAGGACAAGTATTTATGGAATCAAGATTGCACTGGGGACTCTACTTCAGATTAAGGCAAAGTCTAACCAAGGGTTTAATAAACTACACATGCATGAAGCTAAAGAAAAACAAAAAAGAAAGTTCTCATTACTAAAATTGGGGAGCCCATTCCCCAATCACAGGCTACAAGAAGATAAGGTTGACTAGGTAGAACTGGTAGGGGATCAAACTGGATCATGCATCCTCCTGCTTCTGGTTACCCATCTTCTCTCCAGCTCTACTAGTTAGAGCTTCTCCTTCTTCAGCACTAGATGGAATCCCGCCGGCCTCCTGGGTACCCACCGTAACCAGAATCTCCACCTGAGACAAATCGCCTCGTAGTTCCTCTGCTGCTGCTTGGTCAAAATTTCCTCCAACTCCTTGGGTCGAAGCAGCCTGTCCCTCCTCTACCTGGGCAGGTTTAGAGGATGAGATAGGCAAGGTAGATCCCCCATCATCAGCAACAGGCTGATCCCCTACCTCCATGATGAACTCCGACGGAGAAGCGGAAGGGGCAAAAACTCCTCCTTCGGCTTGAGCCACTCCAGCTTCAGGAGCCTTCAAATAGGGATCTGCTCCAACATTACTTGGTGGAGGAAGGGAGATAGAACTCTGGTCTTCACCTCCTGCCACTTCACTGGCCACAGCAACCTGGGAAGGTCCAGCCACATCGGAGGGCGTTGCCCCAGCCAATTCAACAGCTTTCGCCATAATTTCCTTCCGGTTCCACCTAGCGATGGCACTCAGATCAAATGGAGGAGGGAAACCTAGAGCCACCTGGTAGCCAGCAAAAAAGTAACCATCCCCGAAGGCAGTGTCTACTTGAGCATCCAGGTCGGCCACGCTACCGCGAAGGGATTGAACAACTTTCTCTAGCTCCTTACTCTTCCCGTAGTAACATCCATCTCCTCCTTACGACGAAGAGACCTGAGCAGCTCAGTATCCAAAGCATGCTGCATCCTCTCCTTGTCAACCTTTGCTTCTTCCGCTTCCTTTTAGGCATTCACCAACGAATAGTTCAAAGCTTCCACTCCTCTAGCAGCCTTAGAAAGCTCATCCTTGGACCTCTCCAGCTCGATGTTAGTGCCTTTAACTTGCTCCAAGTGGGAGCCGACCTACTGGTTCAACGCCACATTGAACTTAAAAGCTTGCCAAGAACGAAACACCAATTAGTATATTGCTAATACTTAAACGGGATAGAGGGTAATGGAAGCTGGCTTACCTCAGCCAAGAGGGCAGATCCCCTTCTAATTAGAAGCTTAGTGGGCATGGCCGTCATGACATCCAAGCTCCCACCTGGGCAGGAGGCAACGAAGTGGGCCAAGAATTCATCCCGGCTTCTGTCTTTCGACCTTGATCGCGACCTATCCCGATGTACCACCAATCTAGCCATAACAGGGTCAGAATTTTTCTCGACCGGTTTAGATTGACCAGTTGCCATAACGGGAGAAGCAGAAAGAGCTGAGGCACCAAGCATCAGTAGCAGTGGCAACATTGAATGGTCTGACGGGTGACTTATCCTGCATCCGATCAGAAGCACTTCGGTACCTCCCCACTCTAGCTATAAAGGCCTCCAGCGATCTAGCCGAAACAGGGGGAGGGGGAGCCGAAGATCCAGATACCCCGATCGGGACCCTACCAGATCCAGTAGATATGCCAACTTCTGCATTGAGATCAGAGTTAGCAGGAAGCCTGGCAGAGGAGGTTGGAGGGGAATCAACGGCACCTCCAACCTCAAGGACCAGTGGAGGTACTGTTGAAACTACCAAGACAGCACAAGTTAATATCACCAGAATTAATAAAGCAGTACAGTGAAAGTAAAATCAGAAAGGTGTTTACCAGGAAGTGCGTTGGAAATTTGGAGGTGATATTCCACCCTCTCTACATTGAAAGCATCCGAGGTAGGATACTTCAGGTTGATATAATTCCGGGCCATGATGGCCTTCAAGATCTTTTCTGACTCAGCGGAGAGCTTACCCTTCTCCAACGGGGGTTTCCCGCTAAAGCAGGTAGGAACCCTATACTCAGTTCCTCCGATGTGAACCGAGTTGCCCCATTCGCCCTTGATGACGACCCATTCCTCCCTCTAGGAGGTATCCTTCTTTGTGGCCCCTGGTACCACAAATTTCAAGTTGTTCTTTGGCCGAGCATAGAACTGCCCCTTCGGACCCGGGACGTTGGCAGCAATCTGAAATACATATCCAAGCTCGTTAGGTCCTGGTTCCCGATCGATGTTGTCCCTCTCATACTGTTCCCTCCATAGTACCAGGAACCCCACCAGGTGCCTCTAAAACTCTGGTGTCAGCTGAAGAGGGGCAAGCTGTAAGGCGTACAGTGCCCTACACAAGGTAGGGTGAAGAGGTAGCCTGACTTCACTATCGAAGGCCGCCGTATGAATCGGAAGCTCGCCAAGAATGGGAGAATACATATTATACCCAGGCGGGGGTATGGTAATCAAGATATCCTTAGGGATCTTAAAATCCCTCCGCAAGTGCTTCACAGTGTCCGAAGTGCTGGTAGAATCAGAGATGCATCTATACTCGTAAGAAAGGGCGTGTATCCTCCCCACGGTGTCTGTAACCTCGCCAGCCTGGTCTTCGACTACCATGACGGCGGCTCCAGTTTCTCCGCTCGATTCCCGTCAACATCTACTAAGGTACTGGGGTACTGGGATCGTTCGATAAACCAGTTCCGATGGCAGTTGTCCTGTTGGAACGACGGGGTTAGAAGACATGAGCATCAATCCCTACTATCGCTGTCAACGCAAGCCCTTTTCCTAGGAGCGAGACTCCTACTAGCCGCCGCGTCGCTGTCGAATAGCTGCTCAATGTTGTCGCCCCCCGATGAAGACATGTTTACAGAGTCGAGGTTTTGTTTTTCAGAAAAGGGAAAATTTGAAGATCGACGAAGAGGAAGTAAGGTTTTCTTTTAAAGACTCTTGTTCGGGAAGATTTGCTTAAGTGAGTACACCTTGAAGAAGCAGGGTTTATATAGAGATAGCTACTTGTAACGGGCAGAGAAGGTAATCAATGTTACGGAAATATCGACGACGTAGAGGGAATGGTTTCGAGAAGCGTGCGCCCCAATTTCCATTTTTGAATTTGGCCTACCCTAGTCAGCCACGTGGAAGACTCGTTTTAAATACCGTACAGAGAGAAGATTTCCCTCTATAAGACAATGGCGAAAAGTTCTACAAGTGCTATCTATCATGAATCCAACCCCGACCTGATACCGGTGTTCAAGTCAGGGGGGACTTCTGTTAACAAGGTTTTCTAGTAAGGGACCAAAAGAGAATTTTCCAAAAAGGAGCTACCTAGAAAGATTCATCCAGATATTCCAGGTAACCAGCGAGATCGGTACCACTACCTAGACGGAACCGATGCTTGACAAGGTCGGGGCCTCGACTACCTATCTACCTAGATAGGACATCAGCTCCGCGAGCTAACGAAGGCATGTACCTCGCCCTACTGAAGCTCATAATATCGACTTAAGACTAGTATGATGATAAACTTGTACGCCCAGCACCCCGACACCAATCAAGGTGCCCAGTACCTCGATACCCGCCTTGGTACTGCCTCGACTTCCACCTGATACCTAGTATCCTCGATGTATATCTGGAGCCCCTCCAAGACAAGTACCATACCTACCAAGCAATACGAAGATGATCATCACCCCTCCATCAAGAAATAGAACAAGCTCCAGCCCAGCGGGATTGGATTGATATACCAGCACCTCGTTCCGCCATTGTTCAAAGTCAGAATTTCCCTCCAAGCTCCACGAAAAAGGAAAGTTGACTTCATCGCCATTATAAAGCGCCATTAATGAGACCAAATGGTCAACCTAATCAAAATTTGAATTCGACAGTAATTAAAGGGATCAAATCCCGCTCCTTCAGCCCTACTAAATGCTTTTCAACGCTTAAAATATGAATCTTAATAATCCTCATCAATAGGACCTAATTTTGAGGGAATCTTGGGAGAACTATATATACAGCTCCGAAAGGTAAGAGAAAAGAGGCTTTTTTGGAGGGCAAGAGAGAGTTGTTTTTATCACCAAAACAGAGAGATTATTTCCGGTAGAATTCTCTTTTGAAATTATCTGAAGCCAGTGAGAGTCATTTGACGGTCATTGAAAGGAAATATCCACTAATCGACATAAACAGAGGTTCTGCCTTCATCCTGTGTAAGAGTGAAGAGCGATTTAAGTGTGGGGAGAGTCTGAATTGTAACGATAATATTGATACCCCTTTTTTAAATAAACAGTGTTATTTCATATCTCATTGATCCTTCTTATCCTGCTCCTTATTTACGTACCATCTACATTACTAGCAAGGATCCCGGTACCGAAGGTACCTATCCCGCTACTGGCTACCGGTAGTGGGTGAGGGTGCTAACTGAGATTTTGCTCACTGAGTGATTTTTCCATTAACAATATATTTGCTTTCCGGTAGAGACATGTCATGTATGCTTTTAGCTCTATGTTTTGACTATCATTCATGCCATCTATAATTGTTGCAACACTTAAATTTACGTGTACAGTGACAATCTTTTGATGTTGAGGTAGATAAGACTCTATGCTTGTTTAGCTTAGGAGAATAGTGAAGCCTACCCTTGTGAGATTTCGTGCTTAAAAGTTCATTTTAGAGGGTGTATTTCATTTCGATTCCTAAACATTTATCTTGTTCTTCAATTTATAGATTGATCTCTATAGGTTTTGCATTGGATATTAAAGAACAATCATTTTATGATATCACATTGAAAATACACTCTTAATGTGTGTCTAACAACCTAGAGGGGGGGTGAATGGGTTGTTAATCGATTATTACCAACTTTTCGATTAGTCAATATTAATAATATAACCCAACATAAACAAACATACAAAATCAAGTGTAAAGTGCGGAATAATAAATAACACTTGATTTTTACGTGGAAACCCTTCAACAAGGGCAAAACCACGGGCTATCCTTCTAGCCACACAAGATCCTCAAATCCACTATATGAGTAAAATGTTACACCCTCAAGTGATGCTCGGACTCTCACTCTAGATAACCTCAGGCTATGGACACTACCACTCGCCACTCTTGGTTCAATCCCTAGTGATATCCACCGATACACTCCTATTGGCGTGAACACCTCCTACTCTACCCGCAGGCCTTTTACAATGGATTCTTGACCAATGCTTGCCAACCACAACTTGGTTGCAAGACTACAATGCTTGTGCAACTTCACCCCGAAGCCACAAGACTTTGACTCAATGAAGAGTATAGGGTCTAAGTGAACAATCAATGAATGCTCAACACAATATATGTTAGACCAAACATACAATGCTTAACTAGATCTAGATAATGCAATACAACATCCTAGTTATCAAATAATGCCTACATGTACACACATGAGGTCTCAATTAGTTGTAGAGAAATTCTCACAACCTAATTGTCAATTAAGCATACATGAATATTTATGGATTAGCTATTTAGGCATATATGACCTAATAATGCAAGCTATCACAAACAAACACAATCATAATATTCATGAACATTAACTAGTTGATTAAAACACAATTTCTCAACCTAGTTATCAATTAATCACACATGAATATTTATGACCTAGCTTTTAGGCAAAAATGACCTAATCAATTAAGCTATCAAAATGCAAACCCAATCATGTTATCAAGACTCATAAATATGCAATAATAGAGTCTAGGTATTTAATCATGCAATAAATACCTAATCTAGAGTAACAAGAACAATAAATGATATTCAAAGAAGTTGTTGCTTACCTAGTCATGAAACAATAAAGACCCATGCTCAAATGATGTTGAATGATGCAAGATGGAGATGGGTTTTGGGTTTGGAGAGTCAAAGAAGCTTTCTTGAAGCTTTCTCTCTCTAGGAGCTCTAACCTTTCTCTAGAATTGATTTTCTGAGCTCTTGGTCGGCCAAGAAGAGAAGAGGAAGAATATATATGAAGCCCTAGATCAAACTACATCCTTTTGAACTTGGGAACCAGAATCCCGTCAAAACCGCTTGCTAGACCGCGGCACAGGTAAGTGTCCAGACCGCGGTACATACAGCAGTGCACCGTCTGGACTACACCGCGGTTGGGACCGCTGTGCGTGCAAGTGCACAGGTCGCGGTCCACGTTGCGCATGACGCACTGGAGAAAACCGCTCCGTGCGCCGCGGTGCAAGCAAAGCCTGCCGAGCGGTCTAGGCCGCGCCAAAGGGAAAAATCCCTTTTTAACACGCAAGACAAAAGTCAATCTTACATGAATGTTGTGCAAGTGTGAAGAGAGTGGGATGCATACAATGAAACACAATTAACATGTCAAACATATTATCAACTAAGATACAATGCAAGATATGATATCTAATGTAAGCTAGTGAGTGTTTTAGAAAATGATGCACACTTATACAAACAAAAAAGAACACAAATGCAAGATAAACAAAACATGCATGAAGTGTGTGTGTGCACCTAAACTCTTCAAGAGACAAAGTCAAGTGAATATACCTTTTGCTCTTGAAGTCATGGAGATGCTTGGAAGCTTGCCAATACGGACCTAAGCTACCCATTACACAGTCATCCCCAATGTGGTGGTTTGTCATGAAATAAGCCAATCATAAAATCGAGGTCCTTACACACATGTTTTGCTTTACTTTGTCTTTGGTTGATCCTTGAGAAGTGATACTAGGCAATGTGTGCTTAAACTACAAAATGGCCTAAACATAATTCCTACCCTATGTGTGTGCTCCAATAGCCAATTTGAAACCAAACACATAGCTTTTTCTTTCATTACCCACACTTCCAAAGAACCAAGCATACATAATGAAACTGTACCTAATTAGCTTGGACCATATGGTGATGATGTTAGAGATTATTGAGGTATGTTGTAATTACTACAAATTTTGAAAAGAAACCAATTAGTTTCTTGGGTTGAATTGTAAAGTGTAGTTGCATGTACTAAGACATGAATGAAAAGCATTAAAGTTATATTTGTATAGTCATTCAAAATGAATGAATGGTGAATCAAAAGAAAAGAAAAGAAAATTGAATATATACTCAAAAGAAAAAAAGAGTATGAAGAAGAAAGCAAAAGAGAATCCTAGATGCATACTTGTAATAGATTGACTTGAGGATGTAGAGATTGCATTGTATATGGTCAGCAATCTTGTGATATAATATATTGTTGGGATGTTGATATTGCGCTGAGTATGTTCAGTAATCTCATGATATGGTCTTAGGTATTTCGCTTTCCATTTTCCCATTCTTTTTTAGCCTACACCCATGGCCCCATTACAACCATGAAAGACCTAGCGGATCTCTTGGTAATGCTTGCGTAATTGTAAAGTTGCAGGTGCTCTATCTATGTTCTTAATGTTTAATTCGTTCATTAGATCCTTTGCACTTATATGAGCGGTCTTTCTAATTATATGATTATGAGAATATATTTTGATTCCATGTACCCAAACTCTAAATCGCATATGTTGATGAGTGTTATCGCCTAGGTTCTTAGAGAAAATATGAGTGTAATCCGGCGAGGATTAGAAATTGAGGCGAATTCGATCTTAGGCATTCGAGCTTAGTTATTGAGTACACCAAAAACATCTTTAGTATTGGCATACATGCATTGCGTGATGTATTGATTTAAAGGGCATATTATTAGTCTTAACATAGAGATTTTAGCATGCATATAGTTTTCGCTTGGTATGTTTAAGGTGGCATCTCAATGTTTTACTTTGTAGAGTTGCGTTTGTGGGTACCATATTGGTAAACCCTCAGGAGACTATAACTTCTCCTACTAGGGACACATAGAGGTTTCAAAGGCTTGTGGCACATGCTAAGTGCCATCGTTTCTCCCATGAAAGTGGACTAACTAGTTTTTACTTGTTTATTGCTTTTATGTGTTTTAGATTCCTTATTTGTTGTTTGTTACATTTTTAGTTTTGCTTGAGGACGAGCAAATGTTAGGTTTGGGGGTATTTGATCGGTACATTTATGTACCTATTTTAGTCTCCCTATGCCTAACTTTTATGCTCATTTTCAAGCATTTTTGTGTATATAATAAGTGCTTGAGCCTTGTGTTCGTTCATTTTCCCATTAACTAGGTGTTTGAGCTTAAAGTGAAGGTTTGAAGGCAAAGAGGAGGAAAAAGAGCTGAAATTGAGATGGCTTGTGCAGAATGTCTAACTTATAGAAGCCATATCTCCCTCCTCAATTTGAATTAGGTATTGCACTATATGTTTTCGGAAAGCCCCAGAAGTCTAGTTTTCAGCGAACTTTACGGATCACGTTTTCAGATTTTCTAGAAGAAGTTACGCCTATTTCAGTGACTGCTGCGCGAAGTAGAAAAATCTGCTAGATGGATATGCAAGTTGGACCTCGCAGAATGAAGTAGTAGATCCCTTCCAGAGCCTTCCGCTAGATGAATCTGCAAGTTAGACCTAGCAGAATAAAGTAGCAGATCTGCTACGAGTTGGAACTGTGAGATTGAAATCGCAGATTTCGGTCGTAAAAGTTTCCCAGAACTTCCTGTTTTCTAGATCTGTAAGTTACAACCAGCAAAATCAATCTGCTAGTTGGATCTGCGAGTTCCAACTCGCAGATTTGTGTAGGCGGAACTTTATCCACTTGCAGATCACATGATTTTTAAGGGCAAACTTCACTTTTCACACCCAATAAATGCCCTAGCCTTCAAACACTATAAATACCCCACCTTGTTGGTCTTTAAAAATATCTCTCATATATCCAATCTTAGATAGACACCAACACCTTCTCTTGTTCTTCAACACCACCAAAGAGAGAGAGGAGCTTCAAAGGCTTCCATGGAGGTTCTCCTACATAGATGTCTCACCACTACCACCTCTAAACTTCCTCCATCCATCTTTGAAGTAGATCCAAGGAGAAAGGAGAGCAAAACGAAATAGAGATCTTGATTATCTCTAAACTCTTCTCTTTGTTTTATTTTTTATTTCTTTGATATGTAATCCTTATTAGGGAATATTTGTAAACCAACACTTGAGCTTGTTATAAATGGTATTTACTTAGATTCAACTTGGATCTTGACTCTATTCTTTGAGCTTATTGCTATATCTCTTTTCTTGACATATAGGTTGGTGAATGAGTAGAAATTGATATGTTTGCATAAGTGATACTTTAGATTAAAACAATGATGTAGTGTAACTTAGTGTAAACAAATGATGTAGTGTAAAAGTAGAGTCTCACTCTTGCTTGCATGTTGGTGACGAAAAGGAATCGATATGTATGGATTGATTTGAGTGAAAGGGCACATCCATGTTCCGATTGATTAATTGTGAATGGAGGGAACTTGATTTATGCATGCTTATGCTAGATTAGGTTATTTGGTGTGTTGTTCTTATGCTTAATGGGTCTAGACCTAGACACAATTGCTCATTCCATGCCTTTGGTTGAGTGATGAGAATTGATTTCGATATTCCTTAATCAACAAATTATTCGTAATAATAGATGATTTGGTTTCAGAATCCTTTATCAAGAGAACTAGCCCTTGAATCCGTTTTGAATGGTTGTTTATAATCAACATGACTACCTTGTGTGTTTGGTGAACTTATATACCTATTTTAATCACTATCTTGCATCTCTCCTAGCCACATTTATTTTCGTAGCTAGATTGTTTTGCCTATAGGAGTAAATTAATTTATATTGCTTTGTAGTTTAATTGCTTTGCCTCTTTTAATTGCTTTGTAGTGTAATTGATTTCCATGTAGTTTGGTTTAGAAAGGCAAGCACCCGGTTACATTTATATCCCTAGTTTAGTTTAGTTTTAGGTTATTTTAATTACACACCTCACACACCTTCAGCATTATGCATACATTTCACACACATCATTCTCACCCTTTCCATGTTCTATTTACATTGCTTTCAATAAAGCTATAGCTAGAGACAGTTAGACGGATACCACCTCTCAATGGGAACGACCCTTGCGTATTTGCTATACTAGTCCTCTGACTCGTTGCATTTGCGAGGTAGATTTAATTAGAAATATCTCTTTGGTAGGCACAACGACGACCTCATCAATCACTCACGCCCGTTGAGGCTGCTATTTTGCTATACTAGTCCTTTGACTCATTGCATTTGCGAGGTAGATTTAATTAGAAATATCTCTTTGGTAGGCACAACGACGACCTCATCAATCACTCCACATGGAAGGGGTTGGATTTTCACACTAAAAGGCTGCTATTTTGCTTTCTCTATCTCTCTAATTATCCCTCCCTCTCTATCTTTTGTGCCAATACAAGTTAATTATCTCATTGCCATTTTGGTTCGAGCCTCGGTCTTGTTCTATCTCAACAAGCTCTGCTACTCTAAGCTCAGTCGACCCGACACACATGCACAACACCAACACCTTGGTTTGCTTCATTTTTTTGTATTACTTTATTTCGTTTTGCTTCACTACTGAATTCACACTGACTAAAGCATTGGAAAGTCTATCCATATAATCACCCTTGATTCGACCTGATTGCTGCATTGTCTTTTTATCTAATTTTGCAGGCGGTTAGTACCCATCAACGACTACAATTTTAATAGTAGAATTTGATCGTCTACAGTTGCCGGCCTCCTCTAACTCCTCTATCTCTGGCAGCCTCCTCTCTCTTTTTTCAATTTCCTTACGTTTTAATTTTGTAATATTGTGAAGATTTTGAGGGTATTTTTGGGAAAAAATGGGTTAAAACTAGTTAGAAATTCCAGACTGCAAATTTAAGTTAGGATTTCCAATTTATTAGATTTCAGACGTTTTTGACACTATTTCAAACTTCAAATCTGAAAAAAAAAATATCTTTTTAGATGCCATTCAGACTTGAGACCAAAAAAACAAACACCCCTTGAGTATGGTGGAAAATTCCACTTAGTTGTACAACAATACTTATTATTTGTTAATAGCCAAAATTGGCTAAGGACCAAAAGGAAATTTTCCACCATCTAGACCTAGGCTCCATGCCTGAGATTTTCCACCAGAAGACCATGTTACCCAAAGCCGAGCTACGATACCGCCCCACAGGAACAAGGGCAGGCTCCAAAAACATCCGGAATAGAGCCCAGAATGGTCAGATCAAGCCCGGGTCACCAAATCCCCCCGAAGTCGAGGTTACCTCGTAATTTCTCTAGAAGCTCGCCTATACCTCGCTGATACAGGGAGGTGTCCATAGGAGACCGCACCTAGCTTCGAAAAGTCAAGGGAGGCCAGACCTAGCTCCTAGCTGGATGAAGCTTCTCAATATTGGGGCCGGGACAATGATCAACCTCACTAACTGATGCACCACACCTTGATACATTCGACGACCCCTATGGGAATCATGCTAGACCCGAAGATACACAGTATCACATCTACAGACATTATACACGTGCAGAACAAGTAATAGAGTCTAAATGGGAAACAAATTGATTTCCACCAAGATATCCTCAACTGAGAAATTAACTCAAAGTCAACGGCATTTAAAGGTAAAGATCCCGTCCGGTAAGAGGGGGATGAGAAAATCAAGGGGAAATCAATGAGTTTAAACCTATGAAGACATTGTATAAAGGAGGGACTTCCTCCTTCAAAAAGAGAAGACTACTATTCGACATACACACGACAAACACCCAACTATCCCCCAGAGAAAAGTGAGAGCAATTTGAAAGAACGAAAGAGAGATGTATACCATATGTTATCAATAAAAAAGACTTTTATTTCTTTTGAATAGCGAACAATATCGTTGCCTCCTTGTCATTTCATTAGGCACTATAATATATATATATATATATATATATATATATACATTTTACCTTGGTCATCACCTACGTGGTAATGATCTTGAGGGTGCTAACTGAGATTTATTGCCCCGAGCAAAATTTCTGTTAACACTTTCTAGCGCCGTCCGTGGGAAAAAAGCCCTACACCCAATTAATCAACTATTTGCATTTACATTTTGTTGTTTTACAGAAACTATGAGGCTCTGCTCTTCCCAAGGCCAACATAGAGTTTCAAAGCAACCCCTAGTGAGGCTTACGCGAAAGGCCCCAAGAATGGGGAGAAAAGCTGGATATGACAGTCAAGCTCCGGTCCAAACAACTAATGCGCGGGCTTCTGGCCACCCTATAGTGAGCCAGGCCGCGCTCGACCAGCAAGCGGCAGCCTTCGTAGAAACCGTCTGCATCCGTCTGCTCGCTGAAGGCATCACAATCCAGCCAACCAACCTAATGATCAGGGAGAGCCGAGCAAGTTCGGAGCTAGGCAGCCTGCTTTTGATCGCCTAGGACCTCCTCTTCCAGAGCCAGCTCGAGATAGGTCGGGACCCTAACTTTCGATCCAGGATAGGCTGGGACCCATGCCCCTAGTTCCGAAAAGACCTTCACAATATCAACCCAGGCGAGTTAAATCTGTCGCAGATGCTTTTACCCGGAAGCAATGAGAGCTATCCCATCCAACTGCATCAAGGAGGACCGCCGGGGCCCAAGAGGAGGAGAGTAGACAAACTTCCCAAATGGATCATGTCCATGAGGGGGACCGGATAGAGGTTGCCAGTTCATCAGAGAGACTCGACAGTGAAGAATCTGAGGTCAATTCAAAGAAACCTGGGAACAAGCGACTGAGGGATCAGCTGGCAAAGCTGCAGAAGGAGGTCCAGCAGATAAGAAAAGGAACGAATAAGGAGGATAAAAAGGGATCCCCTGAGCGAGATGAACGCTCCCTTCACTAGGAGGATCCGGGAAGCGGAGCTCCCACCAAAATTTAAAATGCCAACAGATAAGTTCTCCTGAACAGAAGATCCTCTAAGCCACCTAGAGAGCTTCGTTCAACAGATAGAGGTCCAGAACACTACCGGAGCAGCTATGTGCAGGATGTTTCCGACGACCCTAACCAACTACGCGAAAACTTGGTTCAAGAAGCTGTCTGTTGGCAGCGTGGATTCTTTCACGAAATTATCAAAAGATTTTTGCTTGCAGTTCCAAGGGGTCAAACCTCGTCTGAAAGATCTAATACACCTCCAATATGTGATTCAGGAATGGAGTGAGACACTTCGGTCGTACGTGGAACGTTTTCATAAGGAGGTCATACAAATGAGAGTTTTCACCGAGAAAGAAACTCTCGCCAACTTCAGGAGGAACCTATGGGCGGGAAAGCTTTTTCGTTCCTTCGCCAAGAGACCTCCTGAGACTTACCAGGAGGCCTACGATCGGGCTCTTGAGCAGGTCGAAATCAACGAACAACTCAAAGTCAAGATGGAACACGACGACATGAGAACGGCAAAGCGTTTGAAAAAAGAAGCCCCCAAATTTGAGCCAGTTCAGAAAACTCAGAATAAACCTCCCAATAGGTCGACCTATATCATCCCTACTCCTCAGCACAGGCAAGAAAAATATCCAGCAAGACGAACCCCTCCCCGGGCTTCACCACCTCCCAAGACCGTGGCCCCCGTAATACAAGAGAGAAAGGGTATGACTACTACACTCCTTTTAACGCTTCCAGGGAAACGGTCTACCTTGCTATACGAGATAAATGGCTGCTCCAAAAGCCCGCTCCCATGAAAGCCCCAGTTGACAGGAGGAATTGGTACAAGTACTGTGACTTCCACGAAGACGTGGGACATAACACTTTAGAGTGCTATAATTTGTGCAACCAGATTGAAGCCCTGATAAGGGGGGGATGCTTGATTGAATTCTTACAACAGATCAGAGATAACATTCTAACTGGAAGGGAGGTACAAGCAGAGATCCGTGAGGACGCAGAGAAAAGGAATAGGGAACAGGCTGACTTAATACAATAGATCCAGGTGATACACACCATCAGCGGAGGTCCCACACTGGCTGCATTTCCAATAATTCCTGAAAAAACCATGAGAGGAAGATGCCCCGTATCGAAGAAAGCCGGGGGATCTTTAAGGTCAGCCAGAGACCGATGGAGCCCTCCCAGTCAGCATAGATCATTTTCACTGAAGCAGATGTCTTCAACACCGTGCAACCTCATGATGATCCCATGGTAATCACAATATAGATAGCCAACTGTCTGGTCCATCGCGTGCTCGTAGATACAGGTAGCAGTGTAGATATCCTCTTCAAGGATACTTTGGAAAAGTTAAACCTGAAGCAACATTGTTACAATAGTTGTACCACTCCACTTTATGGGTTCACTGGAGATTCGATCATACTGGTGGGGTCGATGATCCCCCAAGTAATCATTAGAATCACCCATCTCCAACAAAATATTATGACTGACTTTGTTGTTGTTGACACCCCATCGGCTTACAACGCCATCCTAGGGAGACCATTCATGTCATCCTTGAAAGGAGTCTTGTCCATATACCATAATGTCCTGAAATTCCCGGTTGGAACCAAGGTGGGAGAGGTACGCGGAGACCAGCAGGCAGCCAGGAAATGCTACGCAGTGTCTACCAATCCTACAACTTTAGCAAAACAATGTGTACATGTGGCATTAGTCCAGGAAACATCCCGGATAATCCAGGAAAAGATGGAGATGAAGCCCGCGGAACATCCTGAGCATCCAGAAAGTGAACCTATTATGCCTTACGAGGAGGAACGGAGTAAGGAGTGGGCCAGCGGGCAGCCCATAGATAGACTAGAAGAGATACCCATCAGAAATGACGATCCCTCCAAGGTTGTCAAGGTCGGGGCCACCTTTGAACCAGAAGTGAAGGAAGGTTTAATTAATCTTCTCAGGGAATTCAGCGATATCTTCGCTTGGAGCCATGATGAAATGCCTAGAATCCCAACATCATTGGCCGCCCATCGACTAGCGGTAGATCCAACAGTCAAGCCCGTCAAACAAAAGAGGCGTCACTTCAACGCTGATAAGAACGCTGCGGTGCATGAAGAGGTAGATAAATTGATCAAGGCAGGGTTTATCAGAGAAGTACGCTATCCTGAATGGATCGCCAACGTGGTCATGGTTACGAAGGCGAAGGGGAAATGGCGTATGTGTGTTGATTACACCGACCTCAACCGGGCTTGTCCAAAAGATAGTTTTCCTTTACCAAAGATCGACCAGCTGGTTGACTCCACGTCCGGAAATAAACTTTTGAGTTTTATGAACGCGTTCTCAGGATACAACCAAATTAAAATGCACCCAGCTGACCAGGATAAAACCAGTTTCATTACTGGGCAGGGCTTGTACTGCTACAAGGTGATGCCGTTTGGTTTGAAGAATGTGGGGGCTACATACCAGCGATTGATTAACAAGTTGTTCAAGCCCGAGATAGGAAGGAAGATGGAGGTATATATCGACGACATGATCACGAAATCCCCAACCGTAAAAGGGCATCGGGAAGACCTCCGTAAAACCTTTCTCATACAGAGAGAAAACCAGATGCAGTTGAACCCCTCCAAGTGTGCCTTCAGGGTAACAGCGGGGAAATTTCTAGGCTTCATGGTTCATGAGAGAGGCATAGAAGCCAACCCAGAAAAAATCAAAGCTATCTTGGACCTGGAATCCCCAACATCACTCAAACAAGTACAAATTCTGACTGGACGTTTAGCGGCGCTCAACAGGTTTATCTCTCGCTGCCACCGATAAATGTCTCCCTTTCTTCAAAGCCATCAAACAAGGGAAAAACATGAACTGGAGCCAGGAGAGCGAGCAAGCTTTCCAAGCTTTGAAAGAATACCTAACAAGCCCACCGTTGTTAGTCAAGCCAGTTCTCGGAGATGAGCTGCAGATCTACCTGGCCGTATCAGAAACTACAATAAGCGGAGCTTTGACCAAGGAGTGTGGCGATGGTTTTCAAAGACCCATATACTACGTGAGTCATGCTTTGACCAAGTCAGAGAGGAATTACATTCCTCTGGAAAAGCTCTCTTATGCTCTAGTGATCTCAGCGAGGAAGCTCCGTCCCTATTTTCAAGCTCACACAATAGCAGTGGTGACGGACCAACCTCTCCGCCAATTCTTGCAAAGACCAGACATGTCTGGAAGGCTAGTATTATGGGCCTTAGAGCTCACTCAGTTCGATTTAAAGTATAAGCTCCGGACCATGATTAAGGCACAGGCTTTGGCTGACTTCGTGGCAGAATTTTCAGCGCTCCCAGATCAAGAGGATCCCTCAGTACCAAATGAGATCCCTGAAAAGACATCCAAGATCGACAATTGGCCGGAAGGCTGTAAGCCATGGACCCTCTTTACAGATGGAGCATCCGGGCAGGCTGGGAAAGGAGCTGGCATAGTTTTAATAGATCCGGAGGGGACTGAATTCTGTCACTGTTTCAGATTCGAGTTTAAAGCCACCAATAATGAAGCAGAATATGAAGCCCTTCTAGCCGGGATGAAGGCAGCCATTGAACTAAAGGCCGATTACCTACAAATCAAGAGCGACTCATTGCTTGTTGTTAATCAGGTGACTGGGATGTACCAGGAAAAGGGAGATAATATGGCTGCTTATCTAAAGCTAGCTCAATTGCTAAAAAATAAATTTAAGGGGTTCAAGATCGATCAGGTACCTCGACACCAAAACCATCGCGCAGATGTTCTGGCTAAAATAGCGGCAAACGGAGGCCAACCCCTACCACGGGGAATTCCCCTCCAAGTGATCTCCCAACCAAGCATAGCCACAAATAGGGAAATCTGCTCCCTGGATCACCAGCCTTGCTAGATGGACCCGATTGTTGCCTACCTTCTTGAGGAAGAGCTTCCCGAAGAGCCCGACCAAGCCCGAAGAATTAAAAGACTCTCAGTCCGATATTGTATGGTAGACGGGTACCTCTACAGAAGAGGCAGATCCCTCCCCTTACTTAGATGCTTGCATCCTGATGATGCTAAATGGGCACTGAGAGAGGTCCACTCTAGGGACTGTGGGAACCACATAGGTGGGGAAGCTCTAGCATATCAAGTGCTTCGTATGGGGTACTATTGGCCGACCATCCACCAAGACGCAAGGAGTTTTGTTCAATCTTGCGAGCCATGTCAAAGAACTTCAAACTTGACCCACCAGCCACCCGAGCGACTGTCGTCTCTTAGTTTGCCGTACCCATTTGCCATGTGGGGAATCGACCTAATTGGACCACTTCCTATCGCTCCTAGACAGATGAAACATGTTATCGTGGCTATCGACTACTTCACAAGATGAGTCGAGGCAGGGCCTCTTTCTCGGATATCAGAAAAGAATACGACCAAGCTCATCAAAACCAACGTTGTATACAGATTTGGGACCCCTCTTATCATTATAGCTGACCTAGGGAAGCAGTTCGACAACACCCGATTCAAAGACTTCTGCAAGGGATTGGGGATCGACCTCAGGCTAGCTTCAGTGGCTCATCCCCAGACTAACGGGTTGGTTGAATCCACCAATAAGACTATCAAGAAACTTCTAAAAAAGTAGCTACAGCAGAAAAAAGGCAAATGGGCCGAAGAGCTGCCAGAAGTAGGCATACCGGACTACAAAGAGAACATCTACCGAGGAGACACCTTACTCCCTGGCTTTCGGGGTTGAAGCGGTCCTCCCCATCGAGCATAAATTGACCTCATTCAGGGTACAACACTTTGAGCCCGAAAGTAGCGAAGTCAAGCTCTAGGCTAATCTGGACCTCTTAGAAGAAAAACAAGACCGGGTAACGGAGAAAGTAGCGATCTACCAGAGCAAGATCGCTAGATACTTCAACCGAAAGGTCAAAGCCTGAAATTTCAAAGAAGGGGATCTGATGCTTAGGAAAATGACCTTGAATACTCGGAAAAGGTCGGATGGAGTCTTAAGTCCCAATTGGGAATGGCCATATTTGATAAAGCTAGTTGTTCCCAATGGAGCTTACAAACTCGAAGACATGGACAGACGATCCATCGACCACACTTGGAATGCAGATCATTTGAGGAAATTCTACCTTTGAGTAGGGAGTTCTCAAGCAGACTATCCCCATTTAGTTTTCATTAGAGTCCCTAATAAAGATGTACTACATCTAGATCATCAATAAAGTCATTTTTCTCTTCCATCTTTGTCTCTAACTATATTCAACATTAGTGACTACACCCTTGAGTGGGAAACTTAACATGAACACTTCGAGACCAGGAAATAGCTAAATAGCCCTCCTGATGCCTTGGTCGGGCTACCACCCCCAAGAAGGGTCTGAGTGTAAGAGCACAGTTGCCATCCAGATCTCGAGACTAGGAAATAGCTAAATAGCCCTCCTGATGCCTTGGTCAGGCTACCACCCCCAAGAAGGGTCTGAGTGTAAGAGCATAGTTGCCATCTAGATCTCGATACTAGGAAATAGCTAAATAGCCCTCCTGATGCCTTGGTCGGGCTACCACCCCCAAGATGTTGGGTTTTTTGCCCTAAAGCTTGTAATATGTAAATATAATTTGAACATAAATTAAAGAAGTAGTATATTCATTCATTTTATGTCATACTTTATATAACATGTGCACTTAATATCCAAAATTGCCAGATGTAATTTCGAACTGAGTATATGAGTGTCATATATAGATGGATTCAGTTTGAAACGAGCAATCTAAAGAGTCCATAGATAGCAAATAAAGCTGGGTACTTTATTTGTGGTTAATCTACAGCTGCGGTCCATTTCGTAGTGTACGATGATCCTATCCTGGATCATTCATATGTGGATATGAGAATGGAGGCACCTTGTATGATGTGATCATATAGGACTGGGCCATGATCTATATGAATCTCTCACTAAGATCCATTTAACGATGAGATTCATATATATCAACTAATGATGGCTATATGTGGGTGATCTTAATCCTGAGTGTCTTATCGACTCCTTCAGGTTAGATCGTGGTCTTTGATATACCATGGGTGAGGTCGGAGTTGCATTCCCGATCAATATACTCCGTATGTTGGGATCACGGTTTGGCTTGTGGCTGGGAAGGTTTGTACACAATAGTGGAATCCACTCCTTCTTGTGAGAAGTAGATGGTAGTTCCCTTAAGGGTTGATTCGGGGCTTGAACAATATGAGCGCTCTCCTAATTCCGTAAGGAATGTAGGATTTATTGTTCATTAGAGAATCAATGGTACTTAATGGAAAGATATGATTAGAGGGGTATAACGGACATTATGACCCAGCTCTAATTATGAACTACTTGTGGAGGATTATACCATATGTAAGAGCTATATCGATGGACACCGAGAGTTATTGGTTTGTGTAAAAACGTCTACAGTTGAGAGAGTGCAGCTTCAGGTTTTTAGTGGAATAACACCGAAGTTAATAATCATGAAATATTAATTAAAGAGTTTAATTAATAATTTCGAAGGATTATTGGAGCTCAAAATACTGTGGGTCCATTAGGTCCCCTTGCTAGCCCAATCGATTTAGGTAACAAGGGTCACGGTTAATTAATTGGATTGTCCAATTAATTGTGTTACGAAAGTGACACGTATTTATTCGGGAATTAATTGAATAATGGGATTATTTAATTAATGAATAATGGTGATTAAATAAATTAAATAATAAAATTATTTAATTATATTGTTAATCACTAAATGGAGGGTGTTAGTTGATATTTTATTTTGAATAAAATAAGATAATATGATTATTTTATTTTATTAAATTAAATATTTGAAATTGAATTTGAAATGTTTGAATTCAAAAATAAATATTTAATTTAAAAGGATATGATATATTTTTGTAAAGTTTTTGAAAATCAAATAAGATTTTCGGTTTGTTTTGCTTTGATATATATGAGATATATATTTAATTAAAAAGCAATATAACTGAATGAGACAAAATAGAAAAGTAATGTGATTACTTGAGAGAAGAAAAAAATGGTCGTGCACAGCAAAAACGAATAGCAAACAAAAGAAAAAAAATATTAGTGTGTGGTAAGACCACAAATGCTGCACTTCTAGAGTTTGTTTTTGTGTGTGTTCTTCTCTTCTTCCTCCATACAGGTCCTGAATATCGTGACGCGCCCACACGTTGTTACCAGTTCCGGGAGATAGCGAGGAAGATCACTGTGGTTCAAATCGGAGTAGTTAAAATTAAAGTGAAGGAGCCTCCTACGTAGGTATGAAAATGTTTCATCACTTTATTATTTCATTTGATTATTACTGTACAAATGAGTTAGTTTAATGATTGCATAAAAAATTTTAAAACCTTCCGCTGCGCAATCTGTAACCCTAGGTTCCAACACAAGAAGGGTCTGAGTGTAAGAGCATAGTTGCCATCCAGATCTCGAGACCGGGAAATAGCTAAATAGCCCTCATGATGCCTTGGTCGGGCTACCACCCCCAAGAAGGGTCTGAGTGTAAGAGCATAGTAGCCATCCAGATCTCGAAACCAGGAAATAGCTAAATATCCCTCCTGATGCCTTGGTCGGGCTTTCACCCCCAAGAAGGATCTGAGTGTAAAAGCATAGTTGCTATTCAGGTCTCGAGACCAAGAAATAGCTAAACAGCCCTCCTGATGCCTTGGTCGGGCTACCACCCCCAAGACCAAAAAAAAATGTTTGTTTTCGTGTGCAGGATCAAGATCATCATAATTCCTTACCAAAGTTTTAATGAAGTATGAACAAATTGTTGATGCGGATGCAATTCTGGTTCCTATTCAAAACCAGAAATGAAACAAGAGTTCTCAAAAGCAATTCGATTTCTCATTAAAGATAAGAGGAACCTATCCCCCGGTAAGGCTACATCCATCCAATGGGGAGCCCAACCCCCGAGCTCGGGCTATGAAAAAAAAAAGGGAAAGCTAAGCTGAATAAGAGTAAAACGAGGTGCCCACCCCCTTTTCCGGGCAATCAAAACAAGCCATGAACGAACTGCTTCAAGCTTTGGGACTCTCTTGGTTTTCCTCTGCCGGTCCTCCTCCTTCATGCTGATCCTCGCCATCGACCCCCTCTTCAGGTAATTGTCCACCTCGGTTATCCTAGCCAATCGCCCCTCCATTTAGAGGCTCCACTTGTTGGTCAACAGGATCTTCCTCCAAGACTTCATTAATCACTTCCATAACCTCAGGCGGGATAGCCGCATCAAGAAGGGCAGCCATGGACCCTGTCTGGCTCATGTCGACCTCCATCTCTATTATAGGGGGTTCCTTAGACGGGCTCCTAACCTCATCCCCAGCTCCTAACTGGTCCTCCTCGGATCGAGAAGACAAAACTTTACTGGAAGACTCCCCGGGACCTGAAGTAGTAAAGGTAGGAGGAAGAAATGGAGGATCTGTCTGACGGGCTGTTTTCCAGCTCCTGCTTGGCTCGAAAGAACCGTCTCGTCGCCATCAAGGTGAGATAGCTCAGCAGCCTTAATCATTATTTCCTGTCTATCCCAGCCGGCAATAGATGACAAGTCAAAGGGAAGAGGGAGAGCTTCTGCGGCCTGAAAGGAAGCATAGAAATATCCATCGCTGAAAGAGGTTTCCGCGTCAGCTTGCAGCTTGGTCACCTGAGCAATCAAAGCCTGATTCTCGAGGTCCAACTTCTTGGCCTCAGCATTCCAGGAGTCCCTCTGTCTAGCCCGCCGGGTAGATTGAAGACGCTTCTGATCATAAGATTGCTTCGTTCTCTCATGGTCACAGCGAAGCTCAGCCATCTCGGTCTCAACCTTTCCCTGGTTGCAGGTCATCTCTTCCACTAAAGACTAAGCCTGCTTGAGCAATCCCCTGGCTTTCTCGGCTTCGACTTCAGCCTTTGCAACCCGGTCGCGAAGGAGGGCTACTTGCTGGCCCATCGCTACATTAAATTTGAAGGCCTACAAAATACAGAGCCAGAGTTAGAAACTGAACAAATTAGCAAGAGTAGTACGAAGGAAATGCAATTACCTCAGCTAAAATAGCAAACCCCTTGGTAATCAGGACATCCACAGGCATGAAAGCCATCCTAGAGATCCCACCACCCGGACAAGACGCGATGAATTGTTCTAGGACTTCGTCCTGCCCTGTCGAGCTCGACTGAGGCCGAGAACGGCTGGAAGCAACCCTTGCGACACCACTTCCAGAATCCTCCGAAGCTTAGGGGGTTGGAAGCGCAGCGGAATCAGGACGGCGAATCAAGGGGGTAGCAACTTTAGCGACCGCAGCAGAAGGGCCAGAAGCAGTCTGACCAACAACCTGGGGAACTTTACCCAAAGCCCGGAAAGCCCGCGACGCAAGATTGGCCATCTTGGACCCAGCTGGGGAGGTAGATGGAGCAAGATCTGGTTCAACCCCAGCGAAGGGAAGAGAAATTCTGGCTTGAGGAGAGCGTGAGACATTACGGGAAGCTGGTTCAACGACAAAGACTGTGAATAAAGCGGGAAGCTGGTTCAACGACAAAGACTGTGAATAAACAAATTAAAAAGGAAAAATGTCAAAACCAAGCTGATCAACAAGGCAAACAAGGCAATCAAATAACACTTACGAGGAGTAGCGTCTGAGATCCACAGGTATTGGTTCACCCTACGAGGATCGAAGGCTTCAGCAGTTGGGAACTTCAGGTTCAAGTAATTCCTGGCTAAAATAGCCTTCAAAATAGCTTCAGATTCAGAGGGCAGGGAGTCCCTGTCCCATGAGGGTTTATCACTGAAGGCTGTGGGAACCTCAAACTCATGCCCTCCAATGAAAATCGAGCTACCCCAGTCATTCCCCGCAAGAATCCATTCTTCCTTCCAGGCGGGGTCCTTCTTCGACGCACCAGGAATAACAAAGTTGAGCTTGTTCTTAGCCTTAACATAAAATTGGCCTCGAGGAGCGACAGACAGGCTCCCAATCTGGAAAAGATAGGCCAGCTCCTCTGCTCCCGGCTCTCTCGTCACCTTACTTAACTAACATTATTCCCTCCATAGCACGAGGAAACCAATCAGATGCCTCCAGAAGCCAGACGTCAACTGGAGGGGAGCAAGCTGAATGGCGTTAAGAGCCCGCCGAAGAGTCGGATGAAGGGGAAGCCTAACCCCATTTTCGAGAGCCACCATATGAATTGGAAGCACGCCTTTAGGGGGATTGAAGAACTCGTAACCCTTGGGGGGCATCGAGATGGAAACGCTGTCAGGATGCCATACTTCGACCTCAAACGGTCAATCCCGACTGGATCGACGATGGAATCAGGGACAACCGTGAAGTCATAAGAAGGGAGCCTCTCTAAAAGGGGGCCAGAAGCCGGGACCAGATGTTCTCCAGCGGCGTCGCCACCCACTTCTTTGTCGGAATCTTCATCGGTGATATCCAAAGGATAGTCAGGGTGGTTAGAAAACCCAGTCCCAATGGACACATTCCTATTTGACAGCCGACGTTGCAGGTTGGACGGGGAATCGTCGCTGTCTAAGCTCCTCCTAGCTCGTTTCCCCTAGGACAAGGCTAACGACATCCTCGCCGTCAACTGAATCATGACTGGTTTTCGACATGGTGAAGTCAGTAAGGATGAAGAATGAAGAAAAAGAGGTTATGAGAGAGAATATATCTTGGGAAAAATTTGAGTTTGAAAGATGTGAGGAAGTCGTTGAGAAAAATATATATATATAGGCAAGAGGGCAGCATCATGAGCTGACGAGATCTTTGGTTGAGATCGTAAAGAATCTAGGGGACTGCCGTAACGTAACCGGATTAACTCGAAAACAAGCTAGTCAGCTCACGCCACGTCACTTGCGCAGTTAATGAGGAGATCTCCGGAAGATTCTGGTAATGGTAAAGAGCCTCGCGGACTGCCGTAACGCAACCGGATTAATTCAGAAGTAAATTGGTCAATTCACGCCACGTCACTCACGCAGTTAAAAGAGAAGATTTCCCCAATATTCTGGTAACGGTAAAAAAGGGAAGATTTCCAAAATAAAATAAAAAATCCGACCCCAACCCCAAGCTCGACGTTTGGTGTTCAAGTCAGAGGGGACTTCTGTTAATAGCCAAAATTGGCTAAAGACCAAAGGGAAATTTTCCACCATCCAGACCTAGCTCCATGCCAGAGATTTTCCACCAGAAGACCATGTTACCTAAAGCCGAGCTACGATACTGCCCCGCAGGAACAAAGGCAGGCTCCAAAAACCTCCGGAATAGATTCTGGAATGGTCAAATCAAGCCCGCGACACCAAATCCCCCCGAAGTCGAGGTTACCTCGTAATTTCTCCAGAAGCTCGCCTATACCTCGCTGATACAGGGAGGTGTCCATAGAAGGCCGCACCTAGCTTCGAAAAGTCAAGGGAGGCCAGACCTAGCTCCTAGCTGGATGAAGCTTCTCAATATCGGGGCCGGGACAATGATCAACCTCACTAACTGATGCACCACACCTTGATACATTTGACGACCCCTATGAGAATCATGCTAGACCCGGAGATACACAGTATCACATCTACAGACATTATACACGTACAGAACAAGTAATAGAGTCTAAATGGGAAACAAATTGATTTCCACCAAGATATCCTCAACTGAGCAATTAACTCAAAGTCAACGACATTTAAAGGTAAAAATCCCGTCTGGTAAGAGGGGATGAGAAAATCAAGGGAAATCAATGAGTTTAAACCTATGAAGACATTGTATAAAGGAGGGACTTCCTCCTTCAAAAAGAGGAGACTACTATTCGACATACACACGACAAACACCCAACTATCCCCCAGAGAAAAGTGAGAGCAATTTGAAAGAACGAAAGAGAGATGTATACCATATGTTATCAATAAAAAAGACTTTTATTTCTTTTGAATAGCGAACAATATTGTTGCCTCCTTGTCATTTCATTAGGCACTAATATATATATATATATATATATATATATATATATATATATATATACATTCTACCTTGGTCATCACCTACGTGGTAATGATCTTGAGGGTGCTAACTAAGATTTATTGCCCCGAGCAAAATTTCTGTTAACATTATTATTATTATTTTTAAAGGTGAAACCAATATTGGATTTACAATTTAAAATGTTTATAACTAATTAGCACCTTGTGCGAGAATTGAGGGAGAATCATACCACTCTGAAATGAATGTTAAGGTTTAGGGCAAATTGCAATGGGATGCCCTAATATTTAGCATAAATACAAAAACAATGTTAGTTTTATCGTAATGACACAAACATACCTTACTGTAGATTTACTCAACTCTTGACCAATCATACACATTGAAGGGCAAATTGCACTGCACCCCTTAAGGTTTGGGCAATGTACACTTAGTTGGAAAAGTTTTAGTATTATACACTAACACCCCCAAGACTTAAATTTGACTTTGAAAATGCCTAAAATGCCCCTAGTTGTATAATTTTGTACTTTATTTTTTTACCTTTTAACCAAAAACTTTATAAACTTTAATAAAATAAAAAAATTAAATAAAAGATATGATTCATTAAATAAATAAATAGTTTAAAAAATTAAATAAATAAATAGTTTAAAAAATTAAATATATAAATAGTTAAAATTAAATAAATAAATAGTTTAAAAAATCAAATAATTAAATAGTTTTAAAAAATCAAATAAATTAATAGTCTTAAAAATCAATAAATAAATGAAAAAAATTAAAATATTAATTTTTTAAGGATGTCCATTAATAGGGACAATAAAAGCTCTAAATATCCAAACTTTTACGGTAATGGTGATGGTGAGAGAAGTTTTAAGGTTCCCAACACCGGGAGTATTCTTGCTTTCTTCAAGTTCAACCACTTCCTTCAGTAAAAGTTTGGATAACTAGTTTATTTTTTTAAAACGATTTATTTATTTACTTATTTTAAAACTATTTATTTATTTAATTTTTCAAAACTATATATTTATTAAATGAATCATATCTTTTATTTAATTTTTTTATTTTATTAAAGTTTATAAAGTTTTTGGTTAAAAAGGTAAAAAAATAAAGTATAAAATAATACAATTATGGGCATTTTAGGAATTTTCAAAGTCAAATTTAAGTCTTATAATTATGTTTAATGTATAATATTTATTCTTTAATAATAATTGTTTTTCAATTTATGTAGAGATTGGAATTACTACTTTCTCGGGTGGTATGGTTGCATGTTGACATCATATTTGATAAGGTAATTATTTTCCTCACTTTATTTCTTTATAGACTTTTCTTTTTTCACTTTACATGGTGGATGTAAATAAAAGAAAGAAAAGTGTTTTGATATTTTTGAAGTAATTTTTTTGGTTATTTTTCTTCAATAAGAAAGAACGCTAATGAGAAAATGCTTGGATGAGGCTCAAGGTAAAATGTTTGGACCAAGCTCAAGGATAAATTAGAAATTATGTGTTATTTTTCCATGTTTTTTTATTGTGTTATTTAGATTAAACATTTGAACTTATTTTATGTTGAATTTTATGTTAATGCATATGAGATAGTTGCCCCTTGATTAGTCTCTATTATGTTCTTGCCCCAGTTTGGGTTATGCTCTTCTACTGTTATTTCCTACATGCCATTTAGTGGCTTTTACTAATATGTACTCTTAAAAAAAAGATATTTGATAGAATCTTTATAATTTATATTAATATGTGATGTAAGTTGTTGTAATTGATAGATAGAATATTTAATATCTCTATTGACATGTGATGTAATTCGTACGGAATTGATTTTTTTTACACATGCTTATCCCGATTAACCCAACCTGACAAATATTGGGTTGAGTTGGGTTGGGTTGAAAATAATGTTGGGTTGGGTTGAATTTGTCCAACCCAAAATATAATCGAGTTGGAAAATTTTCAACCCAACTCAACCCGAACCCAAAGACGCCCACCTCTATATAATACCAAAACTTTTCCAACTAAGTCTACATTGCCCAAACCTCAAGTGGTGCAATGCAATTTGCCCTACACTGAAATGTCTAAATTCCCCTTAACCATCATTTTATTAGTTTTTTTTAATATCTATATTTAAATGATAAATTTATCATAAAAATTAATAAACAATCAAAAATATTGAGATAATCTTGCCTTATCCTCCGGGAGATCAAACTTGATCTCTCATGGAGGAGGTCCGTTAAAATAATATTTTGATTTGATCTTTTTGGAGGAGGTTTACTAAATTAACAATTTTTGTTAAAAAATAAAAAATTGAATGGATAAGATTATATCTTCTCCATCCATTGGTTCGATCTCCTAACAGAGGAGATCAAACCTCAAGATCTTTAGTTTGGGAGAAGATCTATAAAAAATAATAATAAAAAAAGAGTCAAAATAATAGCTCAAACGTGTGTCTAATAACCTAAAAGAAGAGGGGGGGGGGGGGGGGGGGGGGGGGGGGGGGTTGAATAAGTTTTAATCAAGTTAATTACCAATTTTTCTTGATTAGTCAATATTAAAAATTTGCCCCAAAAAACAAACATATAAACTCAAGTATAAAGTGCATAAAAATAAAAAACACTTGATTTATACGTGGAAACCCTTCAACAAGGGAAAAACCACGGACTATCCTTCTAGCCACACACGATCACAGAAATCCACTATATGAATAAAATGTTACACCCTCAAGTGATACTCAGACTCTCACTCTCGACAACCTCAAGCTATGGACACTACCACTCGCCACTCTTGGTTTAATCCCTAGTGATATCCTCTGATTCACTACTCTTGGTGTGAGCACCTCCTACTCTACCCCACATGCCTTTTACAGTGGCACTTGACCAATGCTTGCCAACCACACCTTGGTTGCAAGACTTGACTTGCTTGTGCAACTTCACCTAGAATCCACAAGTCTTTGACTCATGAAGAGTATAAAGGTCTAAGTGAACAATCAATGAATGCTCAATACAAAATATGCTAGACCAAACAAACAATGCTTAACTAGATGTTATAATGCAATATTAACAACCTAGTTATCAAACAATGCCTACATGCCCATAATTAAGGACTCAATTAGATGCAAAGGGATTCTAGCAACCTAATTGTCAAATAAAGTCCAACCAACACAAGTTGTCACAATATATAATAAGGGCAATAAATATGCAATTAATGATGCTTAAACAACAATGTCTAAATGCAAAGCATAAAGACTTAGCTAGAGAGCAATAATGTTCTAAATGCTAGCTATCACAAATAAACCCAATCAAATATTCATGAACATTAACTAGTTGATTAAAACACAATTTCTCAACCTAGTTATCAATTAATCACACATGAATATTTATGACCTAGCTTTTAGGCAAAAATGACCTAATCAATTTAGCTATCACAAAACAAACTCAATCATGTTATCAATCAACACAATAATGCATTCAAAAATGATTTCTACAAATCCTATGCATTAAAAACGAAATCTTGGACTTAAAGAACAATAAATGAAGATGAGATGTTTGTTCTTACTTACCAAGTCAAGATTGATGAAGACCCATGTGTGATTGATGCAATGGATGTCATAGATGCATGGGTTTTTGGGTTTGGAGAGTCAAAGAACAAAGTTTGAAGCTTTCTCTCTTTAGGGGAGCTCTTTCTCTCACTATATTTTGATTTTATGAGCTCTAGGTCGAAATGGGGAATAAGATGAAGTATATATGTGATCCAAATGAAACTACGTCGTTTTGAGAAGTTTTGAAACACAAATTTCTGGGCAAAAATGATGCAGTGCGCGGGTCTGGTATATGGTACCCGTGCAGTACCAGCGCACTAGCAAATTAGCCAACAACCTGATTTTTAAACGGCTCAAAACATGACCGAACGACATCGAAATTTATCAAATAATATACCATTGGACAATGTCTACTTTCTACTCCAATTTACAAAACAAGGTTTTGATGTCTACAGAAAAAGTTATGGTTGAGTGACCAAAGGTCAAAAACGGACAGCAATAGAGTTGTCCAGTTTTAGTGGTCACTTTGGAGATTTCAAAACCAATCCAAACGGTCATAAAATATTGTGAATAATATACCGTTGGAAAGGTATGGATGTCTAGTTTGTACAGAAATTTTCAAAACTCATTTTGAAACTTTGAATAAAACGTTATGGTCACAAGACCATACAAAGGTCAGTTTTGAAAAATATTTAAACCATTGAAATCCACTCTTTTGAAACTAGACACTATACTCCAATCAACCAAACCAAAACTAACACTTAACCAAGAGAAGAATGGGACATTCTCGAATGGTCAACCATCGCGCTGAGACAAGCACACCATCGTGCAAGCGCGGACGTTTCCGATCACACAAACGAAAACGAATTACACCACACAAAACAACACTAAGATCTAACAATGAGGTGCAAGTGTGAAATGTGTAAAGGATGCACACATATAAACAATAAATAACACAAATGCAAGATAAACAAAGCATGCATGAAGTTTGTATGTGCACCTAAACTTTTCAAGAGACAAAGTCAAGTGAATATACATTTTGCTCTTGAAGTTATGGAGATACTTGGAAGCTTGCCAATGAGGACCTAAGCTACCCATTATAAAATCATCCCCAATGTGGTGTGGTTTGTCATGAAATAAGCCAATCATAAAATAGAGGTCCTTACAAAGAGTTTCATAGATGGGAGACCGAACAAACCTCATGGAGGAGATGAACCCTCCTCCAAAATGAAGGAAATTTTGTTTTTATTTTTGGTTTTGATATTTTTGTATTTTAATATAATTGTTTAATGGGAAAGTACCATTTTCCCCCCTGACCTTTGCCATATTGTTAAGACGAGGACAGGGTTTGGCCATATTGGCCATTTTCCCCCCTAAAATCAAAGAATCGTTAAAAACGCCCCTTCTGTTAGGTTTTCCATCCAGTCAATGTAATATTTGCCCCTTTGACCGTTAAATGGGAAGGAAATTATCGATTTACCCTTGAAAGCTACTTTGATAAATTAATGAATTAAAATAAAAAAAACTAAAAACAACTAAAAATTAAAATAAAAAACACAATTAAAAAGAAAAGATAGATCTGCACCGTCCATCTTTGAGATGGACGGTGGAATTATTATTATTATTATTATTATTAATTTATATTTTTTTAAATTTATTATCTATTTTTTAAAGGAAAAATATTAATTCAATTATTATCTTTAAAAAAAAAAATTATCAGATTATCATCAACATTATCAGCATCCAAAACAAAAACATGAACCAGATGGCAAACCACACCAAACTCCATCAACATCGATTCATCATCACCATCACCAAACTCCAAACACACAACCCAACCCAACCAAACCCAGATGGCAAACCACATCACCGGCACCACCCAAATCATGAACCAGGACACGATCGACCTAAATCGACCGGAATCCGCGATTTGTCCTCTTGCGACGACGACCGGAAGCCCCACCACGCCGATCGGTGCTCGAACTCACCGGCACGGACAATCGCGGTGACAACGATGACCACCCACGCCTTCTTTCTCTCTCTCTTCTCTTCGTTCTCGTTCTCGATCTCTCTCTCACTAGCGCTGATTGGGGTTCGATTGGGTTTGGGTTTGACAGTGGGTGCTTTGTTTGAAAATGAAGAAGATGTTGTTGATGTTTGGGTTTTTGTTGTTGTTGATGATTTGGTTAGAGAGAGAGGGATTCGAATGGGTGTCCAGAAGGATATGTTGTGTGCTTGGTGAATGATGGTCTGGGTTTAATATGTGTGATGACGATCTGAGATGATGATCTGTGTAGCACAATCGATTTGAAAAGTTTGTGGTGTAGGGTTTGATAGTTTGATTTGGGGCAAAAATATTGCCAGTTGTTTTGGGATGAAGAAATTGGCAGCTTGTTTTGTAGTGTAAGATTGGTGTTGTTGTGTTGAGAATTGGTATCGGTGATGATGAAATGGGTGGGTTTTTTTTTCTGGTATGATTTTGTTGAAATAAGTTTTCTGGGTTTGGTCACGTAAAGAAGAAGAATTGATGAAGAATTTTTTTTTGGTTTGTTGTTGTTGATGAATTTAGATTGAAGAGATTTGGGAATGATATCTGGGTTTGGTGATGATGGTAGATGATTGTGGATGATGGTGAAGAAGATGATGATGATTGTTGGGGATTATTATTATTATTGTTATTATTATTATTATTATTATTATTGTTGTTGTTGTTGTTGTTGTTGTTGTTGTTAAATTTAAATATAAAAAAAGAGATCTCTACCGTCTATCTCAAAGATGGACAGTGGAGATCCATCTTTTTTTAATTGTTTTTTTATTTTAATTGTAAATTGAATTTTAGATGATCAATGACGTTAATATCCTTCATATTTAACGGTCAACGGTCAAAATAGATGGAAACGGTAACAGAATGAGAGTTTTTAACGTTTCTTTGATTTTAGGGGGAAAACAGCCAATATGGCCAAACTATGTCCTTGTCTTAACAATAGGGTAAAGGTCAGGGGGGAAATGGTACTTTCCCTTGTTTAATCGATGAGATAAGATTGGTTTATTGGGATTCCTCTCAGATCTGCATGTTGTGGGTTCGAGTCCTCTTTCTCTCTAAAAAATTAAATATAATTGCTTAATTATTTTTATTTTAGTTTATATTGTTTTTTAAAGTGTTAGAATATGATATGGCATAACATGATTGGACAATACTTTTTTTTTTAGTTCATTTTTTTGAAGGATTATTTACTTTTTAATTAGACGTAAAATATGGTTATACCATTGAGACATTTCTACTCGGTCAAGGGATGTTTATGTCATTTCAGCAACAATGACAATTCTCGTGTATGTATGTACACAAGATGTCAGAGTTTTACTAAGTTGCTGTTACCAGAGATGATGTTACCTCGCTAGTTATAGACATAGGATATAGTTCACAAATTTCAAAAGTTCAATTTTTTTTTTTTTTTTTAGATAACTAATCCAGTATCATCGCTATTAATAGCAATTTAACCAAAACCAGATGTCAGATACCTTATAGCAATTTGTCGGATAAATTTTCCAAACTGTGACAAGATTCATATGACATACGGGTCAATTATGATTGGGCCGACCCGGCCCACTTAAGTCATTACCGATTTTATTTAAATTTTCACGCTAAAAAACGAGAGAATTTTCAATTGATCGGCATCGATTTGAAGAAGAAGAAGTGAAATTAAATGGGTGGTGAGTGAAATTAAATATTATAGATAAAAAAAAAAATCCTTGTTCACTTCGTGTTTTTTGCTGTGATTTTTTTGATTGATTATATATATATATATATATAATATAATGGATTCAGGGGCGCAACCAGAGAGAGACGATAAGGTATCGCTGGAACTGAGCGAAGAAATTCTCAACAGTATGGAAGTCGGCATGAGTTTTAGAGACTATGTGAGTTTTCTCATCATTTCTTTCTTTGATTTGCGTTTAATGTGTGTTTTATGTTATTTGGTTGTCATTTAGTTCAATGTCAAGTTTTGATTTTAAAAAATAATAGATTATTAGTATTTGAGAAACAATTGTATTTGTGTTATGTTTACTTACGTCCATTGTTGTTTTGGTTTTTATTTGAAGTGAGAATTTTAATAAACGCCAGAGATGTCTGACCAGAATCGAAGAACCTGTATTTTCATAATTAGATAAATTGTTGTGTCGTTAGCTAAAACGTTCCGTGAAAGGGGGACTTGATTTTGGATTATACTCTAGAGGTTGTTGGAATCCTCTTAAATTTTAATGATGTTTTTAATCTAACTATAATGATTGTTAATGTTATTTAACAGAGTGGAAGAATCAGTTCCATGGATTTTCACAAGTCAGTGAGTTACTTGGTGACTGCTAGTGATGATGAATCTATACGTCTGTATGACGTTAATGGTGGCACGTAAGTTACTCTTCCTTTAGCGATTTAGAAATGTCATAAACATAACTTATATGTTCTTCTGGGTATCAAAGAGGAAATTGGTATTGATATGTGTTGTTGAGACCCTTTTTTGATTTTCAGATGTTTGAAGACAATTAATAGCAAAAAGTACGGTGTAGATCTTGTTCGTTTTACTTCTCACCCGACGACAGTTATATACTCCTCAAAAAATGGATGGGATGGTATGCTTATTATAACGATGTTTGTTTGAGTGTTGATGCATTATTATCGAATTAAACCACTTATATAATGTTTGTTAATTCAGAATCGCTGCGGCTTCTTTCCTTGCATGACAACAAGTACTTGCGATATTTCAAAGGTCACCATGACAGGTTGGTTTTTGATTTGCAAAGACATATATGTACTCTTAAATGACTGGTTCTACTGAAAATATATGTTATTGATGTTAGTTGCACATGTGTTTTGCTGCTTCAAGAGTTGTCTCGCTTAGCTTGTGCTCTGGAAAAGAATGCTTTATCTCGGGTTCTCTTGATCGAACTGTTTTGCTTTGGGATCAACGGGCTGAGAAGTGTCAGGTGGATATCGTGGCATATTGAGGTTCTCCTATTAAATTATTTTAATTTTCAATTGAACTTATGATGTCATCTTTTATATTAGGGTCTTTTACGTGTACAAGGAAGGCCTGCTACAGCATATGATGAGCAAGGGCAAATATTTGCAATTGCCTTTGGAGGATACATTAGAATGTTTGATGCTCGCAAATATGAAAAGGTTGAAAATTGATATATAAGAAGTGTGAGAGGTTTGAATGTTGTGTGCATTGTTTCTTTCATTAACAATTATTCTAGCATGCATTGATCTGGTAAGTTTGAATTTTTTAGGGTCCTTTCGACATCTTCTCTGTTGGTGGAGATGTATCAGATGCGAATGTTGTAGAGTTCAGCAATGATGGGAGACTTATGCTTCTGACGACTATGGGTGGACATATTCATGTACTTGATTCATTCCGTGGAACACTTGTGAGTTGTGTTTTTTCTCTCCTGCATTTCGAATAATCTCCACTTAGGGAACTAATAATATCTTAATGATGTAGTCCTAATACACTTGTAATTGCGTCTTTAATGTGCTTATGTGATATAGCTATCCACCTATAATGTGAAGCCAGTTTCTAGCAATTCAACATTGGAGGCATCTTTCAGCCCTGAGGGAATGTTTGTTGTATCAGGTGAGTAATATTCCATCCAATCTTTGGAGGACAGTCACTTGGATGGTCTTGTTTGAGGAAATGTTTATTGCACTTATGCTGTATTTAATTCACAAATGAATTCCTTACCTTCTTCTTGGTGTTGTGAATTATTTGCCGTGTGAAATGCAGAGCTTTAGGCTCGTGTTTATGGATTCCAGCATATAATTCATGTTCAGGATTTCTACAGTTGCTGCATGTCTTATATTTTCATTTTGTTGTTAAGAATACAATTAATTGAATGCTGTTATGGCTGCACCTACATGGGAAGCATTTGTCAGGTTCCGGTGATGGTAGTGTGCATGCTTTCTAAGGGATATCTTTATTTGTTGGATTCATTATGTTAATTGACTTTCTTGGACCTAAGGGATATCTTTATCTGTTGGATTCATTATGTTAATTGACTTTCTTGGTTTGGCAGGTTCCGATGATGGAAGTGTGCATGCTTGGAGTGTACGAAGTGGGAAAGAAGTATGCCTCATGTCCTTTGAAGTCTTTTTCTTCTTCTTCAGTTACTAACATATTCTGGTCTCTATATTGTCCTAAACCTTTTTGCCTGTGAGTTTTATATATCTAATAATATATCCTTGCAATGTTGCTTAACATCTGTTCTTTTTATTTTTTTTTCTCTTGTTATATTTGATACAGGTTGCAAGTTGGCCAGGTTGCGAAAATGAACCTCCTCTTATAAAATGGGCTCCTGGAAGTCTGATGTTTGTTACTGGGTCATCTGAGCTATCATTTTGGATCCCTGATTTATCTAAACTGGGAGTTTATGTTGGAAGGAAGTAAAATTTTGAATGTTCAACACCCTTGTAATTTCAAGCATGAAGCAGTAAAAAGGTATGTCGGTTTATTTGTGAAACTAATTGCCAAAACTTGAATTTACAGCCTAATATATCTTATATCTGTTTTTTTTTTTTTTTTGCTCCTTAGGTTATGTTGAGCAACGTGTACAGCGATATTTTTCTATTGCTGGAAGCGCGTCTGTAATCATAAGTTGATACATTTGATTCATGGAGCTGTATACCATGTGGTTGTAAGATGTATGTATCACAAAAATTTCCTGTCTGGATGTGTCTTTACATAGCGTATTTGAGATAAAAAAACCAAGGAGATAAGGTTTCAAATCATAATCTTTATTGTAAATTTTATTCTTGTATATAATATAATATATAGTTTTTAATAATATTTGATGATTAAATATCATTACTTCGTTAATCTTCAATAGTTCTTTTTATTTTTCATCATGTTACAAATATCTCTCTACCTTTCTTTTGTTCACTGGCTCCAAGTTGGGAATTTTTACTGACTTTACGATCTTGACTGTTCTGGAAGTTGTATGGTATACCAGGTAGATTGTCTTATAGGGATCTGAATCCTGAACCTTTTATGTCAAAATCATGTCTTACCATTGAAACCAACTTGTGGGATTGCTGTATATGGGCAACCTTATATATGTCCGGGCATTGAATCTGTTAATGACATTGTCTTTGTTGATGTTTCAGGGCTTGCGAAAGGAGGAGAGCAGAGTTGTCAACGTTGGTGGGAAACAAGTTGATGTATACTCAGCCCGATCACACTGTTGGGATGTATTTCTTGCTTCTAAGGGATTGCCTTAGGAATTATTTCTGATTTACTGTGGTTAAATTTATTTTGGTAGATGATGTACAATTTCAGTATTGTATGCGGTAATTTAATAAATTTTCATTTCGTAGCTAGAAAAAAATATCAATACTGAGATGTGAACTGGATTGTTTCATTGCCTTGGAAGTGATCAATCACAAAAGCATTTCAAAATTTTTAAACTCAAATTAGAGGAACTCTCCCATTGCGCCTCCCCCGTTTGCAGTGGGGAAAGTGGAGATTCATGGAGATCTCTATAGATCTGAGATTGGATCTACACCAGATTTTTTGTTTTAAAATTGTTTTAATCTCCAACCTTCCATCATAATGATGGATGGATCATGAATGGAGAGAATATATTTTTTTTTTGAAGTTTTTTTAATTTTTGCTTCTTTTATTTTTTGGAAATACTTTTGCTTTTTTTTTTTGATCTCCGCATTCCATCTGTAAGATATATAGTGGAGATCTATCCCAGTTAAAAACAGTTTTTTTTTTTAGGACCATTTTTCCAGATTTTTTCAAAGAAAACCTTTTCCTTTTAAAAAATTTGTTTTAGTTCACAATTTTAAAAAGAACGTTTTTCTTGTGAAGAAAAGCATTTCTTTTAAATTTTATTTGAATTTGGACCATGGAGATTCATTTTCTGTTTATTTTTTATTCATTTAATTAATTAATCTTTAAAATACATAATTATTTAAAATAAAGAATAAAACGGTACTTCAATAGCATCAGCTATGTTTGACCGTTACTTTTTTTTATTAAATGGATAATTTTGATGTATTTTTAAAAAGTTGAGGTAATACTCATGCCGATTAAAAAGGTGACATTTCATTACAATATTAGGACTCAAGTGTAATTCCAGGTCGGGTTATATTAATTCAAAATTCTTACACAATTTTTGGACTCTAATATCTTAACAACCCATTTGTTCATGTGCTATTTAATCAAATGGATGAGATATTAGAGTCAACAAATTGAGTTAGAAACTACCTATATATAATAATTAAATTATATATATGCATAGAACAGGTATTTATAATGGTTCAACTGAATCTGTTTGTACCAAATGATAGAGAAAAACTTAATAGACATACACCATGAATATGATAATACAAGACTGTATATAACAAAAATTGACACATAAATCACTAAATCAGAGTAATATATTTTTCTCTTTCTAGTATTTATGGATAAAATCATGAAGATAAATATTTGCATGACTATAAGTGTTTAAACTACCTACAGACGAAGACAATGACTTAAAATCATATTGGAAACGAAAATCCAAACTAAAAGTTATTAAGATCGAAAAATCCTACCAAAAAAGGAAAAAACTAAAACATGAAACCCGAAATGACTCAATTTGGGAAATCGGTTGCGCATCTTGAGTTCTCAGATGACTATTGTAGGGTTCGTATACATATGGCCATACTTGACAAAACGTAAAAAAGCACATAAGCTAAACAAATGAGTTGTTTCATATTCAAGTAAACAGCAAAAGTAGTGATTTTTCTCAAGCAAGGTAGGTGCTCACCAAATTGGACATCAAATCAAAATTGGTATACCAACCTCCAAATGTTTTAATGAGACCTATTTCAAATACCTTTTAAGTTGCTTCCTTCAAGGCACACCAAAAAGAACTCAGTTTCACAGTTTCTTGAATCCTGAGTGCATCAAAATCATAATTACTTTACAGATGTAAATGAATACTAAAAAGTTTTACAAACTGTGAATCAAACCCAGCAAACATCTTATACAAAACAACGCTCTTCTGCTATCTAAATGGGCGAAGTAACCGAATTCATGAAATTTTTTAATTTGAACATATCATTACAATTACTACAATTTATATCTAACCTCACCACACAAGATATATCTCCATATTGACCATATCCCAATCAGGCCACCAGAGGAACAAGTTTTCAGAATTGCTGCAAGCCACTTATGCCTGTAACATACAAAGCTGGATTTATAAAATGTCTACTGCAAGCCAGATGAAGATCTAATTATAAAAACTATGGAAGTAAATCGCATTTATAGAATGGGATCAGGATCTTGTACCAAAGATGAAATATTGTCAATAGTAAAAAGAAAAAAGACGACAGAAAAGCCGTAAGATATTTTAGCAATTGAGAAACAGAATAACGTAGGTAAATAGTTGCACCTCAACTACGAGGAACTCGGTTTTCCTAACAACTTTGTCAGTCCCGGAGGCCTAGTTCAACTTCAAGCTCGTCATCCTCTTCAAACAACTTCAATAGACGTGCATACTGCTCTTCTCTTTTCTTCTTCTGCCATAACTTGAAAAGGAAAAATGCAAATCCCCCTACTGCCACAACTGCAGATAATATGATGACTACCTTGGCCCCCGTGTTGCTACTGGACTTGGAAGTAGCATGAGCCTCAGTCTGTTTTCCCTTTCCCGAACTCGAATCATCGGAAAAAGCTGAAAAAAAGGAAAAGTTGGAAATTGAAAGAACCTAAAATTTAACAGTGGCACAAGTTCAGCAGGGAAAAACTCAGTACTTATGCTAGGTTATTGATTCGTTGGGACCATGCCTAACATTAAAGTCTGTCAACAGCAAATAACCTTAGGCCAGTCACAAAAAGGTCAGCCAAAACTAATTGCAGTTACTACCAGAGTGAAAGTCTGGGTGGAAATAAAATGGGCCATATTGCATCAGGTCATAGGTTTGGATGTTGGCTAAACATCAATTAACTATCATTTAACTCAATACCTGTATCTTGCAAATATTTATTTTATCATAAAGTTCAAGATTCATAATAATAATTGCAGCCACAAAATACTTTATGGTGTTCTCGATATTTCTTGCAAATCAATGCTTCGTTTGGATATGCATATCAAAATAATTGTATCTGCAATTCATCCCGGATCGCTTCCAACAGTTATGATTTGTGATCAGTGATGAAGGATTTAAATGTTCCAAAGTAATCACTATGGATAACTTTAGATAACTTTCTTATACTACTGCTTTCAGTGCATGACTCCCTTTCATACACAATAGATAACTTAAAATGAAGAAAACTCCTAAAAATAAAAGGTTATGCTAAATGTAGAACATGTTCAATATGGAGGTTTTGCAAACCTTAAAGAAAGTAGCTAAATGCCACCACAACCATACCACACCCTGATTCCACTGTCTACCACTACAACAGCCATTGACATTACAACAACAACACCACTGCTAGTAGCACCAACATCAGACCACGACCACTATAGCCCCTCAATATCGCAAACCTAGAAAGGATCAACTTATAATTCTAAAACATGGCCTAAAACAGTCCCTTCCTGTCCTGTTTGTAAGAACCAACTCAATCACTCGACCGCAACAGAGTAGATCCCTCTTTTCACCGGCAACCAGCACCACCTGTTCAAACTCATCTTCGCTAAACAGATCCGTATTGACCAAACCCACAATTTGATTGCAACTTAAATGTACTAATCCAACTAAAACCACTATACCTAAACAAAGGCATTCAAATTCACTGATGACTTTCGTTTTGAAACTCATATCTCCATCTTACAAAACACAAGAATTCAACACAACATCTAAATGACTACATTTCCAAACAAATTAAACATTTTCAACTTATCAAACAGTTCAATCAAATTCAATTAGAGCTAATTCTTCGTTTTTGCTCTTAATTTTTTTTTTGTCGGTAACCAAACAGATGAATTCAATCATTTAAAACTCAAACAATTCCAAAAGATTCCACAGATTTAAACATAAAAACGTAAAATTAAAAGAAAATCACGAGAGAATAATCATAAAAAAATCGATTTGGATTTTTTTTTATAAAAAAAAAAAACTAAAATTTGGATACCCAATACGAACCTGAGAGGAATTGTAGAGATATTGAGCAGAATAACAATAGAGAACGCAGCGATCTACTTCTCCAGATTTCACTCATCTCTCTCTCTCTCTTGCTCTGGAGAGATCGCTTAAAGCTCTTTTCTTTTGAAAACAAATGTAAATTTTGAAACTTTTTAGTTTTTTAAATTAAAGCTAAAAGCTAAGAAAGTAATACTGCCGGCCGACCGAGAGGAAACCAATTATATTAGTTTATTGGGGACTTTTCATATATAGTCACTTTAAAAATAAAAAACTATGTATAGATAGAAATTATTAAAATATTAAAGGTTCCATCATGTAAGCATTTTTTTGTGGCTGTTTTTCGAAAATAAAAATAAAAATGAAAACAGTATTTTTGATTTCAGTTTCGAATTTTGAAAACTCGTCTGCTAGCATATACTAGAAGTTGTATTCTAGAAATGAAAACAGTAAAAACACGTTTGGTAGCTTCATTGAAAACTAAATTCTGAAAATGAAAATAATAAAAACACGTCTGATAGAATAACTGAAACATCAAAAACCGAAGAACTTTTATATATGTAATTTGACTCTCCCATCTCTTTAAAATATCTTCATAAGGTTGTAATATTTATTTTCATCCACTTAAATTTATAATTTAATATATAAATATATATGAAATAATTATACAACTGTTCATAATAATATAATAATTTGAATTTAATCATTTTTTACGGACCAATCAATCATTTGTAATTGAATAATAAAAAGGATTGTATGATATTTGATTTGTTAGCATTAACAAAAAAATACATAACTATCCATTTCCATAATCCTAGATTACTTTTATATTTCATTAAAATTTTCATAACATAACATTGACATAATTTAACTATATAAGATCATGAATAAATTACAGAAGACCACCTCAAATTACAGAAGACACCACCTCCTATTACAAAACATCACCTCCTATTGCGTGAGCAATCTCTCCACATTTTTTTTTGCAATTTCATCTCTAACATTGCTCATTAGTGCTACATTTGATAGAGATAAGTCAATATTAGGAATTTGTCTACCTTCTCCTTCTCCTTCTCCATCAATTAACATATCTTCATTCTCATATTCCCTAAACATCATATCACCATGACCTTGTGATTGAATAAAGTTATGTAGGACACAACATGCTACAGACTATTAGAATTATATAGACTTTATTTCAAGATTTTTTAGACTATTAGGATTATATAGACTTTATTTCAAGACTTTTTAGATTTTTTTTAAATATGGACAATATAAATTTGCTAGTTAAAACATATTGTTGACAGTGATTTTTGGATTGCGTAAAATAAATCACACGTCACACAAAGTACGTTGAATTAGTAATCGAGTAATGAATAAAAATAAATAAAAGAGATCATGCAAACAAGATTTTATGTGGTAAAACTCAAATATGGGGAAACATCCACGGTTGCCGGTGACGGCGAGGAAAGGAATTCACTATGAATAATATGATTACACGCTCAACATTACTTACTCTCTTGAATATCTAATGTTTCCTATATATGTCTGTGTATATTTATCTATATATTTTTTAATGAGATTATGGGTCTATTTATAAATGCATAGAACCATAATCCTTGTATACAAATAAGGAAAGGTGGTAGTGTTTAGTTATGACTTGTTACTTGTTGAAGTCGTCTTTGTCTTCTTTCCTGTTGATCGGGCCAAATATGTAGTATATTTAGGCCCTCAGATCCTTACCTTATGTTCTATTTTCGTGCGTTTTTGTATCTCTTATGGGTGGTTTTGTGCTTATTTGTAGGAAATGATACAGAGACAAGCTTGGATGCATATTGTGGTGATTCCAGCAGAAAAGGGGCGAAAACGAAGGCAAATGAGCACAAACTGCTCTACAGTGCGGGTCCAGTGCGGGTCGCAACCGCACTCCAGCCGCATTCCAGCCGCACTCATGTGCATAGCCGGGGCAGAATGCAAGTACAGAGATAAAGTGCGGGTACAGTGCGGGTCAGCTAGCCGCACTCCACCCGCACTAATGCCAAACCAGAAAGCTGATATTGCACCTGAAGATAAAGTGCGGGTACTGTGCGGGTAATCCAACCGCACTCTACCCGCACTAATGCCAATCCAGAGAAGCTGATCATACACCTGACATCAGAGTGCGGGTACTGTGCGGGTCAGCAAACCGCACTCCACCCGCACTTACACCAAGAACAGAAGAGCAGAACCGCATCTGACATTAGAGTGCGGGTACTGTGCGGGTCATCAAACCGCACTCCACCCGCACTTGAACCAAGAACAGAAGAGCAGAATTGCATCTGACATTAGAGTGCGGGTACTAGTGCGGGTCATCCAACCGCACTCTACCTGCACTGTTGCTCAAAACAGAGGGTAGATTTTGCACCTGACAGGGAAGTGCGATTTAAGTGCGATCACAGTGCGATGCCAAGTGCTGGTCAAGTGCGGGTAATTCAACTGCACTCCACCCGCACTAATGTCCCTGATCCGAGAATTGAAGTTGCAGACAACCCATACAGTACGGGTACAGTGTGGGTAAATCACCCGCACTCCACCCGCACTCCGAGCGCGCCAGTCTGATTTTCAAAACTTAAGTGACCTATGGAGTAGTTAGTGGAATATTGGGCTTGTACATTAACTTGATATTATATTGATATTCATGTCTATCTTCCATTGATCTATTCTTGTTGTGAATGTTTATCATTGATTTCTTGTGTAGATACATCCTCTTTTGCAAGATATCTTTGTATTATGTATGAGTATTGCATCTAGATATACATCCTATTTAGTTGTATAATGCTCTACAGAATAGACGGAAAGTCATGAATTCCGACTCTTGAACAGTGGTTTTAATCTAACATCGATCGTGTTTTCCGGCACTATACATCCTAGGTCGGAATCCGTGAGAGAGTTAGAAGTCATCACTATACATCCTAGGGTGACTATTTGTAATCGGTTGAGTCATTGTTAGGTAGACGAGCTTCATTTCCAGAATCCGATAAACCACCAACTCTATACATCCTAGGTTGGTAGTTTACAAGGATTAATCCCTAATAGGTGGTCCGCACTATACATCCTAGGTTGGCCACCTTCTAGGGATAAATAACCGACTCTATACATCCTAGGTCGGTTACCTTCAATAGCCGTGCTTTTGACAAGTTTGTTACATTGCTCAGTATTTACTTTCGTATCCATTAACTCCTTAGTTTCCATCATCTATATATCCTTCATTCCATTTCCCCCTTCATTTTATTTACACATTTAATTTAGTGTTATTTAGAGTTGGTTCACAATCTACATTTTCACCAATTCATGTTTGGCTATTATATATATATATATATATATATACATAACATTGCTTTAGCATTAACTAATTTAGATAACTCCGCTCCCTGTGGACGACACCCCACTTGCCACTGTATTTATGTTTTCAAACTGATTTAGGCTTTGTGAGGTTTTATTAAATATTATTGACGGACTGATATTTTAAAACGACTAGAGGAAAAATGTGTCATGTCAAATGGCGCCGCTGCCGGGGAGCGGCATGTTAGTTTAATTAGTTTTGCTAAGTAAGGTTAGTCTAGTAATATTCCTGCTCTGCCCTATCTGTTTCTCGTTTACGTTGTGCGTTGTTTGTTGTGAAATTTTAGGATTTTAGGTATATGCACGGAAGAAGATCGTTAAGAGGAATAGTGTTGCCAGTTATCGATAACATCAATCAGTTGGGTAGAAGAACCGGGCAGTTAGAAGGAAATATGGACGATCATAGAGAGAATGAGCAGCAGGCACGAGAGAATGAGGGAAGTGTACATGGGGATGAAGAGCTAGGCCTCACCATGGGCGAGTACACTCTCCTGTTTGTAGGTAATGTGCCCACTGCCATAGTACTGGATGATGTAACAAGGCAGTATGAGTTGAAAACTATGCACATTAGCCTCCTGCCATCGTTTAGTGGGCGAATTACCAAGGATTGCCTGCAATTCATGAAATAGTATGGGGCCACATTAGAAACCTTCCCTGTCATGGCTCGCCAAGCAGTACTGACAAGGGAGCAGTTTCATCTCAGGTGTTTCCAGTATTGTCTGAAAGATGCCGCAATGACTTGGTACATGAACTTGTGGCCAGGATCACTGGTGACATGGAGCCAAGTCTGCAAGGTTTTCTTCAACAAGTATTTTCCGTCGCAGAAGGCTAAAGACCTAAGGTTGAAGATAGCATCCTTTGTCGAAGAGGACGGTGAACCATTCCATGAGGCATGGGAGAGGTTCAACTTGTTGTTAGCTCAAATGCCACCGCATACATACCATCCAGAACTGAAGGTTAATTCCTTCTATAGTGGACTTTCACCGATAACCCAAATGATGGTGGATAATGCATGTGAAGGAACTATAGAAGACAAAAGGGCAGTTGAAGCTTATGACATTCTGGAGAAGATTGCCCAGAACTCACAACAGAGGACATCACATGTGAGAAGGGGTGGAAGAATATAAGTGGGTCAGGATACCCAAGTTCAGATTCAGATGTCTAGAATGAACAAGGAGCTTCAATCAATCAAGGAGCTTATAACCGGAAAACCAGGGTCCTCCCAAGGAGTTGGTCAAGTCATGGGGGAGATTGAAGGGGGAGAAGGGCATTTCAGTCAAGAAGAGCAAGCCCAAGCCCTTGGAGAATTTCCAATGCCTGCCAAGGAATGACCCATATTCCAATACATATAATCCAGGGTTGAGAAACCACCCAAACCTGTCTTGGTCCAACAACAACCACCTAGGAGCAACCAATTACCAAGGTGGCAACACCAATTTCCAAGGTGGAAACAACAACCAATGGTACCAAAACCGGGGATACAATAGATACAATCAAGGAGGGGCGAACAATAACAATCAATGGGGAAGTTCAAGTAGTAACCCACCATCCAACTTCAATTCCCACGCTTCCGCTAGTCAACCGAAGGACAAGTCTCTAGAGGAGATAGTGAGCACAGTGATCAAAACGGTTGGTATCGGGTCGGAAGCCCTCAAGAACACCTTGCATGCCTCTGAGCAACGAATGTCAGCTTACATGCAGTCCAATGATCAGAGAGCAAACAGTCATGGAGCGTCACTGAAGAAGATGGAAACTCAGTTGGCACAGATTTTTGATGCATTGATCAAGAACAAGGAGAAGGCATCAAGCTCCAATGAACATGTTAATGTGTTAGAGGTTGTCCAGTTGGGAGTTGATGAGACCGAGGAAAGTATGGTGGAGGTCGCAGATAAGGAAAATAAGGGAAGTGACATAGACTCCCCCATTAAACTTGAAGACCCCGGGAGTTTCATCATAGAGGTACAAATAGAGAATTCACCAAAGATGGGAGCGGTCCTTGATATGGGGGCTAGCATCAATATGATGCCATTAGAGGTCTACGAACAGCTGAAGATTCAGTCAATCAAGCCCACCTCCTAGACTCTCATCATGGCGGATAATTCTCCCATCACCCCAGTTGGTATCGTGGAGGAAGTATATGTGTATGTGCACGGTTTGATGGTGCCAGTAGAATTTGTTGTGTTGGATTGCAAACGAGGAGAATCCAGTGGTAGGGACTGGAAACTACTGTTGGGGAGGCCATTCATGGCCACATCAAGTATGGTGGTTGATATTTGTTCTAGGGACATTTCCTTCAGCTGTGGAGGTAAGAGTGTGAACTTCAAGGTAACACCCCCCTGAACAAGCCAAGTCAGTGATTGTTTGGTCTTGGAGGTACCAAATTCCAGAAAGAAAAGAAGCCGGGTGCTCACCCTTGTGCAAGCCTTTGAGGGTGTTAAGGAAATGGAATTGGGAAACCAAGACTGCATTAAGGAAAGGCAAGAATCAGAATTCGAAGAGGAGGAAGCAAATACCGAACTTTTCGAACAATTGGGTGAGCTTGAGCAAGATAACACAAAGCTCAAACTGGAGGTTTATTTGCTTAAGGTTGAAAATGGACAGTTGAAGACGAAATTCCATGATCTCTCAATAGTCAACAACGGGATAAAGGAGCAAGTGGTAGAGCTTGCCACCAAAAAGGAGTTAGTCTCCAAGAACTTAGATGAATTGGCAAAGCTCTCAGAAGAGTTTGAAGAAGACTATAGGAGAAGGACAAGGAAACTTCAACTAGGTTTGGAGGAGTCGTCAAAAGCGGTAAGGGAATTGCATGAACAGTTGAGCATGAAAGATAATGAGTTGAAGCGGGCCAAGGTCAAGGAGGGTGATTTGATTGAGCAACTCGCTGTGATGGAAAGCAATGTCAAATCCCTCAGATGCGGACAACAAAAAGTGGCCCACGCCAACTGATCGAACAGGGAGTTTCCCTAACCGTCCTATTACTTGTTACTTTTGTACCAAAATAGGGCACACTAAGGCTTATTGCTTTAGTTTCCAAAGGTTAAAAGCAAGTAGAGTTGGATCTAGGATGAACCCACCAAGAGTCAAACAAATATGGGTTCGAAAGGACCTAGTCGGGCAAATGAGGAAAGTGGGGAGAGATGCAGTGCATAGGTATTTGGCACCGGTTTGGGTGGCCAAGTTGAATGTGCTCCCCATTCAAATCAAACCTCCTTTGGTTGACCGGGTCCCACTTTGAGTGCATTGCACTCTCTTTTGAATTAATTGTAGTGTTTTTTATTTTTATTTTTATTTTTACTTTTCGGATGGTTAGTTTTTGTCATTGTAAACTTTTGAGAATGCTTGAGAATGTTTTGGTGCAGATTCAGTTGCAGGGCAGAATTCAGGAGTCTGTCCAGGGGAACAGTGCGGTTATAGTGCTGGTCAGTCACCCGCACTCGTCCCTCACTCCGAAGGCATCAGGTAATAAAGTGCGGGTAAAGTGCGGGTCAGTCACCCGCACTCTACCCGCACTTTGGTCGCGCAGTATATATACTGCCTGTCGTTCTCTAGGGCTCCACTTGCCACAAAAAACAAAATAAAACAGCAAAATTTCAAATTTTTCCCTCTTCTCAACTGAAAGGTATTCCGTGTGTGCCACATTTTCGATTTTTCGGCAACCAAGGTATGGATTCTTACTCTAATTCATTACATATCTCTCTAATCCAAACCCTAACCCTTTTTATCACAATTCTTTTTCCTCTTATGCATGGACTTCATTAGTTAGGGTTTTGACCCGTTATTTTTGCTTTTGCTAATGTCTAAGAGAATGGATTGATGGGTGTTATCTAATTATGCATGTGATGTATTCATTGTTAATTGATTTTCTATTGCAATTGGATTTCAAACTATGATATTGGGTTTATATGGTTGAATGGAAGCCTATACTTGAGTTAGAACCATAGTGGTGTTAATTCTGTCGAATGATATGCTGAAATTATGAAATGTATACATGGATTGAAACTCTGCATGTACTGGTAATCTGGTAACGAGTTAGAGTGTGGGTACAGTGCGGGTCATTCACCCGCACTCCACCCTCACTTTATCCTCCTAGCAGAATTTTTGTCCTTTCAAATTCCTGCATCATAACCTCTTGGTTCTTTGATCAGAATATTGCCTTAAAACTGTGTTTATTGTGCAGATGTCAGGAAGAACCAGGAGAACGACTAGGCAAAGCAATCAGGGTTCCGAACAAAGACCGAGGAGAGGACCCCAAGTTCCACCACCATGCATCAGGCACCCAGATTTCGAGGACCGTTTAGAATATTTCAGGGAGCGAGACATAGTGGTGGAGAGGGGGATAGCGGTTGAAGAGCTGGAGGGCACCTCAATTCCTCTAATGATAGAAACAAGGGGATGGGAAACCTTTGTTAGCCCCCCCCCCCCCCGATGTATTGCCGACGTGTGGTCGAAGAATTCTTTGCTGGGGTGGTACCTGAAACTTTTCAGCGCACTTCTTCAGTTCTGGTCCGCAGGGTAGAAGTCCGGATGACTATAGCGGACATTAACAGGTACTATAGGACTGAACTTCCAGTTGATCCCGAAGCAGTCGGACGTCTTAAGCAGGGGGTGACTTAGAGTGAATTTTTCGTGACCCAAAATGTGGATTTTGCAAATCAGTTAGTGATCCGTCTGATGGATTTTTGGGTGGCCCCTGATCACCGTATGAAGCACACCAACTTAAGGAGTGAGTTGGGTTTCTAGGCATGTATTCATCTCTCATTCCTTGATTCCCAGAAAGCAAAGGACTTCAGTGAACTTCAATGCAGCAATGATCCTGTACTGTATACTGCAGAATCAGTTGGTCGACATAGGCTTTCTAGTCAAGAGAGAGATCCTTGAGATGGGAGGGGTCAGGGTGGACAAGCAGCCACTCATCTTCCCTAGCCTCATCACCGCATTTTGCAGAATTACCGGAGTAGATTTTGGATCCGACCCTTTCGAATGCGGTTTGGGGCCAGTTGGGCGATTCACATGGAACGACCAGGTCAGAGAGCGGGACCCCTCTGGTGTCAGGGTCCGAACAGGGAGGAGAAAACCTGCTCGGGGGGAGGGGGGGCAGCACGAGCAGACAGGCTGAAGACATCCCAGAACAACCAGATTATAGACCAGTTGTTTCCCCACCCACGCAGGAGACATTTGGAGAGGTCCCTTGGCAGACTTTGCTTACAGGATTGGAGAACCTCAGGACCGAGGTCACCGAAAATAGGAGGCAGATCACTGAGAGCAGGGCGGAAGCCAATGAGTATTTCACGGACATTTGGGGCAACCTCATGGACATGAGGGAGGCACTCAGTCTTCCAAGTTATCCGCAGAAGAAGAAGAGGCCAGCTGCTTTCTCACCTCCTTCAGGGGGTCTAGGCATTGACCCATATGGGGAAGAGCTCAGAGCTGCTATGGAGAGATCTATGAGGGAGCATGAAGAGCGGATCAGATCAGAGATCGACCCAAAGGGCAAAGGGATCGCCAGTGAACCGGAGAGGGAGTTTTCCGACGATGATTGACCATCCATTCTTGTTCTTTATTATTATTCAGAACTTTTATTGCTTGTATTTGTATTTGTATTTTCTTTTAAAACGGTTTAAACTTATTTTTCTGTTCTTTTCGCATTTAATATTCGTTTGGTAGAGTTGTTGTGTGGTTTTAAGCTAGGTTGTGCATCTTTTGGGAAGCACACAGCAACACGTATGGACATCGAACAATCTTCCTTCTAAAGGGAGTTTTCTACCTTCGAATTTTGTACTTCAGCTTTCAATGAATGCGATTTAGTTTTTGTATTATAAATGAGCATGGTTGATTGTATGTCTAGATTTGGTTTGGGGGTGTTGATCCCTCATTCCGCCATTTATTGAGATTATGCTTATTCTTTCCAACAATGAGGACATTGTTGAGTTTTGGTTTGGGGGTGCATCACGCCTCCGCCTTGTACAGTTTAGTGTCCAATTTTTCAATTTTGTCACTTATCCATTTTTCAAACTATAATCCAGTATGGGTATGATGCCTCTAGAGTGTGTTTTTGACGAGTTCCTTATATGTGCTCTGACCTTGTGATATAGTTTGGTGCCACTTGAGGGTTAGCTTGCACCGTCATGGGTTCGTCCCACCCGTTGGTGTTAAGTATTGGGGACTCATTGTTCCCATGTCTTGTTCTAATAGTGGAGATACCCGTGAGATCACAAACACAAGCATGAAAGTGCGTTTTCTGAGTGCATTATTGATTATTCTTAAACACGCCTCTCGTCATGTATGTCATGTGCCATAGGACTTGCATCATTTTGTGAATTGAGTGATGGATGCTTTCATTCCCTTTTTAGATGATTGTGGAAGTGATATTAGGGAATGTATGTGTATTGAATTACCTCTATAGCCTAAACACCATTTACCATATTGTGTGCTCCAAAGCCAAGTTGAGGCCAAACACTTACCCTTTCATTTGGTACCACATTCAACCATATACCCAATAGCCTAAACACATGCCTACCCTTGTACTAATCATATTAGGATGGGAAATGGTAGTGATAAAAAGGGTCAAAATGGTCCCACAGCGGGTAAAATGAAATAGTTATTGAAAATATGCAAGGAAAGAGGTAAGTTATACACCCTAAATGCCTAAGAAAGGGAAATTCTAACAACTCAAATGGAGTACAACATTGTAATTGGGAAATTGTTAAAAGAAAAATGTAAAGAAAGATTGTACTTGAAGTGCCATAATGAGAGTGTTTTATGCTAAAAACGCCCAAACGGAATGCAATGTTAAAGGCACAAATGTGGGTTAAATGGTTTCCTAGAGGGTTGCATTTAAGCGAGAAAAGAACATGATGTGGGAGTATGGATATATTCTAGCATGATTGGTGAGTTTGAACTCCTAAATTTCCATATTTTTTGTGTAAACTCATTCAACCCCACAGCCACACTATAACCGGTTGAAAAGCCCTATTTGATCCATGTAAGTCTAGTTTGGGAATGTAGGATGAAGCACGATCTTTCGCATCCATGGCATGGAGACTCGTTCCTAGGATAATTCTTTGCCTAAATCTTCTTTGCATACTTGTTGTATGGAACTTAGGACTCTTGAGGAAAGAAAAGAGAGGATCCATGTGAGCTTTAGGATTGAAGCGAATTATGCTCAAGGTATGGGAGTTAGTGGTCCTAAATTCATGAATGCCTTTAGGTGTGGGATTCGTGTTCGTACGATCCTCCCTTGGGTGTCTCCAAATTGCTCTTGATCTTGTGCATATGTTGTTCTCCTCTCTATCACACATATTTGTATCATATCACACATAGGACTTGCGGCATTATTGATGTTTTGTTTAGGTATCTAGAAATTACTTTCAGCTGGCTTCTTATTGTTTCGATTAGATTTGCTCGAGGACCAGCAAAGGTTTGGTTTAGGGGTGTTTGATCGGGCCAAATATGTAGTATATTTAGACCCTCAGATCCTTATCTTATGTTCTGTTTTCGTGCGTTTTTGTATCTCTTATGGGTGGTTTTGTGCTTATTTGTAGGAAATGATGCAGAGACAGGCTTGGAGGCATATTGTGGTGATTCCAGCAGAAAAGGGGCGAAAGCGAAGGCAAAGGAGCACAAACTACTCTACAGTGCGGGTCCAGTGCGGGTCGCAACCGTACTCCAGCCGCACTCATGTGCATAGCCGGGGCAGAATGCAAGTACAGAGATAAAGTGCGGGTACAGTGCGGGTCAGCTAGCCGCACTCCACCCGCACTAATGCCAAACAAGAAAGCTGATGTTGCACCTGAAGATAAAGTGCGGGTACTGTGCGGGTAATCCAACCGCACTCTACCCGCACTAATGCCAATCCAGAGAAGCTAATCATACATCAGAGTGCGGGTACTGTGCGGGTCAGCAAACCGCACTCCACCCGCACTTGCACCAAGAACAGAAGAGCAGAACCGCATCTGACATTAGAGTGCGGGTACTGTGCGGGTCATCAAACCGCACTCCACCCGCACTTGCACCAAGAACAGAATAGCAGAATTGCACCTGACATTAGAGTACGGGTACTGTGCGGGTCATCCAACCGCACTCTACCCGCACTGTTGCTCAAAACAGAGGGTAGATTTTGCACTTGACAGGGAAGTGCGATTTAAGTGCGATCACAGTGCGATGCCAAGTGCGGGTCAAGTGCGGGTAATTCAACCGCACTCCACCCGCACTAATGCCCTGATCCGAGAACTGAAGTTGTAGACAACCCATACAGTGCGGGTAAATCACCCGCATTCCACCCGCACTCCGAGCGCGCCAGTCTGATTTTCAAAGCTTAAGTGACCTATTTTTGTATTTAGTATAAATAGAAAAGTATAGAAACGTTTTAAGGAGCTTTTGACTCCGTTTAGCACAGATTAAGCACTCTTAGATCTTTTCTCTCTCTCTCTCTCTCTCATCCTTACATTCTCTACTCAACTTCAAGGAAGTTTGGAGATTGGAGCCACTACAAGGAAGGAGATGTTCTCCAAGGGTTATTTCTATCTCCTCTCTCTTGGTTTCCTAGTTGTAATGAGTAGCTAAATCCCCTCTAAGGGGTTGATGGAGTAGTTAGTGGAATATTGGGCTTATACATTAACTTGATATTATATTGATATTCATGTCTATCTTCCATTGATATATTCTTGTTCCCTGACCTTCGGTGATACAATTCAGTGTTCGATCCGCTTCCGCTATGATTTGGATTTTGATAGTGAATGGTAATCTAAATTTACAGTGAATTTATCACTTTGTTCATTTATTGAATATAATCTTCGTTTAGTAATTTTAATCTAGGTTAAAATTATCATTTATAAAAAAGAAATAAAGAGATTTTCTCCTTCCAATCCAATTTTATCTTTTCACTCTCCTTTTCTAAATATACTCCATTCTAAAAACTTAATTTTTTTATAAAAAAAAAAAATCTTAGGACACTTCATTTTGTTCCCAAATAATTCTTTTTTTTTAAACATTACATCATAAAAACCTAATTTGTTTATTTAAAAAAATCATTTTGTTTTAAGATTATTTTTTTCTTTTCATTAAAAAAGATCATTTTGATTTAAAATTATTACAGAAAAAAGATAATCTTATACGTTTAAGAAAAACATTGAATCCATTTAAAAAAGAGAAAAAAAAACTCTCTTCTTTAATCAAGTTTAAATCAAGAACAAGATCTCATCAGGGTCAAGATCAAAATCACATTTCAAAGCCCAATTAGATCTCTCTCTCCTTCTCCTAGCCCCTCTATCTAATCTATTTTTTTTTGGGTGGATTGCAAATGGTGGTGTTTGTGTGTGTGTGTGGGTTGGAGATCGAAGTGGTGGCAAGCCTTCGCTTGTCGTGAAAATGAGGAGGATCTGTAATTTTTTATATTGTTTATTTATGAAAAAAAAACTGTAAAAATCAACCCTTAATAATGTTGAAGTATAGTAAAACTGTTTTATAATGTATTTAGAATTTATTTGTCCTTTTTGATAATTTTAATTAGGATAAAATTGTCATGTAATAAAAAAAATAGTGTAGAAAGATATTTTGTGGATTGTTAATAGAATTACTCAAAATAAAAATGGAATTAAAATGGAGTGTAAACAGATAATTAGTGATTGTTGACACGCTTTATACAGACTCTGTCCCCGGTGTTTTGAAATGCTCTGAACGGTACTACGAAATGAATATATATAAATGAAGCGTACGAGTGTAAACATCACCCTTCGCAAGTATACAAGTCGTTGATGCGTATAGAGGACACAAGTAAGGGAATTGTTCCCACGAGGAGGTATGGTATCTTAAAGTTAGTTCTAAGTCTTAGAAAATATATACAATCTAATTACACTAATTATATACAAGAAAAGTAAAATTGTGGTTGTGGTCGGAGAGCTTCAAAAACTAAACTAAATCAAGAAAGGATTTGAAAATTCAACTAAACTAAATCAAGAGCAAAGCAATTAAAAACAACTATCACTAGAAAGCAACAAGTAAAATTAACAACTAATTCATGCAACGATTAACACTAAACTATTTACAAGTAAACAATTACAATCTAACTAAATCAAAGCAAATAAAACCAACTAACTACAAAGCATGTAAATGAGAGTTCAACTAAACTAATACATCATCTAATTATATAGATAAATAATATAAATACAACAAAATCCAAACAAGTACTTAGTCACAAACTTTAATAGAAATCAAAGAGAGAAATAAAGAGAATGTAACAACCTTGAAGGTCTTCAAGAATTCCAACTCTATCTTCAACTCCAAGAGATCCAAGTGTGCAACAATGGTGGCTTGGTGAGATAATTGTGTGAGTGAGTGTTTGTATGTTGGATGTGGAGGGAGATTTATTCTAAAATGCTTTTAGATCTAAGAATTCTCAAAACTAGGGATTGAAAGTGTGTAGTCTTTTTAAGCTAAGGAAGTGTTATATTTATAGAATGGGAAGTTAGGGATTGAAATGGGCATGAAAAGACAAAAATACCTTTGCTGAAAATGGGAAATCTACCGGCTCGAATTGAAATCTGCAAGTTGGAACTCGCAGTTCGAAGTAGCAGACGTCTCTGGAGGAGATCTGCGAGTTGGTTCTACTTGCTTGGAGTCGCAAATGGAGCTTGAAGAATGGTTCGACAATGGTGGTTTGAGCTTGATAAAGGAGAGAGAAAACAACGCATTGAGACCTGGAGTGGCTAGAAAGCTAACCGGAGGAGACCGCGCCGATATTCTGGGAGGAAATGGCCGAAAATCTGGCCGAAAATGGGCTTGAACCGCCAAGTTGAAGTCGGGTCTGAACCGAGTCGAAGACGAGTCATGCGCGGGTCGGATCTGGGCGAGGTGTCTAAATGCTGAAGGAGAAGATTACATCATTATGATGCCATGCTGACGCAAGCATTGCCCAAAACGTTGCGTTTCATTAATGATGTGGCATGCTGCGCTCTGATTGGCTGGCAAATTACAGCTTGTTTCCTTGACTTCTCTCATATTCACAGAATCTTGAATCTTCTACAGAAAATTACATTTTAGCCCCTATTTCTCCAATATTACCATAATGCCTTTAAACTTCCCTATCTACCTGAAACACTTATTTACAACATTAAAAACCCTGGTTTTACCCGAGAAACAAGCATAAAAAATAGGAAATGTGGACCTAAAATAGGTATAAAATAGTGTTATCAAATATCCACAAACCTATCATCTGCTCGTCCTCGAGCAAAACGGAAAAACAAAACAAAACAAACAAAACTAAAAACTAACGCGACTCAAAAATTACATAACAACAACAAATATGAGAACACACGAAAAGGTTTGCAAAAAGCCATACAAAAATGAGATATCAAAAGAGTTGTACATATGAGGAGTAATGCATCTGAGAACCGTTGAGTGGAGGGTAACCTAAAGTCATTCAAATGAATACAAAACACAAAGCAAATCCCACACTCAAAATGGCCTAGTATCAAAGACAACACACCCAAATGTTTCGGATGTAATTCACCTCGACTCTAATCTCACTGGATTTCACTCTATTTTTCTCACATAGTCCTAGGCACACTCTCTATCAAACACATGCGATTTGGAAGTTATGTAAATGGCAATCAATATATATATCGCATGTGAGTATTCGAAATAAAGCACATTTTAAGTGAATCGATCTCATGAAAGAATTGAATGTCATGAACATGGTAGTGCATATTAAAAACTCATATTCCCGAGATAGACTTCCTAAAAGATCAATTGGACTCTCCCCTAATATATTTTGGCCAATGGTGATTTGTGGTGATGGAATGGTAAGAATAGGACATGGAAAGCTACTAATCAAGCCAAGGTGTTTATAAATTAAACTTTACAATACTAAGCTCTCAATAATTTACTCATTTTAAAACAAACGTCTAGGTTACAACTTTAATTTGCACTTGTGCTAATTGGTTATTCTAGTTTTGAGTAAAATGCATTGAAGTACAAAGGCTTTAAGTGTTTTATTTTTAACACTTAATTTTTGAAAGCCTTTCTTTTAGCACAATCATAAAATATGCCTTAGTACACGCTTTTACAATTTTGAGAGCATTTACAATTTAATTCTTCTAATTTGTACACCTTGACAAAATCAATAATTATGGTAAGGCTTAATGTTTAGGTTAGTGGCTTGTGGTGGTGATGTGTGTAGGTTTATGTGTGTAGTAGGTAAGTGTTTTGGCCTTATTTGCAATGAAGCATACATAAAGGGAAACAGACATGTTTAGGCAATTTGATCGTGGAACACTAACAAGGCCATAATATCATCTCTAGAAGTCCATCTACCATGGGAATACAAATTCAAACATGTTATCCACATTTTATGAATGTTCTATGGCAAACAATGCAAGTGATGCAATGAGATCACAATGAGCGCTAAGGCACAAAAATCTTACACGGGTAGTCTCCACTATTAATCCTAACATTCGAGCACGGAGTCTCGTCCACTTAGACACCAAGAGAAAGGGACTAAATTCATAACATACGAAGCAATCCTAGACTAACAAGAGTTTAGCTAAGACTCACCAACTAACATATGCGAAAGACTACTTAACGGCACAACTCAAAACATCTCATTCAAACAATTTGTTTAAAGCTAGCACAATTTCGCAAAAATTTTAAATTTTAACAAAAACACAATATTCACAACATATATATCGCCAAAACGACACTGGTGTCCTCACCCCCAAACCTAAACTCGACATTGTCCTCAAAGTTGAAAATTTTAAGAACATGGACAAATAGTTCATCAATTTGAAAATCCGGGCACAAAACATACTAACACTTATATACAACTAATCACACACATACATATAACACAATATAAACTTTAATAACAAACTAACAAAAACACCATGTGAAAGAAGCATCTAAACATGGAGGACAACAATCCAACAAAAACTGTCAACTTTTGAATTCGACCAATTCCCGCTCTTCAATGCATATTTTCAAAGATGCTCAATAAAACTTGCTCATATTTTGAAACAAGAATATCGACATGTAAATGAACACTTTTCATTGAGAAAACATTTCAAAATTCAAATTGAAAAAGTGTGAAAACAGACATCGAAAACAGGTCACCTGCAGAATTTTCAAAACATGGTACGCTCTTGACCTTCGGTCGAAGAAACACTCATAACTTTTAAATCACCATCCAGAATTTTACGTTCTTTATATCTTTGGAATTGTAAAGAAAAAAATGATGGACACAGCACATGGAAAAATTTATTTCTTCACCGATTAGTACAGTTTTTGTGAAACGTTTTCACCTCAAAATTTCAAAACAAGGCACTTTCACAAGGATTTAGAAAACTAAATATAAACACCAAAAATCCATTAAACACAAGCACATATATACAATCCTAATATCTACCACTAATCACAAACAATAATCACACCCTTAAGCTCAAGTTCTAGCAATCCAAAAAGTTATAGTTATAGCACAACCAAGTTGTCATATTTCTCGTAATTGGAAGAATTAAGTCTAGGCACAATGATTCCCACATGTCATCTAATGTAAATCAATTTAGCTTAGGGTTAGATGATTTTACCTCGTTCGAACACGTATCACTAACTAGGGAAATTACCTTTGAAAGCTGCGCTGCGACTTTGAAGTCGCAGTGTCTGGTCGTAGATGCATTCCAGTGACTTCTGCGACTTCCTTCTAGTAGCACACTGTCAGTAACTTCTGCGAGTTCATTCTCACAGATCTTGGTCGCAGATCCCTTCTAGTGACTTCTACGAGTTGCTTCTGTGGCTTCCTTCTCGCAGTTACTGGTCGCAGATCTCTTATGCGACTTCTTTCTCACTATTTGATCTCGCAGATTAATTCCAGCAGGTTCTGGGACTTTCATCCGCGACTTTCTTCTCGCAGATTCTGGTCACAAATCTTGAAAATGGTTGCTTTGAGGCCAAAATTTCCTTGGTCCTTGGATATCTTGCTTTCAAACCTGCACACATAAAATTCACACCAAAGACACTACAAGCACATGCTTGTTTCAAAAATTAGCAAGTAAATTAAAATAACATATTACCTAATCTAAACAACTAAGGAGTCTTAACCCCCAAACCTATCTCATTCCATGCATCTCGTCATTTACAATTAAGCACAATTGCGGCATGACATAGAGATACATAAAGGACTCAAGACTCTTAGCACTAACTAGTCATTGTTCAAAATAATTACAAATTAAAAGCAACAAATATAAACACATTATTTGGCTCCAATGAGCCATAAAGCTAGAGATGTGCTAAAACGTCGTCCGCCTCAAAATGAGCTTCCTCTAGAAGCTATAGCAAATCTTCACATAAACAAAACAAATTAAAATGTTCTTACACATAATGAAATATACAATTCACTCGAAAAATGATCATGCAATTCATGGGAGTTCGAAGGTATATCTAATTTAACATGATTGCCATCGTGGTTCCTAACTACCCACACCTTATTGCTAGGTGTGTCATTTTGTGCAACAAAAGGAGCTTGTTTTAATTGGTCTAGTTTGTCCTTACGGACCCAAACTTCCCTAATTTTTCTCACTTTCCTCCTAAGTATACTTTTTCTAATTTTGCAATATTCAACATTTTTTGCACATTGGGCCTTTTTGTGACCCCTAATATAGCAAAAATAACATGTAGGAGAAAAGTTAGAAAAACTACCTTTGTTGTCATTCTCCATTGCTTCGGTCTCTTTGTGGGAAACCTTCGATTGGCTTGCTCCACTTTGGGTAGTGCGGGGCTTCTTGGTTAATCTTCGTTTGGTCCCTTTTTTCAAAGTGGTTATTAGGCATTCGGCTTTGTCTAACTCCACGATGTGGTCACATATCATGACTTGTGCTACCTTCAAGGCATTGTCCTTCTTGTTGAGTTCATCCTTTATAGCCTCCAATGCCTTGTCCTTCTTCTCGACTTCCATTTGCATCTTTCTCACTTTCCGAGCGAATTCTTGTTCTTGTTCTTCCACCAATTTGGAGAATTCTTGTATTTTCTTTGTTGTAAAATCTCTCTCCCTTTCAAGTGAGTCGACCTCTAGAATTAGGTCTATTATTTTACTTATCAACTCCTTGTTTTCTTTGATCACCTCCCATTTGTCTACCTCTTTTCCTCCCTTTTCGGGCCTTAGCTCTTCTTCAAACCTTAGTAGAATTTCACCGAGGTCACATTCCGAACTATTTGAGGATTCCACCGGTTTGAGCACCTCTTGTGTCTTTGATTCACCGCTTTGAAAAACTAGGGATTGAAAGTGTGTAGTCATTTTAAGCTAGGAAAGTGGTGTATTTATAGAGTGTGAAGTTAGGGATTGAAAAGACAAAAATACCCTTGCTGAAAATGGGAAATCTGCCGGCTAGAATCGAAATCTGCGAGTTGGAACTCGCAATTCGAAGTATCAGACGTCTCTAGAGAAGATCTGCGAGTTGGTTCTGCTTGCTTCGAGTCACAGATGGAGCTTGAAGCTTGGTTCAAAAATTACGGTTTGAGCTTGATGAAGGAGAGAAAAAACAACACATGGAGACCTGAAATGACTGGAAAGTTGACCAGAGATGACCGCGTCGTTGTTCTGGTCTGAAACTAACAAGAAAACTGGTCGGAAATGGGCTTGAAACTGCCGAGTTAAAGTCGGGTCTGAAGTGGGGCGAAGACGGGTCACAGGTTGGCCGGGTCTGGGGGTCTTAAGGTTGAAGGAAAAAATGACGTCATGCTGGCGCAAGCAATGCCCAAAACGTTGCGTTTCATTAATGACGTGGCACGCTGCGCTCTGATTGACTGGCAAATTACAGTTTGTTCCCCTAACTTCTCTCATATTCACATAATCTTGAATCTTCTCCATAATATTACATGTTAGCCCTTATGTCTCCAATATTACCATAATACCCTTGAACTTCCCTATTTACCTGAAACACTTATTTAAAACATTAAAAACCCCGATTTTACCTGAGAAACAAACATAAAATAATAGGAAATGGGGACCCAAAATAGGTATAAAATAGTGTTATCACATTTCTCTGTTTTAAAAAATATTAAAATGTCTAATAATTCCACCATACCCTTTTAAGTTTAAACCCTAGTAAACTTTTTTAAACATACTATAAACACAACTTCACTATTCTCTGTGTGTTCACATTTGTTTCACTTCACTTTAACTCGTAAGATTCATGATATCTCATATTCTTTCGTTATTTTTTAATGACTACGTTTTTTTTTGTTACATCTTTATGAATTTTGAACTCATAATTGTTTCCTAAACAAACTCGATAAAACAAACAATAATGAACAAGAAAATTTCTAAAATATCCAGAAATATTGCCTAAAAAGGAAAAAAAAATAACGCACAAATAATGGTCTAAACTACAATGACAACATTAGAGTATCTTGAATGTAAAAGTGTTTTGCATACCAATTGTTAACTGAAAATTCGTATGGGAGCAAAGTTCTGATTAACACCCTCAAGCTACAACTCGGTAGGTCGCAGCGGGGGAGATATCTCTCCAATATTGTGATTTTGACAAAATAAGTGTAACAAAAAGACAAGGTGGCAATGACATGTATGCGGTAAGAAATAGGAAAAAAAATTATTGTATTGATCAAGTGGTTATCTATTACAATGGTAGGGATTACCGAGATTACAAAACCATCTTTCCTCTATCTTTTTCTTACACAGTTGGCGATGAAGCTCTCGTGCTAGTCGATAATTGGATATTTTTCTGTAAATGGTGGTCAGAAACCTCTCTCTATTTCTGGATCCTTTCTCTCGTCCTCAATTGCTGTATTTATGGACTCCCAACCATCCCTCATTTCTGAGAATCAGGTTCCTTTATTGAGAATTATTGGATTTCTTTTTTAGGCATTGAATGACGTTGATTGAGGTTAAAGGCACGGGATTTGATCCCTCCAATTACTGTTGTGTTTAAATTCTGATTTGGTTGACCTCTTTGTCTCATTTATGGCGCTTTAAGTGGTGAAAAAGTCAACTATTCCCTTTATCTGGATAAATTAGCTTTATTCCTTCACCGGTAGTACCGTACCATGATTCGAAGCATACTTGTCTATTCTAGCTGGCGCGGTTTCTTCCTAGTGTGCCAGTATCTTCTCAATGTCATACTCCTTGTTGGGCGGATAGGTTATACTCATTATACCGGTCTGAGAGTGGTAGGGCGGCACCTAGGTATTGGGTGTTAGGGTTTTTACCCTAAAGCTTGTAATATGTAAATGTAATTTGAACATAAATAAAAGAAGTAGTATATTCATTCATTTTGTGTCATACTTTATATAACATGTGCACTTAACATCCAAAATTGCCGGATGTAATTTCGAACTGAGTATATGAGTGTCATATATAGATGGATTCAGTTTGAAACGAGCAATTTAAAGAGTCCGTAGATAGCAAATAAAGCTGAGTACTTTATTTGTGGTTAATCTACAGCTGCGGTCCATTTCGTAGTGTACGATGATCCTATCCTGGATCATTCATATGTAGATATGAGAATGGAGGCACCTTGTATGATGTGATCATATAGGATTGGGCCATGATCTATATGAATCTCTCACTAAGATCCGTTTAACGATGAGATTCATATATATCAACTAATGATGGCTATATGTGGGTGATCTTAATCCTGAGTGTCTTATCGACTCCTTCAGGTTAGATCGTGGTCTTTGATATACCATGGGTAAGGTCGGAGTTGCATTCCCGATCAATATACTCTGTATGTTGGGATCGCGGTTTGGCTTGTGGCTGGGAAGGTTTGTACACAATAGTGGAATCCACTCCTTCTTGTGAGAAGTAGATGGTAGTTCCCTTAAGGGTTGATTCGGGGCTTGAACAATATGAGCGCTCTCCTAATTCCGTAAGGAATGTAGGATTTATTGTTCATTAGAGAATCAATGGTACTTAATGGAAAGATATGATTAGAGGGGTATAACGGACATTATGACCCAGCTCTAATTATGAACTACTTGTGGAGGATTATACCATATGTAATAGTTATATCGATGGACATCGAGAGTTATTGGTTTGTGTAAAAACGTCTACAGTTGAGAGAGTGCAGCTTCGGGTTTTTAGTGGAATAACACCGAAGTTAATAATCATGAAATATTAATTAAAGAGTTTAATTAATAATTTCTAAGGATTATTGGAGCTCAAAGTACTGTGGGTCCATTAGGTCCCCTTGCTAGCCCGATCGATTTAGGTAATAAGGGTCACGATTAATTAATTGGATTGTCCAATTAATTGTGTTACGAAAGTGACACGTATTTATTCGGGAGTTAATTGAATAATGAGAATATTTAATTAATGAATAATGGTGATTAAATAAATTAAATAATAAGATTATTTAATTATGTTGTTAATCACTAAATGGAGGGTGTTAGTTGATATTTGATTTTGAACAAAATAAGATAATATGATTATTTTATTTTATTAAATTAAATATTTGAATTTTGAATTTAAAATGTTTGAATTCAAAAAATAAATATTTAATTAATTTTAAAAGGATATAAGATATTCTTTTTGAAATTTTTTAAAAATCAAATAAGATTTTGGTTTGATTTTATTTGATATATATGAGATATATATTTAATTAAAAAGTAATTAGATTACTTAATTGAACCGGATGTGTTCGTGACTAACACTGAAAAATTGAAGAGAAATAGAAAACATACACAGCAAAAGAAGAAACAAAAAGTGATCGTGAAAGCAAACAAAAAGCAAACAAAAATATTAGTGTGTGGTGAGACCACAAATGATGCACTTCTAGAGTTTGTTTTTGTATGTGTTCTTCTCTTCTTCCTCCATACAGGTCCTGAATATCGTGACGTGTCCACACGCTGTTACCAGTTCCGGGAGATAGCGAGGAAGATCACGTGGTTCAAATCAGGAGTAGTTCGTATCAAAGTGAAGGAGCCTCCTACGTAGGTATGAAAACGTTTCATCACTTTACTTTAATAATGCATTTGATTATTACTGTACAAATGGGTTAGTTTAATGATTGCATTAAAAATTTTAAAACCTTCCGCTGCGCAATCTGTAACCCTAGGTTCCAACATTGGGTACGTGGTATCACGCTACTAGCTTCACTTGGTATCATGAGTAAAGGTGTAACGTGGCACCGATCCTTCTTAGGTCGTGGTTCTGGTGTTCATCTGTACCAGGTTAGCGAGGCAGTCACGGTTCTAGTTCTACCAGGTATCGATCCTTCCTAGATCATGGTATCGATATTTCCTAGTACCTGGGAGCTCGGAATGATCCCGATCCGGGTCCTACCAGGTATTGGCTTGAGGGAAACTTCTTTTTTGGACCCCTGCCAAAAAAGGCTGTCAACACCAATAATTGTTGACATGGCAACAATGTCATGAAACTTGCTTCTAATGTCGCATAAAGACAGACTTAATAGACAACCAACTCAAAATTTGGTTTCCAATGCTTCTATTTAAAACACCTTATTTTGAATGACCGTCCAATTTTTTTCCTGTTTTATTTCCTTACCAAAAATAAATGAAAATTTAATGTCTATTTTAAATACTTAATAAGTCAACCGAAAAAATAGTTTTGTAAGGTCATGTTGACAATGTCTAATATTTTTTACCACGTCAGCTTGAAGTTGAAATGCAAAACTCTATTAGAGATACACTTATTAACAGACTGTCTATTTATTCTATATGGTCACAAGTCACTCTTGCATTGGAGATGGTTTTAGTAGGGCTGGAAAAAAATGCCTATAAACCGCGAACCGAATCAAATCAAACCTAACAGCTTGGTTTAGTTCAGGTTTTTACTTTGAAAAAAAAACTGTATGGTTTTATTATAACAAGTCTGATCTATGGTCCAAGCTTATCGAACCAGGACCGAACCGTAAACCGAATACTTTTAACACGCACTTTTATTTCAGCATAGATCACACCCAAAACTCTTCAATAAAACTTTTAAAAAAAACATTAAAGTCAAAAACTTGATTTATTATTTCATGTGTTTTATTAACCCACCAACTTCAGTGCAAGGTCGAAAAAACTCTAAGATGAAATTGATTTTTTTTTCGATTTGCTTTATGAAATTATCATTTGTTTTACATTGAATAATGGTAAAAAAATATTATATATTAAATTAAATTAAGGCAGCGCCACAAATACAGAAGAAGTGATTTGATATGATTCTTATTTTTGTTTATATTTTCTAATCATTAGGTATAAAACAAATTGATCTTCTGTTTCAAAAAAAAATGATCTTCATTGTAAATGTGTTTACATGCTATTTTTTTTCTTACTATTTTAATTTGAAATGTATTTATCTAAAAAATAATTGAAATGTAAGTTTTTTTTTTAACAAAATGTATGTAACTTCACATTACATTTTAAATTTTTTTTTTGATAAATTAAAACTGCTAGACCGAACAAGACCGAACTGAACCAATATAATTTGGTGTGGTCTGGTCTGAAAAAGATATTAGTCAAAACTGGTTCAGTTTTTTAAAAACCGAAATTTTTGGTTTGGTCCTGTCCTAATTGAAACCAGACCATGCCCAACCCTAGGTCTTAGTAATGATAAAGACAATAATATTTCTAAGGGTCGGTGATTTCTAAAATTACTGATTTGGTGAAACAGTCCCTAAATGGCCTTTAATTTTTCAAAATGACTCAAATTAGTCATTTCATAGAAAGAAAGTATCAATTGTTGTTATTTTGCCCATTAATTGTTTGAAGTTCGTTTGCTTATATCATAAACTGTTAGAATAGATATCACAACAGTAAAACAAGAAGGGGCAATATTATAAAATCATCTAAGTCACCATCTTATGGCGCAATTTGACAAAGATGTTCAAAGTTTTTTTCATTGAGTTTGACCCTCTACTACACTATTTTCAGTTTGAAAACCAAGTTGAAGAAGAACAGCCACATGAACAACAAGCTCAAAAAGGAAAAAGTAAAAAGAAAAAAACCGGTGGCCCGAGAAAGAAGCAGAAGACATACTGAGTTTTGAGTTTTTAGTCTAGATAGTTTTATATTGAGTTTGAATAGGTTCTTGAATATATTAAATAGTTTAGAACATGTTTTGCACTGATTTTTAATTGGTTTTTTACCTATAATTTGACTATTTTTTGAGTTGATTTTGAAAAGTAGCTTTACTCTAAATGGAACTTTTCATGATTACTTTATAAATCAGGAAATATTGTCCATAAAATTCTTATAATCAAATCATTACTTTACGTATATAATTAAATAATAAATTAATCAGGAAATAAGTTTGATGTCACCCTAAATTAATCAGGAAATAATAATAAGTTTGATGTCACCCATATATAGGAAATATTACCCATAAAAATAATAAATTAATCAAATCATTACTTGATATATATAATTAAATAATCAAAATACATAAAATATTGCCCATAAAATTCTTTATAGGTGTCATGTCACAGATAACAGCAGCTTTCTATTAGATTTTGACAGAATGGCTACCAATAAACAATGTTTTGTCAAAATGGTGATTTTAGAACAATTTAAACATTGAATGACTATTTTAGAATTCCAACAATTATTAGTGTCTAATGCTATTTTTTTTATTTCTAATGATTGTTTGTGGCAATATATACAAAGAAAAAACTGAGCAGGCAATACACAATTATTAGCTAAAATATTCAAGAGATATTCATGAATCATTACGAGTAAAACATGATCCTATAATCTTACTAATTACACAATCTCAAGAGATTGACTTGTCTTGTCTTTCATTGGTTCATGTCTATATCATAAACCACAATAGTAGAGTTTCAATAATATATTTTGAGCCCAAATTCAACATCACTTTCCCCTACTATAATCTTTCAAAAGATTTCTCGTAACATTACATCATGATTTGTCGTTGCAATATGGTATTGCCTGATGTTTTAACGTGTGTGATTTACGTGAAGCTTTTTGGAAAGTGACGAATTTCGATTCGATGTCGAGTGTTTGATTTTTCTAAAAAACTTAAATGATATTAAAAAAAAACGAAAAAATAAAACACCCAATACGCATTCCTCTTCTCGCCTACCTATTCTTCTACTCCTTTAAACACTTGCTAAAAAAAATACGGCTCCCTGCTCAGAGAAATTCTTAATATTAAAAGTAAAACTCTCACCTTAAAACTTAAATAAAAACAAAATTTACACCAACTCCTATACTTAAAAGATTTTGTTTTCATCGAATTCTTGAATTCTTAACATAAAGAGTGAATTGCTAACGCGTTAAGATAACAATTAAAAAAAGGAGTACAAAAACAATAGATCTCCACATTTCCCATAGGTTTTCTTCGATATTACGATTATTTTCTGTAATAATAACACAAAAGGTAAAGGCATTTGATTATTTTTTTAACCGGCGTGAAAGAATGTAATATTACAACAATAATTTACTCTTAAATCTCCAAAATCCTTAAAAATCAACAAAAATCTCTTACCAAAATCCGAAAAACTTCCACTCGAGAACTTTTTTTTTTTTTTTGGTGGGAGAGAGGGTTCAAAGCCCAGAAACAACAGAAAGAAACTAAACACAAGGAGCAAGCCTAGCAGAAATCAGACCTTCAGCATTAATGCATTATCCTCCAAAACACCAAGGACCTAAGGAGGGTGAACTTCAAAGAAAATAAATACGGGATCTAGAGGATGACCCAAATTGGCAAGGTTGTTGTCAGCTAACCTATTACTCTCTCTATTCTATCATATCGCCTCTGTGAGCACAGCACGCAACTTCTTCGTCTCCGTCAAAACGCATTCCCTATCGAAAAGAGCTGACACAACAGCAACACCTTTCAGATTTGGTACACCGATTTTCATCACATCAGATGCATTTGAAATGCCAATGCCACCAATTGCAACCACAGGTAATTTTGAAGCCAAACAAACAGTTTTTAATCCATCCAAACCAACAGTGAGATTGTTTTCCTTAGTATTAGTTGGATGTACTCCGCCACAACCAATGTAATCAGCACCATCAATCCAGGCTTGATGGGCTTGCTCTGGTGTTTTGCATGATACGCCAATTATCTTTTCAGGGCCAAGAAGAGCACGGGCAAAACGAACAGGCATATCAGACTGACCAACATGGACACCATCGGCATCACAAGCTAGGGCAACATCAATACGATCATTTATCAGTAGAGGTACCCTATGGTGACGACAAATTTCAATACATGCTCGGGCTGCTTCCAAGAAGCTCCCTGTGTCAACGTCTTTCTCTCTGCAGTAGCGAGTAAAAAAATGCCATCAACATTACTGCAAGAATGTCTTTATCCCAATAAAATAACATGGATAACAAATCTCTTGCAAATATCAAGCACAGAAAGTAAATATACATCCAAACAGCAACACTTTACGCTTAAGCTTCAATAAATGAGTACATAAACATATGGACTAATTTATAATTTAAAAAAAAAAAATTTGAATGGTATTTCTAATTTCCAAATTAAAACATGTAAACTATGAAGGTTACCGAAGGCAGGGAATATATCTAATTCTAATTAACCATGGCAAGGAAAAGTTTGGCATTAGGATAAAGAATAGAACTGTGCATCTAACTCGGTAGAAGAATGTGTTCAAAAGGGTACTAAAAGGATTGTTTAAAGAGTAGAGAGAAAATCAAAAATAGCCACTCAAAACATTAACTTTCGTTGTTTAACCATGGCAAGGAAAAGTTTGGCATTAGGATAACGAATAGAACTGTGCATCTAACTCGGTAGAAGAATGTGTTCAAAAGGGTACTAAAAGGATTGTTTAAAGAGTAGAGAGAAAATCAAAAATAGCCACTCAAAACATTAACTTTCGTTTTTAATCACATACGAAAGTGTAATTGCTAATAACCACGTTTTTAAAAAATTACCACATACCCCCATATACAAACACTCCCCAAACTCTCTCTCCTCTCCCTTTCTGTCTCTTCTTTCTCTCCTCCCACCTTCGCCTAGGTTCCTCACCGACAACGCCGCCGAGGCACGCGCTTTCCGGCGGCGCTGTGTGCTTTTTAGAAGAAAAAAAACATCGCAAATAAAAGTTAAACAAGGTTTTGGAGGGTGTTTCAGCAATTTTCTGTTTCCAAAAAGGTTAAGATGTCACATTTTTTCCAAGATTTCACGGTCTTCTGCAAAAATGCAAAAAACAGAGAAGATGTTGTAGGGTATTTTCATAATCTGTGGTTAAGGACTGGGTTTTTTTTTTACAATGTAGTTATTAAGAGTTAAAACTTCGTATGTGGTTAAAAACAAATTTCATTTAATGTGGTTGTTTTTGACAATTTTCACTAAAAAGAAAAAGGCATAAAAACAGCAAAGTCATTATTCAAATTATAGCACATGAAAGTTTAAGAATTTAAAGTCTACCATTAGGCTCAGTACCAGAAATAAACTATGAAGAATAAAGAGTTAAAAGAGGAAACATAATGTATATCTTCACAGATCTATACAATAAGGTGAAAGACATATTAGATTGTGCACATATGAAAGTGGCAGGACAGTAAAGCAACAGATTTTCCATAGGAATAAATGGGAAAGCATATCAGTGGCAACAAACCTCAATTGAACAATGGTAGCACCTCCTTCTATGGCAGCTTTAACAGCATCTGTTATAGAATGTCCCCATTTTTTGTTCATCCTTGGGTCAGTAACGGCATACAAAAATAAGTCACTTGGATTGAATGCCCCCGGCCTACCAGAATTGCGAGAAGTACTCTTAAGCCTCAACAGGTGGTCAAAGGGCCCTTGAGGGCCATTTCCTACTACGATGTCTTTGCTGTAATCCAAGGCAGTTCCAATGAAGCGTTTAGCGACCTGTTAAAACTCAGATATAGGGAAAATAGACATACCTATGCATTAATATAAAAGAAGAAGAAGAAAAAAAAAAGCAAAGGAAATGAATGAAATAAAAGGGATTTGATAAACACACAGACAGCATCGGGAAAATTGTTGACAAAAATAGAAAAGACCGTAAGATGAATCTTTGAGGTTCTAGCTAGAAATTAAAGAAGGAATGAAGGGTGCATCATCTTTCAGATTGCCAAATCACAAACAGTGAAGCATATTATGACCAAGTACTAAAGGTGTGGGCATTAATTGTAAGTCAGAAAACAGCACACTAAAAATGTTTAAGAACTATATATATCGGTAAGTAAAAGTTATTGCCAAGGTTTTGAAAGACAAAATCGAGCCTCGAGGCGGTTGACCACCGCGACCACCGCCTCACGAGGCGTAAGCCTCAATTAATTAATAATAATACATTTAAAAAATAGAAAACATTAAAAAATTTAAAAAAGAAACTAGAAATTCATATTTCATAATTCATACCATTATATCAATGACTCAATAACATTACTATCAAATAAAAACACACAACACATAAGACAAAAAACTAAAAACCATGAATCCTCCCATCCAAAACTAGAAATTTATAACAAGTCTTAAAGTTAAAATATATCCCCAACTCAATCAAAACCAACTTCATAACATTATCAATGCATCTTCATGTTAAGTTTTGAAGATTGGATTAATTTAGTTGCACTACGCTGATGCACTCGGGGGTCGAGCTCAAAAATTTTAATTAACAAAGAAGTGATAAGTACGTAAAAACAATAGATGATCTTCCTCATCCTTTTTTCACTTCCTTGTTGGGCTAGGTGTCTTTAGTTTTTTTTTGTTTTTTTTTTTGTGTTTCATGTTGTTATTTCACTGTTTTTTTAATTAACATACCCAAACCATGGCCCAAAAACCATTTTAAGTTTGAAAAATTAATGGCCTAACAGACCAAACAGCAAAAACAGGCTCAAAAACAGGGTATTTTTAAGGCGTAAGCCTCATACGCCTCGAGGCGATATGCCTTAAGAGGCGTAAGCCTCAAAATAGCTACTTGAGGCGGACGCCTCGAGGCGATTTATCGTCGCCTCACCGCCTTACTGCCTCGAGGCATAAGCCTCAAACCGATTTTTAAAACCATGGTTATTGCAATAGGAATCAAGAACGCAATTTCATGAAAACCGTTCAGCAACATATGTGAGGAAGGCAGGACTTCAAAAATGTCTTAAGCAAACCTCATCTTTATAAACTTTTAGAGATATTCATGGGGGAGATGGGGGAAGTTCCCCCACCCCTGCCCCCAAATGGGGGGGGGGGGGGGGGGTGTTGTGTTTAGGGGGAGATATCCCCGCTCCCACCCATTTCCCTTATTTCTCTCAATCTCTAATCTCCCGTTTCACCTTGTTTGACCCATTTCCCCCACTTCTCCTGTATGACTTTGTCAACTCAGACTATTAGGGTTAGAAATTAGGAAAAAACAAATTAAAGTTAAATTAAATCATTTAAGTTAGTTAAATAATTAAATTATAAAATCATTAAAGTTAATTTAAAATTATAAATCAATTAAATATAATTTAATTATAGAATATTTTAGAAAAAAGTTTGGGGGATACGGGGATGGGGGAAAGTTCCCCACCCCCATTTAGATTTGGGGGTGAAATTCACCCTGCCCCCATACCCCATTTTGGGGGTAAAATTTACCCCAAAACTACCCATGGGGCCCCATGGGGGTTTTTGTGCAACTCTATAATATAAACCCATGGAACAGTAGAGCACCCATCTTGATATCCTCATGACAAATGACTATAAGTTAACAGTGAACTAAGCATCTAATGATCTAAGCAAATAATTACCTTAATAGCTGAAAGCATTGGAGAACCTTTTGCTAGCTCGGCTGCAATACATGATGCCAAACTGCAACCAGTACCATGAGTATTACGAGTTTTTACACGAGCTGAACGCAGCTCGTGGAAGTTCTCACCTGCAATAATCAAAAGACGACTAGTACTATAAATCATAGAATACATTAATACCATAACTTCCTATGATTACAATTAAAGAGTTATAAGGATATGCTTACCATCAAAAAAAATATCAACAGCATCTGATGAATCAGGAAGGTCACCACCTTTGACAAGCACATTTCTGTAAAGCAAAAGTAACAGACTAACAGTTACTAAGCATACTACTTGTAATTTGGGCCATTTTGATTGTATTCCTTCATTCTGTCTTTTCTTTATTTCTTTATTTTTGATTTTCCTTCATTCTATAACACAACGTACTTCTCTAACAAAAAGTTCACTCCACATTCCACAAAGCAGAATCCAGTGACATACAAAACATGAAAAGGTCTATGCTGGGTTAGAGCAAAAACAAGTAATGAATACAGAGTTGAATAGCTAGGAGGAATTACTAAAACTAGACTAGTATCTTATGGAACTGTATCCCAGCTTTGGCAACAATGACGAGACACATCACTTGTTTGCTGGATTGTTCTCTTCTTTTCAAAGCATAGAATATAAGTGATGCAATACAAGGTGCAATATCTTCACCAAAATAACTTGAATCAACAAAGCTGTAACTCAACTATTTGGAGCCAGTAAATGAATACTACTAAAACATGTTCCACTATTGCAAGCACATTCTTGGCACTAGATTAGGATTTAAGCAATTACACCTGTTTGGCAGTGCAGAACTTGCTCATGTGAAATGGCTGTACTAAGGCTATATGGTTTATCTGTGACAGTTGATAGTTTTGACTTTTGAGTGCATATTAAATCATCATTTAGGAATAATCATTCCTTCTATAACATTCCTACATTTAAACAGAAAAATACATTGTATATACTTTAAAATGTGCCCCAATTAGCAGCAAAAAGGCTTGCGGCCCAAATTTGTCAAACCTCTTTTGTAATCTCAAGGAATACAAAATTATTACATATATAGCATATTTCTGATTGGAAAACAATTACTTAAGGATTTTCCACTCACCGTGGGCCGAAACAATGCAATAACTTTGCAGCAGAATACATGTCAGAAACTGTTGCCAGTTGCATACCATAAAGTAAAGCAGATGCCTCCTTTATATTTGGGGTTATTATGTCAGCCATGGGAAGAAGGATATCTCTGCGATAAGAAATCAGAAAGCAACAATTATTTCAAAATTTTGCTTAAGTTAAGTACAGTCAAGTTTAAAATATATATATATATATATATAATTAAAAAGGCTCTTCTTCTCTTCAAGAAATATATATACACAAAGTACATGTGTGTTTGCTTGTGTATCTGTATATGAAATGAATAAATCTACAAGTCGAAAAACCCTCATCAAACATTTTAACATTTGATTAGTCCACAAAAGATTTTCATCCCATAGAAAAACCATATGAATACTATAGCAATTGAGAGAAGCAAAAGAAAAACAAAATAAGGAGGAAAATGGCTTGGAAGCAATATGCAAATCATAGAGCAATGAAATATAATAATGAATAAAAGAGGATTTTCAAATCCAATTGAAACAATAAACAACTGCCATTAAGAAATATAAAAAATCATAGGTGTAACTAGTACATGTAAATTAGAATAGGGGCAAATTGGTGGAGGACAAAAACTAATAAACATCAGAAAACCAAACAAAAATTGCCAAAAAAAAAAAGAGATAAATTTCAAAGTAAAGAAGAAAATTTGGCTGGAACATGAATATCGCTTGTTATTTATTATAAGATAAGTTTTAACATACCGAAATCCAGAAACAATGGAAGGACCGGCCAACACATCTCCACTTGTTGATACCATGACAGGATCAATCACCAAAGCTGCCTTCAGTCATGAGACTAAGTCAACTCAAAAGCTACTAAGATTACAATCAGAAAAAGGCAAGCTATTAAATTCTACAACATACCTCGAACCGGGAACTCCCTAAGACTCTGATGAAGAACCTTGACTATATCAGTAGAAGGAAGCATGCCTGTTTTCACCTAAGAATGTTTCGTAGTAGGTTTACAATCATCTTATTAATTAACTACTATCATATTTACTACGGTAATTTATAGGAGTACCAGTAACTACAGAGCCAATTTGTCATGCCATATTAAATAAGATCTCAAAATCACTACACATTGTACTATCTTCACCTATGATCTACACTAGATCTAACAATCCAAAACAGTGTTGCTTTTCTTTAAACAAAATTATCTGAATCGCAATCCAATCCAATTGTTTGCTTTTGAGGAAATTATGTAAGCAAAAATACTCAAGAAAGTAGAGGGGATTCAATGTACATTTCAGAGATGAATAAGTAGGGAAATTTTGGGTTGGTAGCTGAAGAACTAAATGTCCAAAACAAAATAATATATCTAGTTATTCTCTGAAAAAATCTTTTGAACAATAGCATTCCTTTTCCCGTAATTCTAAGATAGTAATATTGAGGATTTAAAAATGTCAGCCCTCTCTAACATACATTTCCTACTTTTTTTCTTCTTCTTCTTTTTTCATTTTACTGTATGCCCCAAGCTTCTAAACTCTCACTGGTAAATACCACAATAGAAAGATTGAACCCTTTGAGAGCCATAAGCCATTTATCAACTTCACATTTGAAAAACAACTTAAATGACAATTACTCAAGTAAATTTCTTATTATTTGCCTCAACCTACTACAATCAGTTCGGTTCAACATAGGTGTACTCAATTAATCTCATTGAAAATTCATTGCCCGTTTATATCTTTAGAGTTCAAACTATATTTGAGGTGACAAAAAAAACTCGTCAACGCCTAAATCATTCACTGATATCCCCAATATTAACTTCCAACCAGTTCAAACTGATAGTTGTTCCTATTCTAATTTACTAAAATTCCACTACAACTACATGCACACAGCCCATAAGAGAGACTCATTAGACAATTTTAAAAACTAGAGTATCCATAGCAATCATCGATATAAGTTACCACATCCACTTGCATATCAGAGAGCACAGACTTCAATTGAGCCGCAACAAAATCCTCGGGCATGATGTTCACACCCTTGCATCAAATAAACAACCTCAATATTAAAATTTTCAAACTTTTAACTACAACTATCGCTAACTTCACATTTCATTTGAAAAACAAAGCCTGAGCTTCAATTTTACACTGAACACTAAAACCCTAAAAAAAAAAACAGGAGTGTGAGCAAAAACCTGAACTCCGACTGTGTTCTGAGCAGTGACGGCGGTTATGACGGTGGAACAATACACTCCACGCGCGGCGCACGCCTTGAGATCGGCTTGAATTCCGGCGCCGGCTCCGGAGTCGGAGCCGGCGACGGTCAACACGTGTGGAATTTTCAAATCAGAATTGTTTTTTGTCGCCGCTGAAGCGCCGTCTCCCTGCATTGCGACAAATGTCCGCGTCCTATGACTCGAATTCGACGACTGTAAGCTTAAAACAGTAAAATTCTAACAAATACACAAAAATAAAATAAAAGTTACAGTCTGTTTGGCGGCCGAGAAAATGCAGGAAAAGATAAGGACTCTTTAATATTAGTATTAAATTATGGCAATAAGACAACATAATTAGGTCAAATATTTGAATGATTTTTTATGTTTATTATTTTAAAGAATTAATAATTTACCTTGCAGAAGTAGAAGGGACTGGAGAGAACAACAGAGCACGCCATGTCAAACAGTCAGAGAAGACAAGAAGACATGAGACTGTTTATTTATTTATCTCTTTTGTTTGGGCAAATTACACTGTATCCTTTAAGGTTTGTACAAGTTACACTTAAATGGAAAAGTTTCTTTATTACACACTAATACCCCCAAAACTTAAATTTGACTTTAAAAATACCTAAAATACCCCTAGTTATATATTATTTTACATTTTTTGTTTTTTACCTTTTAACCAAAAACTTTATAAACTTTAATACAAATAAAAAAACTAAATAAAAAATATGATTCCTTAAATAAATAAATAGTTTTAAAAAATTAAATAAACAAATAGTTTTAAAAATTAAATAAATAAATAGTTTTAAAAAATTAATTAAATAAATATTTTTTAAAAATTAAGTAAATAAATAATTTAAAACATTAAATAAAAAAAGTTTTAAAAAATCAAATAAATAAATAGTTTTAAATAAATAAATAGTTGAAAAAATGAGTGAAAAAATTAAAAACATTAAGTTTTTAAAGAATATTCATTAATAGGGACAATATAAGCTCTAAATATCTACTGAGTGTTGGAAACCTTGAACCTTCTCTCACCATCATCTTTATAGTAAAAGTTTAGATATTTAGAGTTTTTTCTTGTCCCTATTAATGGATATCTTTAAAAAATTTAATGTTTTTAAGTTTTTCACTTATTTATTTATATTTTAAAACTATTTATTTATATTTGTAAACTAATTATTTATTTTATTTTTTAAAACTATTTATTTATTTTATTTTTAAAAACTATTCATTTATTTATTTATTTTTAAAAATATTTATTTATTTAAAATATTTATTTATTTATTTATAAAAAAACTATTTATTTATAAAAAAACTATTTATTTATTTAAACTATTTATTTATTTAATGAATCATATCTTTTATTTAATTTTTTTTATTTTAATAAAGTTTATAAAGTGTTTGATAAAAAGGTAAAAAAAATAAAGTGTAAAATAATATAACTAGGGGTATTTTAGGTATTCTTAAAGTCAAATTTAAATTTTGGGGGTGTTAGTGTATAATAAAGAAACTTATCCATCTAAATGTAACTTGTCTAAACCTCAAGGGATTTAGTGTAATTTACCCCTTTTTTTTTTGAACATGGTATTGGGCTTATAAGGCTGGACTGAATGCAATTCAAGTCGAGTCCAATTCATATTTTACTAGATTCAAGAACCTCTAAAATTGTATGTTCACTCTAAATTATAGATCTAACTTGGAAGAGAAAATAAAAAATAGTCTCCCAAAACATTAAATTAAGATGAAATTGGTTGTGGGCATTTCTAATTAGAAATGATGATGAGTAGAAAATTGCTTAAGCTCTGTAGTTAATTTGGTGTGATGATTGATAATCATACTAAATCTTGAATAGAAGTTGTATATATAAATACAATATGCTAATTTTTTCAGTTGTATATTTCATAATCTATTTTTAATGATTGTTCACAGGGAGATCAAAATTCTCCTAGAATTATACCGTTGGCTATTAGGGATGGCCATTTTCCCCCGGGGCCCCAAATCCCCGCTCCCCTATCCCCATTTGGGGGAAATTTTTTGAGGGAAAATGGGGAAATGGGGGGGGGGGGATGTGGATGATTTTTAACCCCAAATTATAATGGGGATGGGGATGGGGATGGATCCCTATCCCCATTTCCCCAAAATATTATAATATTATATATAATATATTAATATATATTTATTTTAATATTTTCTATATATACATCTTTATTTTCTATTTGAATTTAATGAATTGTGTATATGTGCGTTTTTTTAATATATATTTTTTACTGATACAGGGAAAATAGGGGAATGCGGAAACGGGGGATCTTGGGGAAATGGAGGAAAGGTAAAAAAGGGGAAAATGGGAGAAATAGGGAAATAGGGAAATGGGGTTGGGGATGGGGGGACCTCCCCCCAAAACTATCCCATCCCCATTTTCCCCAAATGGGGAAATGGGGGGGGGGATGGGGGAGTGTTTAGAAAATGGGGTTGGGGATGGGGGGACCTACATCCGCCCCCATTTCCCCATTGGCCATCCCTATTGGCTATAAAGGACGTTTTCAGCATGATCCAAAATGTATGTAACATTTTAGAATTGAAGTACCATGTTGCACTACATGTTGCTTTCGCGACACCCTCCATCCCTTGGAATATATGTTTTCTTGTTGTTTAACATTCACGAGATATCCTTTTTGTCGGTAATGACTCATGTAGTTTCTACACGTTATTATGTTGTCGTATACTCGTACTAGTCAGTACCCGGGCTTTGCACGTGGACGAACATATTTCCTCAAACAAATAGATGATATCAATAGTTTTATGATATTTAAAATTGATTTTTGGCTGTACCATTAAAAAAATTCTTTAAAAAATGTTCTAAAATTTAGATAGGTGAATCTCTATCGTGAATAAAAGGAGTGATAAAGAGCATTGTCTAAGTGATAAAGAGCATTGTCCACTTCCTCATTCTACCCACTTACCGTGATTAGTAAATATTGGCTTCAAGTACTTTAAGGCAAAATGATTCATGAACAAATTTGTCATAATAATGTACTATCTCTGTGACAGTATTTCTAAAGAATTCTTAATTTTTTTTATGAAAATGGGAAGTCAACACATGTAATAATTCATAACTCACCAAATACCAGAAAGAAAGTTTCATTCCAAACAAATCATAATAGAAAACGTAGGAGTTGAAATCAATATTCATCATTAACCCTGCATTGTCTGCTTCAAAATCTGCATCCTTTATAAAATAAATTAATTAAAAAAGACTTAAAAAGAAGCAAAATTAAGGAATAAAAAAACATTAGATTTGATAAGCCTACCAAGGTAGAGGAGCCCCAAATAGCTATTTCCTGCCTAAAGATTCCTCATATTATAGAACGCTGGCAATTCAACAAATTTAACATATAAGGATTAATTCAATTCCTATTCTCAGTGCAGCACCGAAATAAGAATATTACATACAATGTCCGAGTTGGAGTTTCTTTCAATTCCAATATCCACTTTCTTCACGTAGCAAGTCAGCATTCAAAGGCTACTCCGAAAGGCACAAATATATAATGTGAACTATAACCTCTATTGTGATAGTTCAAAGGACCAAAAGACAATGCTCCCTTGTATTAATCAGCCACGCTTATTTTCCTACTCAATTACATTTTTTGTTCATAGACATAAAAATGGCATAATTGCACCATAGTCTCCTAAATTGATCTCTTACATAAGCTAATTCAAGCAAAAAATTGTTCAAGGAATTCAAAAGACAGCTACAAAGGAATATCAAGCATGTTGTTAACATGAATAATTCTTGATTTCTTGAATCTAATAAAAAAAATTATATAACACAGATTAGAATCAAGGATCACGATGTTAATGAATAGCTAAATGATTAAAAAAATTGTTAATTATACTTTGGTGTGTTTATTTCATTTGCTTTGGGTGAATTAATAGGAATTTAGAAAGAAGCTGAATAAATAAAAAAATATAAATACATGTTGGGAAAAGAATAAATAAAAGGTAAATATTATGCTGTGAAATGATCTTGCATCGTTTATAAGAAGAAGAAGATAAAGAGAATTAAAGTGGAAATAATTATTGGGTATAGCCAAGAAAAGATGAACCACACAATATTTCTAGGAAAAGAAGAGATTTGGGAGATTAAAAGTGGAAATAATGCTAAATAGAAATACAGGAAGAAGAAGGTGGAAAGGTTAAATGTGGAAATAATTGTTGGGAAAAGAAGAGCTTATTGATGCTTTGGGTGAATTAATAGGAATTTAGAAAGAAGAAGCTGAATAAATAAAAAATGGAAATACATGTTGGGAAAAGAAGAAATAAGAGGTAAATATTATGCTGTGAAATGATCTTGCATCGTTTATAGGAAGAAGAAGATAAAGAGAATTAAAGTGGAAATAATTATTGGGTATATCCAAGAAAAGCCAAACCACACACTACTTCTGGGAAAAGAAGAGCTTTGGGAGATTAAAAGTGGAAATAATGCTAAATAGAAATACAGGAAAAAAAAGGTGAAAAGGTTAAATGTGGAAATAATTGTTGGGAAAAGAAGAACTTATTGATGCTTTGGGTGAATTAATAGGAATTTTGAAAGAAAAAGCTAAATAAATAAAAAAAAATGGAAATACATGTTGGGAAAAGAAGAAATGAGAGGTAAATATTATGCTGTGAAATGATCTTGCATCGTTTATAGGAAGAAGATAAAAAGAATTAAAGTGGAAATAATTATTGGGTATATCCAAGAAAAGCCAAACCACACAATACTTCTGGGAAAAGAAGAGCTTTGGGAGATTAAAACTGAAAATAATGATAAATAGGAATAAAGGAAAAAGAAAGTGAAAAGATTAAAAGTGGAAACAATTGTTGGGAAAAGGAAAGCTTATTGATGCTTTGGGAGAAGAGGATCTTTGAGATAATATCGATGCTTTGGGAGAAGAAAAACTTATTGATACTAATTTATTGTTTTATTATTTTTTGTTTTTGTTTTTATTAAATAAAAAAATTAACACAAAACATGTGGCACATAAGAAATGCCAAATGTCAAAATCAATTTAAACTCTTTAATTTCTAAAAAGGAAAGTATTTCCAAATGTTAAAATAATTCAAATTTTTGATAGTCTCTTAATGAGACACATGATAGGACTTTCCCACCATGGTTTTTGCTTTATAATATTTAGTGATATGTGTATGCTCTCTCCTCTGGTTTGCAATGTTCAATTTCTGGTATTGCATTGCTCGTTTATTTAAAAAGTTTTCTCTACTGGTTCCTAAAAAAATTATTCAATTTTGCTTTAATTGGTTAGTTAATTGACAATAAATTGATATTAGTTGCAATTAATTATTTTTATTTTTTGCAATAATTCTTTATCGATGATATAGACCAATAAGATAAAGGTAGGGGAGATGGCCCTACACCAGGAAGAACATACACTCGCTATATGAGGTTCCCAGACTAGGGTTAGAATAGGGTCGTCGTAAGCGAACGAAGCCGTCATCAGCGGTGGGGGTTTGGGGGGGCGCGAAAGCACTCCCTCATCATACATAGGGATCTAAAGGGGGGTTTGTTAAATAAGTTCCTTCAGCTTCAAGCGAAAGGAAAGCATGTGAAGACTTTTCGGTCAATTTTATAACTGAAGCAAATCGGTATATCTAATAGGCCTGGGAACATTCGTTAAGCAATTAGGCTTTATGCCAAAAAAGAGAAAGTACCCGACGCACTCCAAACGTACCTCTAAACTGATAGTACTCTAGAAACTAAGTTAAATGTAATGGAATGCACGAGTCTAATTAACCCTTCACAAGTATACGAATCGCTGTCGAGTATAGCGGTCATAAGTACGGGTATCGTTCCTATAAGGAACTTGAACGTGTTCTAGTGATTGATCTAGTATAATTCACCGAAAGTTAAGCTAGTGAGAAATTGCTTGTAAATGCTAGGTTTAAAGATTCTAAAGATATGTTGAGGAGATAATGATTCAATATGCTAATAACAAATTTCACAACCCATTTTCTAATCTTAAAACATCTATATGTAAGAGTTTCAAGTACAAACTACTCAAGATTGGTCAACCAACAGATAGATCAACTATTCATGCACAACAATTCATGCTTATATGTTAAGTAAAGTTCATACCCAACAATTAACATAGGAAAATAATAAGCACAAGTGCAAACTCAAAATAGATAAAAGATAGAATAGATCATTACTAAAGGTGTTCACATATATATAATCACTAAATCCTCAACAAAAAGGATTTAGCCACTCATTATCAAATAAATACAAGTAAGGAAAAGAGAAAGATAAAGAAATCTCATGGTGTTCTTGATGCTCTCCACTTGCTTGCTCAACAAAACCTTGCTTGATGGACAAGGAGTAGATTTACTTACCACTAATTATAAGATTCTAATTCTAATTTATGTAAACTATAGTGTTTAAACTAAAGTACAATATCAAAGTAAAGTGATTTGTGAAAAGGGTATTTCTAACTTGTAAGGACATCAATTTTATGATTGGCTTATTTCATGACAAACCACACCGCATTGGGGATGATTGTGTAATGGGTAGCTTAGGTCCTTGTCGGCAAGCTTCCGAGCATCTCCATGACTTCAAGAGCAAAAGGTATACTCACTTGACTTTGTCTCTTGAAGAGTTTAGGTGCACACACACACACACTTCATGCATGCCTTGTTCATCTTGCATTTGTGTTATTTATTGTGTATATGTGTGCATCCGTTACATAACTCACACAAGCATGTCTTTGTTTGTCTTTACGTGTGGTTGTTTCGTTTTACGTTTTCCGTTTGTGTTCGGAAACGTCCTTACTCGCACGATGGTGTGCTTGTGTTGTGTCCACGCTTGCACTTTGGTGTGCTTGAGTCTTAGCGCGATTTGTGACCATAGAGAGGCTCCATTTGTGCTCTCTTGGATTGTTATTTGGTTATATGGTTTTATACCATGATTGTGGGAATTTTGTTATTGACCAATTCTGACCTTTGGTCACTCTTTTGACCATAAATCTTTCTACGTTTATCCAAATCTTGTTTTGTTAATTGGGGTAGAAAGTAGACTTCATACCTTTCTAAATGTATATTATTCATAATATTTTATGACCATTTGGTTTGGTTTTGAAGTCTCCAAAAAGACCACTGAAACAGAGCATCTCTGCTGTTATCCGGTTTTGACCTTTGGTCACTTAAATGACCATACCTCTTTCTACAGGCATCAAAACCTCATTCCGTAAATTGGAGTAGAAATTAGACTTCCATACCTTTCCAACGGTATATCATATGAAAGGTTTTGATGTTTTTTGGTCATGTTTTGGGTCGCTTGTTTCTGGAGCTGGTGTGCTGTCCAGTGTGTTAGGCGACATGCAAGGCCACTTGTGCATGTTGCCTCCAATGTCGCCTCAGACATGTTTTTCTTCTCCAGAACGTTAGGTGACATGGTAGGCGACTTCATGTAGCCTCTCATAGTTTCCTGGCACCAAAACGGGACATTTTGGTCTTTTCGAGTCAGCCCGTTTTTCCCACCTTTAAAAACCCCTATTTCTTGTCTTCTTCCCCAACTCTCCTAAATTTACAGAAACCCTAGAGAGAGAAAGAGAGAGTCTTGAGAGAGAAAGCTTTCTTGATCTTCATTAACTCTCCAAACCCAAAACCCATCTCATTCTTACATCATTCCACATCATTTGAGCATGGGTCTTCATTAGTTCATGACTAGGTAAGCAAGAACTTCCTTGAATATCATTTATTGTTCTTCTTACTCTAGATTAGGTATTTATTGCATGATTAAATACCTAGACTCTACTTCATTGTATATTTATGAGTCTTGATAACATGATTGGGTTTGTATTTTGATAGCTAAAATGATTAGGTCATTTTTGCCTAAAAGCTAGGTCATAAACATTCATTTGTGATTTATTGATGACTTGGTTGATAGATTGTCCTTTAATCAACTAGTTTAGCGTATTGAATGTTTATGTGTGTTTTGTGTAACAATTAGTTTGTTAGAAATTCTCTACACAACTAATTGAGTTTGTTTGTGATAGCTAGAATTTAGGACCATTTTGCCCTTCTAGCTAAGTCTTTATGCCTTGCATCTAGACCTTGATATTTATGCCTCATTGATTGCATTTGTTGATTGCATAATTATTGCCCTTGTTATATATTGTGACAACTTGTGTTGATTGGACTTATTTGACAAATAGGTTGCTAGAATCCATTTGCATCTAATTGAGTTCTTAATTATAGGCATGTAGGCATTGTTTGATAACTAGATTGTTTAATTGCATTACAACATCTAGTTAAGCATTTTGTGTTTGGTCTTGCACATTATTGCATTGAGTATATTGTCATAGATACACTTAGACTTTTATACTCTTCTTGAGTCAAAGTCTTGTGGCTTCGGGGTGAAGTTGTACAAGCATTGAAGTCTTGCAACCAAGGTGTGGTTGGCAAGCATTGGTCAAGTGCCACTATAAAAGGCCCGTGGGGTAGAGTAGGAGGTGCTCACACCAAGAGTAGTGTATCAGGGGATATCACTAGGGATTAAACCAAGAGTTGCGAGTGGTAGTGTCCATAGCCTGAGGTTATCTAGAGTGAGAGTCCGAGTATCTTTTGAGGGTGTAATCTTTTATTCATATAGTGGATTTCTGTGATAGTCTGTGGCTAGAAGGACAGCCCGTGGTTTTTCCCTTGTCGAAGGGTTTCCACGTCAAAATCAAATGTTCTTTATATTTCCGCACTTTTACTTGATTTTGTATGTTTGTTTTAATTAGGTTATATGTTTAATATTGACTAATCGAAAAAGTTGGTAATAATCGATTAACAACTCATTCCCCCCCCCCTCCCTTCCCCCCCCCCCCCCTCCCTTCCCCCCCTCTAGGTTGTAGACACACGCTTGAGTAGTATTTTTCATAACTCTAGCTACAAAGTTCTTACAATCACTTACTTTTTCACACTTTTTCTGTAAAGAAAAAGGTGTTTATATAGTGGGAAAAAGTCTTGGATGAAATCCACTTGCAGGGTGACGTGGATTGGCTTCTGCGACTTGGATCTATGACTTGGATCTCGCAGTTACATGTCATAGCTAAGTCAGTTCAATATCTGCCACCCCATTTTTCTGGTTGTAACTCGCAGATCTTCATTTGTGTTTGTTCTGCGACTTGACTCTGCGACTTTCACGTCGCAGTGTCTTCTGGTGCTGCTCTGCTTAATGCTTCTGGAAGAATGAACTCACAATCTCAAGCTGCAGTCTTTTCAGGAACTGAACTGCTACCTACTCCTGCGAGGATGAACTCACAGTCTTATGTTGTAATCTTTTCTGGAACTGAACTGCTAGAAAGAACTCGCAGTAGGATGTCATAGAAAAATATCTGGTTTGGTTGCTACCTACTTCTGCTAGGTAGAACTCGAAGTATGTTCTCGCAGTACACTCTGCCTATGTTCTGCTACCTTGGTCCGCGAGATATAACTCGCAGTTTCGTGTCCAGAAGACTCTGCCATTTTGATCTGCTAGAACGAAACTGTGACTTGGATCTGCGAGGTAGAACTCGCAGATTGCTCCAAAAATGCAATTCTAACTTCGTTTTCTCCTATATTCTTCATCAAGTCCTAAATTTCTCCAAATATCAATAATACCTGCAAAGGACTTAAAGAGACAATTAAAACACACAAATGTCCAATAAACAGACAAAAAAAGGATGAATTAGACGCTCAAAATATATACAAATTTAGAGCGATCAGTGCATAGATTCAATGGAGTAGGTTCCGGTGGGTATTCATTCTGGGTAGAAAGATAGACTGAGCTACAACTTCCTATGGGCTCTTGAGTGGTATAGGTGTGATGAGGTCAGCTGCTATCAATTCAGGAAGTACCTAAACTTGGAATGGATGGTGGAGCTATGAGTGAGCTAAATTTTCCCGGCTCCTTCTTCTAGTAATGCTGCTTAAACTCGCTCTCTAGGATCTATGTTTACCCAATAGTTGAGGAATTATCGACCAACCCGGGAAGAGCAGGAGGAAGAAGGTTATTAAATAAAGTGGGTCGATCAGTCCACCGCCCAAGCCCCTTCCTAGGCGAATACTACTTGCCGATATATCTATAGGAGTGAAGAATGAGTTCAGGTAGGAGTGAAGAATGAGTTCTGTATCTATAGTAGTGAAGGTAAAAGGAGACTGGCTCGGAATGGAAGGCTATCGGCTTAGATATTCTAATTTGCTACGTCACTAACGCGTTCATGTTCACTTCGCCAAACCTTAGTGGTTGATTGAGTGGAGGCGAAACTGTAGCGCTCGTCAAGACTTTAAAGGCAGGCTTGACGAAGTTAAGTGACAATAACCCTAGAGTTAATCGCTTATGCAAACAAAAGTAAAAAGACCTCTAGCTCATAGTTGAATTGGACATGTAGGTTATATTCATACTGGTTTCTCATAAAAGCAGTCAGTATTAGAGCATACATAAAAGAAGCATCCAAATCCGCGTCTACCAAAGGCCTAACGTATTTCGGCAAGTTTTCCCTCAACAAGAAATACATAATGAAACGGAAGAAGTCTCTTACAATCCAATGCCATTTCTATGACTGCTTAGGCCTAGCCCAAAAGGGCTTTGAGGCCCCCTTGCAACAAACTCTCTTTAGCAAACCAAGTCTCTTGTTCACCTAATCCCCATCGTTACCTTTGGTCAGAGCATAGTGAGACTAAGGGTCGCTAAATTAGTGGTGAGTATCGACGGTGGGCGGAGAACTCTGATCCCAGGTACCAGCAGATGCATTTCACATCCTCGCCTCTTTGAGCTCGTATCTCAGGCCCAGGAACTTGACCAGTCGAAGGGGTCATCCTGGGTTACTGAAGAGTCGTCCGACCGCTCGGTGACCGAATCTGAGAGGGTTTTACCGCTTTCTCTTCTCTCCAGCACTCTCGGACTGATCATCTTGCTGCAAGCTTCAAAATCGAATCAATCTAATGGAAATTTAGGTCTCTGTCCGCTTGGAAGATTCTTCTTTCCTCTTCGGTGAAAGAGGGCAAGGGTGTGTGGGAGAAAGAATTCTAAAAGGGGCCAAGTGGAACAGAGTGCGACCCCTAAGCAATTGGGGGTTCTCATTTATCTCTTAGGTGTGGAGGTCCATATCATCTGAAAAATTTTCCATTAGTGTAAGTTCCTCATATTTTGATTGGCTTATTTCGTTGACAAACGACATTGGGGATTATTCTTTGTAAGGGGAATTTAGGCCTCTTGAGTGTGATCAAGCTTCAAGGACATCATCTCTCTCAAAGAGCACTTCAAAGGTATCTCACTAGTTTAACTTTCTTTGAAGAGATCTAGTTGCACACACTCACTTGCATGCATTATTGTTCTTATCTTCATGTTATTGAATGATGTATTGTATGCCTCTTTTCACTCTCCACACTTGCACATTTTGCACATCACTTAGTGTGTTGAGTTTGCCTAGAAAAGAGAATTTCTTCTCTTAGCGCTGCCTAGACCGCTTGGCAAGACATGCTTGCACCGCGGCATACAGAGCGGTATACCTCAGCAGGGTCATGCTCCCTGTACCGCTTCCTGTACACTTGCACGCAAAGCGACCCAAGTCGCGGTGTTGTCTAGTAAGCCTCTGTTGCCCATACCGCGGCCTGTGCACCTGCATGCACAGCGCCCTGCACCGCGTTGTTGTCCAGACGGTGCACTGCTGTGTGTACCGCGGTCTGGACACTTGCCTGCGACGCGGTCCATCTAGCGGTATTGACAGGATTTTGTGCCCTAAGTTCAAAACGACGCTGTTTCAACTAGGGCTCCCATATATATGCTCTATCTTCTTCCTTGCTCGTGTCTATGAGTTAAAGAAGCCATTTTTGATAGGCCAAGCTTCCCTTAGAGAGAGAAACTCCCAAGAACTCATCTTTACTCAACCAAACACAAATCCATGTGCATTTAACCTCTTCAAGCATTATCTCATCATGGATTCTTCTTGCTTTCATTGACTAGGTAACTTGAACATGCCCTAAATCTCTTTGTATTTATTTATGTTCTTGTTTGCCTAGGGTTAGCTCTTTTATGTGATTTTATTGCATATCTTTATGTTTATTGGCATTTATAACATGATTGAGTTGTTGTGTGTTGGTTGAGAGCCTTGTTCATTAATAGCTAGCATTTAGGACGATTTTACCCTTCTAGCTAAATCTTCATGCATTTGCATTTAGATATTGATATCTAGGATTTGCATTTATTGACATCTTTAAATCCTTAGATAAGCATTTATTATTGCCTAGCATTAATTGCATACTTGAATATCTTTTACATATTCACATTAGGTTGTTTAACCGTCTTCATTGATTGTTTAAGCTTTGTGAGTAAGTGAGTTAGTGCACAAGCTTGTGGTCAAGAATCACTATTAAAGGCCCGTTGGGTAGAGTGAAAGGGTTAGTGACCAAGTAGGTGTGACTTGAGGTCAACCTAGGTTGTAAACTTTCGTTCAAATAGTGGATTTGAGGACCATATGTGGCTAGAAGGATAGCCCGTGAGTTTTGCCCAGTTGGAGGGTTTCTCACGTAAATCAATCCTTGTGTTTTTATTGTTTTCCGCATATTTATATTGGATTGATTGATTGTTAATATGGAGTAGGATTATTAAAATTGATTAAGTCGAAAAGTTGGTAATAAATCAACTAAAACCTATTCACCCCCCCTCTAGGTTGTATTAGACACACTCTGTGTATTTTCAATTGGTATCAGAGCGGGTTCCTAGATACACTTAGGTGATCCTTGCTCGTTGTGTGTCTTGCATTTTGTTTGTGTTTGTTGCATCATAAACATTCATCTCATTCATACCCAAACACTATGAGTGGAAACGGGAGTGGTAATGAGGGAGCCTCTAGCACAAGACCCCCTTTGCTCACCGGAATAAACTATGCCTCTTGGAAAGGTAAGATGGAGTCTTACATTTGCCAAATAAATGACCGAGCATGGATGGCAATTGAAGATGGCTACGCTCTTCCGGAAAAGACTCTTGAAGACAAAAGTGTAGTTCCCAAGCCAAAGTCGGAATGGTCAACTCAATAGTTTGAAGCATCCAAGTGGAACAACAAGGCTATGCATGCTATTCTTTGTGCAATGGATGACAATCAGTACAAATTGATCCAAACAACAAGAATTGCAAAAGAGGCATGAGAGATTCTAGAGACGGCCCATGAGGGAACCGAGGTGGTCAAGGACTCCAAGCTTCAAGTCCTCCAAACACAATTCGAGCAAATTAGGATGGAGGAGGATGAGTGCTTCAACGACTTTCAAGTGAAGATGATGGACATAGTCAATCAAAGCCATTAACTTGGTGATCCCTATTCGGATAGAAGGATCAAGCAAAAAATTATGAGGTCGCTTCCAGCAAGATTTGAGTCAAAGGTGACGGCTCTTGAGGAGAATAGTGACTACAAGAATATGAAGCCAAGTGAAGTTATTGGAAGGCTTCTAGCATATGAGTCTAGATGGACTCTCACACCTACACCTCTAAAGAAGCAAAAGAGCATTGCTCCGAAGACTTCTAAGGTTGAGAAGGAGGAAGAAGACTCAGATGAAGAAATGGCCCTCATGGTGAAAAGATTTAAGAAGTTCATCAATTTTGAGAAGAGGGGATTTGGATCCAAAGGAAAGGAAATAAAGAAGAAGACTCCTTTCAAGAAGTTTGAGTCAAGTTAAGACAAGCCCACAAGAAAATGGATTCAATGCTTCGAATGTGGAGGTTTCAGACACATCTCCACGGATTGTGGAAATTTGAAAAATAAGAATAAAGGAAAGGCCATGGCCGCCACGTGGAGCGATAGTGATGACTTGGAAGAAGAAGGAGAATCCTCAGATGATGAGGATCATAGTGGCAAACTTTATTGCCTTCGCATCTTCTCTCAAGAGTAAGGAAGCAATAGATGATGAAGAGGTAGAGAAACAAAGTGAAGATGACTCTAGCTATGGTGACTCTTCATCCCATTCAAAAAATATGGATGTAGGAGGAATGGATCTTGAAGGCTTCATTGAGCATTTTCCAAGCTCAAGATTGAAGATGAAAAAAGAGATTCAAAGGCTAAAAGGAGAGAATCTCAAGCTATCCGCCGAAGCTACTCACTTAAATAAAGAAGTGAAGATATCCAAAAGGAATGAGGAATTGATGGAAAAGGAGCTTGAAGAAGCTAGAGAGATCATTGCTAAGATGACTTCAAGCACGAATAAACTTGACCATATGTTGGGAGTTGGCAAGAGGCCAAGTGATAAGAAAGGTCTTGGCTATGAAGATGACAAGGAGACCTCATCCTCAAGCAAGATTGTGTTTGTTAAGAGTTTGGATAACAAAGAGCCTCCACCCCCACAATATCCTAGGAAAAAGATCAAACTAGGAGAGTGCTCTAAAGATCCTCAAGTCAAGGTAGCACAAAGGAAACAAGCTCAAGCTCAATCAACAAGGGCGCATCAAGCAAGTTTCCCTCAACCGAAATACCATCAAGCCAAAAAGCAATTCATGCAAGGTCAACCAAGGAAGCAATTCATTCCAACTCAACAACAAAGAAGAAGAGAACCAATCCAACACCAAAGACAAGCTCAAATGCGTGGGAAAGCCCCTTTGTACTCACAAGGGCATGGTATGTCTTCTTATTTTATTCCCACTTGTCACTTTTGTGGTGTTAATGGTCACATTAGACCTAATTGCTTCAAGTACATTGAAATGTGTAGAATCAAGAGCATGATTGAAAGAAATAGAGCTAGAGCTAAAATGCATGTTCCTAGGAAATCTAGAGCAAATTTGCATGATCCTAGGAAATCTAGAGCCAATGTGACTAATACCACTAGGAATGAGAACATTACACCTAGGTGGATTAGAAGGGATAACTATTCTTGCTATGTGGCTCAAATTGCCTTGAAGGCAAATGCCTCTAACACTTGGTATTTGGATAGTGGGTGTTCTAGGCATATGACGGGGAACAAGAGCTTCTTTAAATCCCTTGTCTTGGAGGATGGAGGATTTGTCACCTTTGGTGATGGATCTAAAAAGAAAGTCATAGGGAAAGGAACCATTTCCATTCCCGATTTACCCTCCTTGTCCAATGCTTTACTTGTTGATGGCTTGCAAGCAAATCTTATAAGCATTTCTCATATTAATGATGATGGACTCTCTGTATTGTTTAACAAAAATGATTGCTCTATTTTAATGCCAAATGGAAAAACCTTGCTAAAAGGAAAGAGATCTAGTGACAATTGCTATTGTCTTGAAGCTAGTGCTATCTCTTGCAATATGTCCAAATGTGAGGAAATTGAGTTATGGCATCAAAGACTTGGCCACATGAACTATCGAGATTTGAGAATCTTAGATAAGTTCAAGGTTGTGCGTGGCCTCCCTAAGCTTGGGAAGAAAGTCGATGGCGTTTGTGGACCTTGTCAACTAAGGGAAACAAACCAAAAGTATGCACAAGAAAGGCAAGTATCTCGCCACCAAGGAGCCATTAGAGCTTCTACATATGGACCTTATGGGTCCCATGCAAACCGAGAGTCTCGGCGGCAAGAGATACATTTTTGTTTGTGTTGATGATTTCTCAAGATTTACATGGACATATTTTCTTAGAGAAAAATCTGAAACTTTTGAAAAATTTAAAATGCTTTGCACTAAAATTCAAAATGAAAAGAACTCACACATTAAAAGCATTAAAAGAATCAGGAGTGACCATGGGAGGGAATTTGAAAACGCTGGTTTTGAAAGCTATTGCAATAGCTTAGGCATTTCCCATGAGTTTTCGGCTCCTAGAACTCCTCAACAAAATGGGGTTGTTGAGAGGAAGAATAGGGTCCTTCAAGAGATGGGCCGTGTGATATTGCTTAGCAACAATGTCCCTAGGAACCTTTGGGCCGAGGCCGTCAATACGGCTTGCTACATAGGAAATAGAGTCTTCCTAAGGCCCGGTACTAGGCAAACCTCCTATGAATTATGGAAGGGTAGGATTCCAAATATTAGCTACTTCCACTCATTTGGGAGCAAATGCTACATTCTAAATGACCGAGATCAACTTGGCATGTTTGATGCCAAGAGTGATGAGGGGATTTTTATTGGCTATGCCCTTAATAGTAAGGCCTATAGAGTTTTCAATTTAAAAACTCGGAGTGTCATGGAATCATCTAATGTCGTCATAGATGATTGTAGGCCTAAGACTAGAGACCATGATGAGGAGGTCATTGTGCTTGATGATCCTTTCTTGGAGAAGAATGTTGAGACTTCAATTGATGTGAAGTCAAGTCTTGATGAAGAGGTCATCCAACCTCTTGATAGAGATCCATCTTTGGACTCTAAAGAACCCGCTCCATGGGTTAGACATCTCTACAATAAGAATGACATTCTTGGAGATATGAATGAGGGTGTTAGGACTAGGCGTCAAATAGCTAATCAAATTAGCTATACTTGTTACACCTCTCAAATTGAACCCAAAAAGGTTGATGAAGCCTTGAATGATGAGTTTTGGGTTCTTGCCATGCAAGAAGAGCTAAACCAATTTGAAAGAAATGAGGTTTGGACTCTTGTTCCTAGACCCAAGATACTAATGTCATAGGCTACCAAATGGGTTTATAGGAATAAGTCGGATGAGAATGGCAACATTGTGCGCAACAAGGCTAGACTTGTAGCACAAGGATACTCTCAAATTGAGGGTATTGACTTTGAGGAGACTTTTGCTCCGGTTGTCCGTCTTGAGTCCATAAGGCTTCTTTTGTCCATATCATGTGTGCACAAGTTCAAATTGCATCAAATGGATGTTAAGAGTGCCTTCCTAAATGGTCTCTTGCATGAGGAAGTGTTTGTTGAGCAACCCAAGGGGTTTATGAATCCACACCACCCCAATCATGTCTATAGCCTCAAGAAGGCTTTATATGGGTTGAAACAAGCACCTAGGGCTTGGTATGAGCGCCTCACTCAATTTCTTGTTGACAATGACTACACTAGGGGTAGTGTTGACAAAACCTTATTCATCAAGAGGAACAAAGATGAGCTTTTCATAGCTCAAATTTATGTTGATGATATTGTTTTTGGCTCCACCAACAAATCCAAAGTCCAAAAATTTGTTGATGTCATGTCTCATGAGTTTGAGATGAGTCTTGTTGGGGAGCTCAATTACTTCCTAGGTTTGCAAATCAAGCAATTGCATGATGGGATTTTCATATCCCAAGCTAAGTATGCTAAGAACCTAGTGAAGAAGTTTGGCCTTGAGAATGCCAAACATTGTGACACACCCATGAGTACCACCTTGAAACTAAGCAAGGATGCTAGTAGCAAGAGTGTGGAACAAAGTCTTTATCGTGGTATGATTGGTAGCTTGCTTTACTTGACCTCAAGTAGACCCGATATAGCCTTTAGTGTGGGTGTATGTGCTAGGTACCAAGCGGATCCCAAGGAATCCCATCTCTCCTCCGTGAAGAGAATCATTCGATATGTGAATTGGACATCCAACTATGGGATATGGTACTCTTTTGACACTAATGCTAGCTTAGTTGGCTTTAGTGATGTAGATTGGGCAGGAAATTGTGATGATAGGAAGAGTACATCGGGCGGTTGCTTCTTCCTAGGCAACAACTTGGTCTCATGGTTTTGCAAGAAGCAAAACTCCATCTCTCTATCCACAGCTGAAGCGGAATACATAGCCGCCGGGAGTGCCTGCACACAACTCCTTTGGATGAAACAAATGCTTGTGGATTACGGCTTTGATCAAGGTATTCTTACCCTTTATTGTGATAACATGAGTGCAATTAACATTTCAAAGAATCCAGTTCAGCACTCTAGGACAAAGCATATAGACATTAGGCAACATTTCATTAGGGAACTAGTTGAAAACAAATGCATTGCTCTTGAGCATGTGGGCACTAATGATCAACTAGCGGATTTATTTACAAAGCCCTTAGACTCAACTAGGTTCAAGTCACTTAGTAGGTCTATTGGGATTTGTCATATGCCTTGATGTGTTTTGGTGTTTGACCCCTTATGGGGAACTCAAGCAAAGAGAGCAACCTTGCATGTTGGAATAAGCAAAAACTTGATCAACTTTATGCTTCTTTATTAATTGTTTGAGTATTCTTGGTTGTGCTTATATATATTCTTATATGGTTTTTTATTTAATAAGTGTGCCTTGCTTGATTTGTAATCCATGTCACCTCTATGTTCAAAAAATGCATTTTTGGGCTAGGAGATTTTGATTGGGAAAGTACACTTGAATGACCCATAACTTAACTCCATGACATGAGAACCTTTAATGACATGCTTAAAATAATATGCATGAAATGTTTTTTGATTGCTCTAGTGCAAAATATGTGTGAAAGCGAAATGGGAAGCCTAAACCCAATAAGGATCTAGTATCCATGCTATAAACAAGGATGTCTCATCCAAATTTAGTCTTCTCTCTCTCTTTATTAGTTGAACAAGACTACTATCATACGGGTGTCCCACCCGGAAAAATCAAAAAGGGTGCAAAAGTCACTCATGTCTTGTTTTGCTTATAAAGGTTGATATAGTTGCCTTTTAAATTGAAATTCTTTTTGAAAAACTATATCTTGTTTGCTTATAACCAAAGGGTATAAATTGGTTTGAATTCTTTTGGAAACCCTTTTGATGTTTGCTTTGCCAAATACCATTTGCTTGAACCATGATGTTACATGTCTTACATCCAAAGCAACTAAGTCACACATTTTCTTCTAAACAATAAAACCCTCAATGATTCTCTCTCAATTAATTGAGTTGCATAACGTTGTTGTATATGATTATGCACTTATCTTGCAAATAGCTCTCTTTGCTAAAGTGACCCAGGTTGGGGAATACTCCTTTGCCTATCTCATGACAAAATGGGGGAGTAATGTGGTTTTATTTAAGGGGATTGCATATTTGGAGAGATTGTCCTATTGAGGGGGAGTAACCTATATAGGGGGAGAGCATTTGCATGTTGCATGTTGAAGTTTTCTTTTATTATGCAAATTGCTCTTATTTATCTATCTCTCTTGATCACCTCACATACACTTGTCTTGGAAAGTGTAGTCTCTTTATTTTGTAGGGATTGGCTATTCTACAAGAGCTTGAAGTTTTGAAGACCTAGTAACTAGGTATCTTTTTGTAATGTAGAATATCTCTTTGTTGACCTTTAGTTTTTATTTTTTTTGTGAGGATGATTTGTGAGTGGTGGTTTTGTCACGAAATAGCCAAAGGGGGAGATTGTAAGTTCCTCATATTTTGATTGGCTTATTTCGTTGACAAACCACATTGGGGATTATTCTTTGTAAGGGGAATTTAGGCCTCTTGAGTGTGATCAAGCTTCAAGGACATCATCTCTCTCAAAGAGCACTTCAAAGGTATCTCACTAGTTTAACTTTCTTTGAAGAGATCTAGTTGCACACACTCACTTGCATGCATTATTGTTCTTATCTTCATGTTATTGAATGATGTATTGTATACCTCTTTTCACTCTCCACACTTGCACATTTTGCACATCACTTAGTGTGTTGAGTTTGCCTAGAAAAGAGAATTTCTTCTCTTAGCGCTGCCTAGACCGCTTGGCAAGACATGCTTGCACCGCGGCATACAGAGCGGTATACCTCAGCAGGGTCATGCTCCCTGTACCGCTTCCTGTACACTTGCACGCAAAGCGACCCAAGTCGCGGTGTTGTCCAGTAAGCCTCTGTTGCCCATACCGCGGCCTGTGCACCTGCATGCACAGCGCCCTGCACCGCGTTGTTGTCCAGACGGTGCACTGCTGTGTGTACCGCGGTCTGGACACTTGCCTGCGACGCGGTCCATCTAGCGGTATTGACACGATTTTGTGCCCTAAGTTCAAAACGACGCTGTTTCAACTAGGGCTCCCATATATATGCTCTATCTTCTTCCTTGCTCGTGTCTATGAGTTGAAGAAGCCATTTTTGATAGGCCAAGCTTCCCTTAGAGAGAGAAACTCCCAAGAACTCATCTTTACTCAACCAAACACAAATCCATGTGCATTTAACCTCTTCAAGCATTATCTCATCATGGATTCTTCTTGCTTTCATTGACTAGGTAACTTGAACATGCCCTAAATCTCTTTGTATTTATTTATGTTCTTGTTTGCCTAGGGTTAGCTCTTTTATGTGATTTTATTGCATATCTTTATGTTTATTGGCATTTATAACATGATTGAGTTGTTGTGTGTTGGTTGAGAGCCTTGTTCATTAATAGCTAGCATTTAGGACGATTTTACCCTTCTAGCTAAATCTTCATGCATTTGCATTTAGATATTGATATCTAGGATTTGCATTTATTGACATCTTTAAATCCTTAGATAAGCATTTATTGTTGCCTAGCATTAATTGCATGCTTGAATATCTTTTACATATTCACATAGGTTGTTTAACCTCTTCATTGATTGTTTAAGCTTTGTGAGTAAGTGAGTTAGTGCACAAGCTTGTGGTCAAGAATCACTATTAAAGGCCCGTTGGGTAGAGTGAAAGGGTTAGTGACCAAGTAGGTGTGACTTGAGGTCAACCTAGGTTGTAAACTTTCGTTCAAATAGTGGATTTGAGGACCGTATGTGGCTAGAAGGATAGCCCGTGAGTTTTGCCCAGTTGGAGGGTTTCTCACGTAAATCAATCCTTGTGTTTTTATTGTTTTCCACATATTTATATTGGATTGATTGATTGTTAATATGGAGTAGGATTATTAAAATTGATTAAGTCGAAAAGTTGGTAATAAATCAACTAAAACCTATTCACACCCCCCCCCCTCTAGGTTGTATTAGACACACTTTGTGTATTTTCAATTAGCATAGCTAAATTTGAATAGGATGAATCAGTATCAGGAAAAGTAAGCCCCCCTTTTGAGTATTAGGTGGCATGCTATTTTTTATAGACGCTCAACCTATGATCGTTTGAGTGCGATCACCATTAAGATGTTGAGCCAAAAAAAAGAACACCTCTAGAAAGTACACCGGGTTTGAGTTCTATTTCGTTAGTCCGAAGGTTTCATGGAAAGGTCCAGAAAGCTAGTTGTAGCTCCGGTTTTTGAACAATGAAAATCATGTTGCTGGTCGGACCCATCAACAGAAGTCAAAGCTCAATGATTGTTGGGAATTTTCTTCTATCTCTGTAAGGAAAAATAAGCAACATCATTCATATGTCTGTAGGCAGGACTGATCGTGCCTAAATTGTTGTATATTTCGGCCCTTATTCCTATTCCTTTGTCTCGTTCTTGTGTGTATTTTCTATATATTTTATGTCTAATAGGCTCATTAGTGCTAATTGCAGGCAATATATGTAATTCTGGGTTTGGAAGCTTGTTGCGGTGATTCCGGTAGAAAAAGGGCGAAAGTAAAGGCAAAAGAGTACAAACAGCTCTACAGTGCTGGTCCGGTACGGGTCCAGTGCGGGTCGCAACCGCACTCCGATCGCACTCCAGCCGCACTGATGTTCATAGCCGGGACAGGATGCAGTAAAGAGATAAAGTGCAGGTATAGTGCGGGTCATCCAACCGCACTCCACCCGCACTGGCACCAAGAACAGAAGAGCAGAATTGCACCTGACGTTAGAGTGTGGGTACTGTGCGGGTCATCAAACCGCACTTGCACCAAGAACAGAAGAGCAGAATTGTACCTGACATTAGAGTGCGGGTCACCAAACCGCACTCCACCCGCACTTGCACCAAGAACAGAAGGTAGATTTTGCACCTGACAGGGAAGTGCGATTCAAGTGCGATCACAGTGCGATTCCAAGTGCAGGTCAAGTGCGGGTAATTCAACCGCACTCCACCCGCACTAATGTCCTGATCCGAGAACTGAAGTTGCAGACAACCCATACAGTGCGGGTACAGTGCGGGTAAATCACCCGCACTCCACCCGCACTCCGAGCGCGACAGCTTCTGGTTTCAAGCTTAAGTGACCTATTTTTCCATCCTCTATAAATAGAAAAGGATGGGAACGAACCAGAGATCACCATATACCTCCCAACACTTGTATCTTTAGCTAGAAACACATCTCCCTATCATCCAAACCATCTCTACTCAATCAAAGGAAACTAGGAGACTTGGATTCAAGCTTCAAGGAAAGAGATCAATCTTCAAGGGTTATCTCTACTCTCTCTCTTAGTTTATTTGTTTGTAATAGAACATGAGTAGCTAAAATACCCCACTATGGGGTTGATGGTATTTGTTTAATGGATATTTGGGCTTTGTAAATAAACTCTATATGTTATATTTATTCTATCTCTATGTTTTATTCCATTGCTTTAATTGATTTCCATTATTGATTTGCTTGGATACACCCTCTTTGCATGATTGATTTGGATTACTTGAGTAGGCAATTAGGTTGTCTAATGCTCAATTGAATGGAAGGATTTCCGGAAATCCGGCTCTAAAACCATGCCCTTAATCTAATCTTGAATTAGTAGTTTTCACTATACATCCTAGGTTAGCCACTTGTGAGAGAATTAGAAGCCTCCACTATACACCATAGGTTGGCTACTTTAGTGATTCTACGAGAACTAACCTTCGAGTAGAATTCGGTTGATAACCTAAAGCCTCATCCAATCTCAAACGGGTGGCCTTCACTATACATCCTAGGTCAGCCACTTGTGAGGGAATTGGAAGCCATCACTATACACCCTAGGATGGCTACATTAATAATAGGTTGAGCCATAGCTAGATAGATGAGCATTCATGGAACAAGTCCCAATTGAGTAACTAGCCACTGTTGGTTGCTTAAAAGGGATTAATCGCTAGTAGGAGGTCTTCGCTATACATCCTAGGTTGACCTCTTGCTAGAGGTATATACCAACACCATACACCCTAGGTTGGTTACATTTGTCAAAACGTACTTAATTGAGAGTTTGTTGCAATTGCCCCAATATTCACTTACGAGTACATCAACTTCGTAGTTCCATCATCATTCATTCATCACTCCATTGTCATCCCATTTTATTTGCTTTCATAGTTTAGTTTATATTATATCTTCATTCACCATCATTTTACTTTTATGCATACTAGTTATATTAATCCTAATCTTATCACCGCTACCCCGATCTCAGTGGACGACACTCGTGCTTACCTGCTTTACTTGTATTTATACTTGTGAACGCATCGCATAGGTTTTATAAATTGTTTTGACGAACGGTTTTCTGACAGCAAAAAACCTTCTCATCAAGGACCACAGGAGCTCGCCCCAAAAGACATACACCTGATTACTCATAATGCTTACCAATGGAAAGGGAAATCCGTCCAAAATGAAAAAGACTTGAAGAAGATCCAATACCAAGACGCCTTTAGAGGCACTAGTCAGTAAGTTTAGTAAAGAATTCGAATGATAAGAAGGTTGTAAGAACCTCAATTTTTATGATTGGCTTATTTCATGACAAATCACATTGGGGATGTTTATGTAATGGGTAGCATAGGTTCTCCAAGTGTGGTTTTCTCGAAGACATGCTTCCGGTCATCCCAAAGAGCTTCAAGAGAGGTAGTTCACTTGTTCTTAGCTCTTGAAGAGATTTAGTTGCACACACACACTTACATGCATTTGCATTGTCATACATTTGTTGTTGCACACACACATACTTACATGCACTTGTGATGTTATGCATATGTTCATATTATTTTTGTGTGCATTCTTTTCACAATCACACTATGCACTTCATTTCTATATTTAAATGTGGTTTTGTGTTGTGTCCGCACTTGCACGATTGTGTTCTTGTCTTAGCGCGTTGAGTGACCATTTGAGAAGGTCCCATTCTTCTCTTGTTTTGGATTGGTTGTTTGGAGTAAAGTGTCTAGTTTCAAAAGAGTGGATTTCAATGATTTCAATGTTTTTCAAAACTGACCTTTGTATGGTCTTATGACCATAACGTTTTATACAAAGCTTCAAAATGAGTTTTGAAAATTTCTGTACAAACTAAACACCCATACCTTTTCAACGATATATTATTCGTAATATTTCATGACCGTTTGGATTGGTTTTGAAATCTCCAAAGTGATCACCAAAACTGGACAACTCTGTTGCTGTCCGCTTTTGACCTTTCATCACTCAAACGACCATAACGTTTTTTTACAGACATTGAAATATCATTCCGTAAAAAGGAATAGAAAGTAGACATCTATACCTTTCCAACTGGTATAATATACAAAAGGTTTCGATGTCGTTTGGTCATGTTTTGGGTTGCTTGAATCTTGAGCTGATGCAGTGTCTTGCAAATGCGCCCTTTGGGAGTGCGCACAAGGTGCGCAAATCATTCCAGTAATATGCGCTGTTCATGCGCACCCTGTGCGCCCTCCACAGGTGCGCACGTCGCTGGAATTTTTAAGAAACTTCTCAAAACGACATAGTTTCATTTAGGGCTTCTATATATATGTTCTCTTCTTCCCCAACTCGTTTTAGAGCTTCAAGAACCCATTCTTAAGAGAGAGAACAACCCTTAGAGAGAGAAAGCTTCAAGCTTTGTTCCTTGACTCTCCAAATCCTAAAAACCCATCATCATCTTGCATATATAGCATCATTCAAGCATGGGTCTTCATTAATATCTTTACTTGGTAAGTAGAATCTCACATCCTTGCTCATTTATTGTTCTAGTTTATCAAGACATGTCATTGATTGCTTAGGTTAGCAAATCTTCATATTTATTGTATATCAATTGAAGTGATGACATGTTTGGGGTTTGTATTATGATAGCTAATGTGTAGGACATATTTGCCCTCTAGCTAATTAGGACTCATTGATTGCATTTGTTAATTGCATTTATTGTCCTTGCCATTTTATGTGACAACATATGTTGATATGGCTTTGGTTGATGACTAGATGTTAGGCTTGCATATCTATATCTAGTTAGGTCTTTGTGAGCATTCATATAGACATTGATATCTAGGATTTGTACTTAGTGTCACCTTTAATCCCTAGATAAGCATTTAGTGTGGCCTAGCATTATTTGCATTTTGAATATTCATATATTCACTTAGGTTGTTAATCTCTTCTTGAGAGTTAAGTCTTGTGACTACAAGGTGTAGTGCACAAGCAAGTGAAGTCTTGCAACCAAGGTGTGGTGGCAAGCAAAGTGATCAAGGATTCACTATGAAGGCTGGGTTAGTGACCGAGAATGGTGTGACTAGAGGTCAACCTAGGTTGTAAACATCATTACAATAGTGGATTTGAGGATCGTGTGTGCCTAGAAGGATAGCCCGTGGTTTTTCCCTTGTTGAAGGGTTTCCACGTAAAAATCAAATGTTCTTTATATTTCCGCACTTTACTTGATTTTGTATGTATGGTTGTATTGGGTTAATTGTGTTTAATATTGACTAATCGAAAAGTTGGTAATAATCAATTAACAACCCATTCACCCCCCCTCTAGGTTGTAGACACACGGTTGAGCTGTATTTTCAATTGTTATTAGAGCGGTTTCCTAGACATACTTAGGTGATCCTTGCTCTTGTTTGTGTGTCTTGCATTTGTGTGCATTTTTATCATTGCATTCATTTGCATTCATTCATTCACTAAACACTGTGTGTGAGAGTGAAACACCTAGAGAGGAAATTTTCGGAGAAAGGAATGTTTGCCTATCCGTTGATGTTGAGGATGCTCCAACCCTTAGAGGTTCTATGAGCACTCGTTCCAGCATCCTTACTTCTACTTCACGTAGTGACTTCGATGAGGAGATGGCCCTCACAGCAATGAAGTTTAGAAGATTTTTAAAGCTTGAGAAGAAAAAGAATAACTCAAGAAGAAATGACTTCAAGAAGAAGATTTTGGTCAAAAGGAGTGACGACGACTCTTCCAATAGTGAAGAGCATGTGATTAACTTCATGGCTTATGGTGCTTCCTATGTGGAAGTTTCGGATGAAGCAACATGGCCTTGAATCTTGACTCTAATATAGAGGAAAGTGTTGGTATGGCAACAAATGACCAAGGCAAAGGCCTTGATGAGGGAATTGACTCAATTGAGGAAGTGTCAAGTGATCCTTCTCAAAGTTTTGAAGCAAAATGAAGAGCTTTCCAAGGAGAATGAGACTTTGAGAATGTGAAAGATTTCCTCGGAGGAAAAGATCCGTACCTTTGAAGAAAACAAGCAAAATTGTCAAAATCAACTTCAACGGTACAAAGAGATCACATATAAGCAAATGGAAGACATCTCCATTCTTGTCTCAAAATTGAAGACCATGGAGAAGGAGACCTCCATTGATAACTCCTTGAAGATGGACATGATTGATGTGTCCAAGTATGAGAAGGAGATTGAAGATTGCCACCAAAGGATGAAGGCAATGAAAGATGAACTTGCCAACAAAGACATCACCTTGAAGATTTTCAAGGATAAAGAGATGAGGCGCCTTGAAGAATTAAACAAGGCCAAGATCAAGCAACCTCAAGCTCATGGCAAAAGTAAGGCTTCATCCAAGCAATCTTCCACTCAAGGAAAGTCCACACAAGCCTTGGCAACCCAACAAAAGCCTAGGCAATTCAAGAAGAAAGGACAAGTCCTTGAGAGGTCAATCACCTCCTCCAACAAGCCTATTATGAAGAAAGGAGGCGATCACAAGAAACATGACCAACCAAGGAGGCAAATTCAACTGGCTCAACCACCTTAACAAGCTAGACCACAAAGGTGAAACCAATCGGCTCAAGCTCCAAGGAGAAGCAAACCGATGCACCATCAAAGACAACCTCATCAACATGGCGATGCCTCGATGAGATCTCAATGCTATGGTATAAACCCTTACTTTGTACCTACTTGTCATTATTGTGGTATGATTGGTCACTTAAGACCAAATTGCTTAAATTACATTAAGAGGTGTAGCTTAGAGAGCATGAAAGAAAAACGGTTGAAAAATAGGGCAAGTTTGCATAAACCTAGGGAACCTAGAAACATGTCTATGACCACTAAAAATGTTAAAGTGGAACCTAGGTGGGTTAGAAAGAATGAACCCGATTGTCTTAGTGCCCATGTGACACCCATAGATGCAACTAGGTCCATTGGACTTTGTAGGTCTATATGGGCTCTTGCCTCCCATTGACTTGGTTAGATTTGACCTCATTTGGGGAGCTCAAGCAAAGAGAGCGAACTTGCATGATTTGCTATATGCAAAAAGTTGAATAATTTTATGTTCTTTTATAATTGCTTGAGATGATTGGTTGTACATATGCTTATATGTTATTTCTTAATAAGTGTGCAACATTGCTTTACTTGCAATCCATGTCATATTTTAGTTCAACAATGCATTTTTGGACTAGGAGATTTGATTGGGAAAGTACATTTGAATGATCCATAATTTATCTCTATGACATGAGAACTTTTAATGACATGCTTAAAATGATATGCATGAAATGTTTTTGATTGCTTGATATGCAAAATATGTGTGAAAGCAAATGAGAAGACTAAACTCAATAAGAGTCTAGTATCCATGCAATAAATAAGGATGTCTCATCCAAATTTAGTCTTCTCTCTCTCTTTATTAGTTGAACAAGGCTATTATCATACTGGTATCTTACCCGGAAAAATTAAAAAGGGTGCAAAAGTCGCTCACGTCTTGTTTCACTTATAAAGTTTGATATAGTTGCTCTTTTCATTGAAACTCTTTTTGAAAAACTATATCTTGTTTACTTATGACAAAAGGGTACAAATTGGTTTGAATTCTTTTGGAAACCCTTTTGATGTTTGCTTTGCCAAATACCTTTGCTTGATCTTGAATGCTATATGTCTTGCATGCAAAGCAACAAATTCACACATTTTTCTTTAAATAAAACTCCTTGAATCTCTCTCAATTACTTAATTGCATAAAGTTTAGGTAAATGATTATGCAATAGTCTTTTGTACGAATATCTCTCTTTACTAAAGCAACCCGATAGGAGGAGCTCCTTTGCCCATCTCATGACAAAAATGGGGAGAATTCTTGAGAGATATAGGGGGAGTGAGAGATATAGGAGGAGCTCCTTTTGCCCATCTCTTAATGGCGGTCCAAAACCTCTCCCTGTTTCTAGAACCGAAAGAATACCCCTCTGTTCGTCTTCAATTGCAGTATTTATGGACTCCTCCTCTTTCCTTCCTGAGAATCTGGTCATTTTATTGAGAATTATTTGGAGTCATTTTTAGGCTTTGAAAGACGTTGATGGAGGCTAAAAGTGTGGGATTTGATACCTCTAATTACTGTTGCATTTAAACTATGATTTGGTTGACCTCTTGGTCTCATTTATTGCGCTTTAAGTGGCGAGAAAGTCAACTCTTCCCTCCTACATTGCTAGGAGGAGAATGCTAACTCTGTACCTTAATGGTGTGGTACACTGATGTACCGGTCTGCTCTTACTAGCGTGGCGCTTGCTCTAGAATGCTAGTATTTTCACGGCTGACGTTCTTCTTGCTTGGCCTATAGGACAAGGGTTTCAGCTGAAAACCTGGACTGATATCTTGGTACTTGGGTACCGAGTAGATGATGTGGTACCTAGGTACTGGTAGATGTCGCGATACCTAGGTACTAGGTAGGAGGTACGGCGGTACCGGCCCTACGTGGTACCTGGTAGGACATGTGATGTGGTAGTGACTTCTTTCCGGTTCATGGTGTCGTGTATCCCTGGTATCTGGGTACCAGTCCCGATCTAGTTTCTACCAGGCTCTAGGTAGATGAAAAATTCATCTTTGGTCCTTCGTCAAAAAAGGCTATTAGCAGAAGTCTCCCCTGACTTGAACACAGGTACTTGGTTGGGGTTGGAGTCAGGATTTTGTACTGCTTGAAGAATTTTGCTTGTCTCTCATCATTGGCTACTGATACCTGGGATGTGATCTGGGAAGAATCTTCCTTCATCATGCTAATTTAATGGGTCTTCCACATGTCTGGCTAGGATAGGCCAATTTCAAAAAAAGGAAAGATTTTGCCGTCGCCCGTTTCTCGAAATTGTTACTCCCGCTTTCAGAGTATCTTACGTCATTAATGACCTTTCCTTCCCGTTGTAGGTAGCCGTTTTCTTCTCTATTTATACCTCTACTCTTCACGACTCACTCATGCTACTTTACCATTCCTTGCTTTCCCAAAAGAATCCTAGTCTTTCAAGAAACCCCTAGATTTATTTTTTTTGCAATCTTCAACTTATTTAATCTTCAATCTTTCCAATCTTCAAAAACCTTCAAACCTGCTACCATGTCTTTTTATGCTTCTGACAGCTTAGAGTGAATTTTCAGCGACGACACCACCGCTAAAAGGAGCCTCGTCCCTAGAAAGAGGACCCGTAAAATGGGCGATGACAGAGAAGGTGCTTTAGCTCCCCAGCGCCGTCTATTGAACCGGAACATCGCCATCGGGTCGGGCTTTACTAACAACCATGATACCTCGGTGGATATAGATAAGAAATCGAGTGAGGAATCAGGTGGTGCCAGGGAAGGTAGAGACCAGGCTGAAGACACGAAGACATCGACCGGAGGAGTGCTCACCCTCCTTACTGAGTTCTGGTGCATACCTGATTCGATTTGCATGAACGACACGATTCTGCGCTTGAAGTGGAATTTCACGATTCCCAATGATATTACCCTTACCGATATGTACTCCCCTCCACCTAGCGAGCTTCCAATCCACGTGATGGCTTTTGAGTGTGGAGTCAGGCTACTTCTCCACCCCACTCTCCGTAAAGCGCTATTTGCCTTGCAACTGGCCTCCCTACAACTAACACGAGTATTCTAGATGGCACTTGGTGGGGTTCCTCGTGTTGTGGATGGAGCATTGCAAGATGGATAAAATTACTAGGGAACCGGAGCCGGATGAGTTGAGGTTCTTTTTCCTGATCACTGCCAACTTTCCTGGTCCAAAGGGCCAGTTCTGGGCTCGGGACAAGAATCATTTAAATTTCACTGTACCCGATGCCAGAAGGAACGAATCCTCCTGAAAGAAAGATTGGATTGTCGTAGATGGTGACTGGAGGAGCTCGGTCCATATTAGGGGATCTGAGTTCAAAGTCCCCACTCGATTTAGTGACAAGACCAGGTGGGACAAAGGTAGCATCTTTGCTGAGTCGGAGAAAATCTTGAAGAGAATAGTGGCTCGGTCCTTCATCAACATGAGGTATCCCACCTCAGATGCCTTTGAGTCATGAAGGGTAGACCTCTCCCTTCGCATCTCCAATGCTTCGCCAGGTAGGTTGATTTCTTATTTCTATTCTTTGGAATGTGTTGTGAATTGCATGTATTAACTCATTTATCTTGGTAGTTTTTGCAATGTCTCTACTAGATTCAGATGAGCCCAGGACAACTGATGATCAGTATGATTCCCTACAGGCCTCTCATATCAGACCTTCACCTGGCCTCGATCCTGCTGTAGGGGCTGGTACCTCTTCTGAACCAGCTAGTCCAGTGGTGAATCCAGTCCCAATACCTAGGGAGATCTCTTCCACCTCCTCCTCATCAGCTAGATCCAAACTGGAAAAGATGGAAGCCAGGCTGGTCAGGATCAAGGGATCTCCAGGCCAGGTGCAGAGCCAAGTTCCTACTGCTTCTGCTGCTACTGCTACTGTTGCTGTCCCACCAGTCCCCTCCCCCCCTCCGATCATAGTGACCGAACGATCTACCACGGTTGAGATGGGTCCTCATTCTGCCATTGCTGCCCAGGTTGCTCCACGTGATCTGTCTCGATCGTGGTCAAGGGATAGCAGCCAAGACGAGGTTCTGGCCTGGTTCGCTACTTCCTGCCCAGGTGGGGGGTCACAGGCCATGACCTCGATGCTCGTCGAGGTCATGATCACCATGGGGTCTACTCTATTGGCAGAGGTAAGTAGCTTCATTCTCTCTTTTTCCTTTGTAAGTTCTAGGTATCAAGGTGATCACTAACATACACCTCGTGTTTGGCAGGCCTTCAAATTCAATGTGGCGATGAGACACTAGGTCAATTCTCTCTGGAAGCAGGCTGAAACTGCTAAATGCGAGCTGGAGAAAACCAAAAAGGAGCTAACCAAGGCCACTAGGGGCGTGGTAGCTCTGAACCAATCCTTAACCAGAGTTAAGAAGGCCGCAGCTGAGGCTCAAGTAGATAAGGAGCGGATGCATCGCACCTATGTCAAGGAGTTACTCAAGTCCCTACGCCGTAAATCCCAAAAGGATGCCATGAGGAAGAAAGTAGGGGAGCTAGAGGGGGAGGTACATGCTCTGCGCGCTAGCGTGGCCAGTTTGGAGACTACGGTTGACAACTCTTTTGGGGAAGGCTACTTTTTTACTGTTTACCAGGTGGCACAGGCGCTTCCTCCTCCCTTCTATCTGGGCTCGATTGGAGATTGGAACCGGGAGGAGATTATGTCTAAGGCTGCCGAACAAGCAGAGATCACTCTAAACGATGCAGGGCCTTCTCACACTGTTGGCATCCCTGTTGATGAGGACGACTTGGTACCCCTCTCTTCCCACATGCAGAGCCAAACCAGGAGGGAACCTAGCTCGCTGAACCTGGCTGTTGTGGGAGACTGGGTCAAATGAGCGGTCTCTTATCTTCCCATCTCTCTTGATGAGTAGACAGGGGAATCTGAGGCCCGGACCTGTCCTGGGAAGAAGGTAGCAGCTGTCCAGGTCAACCCGAATGAGGAAGGGAAGCCCAAACAAAACCAATAATGATGGCAGGGATACAGGTCGATCATGCTGATACTGAAAGGCCCAGGTTGATCTAGCTGAGGCGGTGGAGGATGGTACCGAGGCAGCGGTGTCTGAGGTTGTTGACCTTTCTTATGACCAAAGAGCCAAGACCAGGGAAGGAGGAGCCGTTGCTAGTGAGGAGACCAACCAGGAAGGTGGACCGAAGGAAGAGGCGGCCAACCAGGAGGCTGTTTCGTAAAGCCAATTCATATATATATATATATATATTTAATTGTCTTTGATTTTTTTAGCGCGTAAGGATGGGTTGGGCACCCTAAATGATGAATAAAGACCTCTTTTTTTTCTATGTCTGGTTGACTTCAATTCTATCGCCCTTTAGCAGACTTCTGTTGCATGTCTCTAACGCTGATGTAGCATAGATATGAGAAGCAATCCCCAATTCGAACTTGACTTAACATTTTTTTGATAACTCAAGGAAACTTTGAAATTTGTTAAGGTTAGATACATAGCATAACTTGTAGCTGGTATAAGGATCTCTTGGTACTTAGGCCATGAATCCTGGTGATCTTCTTTGAGGAACATTATTAACAATTAGTTATCCCATTTGGAGAGAACCAAGGTACCAAGCATTCCTATTCTGAAAATCCTGGTACTTAGGCAGTAACGCCCTTAAGGAATTCGGGTACTGGGAATTCACATTTTTAGAAATCCCGGTACTTAGGTGACGGATACCCTTTTATGCTCATATGTATGCAAATGAATCTGGGTACCGGGTATTCCCATATGTATGGAATCCCGGTACTTAGTTGATATTTCAGGCGATTCATGGTACCTATCATCCTATTTTGGGGATCTCGGTACGTAGGCGAGAACGACTCTGGTATGCAACTATGCCATTTAGGTACCAGGTCCTTCCTGGTAAGATTTATCTCCGACCAAGGCAGTAGGAGAACCATTTGGCAGTCCTAGTCTTGAGGAAGTGATGGGCACCTAGGGCCATAACTTTGCAAACTTGGTCTGGTAGACAGTTATGCCTTTAAATGAACTAGAAACTTCTTGATGAGATTGGGTTCCGGCCAAGGTAGCAGAAGAGCCATTTGTCTGAGGATGTGCCAGATGCAAAGCAGAGCTCGATTCCCAGATTATTACAGAAATCTTGAAACCGCGCGTTGTCAAACTGCTTGCCTAGATCAGTGATAATAGCCATCAGGGTATCGAATCGGCATACGTCGTTGCTTTTGATGAACTTGGTTGTATTTTCCTCTGTTATCCGAGAGAGGGAATCTGCTTCCACTCACCGGGTAAAGTAGTCAATGGCCATTATTGCATGCTTTGCCTAGCCAAGTACGGTGGGGAGCGGTCCGATTAAGTCTACCCCCTAGATAACGAATGGATACAATAAGCTGATAGATGAGAGCCGCTCTGGTGGAAGGTTACTCAGATTGGCTGTCCTCTGGCATGGTTCACAAGACTGTACGAACTGCCTTGGATCGTGGTGCAAGGTTGGCCAGTAGTACCCTATACGGATAGCGCTTTTCTCTCGGTATGGTTTTCGAAATCTTCTGAATGCACCTCTCCGAGCACCCAGCTCGCGTCATCAGGGTGTAGACACCTAAGCAAAGGGAGGGATTTTCCCCTGCGGTAAAGGTGTTCTTCTACTAGGCAGTATCGAGCTGAGATTCTCCTGAGTTTGAGAGTTTGATCAGGATTTTTGGGAAGCTTCTCTTATTGGAGGTAGTCTACTATTGGATCCATTCCAGTATCGGAGATGATCCATAGGGCTAACCTCATTTCCTTATGCTATGCTTGACTGGGAGATTATCTGGAGTGGTACTCCCTTTGGCAGCACCTGTCCTCCGCTCGTAGCTATCTTGGCAAGGACATCAGCCCGATGGTTTTGCTGCCTAGGTACCTACTCTATCTTGAATCCCTTGAACCAGGCCATAAGCCTCTGAACCCTTTCAAGGTAGGCTACCATGTTGTCTCCCTTCGCTTGATATAGTCCTATTACCTGGTTGACCACCAGTTGCAAATCACTCTTGACGTGGAGATAACTAGCTCTGAGTTCTGCAGCCACCCTCATCCCTGCCAGTAAAACCTCATACTCGGCCTCGTTGTTGGTGGCGCTTAACTAAAATTCGAAACAATGGCAGCATTCAACCCTCTCTGGATCAGTCAGAACGATTCTTGATTCACTCCTTACTTGACTAGACGCTCCATCTGTATACAAGATCCAAACTTCTCGATCAGCGGGCCAGTCTACAGGTTTCTGCTCTTTCTGAGGGATCGAGTCTAAGCTCAGAAAGGTACAAAGATCGGGTATCGCGATGAACTCAGCCATAAATTTTGTCAAAGCCTGGGCCTTGATTGTGGTTCTGGCCTTATACTTGATATCATACTGGGTGAGCTCGAGGTCCTATAGTATTAGTCTTCCCGATACGTCCGGTCTTTGGAGAAATTACAGTAAAGACTGATCGGTAACCACCGCAATTGAATGGGTTTGGAAGTAGGGGTGGAGCTTCGTGGCTATGGTAACCAGGGCAAAGACGAGCTTCTCCAAGAGGGTATAGTTTCTCTGTGGTTCGGTCAAAGCATGACTTGCATAGTAGATGGCTCACTGAACCCATCTCCACATTATTTGACCAGGGCCGACTGACAGCTATCTCAGATACCGCCAAATACAACTGCAACTCCTCTCCCGGTATCGGTTTAATCAGTAGTGATGGGCTAGCTAGGTACTCCTTCAAAGATTGGAAGGCTAGCTCGCTGTCTTGATCCCACTTCATATTCTTCCCCTTCTTGATAACTTTGAAGAAAGGGAGGCATTTGTTGGTGGACCACGATATGAAACGATTAAGAGCTGTTATCTGACCTGTTAGACCTTGTACTTGTTTGAGTGAGGTATGAGATTCGAGATCTAGGATGGCTCAGATCTTCTCCGGATTGGCTTCTATCCCTCTTTCATGGACAATGAATCCTAATTTCATGGCTGCTACCCCGAAGGCACACTTGGCGGGGTTCGACGGCATCTAATTTTCTCTTACTACCTGGAAAGTCTGGCGAAGGTGGTCCTGGTGCTGCTCAGCTACCTGGGACTTGGTGATCATGTCGTCGATATACACCTCCATCGTTTTCTCTATCTGCTATTTGAACAGCCGGTTGACTAAGCACTAGTAGGTAGCACCTACATTCTTAAGACCGAAGGGCATTACCTTGTAGCAATATAGGCTATGTCCAGTGATAAAACTGGTCTTGTCTTGATCGGCAGGGTGCATCATGATCTGATTTTACCCCGAGAATGCATCCATGAAGCTAAGGAGCTTTATCTTACGGTTGAATGTACCAGCTGATCGATCTTTGGTAGCTAGAAGATGTCTTTCAGATAGGAGTGGTTGAGGTCTGTGTAGTCTACATACATGCGCCACTTCCTGTTTGGTTTAGCTACCATTACCACGTTTGCGATCCACTTAGGGTACCGAGACTCCCTGATGAACCTAACCTTCTGAAGCTTGTCAACCTCCTCTTGTATCGCGACATTCCTCTCTGGGTTGAAATACCGCCGCTTCTGTTTGACTGGTGTTAATCGGAAATTCACTCGAGGAGTAGAATTCCAATTAACACCCTTAACCACTATCAGTAGAAGGCAGCGGGGTAGGTACCTTCGGTACTGGGATTTGCCTTATAAAGGAGTCAGGAACAAATCCCCCAAGTAAAAGAAAATCCAATGAAAATAATGGTATATATATAGAGACAATGTGAATGGTGCTATTCTTATTGATCAAGGAAATTATTTACAAGGAGAATTGTAATAAGATTAGACTATAGCTCTCTTTTTTTTCTCTTTTTACACAGGGTGGTGATGGAGTACTTGTTTATGTTGTTAAGTGGCTATAAAATCCTCCCAGTGATTGTCTCAAAACTCTCACTGGCTTCAGATAACTCAAGAGAAGTTTCTCCCCCGATCCGCCCTCTTTGTCCTTCATGGCCGTATTTATAGACATCTAATATTCCTTAAAATCTGGTAGTATTAATGAGGATTATTTGGAGTCATTTTTTAGGCGTTGAAAGACATTGAGTCAGGCTAAAGGCGCGGGATTTGATCCCTTTAATCACTGTCGTATTTAAACTCTGATTCGGTTAACCGTTTATAGCGCTTTAAATGGTGAAGGAGTCAACTTTTCTTGCTTGCGTTGCTTGGTAGGTATACTGGTTCTATATCCCGATGGCATGGTACGCTGGAGTACTGATCTGACTTTACTGGAACAGGTGCTTGTTCTTCTCTGTATCTTGCTAGGCGTGGCGCTTGTTCTATCATGCTAGAATCTCTTGGTTGGATTCTAGGCTGATATCAAGGTACTGGGTACCAGGTAGACGTCGAGATACACGGGTACCATGTAGATGTCCATAGTACTTAGGCGTCAAATAGGAGATGTTGGGGACCTGCGAAGTACTGAACATATAGTATCGTGTTACCTGCCTTTTCTTGAGTCGTGGTTCTAGTGCTTTGACTAGGTAGATATGTGGGCAAGGAGGTAGCGGTTCCGGCCTTACCAGGTATCTATTCTTCCTAGATCGCGGTATCGACGCTGCTGGGCACCTGGGAATGGTTCCTACCATGTAGCAACTTGGTGGAAAATTCTTCTTTGGGCCCTTGCCAAAAAAGGCTATTAACAGAAGTCCCATCTGACTTTAACACCGGTATCAGGTTGGGGTTGGAGTCAGGATCTGAAGCACTTGGAGAATTTTCTGTAACATGTTTTGTAGGATGAAATCCTCTCTTTGCACTCTGATTTAATGAGTAATCCACGTGCCTCGTCAGGATAGGCCGAATTCAAAAAGGGCAAGATTTGGGGGAGTGCGTTTCCCGTAACTGTCTTTCCGATTATCCCTCGTTATTAATTACCCTTTCTTCCCATTGTAAGTAACCACTTCCTCTTTTATTTATACCTCGATCCTTCTCGCCTTTCTTCACAATTCATTCCAGTTGCTTCTTTCTATTTTCACGAAACCCTCAAAACTCTTGCAATCTCTAACTTCTCATTCTTCATTCTTCAGCCTTCAATCTCTTCTATTTTCAAGAAACAAAACTTCGATCCTACTATCATGTCTTCCCCTGATAGTGATAGTATCGAGCAATTCTTCACCGGTGATGCAACTACTAGAGGGAACCTCGCTCATAGGAAGAGGACTCGCGTCAACGACGGTAGCGGAGATGACATCCCGCTCTTCAGTGCCGCCGCTCAAATCGGAACGTTGTAATCGGGACCGACTTCTCGAACGACCCTAATACTCCGATCTACGTCGACTGGGAGTCGAGTGAGGAATCGGAGCTGTTGGGGTAGGTGGAGACCGGGCTGGTGAGGTTATGGATTCAGTGGGGAGTGTACTCGCTCTTCCTTATGAATATAGATGCATCCCAGATTCTACAAGTACCATAGACACCATCAGGCGCTTGCAGAGAGATTTCACGATCTCTAAAGATATCACTATCATTGTTCTTCCTTAGGGATATGATATGTACACCTCTCATGCTAGCGAGCTTCTGATTCACTCGACGGCTTTTGATAGTGGAGTCAGGCTACCTCTCCACCCTATCTTGCGTAGGGCGCTGCATTCCTTGCAGCTAGCACCCTTCCTGCTGACACCTGAATTCTGGAGGCACTTGGTTGGGTTCCTCATGCTGTGGCGGGAACAATGTGACAATGACAAAATTGACCAGGAATCAAGGCCAGACGAGCTAGGGTTTGTCTTCCAAGTCGTTGCCAGCTCTTCAGGCCTAAGGATGCAGTTTTATGCTCAGGCCAAGAACAAGCTTGAAGTTTGTGGTACCGGGGGCCACGAAGAAAGATACCTCCTGGAAGAAGTAATGGGCCATCATCAAAGGTGAATGGGGTAGTTCGGTCCACATTGGGTGATCTGAGTACCCGATCCTTACTAGTTTCAACGGTAAGCCCAAGCTAGAAAAAGGAAAGCTCTCTACTGAGTCGGAGAAAATCTTGCAAGCCATTATGGCTCGATCTTATGTCAACACAACGAATCCTACCTTGGATGCCTTCGAGGCAAGAAGGGTGGACCTCTACCTCCGTGTCTCTAAGGTATCCCCAGGTAAACGATATATCTGACCCTGCTTACAATGTATTCCCATGTTGCTTCTGTGGGTATTGACTATTTCCTCTTGATAGTCGCTGTAGTACCTCTGCCGGAGGAGGAGTTCCACCAGTCTGGTGGTCAACATGATTCTCCGTCTACCTCTCCTATCGGGCCTTTACCTCGCCTCAATCCTGCATCAATTGCTATTACCTCTAAGGGGTCTAGTAGGCACGTATCAATCCCGGTTGCGATATCCGAGACATCTCCCCCGTCTCCTTCTACTTCAGCTAAGTTGTCTTTGACAGATTTGGCAGCTATGGTGGCTAGGGTCCCGGGTGCCTCTAGTCCAAAACAGGGTCGTATACCAGTTATCCTTGTTACTAACACTACTGCTGCTATTGCTGCTGTTGTTTAGCCAGTTCCCACTTCCCCTCCTGCTCTGGTGACTGAGCTACCCGCTATGGTTGGAAGTGGTCAAAGTTCTGTTCCCGTTGCTCAAACTGCTCCTCATGATCGGTCCCAATTACGGTCGAGGGACGTCAACCACGATGAGGTCTTTGCTAAGTTTGTTGCTTCCTGCCCAGGTGGGAGTTTAGAAGCTATAACTTCGATACTCGTTGACCATTTAATCTCCGAGGTATCTTCGTTGCTGGCTGAGGTAAGTCACTTTGTTTGGTTTTCTATCCCGATTTGGTTATGGTGATATTTTTAACCCTTGTTCTGTATCTGACAGGCCTTCAAATTTAACGTGGTGATAAGCCATCAAGTTAGCTCTCTCTGAAAACAGGTTAAGGATGCTACTACCGAGTTGGAGAAAGCCAATGAGGAGCTGGCCAAAGCCGCCAGAGGTATGGTGGCCTGAACCAGTCTTTGAGAAGGCTGGAAAGGTAGTGGTTGTGGCGCAAGTGGATACTGGAGCGAGTGGAGCGTGCTTTGGACTTGGAGCAGCTCAGGTCCTTGCACCGTAAAACCGAAAGAGAGGCTGCAAAAGGAAAAACAAGAGAGCTAGAGAGAGGTCAAGACTTTACATGCTAGCGTGGCTAGCTTGGAGGCTATGGTGGATGCCTCCTTGGGGATGGCTATTTCTTCGCTGGCTACCAGGTAGCCCAAGCTATCCCTACTCTGTTTGATATGGGCGTCATCGGAGGGTGAAGCAGAGAGGAGATCATGGCTAGAGCTATCGAACTAGCTAGGACTGCTCCGTCTGATGAGGCTGGTCCTTCTCGGGCTGCGGGGGCCAATGAGGTACTGGGTGATGAAGACCAATGACCTATCTCCTCTCTCCTACCAAGTTATGGTGGGGTAGATTCTGGCTTGAAGGCTCCTGAGGTTACCACGGTTCAGACTGAAAGTGGAGCTCTCAATCTGCCTACTACTCCGCCTGAATTTGTCAAGGAGGTAGGGGACCAGCCTAATCTCATGAAGGGGGTAGAGGAGCAAGCTGTTTTGGTTGCTCCTAGAGGAGCTTCGAACCGATCCCTCTAAAGTGGAGCCCACAATCGTTGTAGGTGCCCATGTAGCAGGTAGGGCCCCAGCTGGTCCAGAAGTTGGTGATTCAGTAGGAGCCGCAAGGGAAGTGGCTAACAAAAGCCAAGTAGATGCATAACCCAGTTTGATCAATTATCTGCTATTTTTCTGTTTATTTCATCTTTGGGTTTGTGTAGCCCTTGACAAGGGGATGGGCTCCCTGGTTTAATCAATGAAAATACATTTCTTCCTGTTAACATGGTTTTTTGGAAAGGAGTCCAAAGGAGAATTTTCCATCAAGTTACTACCTGGGAGCTGGGACTGGGTAGGAACCAGTCCCAGCTCCCAGGTACCTAGTGGGATCGATACAGTGACTTTGAAGGTACCTTCTAACTGGTACCTGAGTACCTCGACATCTGCCCGGATTCCACTAAGACAGGCATCCTATCTGCCCAGCAAGACAAATACCACCATAAAGTCACCAGCACGATAGAACAAGCACCACGCCAATAAGCCAGATCAGCGCACCAGTATACTGTGCCATAGAGACATAGAATCAGTAGTCTCCTCTAAGCAACACAAGCAGGAAAAGTTGACTCTTTCGCCATTTAAAGTGCCATAAATGATATCAAACGGTCAGCTCAAATCAGAGTTTAAATACAATAGTTATCAACGGAATCAAATCCCACGCCTTTAGCCTCATTCAATGCCTTTAACGCCTAAAGAAGGACTCCAAATAATTCTCATTAATACGACCGGATTCTGAGGAATGTTGGATGTTTATAAATACGGCCTTGAAGAACGAAGTGAGGCGGATTTTTTGGAATCGGATTTTTGATCATCAATGAGAGACTTTTTTACCTAGAGAAACTCTTTTATGTTCTCTGAAGTCGGTGAGAGTTATAAGTCAATCACTGAGAGGATAATAGCCACTTATCGACTTAAATGAATACTCCATCTCCATCCGGTGTAGAAAAGAGAGAGAAAAGAGTGTGTTGTAATATACATACAGTAAATCTTCAATAAAATAGTATATTTATATCCTTCTTATCCCTTTGCATTTCTGCATTTCTCTTCGTTAATCTCCAACATAAGGGAATCCAAGTACCGAAGGTACCTACCCCGCTACCACCTACCGGTAGTGGACGCGGGTGCTAACTGGAATTTCACTCCCCGAGTGGATTTTCCCGTTAACACTTTTTGGAGCCTTATGTGGGAAATTTTCCACACCCCTAAAAGAAAGCTAGTGAATCTCGTTTTCTTGCAGCATTACCAGAATAAGACTCTGGTCTTCTCAAGATCATCCCGATCCGTCAGGGCACCAATCAAACGCTTCAACTCGGAAGGGTCAGAAACAAAAGAAGGGGGAAATGTCTCAAACCCGCTTCAAAGCCATCAGCTACCGCACGTGCTATCCCACAGATACCTGCCACCTCGGTAGTTAACCCTGTCAGTTTGAACCAATATGAACGCTCTCTTAATTCCGTGAGGAATGTATGATTTATTGTTCATTAAAGAATCAATGATACTTAATGGAAAATATGTAATTAGAGGGGTATAACGGGCATTATGACCCAGCTCTAATTATGAACTACTTGTGGAGGATTATACCATATGTAATAGCTATATTGATGGACACCGAAAGCTATTGGTTTGTGTAAAAACATCTACAGTTGAGATAATGCAGTTTCAGGTTTTTAGTGGAATAACACCGAAGTTAATGATCATGAAATATTAATTAAAGAGTTTAATTAATTATTTCTAAGGATTATTGGAGCTCAAGATACTATGGGTCCATTAGGTCCCCTTGCTAGCCCGATTGATTAAAGGTAACAAGGGTCACGATTGATTACTTGGATTGTCCAATTAATTGTGTTATGAAAGTGACACGTATCTATTTGGGAATTAATTGCATAATGAGATTATTTAATTAAAGAATATTAGTGATTAAATTGATTAAATAATAAGATTATTTAATTATGCGATTAATCATTTGTTGGAGGGTGTTGATTGATATTTGTGTTTGAATAAAGATAAAATATTTGATTGTTTTATTTTTATTAAATTCAAATATCAAATTTGAATTTAAAAGGTTTAAATTCTAAGTCATTAAATAGCCTTATATATATTAGATATTTAAAGGATTAATTAATGAAATCCTTTAAAAACAATATATAAATATAAGATATAAAGTGTTATTGAAAACTGATACAAAGCAATGAAGAGAAGATATTAGTTCTCTTAATTGCATTGAATGCAAGTGGTTACGTGAAACAAAAAAAGAAGAAAACTGAGAGGTGTACGGCCAGAGAAATTTTTTTTTTTTTTTTTGATTCATGGTGGCTGATTTCCACACTTAGAAAAGAAGAGTTGTTTTCGTAAGTTTCTTCTACCTCCATTCAAGCTCATGAAACCCGTGACGCGCCCACACGCTGTTGCCAATCGCGGGACATAGCCGGGAAGATCTTGTGATTCAAATCAGGAAGCAGATCGGAAAAAGAAAGAAGTGGCCTTCAAACGCTACTATAATATCGTTTCACCTTTTTGGTTTTTTTCGATTATTACTGTACAAATAGGTTTACTTGATGATTGCATAAAAATTTTAAATCCGATTCCGCTACACAATCCAAAACCTGAAACCTACAAAAGCAGATGGATATTCTGAAGTTTTGCCATGAGTTAAAGTGTGAGGATCATTTCAATGCAAGGAAGACTGCACTAAAAGTGCTCTAGTCGGGTTTTACTGGGATTCCTTGTTTAGAGATACCTATCGATTTTGTGCAGCATGTGATAGGTGCCAGCACATAGGAAACATAGGGAAGAAGAATGATATGCCACAAAGAGGAATCCTTTTGGTGGAGGTATTCGACACCTGGGGGATAGACTTAATGAGACCCTTTCCACCATCTTGCGGGAATAATTACATATTGGTGGTAGTTGACTACGTCTCAAAATGGGTAGAGGTAAGTGCTACTAGGACAAATGATAGTGGTGTGGTAGTTAAGTTCTTGAAGGAAAACATTTTGTCAAGATTTAGAACTCCTAGAGCTATCATTAGTGATGGAGGGAGCCACTTTTGTAACAGGACATTCAGAAACCTCCTGAAGAAATACGGACTTCGCCATAAGGTGGCAACACCTTACCACTCACAGACATATGGGTAAGTAAAAGTAAGCAATAGGCATATCAAGCCGATTCTAGAAAAGACAGTGAATCCCGGAAGGAAAGACTGGGCATTGAAGTTAAATGATGCACTGTAGGCCTACCTAACTGCTTATAAAATGCCGATAGGAATGAGCCCGTACCGGATAATGTATGGAAAGGCATGTCACTTCCTTGTGGAGCTAGAGCACCGAGCCTATTTGGCAATTAAAAAACTAAACTTCGAGCTAGACGAAGCTGGGGAAGAAAGGAAACTATAGTTGTGTGAGCTTGAAGAATTATGAAATGAAGCATTTGAGAGTGCTAGGCTTTAAAAGGAAAGAACGAAGGCATTGCATGACAAGGCATTATGCATGAAAAAGCTTAGTCCAGGAATATTGGTACTTCTCTATGACTCCCGGTTGAAGCTGTTTCCAGGAAAGTTGAGGTCTAAATGTATGGGTCCCCTCAGAGTGATACAAGTGTTTGAGCATGGAGCTGTAGAGGTCGTAGATGGAAGATGGGAGAGATTCAAGGTCAACGATCACCGTTTGAGGCCTTATTTAGGAATTGATGTAGAAAAGCCCTCAGCCCTCCAAATTGATCTACAAGATGCTTAGTATAGCAATTACGTCTTGCCAAGACGTTAAATAAGGCACTTGTGGTTCACATCAACTCTTACTTTTTGCCTACCTTTCAAACTAAATAATAATTGTGGATGATTTTGAATATTTGTGGATGATGAATCAGTTCAAGAGTAATAGACATTTGAGATATTTGTATAATGTGTGGTTGATGATTGTTTTTGGTTAGATGTTGTGCTTAATGCTAGGTTCTTCATCTCTTGGAATAGACACACCATCAACTTGCAAGTTTTGGAGGGATAAGCAAGCCAAGAGTACTCATAAAACGGGCGAGAACCTAATCTAACATGGGTTTTCCAGAAAGCAACCACTTCGATTTCATTTCTAAATCTCAAATTTCAATTGAAAAATTCTTTCAATCTTTTGTCATATTCGATTCATTGAATGCTTGTCGATATTGTGAATGAATGGATAGTGTGGATATACTTGTTGAATATATTTTTGTGGAAATTGCATTTGTGAATAATTGTGAATGAATGGACATACGTGTGTTTATAGATGGAATTTTGGTTCCCAATTTTGCATTATTGATTTATTCATTTTTGGATGATGAGATGAGCCGAAGTCTCCTTTGAATACATATGTGAGTGTACAGATTACTTCTGAATACATAGCCCCATTTGGTTTGGGGGTGGTTTTGATTGCTCACATTTTGTACAGGTCTTTGAACGTATAGTGAGATTCGGTTCGGGGGTCATCATGCCCCAACTCCGGCAATTTTGTTTGCAAAAATGCTTGATGTTGATTTGAATTTATTGTCATATTGCATCTTATTGCTTAGCATATTTTGAGCCTTAATTGCGACTATTGTTTTTGTGGGCATTGATTACATGATTAGTGCATAGGTTGTTGTGTTTATTGTTGGGGTTTATGCCCTAAAGCTTGTAATCTGTAAATGCGAATAAAACATTAATAAAAGAAGTAATTTATTCATTCTCTAAATTTGTCTCATACATTTATATCATGTGTAATTAACATCCAAGATTGCCGCATGTAATCCTAACTGAGTATATGAGTGTCATATACAGAGAAATTCAGTTTGATATGAGCAATCTAAATAGTTCGTAGATAGCAAATAGAGCTGGGTACTTTATTTATGGTTAATCTACAGCTGCGGTCCATTCCGTAATGTACGGTGGTCTTATCCTAGACTATTCATAGGGTGATATGCGAATGGAGACGCCTTATATGATGTGATCATATAGGACTTGGCCACGATCTATATGAATCTCTCACCAAGACCCGTTATATGATGAGATTCATATATATCGACTAATGATGGCTATATATGGGTGATCTTAATTATGAGTGTCTTATCGACTCCTTCAAGTTAGATCGTGATTTTTGATATACCATGGGTGAGATCGGAGTTGCATTCCTGGTCAATAACTTCATATGTTGGAATAGCGGTTTAGCTTGTGGCTGGGAAGGTCTGTACACAATAATGTAATCCACTCCTTCTTGTGAGAAGTAAATAGTAGTTCCCTTAAGGGTTGATTCGGGGCTTGAACAATATGAGCGCCCTCCTTCTTCCGTAAAGGAAGTTAGGATTTATTGTACATTATAGAATCAATGGTACGTAACGGAAAAGATATAATTAGAGGGGTATAACAGACTTTATGACCTAGCTCTAATTATGAACTACTTGTGGAGGATCATACCGTATGTGGTGCCGGACAGCCCTAAACAATATACACCAACGTCAAACACACTCACGGACGGCCCACACACAAGAAAAAAACATAAAAACCAATTCATCTCACATAAGAACAAATAAAGCTAGATTAACTAATTTTCCAAGTGTTAGTTCTTGAGTTTTATTTTGGCATAATTCTATATCAAAAAGACATTTTCTTTGTATTGATTAGTTGTCTAGGATTTGAGGATGATCAAGCTTTAAGGAAGATTGGACAACATTCAAGCAAAGTGGTGGCTACAAGAGGAATAAAGCTAAGTTGTTTAGCAAAAGGTAATTGAGACCTCTTTCCTCTTGCAAGACTTAGGCACACACATACATTGCATCCATATGTGTCCCTGCATTGTTGTGCAAATTTTGGTTTAACACAATACACACACTTGTTGATGTATGCACATGCATTAGATTTAAAGTTGACAATTTTCACAATTTGCATGTTCTAGGACTAGTTCTAAGAAATAGCATACTTGTGTGTTCTTGTGTTTATTGGTTTGTGTTTATATGTTAATGAACTTAATTTTGAGCTTATATAATTCCTCATTGAGTTCCAATTAATTTGGTTACTCATTCATTGAATTTCAAGTTCAAATTAGGTGGTTAAGAAACTTTCCGTGATTTTATCATACATGGTTTTCGTCTTTGATATCCAAGTTGAATTCCATATTTTTTGGAAAATATTTCTTGATGACTTTTGTAGATGAGGGAGTCCCGGTTTGTAATCCGAAAACGGATTTGAAATCGGAGTCTGGAGGCCAAAGATATGGTCAAAATAAAAAGGGTGTGCAAGAAGGGTTGAGGGGTGCCAAGCACCTCCTTCCAGTGGAGGCACGTGGCCTCCACTGGAATGGAGGGCTGCTGGTCCCATGGGGCCCACGTGCCTCCAGGGGGATCCAGCTGGCAATCCCCTATTGGATGGTAAAATTACTTCCTTATTTCCCTTTTTAAATTCCCCTGTTCCCTATCATTTCAAAGAAGAAGAAAATTTGAAAAACACAAGTGCAGAATTTTCTCTCCAAGTTTTCTCATCTTCCAAACACCATAACTTTCTCTTTTGGAGTCCGTGTGAGTGATTTGAATTGGAGAATCTTTGTCTACCAGTCCTTCTATCATTTCCACAAGAGTTTGGAGTCAATAGATTGAGTTTTCTGGTAGGACTAATCACAAAAACGAAGCTGCACATTTTTCATTCAAGGTATTGATTTCTATTTTGTTCTTGATCTTCAAGTCATCAATTGCCTTGGGTTTTCTTCACATATATATGTATGTTTGATGTGTTATTATTGATTAGAGAAATGATCTCTAATAGAGCTAGTTTGAGCTTCAATTGATTAACATGTTAAGTTAGGTTTTTACAAATCTATGTTTTCACATGTTTGAGATGTTGTATTGTGTTAGCTTCAAATCTAGGACTATCTTGTGTGTTTATTGACTTTATTTTGTTGATTGATAGTCTTTTCATATGCTATATCATCTTAATTGAAGATTTATTGAAATAGCATAGTTGATTGATGATTTAGAACGTGATTGGATTTAATTGATTATCTTGAGAACCAAAGTTCTATAATTTTGCTAGAGTTTCAATTTTGATTTTATCAAATTGATTTTAGCATTTTTATGTGATTGAACATAATCTAGGTTTTGGTGTGTGTTAGGTATTCCACATGCTCTAGGTTGTTTGTTCATGTTACAAGAATCTAGATACTATTGATTTGAGCTTTTGATGATGAATATCTAGTTCTTCATGATTTGTGTCTAATTCTCACATTTCATATGTACATGCATCATTGTGTATGATTGCATTGTTTTTAGGATCATAAACTAGAATACATATGATATGTGCATATTGATTCAATTCTAGTTTCCATAGGATATATTGATCATATATATTATGTTGTGTATGTTTGCATCATTTCCATTCACTTAGATCATTTACCTTGCAAAAGGCCGGAAGTCTCATTTAATAGAGTGATTCTTTGATTTGAGCATGTAAGACTTAGCTAGGATCGGGGTGATCCGGATAGCTAAACAGCGGAAGTCACATGTTTGGAGAAGGGTTCTTCAACTTGTGCAAGTGGAAGTCTTGACTAGATTCAGAGTTACTCGGATAGTTGAGCATGTAAGATTTGGCTAGGATCGGGGTGATCTGGATAGCTAAGCAGCGGAAGTCACATGTTTGGAGAGGGGTTCTTCAACTTGTGCATGGCAGTCTTGACTAGGATCGGGGTGATTCGGATAGTTGAGCAAAGGGGCATCACTTTCATTATGTATGGTGGAAGGGTAGATTTCTAGGTGAAGTGGTCACTTGAGAGATTGTATCTTTTTATCTTACTAATAGATTTGTTTGCCGGTGGTTGTGGAATCAACCCGTGGATGTTTCCTCTTTGGAGGTTTTACCACGTAAATATCTTGTGTCAAATGTCTCTAACTCAAACTCTTTATATTTGTATATGTGTTAATGTGTATCTTGTTTGATATCTTGATAATGTATATACATTGAGTTTGTATCACATACTTGTTATTATTTTATATTGACATTGTTTGTACAAGCATATCTTTACTTGAATTGATATTGCTTGTATTTGTTTTTGAGTGTGATACAAGCTACTTAGAGGGACAAACTTGTGTTTGTTTCATGGGAGCGAAAAAGGTGTAGTAACCTATTCACCCCCCCCCCCCCCTCTAGGTTAGCTTAAGGCAAATTAACCGTGCTTGTATTTTTCACCAAGGGATACAGATATCACCACCCTTAGTAAACTAGTTGAAACTGCTCACCACCAAGACTAATCTAAAGGGATATAGAAACACCACCCTTTCAACCAACCAAGGATACAAAACCAATGATAAACTCACCACTTAATGGAAATCCACCAAAGTGATAAAGAGTTGGAAGATAAAAATCTCAAAGAGATAGTATTCTGAAATTCAATATTGATTAACTCACTTTACAAGGATAGAGGCACATTATAAAGCCTAATCATGGAACAACCCTCCATGCATAGAAAAAGGACGAAAATAAAAGATGCATGTTGAACCTTGAAAGTAAAAACAATGATAACTCCTTCTAGAAAATCCCAAATGATGCAATTCAAAAGTGGAAGTTGTAGTTAAGAGGCTGATGTTTCCAATGTCATAAGGCATATCAGCTAATTCTTCTAGAAACAAAAGTTACGAAGTCTCAAAATTGCCCCTCGAACATGACCAAATGTTTAACAAATTAAAGTGAGAATTTGAATTCCCTTTGTGTCTTGAACCATAGGTCATGCAATGGGACACTCCCGTGTCAATCTCCCCAGGTTGGAAAAGACTTAAACCTCACATCTGAAATGCTAGTATCGCCGTGATAAGGAGACAAATCAGCTACATTGAAAGTTGGTGACACACCATAAGAATCTGGTAGTTCGATCTTGTAAGCGTTCTCTCCAATGCGTTGAAGTACTTTGAAATGACCATTAGCTCTAGGCTCTAGTTTACAATATTTTCCTTTTGGGAAATGATCTTCACTAAGATGAATCCATACCAAATCTCCTTCCTTGAACTCAACATGCTTGCGGCACTTGTTCTTAGTTTTCTTGTACTTCCCATTCTGCTTCACAATCTTCTCTCGAACTTGAGCATGTAACTTCTTGATCTCACCAGCTCTAGCTTCAGCATCTCTACTGAAATCTTTGTTAGAACTAATGGGAACCAAATCCAAAGGGCTGATAGGATTCTTACCATACACCACCTCAAAAGGGCTATGATTAGTGTTTTGGCTTTTTGAGCAATTGTAAGTAAACTCGATTTGAGGTAAAACCAAATCCTGTTGCCTAATATTTTTCCCTATATAACACCTCAAAAGATTTTCCAAGATGCGATTAACGACCTCTGTTTGTCCATCGGATTGTGGATGATAAGATGAGCTAAAATCGAGGCTAGTACTAAGCTTCTTACAAAGTGTACACCAAAAATGACTCAAAAACTTTGAATCGCGATCTAAAACAATTATCTTTGGAACACCATGAAGCTTCACAATCTCTTTGAAGTACAAATCTGAAGTATAAAATGCATCGTTAGTCTTGTTGTAAGGAACAAAATGAGCCATCTTCAAAAATCGATCAACAACCACCATGACAGAGTCTTTGTTCCTTTGAGTTCTAGGTAAACCCATCACAAAATCCAAACTAACATCTTCCCAAAGGGTATAAGCTACCGACAGTGGTGTGTACAACCCAGTATTTTGCCCATGAGACTTTGCCACATGAAATACCCCACACTGGTGCACATGTCTAACTACATCTCCCATCATCTTAGGCCAATAAGACTTTCCTTCTACAAGAGCAAGAGTCTTGTCTCTTTCAAAATGACCACCTATCCCACTGTCATGAATTTCCATAATAATGGATTGTCGAAGTGAACATTGAGGCACACACAAATGATTGGCCGTGAACAAATACCCATCATGCCTCAAGAACTGCTCAAACGGACCCTTTTCACACTCTTGCCAAATGCTACCAAAGTATGGATCAACTGCATACAATTCTTTCAAGATTTCAAACCCCGCCACTTTAACTTCCATTGTGGATAGCAAGGAATGCTTCCTACTCAAAGCATCAGCCACCACATTTTGAACACCTGCTTTGTGCTTAATTGTGAAGTTGTAAGCTTGAAGAAACTCCACCCATACCGCATGTCTTCGATTGAGCTTTTGTTAGCAATTGATGAACCTCAAGGCTGGATGATCTGAATAAAGAACAAATGGTTTAGCAAGAAGATATTGACTCCAATGACTCAAAGCTTTATAGATTGCATGGAACTCCTTGTCATAAGTAGAGTATTTCTTGCGAGATTCATTCAGCTTCTCACTAAAGAGTGCTATCGGCTTCCCTTCTTGACTTAGAACAACACCAATACCTTCATTTGAAGCATCACACTCAACCTCAAACACCTTTGTAAAATATAGAAGTGATAGGATTGGAGCTTCGGTCACCTTTCTCTTGATCAGCTCTAAGCATCCTCTAGCCTCTTCCGTCCACTTGAAACCATTCTCTGTCAAGCACTCAGTGATAGGAGCCACAATAGAACTGAACCCCTTGATAAAATGTCGATAAAAAGAAGCAAGCCCATGAAAACTACGGATGTCATGGAGTGTCTTTGGCTCAGACCAACTCATAATAGCTTCCTCCTTGTTACAATCCATCTCAATTCCATCTTTAGATACTACATACCCTAAGAAAATTAGGCTCTCTGTAAAGAACTTGCATTTCTTCAAATTTGTATAGAGCTTCTGCTCTCTCAAAATGTCAAAGAGCTGTCGTAAATGGTTCAAATGCTCTCCCTCATCTCTAATGTACACAAGAATATCATCAAAATAAACAACAATAAAGTTCCCAATGCAAGGTTTAAGGATATGGTTCATGAATCTCATGAAAGTGCTAGGAGCGTTAGATAACCCAAATGGCATCACCATCCAGTCATAGAGGCCATCTCTAGTCTTAAAGGCTGTCTTCCACTAATCTCTTATCTCATTCTGATCTGATGGTAACCACTCTGCAAATCAATCTTTGAAAAGATTGCTACCCCATGAAGTTGGTCAAGCAAATCATCAAGTCTTGGAATCAGAAAGCAATAATCAATTGTTATCTTGTTCATAGCCATGCTATCAATACACATGCACCACGAACCATCTTTCTTAGGCACCAAAAGAACTGGTACTGCACATGGACTCATACTTTCCCCCACCATTCCCTTGGCTAACAATTCATCCACTTGACGTTGCAACTCTTCATGCTCTTTAGGACTCATTCGATAAGCTGCTTTGTTTGGAAGTATTGCACCTGGAACAAAATCATTGCAATGTTGAATGTCTCTTAATGGTGGTAAACCAGGTGGTAACTCATCCAGAACCACATCAAAATATTCTTCAATAATAGTCTTCATATAATCAGTGTAGGATCATTGTTCCCCTTATTTTCTTCCACCACAACTAGCACATACACTTAACCCACTTGCATCAACTCTCTCCTACAATCAAATAGAATATCCTTTCGAAGGTTTGGGAACCTCTTCTGGTCTACTAGGACCCAACACATTTTTAACAAAAGAGTACATGTGTTTAAAACTATCATACAACACGCCCCTATCATAATGCCAAGGCCTCCATAGCAGTAAATTACATGCATCCATAGGGGCTACATCACACCAAACTTCATCTCTATAATTTTTACCAATTGAAAAAGAAACAAGGCAACATTTATTCACTTTAATCTCGTTGTCCTTTTGAAGCCATAAAGGCTTGTAGGGATATGGGTGCTGCACTGTTTTGAGGTCTAACTTGTCAACCATATAAGAAGACACTACATTCTCAAAACTGCCACTATCAATAATCACAACACACACACCTTGCCATGAAAAGTGCACTTAGTGTGGAACACATTCTTTCTCACCCAATCTCCTTATTCCTCTTCTCTAACCACACTCAAACTCTTTTGAACGACCAGCGAAGCACCATTATCTCCATAAGTCACGTCTTCCGTAATGTCTTCATTTTCATACTCATCTTCTTTCAAATCTGTTGCTATGTCATTTTCATCCTTGTCTTCTTCAACCAATGAAACGATCTTGCGATTTAGACACTAGGAAGTAATATGTCCAAACCCTTAGCACTTGAAACACCTATGAGAATTGGTATTAGAAAAACTAGGTTGTTGTTGTTGGTTAGATACCACGCCTTCTCCTTTTGATGTCGAAGCTTTCGTATTAGTTTTGTTTGCTGCAATAGGCTTAGAATTTGAAGTGCTTCCTTTATTAGCAAAGCCTTCCCTTGAACCATACTTAGAACCTCTACTACATATCTCCTTTTGTTGCTTCTCCACCTTAAATGCAAGCTTACACACATCATTAAGACTCCAATATGGTTGCAGCTGCACCACATTAGAAATCTCATAATTTAAACCACCAAGATAAAGCGCAATGGACAGTTCTTCTGGCTCCGCTATGTCCCCTTCAACATGAGATTATCAAACTCGGCAGTATACTCTGCAACTGAAAGATCTTTTTGTCAAAAGTTATGGATATTCAAGAAGATGTCCTACCGATAATTATCTAGAAGGTATTTCCTCTTCAACTCTTTCTTCATTTTTTCCCATGTAACGATCCTACTTCTCCCTTCTCTTTCTCGCTGTTTCTTAAGATACTCCCACCAAAACAATGCATGCTTTCTACGCTTGATGACAACAAGCTTTACCTTCTTGTTCTCGGGCACATCTTGATAATCAAAGATACGATCTACCATATTCAGCCACTCTACGAACTTGTCTAGTTGCATCCTCCCTTCAAACTCTGAAATCTCTACTTTGGATTGAAACCTCGCTGAGTATCAAGTTCTCGATACCCATAAAATCTTAAATCACGCTGATGGGGATGAGTACTATCATTAGAATCATGGCTGTGTGTTTGATAGAAAGGATTAACATCATCACCATCATTTTCAGATCCTTCATTCTTATCATGACCGCAATTCTAGTAGAGATGCAAACATTGCTAGAGATGATGGATTTGTCTTCTCAAATCATCCATAATAATGTTTCGTTGATTCACTTGATAAGCTGAATGTTCTTCGCTAGTTGATGCACGATAACGAAGACTCGTCATTGATAACCAGCTCTGATACCAAATCTAGTGTCGGACAGCCCTAAACAATATCCATCGACGTCAAACACACTCACGGATGGCTTACACACAAGAAAAAAACACACAAAATAGTCTGTCTCACACAAGAACAAATAAAGCTAGATTAACTAATTTTCCAAGGGATACATATATCACCACCCATAGTAAACTAGTTGAAATGGCTCACCACCAAGACTAATCTAAAGGGATATAGAAACACCACCCTCTCAACCAACCAAGGATACATAACCAATGATAAACTCACCACTCAATGGAAATCCACCAAAGAGATAAAGAGTTGGAAGATAAAGTCTCAAAGAGATAGTATTCTGAAATTCAATATTGATTAACTCATTTTACAAGGATAGAGGCTCATTATAAAGCCTATTCATGGAACAACCCTCCATGCATAAAAAAGGGACGAAAATAAAAGATGACAACATAATTCAAAACATTTGAAACTTGAGAAATTAAAGACATTAAAGTTGAATTCTTCAAATTCTGTAATTGTTGCTTGCTGAACCTTGAAAGTAAAAACAGTGATAACTCCTTTTAGGACATCCCAAATGATGCAATTCAAAAGTGGAAGTTGTAGTTAAGAGGCTGATCTTTCCAATGACATAAGGCACGTCAACTAATTCTTCCGGAAACAAAAGTTATGAAGTCTCAAAATTGCCCCTCGAACATGACCAGATGTTTAACAAATTAAAGTGAGAATTTGAATTACGAGAGTGCAATCTCAGGTTTTTAGTGGAATAACTCTGAGGTTAATAATCATGAAATATTAATTAAATAGTTTAATTAATTATTTCTAAGTATTATTGGAGCTTAATACTGTTGGTCTATTAGGTTCCATTGCTAGCCCGATTGATTAAAGGTAACAAGGGTCACGGTTAATTAATTGGATTGTCCAATTAATTGTGTTACGAAAGTGACACGTATTTATTCAGGGATTAATTGAATAATGAATTAATTAGATAATTAGATTATTTAATTAATGAATTAATAATTATGAATTAGTAATTAATTATTAATTGGAGGTTGCAGATTCAAATCATGACTGTAATAAAGATAAAATAATTAGATTAATTTATTCTTTACAAAGTCTAGTATTTAAGTACAAGTCAACTAGGGTTATGTGGGAGTTAGAATCCTACTCTACCTATGACACTTAAATACTAATTATCCTTTTAATATATGGAGATATACTTTGAAAAAGAATTGTATCAAGTTATAAATATATATATATATATATATATACATAACTTAGAGACAAGACTTATTGTCATTGATTGAACAAAATACACAAAAAAACAAAAAACAAAAACCTAGAAAATCTAGGTTAGAGATTTCGACCAAGAAAGAAAAACAAAAGTCTTGTGGTGGCCGAATTTTGTGAACAAGAAAAGGAGTTTTCTTCAAGCCTCTACATCCTCCTCTCAGTTCCTGGAAGATCGTGACATGCCCACACACAGTTACCGGATCGCAGGACATAGCGAGGAAGACTTGGTGGTTCATAATAGGAATAAAGCTTAAAGAAACGAAAGAGTTAGCATCAAGGGTATGATCTAAATTCATCTTTATATATTCTTATATGTTGTATACGGTTTACAAGTTGCACCCCTTTCCGCTGTGCAACGTAAATTCGGGTTCTTAGAATTGGTATCAGAGCCAATTATACAATATATAAGAATACACATTTCTTTTTTTCATAGTTTTATTCATTGATTTGCATATATGTTATGTGTAGGCACTTTCTAATGATTGTATGATGTTTATATATTTTTTTTGTAAACATGGTTGATCATTAATTGTATGGTACAATGAGTTTAGGGTTCTTATTAAAGATTGTAATTTTTTTTTTCAATGTAATATTAATGCCGGGATGTTTTTTTATTTTTTTTATTTTTTTTCTGCTGTATTTTCTTTGTTATATTTTTTCTGCGATATATTTTATTGTAAAATATGTATAAAGAAATTGGACGAAGAAGACGGAAGGCGGAAGAGTGAAATCGGAAACGCGCACGCGCGTAGGCGCACGGCGTGGGCAGCCCATGCGGTCGAATGACGACCACACGTGAAAGCGTTAGGGTTTCGAATTTGCAACGCTAGGGTTTCCGAATTCGAAAAAGATTTTGGGCTATTTTTTTTATGCCTTGGGCTTCCAATAAGTGTTAGAGTAACACTTGGGCTTTAGGTTTGATTCATGAGATGGATCATAACATAAAAAAAAATTTATTTAATCAAGTTAGACTTGGTTAAAAACTCAAGATAAGAAGAACCCAAAGACTTGAAGAATATTGGAATTACTTGAAGACCAAGGAATGCCTTGGATAACTTTTGTAATTAGATATATAGTTTTTTTTAAGTTAAATAACTCATTGTACTCGGTCAACTCATGTATGATTTTATTATGAGATGATTAAAGCGTTGTTATGCATATACATGTCATTTAGATTAGGTGTGCCTACACATATGAAATATATTTTTGATATATCATACATGCATAAGAGCCATCGATACTTATGTGTTTTATTTTTTTTAATTGGATTAAAAATTTAGTATAATTCACATAATTGACTATTAAATAATGAAATTAGTTTTTAGTAAAAACTTGGTAATTCTCATCAATAACTGGTCTATTAATTAAATGGTTTAATTAGTTAGATTAGTTAAGTCCTTCACTTATTATTAGGTTTAATTAGATCAAAGCCTTAATATAATTGAACCTAATAATGTGATTAATTTTAATAGTTAAAACTTGGTAAATTGCCTTAAATAATTCTAGTCTTAGTAAAATTGTTTACATAGATTAGAATTTGAATAATGAACTAGATTTTTAATTAGTTAAAAATCGGAATAATTTATTTGTTATTAGAATAAGATTCTAATAATTTGTTATATATGCCCTAGACATTTAGATTGAAATTAGCCGTTTAATCTTAGTAATATCTAGTTGCATTAATAATTGAAAACCCTAATTCCAAAATAGTGAGTGGGAGAGGGATATATGACATTATATACCGCAGTCTCCATCATTAGTTCAACACCGTAAAATTCAAGTGGGGCCTCGAAACAGCTTTGTTTTCGTCCTCCCTAAGGAGGTCCATGAGAATCAATACCAAGATTGACTTCATAACGGATAGGGTTCCTGAGTGTATTTTGGGATTGACCAACCCTAAGGTGGCAATTCTCAAGTTAAGCTTAAGAGATCTGAAATGGTAGGTTATTTTATCTCTTAAATGGTGGGTTACACTCACAAGGTTTTAATTAAATTTGGCTAATGGTAGAAGAAACACCGGAAGTGAAGATGTTGCTCTTATCATGATTAGCATGGAGGCCTGATAATGAGGAGAACTCATCAAGCGCTGCCTTAAGAGCAAGGGCTGAGGAAAGGGAGCCATGTCATAACATAATAAGGGCATCAGCAAAACAAAGGTGGGAAAGCATAATCTTGTCACACGTCCATTGAAATTTGAAGTTAGGAGAGTCTTCAATGCGCTTGGCCAGAATTTTTGAAAGAACTTCCATAGCAATAACAAAGAGGTAGGGGGACATGGGATCCCCTTGGAGAAGACCCCTCTTTCCAGCGAAAAAACCAGCGAGTTCACCATTGAAAGAGAGAGAACTTGGGTTGAAAAGAAAAAGTAATTTTTTAAATTTTAAACCTTTTTACTCTAACCCTATATATATCTTTTTTTTTTTGTATAACGGCTCCCATACTTGATTTTTGACTCTGTCCCTAAACTCTATCTTATAATATTTATACATATACAAGGTTAATAATAGCTGCAGACCTAGGTCGTTTGAAAATTATGAATATTAAAGTAATAATTTAGTTATTATACAATATATGTATATTTTTTTTTTTTTTTGGATTTCAGCAAAAAATGCCCCTATTTTAAGTTCAAGTGGTAAAATTACCCTTGTCATGGAAAATATTACAAAAATACCAAATCTTTCCAAAATACTCTCACTTAATTCACAGCCAATTAATTCACCAAAATTTTTATAGGTTGATAATATATATTGAAATTTTTTGAAGATTACAACACAAATTTAGTAGTGAATTTTCAAAATATATAATCAATTCATAAAAACTTTAGTAGTTGACACAAAATGAATGTGATTTCAAAATAAATTGTGTTTCGGGTCAGGGTGACCTAAAGCACGATTTTTATGCTTGGTGGTGAATTTCTCTGTGCTGTTTAGATTCACCTAAAAAAAACATTAATAGTAGTGAGTCAATCATGCAACCTTTTATAAATATGGAACAACATTGATCAAGAACAGCAACAAATGTATTATTAACCCTGAATCCCTGATTATAGATTCTTATTGGGTAAAAAATGGTAATTATTTTGAAATTTTCAAAATACTAACTTCTAGCTAAAATATTGGCATGGATGCAGTGAAATATAATTATAATCTGTACCTAGCAAGGAGCAATTATTAAACCTAAATTAACCAATTGCTGGCTTTGATACCATTGAATGCATATATATATATATATATATATATATATATATATATATATATATATATATATCTCATAGGACCGCCATAACCTTTAGTGATTCTTCCAACAACACGATCACACGTATAAGATTACTTTACATCGGCCCAAATATCTTTGCCAAATAATCTCATTTTTCTTTTCACTTCAATTTTGATCTTTGCTCCAGTGGTTGGATCATTGATGCAGCTTTCTTCAAGGAAAATAACTTTATCATCCACTCTAACGTTTTTGTGCCAAACAAATTCAATCCAATTCACAGAAAGAACACGACCTTCACTGCCCATCTGTAGAATTGAGCAGCGAAAGACCCAGAATCGGCCACAATCATCAAAAACATGCATATCCATAAAATGGCCTTCTTCGAAAGGTATCGAACCCAATGAACTTGTCGGAATTGATAAGCTTCTCGTAACATCCATATCAGTGACTATCTTTGAGAAGAGCGTTGCCATTGCTGATAAATATATAGTTTATGTAGATGTAGCCTGCAGAGATGATCTCAGTAAAGATATATATGTATTTGATAACATTCTTTTGCCTCAACAGATTTTATATATAAATGATTGTTTATACGCGTTAACGTATCTGATTAACTGATTTCATTTCCCTTGAGATTCCATGAAATTAAAGAGAATATATACATCTAAATCTTTCTACGTCAATTCGTTCATATGCTGAGTTCAACGAAGACTCATGAAAAGAAGACTTTTGTTACACTTTATGTCAATTCTACGATCTTCTTCGAAACACAAAAGCACTTTCGTTTCTTTAGTTTGCTTTTGAAAAAAAAAAAACATTTATTAAATTTATTAGGCTAATTGGCAATGATTCCCCTAAACTCTTTAGAAATTTATACTATGCCCTATATATTTTTTTTTTCAGCACTAAACCCCCTGAACTCTCGTTTTATTGGCAAACACTTGGGTTTATTACCCCATGTGAGGGGACATCTACAGTCGGCTTCTGACAAAAAAAACGAGAGTTCATGAGGTTTAGTGCCGAAAATAAAACATATAGGGTATAGTGCAAATTTTTAGAGAGTTTAGAGGTCATCAATGCCAATTAACCAATTTATTATTATTATTATTGTTTTGTTTTATACTGTATTCGCGTAGTTCAAACTAGTGCTGGCAATTTGGGCCGGGCCCAAACGGGCCGCCCGGCCCGGACCGTTTTTTTCGCGGGCCTGGCCAAGCCCGTTTCGTTGGTGGGCCGGGCCGGGCCCCCTTTGAAAAATACCTGGCTGGGCCCGGTAAAGCCCGCAAAGCCCGTAACCCTAAAAAAATTTAAAAAAGTTTATTTCTTGGCTGGCCTTGACGGGCCTTCCCGTGGGCTCGGCCCACAGGCGGCCCGTCAAGACCCACCAATTTTTTTTTTCAATTTTCTGGCAGGCCTTGACGGGCCGCCCATGGGCCCGGCCCGTGGGCGGCCTGTCAAGGCCTGCCATAAATATTTTTTCAATTTTTTTCAAATTTAATTTTTTTAAAAAAATTTTGAATTGAAAGGTGGCTTTTATAATTAGCCAGGTGACCGTTAGGGGTGAAAAAATATTCAAAACTTTTAAAAATTGCATTTTTTTTAAATCTTTTACAATTTAAAAAAAAAAATTCGAAGCCCGACGAGCCTGTGACGGGCCGGCCCGTTTAAGGCCCGTCGGGCCTGTAACGGGCCGACCCGTTTAAGGCCCAACCCGGTCTGTCCCTACATGGGCCTTGGACCCGGGTCGGGCCCCTTTTTTGTCTAACGGGTCGGCCCGGCCCGGTCCGTTTTCCCTTACGGTCCGGGCCTGGCCCGGCTTGTTTCACAGATGGGCCTAACGCGCCCGAGCCTAACGGGCCGGCCCGGCCCGTATTGCCACCACTAGTTCAAACAGTCTGATTGTGCTTGTGGAAAACTTTTTTTTTTTCGAGACATGAAATGCTATGGGCTATGACCTATGGATATAACAAAGGGTTCTGTTATTACTGCACTTTTCTAGAATTCCCACTGAAAGCTTTGTCTTTACTTAAACTCGTTATATAAATAGATGTATATAACATGCCATTATTGTTCGGTGTATGAGATTGAATTAGATAGGATTGGACTATTTTGATGGGATGTGATTGGATAGGATTAGACTAAATTAGTACTGTGATATTTTTGGTGGTGGAAATGGTGAAAAATGTCACCTTTTTGTCTCGATGTTGCACAAACGTCACCGGTTTAATAAGTTATGTTTAAAAGGCACTTATTTTGGTGAACTACCAAAATTGCCCTTAAATAATCAATTTTTAATTGTCTCTGTACTTCCATCTCCACACTTGAAACACTGAAGGCAGTAACTCCTCTCTTTCTCTCTCTACAATAAATTTCAAAACTACTCAACGTTCTTCAGTAAGCACAACAAGGTAATATGTTTGTCTGAAATAGTGTTTTTCATCCTTCATTTTTAAAAAACGTTACTTTTGTAAACATTAAACTGGTTTTGTGAATATTGAATCTGTGAAATTTGAATCTCCGATGCTGTTAATAAAAAGCTCGGAGCCTTTGAAAGTGCTCGGAGCCTTTTTGAAAAAGCTCAGAGCCTTTGAAAGTGCTCGGAGCCTATTTGAAAAAGCTCGGAGCCTGTTTGAAAAAGCTCGAGCCTTTGGACAAAAGGCTCGAGCCTTTAGAAAACAAGCTCGGAGACTTGAAAAAAGCTCGAGACTTTGTAAAACAGCTCGAGCCTTTAGAAAACAAGCTCGGGACTTTGTAAAAACGCTCGGGACTTTGTAAAATAGCTCGGGACTTTTGTAAAAAAACTCGGGACTTTATAAAAAAGCTCGAGAATTTTGTAAAAAAGCTCTGTAATTTGTAAAAAAGCTCGGGACTTTGTAAAAAAGCTCGGGACTTTTGTAAAGAAGCTCGGGACTTTTGTAAAAAAGCTCGGGACTTTGTAAAAAGGCTCGGGACTTTGTTAAAAAGCTCGGGACTTTTGTAAAAAAGCTCGGGACTTTGTGAAAAAGCTCGGGACTTTGTAAAAAAGCTCGAGACTTTGTAAAAAGCTCGGGACTTTGTAAAAAAGCTCGGCTCTTTTGGGAAAACCCTCGGAATCTTTGGAAAAAAGGTTGGAACCTTTACTAAAAGCTCGAAGATCATAGTAAAAACCTCAGAAACTATTTTAAAAGGCTCTGAGCCTTTTCCATAGCTTTTATGTTTGTCATAATGGTTTGTGGTGATGAATGTTACAGGAGAATGAATCGGGTGAGAATAGTAATATCTTACAACTGTCGATGGGAGCAGTTATCCGACGGAAGTCAAAGGTTTGTTGGATCCGACAACTAAGGAATGTATGTGTCAAAGAATATGAGTTACGAAGAATTGGTGTCGATCGTGCATGCCGTTGTGAAGTATGATGTAAACAAATACAATGTTGATCTACAGTCAATATCAATCGTTCCTGGCGCTACATGTCGCACATTTGTAAGAAATGACGATGATGTTCAGTTTATGCTAGGGGAAGATTGGGTGATCCCTCAAGTATGTGTTAGTCTAATTGAGAGGGCAACTGGAGATGTGATACGGAATGATATTCCTGCTCCTGAAAATACCCAACCATTTGGATCTGCTAGCGGTAGCAACCAAGTGTTCACACAAAGGAGTGCCATTGAAGGTGGGGAAAACATATGTGCTGTCCAACCGGTAGTGGTCGACCATGCAGATGTTGGTGAACCTCAATTTGACGATGTGTTTGGTTGTCGATTTGAGATGAATGATGGGCGGTACAATGAGCAATACAATGAGATGTACAATGAGGAGAACACTGAACCGAACCTTGGGCCTAACCAGGAGGTGGATAATGAGACAAATATTGATCTGGTAGATCATGTAGAGAACACCGATGAAGATCATGTCCAAATTCAAAGACGTGGAAGACGTGTAGAAGGAGTTAGTTGCACTGGAGCAGATATGCCCGGTACTTCCGAGGTCCGGCATAATGTATCTGTAGATGATTCTGATAATACCACAACGTGGGTTATTCCCTGAGCAGATTCATACTCGTTTGGGATTGGTAGAAGCACAACCTTGGTAGCAGAAGAACCTACAAGCATGATTTATAAAGGTCAGTTCTTTCCGACTAAAAAGGATTTGAAGAGACTAGTTGGCCTTTTTGCAATGCAGCGAAACTTCGAATGGAAGGTGAAAAGGTCCAATAAGACAACGTTACATCTTGTTTGTTTGATTGACAACTGTACATGGAAATTAAGAGCGGTGAGAAGAGATGAAGGGACGTACTTCCAAGTAAGAAGTTTTGTCAATGAACACAGTTGTCCATTGGAGGAGATTCACCGTCGCCACCGACAAGCTAGTGCAGTTATAATTGGAGAAGTGGTTGCACCTAGACTTCAACAACAAGATGGTCGTCTCATGCGTCCCAAGGATATAATCGCCGATATAAAAACAATGTATGGCATCCAAATCATGTACAGTAAGGCATATCAAGCCTTGCATTATGCATTGTCACTGACCTATGGGACACATGAAGAAACCTTCCAACTACTGCCGTTTTTTGGTTACGTGCTGGAACAACAAATTCCCGGCACAATCACTGACTTACAGTGCGCTGACGACGGTAAATTCCTTTACTTTTTCATGTCATTAGGGGCCTCAGTTAGAGGTTTTTGGAGGTGCATGCGTCCGGTTATTGCAGTTGATGGTACCCATTTGAAGGGAAGATTTGGGGGTACAATGTTTGTTGCAATTGCCCAAGATGGAAATGAACAGATGTATCCAATTGCTTTTAGGTACGGCGACTCCGAAAACAACCTTTCATGGGAATGGTTTTTGGATTGCTTGAAAGGTGCCCTTGGTCATATAGATGATCTGGTTTTTATTTCGGATCAACATGCAAGCATTGAAGCAGGGATTTCTAAAGTGTTCCCTTATGCAACACATACCATATGTTGTTGGCACTTTGCTGAAAATGTGAAGAAGCAATTTCACAGAAAAGATGTTGCCAGCTTAATGGACAAAGCCGCTAGAGCGTACACTGAATTCAAATATAATCGGTACATGGGTGAGTTACGTAACCTGCACAAGAATGCTTTCGATTATGTTGAATCTGCCGGTCCACACAAATGGTCTCTTGTACACTGTCCCCAACGAAGGTTCAGGGTGATGACAACAAATGTTGCAGAGTGTATAAACTCATGCCTTAAATTCGCACGACAACTCCCTATGTTGACATTAGCATAGTTTATTAGGAATATGTTACAGCGTTGGTTTCACAATCGACAACGAGCTGCACAGTCCTTGCGTCATCAGTTGACCGACGCATCACATCTTGGGATGCTACAACGGGTCGAGAAGTGCGGTTATATGACCGTCAATCTAGTGGACTGGAACATTTTCTCTGTCAAACGGTCCGGAAAGCAGTGGACTGTTAACTTAGCCCGGAAGACATGCACATGCAACAAATTCCAAATGGATCATTTTTCGTGTTCTCACGCACTCGCAGCGGCAAGGTACATTAACAGTATACAATTATACGCTATATTAAGCAAACATGATTGTCACTTTTTTCATTGCTTTTGCAGGGAGCGGAACTTAGATTTCACATCGCTGTGTTCGGACTACTACAAGAGACAGACACTTATTGATGCATACTCAGTTCCTATTATGCCTGTTGGCCATCCTTCTTTATGGGTAGTGCCGTCCGACATTGCTGAGCGGGTGGTTTTAAATCCAAAGACCAAGAGACAATCAGGTCGCTCGATGGAGGGTCGACATGCGTCTTCTTCTGAGAGGAAAACTACCCAATCGTGTAGAACATGTGGATATCAAGTCATAATAGCATGAGGTGTTCTAATCTGCCCTTGATTAATGAAGGTCCGAGCAGAATTGTTCCCGAGGAATACCGTCGCAAGTGTAGCGTATGTCATCAAGTTGGACATAACAAACTGACGTGTCCACACAAGGAATCTGCCGAGGAGTGTTAATTATTGTTTAATTAACTTATTGTTTAATTAACATAACAAACAGACGTGCCCACACCGAGCCGTTCATACTTATTGTTTAATTAAGTTGGGGTGTTAATTATTACTTGTGTTATTGTATGAAATGCGTGTGTTGTACTTGTAAATGCAAACACTTTAAATTTTAAACAAAAAATTTGAAATTTGAAAGTTCATTACTATAATTGTTTGTACATCGACAACTACAACATCTAATGGGGCTTGGAGTTACAAAAAATCTCCACAGCCATCTTCTCCTGTATGGTGCACATATCTTCTTCTGACCAGTCGAACGTCTTCCTGTTCGCCAGTACGTACTCCATCAATCTCAAGGTATGAGCACCATAGTTACCCCTACGACTCAGCACATGAACAACCGTTACAATTGAAGTTTAATAAAACAAACTTACAGTTTAAATGATATTCATACAGTCATACCCTCTGGTCTGTTGGGGCACATGTGTTATAGACACCATGCTTACCCCAAGGGGCCTATTCCGCTTCTCGTACTTCGCCTCGCCCGTTGGTCTGGCATTGTGAAACCCCACATAATGCAACATCGAGGGTAGAAACCACCGCAATGGAGCGACCTGCTCTTTCCTGATCTGTAGGGGGACTTTCTGTCTGAACGGGTCTAGCAGGTGGATCTTCCCGACAGTAAGGTCAACGCTGGTCACGAGCCAATGCTGGCCACCAATGTTGCACGGAATAAGGACTTGTACCAAGTGTTCAAGATATTGTTATGGTCAAAATAAGAATTTTTAATTAAACACATTGAAACCATGGGAGGGTGTACGGGGAGAGTCTCGATCATGGGAGGGTGGACCATCCCTGCCAGACAGTGATGTCGAACCCCACCGCCCCCGGAGAAAGTCCATCACCTCCCTATGCTGCCTATCCCGTTCCCGATCACTCTTCTGGATATCCTCCCGTAACGCAGCGACTGCATCCATCACATCTTGGAATTTTTGTTCCAAACGGTCCTGAAACAAAATCATTATTGTCAGTACTAAAACCCAACACTTGTTTCAACATAAATAATGCATTACACCATTTTTGACATACCTGGCGATGCCCACCAACGTCTTCTCGTGAATGTACTCCACCGGGCATCGCAAATCGAACCTGTCTGCGCCTAAGAGGACTCCCAGCGACAAACTCCAGGTCCGAACCCTCCGTATCCGGCATGTGCCTGAGGGGACTCCCACTGGGGAACTCCTGGTCGGAACCCTCCGTATGACTGGGTCCGGCAGTCATATGATGTAAGGGATTCGGTACCGAGTCGTCGTGTCCATCGGCAACCATATATAGACTGCCTCCCTCATTTATGCCCTCGTAGTACCGTGCAACCCTCTCAGCTGCTGTCGGCACCAGTGCAGTCCTCGCAAACATCTGAAATCGTTGTTAGACCATTGTATTTGTATAATCGTAATATGTAAACATTTTAACAGAATAGATCCTAACCCTGGCTAAGAAATTTTTTTTGTCTAGCTTGTCCGACCTTGGTTGCTTTTGCAACTGCCATTTCAGCATACTGGGGGACAACTCAATCTGCCTACGAGTCCCAAATCGGGTCCCAAGCTCGGGGATAACCTCATACGCAAATACCTATGTAAAAGAACAAGTTATTCAGAATCCAATCATTTATTCCGTAACTCATGTAAAAAAATATTCAGGTTTTCAAACGATACAAATTCTAAATTCTCACCAACAGTGCGTGAGCTAGACCGTAAATGTTGTACGACTCCACCGTGTGAACGTCAGCGCCCTTTTCTTGCTGTCGTCTCTCATACCGCACACGTCGACCGTTTAAGGCATTCTTGAATCCAATAATGGACTGCCTATACACGTGGGCACCCTACGGGAATGCATCAAAAGCGTCCAAGTCCTCGACTAGCTGGATCTGCCATAATGGAACTTTATCTCTCTCGTCCAAGCCCATCAATATCCAGTTTAGCATATAAAGGAGGCACAGCTTCACAGCATCGTACTGCTCCTCAAATACACCGATCAGTAGAACAGCTCTCAGCTGTTCATAATCCACCTCAGCTACACCATGGAAATACCGTTGGTGTATCCCGTTCTGAACCATCTCATACCTCGTCGTGTCGGGAATCACTCCAAACTTCAATCCGGTGATCAGACAGAATTAAACCTTGGAGAACCGGACCGAACGAGGACCTTACATAAATCTCATCTCATCCTGCTGCCCATCGTGATGTAGCTCGCGCAATAGCAGTCGATGGACTACGCTACCCGAAAACTTCATCCCCCGATCCATCCTAAGGAAATGACCAAAACAAGACTCTGTATACCGACGTCGGTCTTCGACCTTGAATTGTTCTGGTTTACTGTCCAGTGCGACGTCGATATCTTTAAGGTCGCTGAAATGGTCATGCCGAGTGATTTTTCCATCGTACCATTCATCCTCTGGAGTTTTAAGCAAATCCTTTAGTTCACTACCCATCTGCATTTTCACAGAAAGAATCCATCAGTAAACTGTAAAAGGCTTGGACATAATAATATAAAATAGCAGGGAAGCAGTTTCAAAAAGCTCGGACTCATATTGAAAAAGCTCGGACAGTGTGAAAAAAGCTCGGACACAGTTTGAAAATGATCGGACTCATATAAAAAAAGCTCGGGCACAGTTTGAAAAAGCTCGGACACATGTTGAAAATGCTCGGACTGTTGAAAAAGCTCGGACTCAGTTTTAAAAAGCTCGGACTGTCTAAAAAAGCTCAGCAACTGTTTGAAAAAGCTCGGACAGTTTAAAAAAGCTCGGACACTGTTTCAAAAAGCTAGGAAACTTTTGTTAAAAAGCTCGGGCACTGTTTGAAAAAGCTCGGGCACAGTTTGAAAAAGCTCGGACAAATGTTGAAAATGCTCGGACTGTTGAAAAAGCTCGGACTCAGTTTTAAAAAGCTCGGATTGTCTAAAAAAGCTCGGCAACTGTTTGAAAAAGCTCGGCCAGTTTAAAAAAGCTCGGACACTGTTTCAAAAAGCTCGGCAACTGTTTAAAAAAGCTCGGACACTGTTTAAAAAAGCTCGGACTGTTTAAAATATCTCGGACACTGTTTCAAAATGCTCGGAAACTGTTTTAAAAAGCTCGGCCACATTTTAAAATAGCTCGGGAACAGTTTCAAAAAGCTCGGGCATTTTAAAAAAGCTCGGACTCATTTCTAAAACGCTCGGATACCCAGAAAAAGCTAGAAACCAGTTTGAAAAAGCTCGAAAACCCAGAAAAAGCTCGGAAAACGTTTTAAAAAGCTCGGAAAAAGCTCTAAAAAGGCTCGAAAAAAGCTCGAAAAAACTTGAAAAAAGCTCGGAATCACCTTGAAAAAGCTCGGGAACCCAAATCTTCAACGGATTTATTGTTGGAACCTAGGGTTACAGATTGCGCAGCGGAAGGTTTTAAAATTTTTTATGCAATCATTAAACTAACCCATTTGTACAGTAATAATCAAATGAAATAATAAAGTGAAGATTCATACCTACGTAGGAGGCTCCTTCACTTTGATACGAACTGCTCCTGATTTGAACCACGTGATCTTCCTCGCTATCTCCCGGAACTGGTAATAGCGTGTGGGCGTGTCACGATATTCAGGACCTGTATAGAGGAAGAAGAGAAGAATACACATGCAAAAACAAAAAAATAGAAGTGTAGCACTTGTGGTCTCACCACACACTAACTTTTTTCTTTCTTTTTGTTTGCTTTTCAATTTTGCTGTGCACGACCACTTTTCTCTTCTCTTTTCAATTGCTGTGTCTGTTTCTTATTCGGTTTTACTTTTGCTTTGTTTTAATTGAAAATATATATATCTCATATATATTCAAACAAAACCGAAAATCAAATTTGATTTTTAAAAATTTTACAAAGATATCTCATATCTTTTTAAAAATAATTAAATATTTATTTTTGAATTCAAACATTTTAAATTCAATTTCAAATATTTAATTTAAAATAAAATAATCATATTATCTTATTTTATTCAAAATCAAATATCAACTAACACCCTCAATTTAGTGATTAACAACATAATTAAATAATCTTATTATTTAATTTATTTAATCACCATTATTCATTAATTAAATAATCCCATTATTCAATTAATTCCCGAATAAATACATGTCACTTTCGTAACACAATTAATTGGACAATCCAATTAATTAACCGTGACCCTTGTTACCTAAATCGATCGGGCTAGCAAGGGGACCTAATGGACCCACATTATTTTGAGCTCCAATAATCCTTAGAAATTATTAATTAAACTCTTTAATTAATATTTCATGATTATTAACTTCGGTGTTATTCCACTAAAAACCCGAAGCTGCACTCTCTCAACTGTAGACGTTTTTACACAAACCAATAACCCTCGGTGTCCATCGATATAGCTATTACATATGGTATAATCCTCCACAAGTAGTTCATAATTAGAGCTGGGTCATAATGTCCGTTATACCTCTCTAATCATATCTTTCCATTAAGTACCATCGATTCTCTAATGAAAAATAAATCCTACATTCCTTACGGAATTAGGAGAGCGCTCATATTGTTCAAGCCCTGAATCAACCCTTAAGGGAACTACCATCTACTTCTTATAAGAAGGAGTGGATTCCACTATTGTGTACAAACCTTTCCAGCCACAAGCCAAACCGCGATCCCAACATACGGAGTATATTGATCGGGAATGCAACTGCGACCTCACCCATGGTATATCAAAGACCACGATCTAACCTGAAGGAGTCAATAAGACACTCAGGATTAAGATCACCCACATATAGCCATCATTAGTTGATATATATGAATCTCATCGTTAAACGGATCTTAGTGAGAGATTCATATAGATCATGGCCCAGTCCTATATGATCACATCATATAAGGTGCCTCCATTCTCATATCTACATATGAATGATCCAGGATAGGATCACTGTACACTACGAAATGGACCGCAGCTGTAGATTAACCACAAATAAAGTACCCAGCTTTATTTGCTATCTATGGACTCTTTAGATTGCTCGTTTCAAACTGAATCCATATATATATGACACTCATATACTCAGTTCGAAATTACATCCGGCAATTTTGGATGTTAAGTGCACATGTTATATAAAGTATGACACAAAATGAATGAATATACTACTTCTTTTATTTATGTTCAAATTATATTTACATATTACAAGCTTTAGGGTAAAAACCCCAACAATCTCCCACTTGCACTAAAGCATGTGAGTCATGTCTCGTAACCTAGACCTTCTAGGTGACCTTCAAACACTTTAGCCGATAAGGTCTTCGTAAATGGATCAGCGTGATTGTCTTGTGAGGATATCTTGGTGACGATCACATCTCCTCTCTGCACTATCTCTCTAATGAGATGATACTTTCTCTCTATATGCTTCCCTCTCTTGTGGCTTCTTGGTTCTTTAGAATTAGCCACAGCACCACTGTTATCACAATAAAGTGTGATGGGCTTATCCAGATCTGGAACAACTTCCAGATCACTCAAGAACTTACGGAGCCAAACAGCCTCTTTAGCAGCTTTACAAGCGGCTATATATTCGGCTTCCATGGTAGAGTCAGCAATGCAAGATTGCTTTATACTTCTCCACACAATGGCTCCACCACCTAGGGTGAATACTGATCCAGACGTGGATTTTCTAGAATCCCTGTCTGACTGAAAATCAGAATATGTGTATCCTAACGGGATCAAATCCTGTCCGGAATACACTAGCATATAGTTTCTCGTTCTCCGAAGATACTTGAGAATAGTCTTGACAGCCACCCAATGATCTAATCCTGGGTTGGACTGGTACCTGCTGACTACTCCCACTGCATAGCAGATGTTCGGTCTTATGCATAACATAGCATACATGAGACTACCTACTGCTGATGCATATGGTACACGTCTCATATCCTCAACTTCCTGAGGTGTCTTAGGACACTGTTCCTTAGACAAGTGAACCCCATGTCTAGAAGGTAAATTACCTTCCTTGGAGTTCTGCATCGAAAATCGCATAAGAATCTTGTCGATATATGATGCCTGAGACAATGCTATGAGTTTGTTCTTACCATCCCTTATAAGTTGGATCCCTAGAACATAACTCGCCTCTCCCAAATCTTTCATTTGGAATTGGCTAGCCAGCCAACCTTTTACATCAGACAACACTCCTATATCATTCCCAATGAGTAGGATGTCATCTACGTATAGGACCAAGAAAACTACTTTCTTGTCAATGATGCGCTTGTAGACACAAGGCTCATCAACGTTTTGCTCGAAGCCATAGGTTTTGATCACATCATCAAACCTTATGTTCCAAGATCTAGATGCTTGCCTAAGTCCATAAATGGACCTTTGCAACTTGCAAACCTTTTGCTCTTGATCTGGAGACACAAATCCCTCTGGTTGCATCATGTATATGCTTTCATCAAGATTGCCATTCAGGAATGCAGTCTTGACGTCCATTTGCCAAATTTCATAATCTAAATAGGCTACAATGGATAAGAGAATCCGAATAGACTTAAACATGGCTACTGGCGAGAAGGTCTCTTCATAATCGACCCCCTCTTTCTGGGTATAACCCTTGGCCACTAGCCTTGCCTTGAAGGTCTCTACCTTCCCGTCTACTCCTCTCTTCCTCTTATAGATCCACTTACATCCTATGGGTTTTACCCCATTCGGTAAGTCTACAAGTTCCCAGACTGAGTTAGAGTACATAGACTCCATCTCGAGATTCATGGCTTTTAGCCATTCCTCTTTATCAGGATCTTCCATTGCATTCTTAAATGTCAATGGATCATCCACACTATCAGCAGAGACAAGATCTTGTCCCTCACTTACACCCAAATAGCGTTCAGGCTGTCTCACAACCCTCTCACTACGTCTATGTGGTAGTGTATCCTGACTAGGAATTATCTGACTTTCAGATGTTAATGGATTAACAACTCTAGTTGACTGAGTACTGGTCTCACCAGGCTCCAACTCATTTAATATAATTTTAGAATGAGGTTTATGATCACTTATATAGTTATCCTCAATAAACGTTGCATTTGTCGATACAAATACTTTGTTATCTTCAGGACTATAGAAGTATCCACCTCTGGTCTCCTTGGAGTATCCTACAAACAAGCAGACCACAGACTTGGGATCTAGCTTTCTAGTTCTATTCTTCAGCACGTGTGCTGGACACCCCCATATGCGAAAATGTCGTAAACTAGTTTTACGACCATTCCACAACTCTAGGGGAGTTTCAGGAACAGATTTGGATGGCACTACATTCAAAATGCATGCCGCTGTTTGTAACGCATATCCCCAAAAGAAATTTGGTAATGATGAGAAACTAATCATAGATCTCACCATTTCCATTAGGGTTCTATTTCTCCTCTCCGCGACACCATTCTGCTGAGGTGTACCAGAAGCTGTGAGTTGGGACACTATCCCATACTCGACCATAAAGTCTTCAAACTCTTGGTCAAGGTACTCACCTCCACGATCTGATCGTAGAGACTTGATAGTCTTTCCTAACTGGTTCTCAACTTCAGCTCGGAATTCTTTGAACTTTTCAAATGTTTCCGACTTCCGTTGCATTAGGTAGACATATCTGTATCTCGAGTAGTCATCTATAAAGGTGACATAATACTCATAACCACTCCTTGCTTTAACATTCATTGCTCCACAGACGTCTGAATGTATAAGCTCTAGTGGTTGTTTAGCTCTAAGCCCTTTTCCAGTAAAAGGTCTCTTAGTCATCTTACCTTACAGACAAGATTCACAGACAGGTAAGGTTCCAACCTTTAACTCATTTAAAGATCCGGTTTTTACTAGTCTGTTTATCCGGTCAAGGTTAATATGTCCAAGCCTTAGATGCCAGAGATACGTTTTGTTTTCTGGAGAAATCTTATGTCGTTTAGTTTTTGGTTTTTCAACTTTAAACATTTCAGTGTTGAGCAGTGTTGTATGCATTAACGGTCTTAACACATACAAATTGTTTTCATTAATTCCTGAACAAATATTCAGACCATTCTTTGTAATAATAACTTATTTATTATCAAAAGAAACAGAATATAATTGTTCTAACAACTTAGAAACGAAAATTAAATTCCGTGTAAATCCAGGAATAAAAAATACATTGTCCAACAAAATAAAATTATTATTACAAAAACGCAATCTAATTACGCCCACAGCTCGTGCCGACACGACATCCCCTGACCCCACTCGCATCGAGAAGGCTCCCTCCTCAAGCTGTGTCCAAGAATCAGTCCACTGCAAAGAAGAACAAACATGGTTAGTGACCCCTGAATCAACTATCCAGGGTGAAGAATCATCTTCAACTAAACATGACTCAAGAACAAGTAAATCATATTTACCTTTCGCTTTCTTCTTCTTGGCTACCTCCTCCAGATACTGAGGACAATTCCTCTTCCAGTGTCCGACCTTGTCGCAATGGAAACATTTTCCTTTGCTTTTGTCGATGGAGGCGCCTTTCTTTTTGCTTTGGGCTTTCTTGGGTTAGGGCTTACCCTTCGCCTTCCCAGCAAACCTCTTCCTCTTGTTATTATTGGAGGAAGATGGTTCGGCAACATTTGCCTCACCGGTCTTACTTTTGCTGTCCTTGGTCATGGACTCAAAAGTAGCGAGCTCATTGAGCAACTGTGTGAGACTAAACCTTAACTTGTTCATCCCGTAGTTGTTCTTAAACTGATCGAAACTCTTCGGAAGAGTCGTCAGTATGATGCTCACTTGACTGGGTTCGTCAATGACCCCGCCATTGACTTCTACCGTGTTGAAGTAGGACATCATGCTCAGGACATGTTCCCGAACTGATGTTCCTTCCTTCATACGAGCAAGCATAGCGGAACGAACAGCTTCGTGTCGCTTTTGCTCGGAGGGCTGCCCGAACATAGCTTGCAATGACTCCATAATTTCGAATGCTGTAGTCATTGCTTCGTGCTTTGTGACAAGCACGTCTGTCATAGAAGCTAACAGATATGTTTGGGCCTTCTCATCAGATGAGACCCATCGCTGGTATGCCTCACGAACAGTTCGTGTGGCATTGGCAGTAGGCCCCGGAGGACATTCCTCCGTAAGCACAAACTTGAGGTCTTTGGTGACCAGTATTGCATTAATGTTAAGTTTCCATTTTGTGTAGTTATCACCAGTTAATTTATCGTTTGCAAGTATTTGTAATAGTGCAGATGACATGGCTGAAAAAACATAAATTAAAGATTCATTCAGTCATACATTCTAAACATGTGCTAATGTTCGGCATAAAGTTAAACATGATGCATGAAAATGTTTAATGAACAAGAACAACCTTAAAAACAATGTTTCTATGCCACGACAATCCAACATACCACAAGCAAGTGCCGCCTTAGGGTCGGTCAAATTCTTGCATGTTGGATCGAGACCTTCTCAGTCAAAGGATATACCGGAATAACTCTTATGCCAATATCATTCAACCATCGTTTATTAGGTCAGGTTTTTAATTAACCAATTTAATTAAAACCTTGTGAGTGTAACCCATCATTTCAGATCTTAAGAGCTTAACTCGAGAATTGCCGCCTTAGGGTCGGTCAATCCCGAAATCCCCTCCGAAATCCTATCTGTTAGGAAGTCAACCTTGGTATTGATTCTTATGGAAACCCTCCTTAGGGAGGACGAAAACAAAGCCGTCACGAGGCCCCACTCGAATCTCACGGTGTTGAACTAATGATGGAGACCGCGGGATATAATGTCATATATCCCTCTCCCACTCACTATTTTATGTTAAGGGTTTTCTATTAATATTAATGCACCTAGATTAAACTAGATTAAACGGCTAATTTTAATCTAAGCGTCAGTGCATTAATCACAAATTATTAGAATCCTATTCCAATAATTAATAAACTAAATTGATTTTAACACTTAAACAATCTAGTTCATTAGTGATAATTCAAATCTATGTAAACGGTTTACTAAGACTAGAATTATTATTAAATGTGTATTTACCAAGTTTTAACTATTAAAACTAAACACATTAATAGGTCCAATTATTATTAGGAGCTTAATCAAATTAATCCTAATATATTTATTAAGGACCCTACTAATCTAAGTATTTAAACTCTTTAATAAAAAGATTAGTAATTAATGAGATATACCAAGTTTTTACTCCTAAAAACTAATCCCATTAAAAATAGCCAATTATGTGAATAACCCATTTTAATCAAATTAAAAAATAAACACATAATATAGATGGCTATAATGCATGTATGATATATCAACATATATATATATATATATATATGTGTAGGCACAACTAATTTAAATGACATGTATATGCATGACAATGCTTAATCATCAAATAATTAAAACACACATGAGTTGACCGAGTGTTATGGATTATTTAACCTAAAAATTGGAATCTAATTACAAAAAATATTCCCAAGGCATCCCTTGGTCTTCTTGTAATTTCCAAGACTTCCAATCTGTTCATGTCAGGTGCGCTGGTAGCATGCTGTGGGTAGGCATCGCTGGTCTGGATGCAGCGCATGTTGCGCACTGGTAGGCTGCGCTGGTCGCGCGCTGGTAGGTTGTGCGCAGGTGGGTTGTGCTCTGGTGGTAGGCGTGTGCTTGAGTGCGCTGGTGGGTAGTTGTGCGCTGCAGCCGCGTGATGGTAGGCACTGCAGTGGGAAGGTAGGCAGCGCTGGAAGGCACCACTGGCCTGTGATGCGCGCTAGTGTGCACTGGTCTACCAGGTCTTCTTGCATTTACAATTTGTTTTTTTTTTTAATAATACAACAGTAAAATAATAAAAATATATAACAATATTATACAACCCAGAAACACTCTAAATCCACAACACCATAAAAAATTACGATCAACCATGTTTTTTAAATTAAACAATTTAATAAAAAAACATCATACACTCATCAAAAAAAAAATATGTGCCTACACATTCATACATTTCAGGAGTAATCGAATTCGATTATACTGTACAAAAATTGGCTCTGATTACCAATTGTTGGAACCTAGGGTTACAGATTGCGCAGCGGAAGGTTTTAAAATTTTTTATGCAATCATTAAACTAACCCATTTGTACAGTAATAATCAAATGAAATAATAAAGTGAAGATTCATACCTACGTAGGAGGCTCCTTCACTTTGATACGAACTGCTCATGATTTGAACCACGTGATCTTCCTCACTATCTCCCGGAACTGGTAACAGCGTGTGGGTGCGTCACGATATTCAGGACCTGTATAGAGGAAGAAGAGAAGAATACACATGCAAAAACAAAAAACTAGAAGTGTAGCACTTGTGGTCTCACCACACTACTAACTTTTTTCTTTCTTTTTGTTTGCTTTTCAATTTTGCTGTGCACGACCACTTTTCTCTTCTCTTTTCAATTGCTGTGTCTGTTTCTTATTCGGTTTTACTTTTGCTTTGTTTTAATTGAAAATATATATCTCATATATATTCAAACAAAACCGAAAATCAAATTTGATTTTTAAAAATTTTACAAAGATATCTCATATCTTTTTAAAAATAATTAAATATTTATTTTTGAATTCAAACATTTTAAATTCAATTTCAAATATTTAATTTAAAATAAAATAATCATATTATCTTATTTTATTCAAAATCAAATATCAACTAACACCCTCAATTTAGTGATTAACAACATAATTAAATAATCTTATTATTTAATTTATTTAATCACCATTATTCATTAATTAAATAATCTCATTATTCAATTAATTCCCGAATAAATACGTGTCACTTTCGTAACACAATTAATTGGACAATCCAATTAATTAACCGTGACCCTTGTTACCTAAATCGATCGGGCTAGCAAGGGGACCTAATGGACCCACAATATTTTGAGCTCCAATAATCCTTAGAAATTATTAATTAAACTCTTTAATTAATATTTCATGATTATTAACTTCGGTGTTATTCCACTAAAAACCCGAAGCTGCACTCTCTCAACTGTAGACGTTTTTACACAAACCAATAACCCTCGGTGTCCATCGATATAGCTATTACATATGGTATAATCCTCCACAAGTAGTTCATAATTAGAGCTGGGTCATAATGTCTGTTATACCCCTCTAATCATATCTTTCCATTAAGTACCATTGATTCTCTAATGAACAATAAATCCTACATTCCTTACGGAATTAGGAGAGCGCTCATACTGTTCAAGCCCCGAATCAACCCTTAAGGGAACTACCATCTACTTCTCATAAGAAGGAGTGGATTCCACTATTGTATACAAACCATCCCAGCCACAAGCCAAACCGCGATCCCAACATACGGAGTATATTGATCGGGAATGCATCTCCGACCTCACCCATGGTATATCAAAGACCACGATCTAACCTAAAGGAGTCGATAAGACACTCAGGATTAAGATCACCCACATATAGCCATCATTAGTTGATATATATGAATCTCATCGTTAAACGGATCTTAGTGAGAGATTCATATAGATCATGGCCCAGTCCTATATGATCACATCATACAAGGTGCCTCCATTCTCATATCTACATATGAATGATCCAGGATAGGATCACCGTACACTACGAAGTGGACCGCAGCTGTAGATTAACCACAAATAAAGTACCCAGCTTTATTTGCTATCTACGGACTCTTTAGATTGCTTGTTTCAAACTGAATCCATCTATATATGACACTCATATACTCAGTTCGAAATTACATCCGGCAATTTTGGATGTTAAGTGCACATGTTATATAAAGTATGACACAAAATGAATGAATATACTACTTCTTTTTTTTATGTTCAAATTATATTTACATATTACAAGCTTTAGGGCAAAAACCCCAACATTTACAAACCCTAACCTAACCCACAACCATTCTCAGATCAACAAACAAACCTAATCTACAAGTTTAATCAACAACCAACATCAAACATGAACTTATTAAAAACAAAATCAACAACATAATCTGACTCAACTTACCGTCGATTGAAGATGCTCTCGTCTGAACACCCGAAAAAACACTGTTGTCCTACCGCCGGTTACTTCGACGTCTTTGTCAGACGGAAACCCACTGATCTTCCAACGCCGGTTACTTTTTCCAAGAGATGTTTTCTCTCTCTGGTTTTTCTCACTAGGTTTGAAAACGATAAAACTCACTTGGAAGGGGTATTTTTGTCTGGACACCTATGTTGGTGCCTTTTAAACATGAATTAGTAATGTGGTGATATTTGCACAACACCCACCCCAAATAGTGCTATTTATTTTTTAAGCCCATTTTTGGTGCGGTACGAACTATTTTTAAATGTTTGAATTAAGTATATTAATATCAAAAAAGAATAAAGTATATTAAATAAATTAAATTATATAATATTACAGAAATAATTTAATTAAAAAAAAAACAGCTGGAACAAAAGTTGTCCGAGCTGTTGTGGTAGGACTAAATAGTCCAGCCACAATGGGATAACAAATTTATTCAGGATTGGAGAAATCCAATATCGTATACACCACAAACATGACATTCAATCCTAGCCCAATCTCATGTAACAAACGCATGATAAAAGAATAATCTTTTATCACTAGGTACAAAATGATTAATACAATGTGCTTACATGAGTAGTGATATACAAAGCTTAATTGTTTTTTGCTTAAAACTTTTATCCCAATCAATGTGAATGTCGCTTATATTTGTTATATATATTATGAGATGAGATGATGTTTTTGATTAGGAATAGTTAATTACTACATAAATTGAGATGGAATTTTGGACAAAAACATTTTATCTAAAAAAAGGAAAAAATTCAAAACTAGCCGTTAGAAACATGAGGTAATTGTTTTAACCACGTTTGAAAATCTAACGGTTTATAACCTTGTTTTTATGATATTACCATAATGCCCTTATTTAAAAAGAAAATGTCAAAATAAAAAAAACATCTCGGCCTCTCTTCTTGTTCGACCATAAACCAGGAAGAGAGAGAGAGAGAGAGAGAGAGAGAGAGAGAGAGAGAGAGAGAGAGATCACCGTTGTCGTGGAGAAACCACCGCGAAGAGGAGAAAAAAACGGTGCACATGGTGGAGACGACGACGGACCCTCCAGTGATAGGAGTCCGTCGAAGCCCATTTTCTACAAGAGAACTTTGTTTTCAAAGCAATAAAAAACTGAGATTTGGTTGTTTGATTTTGGTCATGATTCTTTTTTTTTATATGATTTGATGTTAGAATGTTGGTTAGGGTTGGTTGAATTGATTTGAGGATGATTTTAGGGATTAGAAGCTGATGAAATGTGCAATAAGTTGTTCATAGGAAAGAAAATTTGAAAAGACGTGAAACCTGGGTATTTCCCTTTAAAAACATGAAACCTTGGTCGTAAATGTTGAAAACGTTAAACCTGGCTTGAAAACGTGAAACCTTCATTGGAAACATAAAAAAAAAACTTGAAACCTTCAGGGAAGAAGTAAAAAAACGTGAAACATTCATTTTTTTTAAACATTTTTTTGTAAAAAAAATTTGAACCCAATCATTTTGAGCTAAAAAACTTGAAATAAGGTTTCACGTTTTCTAAGCTAAGAAACCTTCTTATGGAAAAAAAATCTATGGTTTCACGTATTTTTGGGAAAAGTATAAGGTTTCACATATTTTTGGAAAAATATAAGGATTCACGTTTTCTGCCAGGGTTTCATGTTTTTGTTTTGAAACCTTCTGGAAATTTTGAAATCTTCGAAAAATCGACGAATCTTGGTAAAGGGTTTAAAAATTTAATAGCACTCTTTAAAGAGTGAGTTTTAAGACTATCACCAAATCAATAACCTAAGTTTTAATAGCACTTAAAGTGTGGATCTGACAAAAATACCCTTAAAACACACAAAAAAAATAAGTCTCGCGGTTTTTTTTCTTCTAAGACTTATTTTGGTATTTTCGAGACTTATTTTTGTGTTTTCGAGATTTTTTGGAAGTTTCAAGACTTTTCCGAGACCTTTTGGTACAAGAAAATTCAACTTGAAACGAGTGTCAAAATTAAGTTATTAATCTAGTGATACTCTCAAAATTCAACATGAAAAGAGTGTAATTTCCTACCATTTCCTCTCTTGTCAAATACAATCCAAAATTATGGCAATAACAAAAAACCCATGAAACTACCCTAATGTGTCTAAATGGGGGGGGGGGGGGGGGGGGTAATGGGTTGCTAATGGATTAATTATCAAGTTTTTCGATTAGTCAAGATTAATCACAAAAACCAATTCAAATGTAGCCACAAGACTTGGACTCTAATGAACAGTATTAACTCTAAGTGAACATGTAAAAATATCCTGTATGCAATAAAGTGTAAGACAACACACAATATGCTTAACTAGAAAGATAGAAATGCAATCTAACAATCCTAGTTATTAAAGATGCCTAAATATATATACAAGTAGGCTTAGCTAGATGAAGAAAATGTAATCTAACATGCTAGCTATTAATCAACCCCAATCAATCATCTTGACTTCAAAGTATACGCATTAAGGATGAAGTCTTTGTAAACAAAATGCAGTAAATGAAGTAGAATATTTGTTCTAACTTATCAAGTGATGAAACCTATGAAACTATGCTCTAATGATGCTTTAAGATGTCAAATGCACATGGATTTTAGTGTTGGAGAGTTAAAAAGACAATCTTAGTGATTTCTCTCTCCAGGAACTCTATTCTCTCACTAAGGAGTTTGAAATCTAGAGTTTACAATGAATAAGGAAGTGTCATGGGCTATACAAAGAGTCATCTCAAAACTACATTGTTTTGAAAAGGAACAGATTGTCGCGGTCCCGTTTTAACGGTTGACCATGACGACAAACAGCCGAAAAGTCGGGTCCCTTTTTCATGGTGGTCCATGATGACACATGGACCTCAAAAACCACTGGACAAAAACTTCATGCCAATGTCGTGGCTCTCCATGATGACACAATGACAGTGAAAAACACCGGAGGGTTTTTCGCGGCCATTTTTTTCGGTGGTCCAAGACAGCACTTGGACCGTAAAATCTTCTAGAAGGAATGTCGCACCCATTTGTCGTGGTGGTATAAGACGACACTTGAACCTCGAAAACCACTGGAAGGTTTTTTACGGTTCACTTAGACGTCCCCAAGACCACGACAATGAGAAGAAAGAGACTTTCTCATACGGTCTAACACACTAACCTATATGTAACATGTGCAAGTGTGTGAATCGGTGAAATGCACACAAAAACGATAAATGAACATAAATTAATGTCATGAGTATGTGTGTGCATCTAATCTCTTCAAGAGTACAAGTCAAGTGTTATACCTTTGTAGCTCTTCGCTCTTGAAGCGTTGGGGATGTCGGAGGGTGCTTTGATCACGATCAAGTCCAATCACCTAAATCATATAACATTAACCCCATTAATGTTTTGTCACAGAAATAAGCCAATCATAAATATGTAGAACTTACAATTTTCCGCTTTGACTTTTTCATGACAAAATCAATCCTCACAAAAAAAAGGTGGAAAAGAAACTATTGGCAACACTGTTCTTACTACATTACAAAGAGATATATAGTTAATAAATCTTCAATGTCTTCAATCTCTTGTAGTAAAACACACATGTGAGACACAAATAGCAAACAACTTTTCTAAGACAACAAGCACATGTGAGTTATCAAAGAAACAATGCAATTCAAGGTATACATGCTCTAAATGGGTTACTCTCTCTCAAAAATAGCTAACCCTCTTAAATGCACAAGAGCATCAAATATAAATACTCAATACTCCCCATAAATTTCTCAAGACTTCTCCTACATTTTATCATGAGATAGACAAAGGAGCTCCCCCTTTCAGGTTGCTCTGGCTAAGAAAGCTATTTGCAAGCCACGATGCATAATCATATAAACACACTTTATACAGCTTAAGTAATTGAGAGAGATTCAAGAAGATTTTATATAGAAAAGGTGTGTGTGTGTGTGTGTGTGTGTGTGTGTGTGTGTGTGTGTGTGTAAAAGTTGCTAGGCATATAATGCAAGCACTATCAAGCTCATGCATTAGAATCATTCAAAGCAACAATCAAAAGGATTTCCAAATGAAGTCAAACAATTTAAAACCCTTTTGTTATGATTATAAGATATACATCCATGCATTTGTGTGCAAAGTAAACTAATCACATCATCCTCATATATATATCATCTTTATACATTGTAAGACACATCATCATTCGACAAAATTGAGGTCTTATTTAGCAATGCTCCACAACACATCAACAACAACAATTATCCAACCGATTATGTTTTTCTCCTTCAAACCTAAAATGCTTGTATTTTTGTTTTTCATGCATAAATGATTCTCTTGATGGCTTATACTTGATTTCAAATGAGTAGCCTTTTCCTACATTGGGTGGCTGCACTTCATGTTGCCTATAACCCTTTTCAAGAGAGATCTTAAGAATGCATGTCATAAGAATCATGAACTTGGAGAAACATTTGAGGTCAATCAAATGTACTATCGAGAAGAATATTCCTCAAAGAGATAAGCATACTCAAGCAAGCAAAGAAATCATGCATTTACATTCTAAGCAACCGTGCATGAAGTTATCAAAAACATTATTCAATCATTATTTAATTGAAAATACATAAAGTGTGACTAATACAACCTAGATGAGGGGTGAATAGGTTTTAACGACAAACAATTACCAATTTTCGATTAATCAATATTATCAAATCATCCAATAATAACAAGCAAGCAATCAACCATATACTAATGCGGAAAACAATACAAACACACTGATTGATTTACGTGAGAAACCCTCCAACTGGGTAAAACTCATGGGCTATCCATCTAGCAACTTAAGGTCCTCAAATCCACTATTGAATGAAAGTTTGCAACCTAGGTTGACCTTTAATCAAACCATCCTTGGTCACTAACACATTTCATTCTACCTGTAGACCTTTAATAGTGATTCTAGACAAATTGCTTATGCATTAATACTCTTAGGTTGCGTTTGGTACACGGGATAGGATTGGACTATTTTTAAGAGATGGGATAGGATAGGATAGGATATGATAAGATTGGATTAGTTTTAATGTTATCAAGTAACGGAGGATTCCTAGCGAGCTTGAACGTTCTGTTTCACGGGAAACTGGGAGCGGTGGCAAGTTTTGAAGCTTGGTAGGCCATGGAATTTGGAGAGCTTGGTGGAGAGGAAGAAGTGTGCATGAGAGGCCGAAAACGGTGGCAAACAGATCAGATAAAGGTCTGCCGTCGTTCTAGGCAGGAAAAGGCAGGAAATGAGGCCAGAAAAGCTATCGGAACACCGAGTCTGAAGTTGGGTTGCTCGTCGGTTCGGGGGCAAAACACGTAGATCTGCTTGACCCGGCTGGAGGTTGAAGATGATGACGTCACGGGGTGCACTTAGTAGTGGGCTGAGGTGCGCAAAGTGGCTAGGTCTCATCTAATGTCTTCGCGGATCAGGGTCGGGTCGGAGCTGAGGCCCAAACGTGAAACGCACCATTTCATTAAATGACGTGGCAGTGTTCTGTGCATTGGCTAGGTAATTACCTTTTGCTCCCCTCAACTCTTCCTAAACACAGAATGTTCAATATATTCTCCATATTTTTATTTTGACCCCTAATTCTCCATAATGACACAATTGCCCTTGAATTTCCCTATTTCCTTCACTTTAGGTACTAACACCTTCTTTGTGGGATATTTACAAGCATATGGCTAAAAATACAAAAGTGCTCAGAAACAAATACAAAAGATAGGAAAAGGGAGCGCTAAATGTGAATATTTATAGCGCGATCAAACCCCTAAACCTAACTTTTGCCCGTCCTCAAGCAAAACTAAAAACGAAAGACAAACAGATAAACAAGTAAACACTAAAGCATAAATAACATAAACAAGTTGAGGCAGGCTTTCTACTCGGGATCGCATCCATAAATATGACCCAAGGGCTGTTACTACTTATGTTCTTTGCAACTCTCATCTTGAGTCTCATGCCCACCTATGTTTTGAGTGTTTATTCAGTAGAGCTATTTGGACTCAGCTTTTGAACATTGAGGGTTCTCCTTGGAATGGCCTTTATTGGAATACTTTCATTGATTGGAAGTCCACCCATTGAAGAGGGAACTCTCCTACTATTGTTGCTAACAAGCTTTGTCTCGGGGTTGCGCTTTATCATATTTGGAGAGTGCAAAACTGTTGCATTTTAGAAGGCACTCAAAAGACTACTTCGGTTGTTGCTCGGTCCATTATTGACACCATTCACTACCGGCTCTCCTCTATCAATTTAAAGGATCAACCTATTATCGCCTTGAATTGGAATATCAACTCTAGTTGATTTAGCTTTGTCTAGTTCTTGTTTCTTGTCTTGCTCATTTGTTTAAGTTGTTTTGAACCTTTGTTTAGCTCTTGCTTTGCTTCCTGTGGTATGCCCCTTGTATTTTGTACATTCTTTCTCTTTTTCTATGATACTATTTACTTACCCAAAAAACATAAAAACTAATTAGTCCACTCTCGTGGGAGAAACGATGGCACTTAGCACATGTCACATGCCTTTTAAACCCCTAGATGTCCCTAGTAGAAGGAGTATAGTCTCCTGAGGGTTTACCAATACGGTATCCACAAACGTAACTCTGCAAAACAAAAGGTTGAGATGCAATCCACACATACCAAGCAAAACCTACAAACATGTAGAATTTCTGCAAAAGGACTAATAATATGCCATTCAAATCAATACATCATAGTCATGCAAGTATGCCAATACTTATGATGCTTTCGGTTTACAAAACAACTAAACTCGAATGCCGGGGATAGAATTCTCCTCAACTCTAATCGTCAATGGATTACACTCATATTTTCACTAAGAACCTAGGCGATAACACTCATCAACATATGTGAATTGCAGTTTAGGTACATTGAATCAAATATATATTCTCATATGCAAATAATTAGAAAGACGCTCATATAAGTGTAAAGGATTTCTGAACGAATTAGACATTAAGAACATAGATAGAGCACATGCAACTTCACAATTAAGCAAGTATCATCAAGAGATCTGCTAAGTCTTTCATGGATTGTAATGGGGCCATGTGTGTAGGCTGAGAAAGAATGGGAAAAGGAAAACAAAAGAGCTAAGACTATAACACGGGATTTTGTTGACCATCTACAATCCAATAACGTAATCCCAACCATAGACTGTATCACAGGAATGCTGGTCATCTACAATGAAATCTCTACATCCTCAAGTCAATCTATTACAAGTATGCATCTAGGCTTCCCTTTGTTTTCTTTTTCATACTCTTTTTTTCTTTTGAGTACATATTCAATTTTCTTTTCTTTCCTTTTCTTTTCTTTTGAATGACTATACAAATATAACTTTAATGTTTTTCATTCACGCCTCAGTACATGAAATTACATTTATAAATTACAAACAAGAAACACATTGGTTTCTTCCCAACTAACAATAGTAGTAATCACAACACACCACAATACTCTACCATCTATATCTCCATATGATCCAAGCTAATTAGGTACAGTTTCATTATATATGCTTGGTTCTTTGGAAATGTGGGTACTAAACGAAAAGGCTATGTGTTTGGTTTCAAATGGGCTATTGGAGCACACACATAGGGTAAGAGTAATGTTTATGCCATATAGTAGTTAAAGGATACATTGCCTAGCTTTACTTCTCAAGGATCAACCAACACAAAAGCAAAGCACAACAAGTGATATCATATAATGATTGTTCTTTAATATCCAATGCAAAACCTATAGAGATCAATCTATATAATTAAGAACAAGATAATCCTCTAAAATGAACGTTTAAGGCACACAAATCTCACAAGGGTAATCTCCACTATTCTCCTAAGCCAAACAAGTATAAAGGTCTTATCCACCTTAACATCAAAAGATTAGAACTGTACAAGCAAATTAATAGTGATGCAAAGATCATACATGGCATGAATGCTAGTCAAGATAGAGAGCTAAAAGCATATATGACATGTCTCGACTGGAAAGCAAAGATATTATCTCAAAAAAAATGGACTTCAATTCCAAAAATTTCAATTTTGATCAACATTTGCAGAGATTTGAAAATTTCCTAACACAAACACATATATACAATCCTAATATCTACCATTAAACACAAACACAATGAAAGTTGTCCACAACACCCCAAACCTAAACTTAACATTGTCCTTAATGTTTATGTAGTGGGACCATTTCCACTCATAAAACATGGACAATGCATAGCAAGATTCGGAACTAAGAACAACAAAAATCAGAAAAGAATAAAAACAAAAACACAACAAATCCTAAGATCTAAGCATAATACCACTCGTACTTTTAGATCTAAACAAAAATTCATGGCAAATTACCGTCTGCTCCCCTAAAATCTTTCCTTATCACACAATCTTCAATATATTCTCCATATTTGCACTTTGACCCTTGATTCTCCATAATGACACAATTGCCCTTGAATTTCCCTATTTCCTTCACTTTATGTAAAAACACCTTCTTTGAGGGAAATTTACCTACACATGGCTAAAACACACATTAAATACATAAAAGTGCTCGAAAACGAACACAAAAGATAGGAAAAGGGAGCGCTAAATGTGAACATTTATAGAGCGATCGCTATTCCATTTTGTTGAGGTGTCCTAGTGGCAGAAAGTTCATGAGCAATAGCTACACTATTGCAATAATGTTCAAAACATGCATTTTCAAATTCCTTGCAATGGTCACTCCTAATCCTCTTAATGCTTTTAATGTGAGTGTCTTTCTCATTTTGTATTTTAGTGCAAAGCATTTAAAAATTTTCAATGGTTTTAGATTTTTCTTTAAGAAAATAGAAATCATCTACACGTACAAAAATATATTTCTTACCCCCCCTAGGTTTCCGTTTGCATTGGACCTATGAGATCCGTGTGAAGTAGCTCTAACGGTTCCTTGGTGGCAAGGTGGTTTCCCTTATTGTGCATACTTTTTGTTTGCTTCCCTTGATGACATAGACCACAAAATCCTTCGATCTTCTTTCCAAGTTTGAGAAGTCCTCATTCCACTTGGTACTTCTCCAAGACCTTCAAATCTAGGTAATTCATGTGCCCGAGCCTTTGATGCCATAGTTCAACTTGTTCACACTTAGAAATCATGCAAGATATAATGTTATCGTCAAGGCAATAACAGTTATCTGTGGACCTTTTACCTCTCATCACGACTTGTTCATTTACTTCCATGATAGAGGAGCCATCAAAACAAGACAGAGTAACCTTCATCACTAAGATGAGAAATGCTTATGAGATTGGCTTGTAGGCCATCTACTAATAAAACATTAGGAAGGGAAGGTAAATTGGTAATTGATCTTGCCAAAATTGTAATATATTTTGGTCCTCATATTCATGTCCTTTGTCTCGTTTTCGCGCGTATTTGTGTGTCTAATAGGCTCTTTTAAAGTGATTGTAGGCATTCGGTGCAATTCAAGTATTGGAGATGGAAAACATGAGTTTAGGAGCGAAACAAGTCAAACTTGAAGGGATGAAGTGCCTAGTGCAAGGGTCCCTACCCGCGCACTACCCATACATAGGGAGATGAAGAATGAAGTTGCTGTAAGGAAAAATTAACTAAAACCGTAGCGGAAGGCGAAAAGTAGATTTTCGTATAGTTTAAAATTTTTATAAAGATTTGAACCTTAACCCTTTTATTAATTAAACACAAATATACGGTTAGAGTTAAATACCTTTTGTCCTGTGATCCGATTGACTTACGTCGATGGTAATCCGCAAGATCTTCAATCCTAGCACGTACGTGAATCACCTAGGAGCATGGTCTCCCTTTTTTCTTTGAATTGCTTACCTGAGAATGGATGTATGGAACTTCTGATCCTGATCTTCAATCCCAAAACACCAAGAGCCTAAAAAATAGTTCCGGTCACTTTTGAATTCACAATCAATATAATTGGAACTCGCGTAACCCTAAATCGCAAGTGTTCACAAAACCTTTTGATGTTAAAGGCTTGCAAGTGCACTATCGAATGAGAACTTATTTTTCTTTTTCTCTCTTGGCCGAAATTCTATGTGTATTGAGTAAGTTTTTTATTTTTCAAAGCAAACAAAAATCTCTCTCACTCAAGCTTCTTGGTGGCCGAAATTTATCACCTTATATTTATAAGGTAACCGAAATTTCTCCTTCTCAAAATAGGGTTGGCCGAATTCTTTGTGTAGGAAATCTAGGGTTGGCCAATTTCCTTACTTGAAAAGGAATTGTGCTTTTCCCTAATTCCTATCAATTTAAGAATCCTAACCCTTATAGGACTAAGGTGGCCGAATTCTTTGTGTGGTATGGAGTGTATGTGGACTTAATCCTTACCACATTAGGACTCCTATCACTTAAAAGAATTCTAACCCTAATCCAACACATAGTATTTTATTACTGATCAGGAAAAGATTTTGATTTAAACTATTAATTAATTAAATAATTAATTAATTTCCATTTAATCAAAACAATAAAATAAAATAATATCTTGGGCTATTTTATTAGCCTTGCCACCCACACCATATATACATGGGCATAATATTATTTTTCTTATTTTATTTAATCCATTAGACTTTAAATAAAAGCCCACATGTGAACCAGACTTATTCTTACTAAAAGAAACAAGCCCACATGTCTCATTTTAATATATTAATATAATAGAGCAGCTCATTAAATAAATAATAGACATACTATATTCTTAATATATTAAATGCAATTCTAGATGGACCCATAAATTGGTCCGGTAGAATATATCAAGTGATCCATGCAAGTACGTATGTATTGTGGATCTTGGCGGGCGATCTAAATTTAAGCTTCAATAGACATAACCTAATCACAATCAACAAATGATTCACTTAGGTCCGATCTATTAATTTTAACTCATTCCACTAAATGGCTAAAATTGAACTCTTAAATAAAGATAGAATAAGGAGAAGTTTCTCATTCATACCCTAGACAATCTTATAGGAGATGGTGTATCCTCGTGAATAATATCAGTAATCGCCAAGAGCTCATAGACCGCCTATAGCTCTCCAAGTTACCATATTTCCTCATATGACCACATTTTGAACTTGGATATTTTGACTTGTCCAGAAGCCATGTCTTCAATAATCATTATTGAAAACTCAACGTTGAGATTTAATATCCAATACCTCAAAACATCCATATGATGATATTATACTCTCAGTTAATAAATGGAGCCACGATGTCCATATCTATAAATGAAGTCCTCTATCGATTAACAAATGAATACCACCAAACTATCGAGGATAGACTATGCTATATAATCGTACTCATTTATAGCTCAAATGATAACACTTGCAACCATAAGTCCATCATTTATCCCAGGATTAAGATCGACTCTCCGATTGTCCTAATAATGAAAAGACTTATATCTAGTGACGGTTCTAGATAAAGTATTTCATTGTGATCATGTTCAATGCACCCAGTGCACTAGATTCTTTTACTCGAAAACCTTTCGATGATTTTAGACTCATCATAAATCATTTGATCCCACTCAAATGCTAGCAAAAGAATTCTACAACTTTATCAAGATAGAGGTGCCCAACCTTTAACTTAAGTTGTGAACGTTATTCAAGACTAACTAAAGAATTGTGTCTACCTCACACATATCCGGATGTATGAACAATTCTTCATTTCTCATAGTCTTTTGACCTTATGATTATTTACCTTGACAATTATAATAATAAATGCTATAAGTATTTGTAAGAATCAGAAAACACTTTGTTAATATGAAAAGATTGTCAATTACAATATTACACTCTTGCTATTGAGCATAATCCTAACAATCTCCCACTTGCGCTATTGCAAGTGTGTCATATCTCTCATTCCCATATTCTCTAGGTGCCCATCAAAAATATTCTAAGGTAGAGCCTTTGTGAAAGGATCCGCTAGATTTTCTACTGACGTGATTTTGGTGATCGTCACGTCTCCCCTATGAACAATTTCCCTTAAAAGGTGATATTTCCTAAAAGATTGTCAATTACAATATTACACTCTTGCTATTGAGCATAATCCTAGCAATTGCCTAGTGCGTGGATCTACGCCAGTGCACTACCTACACACAAGGAGATAGAGAATGAAGTTGCCCAGTGCGTGGGTCTGTACCAGTGCACTACCCTCACATAGGTAAGATGAAGATTTCTAAGATTGCCCAGTGGGCTGGTCATTGCACGGGTACTATCATAACCCCTCATTGGTACAGTAAAAACGGCTCTCTCATGTTGCTGGCCTCCTGTCCCTGGATCCACAGTAGCAAAACCTGTATCATAAGAGGCAATATGGGTCAATAACTGGGGTGGAGTGAACAGTGCCCTTCTGAATCACATCAACTAAAATCTACAACTATCCCAGACCTGCATCGAAACTGTTCATCTCTACCTTCATAGTCAACTAAACTTGTGTCTATGTAGCTCTTCATCGTAAGTAGCATGTAATCTCCTACTTAGATCTTTGCTGGAACGGTTGGGCACCTGTATCAGGAAAAGGTCCTGGTACAAAATCACCTACATGCTGTTGAGTCTGGTCCTGCTGCGGAATCTGTTGGTTCTGAACGAAATCATCTAAGTCCATCTGCTGATTATCCACGTTTACTTCCCGTCGCTGCTATCTGATATTGTACTCTCCAATCGGGGACACACCACACACATCAGCTAACCCATTCCAAGTATTAAGAGTCAACTGGCTATCTGGCTCTACTAATGCAACACTATCACCATCATTATTTGTTACCAATCCAGCACTGGCACACATCGCAGTGATCAAACACAGAAAGATTGTGATAGACCCATCCTGTCGACCACATCCACAAATCTCCTTCCAAATAAAGCGACCAACATTAATATATGTCACATTTTTTCAGTCGGTACAGTAAACGGGATGCCTTATTAAATATCTTAGAGCCATGCATTGTAGGTTTCAAAGATGAAGATATGAAAATGTACCAGAAAGTTGAATCCACATGCAACTTCCTTCTTAACAACTTGTTTCCATTCCATCCCACAGCTCCCTCCAAACAAAGCTCACTCCCAATAATGAACTTGCTTGGATATGTCTCCTCCACATTCTCAACAGGTAGAAACTCAAAATAAGCATTGATCATGTCAGCAGAAACCACAACTAGAGTCTCTCTGACCATGACCACACTGCTCTAAAAAAGCTGATCATGCACCATGTTAGCATAAAATTCTCAAACCATGTTAATGTTAGCCAATATTGGCTACTACACATACCGGGTCCATCTCCCGACAGTGACTACTGCTGGAATGGGTGACTAACTCAAATCCTCCAAATCAATCCCTATCTTCAGGATAAAGTTGGGCTGCACGAACTATTTCATCTGTTCCCTGCACTTTGTGTTCCCCACAAAATGTTGCTAGATGGGCCATTTATCTTTTCTCCTGTTTGAGGTTGGGAAAGGCACGTCCCCGAAACTGACAAGATTCGTTTGTATATGTTTGCAAATATCAAAAAGAATTTATAAAAACCTCAAACGTGCTCATAATACTTTCAAAACGTGTATAATGGCAAGTGAGGTATCGTCCACAGGGATCGAAGGATATAATGATTAGGCTACACTCTAGTACTAATAATTCAATGAAAAGTAAATGTAAATGGTGTGATTAATGAAATTAACACTAAGATGCAAATGACAATTAAAACTAAAGCTAAAACTAAACTAAGATAGTGAGAATGTGAAGTGATAAGATATGATAAGAAATATTGAAGTCAATGCAATTCATACACAAATAGTGGGCAATCCATTTTTTAAGAGCCGATTCGATCTATTTAGAGCCAATCTACCTTTGAGCGTGGTTCTAAAACCACTCTATCCTCATCCACAACTCAACTATTGGAGTGATGAATTGAGAGTGGAGAAGAGTCTCATTAAGCCTAGGTAGATTATTTAGCCGGGATGGCTTGGATTGGAGTGCTCACAATCCATCCCTTCCATTCAAGTGAGCTAGTTAAAATCACCTTTAGTGTTGATGGTTAAAAATCCTTAATTGATATCTAATATGGGCTAAGAAAAGGAGTGTCTACTTAGCTTACAAATACATCACAATTTAATATCTAACATGAATTGAGAGTTTAAGTGCCTACCCAATCCAAGAAGAATATCAAATGCATTTAAAGCCCCAAATTCAATCTCTAAGTGAATCAAGAGCTGGTGAGCCTACTTAATTCATAAAGAATTTCAGTTAAGTTCAATTACTCAAATAAGTTCAATAACCAGCAATAATCAAGTTTGGTGTGCCTACTTAATTCAAGAGGAAAATCAAACACAATTAAGCACCATGAATGAAACTATATAAATCAAATCCAAAATATGGTGGAAAGACCACAATCCATGAATAATACATTAACTCCCAATATGGGGTTTAGCTACTCATAATATAAATACAAAGGAAAATAAAGGAAACAAGAGTGAAGAGTGAACCCATTGGAGTGCCGAGATTCCTCTTTCTTCAAGTCCTCTTCTTCTCCAAAGTTGGCAAAATCAACTCTCAAATAAGTTCATGATGTTTGCACGGGTAGGGACCTGCACAGTACCCTCGATCTGAGCAATTATGAAATCCTCATCGGGTCAACTGTGCTAGTAGGGACCCGTGCAGTACCAGCGATCTAGGTACTTTTGGTCATTTGGAGAAGTCTCGACTTCTGGTCCGCGATTGCGTTGCGTTGGTATGGACCAACACAGTGTCTAGAAAATTGGGAATTACACAGGTAAGGTTACTCGTGCAACACCGGCGCATTATGCCTTGTACAACTCTGATAAGTTGAGCGTGAGGACCCGCATAATAGACCTTCTTCCTTGATTTTTGGCCTGTTTAACACCTGAAATTCCCGCTTTTCATCTCCAACACCTGAATTGCACTGAATGCCTGCAATCACTAGAAAAGAGCCTATTAGACACACAAACACACATGAAAACAAAATAAAGGGCATGGAAATGAGGGCCAAAATAAGTTCAATTTTGGCACAATCAAACACCCCCAAACCAAACATTTGCTCGTCATCGAGCAAAATCAAGATAAAAACAAACAAAAGACACAAAACATGACGAACAATGACTCCATCTAAAAATTTCCTAGACACAACAAGACAAAACAAAGAGCCGTGTTTCCAACTGGTAGTGAGATACAACGATGTGTGATAGAGAAGAGTAGACGTATGCACAACGTTCTAAAGCAACCTGAAGGCACTCAAGGGAAAGTCGCACAATCACGAATCCCACACCTAAAAGAATCCTCATATTGGCAACTACTCACTCTCACACCTTGAATGTAATTCGCTTTGACTTTAAGCCTCATGTGGAGTCTTTTTATTCTTTCCGTTCGAAGTCCTAAGTTCACACTCTTGTAAGGTATGCAAAAATTTATGCATATGAATCTAATGCATTGCATACAATATATCAATGAAAGACCGTTAATTTCTTGTTAACTAGCCTAGGAATGGAATCAAATGCCATGGACGTGGAAGATCACGCTTCAACAAACATTCCCAATGTGATTTCTTCAAGGATCATTTAGGTCTACCCTTTGGTTGTAATGGGGCCATGAGGTGAAATGTGGTGAAACAAAGAATAGGAAAATGGAGTTCAAAAGGCACCAACCATGTTAAGATTCAATACATTGCACACCCCCTACTTAGCTCTCCTTACTTCCCATTTATGAACAATAGCGTCTAGGCTTAACTTTCACATACATTGTGCTTGACATTGTACTCTACTTTTCTGAGTACTTAACATTGAATTTTCAAGGCTCTTTTCTTTTCTTTGCTTTTCTTCTTTTTCTTTTTCCTTTTTCTCTTTTTTTTTCTTTGCATTGTTTCCTCTTTTTCTTTTGCACATTTTACAATTGACAATTAGGCTCTTAAGTGCAAATTTGGCAGTTTTATATTTTCGAGCCATTACTTTGCACACTTACAAATATTGCATAAGTACACTCTATTTAATATATTAGAGCATTTCACCTTTCAACCACCACACCTACACATCCTAACAAGATTGGCAACAAGGGTAGGCATGTGTTTAGGCTTATGGCAATATGGTTACAATGTGGTTCCAAATGAAAGGTAAGTGTTTGGCTGCAAGTTTGGGTATGGAGCACACAATCAGGGACTTGGATAGTGTTCAGGCTTGTTTAAGTAGTTAATTGCACACACATTGCCTAAAATTATATCAATAATTCCATCTCTCAAGGGAATGAAAGCATCTGTCAGGCAGTCCACAAAGTATAATACGATGTCCTATGGCAAATGATACGCATGACGAGAAAAAATGTTTAAGATTTGCAAATGATAACACTCATAATGCGCTTTTTAAGGGCTTGTGTTTGTGACCTCTCTAGGTAGTCTCCACTATTAGAACAAGGTGCTTGAGCACCGAATCCCCTCAACTAGAACACTAAAAGGATAGGACAAGCCCATGATGTGCAAGTGAGACCCTAGAATGATAAGGAGTTACTAAATTAAGCACATCAAGCATAAATAGACTCGCCACAAGCACACACTCAAGCTATTTAAAGCTCAAAATTTTGGCTAGGCGACTAATTTTGAAACATTTGACTCAAAAATGACTCAAGACACAAAAAGATAACTGAAACAAGGCATCTACACCCCAAACAAAAACTCAACATTGTCCTTAATATTGGAGACAAGAGAGCCCGACCTAGTGACGCACACCAAATACGACACAAAACATACACAAACAAACCTAGGCACTTATCAAACATAATCAATGCCTACAAAAACAATTGACAATCTAAAAGGCTCAAATATAAAGGCAAAACAATGCAATATATGACAATTAAGCACTAGGCACACAGATTCTAAACTGTAGGGAAAAATTGCTTAAAACTGCAGCGGAAGGCGAAAAAATAATTTTCATATAGTTTAAAATTTTTCTAAAGATTTGAACCTTAACCCTTAAATTAATTAAACTCAAATATACGGTTAGAGTTAAATACCTCTTGTCGCGTGATCTGATTGACTTACGTCGATGGTAATCCGCAAGATCTTCAATCCTAGCACTGTAAGTGAATCACCTAGGAGCGTGGTCTCCCTTCTTCTTTGAATTGCTTACCTTAGAATGGATGTATGGAATTTCTGATCTTGATCTTCAATAGTAAAACACCAAGAGCCTAAAAAATAGTTCTAGTCATTTTTGAATTCACAATCAATATGATTGAAACTCGCGTAACCCTAAATCGAAAGTGTGCACAAAACCTTTTGATGTTAAAGGCTTGTAAGTGCACTATCGAATGAGAACTTATTTTCTTTTTCTCTCTTAGCCAAAAATCTATGTCTATAGAGTAGGATTTTTTATTTTCAAAACAAACAAAAATCTCTCTCTATTTTGCTTCTTAGTGGCCGAAAATTCATAACCTTATATTTATAGGTTGGCCGAATTTTCTCCTTCACCAAGTAGGGTTGGCCGAATTCATTGAATAGGAAATCTAGGGTTGGTTAACTTCCTTACTTGAAAAGGAATTGTCCTTTTCCCTAATTCCTATCAATTCAAGAATCCTAACCCTTGTAGGACTAGTGGTGGCGGAATTCTTTGTATAATAAGGAGTGTATGTGGACTTAATCCTTACCACATTAGGACTCCTATCACTTAAAAGAATTCCAACCCTAATCCAACACATAGTATTTAATTTACTGATCAGGAAAAGATTTTGATTTAAACTATTAATTAATTAAATAATTAATTAATTCCCATTTAATCAAAACAATAAAATAAAATAATATCTTGGGCTATTTTATTTAGCCTTGCCGCCCACACCATATATATATGGGCCCAATATTATATTTCTTATTTTATTTAATCCATTAGACTTTAAATAAAAGCCCACATGTGAACCAGACTTATTCTTACTAAAAGAAACAAGCCTACATGTCTCCTTTTAATATATTAATATAATAGTGCAGCCCATTAAATAAATAATAGACATATTATATTCTTAATATATTAAATGCAATTCTAGATGGACCCATAAATTGGTCCGGTAGAATATATCAAGTGATCCATGCAAGTATGTGTGGATTGTGGATCTTGGCGGGCTATCAAATTTAAGCTTCAATAGACATAACCTAATCACAATCAACAAATGATTCACTTAGGTCCGATCTATTAATTTTAACTCATTCCACTAAATGGCTAAAATTGAACTCTTAAATAAAGATAGAATAAGGAGAAGTTTCTCATTCATACCCTAGACAATCTTATAGGAGATGGTGTATCCTCGTGAATAATATCAGTAATCGCCAAGAGCTCATAGACCGCCTATAGCTCTCCAAGTTACCATATTTCCTCATATGACCACATTTTGAACTTGGATATTTTGACTTGTCCAGAAGCCATGTCTTCAATAATCATTATTGAAAACTCAACGTTGAGATTTAATATCCAATACCTCAAAACATCCATATGATGATATTATACTCTCATTTAATAAATGGAGCCACGATGTCCATATCTATAAATGAAGTCCTCTATCGATTAACAAATGAATACCACCAAACTATCGAGGATAGACTATGCTATATAATCGTACTCATTGATAGCTCAAATGATAACACTTGCAACCATAAGTCCATCATTTATCACAGGATTAAGATCGACTCTCCGATTGTCTTAATAATGAAAAGACATATATCTAGTGACGGTTCTAGATAAAGTATTTCATTGTGATCCTGTTCAATGCACCCAGTGCACTAGATTCTTTTACTAGAAAACCTTTCGATGATTTTAGACTCATCATAACTCATTTGATCCCACTCAAATGCTAGTAAAAGAATTCTACAACTTTATCAAGATAGAGCTGCCCAACCTTTAACTTAAGTTGTGAACGTTATTCAAGACTAACTAAAGAATTGTGTCTACCTCATACATATCCGGATGTACAAACAATTCTTCATATCTCATAGTCTTTTGACCTTATGATTATTTACCTTGACAATTATAATTATAAATGCTATAAGATTTTGCAGAATCAGAAATCACTTTATTTATATGAAAAGATTGTCAATTACAATATTACCTCTTGCTATTGAGCATGATCCTAACATAAACATCAAGCATAACATCAAGCACATTCAAAATTGGCGGAATGAGGGCATGACGACCCCCAAAATGTATCAAACTATATCAAAGCACAAGACTTGTACACAAACATGAGCAATAAAAAAAATCCACAAACAAAGTTTGTTGGGGTTTTTGCCGTAAAGCTTGTAATTTGTAAATGTGAATTGAACATAAATAAAAGAAGTAGTTTATTTATTCAAATTGTTTCATACTTTTTATATAACATGTGTATTTAACATCCAAGATTGCCGGATGTAATTTTGAACTTAGTATATGAATGTCATATACAGATGGATTCAGTTTGACAAGAGCAATCTAAAGAGTCCGTAGATAGCAAATAAAGCTGGGTACTTTATTTGTGGTTAATCTATAGCTGCGGTCCATTCTGTAATGTACGGTGATCTTATCCTGGATAATTCATATGGTGATATGAGAATGAAGGCACCTTGTATGATGTGATCATATAGGACTATCTATATGAATCTCTCAATAAGATCCGTTACATGATGAGATTCATATATATCGACAAATGATAGCTATATATGGGTGATCTTAATCCTGAGTGTCCTATCGACCCCTTCAGGTTAGATCATGATTTTTGATATACCATGGGTGAGATCAGAGTTACATTCTCGGTCAATATGCTTCGTATGTTGGAATCACGGTTTGGCTTGTGGCTGGGAAGGTTTGTACACAATAGTATAATCCACCCCTTCTTGCGAGAAGTAGATAGTAGTTCCCTTGAGGGTTGATTCGGGGCTTGAACAATATGAACGCTCTCTTAATTCCATGAGGAATGTAGGATTTATTGTTCATTAGAGAATCAATGGTACTTAATGGAAAAGATGTAATTATAGGGGTATAACGGACATTATGACTTAGCTCTAATTATGAACTACTTGTGGAGAATTATACCATATGTAATAGCTATATCAATGGACACCGAAAGTTATTGGTTTGTGTGAAAACATCTACAATTGAGAGAATGCAGCTTCGGGTTTTAAGTGGAATAATACCGAAGTTAATAATCATGAAATATTAATTAAAGAGTTTAATTAATTATTTCTAAGGATTATTAGAGCTCAAAATACTGTGGGTCGATTGGGTCCTCTTGCTAGCCCGATTGATTAAGTTAACAAGGGTCACAATTAATTAATTGGAATGTCCAGTTAATTGTGTTAAGAAAGTGACACGTGTCTATTTGGGAATTAATTGAATAATGAGATTATTTAATTAATGAATATTAATGATTAAGTTAATTAAATAATTAGATTATTTAATTGTGCAATTAATCATTAGATGGAGGGTGTTGATTGATATTTAATTTTTAATGAAGATAAGATAATTTGATTATTTTATTTCCATTAAATTAAATATTTAAATTTGAATTTAAAATAGTTTGAACTCAAATCAAATCAAATAAATTAATATTAATTAAAGATGTCAGATATCTTAAAGATTTGAATTTGAATTTAAAAGAGTTTGAATTCAAATCAAATTGAATAAATTAATATTAATTAATATCTTTAAAGATATCATATATCTTTAAAAGATTTGATTAATTAGTTTTATTAAAAATATATATATGATATATATTTTTGGAAACTAAGACAGCACTACATACGTTCAGAATTGAGAGTCAATTTTTTGAGCGTATAGAACCAAAGAAGAGAAAAGAAAAACAAAGCCCTAGAAAGTGTTCTAGGTATTTTACAGCCAAAGAAAAAAAAATCTTTTTATTCTTTTCTTCATCCTCATTGGTCCTGAGTACTGTGACTTGCCCACACGCCGTGACCAATCCTAGGAGATAGCCATAAAGATCTTGTGGTTCAAATCAGGAAGCGGATCGAAAAGAAGGAGCTTGCAAATGTTTGTATGAAATAGTTTAATCTCTTTCTTATTGTTTTCGATTATTATTGTACAATTGGTTTAATTGATGATTGCCTTGAAATTTTAAAAACCTCATTCCGCTGCACAATCCAAAATCTGGAACCTACAAAATGGTATCAGAGCCAATTTTATGCAGTATAATCGAATTCGATTGCTCCTGATTGCATGTATGAATGTGTAGGCACTTTCTAATTATTGTATGATGTTTAATTTTTTTTAAACATGGTTGATCATTAATTGTATGGGACAATGTGTTTAGGGTTCTTATTAAAAGTTGTAATATTTTTTCAATGTAATATTAATGCTGGGATGTATTTTTTATTTTTTTTATTTTTTCTGCTGTATTTTCTTTGTTATATTTTTTCTGCTATGTATTTTATTGTAAAATATGTATGAAGAAATCCGATGAAGAAGACGAATGGCGAAAGAGCGAAATCAGAAACATGCGCGACGGGCACTGTTGACAGAGCACTGTTCACACGGCACTGTTCCCGTGGTACTAGTCACATGATTCTGTTCACAGGCACTGTTCATGCGGTTTTGGTCGCGCGGTACTGTTCACGCGGTAATGGTGCGGGCAACCTATGTGCATGAATGAAAGCTATGCGCGAAAGCATTATGGGCTGAAAATTCACGTCGTTAGGGTTTCCGAATTTGTAAAATGATTTTGGGCTGAATTTATAATTTGAAACTTTAATACTGGTCCTATGGAGGCTGATTTGCAGGGCCGGCATTCTCTTAATGATAATACTTCAGTTGATGTTGGAAACTCTAATTCTAGTTTGGGAGATGTTCATGAATCAGTAACGTTGGTAGATGGTGGCAAACAACATGCTTCGATTACTCACTTAAATGCTCAATAGAGATGAATTTGATTGCTAGAACAGATTGGAATCCTAAAAATTTGGATGCTATTGGGGCTCGTCCCAATCGTCTCAAAAGAGCCAATGGGTTGAATCCTTCGAGTTATCAATGATAAAGTTTCTTTATTGGAATTGTAGGGGTATTATAAACCTTGAAACTCATAATTTTCTTTTCTCTCTTTGTCGTTCCCATCATCCTTCTATTTTATGAATTGATGAACTAATGGTGGTTTTGGACAGTATTGAAGAGATGTTTTAAAGTTCCATTGGCCTTTGGGTTGTCTCTGTAAATGATAGTGGTGCTCTTCTTCCTACCATGTGGATTTTGGCTGATGCTATTATGGATCAGGTCGCTCACGGATCAACAGGTTACGAGTTCTTTCTTTTTCAATTCTTTCTTGGTTTGGTGCACTTTCGTTTATGCTAGTGTCTCATACTACCACCGTCATTTACTTTGGAACTCTTGGGAGATCTTTCCTCCACAGCTCCTCCCTCTTGGATTGTTGTTGGTGATTTTAATGCTATCCAGGGTTCGCATGAGAGGTCAGAGGGTAGGCTACCAAATCAGTATTCTTGTGATGAGTTTAACATTGCTTTAGGTACTTGTGATCTCTTGAATATTCCTACCAAGGGCAGTTTTTTCACTTTGACCAATTGTCATCACTCTTCGACGCGTATGTACCAACGTCTGGACAGGGGACTAGTGCATCTCAATTGCTTCTGTCATTGGAAGCATATTTCCTGTTTAGTGGTGCCTAGGCACTGTTCAGATCATAATCCTCTTCTGGTATCTCTCTCCAATGATTATAAGTCAGGTCCTAAACCTTTTAGGTTTCTTTTGATGTGGACTAAACATGAAGACTTCATAAATGTGGTAAAGAGAGCTTGGTCTATTGACACTTTTGGGAATCCTATGCAAATTGTGATATGAAAGCTCAAATACCTGAGATCTAAACTCAAACATTGGAATTGGGCGGTTTTTAGGGATTTAAATATGAGTATTCAACAAAAGCTGTAGGGAAAAATTAACTAAAACCGCAGCGGAAGGCGAAAAGTAGATTTTCGTATAGTTTAAAATTTTTCTAAAGATTTGAACCTTAACCCTTTAATTAATTAAACACAAATATACGGTTAGAGTTAAATACCTCTTGTCGCGTGATCCGATTGACTTACGTCGATGGTAATCCGCAAGATCTTCAATCCTAGCACGTACGTGAATCACCTAGGAGCGTGGTCTCCCTTTTTTCTTTGAATTGCTTACCTAAGAATGGATGTATGGAACTTCTGATCCTGATCTTCAATCCCAAAACACCAAGAGCCTAGAAAAATAGTTCCGGTTACTTTTGAATTCACAATCGATATGATTGGAACTCGCGTAACCCTAAATCGAAAGTGTGCACAAAACCTTTTGATGTTAAAGGCTTGCAAGTGCACTATCGAGTGAGAACTTATTTTTCTTTGTCTCTCTTGGCCGAAATTCTATGTGTATTGAGTAAGATTTTTATTTTTTCAAAGCAAACAAAAATCTCTCTCACTCAAGCTTCTTTTTTTTGTGGCCGAAATTTATCACCTTATATTTATAAGGTGACCGAAATTTCTCCTTCTCAAAATAGGGTTGGCCGAATTCTTTGTGTAGGAAATCTAGGGTTGGCCAATTTCCTTACTTGAAAAGGAATTGTGCTTTTCCCTAATTCCTATCAATTTAAGAATCCTAACCAGTATAGGACTAGGGTGGCAGAATTCTTTGTGTGGTATGGAGTGTATGTGGACTTAATCCTTACCACATTAAGACTCCTATCACTTAAAAGAATTCTAACCCTAATCCAACACATAGTATTTTATTTATTGATTAGGAAAAGATTTTGATTTAAACTATTAATTAATTAAATAATTAATTAATTTCCATTTAATCAAAACAATAAAATAAAATAATATCTTGGGCTATTTTATTAGCCTTGCCACCCACACCATATATATATATATGGGCCTAATATTATTTTTCTTATTTTATTTAATCCATTAGACTTTAAATAAAAGCCCACATGTGAACCAGACTTATTCTTACTAAAAGAAACAAGCCCACATGTCTTCTTTTTAATATATTAATATAATAGAGCAGCCCATTAAATAAATAATAGACATCTTATATTCTAATATATTAAATGCAATTCTAGATGGACCCATAAATTGGTCCGGTAGAATATATCAAGTGATCCATGCAAGTACGTGTGGATTGTGGATCTTGGCGGGCTATCTAAATTTAAGCTTCAATGGACATAACCTAATCACAATCAACAAATGATTCACTTAGGTCCGATCTATTAATTTTAACTCATTCCACTAAAGAGCTAAAATTGAACTCTTAAATAAAGATATAATAAGGAGATGTTTCTCATTCATACCCTAGACAATCTTATAGGAGATGGTGTATCCTCGTGAATAATATCAGTAATCTCCAAGAGCTCATAGACCGCCTATAGCTCTTCAAGTTACCATATTTCCTCATATGACCACATTTTGAACTTGGATATTTTGACTTGTCCAGAAGCCATGTCTTCAATAATCATTATTGAAAACTCAACGTTGAGATTTAATATCCAATACCTCAAAACATCCATATGATGATATTATACTATCATTTAATAAATGGAGCCACGATGTCCATATCTATAAATGAAGTCCTCTATCAATTAACAAATGAATACCACCAAACTATCGAGGATAGACTATGCTATATAATCGTACTCATTGATAGCTCAAATGATAACACTTGCAACCATAAGTCCATCATTTATCACTGGATTAAGATCGACTCTCCGATTGTCCTAATAATGAAAAGACTTATATCTAGTGACGGTTCTAGATAAAGTATTTCATTGTGATCCTGTTCAATGCACCCAGTGCACTAGATTCTTTTACTCGAAAACCTTTCGATGATTTTAGACTCATCATAACTCATTTGATCCCACTCAAATGCTAGTAAAAGAATTCTACAACTTTATCAAGATAGAGGTGCCCAACCTTTAACTTAAGTTGTGAACGTTATTCAAGACTAACTAAAGAATTGTGTCTACCTCACACATATCCGGATGTATGAACAATTCTTCATATCTCATAGTCTTTTGACTTATGATTATTTACCTTGACAATTATAATAATAAATGCTATAAGTATTTGTAAGAATCAGAAAACACTTTATTAATATGAAAAGATTGTCAATTACAATATTACACTCTTGCTATTGAGCATAATCCTAACAAAAGCGAAATGAGATTGATGATCTTCAAGCAGCTTTGGCTGATTCTAGTTACATAGCGGAGGATGTTCTGGCCGAGTCTAATATTCACTATGAGTTAGACATTCTTTTGAAACACCAAGAGCTTTTCCTTAAAGAAAAATCTAAGGCTAAATGGATGAAAGAGGGTGATAGAAATTCAACATTTTTTTCACTCATGCATTAATCGAAAGAAAGGTAAAGCCTTAATTTCTTCTTTGGACATTAATGGTATTTTAACGGATGATTTGCAGGCTATTAGGAACCATATCATTAAGTTTTATTCTAATCTCTTCTCGGAGGAGAATATGGCTGATGTTGATTACTCTATTATTAATTCTACCTTTACGTCTCTTGTTTCTTTGATGGATAATTCTATGCTTATGGCTATCCCCTCGGCTTGGAGGTTAAAGAAGTGGTTTTCTCTATGGATCATTGCTCGACCCCTAGTCTAGATAGTTATAATTGGGAGTTTTATCAATTTTTTGGCCTATCATTGGTGATGATGTCTTTAGGGCTGTTCGGGAGTTCTTTCTCTCGAGTTCTATCTTTCCGGGGCTTACTTCAAGCTTTACGGTTCTTATTCCGACGGTTAAGGGAGCAATTTCCAAAGAGCAATACCACCTCATCGTTCTTAGTAATTTTTTGTTCAAAATTATCTCTAAAATTCCCTCGGATAGATTGGGGTTGTGGCCTCTAAAATTGTTTTCGAAAATCAGTTTGGTTTTATCCGGGATAGACATATTAAAGATTGTATTGTCCTTGCTTCGGATTATGTTAAATCCCTTCATAAGAAATGCTATGGGGGTAGTACTTGCGATGAAGATTGATATTTGCAAAGCTTTTGACAATTTGAGGTGGGATTTCCTTAAACATGTGCTTGCTGCCTTTGGCTTTAATGATACTTTTATTGCTTGGATGGATGCTATATTGGGGTCCTCTTGTTTATCCATCCTCCTTAATAGTTCTCCAGAGGGTTATTTTAAATGTTCTAGGGGGGTTAGGCAAGGTGATCCATTTTCCCCTCACTTGTTTGGTATTGTAGAGGATTTTCTTAGCTGCTATCTTTTCATGCTTTCTTGTAAGGGTAAACTGCTTCCTATTTCCACTTCTTCCGGTTTTCAAGCTCCTACTCAACTTCTATAAGCGGATGATGTTCTTTTTTTTTTCGAAATGGGCCTCTATCTAATGTCACGACTATCATGGCAGCCTTTAAGCCTTCTACCTCATACTCTTTTGTCCTTCCATCTTGTTCTACCAGGGAGAAACCACCTTCTTATATATCCAATGTATCTTCTTTTTCTATTTTTCCTTCTCTCTTTGGAAGCTAGTGAGATTTCAAACAAAGCTCTTAACAATGGAGCTGGATTGGGTTGTCATAATGAGGAAATTGCAGCTGGTCATGAAGCTATTAATAATGGAGTTGGTTTGTCTCTTAAGCATGAAGGTGTACCAGCTATGGATCTTCTTCAAAGTCCAAAAATGATGGGAACTTCTGCGAACAAGTTGAAGAAGACAAAAGAGAGCAGTGTGCACAAAACTTGTGGAGGCAAAAATGAGGTTCTTGAAGGTTCAAAAATGGTGGCTTCCTCTAAGAACGTGATAGAGACTTTATCTGCTACTGTCATCTTAGGCAACAATGGAGTTCTTGATGGTTTAAAAATGGTTGATCCCTCAAAGAACGAGATAGGGAAGAAGAAGAGGACCAAGGATCAAAGAACTGGTCATAGTTCTCTCAACTTAGCTGTTGTTGCTGAAGCTAAAGGGGTCCTATCAAGCTGCCCACGAGCCTCAACTTTTGCAGCCAATTTAGGCAACAATGGAGGTTTTGAAGACTCAAGCTTTGCTGCTCATTTCAAGAACGTGTTGGGGAAGATGAATGGGACTAGGGATCAAGGTGATAGGTCTGAAAAACCTGCTCTTGGTGCTCATAGACCAGACCAGCTACACCATGTACCATTTTCCACTTTTTGTAATGTTGAAAAGCTTGCCTCTAAAGGAGAAGCTTGTCCCTCCACAAATGTTAAAGGTCAAAAGGTCCAGCTAAAGGAGGTCTACTCTTTAAGGAATTCTGATCTGCCCCATAATAAATGTATCTCTATCACTCCTTCTTTGGTGAATAAAGATGATAACAATGTTGTAGGTCAAAATGCCTCCTATAATTTCCAAAAAAAAGCACTAGTTGTTATAGTAATGTGCTGAAAGGTGCTCACCATGGTCCAATTATGGATAACCCCACAAGTAGGCCTATGAACCTAAAATTCTACCAGCCAATTCAAAGTGGAAATAGGAAGTGTGTCTCCCCTCCCTTGGAAGTTGTAGAGGATGGTTTTAAAACCTGGAAGAACTACTTGGTAGGTAATTTTATTGAGAAAAAGCTCCCATTTTCTTTAGTTTACAACATTGCCATGCGGATTTGGGGCAATCGTGGCCTGTTGGAAGTTTTGGCTAATGAAAAGGGGTTTTACTTCTTCAAGTTCTCAGATGATGAAGTTTGTTCTAATGTGTTAGAGGATGGCCCTTGGATATTTGCAGGAAGGATGGTGATCCTTAAAAAATGGCATCCTAAGCTTATTCTATCTAAAGATTCCTACTCCAAAATTCTGGTTTGGGTTAAGCTCTTCAACATTCCCCATGAATACTAGAATGAAGAGGGGTTGAGCCATATTGCTAGTGCGGTTGGGAAACCCATGTATGCTGATAGCCTAACCGAATCCATGAAGAGAATTTCCTTTGCTAGGGTTTGTATTGAAATTAATGACTTTTGTGACCTAGTTGATTCCTTTGACCTATTTATGGGTGACAGATTGAACCCAAAACTTGGTGAAAATGTGGAAATCTTGGTGGAATACCAATGTAAACAAAAAATCTGTACTGAATGCAAATCTTTTGGCCACTCTATTATGACTTGCCCTAAGCTTAAGCCTTTACATTTTCCCTCTGAAAATGATTCTATCCCCAAGCTAAAACAAGAATGGAGGAGAGTCAATAAAAGAGATGCACCCCTGGTTTCCTCACCTCAACTGTACATGGAACCTCCACTTGGTTCCTTGAAGGTTGATGAAGTTATTTTCACTTGTAATGCTGAAAATGAGCCTTCTTTGTGTCCTACCAACCTGCCTATTCATGACCAATTCCATGACCTCTCGGAAAGGGTTGTTGATACTTCTTACAAGTTCGTAGCTCTTGAAGAGGATGATGATTATTGTAATTACCAATGCAATGACCAGTGCAATGACCAATGTAATGATGTTGATTCTTCTTCTACAGCCTCTTCGGACCATTCCCTATGGCACTCAAAAATCAAAAAACATTGATGGGGTCACGATTATAGGGCTCTCCAGGCCTACGGAGTCCTATAGCAAGAAGAAGGAGAAGAAACAGACCGCTAAAAAAGGTAAGGATAACCGCTCACAAGCTAAAATGATGCCTTCTCAACCTCTCAATGATTAATTGCTTGATCATAAACTTAGTCTGGTTTGTTTAATTGAGACAAGAGTGAGATTTAACAATAAGCCTTTTGTTGTCAATTCAGTTTTTAAGGATTGGGATATGTTAGACAATTATAATAGTCATGGTCTAGGTAGAATTTGGGTTGGTTGGGATCCTAGAATTCTCAAAATCACTAAACTAAGCGAAACGGATCAGATTATTCATTGTAATGCTTGTATCATGACTACTAATGACCAGTTTTGAATCTCCTTTGTTTATGGTTCTAATGAGGACAGATCAAAACAGCTATTTGGGAAAGTTTGTGTTCAAATCGGCAAGGTTCCTCTTGGATTGTCTTAGGAGAATTTAATGTTTGTCGGAGGGTTGATGAGTCAATTGGGGGCTGCTCCAGAATTACCGTTGCTGTGGAAGAATTTGCTGAATGTCGTCAAGCTTCGGAGCTTGATGATCTTCGTTTCTTGGGTTTTCTTCACACTTGGTGCAACAAGAGAAGCAATGGTTGCATCTCTAAGAAATTGGATAGAGTTCTTGTCAAAAATGAATGGCTTGTCAAGTTTGTGCATTCATAAGTAAGTTTCCTTCCTCCTAGCATTTCAGACCATTGCCCATCTGTGGTCAAGCTCGGGTTGCCAGGTAATAAGAAAAACTGCCCTTTCAAGTTCTTCAATTTTGTAACGGATAAAGAGGACTTTCTCCCCTTGGTTGAGAGTGTTTTGCAGGAGCAAGTTCATGGCACCATGCAGTTCAAGCTTTACTCTAAGCTTCGCAATTTGAAGAAGGCCTTAAAGACCCTTAACAATGACAATGTGGGGGATGTGGCAACAAAATCGATTGAAGCTAAGGCTGCCTTAGATGCTTGTCAACTCTTTCTTGATCTTCAGCCCCTTGATACTAACCTTAGAATGCTAGAAAATAAGCTTATAACGATTATACGTTGTCATTTCAAGCAGAGAAGGATCTCCTTCGGCAAAAATCTAGAATCTAATGGCTCAAGGCTGGTGACCGCAACTCCTCCTACTTCTTCAAAGCCATCAATGGTAGACGCAATAGAAGCAAGATCCACTCTATTACTGGTGATGATGGCTCCTTGATTGAAGGTGACATTCCGGTCAAGAATGAAGCTATCCTTCATTTTCAAAATATTCTTAGTTGCTATATGCCCGCTAGACATGGTATTGATACTTTGAGCAATATTATTGATAATGTCATCTCAAATGATCAAGCTGATTCAATGGATAGAGTTGTCACTAATGATGAGATTTGTGAGGTTTGCTTCTCTCTCTACCCTAACAAGGCATATGGTCCAGATGGCTTCAATACTCATTTTTTCAAGAAAACTTAGGACATTGTTGGTAAAGACGTGATTAATGCTATCCAAGAATTATTTAGGTATGGTCATCTTCTCAAAGAGCTCAATGTGATGATTCTTGCTTTTGGTCCCTAAAGTCCCTAATCCTTCTAGGATGAAAGACTTTAGACCTATCTCTTGTTGCAACACTCTCTATAAAATCATTGCAAAGATCATTGCTAATTGGATCAAATCTTGTCTCCCGGATATTATCAGCCCTTCCCAATCGGCTTTTGTGGCTAGTAGGAGCATATGGGACAACATCCTTCTTGCGCAACAACTTATGATGAATTATCATAAGGATATTGGTTGCCCTGGGTTGGCTCTAAAAGTGGATTTGATGAAGGCTTTTGACATGGTGGATTAGGGCTTCACTTTCCTCTTAGGATTATTACGTGGATCAAAGCTTACCTTACTACCCCCTAAGTTCTCTATCTCCTTCAATGGTGAGCTGGCTAGTTTTTTCTCCGAAAAAAGGGGTCTTCGGCACGGGGATCCTATATCCCCATACCTCTTTGTTCTAGCTATGGAAGTTCTATCTAAAATTCTGGCCAAGCGCATTGCGGACTCTCCTAACTTAAAGTTTCATTAAAAGTGTAACAAGATAAAGCTTTCCCACCTTTGTTTTGTTGATGACCTTATTATGCTATGTCATGGCTCCCCCTCTTCAGCTCTAGTCCTTAAGGCTGCCCTTGATGAGTTCTCCTTGATTTCAGTCCTCCTTGCTAATCAAGCAAAGAGCAACATCTTTACTTTGGGTTTATCCTCTACTACTAATCAGCAGCTCATTAACCTCTTTGGTTACACGGTTGGTTCTCTCTCCATTCGCTATCTAGCTATCCCTATAATCTCTACTAAACTTTGTCTTCGTGATTGCTCCCCTCTTGTGGACAAAGATTCGGGTAGTCTTACTTCTTGGTAGAACGTGGCCTTTCTTATGCCAGTCGCTTGCAGCTCATTATATCGGTTTTGTCGAGTTTACAAGTCTTTTGGGCTAGTTATATTTGCCTTTTTATCAAGATTTTAACGATTATAGAATAGAAATTCAGAAGTTTCTTGTGGAAAGGGGTTGAAGGTGATAGTAAGGGTGCAAAAATTTCTTGGTTTGATATTTGTCTCCCTAAGAAAGAGGGTGGTCTTGGAATCAATGATCTCTCTTCTTGGAACAAGGCCCTGATGATTAGTGATGCAGCAGCATTGGAATACATGGCATTGGAATATATGGAGGGGTTGGATAGGAAAAAGACCAAGAAAAAAGGCCAATTCATTCCTACTAGTCCGAGCGACTGAGTCCGATTGACGTGAAATTTTCACAGTTGATGCATTTCGGCGAGATCTTCAATAATCACCACCTTCGGTCGTGTAGCATACCCTTTTTTAGCCGAATTCCTTTGTTTAGGTTCCGAAAAGGCCGTTTTTGCCGTTTTAGGAAAGTTTCGTTTTTGCAATAATTTTAGTTTTCCAAGTCCGAATCAACTCCGTCAATTCTGGCTTGCTTAGGATCCTTAATAGTATTAGTTTCTGCATTAATCTCAATTTTGCCTTTTTTGGTAATTTTTCATTTTTAGGTTCGTTTTCTTGTTCTACAAGGAATACGATAAGGGTTAGGATTTGTTTGCTTTAAATATTCATGTAAGCCGAAAGGCTATTCAATTTTTTATTTATAAAATTTAGAGTTTCTCTAATTATCTCCAATTTCGGTATTCTTTATGAATCAATGAATTTGAAGCCTAATACTCTGGTATTCGTGCGTGAATCAACGGAAGGTTAGTAGGTTGTTATCAATTGTTTCTTATAGGTTTTTCTCTACAGAGCTTCCGCTACATCAATTTGGTATCAGAGCGTGGTTCGTTCGGGATGATATCATCATGCCACCTAGAAGATGTCCACCAAACCAGATTCCCGTAGAAGAAGCCATCGAACGTGACTGCATGGCACAGTTGGAGCGACAGGTTGAGCAATTAACGAAGCAGCTTGCGACAATGAGGGCCAACCAAAACCCTTTTCTGAACTTAAATCCAGAAATGGGTGGTGATAGTGACGAATGGGAAGAGATTCCGCGACCACAACCACAACATCGACAAAGGGCGTCTGAAGCTGATGACAGAGCTGAAGACATCATGCGATAGGAGATAGGGATGCGAACAGAGGTTCCAGAATTCCATGGAAGTATGTAGCCAGAGGAGTTCCTCGAGTGGATCGGAATTGTTGAAGAAATCCTAGAATTGAAGAGAGTTCCAGAAAGAGAGAAGGTAGTGTTGGTGGCCACGAGACTTCGGGGTCGAGCAGCGGCATGGTGGCAGCAACTTAAACTCACTAGGAATCATTTGGGAAAGCCCAATATTTATGATTGGGAGAAGATGAAACGAAAGCTGCGTGCTGAGTTTTTACCTTATAATTTTCAGAGGTTGATGTACCAGAGATTGCAGAATTTGCATTAGGGCATGAGATCTGTTAATGAATATACCACAGAGTTCTATCAACTGTTGGTGCGAAACGAGATTCAAGAGACACATGATCAGTTGGTGTCGCGCTACTGTGGCGGATTGCGAACGCAAATCCTTGATATGATTAATCTCTTTGATCCAGTAACGATGACAGAGGCACATCAAAGAGCTTTACAATTGGAGAAAACGTTGTCTCGAAAATCTAGCAGTGGGTCGTTTTTGAGTTTCGAAGGAGGTCCTAGCAGTCGAAACAGGACAAGTGGAAGCAGTAGTAGTGGCGATAATATTGGGAACCGTTTCGGTGCTAGTGGCAGTTCAAATTCTGGACAACGAAACCCTACAAATAATGTTCAACCACCAAGGGACAACCATATGCGGATTTCGATGCTTCGGATGTGGAGAAATGGGTCATAGACTGTCTGAATGTCAGAGACCAGTAAAGAAGGTATTGTTTATTGATCCTGCAGAATTTAATGAGAAAGATGTGCAAATAGGTGAAGATCTGCAAATATGTGCAGAGGAAGTAGCAAGTGAAGAACTGGTAGACGGCGACACAGGAAAAATGTTAATGGTGCGACGTACTTGTTTGGCGTTGAGAACTGAAGAGGGAGATTGGCTTCGAAATAATATATTTCAGTCTACTTGTACCATTCTGGGTAAAGTGTGCCGATTCCTCGTAGATGGGGGAAGTTGTGAGACTATTGTGTTAGCCAAAGCGGTGCGAAAATTAGGGGTGAAGACAGAAAAACATCCAAAACCGTATAGGTTAGCTTGGCTGCAAAAGGGAGGAGAGGTAACCGTGTCACATCAGGCATTAATCTTGTTTTCTATGGGGTCTAACTACAAAGATCAGATGTGGTGTGATGTAGTGAATATGGACGCGTGTCACCTGTTGTTAGGGAGACCGTGGCAATATGACAGAAAAGTTCATCATGATGGGTTTAAAATTACTTATTCTTTTGTTTTTTATGATACTAAGATTGTGTTACTGCCAAGCAAACCTTCTGAAAAGAAGAAGTCGCCTGGAGATAATACTAACTTGCTGTCCTATGCAAAATTTGAGTTGGAGGTAAAGGAATCGGAAACGGTGTATATGTTGTTGGCAAAAGAAACAAGTGCTGAATTAGAGGTTTATGAAGCTGCAGCCCCTCTGATTTTGGAATTTGCTGATGTGTTTCCGGAAGAGTTACCAGAAGGACTTCCTACCTCTACGTGATATTCAACATCATATCGATCTAGAGCCAGAGGGCTGTGTTACCAAACATGCCACATTATCGTATGAGTCCTACTGAGCATGAAGAATTATGGAGACAGGTTGACGAGCTACATTCAAAAGGGTATATTCAGTGAGAGTCTTAGCTCGTGTGCTGTACCGGCCCTTTTAATACCAAAAAAGATGGAACATGGAGGATGTGTGTCGATAGCCGTGTAATTAACAAGATCACTGTGAGGTATCGCTTTCCAATTCCGAGACTGGATGATTTGTTAGATCAGCTGAGTGGGGCTAAGGTGTTTACCAAACTGGACCTAAAGAGTGGGTATCGTCAAATTCGTATTCGGCTTGGGCACGAATGGAAGACATCGTTTAAAAAGCGAGAGGGTTTGTATGAGTGGCTAGTCATGCCTTTTGGGTTATCAAACTCGCCCAACACCTTCATGAGAGTAATGAACCAAGCCCTTCGACCATTTATTGGTAAGTTTGTCGTTGTATATTGATGATATCTTGATTTACAGTGCAAACCCCGAGCTACATATTCAGCACATTCGGGAAGTGTTGTGTGTTCTACGCTGGGAAAGATTTGTTGCTGCAGCATAAAAATGTGTTTTTATGACGCCAAAGGTGTTGTTTTTGGGTTATATTATTTCTGGAGAGGGACTACATGTGGATGAGTCCAAAATTGAGGCAGTGAGGCAGTGGCCCCAACCGAAATCAATTACTGAGGTTCACAGTTTTCATGGGTTGACGGTCATTCTATCGCCGGTTCATTCCGCACTTTAGTAGCATTATGGCTCATGTCATTGAATGTATGAAGGGAGTCAAGTTCCAGTGGACATCCGAAGCAGAAGAAGGTTTTCAGCGAATAATAGAGCAATTGACAACTGCCCATATTCTGGTCTTACCAGATTTTTCTCAACCATTTGAGTTGCATAGTGATGCCTCCAAAGTGGGCTTCGGAGCTGTTTTGAGTCAAGCAGGGAAACCGGTGGCATATTTTAGTGAGAAGCTGACCAGGTCTCGAGTTCGTTATAGTACATACAATATAGAATTCTATGCTGTGGTCCAAGTGGTGAAACACTGGCGGCATTATCTATTCCACCGTGAGTTCATTCTGTACACTAATCATGATTCGTTGCGGCATCTCCATAGCCAAGACAAGATTTCTGCCCGTCATGCTTCATGGCCCTCCTATCTACAACAGTTTACGTTTGTTCTAAAGCATAAGGCAGGTGTTACAAACCGAGTGGCCGATGCTCTGAGTCAAAGAGTCAGTTTGTTGTCAACAATGACTGTCCATGTACTAGGTTTTGATTCTTTTCGTGAATTATTTGATTCTGATCCATATTTTTCTGAGATGATGATTACTGTACGAGCGGGGGAAAATTCAGAATTTTTATTGGTGGATGGTTTTCTATTTCGGGGAAATCAACTTTGTGTTCCCGATTGTAGTTTTGTGTCTGCAAATTATTAAGGAATTACATGGTGAGGGCCATGTGGACAGAGATCGACTCTTCAATTAGTCAAGACGTCCTATTTTTGGCCAACAGGTCAGGAGGGAAGTCGAGAGATATGTTGAAAGATGTCGGACCTGTTAAGTGTCCAAGGGTAAAGCCACGAATGCAGGTATGTACATGCCATTACCCATTCCTACTCAACCTTGAACAGATTTGAGTATGGATTTTGTTTTGGGGCTACCAAGAACTCAGCGGGGTTTTGATTCCATTTATGTAATTGTTGATCGATTTTCCAAGATGGTTCACTTTATTCCGTGCAAAAAAACTACTGACGCTGTAAAAGTTGCTCAATTATTGTTTCTAGAGGTATATCGTCTTCATGGTTTACCTACGTCAATCGTGTCTGACTGGGACACTCGATTCCTCAGTCACTTCTATGGCGGAGCCTTTGGAAGATGGTCAATACAAGGTTGGATTTTAGTAGTGCATATTACCCTCAAACAGATGGGCTGACTGAGGTGGCGAACCAGGCTCTTGGAGATTTGTTGAGATGCCTGGTAGGGGATAACGTCCGGTCATGGGATCTGAAACTTAGCCAAGCTGAATTTGCCCATAACCATGCTGTCAACAGAAGTTCTGGGTTCAGTCCTTTTCAGGTTGTTTACGCATTGGTTCCTCGCAGCCCATTAGATTTGTTGCCTCTGCCTAGCAGGACTAGGATCCAAGAAAAGGCTGAAGATTTTGTTCAAGGATTACATGAGGTTCATCAGTAGGTACAAGAAAATCTGTTACAAGTCCGTAGGGAAATACAAGATGGCTGTTGACAAAAAGCTAGGTCATTTGGAGTTTGATGTGGGCGATTTTGTTTGGGCAGTCCTCACAAAGGATAGGTTTGCTGTAGGGGAATATAATAAACTTGCTGCTAAGAAGATAGGTCCACTCGAAATTTTAGAGAAGATTAATCCGAATGCTTATCACCTGAAGCTTCCTAGCCACATTTGTACTCATGATGTGTTTAATATCAAGCATTTGATTCCTTTTCATGGCTATTTTTCTTCTGATGATACTATAGGAAATTCGAGGATGAATTTTCTCCAACCTGCGGAGAATGATGTAGCAGCATTGGATTACATGGCATTGGAATATATGGAGGGGTTGGATAGGAAAAAAACCAAGAAAAAAGACCAATTCATTCCTACTACTCCGAGCGACTGAGTCGGATTGACATGAAATTTTCACAGTTGATGCGTTTCGGCGAGATCTTCAATAATCACCACCTTCTGTCCTGAAACATACCCTTTGTTTAGCTGAATTCCTTTGTTTAGGCTGTTTTTGCCATTTTAGGAAAGTTTCGTTTTTGCAATAATTTTAAGTTTTCCAAGTCTGAATCTACTATGTCAATTCCGGCTTGCTTACGATCCTTAATAGCATTAGTTTCTGCATTAATCTTAATTTTACCTTTTTTGGTAATTTTTCGTTTTTAGGTTCGTTTTCTTATTCTGCAAGGAATACGATTAGGGTTAGGATTTGTATGCTTTAAATATTCATGTAAGCCGAAAGGCTATTCAGTTTTTGATTTATAAAATTTAGAGTTTCTCTAATTATCTCCAATTTCGGTATTCTTTGTGATTCAAAGAATTTGAAGCCTAATATTCCGATATTTGTGCGCGAATCAACAGAAGGTTAGTAGGTTATTATCAATTGTTTCTTGCAGGTTTTTCTCGACAGAGCTTCTGCTACATCAATTAGGCATCTTTGGATTCTGATTTATGGTACGAATAACCTCTGGTCTTCTTGGATCAAAGCCTATCACCTCAAAGGCACTAACATTTAGGAGGCTAAAGCTCCGTATAACTGCTCTAGGAATTTGAGGAAACTCATCCATTTTCGGCCATTTGCTCGACCTTTAATTCAGCACTTCATTGGCAATGGTTCTAGTACTTCCTTATGGTTTGATAATTAGCATCCAGATGGTCCTCTCCTTTCGAAATGGAACCCCCAGTGTGGTTTATGACTCTGTCCTCCCTCTCAACGCAACGGTTAATGCCATTGTTCTTGGTGATTCTTGGAGTTGGCCACCTGGTATGTCCATTGATCTTGTGGAAATTAGAAGTCGTATGCCTTCTTACAATCCTGACTCTAGTATAGAGGATAGTATTCGGTGGCTCCCTTCTTCTAATGGTATTTGTTGGAACCTAGGGTTACAGATTGCGCAGCGGAAGGTTTTAAAATTTTTTATGCAATCATTAAACTAACCCATTTGTACAGTAATAATCAAATGCAATAATAAAGTGATGAAACATTTTCATACCTACGTAGGAGGCTCCTTCACTTTGATACGAACTGCTCCTGATTTGAACCACGTGATCTTCCTCGCTATCTCCCGGAACAGGTAACAGCTTGTGGGCGCGTCACGATATTCAGGACCTGTATGGAGGAAGAAGAGAAGAACACACACACAAAGACAAACTCTAGAAGTGCAGCACTTGTGGTCTCACCACACACTAACTTTTTCTATTTGTTTTGCTTTTTGCTTTTTGCTGTTCACGATAACTTTTTTCTTCTTGTTTTCTTTGTATGTTGTTTTCTTATTTTGGTTCTCAATCACTTTTTAATTAAAACATATATATCTCATATATATATATATATATATATATTAAAAAACCAAAACCGACATTCGGTTACCATTTTTTTTAATTAAAAATATATATCTCATATATATTCAAAAAACAAACCAAAATCTTATTTGATTTTTAAAACTTTTTAAAAAGATATCTCATATCCTTTTAAAATTAATTAAATATTTATTTTTGAATTCAAACATTTTAAATTCAAATTCAAATATTTAATTTATTAAAATAAAATAATCATATTATCTTATTTTATTCAAAATCAAATATCAACTAACACCCTCCATTTAGTGATTAATAACATAATTAAATGATCTTATTATTTAATTTATTTAATCACCATTATTCATTAATTAAATAATCTCATTATTCAATTAACTCCCGAATAAATACGTGTCACTTTCGTAACACAATTAATTGGACAATCCAATTAATTAACAGTGACTCTTGTTACCTAAATCGATCGGGCTAGCAAGGGGACCTAATGGACCCACAGTATTTTTAGCTCTAATAATCCTTAGAAATTATTAATTAAACTCTTTAATTAATATTTCATGATTATTAACTTCAGTGTTATTCCACTAAAAACCCGAAGCTGCACTCTCTCAACTGTAGACGTTTTTACAAAAAAACCAATAATACTCGGTGTCCATCGATATAGCTATTACATATGGTAAAATCCTCCACAAGTAGTTCATAATTAGAGCTGGGTCATAATGTCCGTTATACCCCTCTAATCATATCTTTCCATTAAGTACCATTGATTCTCTAATGAACAATAAATCCTACATTCCTTACGGAATTAGGAGAGCGCTCATATTGTTCAAGCCTCGAATCAACCCTTAAGGGAACTACCATCTACTTCTCACAAGAAGGAGTGGATTCCACTATTGTGTACAAACCTTCCCAGCCACAAGCCAAACCGCAATCCCAACATACGGAGTATATTGATCGGGAATGCAACTCTGACCTCACCCATGGTATATCAAAGACCACGATCTAACCTGAAGGAGTCGATAAGACACTCAGGATTAAGATCACCCACATATAGCCATCATTATTTGATATATATGAATCTCATTGTTAAACGGATCTTAGTGAGCGATTCATATAGATCATGGCCCAGTCCTATATGATCACATCATACAAGGTACCTCCATTCTCATATCTGCATATGAATGATCCAGGATAGGATCACCGTACACTACGAAATGGACCGCAGCTGTAGATTAACCACAAATAAAGTACCCAGCTTTATTTGCTATCTACGGACTCTTTAGATTGCTCGTTTCAAACTGAATCCATCTATATATGACACTCATATACTCAGTTCGAAATTACATCCGGCAATTTTGGATGTTAAGTGCACATGTTATATAAAGTATGACACAAAATGAATGAATATACTACTTCTTTTATTTATGTTCAAATTATATTTACATATTACAAGCTTTAAAGAAAAAACCCTAACAGTATTTACTCAGCCTTTTCTGCTTTGACTTCTCTTAGAGCCCCTCACCCTCTTGTTCCTTGGTTCAAGCTGGTTTGGTTCCCTTAAAACATTTCGAGAATGAGTTTCATCCTTTCGCTGGCTGTTAGAGGTAGGCTCTCCACTCGGGATCGCATTCATAAGTATGACCCTAGGGCTGTTACTACTTGTGTTCTTTGCAACTCCAATCTCGAGTCTCATGCTCACCTATTCTTTGAGTGTTTATTCAGTAGAGCCATTTGGACTCAACTTCTGAACTATTGTAGGTCTCCTTGGAATGGTCTTCGCTAGAATGATTTCATTGCTTGGGCATCCACCCATTGGAGAGGGAACACTCCTATTATTGTGGCTAAGAAGTTTTGACTTGGGGTTGCTATTTATCACATTTGGAAATAACTTAATTGTCGTATTTTTGAAGGCACCCAAAGTACTAGCTCAGTTGTTGCGCGCTCATTATTGACACTATTCACTGCCGGCTCTCGTCTATCAATCTAAAAGATCACCCTATTATAGTTTTGAATTGGAATGTCAACGCTAATTGATTTTAGAGCTTTGCTCTTGTTGTACTTGTTTTGAGCCCTTGTCTAGCTCTTGCTTTCTTGTTTGCTCGTGTGTTGAGCTTTTATGAGCCTTTGTTTAGCTCTTGCTTTGCTTTCTGAGTATGCCCCTTGTATTTGTACATTCTTTTTCTCTTTCTATGATACTATTTACTTACACACAAAAAATCACTATAGTTCTATTTCGGGACAGATTGTTAATTGGAACAAGTCCTTTATTTATTTTGGGGCTTCAGTTTCTTTGAGAAGAGTCCCTCTGCTTTTGGAGGTGAGTGGCATGAAAGAGGGTTCTTTCCCTTTGATTTACTTAGGTGTACCTCTTTTCAAAGGGAAGCCTTCTCTTGTGTTGTTAAAACCTATCGCCGATAAGATTATTTCCAAATTTGCTAAATGGAAGGGTCTATCTCTCTCTTTGGCTGGTCGTGTTATGTTGATTAACTCAGTTTATTAAAGGCCGGCTAATTTTCTCTCTTTAGTTAACATGAAGATTTGTAATTTTTTATGGTTGGGTGATTGTAATGAGAAGAAGTTAGTGAAAGTTTCTTGGGTGACTTGCTACCTTCCTATTCATAAGGGTGGCCTCGGGCTTGAAGATCTTTCTTTATTGAATGATGCTTTTCTTGCCAAGCTCACTTAGAAAATGATGGTCTCTTCTTCTTATGTTTTCGGTTTCTTAAGGGCTAGGTATGTCCATCACCTTAACCGCCCTACAGCTAGGTATGTTTCCTCTTCTATTTGGTCGGGAGTTCGGTCTTAATTCTACCGTATTCAAGATGAAAGTTTTTGGTTGATTGGAGCTTCCTCTAGTAAGAATATTTGGTGTGATAATTGGCTTCGCTCCTCTATAGTTTCTATTCTTGGTTTTCTTGATTTGGTTACCTTGCTTTTTCATGCTAAGGTTTTAGATTTCATTTGGGACAACCGTTAGTGCTTGAATGAGGAGTTCAGACTTCATTTCCTGGATATTTGCTTTCGGATTGAGAAGGTTTCTATTTCCCCTAAGGAGGATACTTTGGTTTGGAAAGGGTCTAAGGAAGGTGTTGTCACTTGCAAGCATGCCTATTACGACTCCTTGAGCACTCATCCTGATGTCACTTGGTGGAAGTTCTTTTGGAGGTCGTTTGTTCCTTTTTCTAGATTTATTTTGCTTTGGTGTCTTTGGTATAATCGTCTTCTGACTGAAGACAACCTTTGCAAGGTAGGTTTTTCTCTTGCTTCTCCGTGCGGCCTTTGTGGCAACTTTACAGAAATTGCCTCTCACCTCTTTATTCTTGTGATTATGCTTCTACTCTTTGGAAAGTTATTTGTAGGGCTTTTAATTGTAACAGTGCTTGCTACCAATTTGAAGTATTTTCTTTGCCAAGCTTTTGAGCTTAGTTTTAGTCCGCAGCTTGGTCCGTTATGGTTAGCTTCTATTCATGCTATTGTTTGGACTATTTGGAACTCTCGTAAGCCTTATTTTTGATAACCGAGGGAGAGGGGGGCCTAATATTCATAAATCTCTTGTTTTCATTTGGTGTTCGGTTAGGGAGGCCAACTCTCTATCAAATGGTGTCATGGCAAACAAGGTTAATGATTTGCTTACTTTGAAGGCCTTCGGTCTTGTTGGTCGTCCCCCTAAGGCTCCTTGCATCATTCCTGGGCTTTGGTCTCATCTGCTGCCTGGGTGGTTGAAGGTTAATACTGACGGTGCCTCTTTGGGAGCTCCAGGTGATGGTGGTTGTAGGGGTGTTGACTTGTAGGCCTTTTGTTAAAAGGTACTTTTCTATTCTGCTCAAGCATGTCTTTGCCTTTGAGGCTAAGTTGTGGGCTGTTTATTCATCCAATTGAATATGCTCTGAAGTTCAATTGGCATTGCTTATGGCTTGAGAGTGATTATACTTATATGGTGAATCATTTGCTTCATCGTTCCATCAAAGTTCCTTGGCACTTGATGCAAGCATGGAAGAAGTGTTTGTTTCTTATTGACTCTATGGATTTCATGTTTCTCACTTTTATCGAGAGGGTAATCAGGTTGCGGATGCCCTTGCCTCTCATACCGTCTCTTTGGATTCCGGTTCTTGGTGGTTTGTTTCCCCGGATTTCTATAATTCTTATCTTGCTAATGACTTTATGGGTCGTTCTTCTTTCTGCTTTAAATAAGTGCTTTGCTCATTTTCTTTTTGTTTGGATCAGTGGGCCTTTCGGCTGGTTTTGGGCCTGCGTCCTTTTTTTTGTTTAGGTCTGTGTGCCTTTTGTTTGTTTTGGGGCCTACGTTCCTTTGTGTTTTGTTTGGGCTTGCGTGCCATTTCTTTTTCCTTTATTTTGGTTCTTCTCTGTTTTTCTTTTCTTTTTTCATTTATATATGGATACTGTCTAAGGTTTTTCAACATATGATCGCCTGTGATGCTTTTTCCCCCTATGTCAGTCCAATTTTATAAAAAAAAAAATAAGTTGTAGTGAAAATCCATTAGTGTAACTTAAGTAAATTTGCTAGTTTAGTAAACTTTGATTTATAACCTTTGTCTCTAATTAGGTTGATTACTCTAGTCTCTGTGGGAACGATACCCGTACTTGTGCCCACTATTTGAGTTGAACGACTCGTGCACTTGCGATGGGTGAAAGACTCGCACGCCCCCTTAGTTAGCTATTTAGTGTAATTTAGATTAGTGACATTTTAGTAGAACCAGCTTGGGCATGTCAAAACTTATGGCGCAGTTGCTGGGGGTTGGCAACTAATCGCCCTTTTTAGAACATTAGTTTGTCTAAATCATCATCTATTTTACTTGACTATTTACATTTTCCATTGTCATTTGAGCACTTAACATTATAGGCAGTTGTTTTCTATTGTGTTTTCAGGTTACTTCTTGTTGATACATGCACGAAAGAAGATCTTCGGGAAGTCTGTTAGTGCCATATATTGAAGATATTGACTGTGCAGCTAGACTACCAACAACGACGGACAATCCAGAAGTGGTCTCTGACCATGACAATGATTCTGCTTCATCCAGTAGTCCAAGGAGTGAGTCAGACTAAGTAGAGGTACAACGGTGCATGAAGGATTTTTCATTGCCTACCGTTGGATCTCAACCATCGACAATACTACTGGATGCCATTCAAAGAAACTATGAACTAAAGAACTTGCATTACAATACTCTTCCATATTTCAACTGTGACCTAAGTAAAGACTCCTTCCAATTCATGAAGGAGCATTACAACGTGGTAACAACCCTTCCATTTGGGAATCTCATGGAAGACCTCGTTCGCATGCGATGCTTCTCTTATTGTATGAGGGGCAAGGCCAAGCAGTGGTTCATGGCCTTATCGGCCGGTTCGCTTACCACATGGGAAAGTGTTAAGCAGAAGTTCTTTGTAAAGTACTTCCCTTCTTGGAAGACTAAGGAAGTACGGAGCAATATTGCCGATTTCCAAGAGGAAGAAGGGGACGCATTCCACTGAGTTATGAGAGAGATTCAAGCTACTACTTGCACAGAGCCCTCACCATGAGTACAATCTTATCTCGCAAGTCCAGTCATTCTACGATGGATTGATGAGGCTCTCACAAGCAATTATTGGTAATGCCTATGGAGTAGCAATGCGAGAGAAGACGGCACAGTACATATTTGACAAACACGAGATGCTTGAGCAAAACTCCTTGCAAAGGAACACTCGTGGAAATCATGAAGGACTAAGTGTTGAGCTAACGAATTAGATAGCAATCATGTCGAGGGACATAAAGTCCTTTATGAGCAATTTTGGGAAGCAACCAATGGTGGCCAACCAAGTATGCAAGTAAGACAACCATGAGATGGTCATGTATCCCATGGCAAAACCTATGCCACCAAGAGATGAGGAAGTCCAAGCAGTATATCCACTCAATCAGTCAAGACAATGGGACGATCATTTCTTTAACACGTACAATCCAGGGTGGAAAAGGCATCCGAACTTCTCTTAGTCGAATGAACATTGCTTGAATGCTCCACTACAACCTTAGAACAACAACAACAACAACAACAACAACACAAACAACTAGAACCCACCTCGGAGATACCAACCTAGGCCATAACAAAGTACACAACTGTGGAAGATACAGGAAACCGTACCCTGGCACCAACAGGGCCAAAGGGACAATAGATACCAAGCCACTAGAAGGTACCATAACAACAACCCAAACCATATGAAGATGACCTCTATAGAAGGGGTGATAGAGGGTTTGGAAGAAAAAGTGGGGGAGCATGCAGAAAGATACCAAAGAAAATAGTTAGGAAAGCTGCCGAGTCAAACCGAGCAAGCCAAGGCTGTTATGGTACTCAGAAGTGGTAAGGTACTTTCTAACCCAACTTCACCTGAAATTTATGATATTCCTATTGATGTTTCAGGAACAAGGTTAGATTCGAGCGAAAATGATAGAAATGCCTAAGTAGGGGTAGGAACTAGTAAGGGACCGGAGGGTGGTCAGAAGGACACCTCGAGGATACATAAGTCTCCGGATCTCTATGTGCCTCCAATTCCATTTCCAAGGAGACTTCAGAAGACGAAGCTCACTTAAGCCTTCAAGGAAATATACGACATCTTGTCGAAGGTGAATGTGAGCCTTCCGCTCCTTGAAGTGATAGAGAAAATGCCGGAGTATGCCAAGTTCTTCAAGGAGCTGAATTCCATGACCCGGAAGAAGGAATTAAAGGAGATGATAGTGATCTCCAAGGAAGTGAGCACAGCCCTAGAGATAACATTGCCTCCGAAGAATGAAGGATCCATGGAGTTTCATCATCACCATCTCGGTTGGTAAAACTTGGAAGGAGAAGACGTGTTAGATTTGGGCGCTTCAATCAACCTAATGCCTTATGCATTGTTTAAGGATCTATGATTAGATGGATTGAAAGCCCACGACCATGGAATTGCTACTTGTCGACCGTTCAGTAAGGCACCCTAAAGGAGTGGTCGAAAACGTCCTAGTGAAGGTGGGAGAGTTGATCATCCCAGTAGACTTCGTGATATTGGAGATGGAAAGTGATCCCTCAAAATCTAGAGAGATGCCTATATTGCTGGGGCTACCATTCATGTCGACCGCAAGGCAATCTTAGACGTCCACAGAGGAAGACTCTCTATGACTGTGTTAGGCTAAACAGTAGAGTTCGAAGTCTTTGAGAGCATGAAGTACCCAACTGGGGGTCTTGATTGCTTCAATGTTAGAATTGTTGAAGTTGGGGACAAGCCTCACCGTTCACTAGAAGAGCATATAGCACTTGCTCATTGCGAGGTGAATGAAAACTAAACTCTGTTACTAAAACATGACTCCTCAAGTTATGAAGACGCCATCTCCCAACTCAAGGAAGAAAACCGAGTGCTTGTGGAAAGGAACGTCGAGTTGACTACCAAGCTCAATAAAGGCTTGAGGGAGAATGAAGACTTACAAGACAATGTTGAAAGTGAATTATCTTTAGGATGACTTTAGGGAGAGGAATGAGTCTTTGAGTAAGGATTTTGAATGGAGGATGGAAGTCATGGTCCAAGAGATCAAGGCAAGGGAAAAGGCTCTAGACATTTTGAGAGCCAAAGGAAGGGAGAGTCAAGTGAAGCTTGCCGTACCAAAGATAGGTACCCAAGCCAAGTCTAAGGATGTTGTCCAACTTCTCAAAAGGAAGAAGGTCCAACCACTTCGAAGGACGCATGTGCAAGCTTTGCAAGAGGAGCCCAAGCCTTTTTCCCCTAAGCCAAAGCCAAGAAAGAAGAATAACAACATCAACCGTTCTACATCTACAAAGGGAGGTACATTTCATACTTTTATCCCTACATGTCATCATTGCCATGTTTTACGCCACATTAGGCCTCATTGCCCAAATAAAAAATGGCAAGTCGTGAAAAAGATGAATCCCACAATTCCCAAATCCACAGTCAAGTCCATTTGGGTTGTCAAATCCAAATTGGAGGCAGTCGGAGGGAAATGACCTCTTTGGGTTTAAAATAGGAACAAGGGCTATGTTGTTATTGAGCCCTGTCCTAGGACAAGCTTGGATTGGTTGAACGTTCTAATATGTGTTTAAGTGTGCAGGTTGTTGAAAATCAAAGACACACTTAGATGGACATTTGGATTTGCACTCAAGTCTTTGAGTTGCAATTTTTGTACCGTACACATATAATATATATATATATATATATATATATATATATACTGTATAAACAATTTTAGTTTAGTTTATTTTTAGATAGCAAATGTGGTATGTTTGTGTTTGTTTGTGTCAATTATTGCAGGTAGCAGGTTTACAGAGTTGGGAGAAGCAGCTGGAGCACAGAAGAGCACTTTGAGGAGCTTCACAACTTCCGTCCGCAGGTATATTCCCGCGGGGCAGAAGGAAGGAATCCGTGCAATAGGCGCTGAAGGCTGTGCTGCTTCCCTCCACCAGAAGGAATCTGCGGACCAGAAGGAAGGAACTCACGTGAAAATACCGCAACTTCATTTCGTGGGAATATGCCCCCACAACAGAATGAATGAAGTCGCGAGAAGAATCAGCTACTTCAAGTCCGCTGGAAAATTCTAGCACTCAAGAATGAAGGAACTCGCATGGGAATTGAGGATTATTCCGCGACTTCCATCCGCTAGAAATGTCCCTCGCGCCAGAAAGCACAAACCCGTGCACCCATTTTGAGAATTCGCCGTGACTTCATTCCGCTGGAATAAACCCGCAGGCATGAACTCACGCTGAACCCTAACAGGTAAAACGCTGCGTTTTGGTTTAAAATTTGGGCCGCGCGACTTTGTTCCATAGGAAAATTCCCACGGGAGGTGCGGTTTTTGCCCAGGTAAAAATATCCCCACCTGTCATTTTCAAGAACACCCTTTCCCAATTCCAAATTCTTTCGATTTTCCTCGTATTTCTCACCAAAATTCTTCTTTAAACTTGTTCAAAATCACTTCAATTATCATCAAAAAGGTATGTAATCTCTTTTCTATCTCTTTTCTACAAGAAATTTCATCAAATTCCATCTATTTATCTCTATTTTCAAATTTGAGTAAAAGTTAGGGTTTTTATTTGATTTCTTGATTAAGTTGAGTAGTTTGGTTAGATTGATGTTTAAATCTTATTAGTGTGCCTTCTATAAGGAATTTCGACCAAAACCCCCTTGATTGTTACACCTTTTACAAACTTTTCCTTGTCAAGGGTGGGTTTTGGCCGATATTAGGGTTTTTAGTGATGATTCTTACTTAATTGATGTTATGCATGTACATTTAATCGATTAAATATGTTTATGCATGTATGTAATGTTGAATGATTGGTTTGATTGAAGTTTGAATTTGTTTGTGTTGAAATTTCGAAAATTTTGGGAAAAAGGCTTAGTTGTTGTTCATTAGATTCTCTTAAAGAGCTCAGTTGCTCTAAGGGATTGTTTGTGAACAATCTTGTGATGAGATTGATTAGGAGGAGTGGGAAATTGATATTGTTGTTAAACTCTTTGAATTTGGGTATTGTATGTGCTTATTGAAATCATTGCCTACGTCACATGCTTGTTTTGCTGTCGTGAATGTTTGTGCATCAATTTTGAATTCTAGATGATATCTAAGAGTGTTATTGGACTACGTGAGCGAGTAAAAATCGAATATGCTATGAATCTCACGTTTTTGCATTCTTGAATAGAAATGGCTTAGTGCACGCTTGTTTGACTAACTTGAATGATTGATCCTACATTGTGATTCTACTTATTAAGTATCGTGAATTGCATGAACATACATTACCACATGTTGTTTCATTTAGTTTTTGTTTGTTTGTTTTATATACTAACCCAAACACTAACTTGTTTTGAGTTGTGTTTTGGTGGTTTGTTGTTTTATATGTGCAGATGGTACTACAAAGGAAAACCTCTCCACATCGGGAAGATCCCGATGCAGCCAACCGAAGGAAGGGAAAGAGTCTCTCAAGACCAAACCCCGAGCTCGAGAGAATCTTAGAGAACCGGCTCAAAAACTGCCTTAAGAGGACGATACACATAGAGCGGGACATCAGTTTCGAAAAGCTGGGAGATACACCTATCTTCCAGGAGATCAGACGGAGGAAGTGGGAGACATTCGTCTCCTATCCGAATAGGGGAAATATGAAACTGGTCCAGGAATTATATACGGCCATAGACCCTAATGAGTTAGAGAATAGAGCTCCGGTTGTCATCCGGAAGAAGCAGATCTTCATCACAGCCGCTGAAATCCATGAGTACCTAAGGACACGACATTACACTCAGTGGCCAGAGGGGTATGAGAAGCTGGACATCTTCAAGGACTACAATCAGAGATTCTAGATCGCATTGAACGGCATTGAGGACTTGCCTTGGGGAAGGAACCAGAAGATACATCAGAGGGAACTGGTGTTTTCAGAGCACTTCTAGAATATCTTCTTCAGTTATTCCTTCATCCCCATAACCCACCGGACTGACATCAACGGAGAGACCACCATCATTCTCTACCTTATGAAGAACTCGTTGGAGTTCAATGTTGGGAGGATCATAGTGAAGAGGATAGCAAAGGCAGAGAGGAAGCCCGAAACATGCCTCGTCTTCCCGTGTTTGCTCACGCATTTCATGCATGAGGCCGGCCTCCGAGTGGACAGGATATCAAATGGGATTTTGACTCCCACATGAGAGGTAGGCAAGAGAGCCTACATTGAAGCCGCAAAGGGCAAGGGAGTAGAGAAGCTGCTTATAGAAACTGAGAAGAAGAGGATGAGACAAGAAAGGCACCAGTCCACTTCTAGGGAGGCTCAGGCTCAGGCTCAGGCTCAGGCCATGGAAGCCATGGAGACTGATGAGGATCGTACTGACGGCGAGGAGTCAGAGGATCAGGCACTAGCTTGGGCCGAGTGTTGGATTCAGACCAACATTGTTATCTCCAAGACTGTCAGCCAGCTAGCTAAGGATGTTAGAGGCGTCGAGGAGGTGATCGCCAGGATGATCGGTTATCAGACCGGTGGGCCCAGTGAGTATGGGTGCATGCATGGGGGCTAAAAAAAGTACAGGACTGACTCTGCATCTTTTTAGCTGCTGCACCAGACACGGAGCATCAGGAGCTGCCTAGTGATCCCATGATCTTGACACCTCCGGAGCAGTAGCAGCATTTAGAGACATCCTGAGCAGCAATTGGATGCACCTGCCAAGCCACATATGGAGATATCAGTTGAGCCTCAGTAGGAGCTGCCTTCTGATCCTGTCATCGAGATGCATTCTGGGCAGCAGAATCCTCCAAGCGGGCAACTACCAAAGTCAGCTATTCAGCAGCAGGAGCAGCAGAGCGAGATACAGAGCGGGCCATCCACATCAATTGTGCCTTATTTCTTTGCGCTGGATCCAATCAGTGCAGCACCTCTCCAGCAGCCAGGACTACATCAGCCACCTCCCATCCGTACCAGAGTTGATAGAAGTGATGATAGCACTGGCAACAGCAGCAGTATATCAGCATTGTCGGATTAGTAATCTGCACTGTGTCCCCTATGTTTATGCCATTTTGACATGATTTTCACATACTTGTACATTTTGTAGGATGTTAGTTTATTTACTTTTCATATTTTTCTGATATTAGTTGTATACACTTATTTAGTTTACATTTTCGCAAATAATATATTAGTTGTTTATTTTGTTTAAGATCTAAGTGTGATTACTTGTGATGTGAATGATAGTGCCTAGGACATTGAGGACAATGTCGAGTTTGGGTTTGGGGGTGTGGGCACGTTAACACTTTACCGATTGTCCATATATGTTTGTCATAGTGTGTTTGTATAGTGTAAGTGTTGTAAATATGTGTATATTAAAAAAGTTACCAACTAAAAGAGAATGATCTAGAGAGAGATGCTCATCTTTCTCTCTAGAATTTCTTGCTGCGTCATTCCTTTACCAGCCCATTCTCACGGTGGATTCTTCTCCTTCCATGGATTCCTCCCCAAAACACTCATCACTTCCTTGCCTTGGTTCTAAAAAGCCTTCCACCTCCTACTCCATGGTCCTCCCAATCGGTTCTACCATGGAAAATCCACCCATTCCAGAAACACTTTATTCTTCCATTTCTAATGTTATTCCTTCCATCTCTACCATGAAAGACCGTCATTTTCCCACTCCTCACATAGTTTCCTCAGCTGGTGTTACTTCCATTTTAAAAGCTAAAGACTATTAAGTGCAACAATGGGTCTAGCAAAGGAAGGCATTGTTCTAGCATACCTAACCTCATTTTAAATAAAGCTATCAACCATGCAGGAACTGGTCATAGTTCTCTCAACTTAGCTGTTGTTGCTAAAGCTAAAGGGGTCCAAAATTTTCAATTTTCTAACGGATAGAGCAGATTTTCTCCCCTTAGTTGAGAGGTGTTGGCAGGAGCAAGTTCATGACACCATGCAGTACAAGCTTTGCTTTAAGCTTCGCAATCTAATGAAGGTTCCAAAGACCCTCAACAACGATAAGGTGAGAGACTTGACAATTAAATCGATTGAAGCCAAGGCTGCCCCTGATGATTGTCAATGCCTCCTTGATCTGCAGCCCATTGATTCTAACCTTAGAATTCGGGAAAAATAGCTTATAAGCTATTATACTTCGACCCTTAAAGCTGAAGAGGACCTTCAAAGGCAAAAATCAAGAATCCAATGGCTTAAAGATGGTGACTGCAACTCCTCTTATTTCTTCAATGCCATCAATGGTAAGCGTAATAGAAGCAAGATCCACTCTATTACCGGAGATGACAGTTCTTTGATTGAAGGTGACATTCTGGTCAAGAATGAAGCTATCCGTCAATTTCAGACTATTCTTGGTTGCTCGATGCCCGCTAGACATGGAATTGGTAGTACTTTGAGCAATATTATTGATAAGGTTATTTTCAATGATCAAGCTGCCTTCATGGGTAGAGACATCACTAATGATGAGATTCGTGAAGTTTGCTTCTCCTTCCACCCAAACAAGGCTCCTGGTCCAGATGGCTTCAATGCTCACTTTTTCAAGATAACATGGGACATTGTTGGTGAAGATGTCATTAGTGTTGTCCAAGAGTTCTTTAGGTCTGGTCTTTTGCTCAAGGAACTCAATGCCATGATTCTTACTTTGGTTCCTAAAGTCCTTAATCCTTCTAAGATGAAGGACTTTCGACCTATCTCTTGTTGCAACACCCTATACAATATCATTGCCAAGATAATTGCAAATAGGATCAAGCCTTGCCTTCAGGATATAATCAGCCCTTCTCAATCGGCTTTTGTGGCTGGTAGGAGTATTGGTGACAACATTCTTCTTGCACAAGAGCTTATGTGAAACTACCACAAAGATGTTGGCTGCCCTAAGTTGGCTTTCAAAGTGGATTTGATGAAGGCTTTTGACATGGTGGACTGGGGATTCTTACTTGAAACTCTTGCTGCCTTTCACTTCCCTCCTAAAGACACTCAAAAGACTACTTCGGTTGTTGCTCGCTCCATTATTGACACAATTCGCTGCCGGCTCTCCTCTATCAATTTAAAGGATCACCATACTATCTCCTAAAACTGGAATATCAACTCTAATTGATTTAGCTTTGTCTAAATCTTGTTTCTTGTCTTGCTCATTTGTTTGAGCTATTTTGAGCCTTTGTTTAGCTCTTGCTTTGCTTGTTTCTTGTCTTGCTCGTTTGTTTGAGCTGTTTTGAGCCTTTGTTTAGCTCTTGCTTTGCTTTCTGGGGTATGCCCCTTGCATTTTGTACATTCATTCTCTCTTTCTATGATACTATTTACTGACCCAAAAAAAACTATGTGTATATCACAAATTTTCTATTTACTTACCCAAAAAAAACTATGTGTATATCACAAATTTTTTCAAAATTTCCGATTGAGCCAACACTGAACATGTTATTTAACTTGATGCTTAAGTGTATGTGTCGTCAAGGAATGTTGTATATGCGTTAATTACTAAATTGAGGTTATCATAATGGCATTCTGAGATAACATTGCGCATTGCGTAATAGTCTCTTTCTCTTTTACTTAGTGAATATGACTTATTGTAAGATTGCTTGAACCAATAGTGGAGACTACCCATGTAAGGAATAGAGTCTAAATGTTCATCGTTTGTGGGTAAACACTTTCGAGAAATTGTGTGTATTTATGATCTTGTAGTGCATCTTATTAATTGATTGTCATAGAACATAAAATATTGTGGACTGCTTGCTACGACTTGTATTCCTGTGTTAGACAGACTTTCAGACATCGTTTTAGGCATGTGTGTGCTTAGCTACTATATATATCCTATCCAAACACTGTCCTTGTTATGTATGTGTGCTCTAATTGCCAATTTAAGGCCAAACACAAACCATTCATTTCTTTCACCAATTAAATATCCATATATGTCACATAGGGAATTCTTTAGTTGTTGATTATCGCTTATGTATATGTTATAAATGCAAATCTTTAGCTCAATTATGTAAATAGTGTGTACTCAGGCAATGATAGAAAATTGTACAATGTAGAGGCTAAATTGTAAAGTGTTAAAAATAAAATGCTGAAGCCATAGTACCTAACTGAAAAGTACTCAAATCTGAGTACCAATTAGCACAATCATTGAAATGTTTAATCTTAGCATAGACGCTTGTGGACATACTGTGTAGAGCCAGTAGTCAAATGGTTAAAAGTGATCAATAACTTTAGATTCCCATAAATTTCTTCCATTTCACCCCAAATTACCCATGGCCCCATTACAACCAAAGGAAAGCCCTAATTGATCTTTTAGAAAGTCTAGTTCGGGAATGCGAGTCAAAGCATGTTTTTTTTTGGGTAAGTAAATAGTATCATAGAAAGAGAAAAGCATGTTCTTTCCATGTTTGAGGCACATCAATTCATTCATGACATATATTCCACATATTGTGCTTTATTTTGAAATATTCATATGCATTACACTTGTTCTTATACATATATCCCTACTCGCATATGTTTGATTGAGAGTGAACTAAGGATTCTGAGAGAAAATTCGACTGAAATCCGATGAGGATAAGATTCAAGGCAAATTGAGTCCTTGTTTTTGCAACTTAGTATTTAGAGTGTGTGATTCACTTTGTTGTGTTTTTTCAAGGTTGTCGTTTTGCTACCCTCTAACCAATGGTTTTGGCATGTTTCAATTGGTTTTGGCATGTTTCAGTCCTAATCGACACATCTCTTTTAGCATCATTTTTAGATTGGCTCTCAGAAACGTTTTAGTTTGTGTTGTGTATATCTGTTAAGTACATATTAGAATTGTGATTTTTTTAGTTTTCAATAGTTGAAAATCCAGTTTATTACTTAATGTTAATAGGATAAGATTCTAGTAACATAACCTAAAGAACTAGATTCTTCTTAGCCGTTTAATCTACGTTTATCTAGGTGCATTAGAAAATCCTAACCGTAAATAGTGAATGGGAGAGGGATATATAATATTGTAGGGAAAAATCTATATAAAACGCAGCGGAAGAAACAAAAAATAGATTTCGTATGGTTTTAAAATTTTTCTCAAAGTTGAACCTTAACCTTTTAATTAATTAAACTCAAATATATACGGTTAGAGTTAAATACCTCTTGACGCGTGATCCAATTGACTTACGTCGATTGGTAATATGCAAAATCTTTTCCGATGCCCGTGAACAGTACCCGCGTGAACAGTGATTTTGCACAGTACCGCGTGAACAAAGATCGTGAACTGTACCCCCGCGTGAACAGAACCCCCCCCCCCCCGTGAACAGTGATCATGAACAGTACCGCGAGATCTTCCAATCCGAACACGTACGTGAATCACCTAGGAGCGTGGTCTCCCTTTTTCTTTGAATTGCAAACCTGAGAATGGATGAACAAAGTTTTCTTTTTCTTTTGTTAGTCACAAAACAATCAAAAGAAGACAAAAATTATTCCGGTCACTTTTGAGTTCTCATTCTAATGATCGAAACTCGCGTGAACCTAATTCGATGTTGTACACACAAGCTTATTGATGAACAAGCAATCAGTGTACTATCAAAGAATAATCTCTTCTCTCTTTTATGTTTAGTAGAATAAAAATTATCCTTTTCTATGAATTGAGAAGAAGAAGAAAAATTGAATCATTCAATCAACTACGGTGGCCGAATTCTATATGTGGTATTATATAGGTGGCCGAAATTTTGCTTCCTCTTCTATTTAGGATTGCCGGAATCTTCCTCTAAATAGACTAGGGTTGCCGCAAATCACATACCAAAAAGAGTTTGTGTTGCACCCTAATTTTCATCAATCTTTAGACTTCAAAACCTAATCCAACTCATAGATATTTTTATTCTTTTATTGACTAAATAAAAAGACTTCTTATTTGATTAAATAAATAAAATTAACTATTTATTTTCTTATCAAACAAGTCTTTTACTTTTAATATACTACTACCAATAGTATAACTTTAGGAAATATATTTCCTGATCAGAAAAAGATTTGTTTCTTAATTAAAAAATTAATTAATAAATTAACTAATTCTTATTTAATTAAAACAATGAAACAAAATAATATATTAGGTTAATATATACACCTTGCCGCCCCACTTATATAAATGGGCCATATATTATTTTCTTATTTCATTTAATCCATTGGACTTTAAGTAAAAGCCCACATGTGAACCAGACCCATTCTTACTAAAAGAAACAAGCCCACATGTCTCCTTTTAATATATTAATATAATAGTGCAGCCCATTAATTAAATAATAGACATATTATATTCTTGATATATTAAAAACAATTCTAGATGGACCCTTAAATCGGGCCGGTAAAATATATCAAATGATCCATGCAAATACGTGTGGATTGGGGATCTTGGCGGGCTATCTAAATTTAAGCTTCAATAGACACAACCTAATCACAATCAACAAATGATTCACTTAGGTCCAATCTATTAATTTTAACTCATTCCACTAAAGAGCTAAAATTGAACTCTTAAATAAAGATAGAATAAGGAGATGTTTCTCATTCATACCCTAGACAATCTTATAGGAGATGGTGTATCCTCGTGAATAATATCAGTAATCGCCAAGAGCTCATAGACCGCCTATAGCTCTCCAAGTTACCATATTTCCTCATATGACCACATTTCGAACTTGGATACTTTGACTTGTCCAGAAGCCATGTTTTCAATAATCATTATTGAAAACTCAACGTTGAGATTTAATATCCAATACCTCAAAACATCCATATGATGATATTATACTCTCATTTAATAAATGGAGCCACGATGTCCATATCTATAAATGAAGTCCTCTATCGATTAAGAAATGTATACCACCAAACTATCGAGGATAGACTATGCTATATAATCGTACTCATTGATAGCTCTAATGATAACACTTGCAACCATAAGTCCATCATTTATCTCAGGATTAAGATAGACTCTCCGATTGTCCTCTTATATGAAAAGACTTATATCTAGTGACGGTTCTAGGTAAAGTATTTCATTGTGATCCAGTTCAATGCACCTAGTGCACTAGATTCTTTTACTCGAAAACCTTTCGATGATTTTAGACTCATCATATTCATTTGATCCCACTCAAATGCTAGTAAAAGAATTCTACAACTTTAACAAGATAGAGGTGCCCAACCTATTACTTAAGTTGTGAACGTTATTCAAGACTAACTAAAGAATTGTGTCTACCTCATACATATCTGGATGTATGAACAATTCTTTATGTCTCATAGTCTTTTGACTTTATGATTATTTACCTTGACAATTATAATAATAAATGCTATAAGTAATTGTAAGAATCAGAATTCACTTTATTAATATGAGAAGATTGTCAATTACAATATTACACTCTTGCCATTGTGCATAATCCTAACAATCTGCCACTTGCTCTATAGCAAGTGTGTCATATCTCTCATTCCCATGTTCTCTAGATGTCCATCAAAGCTCTTCTGAGGTAGAGCCTTTGTGAAAGGATCCGCTAGATTTTCTACTGACACGATTTTGGTGATCGTCACGTTTCCCCTATGAACAATTTCCCTTAAAAGGTGATACTTCCATTCAATGTGTTTACCTCTCTTATGACTTCTTGGTTCTTTCGAATTAGCCACTGCACCACTGTTGTCACAGTGTATAGTGATCTGCTTATTCGCACTAGGAACCACTTCTAAGTCAATCAAGAATTGGCGGAGCCAAACAGCCTCTTTGGCAGCTTCGCATGCAACAACATACTCATCTTCCATGGTGGAATCAGCAATACAAGATTGCTTGATACTCCTCCATATGACTGCTCCTCCTCCAATGGTAAACACAGATCTTGATGTGGATTTTCTGGAGTCAGAATCCGACTGGAAATCAGAATCTGTATACCAAACGGGAATTAAATCCCCTCCAGAGTATACAAGCATATAATCTCTAGTTCTCTTGAGATACTTGAAAATATGCTTGACTGCTGTCCAATGATCAGGACCATGTTTCGATTGAAACCTGCTAACTATGCCAACAGCAAAACAAATATCTGGTCTAGTACAAAGCATTACATACATGAGACTTCCAACTGCCGAGGCATATGGAACTCTACTCATGAATTGCTCTTCATGCACATTCTTAGGTGCTTGACCCTTAGAAAGTTTGATTCCATGTCTAAAAGGTAACATACCTTTCTTGGAATCTTGCATGGTGAATCTAGATAAGATTTTATCAATGTATGAAGCTTGGGATAATGCAATCGTTCTATTCTTTCTATCCCTTATTATTTGGATACCAAGAATATAACTTGCTTCTCCTAAGTCATTCATAACAAATTGTTTTGCTAACCATTCTTTCACTGATGTCAATACACCTACATCGTTTCCAATGAGTAGTATATCATCAACATAAAGAATGAGGAAAACCAACTTGTCGCCTTTGATCCTCTTGTATACAAGGTTCGTCAGGGTTTTGAATAAATCCAAAACACTTTACAGCTTGATCGAACCTTATGTTCCAGGATCTGGATGCTTGCTTTAGTCCATATATGGACTTTTGCAACTTGCATACTCTTTCTTCTTAGCCTTTTTCAATGAATCCCTCTGGTTGTATCATGTAGATGCTCTCGTCAAGACTTCCATTAAGGAAAGTTGTCTTGACGTCCATTTGCCAAATCTCTAGGTCTAGAGATGCTGTAATGGATAAGAGTATCCTAATGGATTTAAGCATGGCCACAGGTGAGAAGGTTTCCTCGTAATCGATACCTTCTTTCTGTGTATAACCTTTAGCTACTAGTCTAGCTTTAAAGGTTTCCACCTTACCATCCATACCTCTTTTCCTCTTGTATATCCACTTGCACCCAATGGGTTTTATCCCTTTAGGCAAGTCTACAAGGGACCAGACTTTGTTATTGAACATCGATTCAATCTCAGATTGCATTGCCTTTTGCCAATGACGACAATCAACATCCTCCATAGCTTCCTTGTACGTGTAGGGATCATCGTCGTCCGGGAGATTCTCAACAGATTCTCCTAGACCGATATATCTTTCTGGTTGTGTTCTAACCCTCCCACTACGATGAGGAATGGTAGGTTGTTGATCTTGTGTTGGAGTGGAACTTACAATTGGGCTGGGTTGTGAAACCTCTTGTGGAATTGTATCTCCTGACATCTCATTCAGGACAATTCTACTTTTGGGCACAAAATTATTCATATAGTCCTTTTCTAGAAATGAAGCATTTGATGAAACAAATACTTTTAGATCAGAAGGACTATAGAAATAATATCTTTAGTTCCTTTTGGATACCCCACAAATATACATGTTTCCGAACGGGACTCTATCTTTTCTGTCTTTCCTTTCAACACATGTGCAGGACAACCAAATATCCTCATGTGTTGTAATTTAGGCTTTCGCCCAGTCCACAATTCATGTGGGGTTTTAGGGACAGATTTAGATGGTACATCGTTTAGAATATATATTGCTGTTTGTAGAGCATATCCCCAAAAAGAAATAGGAAGTGTTGAATAACTCAACATTGATCTAACCATCTCTAAAAGAGTCCTATTTTTCCTTTCTGCTACCCCATTTTGTTGAGGTGTACCTGGTGCAGAAAGCTGAGAAACTATCCTATTATCAATAAGATATTGCTGAAACTCTCCAGATAGATATTCTCCACCACGATCAGATCTCAAGATTTTTATATGTTTCTCAAGCTGATTTTTTACTTCAGCTTTGAATTCTTTGAACATATCAAATGCATCCGACTTATGTCTCATGAGATACACGTAACCAAATCTTGAGTAATCATCTGTGAAGGTGATGAAGTACTCATATCCACCTCTAGCTTGAATGATCATAGGACCACATACATCAGTGTGTATTAGTCCTAAACATTCAGTGGCTCTTGCACCTTTGGTATTGAACGGCCTTTTGGTCATTTTACCTTCCAAACAAGATTCACAAGTTGGTAGATCATCAACCTTTAAGTCACTTAAAGGTCCGTCACATACCAATCTTTTAATCCGATTAAGGTTAATGTGACCTAGGCGTAAATGCCAAAGATAGGTTTCATCTTTTGATAATTTTACTCTTTTATGATTAGGTTCCGTTATTTCTGTGTCTAACGAGTGAGAGATATTTCTATGCAAAAAGAATAAACCGTTTTCCAATGTACCTTTGCAAACAACTTTGTCATTCTTACTAATAATAAAAGTTTTATTAAAAGTAACCGAATATCCAAACTTATTTAAACAAGAAACTGAAATTAAATTCCTCTTGAATTGAGGTACATAATAAACGTCTATTAAATCTAAATGCCTACTAGAATCTAAAATAACTCTAATATCTCCCACTGCACTTGTAGACACTAACGTTCCGTTGCCCAAGCGCAAATTGACTTCATCTTCATTCAACCTTCTCTTTTCCTGAAACCCATGCAAGGAATAACAAACATGATTAGTGGCTCCAGAGTCTATGATCCAAGAATCAGTAGAATCTTCCAGAAAACATGTTTCTAGATAATTAACATTACATTCTTCCTTCTTTTTCTGGGACTTTGGGCAATCTCTTTTCCAATGTCCCTTTTCACCACAAAGGAAGCATTTCCCTTTGATCTTGGTTACTTTCTTGGTTTCCTTCTTGGTAGGCCCAAGTTGCTTTTTCTTTTGTTGTTTCTTTACCTTTTTATGAGTCTTAACAGTAGCAACTTTACCAACCAAATGAATCTCTTGACCTTTGTTTTTCACAAGGATCTTTTCAGCGCTTTGAACATCTTGCATCAGGCCCTGCAAGGTGTATTCCTTTTTGTTCAAGGTGTAGTCCAACTTGAACTGATCAAAGGAATCTGACAGTGAGTTAACTACCATATCAATTTTGGTCTCACCATCAATCTCAGCACCATTTAGTTCAGCAATATTGAGATGTGCTATGACTTTCATTATGTGATCTTTCACAGATTGTCCAGGTTTCATCCTAAGATTCATAAAAGCAGTCACTGGCTATCTCTTAGTCATCCTAGACCTCATAGCAAACATTTCCTCTAGAGACATCATTATATCAGCAGCGGACTCCATTCCTTCATGTTGCTGTTGCAACACGTCGGAGATAGTGGCCATAATGTAACATTTTGCCATATCATCAGAAGTCTTCCACTGCTCATACTCATCTCTTTGCATCACATTAGATTCATTATTAGGAAGGGGTAGTTTAGGAGTGGTCAGAACAAACTTATGTTTTTCACTTTGCAGCAACAACCCAATTTTCCTTTTCCATGTTACGTAGTTATCTCCAGTTAAGGTGTTATCTTTCAGGATGTTCATAAGCGATGGGGTCATGATTTCTGATTAAAACAAAAACATATATAAGTAAATAATCATGATAATAGCACTTTTAAAAATTTATCTTGAATTAAAATAAATAATTCAATCTTAAAAATTCAACGGTGATCCAACACCCATAAATATTACGCCTCCTTTGGGAGTTCGCACTATTTACTAGTTAGACTAGGTCCCACCTAATTGTTAACATAACAACTAGCGTTTTTAATTTTAGCCTTGTAATTTTTATTAACAAGAACTCTTGGGAGGATATTAATAAAATTACATTGAGTGTGTTACCAAGATATCGACCCTCAATTTTCTCTCACGAAAATCCCTCCTTGGGGAGTAGATTTTGTTTAAGTCAATTGTCTAGTCTATCCTTGTAAGGAAGTATATTGTTAAATTCCATTTATGAATGCCCCTTGGGGGGATTACCAAAAATAATAAAACTCAACTAATCTTGGAGGCCATAGGCGTTCTTGCACACCTTCTCCCACTCAATTATTTAAAGCGTGTGATTAAATCCCAAAGAATGATTTTTACCAAGTTATCTAGATGCCAATTAGATACCTAAATCATTCAATGCATGTTCATACCAAAAGAAATAGATGAGTGGCACTCCTATTCTAAAATGTCATGTTATCATACAACAACAAATATTGTAATATTTAAGCAAAAATTAAATAGCAACAATTTTGGCCCATCCTAGAAAAGCAAGTAAATTACAATTGTTAGGAATACAAGATCTTCAGGTGGCCATCAACCATACGCTCATCCCTCGGCCTCCTCCCATGGACGTGCACAGCCCACAACCCCACAAAGGGCCTGCCTTGCGCAGCCCATAAGGCCACACAAGGCTGCCGTGCGTAGCCAACCAAGGATTGGGCTTGCCATGCGCAGCCCAATCCAGTCCTAGGGTGCGCACGGTGCTCGTTCTCGGTTCCGGTTGCTTCGTTTTTCTTCGTGTCTTTGAATTTTCAATATCCGAATACATTACATCATATTACGAATAAATTACTGCATAAATTTTTTTTTTTATTTTACTGCAGTAAGATTTACAAAAACAAAATACTGCACCTAATTACAAAAAAAAATACTGCACTTATTTTACATACAAAAAAAATAAAACCCTAGCAACTACCAAGAAGGAATTATGGTGATAATAGACCACCCTTCTTGTTACAAATCCGAAACAAAAATTACATTGAAATTCTAGGACCAAAATCGAGCAATAACAATTCACTTTATAAAACATATATAAATCCATACATTCAACATGTAATTATATATGCGAATACCTAGAGTGCCATCTCTTTCTAAAACATGTATAATCACAATAAAAATGAAATAGATTCACGTATATATACGTTAATTAAGTAAAAGGTACAACCAAGGCTCTGATACCAATTGTAGGAAAAATCGATATAAAACGCAGCGGAAGAAACGTAAAATAGATTTCGTATGGTTTTAAAATTTTTCTCAAAGTTGAACCTTAACCTTTTAATTAATTAAACTCAAATATATACGGTTAGAGTTAAATACCTCTTGACGCGTGATCCAATTGACTTACGTCGATTGGTAATCTGCAAAATCTTTTCCGATGCCCGTGAACAGTACCCACGTGAACAGTACCCCCACGTGAACAGTGATCGTGAACAGACCCCCCCCCCCCCCCCCCCCCCCCCCGTGAACAGTGATCGTGAACAGTACCGCGAGATCTTCCAATCCGAACACGTACGTGAATCACCTAGGAGCGTGGTCTCCCTTTTTCTTTGAATTGCAAACCTGAGAATGGATGAACAAAGTTTTCTTTTTCTTTTGTTAGTCACAAAACAATCAAAAGAAGACAAAAATTATTCCGGTCACTTTTGAGTTCTCATTCTAATGATCGAAACTCGCGTGAACCTAATTCGATGTTGTACACACAAGCTTATTGATGAACAAGCAATCAGTGTACTATCAAAGAATAATCTCTTCTCTCTTTTATGTTTAGTAGAATAAAAATTATCCTTTTCTATGAATTGAGAAGAAGAAGAAAAATTGAATCATTCAATCAACTATGGTGGCCGAATTCTATATGTGGTATTATATAGGTGGCCGAAATTTTGCTTCCTCTTCTATTTAGGATTGCCGGAATCTTCCTCTAAATAGACTAGGGTTGCCGCAAATCACATACCAAAAAGAGTTTGTGTTGCACCCTAATTTCTATCAATCTTTAAACTTCAAAACCTAATCCAACTCATAGATATTTTTATTCTTTTATTGACTAAATAAAAAGACTTCTTATTTGATTAAATAAATAAAATTAACTATTTATTTTCTTATCAAACAAGTCTTTTACTTTTAATATACTACTACCAATAGTATAACTTTAGGAAATATATTTCCTGATCAGAAAAAGATTTGTTTCTTAATTAAACAATTAATTAATAAATTAACTAATTCTTATTTAATTAAAACAATGAAACAAAATAATATATTAGGTTAATATATACACCTTGCCGCCCCACTTATATAAATGGGCCATATATTATTTTCTTATTTCATTTAATCCATTGGACTTAAAATAAAAGCCCACATGTGAACCAGACCCATTCTTACTAAAAGAAACAAGCCCACATGTCTCCTTTTAATATATTAATATAATAGTGCAGCTCATTAATTAAATAATAGACATATTATATTCTTGATATATTAAAAACAATTCTAGATGGACCCTTAAATCGGGCCGGTAGAATATATCAAATGATCCATGCAAATACGTGTGGATTGGGGATCTTGGCGGGCTATCTAAATTTAAGCTTCAATAGACACAACCTAATCACAATCAACAAATGATTCACTTAGGTTCAATCTATTAATTTTAACTCATTCCACTAAAGAGCTAAAATTGAACTCTTAAATAAAGATAGAATAAGGAGATATTTCTCATTCATGCCCTAGACAATCTTATAGGAGATGGTGTATCCTCGTGAATAATATCAGTAATCGCCAAGAGCTCATAGACCGCCTATAGCTCTCCAAGTTACCATATTTCCTCATATGACCACATTTCGAACTTGGATTCTTTGACTTGTCCAGAAGCCATGTTTTCAATAATCATTATTGAAAACTCAACATTGAGATTTAATATCCAATACCTCAAAACATCCATATGATGATATTATACTCTCATTTAATAAATGGAGCCACGATGTCCATATCTATAAATGAAGTCCTCTATCGATTAAGAAATGTATACCACCAAACTATCGAGGATAGACTATGCTATATAATCGTACTCATTGATAGCTCTAATGATAACACTTGCAACCATAAGTCCATCATTTATCTCAAGATTAAGATAGACTCTCCGATTGTCCTCTTATATGAAAAGACTTATATCTAGTGACGGTTCTAGGTAAAGTATTTCATTGTGATCCAGTTCAATGCACCTAGTGCACTAGATTCTTTTACTCGAAAACCTTTCGATGATTTTAGACTCATCATATTCATTTGATCCCACTCAAATAATAGTAAAAGAATTCTACAACTTTAACAAGATAGAGGTGCCCAACCTTTAACTTAAGTTGTGAACGTTATTCAAGACTAACTAAAGAATTGTGTCTACCTCATACATATCCGGATGTATGAACAATTCTTCATGTCTCATAGTCTTTTGACCTTATGGTTATTTACCTTGACAATTATAATAATAAATGCTATAAGTAATTGTAAGAATTAGAATTCACTTTATTAATATGAGAAGATTGTCAATTACAATATTACACTCTTGCCATTGAGCATAATCCTAACAAACATTATATCCCACAGTCTTCATCATTAGTTCAACACCATGAGATTCAAGTGGGGCCTAGAGAGGGCTTTGTTTTCGTCCTCCCTAAGGAGGGTCTCCATAAGAGTCAATACCAAGGTTAACTTCCTAACATATAGGATTTCTGAATGTACTTTGAGATTGACTGACCCTAAGGCAGTAATTCTCAAGTTCAGTTCATGAGATCTGAGATGATGAGTTACACTCACAAGGATTTAATTAAATGGTTAATTAAAATCCTGACTAAAATAAATGATGGTTAAATGATATAAGAATTAAAAATTATTCTGGTATATCATTTGATTGAGAATGTCTCGATCCAATATGCAAGTACTTGATTGACCCTAAGGCGGCTCTTGCTTGTGGTATGTTGGATTGTCGTGGCATAGTAACAATTTTTAGCGATTATTTTCTTGTTCATTAAACATGTTCATGCATCATGTTTAATTATATGCCGAATATTTTACATATGATTTAAACGTATAAATGAATGAATTTTTTTATTTATGTTTATTTCAGCAATGTCTTCAGTATTACTTCAAATACTTGCTAATGAGAAATTAACCGGGGAAAACTTCACAAAATGGAAAACAACATTAATGCAATCCCAGTCACCAAAGACCTTAAATTTGTCCTTACAGAGGAATGTCCTCTAGAGCATGCAACCAACACAACACGAAATGTTTGTGAGGCCCACCAGAACTGAGTCTCAACTGATGAAAAGGCCCGAACTTACCTTTTGGCAAGCATGGCCGATGTGCTTGTTTCGAAGCACGAAGTAATGGCTCCATCATTTGAGATGATGGAGTCATTACAGGCCATGTTTGGGCAACCATTTGAGCAAAAGCGGCACGAAGCTATTCGTTCCGTAATGCTTTCTCATATGAAGGAGGGAGCATCTGTTTGGGAATATGTCCTCGGCATGATGTCCCACTACAACACGGCTGAGGTCAATGGTAGGGCCATTGATGAGCCAAGTAAAGTGAGCATCATACCTACAACTCTTCCAAAGAGCTTTGATCAGTTTAAAAGCAACTACGGGATGAACAACTTGAGGTTCAGTCTGACCCAGTTGCTCAATGAGCTCATAACCTTTGAGTCCATGTCTAAGGACAATAAAGGTAAGACCGGTGAGGCAAATGTTGCTGAATCATCTTCTTATGGATCTAAGAAGATGAAGAGGTCTACCTAGCAGGACAAAGGCTAAACTCAAGAAGAAGCAAGACAAAAGCAAATAGAAGAGCACCACAATCGACAAAGCAAAAGGAAAGTGTTTCCATTGCGACAAGGTCGGTCATTGGAAGAGGAACTATCCACAGTACCTCGAGGAGCTCTTTATGAAGAAGAAAGTGAAAGGTAAATCTGATTTACTTTTCATTGAATCCTGTTTAGTAGAAGATGATTCTTCACCTTGGATAGTAGATTCATGGGCCACTAACCATGTTTGTTCTTCTTTGCAGTGGACTAATTCTCAGACGGAGCTAGAGAATGGGGCCTGGGTTAGTTTTCACTGCAAAGAAGATAATAATTGGATAAGAGGATGTCGTTTCTGCTTATGCAGTGGGAGTAGTTGAAATTAGTTTTCAATAATTGTTTTCTTTTATAGGACAATGTTTATTTCATTCCTAGGTTTACTAGAAATTTGATTTCGGTATCCAAATTATTAGAACGACTATATTCAATTTTTTAAATAATAAATCAGTTATTGTTTCTAGAAACGGTTTGGATATTTGTTCTGGTTTGATTGAAAACAACTTGTATGTTTTAAGACCATTAATTCATACATCACTGCTCAATACTGAAATGTTTAAAGTTGAAAAACCTAACACAAAACGACAAAAGGTTTCTCCAGATAATGAAACATATTTGTGGCATCTAAGACTTTGACATATCAACCTTGACAGGATAGATAGAATAGTAAAAGATGAACCTTTAAATCAGTTAAAGATCGACACTTTACTTGTCTGCGAATCTTGTTTGGAAGGTGAGATGACTAAGAGACCTTTTACTGGATAAGAGCTTAGAGCTACATAACCACTAAAGCTTATACATTCACTCGTCTGCAGACCTATGAATGTTAAAGCTCATCTTTATTGACGATTACTCTAGATACAGATATGTTTACCTAATACAACATAAGTCAGAAACAATTGAAAAGTTCAAAGAATTCTCAGCTGAAGTTTAGAACCAATTAGGCAAAACTATCAAAGCTCTACGATCAAATTGTGGAGGTGAGTATCTTGACCAAGAGTTTGAGGACTACTTGGTTGAGCATGGGATTGTATCCCAACTGACACGGGAGTGTCCAATTGCAGGACCTCAGTTCAAGACACAAGGGGAATTCAAATTCTCACTTAATTTGTTAAACATCAGGTCATGTTCGAGGGGCTATTTTGAGACTTCATAACTTTTGTTTTTGGAAGAATTAGATGACATGCCTTATGTCATTGGAAAACTCAGCCTCTTAGCTACAACCTTCCTTTTTTGAATTGCATAGTTTGGGGTTTCCTAGAAGGAGTTATCACTATTTTTACGGTCAAGGTTCAGTAGTCAACAATTACGGGATTTGAATATTTCAGCTTTAATGTCTTTAATTTCTCAAGTTTCCAATGTTTTGAATTATGTTTTCATCTTTTATTTTCGTCCCTTTTATATGCATGGAGGGTTGTTCCATGTGTAGGCTTTATAATGAGCCTCTATCCTTGTAAAATGAGTAAATCAATATTGAATTTCATGTATAGAGGCTTTATAATGAGCCTATATTCGTGAGGTTTGCTTTTCTCTCCACTCTAATAAGGCACCCAGATGATGAGGACGTGGCTAGCACGAGATCATGGAATGCAGATCCAATTCAAGTTCCCATTGGTCCAGTTACAAGAGCATGAGCCAAGAAGTTCCAAAATGCGTTAACTGGGCTGATTCAAGGGATTTGGGCTCAAGCAAGCACATGGAGGCCTATTGAAGGTGATGAAAGAAATCTCCAGCCCATAACAAACATGATTCAAGTCCAAGAAAGTCAATAGGCGTTGGGAGCTGATTTAGGACTGAATAAATTGTATTTTTATTTCTTGTTGCACAATTTTTAGGCTTAGATATTAAGGAATTAAAGTCAAGATTGACTTCCTTGATTTGAGGCTGAAATTAGCTTAGTTAAGAATGTTTTTAATTTGTCAACTTTCCTTTTTCGTTGCCTTGGGCACAATTTCAGGAATCATTGTAATAATCTTCAGATTTCTAGGGATTTCTAGAGCTGGTCTTCTGTGGCCTTAGTACTATAAATTGTACACTTTTCTTTCAATAAAAGGGCAGTTGATTATTCAAAAAAATAGAGAGCGATTGAGAAATAATTGGAACTTATCAGAATTTCTCTGTGGCGTTCCTCCCCGACTTATCAATCAAGTATTTCATCCTTGATTGTGGCGTCTTCCTTTATACCAAGGTTCTCATCTCGTTATAGGTGTTGAGTCGCGGTTTCCATTCAAACCAGATCATAGAACGGTCTTAGTCATAAATCGACGAGGATCATATCATTTGGTATCAGAGATTAGGCTCATAACATCCGGTTTATCTATCTATTTTTTTTCTTTTCTTCTTCTTGATTCTGTTTGATTCAATTTCAGTACCAAAAAGAAATTGCGTTTGATCAATTTGTTTGAGCTCAGTTGATCAAGTTCGGTAAAAAAAAATTACAAAATTTCATTGCAAAACAAAAAAAATTATATATTTGCTGCAATATTGTGATCCCAGTATCTTTGTGATTCGTTTCGAGTGAACCTAAATTTTTTTAAGGTGCGGATCGTTGCTAAGAAATTCTAGTTATTTGTTTGAATTAGTTCGATAAGAACTTTTGAGAAATTACGAGTGGAAAAAGGCAAGAGTGGTGAGTTTATTAGAGGGCAAAAGCCAAATTTATTGTGTGAAACACACGAGTGTTAAGTGAATCGAATTATTCGAGTGAAACTCGTGAGGGAGTGATGTGAGGATCTTTTAATTTTTATTTCTTTGCAGAAAAACAACATGTCTGAAAACAAGGATAAAGGCACTACTGAAGATACTTCCATTCCGGTGGATCTAAAGATTTGGAAGGAGGCATTAGTAGGGGAGATGAGACTGGTTGATGAGGGAGGAATTGGAACATTTACATGAGCATTTAGATCAAGTGGAGAACGCACGCGCGGAGCAGTCACAACCAGTTCCACAAACACGTGGGAGACAGAGAGTTCCGGTTAAAAGAGAAGTTAATGATTACTACAAGGATGAATATGGTGAGGAAGAGGAGTCTGTGGGTAGTCATATAAGGAATGGACGGGTTAGGAGAGATCAAAACTGATGGGATGATAACCTTAGTGGTATAAAGATGAAGGTCCCGTCGTTTCAATGGAAATCCGATCCTGAAGCCTCCTTTGAATGGGAAAAGAAGATGAAAATCGTGTTTGATTATCGCCACTACCCCGAAGCACAAAAGGTAAAACTAGCTATAATTGAATTTACTGACTATGATGTGATTTGATGGGATCAGTTAGTTACTAGTAGGAGGTGAAATGGAGAACGTCCGATTGCGACATGGG